>HG995373.1:5000000-6250000 GCA_905333075.3 Atethmia centrago | reverse complement strand
CGGTTCCAATTGGTCGTTTCCTATGGAGAAGAGCCGGCAAGAAACTCCACGGTTACTCTTTTAAAAATAATTGGCTTTTACAATGTTTTCAAATTACACAAATTAGGTATGGGAGAACAGTGTAGGCCTGTCGAGAAGTACTTAACAAAAAAAAGAGAAAAGGAAACGGTCTAAAGAAAAAAAGATCTAGTCTATTAAGCCTACAACGTTCTCACATTCACAACGTACACAAGGATCCATGTAAAATAATATTAATAATATTAAGACGCTGACAACACCTAAACCGCGGTCATTGTCAGATTGCGTAGAAAAGAAAGAGAAGCGCGATGACACAACGCTTGTAATTTATTGCAAAATATGAAGTAATTATCTATTTACTCAAAACTGAGTTGAGTAATCGAAAATAAAATACAACCAAGTTCTGCAATCAAATAAGACGTTCTTGTTATTAATTAAATACGTAACGTATGATGATATTTGATGCAGATATTTTGGATTAGAACTCAAAGTAAGAGGTTAGTTTAACGTTAGTTTGTACCGAGATTTTGTTTTCAAAACGTGTTTTGCTAACAACCAAGTTCTGGGAAATATGTTCAAAATTAACATATATTTTTTCCGCTACCACAAACTGTACAGATTTGGCAATTTTTTTTTCTTAAGTTAAGCCTATTTTGGTCAATTGGGTCTTGTCAGCGCCTTAAGTCTGAAATATAAATTGTAGGTATATAATGTCAAATAGTGAAAATATAATGTCAAAAATGTATGTCTAAAAAATAATAATAATAAACATCGTAATTTGGGAGCCGTTAATAGATATTTCCATAGTTATGCCGTTTCTGATGTACCAGGGAAGCCACATGTGCGGAAGGAATTATTGCCAAACTTCCTTGTCTTCAACGTAGTCTTTAATCTTGTAATATGCGTTTTTGATAAGGACACGTTTGATGTGGGTTTTGAACTTTCCATCGCTAAGTTCTGTAACTGACTTTGGCAACTTGTTATAAAAGCGGATACTGTTGATAACAAATGATTTGCTTGTTTTTGTTAATCTAAATTTGGGTATCACAATTTCATGTTTACTACGTGTATTTATATTATGGAAATCACTTCTTGTTTTGAAAAGACATAAGTTCTTGCGAACATACAAAATACTTTCTAAGATATAAAGAGACGTTAAAACTTAAAACTAAAAAAAAAAACGTTAAAACTAACCTCTTACTTTGGAGTTCTAATCCAAAATATCTGTATTAAATATTAACATACGTTACGTATTTAATTAATAACAAGAACGTCTTATTGTAATGAAGAACGTGGTTGTTTTTTATTTTCGATTACTCAACTCAATTTTGAGTAAATAGATAATTGCTTCATATTTTGCAATAAATTACAAGCGTTGTGTCATCGCGCTTCTCTTTCTTTTCTATTCAATGTGACAGTGACCGCGGTTTAGGTGTTGTCAGCGTCTTAAAGGGTACTGCTCAATTTACGCAACCATCTGGCCGAACACTGTCACTTAAGATACAGGTCTCCTAGTTTGAGAGACAGGATTTATGTTACAATAATAAGAAAATCTATTTGTTTGTTTTTTTTTTGTTTTGTGTTTTGTTTGTTTATTTTGGTTTGTTTGTTTGTTTCTTTGTTTGAACGCGCTAATCTCTAAAACTACTAGTCAGATTTGAAAAAATCTTTTCGCATTTGATAGCTCGATTCTGGAGGAAGGCTTTAGGCTAATTTAACATCACGATATGACCTTATGGAGCCGAACAAAACAGATAAAAGTCTGAAAAATGGTAAGTGTAAAAAACATAGAGTGCGGCTGGGCGAATTTCACAGTTTGTGGTAACTGTCCGGTGGTTGATGTGCTGGTGCTGACGACTGTACAATAACTATTCAAGTCAGTTTGAACAAGTGGAACAGTTCAGTTATTTTTTAGTAAAAACTTATTTATAGTTAGAGAAACTATAAATATTTTTTACTAAGAAATAACTGAACTGTTTGTTAGGAAAATTATACCTTCTAAACTCCGGCCTATGAGAGATGGGAGTCCCACAGACACAGCTAGCTTTGTTGTCTCGTCGTTTCTCTACTGTAGAGTCTGGCTTCCGAGAGATAGGTACCTACAGTGGCTGGGAAAACAAATATTAACATCAAACTATGTAAATCTCTCGAAGAGAAGAGGCCTGCATCCCAGCACAAAACATTATAGGTTGATTATGCTATATAAAACTACATTCGGAAAAATAAGTAAATTCTGATTCTGCGTATTAGAGTAGCATGCATTTCCCAAAAACAGATGATTTAACAATGTTAAAAAAAATAACGAACGCGCTGCTTGTTCAGCTATTGTGGACAGAGGATATAGGTAGTAAGGTCCCGCTAGTTCCGTAGCCCCAGACCGATTTAGTAGGGACCCTTTTAGCACAATTGTTCAAGTTTGTTTCTCCTCTCACTCAGATTGTAGGCCGAGTTTCTTGTTAAACTTTATCGAGGCTTCACTAAGGTTCTGTTTGTTGCTTTTTGTAAAAGTTTCCAGGTGAACAGTGAATTGGCAATTTAAATACCTAGTTCTGGCATTATTTAGTTTCTTATTTACTTGTTGTGAGCAGTGTTGGTCCAGTGGTATGGCTCCGACTTACGAGTTGTAAGCCATGTGGGTTCGAAGTTCGAACCCAGGCAGTTACTTTTTAGGGTGCCGTACCCAAAGGGTAAAACGGGACCCTATTACTAAGACTTCGCTGTCCGTCTGTCACCAGGCTGTCTCTCATGAACCGTCATAGTTAGACAGTTGAAATTTTCACAGATGATGTATTTCTGTTGCCGCTATAACAACAAATACTAAAAAAAATACATATTCAAGGTCAGAGGCCTCCCTCCACTCCCTCGGCAGTCGCTTTACTTTGTGTAAATAATTTATCGGGAGGAAACCAGCATATCCTAGAACAAAAAATTCGAAGACATGTGACATTTACCAACCCGCACTGGGCCCGCGTGTTGAATTTCGGCCCACTCCCTCTCAAAGTGAGGAAGCCTGTGTCCCAGCCGTGGGAACATTACAGGCTGATTATTTACTTGTTTCTTTGTGTAAGTATTTGGTTTGTTGTACTTGAAATACTTACCTACCATACACGAATAAATTATCTACCTACTAAAATATCTACTTTCCCTTAAAGTTCAAGTTGGCAACCCTAGTAAGGGTTGCCAACTTTTTTACAAGAAATAAAGTATATTTAGGTCTGAGAAGAAATTTAACAGTATTTTAGAAAAATGAACAGTATTTTATTTATTTAATGTTTTAAATACATATTTTTTAGAGCTTCTCGCAAAACTTATTAAGTTACAGTATTTTTTAAAAACTTCATACGCCTCACCACAATTATAACTAAAAATAAAAAAATGAGGAGCTAATTTTTTATTAAATTAATATTTGCTCTATTTCTATCATCCCGCCACTTTGCATTCATTACTGAAAAAACTCTTTCAGGTCATTCATTACCGAAAAAACAAGGTCCACACGAAAAAACGGTTATGTTCTGAGAACTCACACACTCGCATGTCTGTGTCAGTGAGTGACAGTCTTAATGCTTTGATGTTTTGAATATTTGACATTGATTGAGATTCGTTCTGAAACTCCATTATTGTGATTTGTTTGTGGCTGCGCTGCACTGAGCGCCCTCTGACTAAATAAAAAAAAATGTGTGAGCGTCTAAGTCTAACACTTATATTATAGTGTTAGACAGTATTTTGATGCTGAAAACAGTATTTTGTATACTTTATTTTTGTTCAACAGTAAAAAGTATAATGTAGTGAAAAACAGTATAATACTGTTTTAAACAGTATAAGTATAGTTGGCAACCCTACATTTGGTAAAAAACAAGGAGATTTCCGGAGTTTTATAAAATGGGTAGGTACACATTTAAATCGGTTTCGACGTATACTTTTCTAATTTTGGAAAATGGCTCACGCCACCATATTGGAAAACGGTTTGGTTCCTCCTTCGGAAAAACGAAGTAGCCTTTGTCTAATTTTATAGCCTAAACTTAACTTTCAAGTGTAAACGATACTAAGAAACAAAATATGAGTTGTTATTGTACCAAGCGTTGGTCAACCTTCTCTGCAATGAAAACTAGGTAGGTACGTAATCACTTTATTGCACAGGTTTTCTTTTTAAGGAACAGGAACCTCCCGAAGCTGCCGTGTCCGGTGAGGACCTGCGTCAGGCAGAAGGTGAGGACGCCGTGGCGCCTCTCTAGCCACTCCTCAAGACGGGACTTATCGCCGCAATTGTGGCGTGCCCCGCACTGGGTTGCGACAACTGCACTCTCCATGTCGCCATGAGATCCCGCCGGAGCTCCATCTGCTGTGCCACGATTACTCGCGGCAGACTTATACAAAAATAAATTTATTGATTGCACCTAAATCCTACCTCCTAAGGCGTGTTGGAACATAAATAAAAGGAACCAGACAGATTTTAATTCGTTTGAGATTTTAAGAATTTCGTTCTTCACAATTTCATTCAGCCATAACAATACCTTCTCGATGCTATCTCGTATCAAATAAATTGAGATAGACTTTAATGCACCTGTCGAAAGGTCGTTGAACCAGCGTTTTGTTCAGTAAACTGTAATAAAATTGATTGTATCAGACTAAGCGCATGTTTTAGCGAGATGGCGTGGGTAATGCATATCTGAATATTTAGTGATTTAGAGGCTCTTTAAGTATTCACCTCTTCTCTAAACAGCAAAGATAAAAGCTAAAACTGTTTTGTTTCTTCAGCCAGGTAAAGTGATACTCGTAGCAGTGCCGATTTGAGCCCAATGAAAATTGGCGGTTTATAAGTACGAGTATGCAACCGTGTAATTTTATGAACTTCGTTAGTTCGTCAGTAATATTTCCGTTAGATCATAAACTGTCGAAAAATTTTGAACTGCAACAAACCATTTGCAATTTAAGACGCTGACAACACGCGGTCACTGTCAGATTGCATTGCAAAGAAAGATAAGCGCCATGACACAACGCTTGTAATTTATTGCAAACTATGAAGCAATTATCTATTTACTCAAAATTGAGTTGAGTACCTAATCGAAAATAAAAAACAACCAATTAGTGCATTCAAATAAGACGTTCTTGTTATTAATCAAATATTTAACTTGTGTTGATATTTAATACAGATATTTTGGATTAGAACTCAAGATAAGAGGTTAGTATAACGTTAGTTTGTATCGAGATATTTTTTCAAAAAGTATTTTGGTAGCAACCAAGATCTGGGAAATATGTTCAAAATTAACATATATTTTTTCCGCTACCACAAACTATACAGATTTGACAATTTTTTTTCTTAAGAGAAGCCATTTTTGGTCAAATGGGTCTTGTCAGCGCCTTAACGCATTATTTTTAGATAGTTTATAATCTATACATGGGTAACCGATAAATTGTGAACTCGTATCAAATTTGTTGGCCACGTAACGCACCTTGCGCTAATACTAAAGAGTTTTTTTTTTTTTTTTAATCTTTATTTGTTTACAGGGTTTTTTCTATACAGAATATGTCACCCCGATTATTGAATACAATAAGTATAACAAACTAGCCTACCCGCAACCTTGTACCCATAATAATATGATAAAGTGATCTGGCCTCATCTGACAATGGTGAGGCCAGAACACTATTATAGAAGCCTACATTAAAACTATTGTCAACAGCTTCACGTCTTTGGACTCCAATACGACTACATTCGGTCAAGATGTGATGCACATCTTCTATAACTCCACAAACAGCACAATTAGGTGAATCAACTTTGCGCATCATAAAACCAAAACTATTGAGAGGAACGTGGCCGGATCGGAGTCTCAAAGCCATCACAACTTCTTGCCTATTCATTCTGCCCTCGCTAAACCAAAGCATACGTGGAAGAGATGGTTGAATCGTCTTGTACCAAATGCCCTTCGTCAAAGATCTTTGATCAAAATATTCTGACCAAGATAACTAAAAATACACTACAATTGAACGTTCACGTGGACGCGCCTCTGTTGCACTTTAATAGATTTGTGTACGATGATAGCTACACCGCCGTATGAGTCATCCCGGTCCGCGCGATAAACATCATATCCACTAACTTTAAAATTACTTTTTGGTTCGAGCCACGTCTCACTAAGGGCAGCAATATGTACTTTATCCTGACATAAAATTTCATGAAACGATGCTAACTTAGGCCTAATACTTTGGGCATTCCACTGTAAGATGTTTAATTTAACTGATTTGTTAGCCATTACAAGGAATGAAAAAGTTAAATAATGCTTTTATCCACGGCCATTCTGAAACAAAACTCGCTGACACTAAGGTTAACCATTCTAGGCACAATTGGTAGACACACCTTATCTTAAAAATTAAGCTGTCTTTTTGAGGTAAATAACTTCCTTTATCCTGGACCACAACTCATTGAAAGATGGACATTCGTCGTTACCCTCTCCATGATCAGGTGAATGATGAAAGTCTTTATCGTCTGCATCTGAATTCCAAAACATCCAATCTTCTTTTTGTGGGTTGTTTTTATTTTTCGGAGACTGTACTTTAGGTTTTGGAGGGTCATCACTAACCGTAGTAGTAGTCTGCACTTTGTGTACAGTAGCCTTAGTGTGGATAATTTCGGCAAAATTATGATGAAAAGAGGCTTGGAGGTTGCCTGCAAAAGGTGTAGAAGAGACACGATTTTCTGCGGCTACCGGAGCTTGAACGACAATTTCGGGGGGACCAGAATTTTCGGGAGGAACATAACATTTCCTGTATGTGCAACCAAACTCAGCCATAATCTCCCTTCGCCTTCTCTCCTTCTTATACACTGGACAAATCTTACTTAGAGCCATGTGGTTACCACTGCAGTTGACACAGGTACACAATAAAGTGTCACAATTTTCATGATGCCCACCACACTTCGGGCAAACTATGTTTTTCGAGGGGCACATTTTTCGCGTATGGCCTAACTTCCAACATTGGGAACATTGGGATACCTGGTGTATGAAAGGTAAAACCTTTATGTTTATATCACATACACGTACTGATGATGGTAGATGATCACCGTCAAAACAAAGTCGAAGGGTTTCACTGGGGCACCAACCACCTTCATCCCTATTGCGACGGTCCAGCCTCTTGACTGATAAAAGCTTGGCGGGGGCCGGACATGAAATATTTTGAAGAATCTCCTCATCTGTAAAATCCAGATCTACATCCTTGATTAGGCCATAGCAGACAGAAAGCTGCATAGCCTTCTGGAACCTCCATCCTTTCTCTAAAAGTTTCTCGCACATTATAAGGTTCTGCGCAGCCGAGTCACATTCAAATTGAAAACGTATTTTAAAAGGACTTAAATATTTAACTTGGCAAATTTTTGTTATGTTATTTTCTTTTAAAATACGTGCCATCGCAAACTGTTTCGGAAGGCGTTCCTTGGATGACACATAGACCTCATACTTTTCTTCTTTTACAGAGTTTTTGCTACCGAGACATATCTGTTTTTTACTCCCCTTAACTTCTGTCCAACCCTCTTCGTCTTCAGTACTGTCCTCTCTTTCTCGTTTTTCTGCTCTTAACAGCTCCTTATTTTTACTATCTTCATCTGCATCCATGTCCGACGAATCATTTAACAGACTCTGTACATCATTCTTGAATACGGGCGTATCACAGCGCGGTGAAGCACTTACGTTATTAGCCATGGCGCGATCACGTAAGGCACACGGTAGGACCGCGAGCCGGGTGGTCCGGCGCACACCTATAGCGCGTGGCAGTACGTAAACGACAATGCGCGCAGTGGGATAGCGATTCGATCCGCGACAAAAACACAACCAGACCGCACGGTTATGTACTAAAGAGTTGCTCGCAGCAACTTGGAAGTAACGCTCGGCAGCCGGTCGCCGCCGCCGCTGCCGCCGGCTCCGGCTTCGCTCGCTCGGCTCGCGCGCGGTTGGTTACAGTTCTAACCTAACAAAACCCATTTCACCCCGTTCACAATAATTCGACAGTTTATAATTTAACGAAAATAATACCAATAGATAAACGGAGAGCAGTGGTGGCCCAATGGTAACGTCCGCGACTTACGATTTATAGGTCGTAGGTTCAAACCCAGGCAGGCGCTTTATTTTGTGTAAATTATTTCATCACCACTGCTCTCAAAACGGTGAAGGAACACATCGTGAGAAAATCGGCATGTCCTAGAACCAATAATTCAAAGACATGTGACATCTACCAACCCGCACTGGGCCCGCATGGTGGATTACGGCCCACTGCCTCTCACAGAGAGGAGGCCTGTGTCCCAGCAGTGGGGACAGTATAGGCTGATTATGTAGATTATAAAATAATGGTTCTCACAATCTTGCGGTGGTATCTATGTAATACCTACAACTCCGTCTACAATGTCTAACCCTTTAAGCTTTGGGGAATACCTACCGGCATGAAGTGGCACCACCAATGCTCAAATCGTAGATTTCTAGTAAACAACAATCTACTATTCAAGGGATGAAAGGGACCTATTTAGGCACATGCGCCAATAGTTGGAGTGCCTAAATAGGTCTTTGATCCGAGGTAACTCACTCACTCATCCGAGGTCACTCTGCTTTTCATTTCGAATATGAGTAAAGTAAATACAACATACAATATTTTATTAAAACTATTTAAACAACGTGGGCGCAACTGCCGATTGTTCTTCGCCCAGTAAAACATGAGCAGCAATAATGTTGAACGGAATCGAGCCCATGATTGTTCTCGTCAATTAAAATATAGCAATGATACACTTTTGACGACGTATGTCTGCTCTTTATGTGCGCTCGAATTAGTTGCACATTGCTGGTGGGCATCGAAAAATCGGAGAGGTCGTTAAGGCGCTGACAAGAGGCAAATGACCAAAATAGGCTTGTCTTAAGAAAAAAGTTTGCCAAATCTGTATAGTTTGTGGTAGCGGTAAAAATATATGTTAATTTTTAACATATTTACCTGAACTTGGTTGTTACTAAAACACGTTTTGAAAAAAGAACTCGATACAAACTAACGTTAAACTAACCTCTTACCTTGAGTTCCAATCCAAAATATCTGTATTAAATATCAACATACGTTACGTATTTCATTTATAACAAGATCGTCTTATTTGAATGCAGAACTTGGTTGTTTTTTATTTTCGATAACTCAACTCAATTTTGAGTAAATAGACAATTACTTCATATTTTGTAATAAATTACAAGCGTTGTGTCATTGCGCTTCTCTTTCTTTTCTATGCAATCTGACAGTGACGGCGGTTTAGGTGTTATCAGCGTCTTAAGGCGACCGTTATAGTTTTGAATAATAAATGTCTCCGTGGTGCGTATATGCTCGCTGTAATAGATAGGCGCAAGTTTGATTTGGTACGTTCCTACTGCAAAGATTTTCATAATATAAATACACGTAGTAAACATGAAATTGTGATACCCAAATTTAGATTAACAAAAACAAGCAAATCATTTGTTATCAACAGTATCCGCTTTTATAACAAGTTGCCAAAGTCAGTTACAGAATTTAGCGATGGAAAGTTCAAAACCCACATCAAAGGTGTCCTTATCAAAAACGCATATTTTAAGATTAAAGACTACGTTGAAGACAAGGAAGTTTTGCAATAGTTCCTTCTGCAGATGTGGCTTCCCTGGTACTTCATAAACGGCATAACTATGTAAATGTCTATTAACTGATCCCAAATTACGATGTTTATTATTATTATGTTCTTTATACACACTTCTTTGACATAATATTTTCATTATTTGACATTATGTAAGTATTTACAATTTTGATATCATACTATGTATTATTTATTTAGTGACTTTTGTGGACAGGGTATTAATTCAGACTTGTTGTAATGACAAACATGTCATTTGGTTTAAATAGGTTTTTATTTTTATTATTTTATTAATATTTTACATATATTCTTTTGTATTTTGTGAATGTGAGAACGCTGTAGGCTTAAGAGACTTGTAGACCACTTTGAGACTTGAGAGAGATTTGTAGACCATTTATTTTTGTTAAGTGCCTGGTACGGTACTTCTTGACAGGCCTACACTGTCCTCCCATACCTATTAACACTGTGATTTGAAAACATTGTAAGAGCCAATTATTTTTAAAAGAGTAACCGTGGAGTTTCTTGCCTGGTCTTCTCCATAGGAAACGACCAATTGGAACCGTGCACCTAGCTTCTGACGTTTCATAAGTGCCCGTGTAGGTTTATGTGAAATAATATATTTTAGACGGCTATTTTTTAAATCTACATTATCAGCGAGTAACGTGCTGTATTTCATTAAAAAAAAAAAAACGACCAGATGTGTGTCGGACCATGCCCAATGAAAGGGGGACTTGAGATGATTTTTTCACAAAAACAAACTTAACATTGTAGTTGAAAAACAGATTCTCTCATATATCGTTATACGTCACGGTCAATTCTCCACCTGCAAATGTAAGTTGGTCGACTATTACTCGTTAACTTGTAAACCCTACTTCTTTGTGGATAATAATAATGGTTGATTTTGGGTAGGTGAAAAAATTCATGGCAGTAGTACATATAACGAAATTAAAAGGAAAACTATCACAGCTGTGATAGTTTTCTTTTTAATTTCGTTATATGTACTACTGCCATGAATTTTTTCACCTACCCAAAATCAACCATTCAGCTAATTCTAACAAAAAGTGCTAGAGTTTAAAGCTTAATATTCCGCAAACGGATCCTTGAATCAAAACAGACCTATAGGTCTCGTAGTTAAAAATAATTTCATATTATTCATAACATTAAAGTATTTTTATTTTATTAAAGCATTTAAGTAGGTGACTGCTTAAAACGTTAGTAAGTAGTTATTGTGAAAACATTTCTTATTTTGCAAATGAACCGTGGAGCAGAGATTCGGAGAATGTCTGTTATGAAATAAATATTTATGAAGAAATTATCTTTTCATAATATATGTAGGTGCCTATTTGCTTTTGTAGTTTAAACTGAAACCGTCTGAATTATTTACACATTGAGAGTTCTTTTGCCTGTTTTATTTTAAAAATTAAATTAACATCAATAAGACTTAAAAGATGACTCACCTTTGACGTCTCTGGTTTTGATTAAGTGCCGAGTGCTGGAAAATTACATAACGTGAAAATAACACAGGTAGGTAGACTTATTTACCTACAATTTGAACTTCGGTATTCAAAAGTAGTAGCGTACCTTAATTATGATGTCGCCTAGGACTTTTTCCATGAAACAGTGTTTGAGAGTAAGGCGTGTTTGCTACACACTTGCTCGGGTCGGCATGATTTGGTACAGCTGATCGGCGAAATACAATGTGAAGTAGTTTGTTCAGGGGGGGCAACCACGTCCTAAATAAGTATTATTTTAATATTACATCAGTGTGAGAATGAGATGAAGCTATACAGGGGGTATAGCTCCATCTCTTTTCCACTGTAAAGCAAGACGCTGACAACACCTAAACCGCGGTCATTGTCAGATTGCATAGAAAAGAAAGAGAAGCGCGATGACACAATGCAAATGCTTGTAATTTATTGCAAAATATGAAGCAATTATCTATTTACTCAAAATTGAGTTGAGTAATCGAAAATAAAAAACAACCAAGTTTTTCATTCAAATAAGACGTTCATGTTATTAATTAAATACGTAACGTATGTTGATATTTAATGCAGATATTTTGGATTAGAACTCAAGATAAGAGGTTAGTTTAACGTTAGTTTGTATCGATAATTTATTTCAAAACGTGTTTTGGTAACAACCAACTTCTGGGAAATATGTTCAAAATTAACATATTTTTTTTCTTACGAGAAGCCTCTTTTGGTCAATTAGGTCTTGTCAGCGCCTTAAAATAATACTGCTATAAGAGGCCGTGGTTGCCCCTAGAATCGTTTACTGAATCGTTTTCTGTCATAATATACGTATTTTTTTTATCCCAAAAATGATTAAAACTAATTACAGTCACAGTTCCACTGTACAGTCAAAACAAAACAAAATGGACGAAGTACCTACTACGTGTGTACCCTTATACGTGTGTAACTGTGTGCGTGCGTACATTTAATGTGACCACAATTTTATCCCACAATCAGTATAACTAATTTAATTAATAAACAATATTTATATGTATAAACATAATAAAAAATCAGTGTATGTATTATGATGATAACATAATATTCTAGTTGGGGTGTTTGGTGCTGTGCGTTATTTCCGGGACATGTTGTATACCTCATTATATACATTAGATTTTGCCGCCCAGCCTGTGCCGTGTGTTATGTGTATGACACCCCTTTTTTTTTGGATGGGAAATTATCAAATAACTTCTCCCGCTCTGGGTGGAGCGGGAGGGTGTGTCAGACTGACTAAAACGCACCCGTGTTCCTTCCGTTACCTGTGTTGCCCTTTCGTACTTTCCCGCGACCCCACCAGGGATCGGCCCTAGTGGACCCCTACACTTGTGCTGACGACATCTCTTTGAGGCGCGCGTGGAACACAACGCGCCGTCGACCCGGGCCTGGTCCTTAAAGGACGGCGAGCTACCCATTGCTCACCGTCCGCAAGCCCGCGCCTACGGTGGCCGGAAATCGCCCGGGATTCCCGACGGCCAGGGCGTCTCCTGCGGCGGCTAGGGGCGAGCGGGCGCGAAATTTGCCTTTCTCTCAACCATCCCGCCTCCTCCTTCAGTGTAACACCCTTAAAACTAACATTTTGTTGAAATTGTTCGACTTCTTCATTGCAAAATAAAGACAGTCGGTACCTTTCCACAAAATAATGTTCTATTCTAACAAATTATCTTATTAAACAAAGTGTCGTTTTGCATCCTCGTCCAATTCAAGGAGGTAACTACGCTAATGATTCTTGACACGAATCAATAATAAAATAAGTAGGTCTTTTTTTTTCTTTTTTTAAAATTTTCGGATATGTGTGGGACACGGATGTTTAAACGCGGCCCGTGTGATACCGCACTGTAACTGCCCTTTTACACACACACACTACCGCATACGCAACGAGATGATTCTGTTTTGGGAAAGTGATGTATTCTAAAATACTGTCAAACTTAATTAACTCAAAAAACAAGTATGTATTAATTATTGAGCAGGTAAAGCAAATTTATTTGATTATATACGTCTTTCATAGCAGCCTCTTGAAATTTGACGAGGATGCAAAACGACACCTTGTATAATTCGTCACGGCATCGGCATTAGTTTTACAACATCAACGGTTTACAGCAGCAGTTATCTCCGCCGCTATCAGACTGAGGGGTTATAAACAAGGCGTATAAACAGTTGATAATGTTTTCTGTTCTAGTGGCTGGTATACACAAGCGGAGTGATAAGAGTTTAAATACTTTGTTCTATTCTGTAAAACAATTGTGTAATAAAATGATCATATTTGTTGTATTCTAGACTTTTACACTTATTATTATACATTTATTTTACACTTATATAAATCGATTAAACTAAACGATCACCATTACAATAAATATGACCATTTTGTTACAGAAAGTACTGTGTTGATTTACCAATTGCAAATGCAATTGGTAAATCAAACACAGTACGGGATACTAAATATGCAAGTTCAAATTGCATTAAACTTTTTATTTTTCTTTAGGATCAACATGCCTCGTAACTATATCAGGAAAACGTTACGGGCAACTTGTTATACTCCTGAGGACTTAGTTTAAGAAAGCAAGAATGCCTATTTTTTTTTTTTTGGGAAGGTTCTAAAGGGTCACCGAGGCCCCTGGCAACACAGGCAACAGGAAGTAATACGGGTGGGGTTTAGTCAGTAAGAGTCTGACACACCCTCCCGCTCCGCCCAGAGCGGGAGAAGTTATTTGATGATTTCCCACCTAAAAATAAAAAAGAATGCCTAGTTTTGTTGTTTTTTTTAATTAATTATGTGAGGAAGGCAAAAACGTACACATATAAGTATTTACGTACACGTATACCTGATTTATTGATATTACTGATTTGATAATACGACTGATTTTCTTTACCTGTGATTGTTACTATCCTTTGAAGTATTTTTTTTTTAGTAATTGTTGTATTTTATAAAAATGATATAATGTAAGTAACATGGTACTAAATTAAATCGTGTGTTTTATTCATCGACCTGACCCAAGATTTGACATGAGCCCAATTATTTTTTACTTTTAGCATCTTATTATAATAATAAATTTGAGAATCTTAGACTATCAGGCGTTTCATCGGGGTAAGATTGATATATTATTTGATGAATTCTTTTTTCTTGCATTTAGAAAGCGATTTTTTAATGTGAATGGATTTCAGGCTATTTAGGTTGTCAGAGGAGAGGGTTTATTGATCACCACGCATGCATAACGTCCATGAATACAATTTTAGTCACTATGTCAATCTTACCCCTTTGCCGTTCCATTTTTCCCCTGCATTATTGTTTCGTAAGTGTAAAAAGGATTAACCTTTTTTTACATAAAAAAAAAATTAAAAAAGGTTTCTGTCAGCATTATAGAAATAAGTTGACTATACTCTTTTACCCAAAACAACATTTTATGCAGTTGACATGAATCCCTACAATCCACAACAGTTTAAAATCAACATTGCTTATTTAATCAAAAACCATTCCTTCTTAACTCCACTCACCTTACTACATTTGTTTTGCAGATAGATGAAGCAACGACCTTAAAAAGGCGGCTGGGACAGACGGAAAGCAGAGACCCAGGAATTGTGGTGCAACTTGAAGAAGAAGCCCAGCAATGAACTGACATGCTTTGTTGAAAAAAAGTTATGACCGGAACAGCTACGAGTACCAAACGAAAATAAATAGTGTTCCAATGACACAATTTGTACTGTTGAAAAAAACATGAGAAAACTAGTTATCCGTGTTATTGCGCGAATGTTTGAAAATGCAGAATAGAACATAAAATGTTGTAGGTATGTCATTAACGAAGTACTTTGTAGTAAGCTACATGAGCAGAGTAAATACTACCTTGTGGATAGCTACTATAAGGTTTTAAGTGACTTCCAAAAAAGAGGACGTTCTATGTTCGTCAATTGTAAACTAATTTTAGAAATTCTTCTTTCATTTGGCTGAAAAATCTTGCGCGGTGGTCCCATATAACTTTTTTATTAACTTTGCTTTGGTAGTTTTTGAGTTAGCTTCAATAATACATATTTTTCCCACTTAGTCTTTCGTGGAAAATGTTATATAATAACTTCCTGTCACTGTTATTTACATAGCAGATAGTGGTATTCGAATTTGTGTCGGGTAGTTACCATAGCTAAAAATTGAAAAATAAGACAAAAAAAAAAACAACCGACAACCAAAAAAACACTACAGAGTGAAAAATACTCGTAGCTTTGTTTTCGGAAGAAGGTGACAAGAATAGTGTGCTGAATGACAAAGGTAAAATACTTGACTTAATTGTATCTAACAACGCCTGTATTGTTTCCTGTTCCACAACTACGCTACTACCTATTGACACTTACCACCCTGCCTTAACCTGCGAAACCTGCTTGGATATTAAAATTTCCCCTTTGACAAAGATTCCCCTACACAAATATAATTTTCATAAAGCTAATTTCGATAACATTAACTGTAACATACAACAAATGAATTGGACTGATCTGCTTGGCTCTAAAAATTCCGAAGACGCACTAACTTCTTTCTACGATGAGTTGGATAATATTATTAGGCAAGACGCCCCTTTGGCTCGTGCTAGATCACTTAGTTATCCTATCTGGTTCTCAAGGACTCTTATAACTATCTCGAAAAAGAAACACAAGGCGTGGGTTAAGTGGAGGAAATTTGGTAACATTTCGGACTACAATACATTTGCTAAATACAGAAAACAATTTAAGGATGCGTGTCTAAAATGTTTCAACTCATACATTAGGTCTGTGGAGGATAGTCTGTGTAAAAACATTAAGCATTTCTGGACATACGTTTCGAATCGGAAAGAGAAACCAGGGATACCAGCTAAGCTTCAATACAAAAACTCTGAATCTAATGATCCGATTTCTATCTGCAATATGTTTTCTGATTTCTTCTACTCCGTTTTTGAACCTGCTTCACCGTCGTTGCCTCAATGGAAACCCCCGCCTGACAATGCGCTACACGATTCTTCGATCTGTGATATATCTTTTAGTGAAGATATGATACTGAAAGAGCTAAAATCTCTAGATGCATCAAAAGGACCAGGACCAGATGGACTTTCTACTTATTTCTTGAAAAATGCCGCCGTTTCTATCTGCAAGCCTCTTTTTATTATTTATAATAAATGCATGTCGGAAGGTGTGGTGCCTAAACTGTGGAAAGATGCATTTATTGTGCCTGTCCTCAAAGGCGGATCAAGACGCAATGTTGAACACTATCGTCCTATTTCTATCTTGTCTGCCTTGTCGAAGCTCTTTGAGAGGTTAGTGCATAATGTAATATATCCTATTCTGCATAATATTATTATTCAACAACAGCACGGTTTTGTTAAACGGCGGTCCACAATCACTAATCTCTTACTGTTCTCAAGCTTTTTATTTGATAATGTTGACAGCCGCGTACAGGTGGATGCAGTTTATACAGATTTCTGCAAGGCTTTCGACAGGGTAGATCATGAAATGTTACTCAATAAATTAGCGTTTAATGGAATCCGTGGTAACTTGCTGAGATGGTTTGCTTCCTACATCACTAACCGTAGTCAGAGAGTTGTAATTAATGGTCATTCATCTTGCATAGCGCAGGTCACCTCTGGTGTACCACAGGGTTCTATTCTTGGTCCCCTTTTATTTGTTTTGTATATTAACGACATCAGCCAGTGTTTTCTTAATGCCAAATTCCTCTTATATGCCGATGATCTTAAGGTATATAGAACAATACGCGACGCGAATGACTGCCTTCTCTTGCAACAAGACTTGGATAGGCTGTCGAACTACTGTCGTAAAAATAAGTTGCAGCTTAGTTTACCTAAATGTAATGTTATAAACTTCACAAAAAATAAAAATATCGTAAGATACACATACACACTATGCGATGTTCCCCTAACAAAAGTGGATTCTGTCCGTGATCTCGGCATTATCCTTGACTCCAAGCTTTGCTTAGATTTGCATATTAGCAAAATAGTTATTAAAGCGTACCAACTTTATGGATTTGTTATGCGCTCGACATTAGATTTTAAAAAGCCTTCTTCATATGTTTGCCTTTATAAGTCTCTTGTACGCTCGCAACTGGAGTATGCCGTGTCCGTCTGGAGTCCATATTATAAGAAATATATTGAGGCGATTGAGTGTGTTCAACAAAAATTCCTACGTTCTATGCATTTTAGATGCTTCGGATATTATTTGCCATATCAGGATTTACTTAGTAAGTATAAACTCACAACACTTGAAAATAGACGTAAGTACTTGGATGCCATGAATCTTTATAACATTGTTAGTAATAAATTTGACTGTATTGAGTTAACCAACATGTTATGCTATGTTGTCCCTAGAACAGTGTACAAGCGAAAGGTGCGCGCTGGCAGACTATTTTCCGTGCGTACTTGCCATTCAAATACGGGTTTGCGCTCACCTGTTCACAGAATGACAGATGCCTACAATAGGACTTTTGAACATATTGACATTTTTGCATGTCCTCCCAGTAAGTTCAAAGGTCTTATACTAAAGGAGCTGTCTTGATTTAGGTGTAAATATATAGTTCAAGATAAAGATAAACATGATAGTTAAGTAGGTAAGTTTAGTTTTTAATAATATTATGTATTAATTTACCCTAGCGTTTAATTAATTGTATATTCCACAGTTAATCTGTGAACAGCGTTGTGGGCTACAATATTGTTAAACTGTTTTGTGTATTTATTTTTCTATACTGTATATTGTAGCTGTTTGTTGTTCCTTGTGAATAAAATAAAATAAAAATAAATAAAATAAAACGAAAATACAAAACTAGACACCGAGTTCCGAAATTAGAGTTATTTTTCACTTTGTAGTGTTTTTTTTTTTGGAAGTCGGTTGTTTTCTTTTTAACCGAATTCAAAAAAGGAGGTTTCTCAATTCGACCGTATATATATTATACTCAGTCGAACTGAGATGCCTTCAGTAAGGAAACTACCTACCGTTTAGGCCCAAAACTGTAAATACTGCAATTTTCTTCCACTTTTGCGATATTATGTAAAGAAGTATATTGCATGTATAACAAACTGCAGTAACGGATGATTTATGTAAGTATTGTTATGCTCCACCAAGTCTTTACATACAGTTATTATCTCTATAAGATAAACAGCATGTGATGCACCGTTTAGAATATACATACATGCAAACGATGTAAATTTAATGATGTATTTACGTAACTATTTAGGGTTTCGTACCTTAAAAGGAAAAAAAACGGAACCCTTATAGGACCTTTCGTGTGTCTTGTCTGCCTGTGTATCCATTTGGCACAGCCAATTTGCTTCGAATCTACTAAACCGATTAAGTTGAAATTTGGTACACATCAATTTTTGTGACCTTAACATGGACGTGTTACTTAATAAATAAAATTTTGAATATGGGGGTATTCTTTGGGAGAAAAATAAAAATGAAAGGGCTTACTGTGAGGGTCTCAAGTATACATTATTAATCATTTTAAAATAAATAGTTTTAAAGTTATTTAAGAAAATAGATGAAAAATTTACCTTTTTTATCTCCGAAATTACTGAGCCTAAAATTTTGAAAAAATACAGAAAATAGTTCTATACTTATAGATCACAGGAAAACCTTATAGATTATAAGAAGTCTATTGCCTTCAAAATAATATGGTTAATCTCCCAATATTGTGCGTACGAAGTTACATTCGCAGCTGTAATGTATGGGAGAACATGTTTTCAACTACAATGTTAATTGTTTGTTGTTGTTGTTGTTTCTTGGGATAAATTCATCCCAACTACGGATCCCTCTATTGTGCGTGGTCCGACACGCACTTGGCCGATTTTTTTTAAACCTATTTCTGTCTGCAACGTTACTTAAATGGAAATGGAATTTGTACGGAATAAAGTCGCCACTCCATAGCAACCCACGGCACGCACGTGTACTTACGAGTAGCTTCGCTTTGTAAGAAAATGTGGCCGGGATCGTCCACTGCGACTCACAGCCACGCCACGCAAGAATGATGTCCCTAATATTTAGAAATAATTGAAAACAGTGTCCATGGAGTTTCTTGTCCGTTCTCCTCCATAGGTACCTAGAAAGCTTCATCTTAAACGATTCAAAAGTGCCCGTAATGGAGGTAGGTGGTCAGGATACCCTTTGAAGCCTAGGTGGCTGCCTGTGTGACTCGCCGCTCGAAAGCTTAAGGAAGTGATGATGAAGTCACCTTGAATTGGCTGCTCGAAGTCTGCATCAATGTTCATGTTCGGGGTTACCAGTATGAGGAACAGGGTGTAAAGTTCAGTCATCCTCTATAGAAAAGAGAGGGTCCTCCGACCAGACGGGTGTTGTGTCTGTTGGGAAACTGCCCGACGGTTGATGACGGGATGTTATATGTATGTCGAAAATACGTTAGTGACTCGTTTGACTAATCGGGACGCCAGCGCCACCAAGCAGCGCTTGACAGAGTCTACAACATAACGCTCCACCGGAGTTAAGGCGCTGACAAGACCCAATTGACCAAATTAAGCTTCTCTTTAGATAAAAAAAATGCCAAATCTGTATAGTTTGTGGTAGCGGAAAAAAATATATGTTAATTTTGAACATATTTCCCAGAACTTGGTTGTTACTAAAACACGTTTTGAAAAAAAATCTCGATACAAACTAACGTTGAACTTACCTCTTACCTTCAGTTCTAATCCAAAATATCTGTATGAAATATCAACGTACGTTACGTATTTAATTAATAACAAGAGCGGCTTATTTGAATGCAGAACTTAGTTGTTTTTTTTTTTCGATTACTCAACTCAATTTTGAGTAAATAGATAATTGCTTCATATTTTGCAATAAATTGCAAGCGTTGTGTCATCGCGCTTCTCTTTCTTTTCTATGTAATGTGACAGTGACCGCGGTTTAGGTGTTGTCAGCGTCTTAAGCGCAGTTTGTCGGAGGCGGTCAAGGAGTGAACACGTTTAGAAACTGTCGCACGTTCCGTATAGTTGTATCGTGTACCTACAGTGTGTAAATAGCTAGTGTGATTATTTGATTGTATATTATAATTTGATTTAAACTGCAAACGGTTTTTCTAATGTGCAATAACCAACACTTCCCGTTGTACGCCCACAGTAGTTATATTATGGCTGATGATAACGAGCGAGATGTACCTTCTCTATCATCTATGCCAAACGCGCGGTAAACTCTACTTGCGCGATGTAGGATTTGTGTGACGTTAGATTTTTGTTGCGTAGTTCGCATGTGGCGTTGTAGATGCGGCCACAGTTTAATCAAATCTAAAGTCAGTCCCCTACAGTACATAAAACAGTCCCCCAAAAACACCCGCCCTTCACCACTTCCTAGTGCTTTAGCTCGGAAGAAGAAGTGGCGCAACAAACTCCCCAGCAGCACACCTGTATGTTTAGTGAGAAAAACTTGATTCTATCCAAATCTTATGCGAAGTATTTAACATTACGAAACACAAAACATTTAATTAAATTTCTTGCCATATGTTAGCTAGCACACGCCAATATACCAACAAAACAATGAAAACTGTAATCAATCAGAAATAAAAACTAAAATATGAAAACGTAAACAGAACTTAATACCTAAATAAAAGCCTCCAGGTATAAAGGGTGTGTTACATAAAGCTATAGCTGTAACTCGAAGTCTGTATAGCTGTAATTTGAGTCAGAGTGGCTGGCTAAGAAATGAACCGTGCAACTGACATGGCAAATCTCTCCAGGCACATCCTGCGTAGCAGTGGATAGTCTACTGAACTGTAAATGCATGAATGATTGCCGTATTGTTTTCGACACAACTGAATGTAGACAGCATAAAAAGAGTTATATATATTTCCTAGATGCCAGATTTATTATATCTAAATATAGGTATCATAGAGAACAGGTCAAAAGGACAGGTAGCGTAGTCATTTTTGGAAGTTTTAACAATTTAGGACACTAAAGGATTAAAGACATTAAATACTATAAAACGAATGTTCGAGCACTAAAGATTGTTAAGAATAAGTTATGAATCAAAATCAAAAGTCTTTTATTCAAATTAGGCTGAGAATCAGCACTTTTTGAAAGCCAAAATTACATAAGACAGTCCCCCAAAACGACCGCCCTTCATCACTTCTTAGCGATGCTGATGGATATGATGCTGTTGAATATGATGCTGATGGATATGATGCTGATGAATATGATGCTGATGGATATGGTGCTGATGAATATGATGCTAATGGATATGATGCTGAGGAATATGATGCTGAGGGATATGATGCTGATGGATATGATGCTGATGAATATGATGCTGATGGATATGATGCTCATGAATATGATGCTGATGGGTATGATGCTGAGGAATATGATGCTGATGAATATGATGCTGTTGGATATGATGCTGATGAATATGATGCTGATGGATATGATGCTGATGAATATGATGCTGATAGATATGATGCCGATGGATATGATTCTGATGAATATGATGCTGATGGATATGATGCTGATGGATATGGTGCTGATGAATATGATTATAATGGATATGATGTGAAATGGAACAGAACAACACACAACAATCTATGGATTCTTCTGCAGCAGCTACTGAGAATGGAATATAACCAATGAAAGGGAAAATTGTCAGTTACTCATTTTATCTTTATTTAATGTTTTTTTTTAAATTATATTACTAGGTTTTGCCAACGGCTTCCCCCGTCTGAAGGTCAGATTATCCCACGTGAACGTACTACCAGGATAAAAAGTATCATAAGACTTACTCCAAATCATTTGTACCCGTGTGCCAAATTTCATCTAAATCCGTTCAGCATTTTTAGCGTGAAAGCGTTACAAACAAACTAACTTTCGCATTTAAAATATTACTTTAGATAAATGTCAATGATAGAACACCGATGATCTTGTGAATGCCGCAGGAATCCGCTGGATGCGGGAAGCACAAAACCGTTCGAAGTCGCGGTGCTTCGGGAGGCCTATATCTAGCAGTGGACGTCTTTTGGCTGAAATAATAATTCGAAAAATCCACCATCGTGATTTATAAAAGTTGATTAGGTAATTAGTAAACACCGAATTGAAAATACTAATTCTTGGTGAGTACTTAAATGACTAAATATTTACGGAAAAGTAGGTGTGTCACTATATCTACCTGCCTATTGTGAAAACAGGATAAATATGATACATGAGGGCATTCCACGTGTATCATATTTGTCCCGTTTTCCTCATAATACTGTTACATTTTAACAGGAATGTTGTATTGTACAGTTTCGTACTACACACATAATTTATCTGTTACAAGACTGTTTATAAAGGAAAGTTGATGTACCAATTTTGATTTGGGTACAAGTACAATGTGAGTGTAATAATAATAATAATAAATTAGGTCAAATTTCCCAACAGTGACAGAGCTCCACGACCAAAACCAGCTGTATCAGTTTGGCAGTGCAGGATTGAGCATCGTATCGGTGAGACTAGAGCACTCATCGGTAAGCTAATCTGCTTCAGGGAGGGCAGTACTCGCCCTAGAGTGATGCGCTTTGTGAAGCGGGCGTTCGCGGGGACTGATATTCTAAGTTCTCGAGATTATTTGATCCGCGTCACAGAGCGTATCGACTTCCTGAAGCAGAAGATCTATGCATGGGCGAACCGTATTCGTCGATACAGGCGGAGAATGGAGCGATACATTCAGAATCTCACATTCCAGAATGATGAAAGGTGGGTTTATAGGACTTGGGAGCGACCGGACCAAGGTTTGGCTGACACGCGCCTACCGGATGATGACGCCATGTGTTCCTTCTGGCGAAACATTTGGTCGGTGCCTGTCAATCACACTGAAGGTGACTGGACTAAGAGAATAGAGCGAGCGTGCGATCTTATACCAGAAATGGGGGCACTTACCATCCTCCCCCAAGATGTAGCTTGTGCAGTCCGTCCGTTGCCTAACTGGAAATCTCCAGGACCGGACGGGCTGCACAACTTTTGGATAAAGTGGTTCCAAAGATCGCACGCCCGCCTGGCATCCCAGTTCCAGTCAGCCTTAAGAGTCAGGGTCGCTACCCCTGTTCCTAACGACCGGAATAACCCACCTGCTCCATAAATCAGGTAGTACTGCGGAACCCAAAAATTATAGACCAATCACTTGTTTACCGACGGTCTATAAAGTTCTCACATCCATTTTGAGAGCTAAAATTAATAAACATGTAGAAACCAACTTAATCATTTCTGCCTCACAAAATGGATGTAAGAACGGATCCCGCGGTACTAAGGAGCTGCTTCTCATCGATATTGCCATTAACCAACAGGTTCACCGTTCCCGAAAGGATCTGTCAATATGTTGGATAGATTATAAGAAGGCCTATGATTCGGTGCCACATACATGGCTCATGAGGGTGCTGGAGTTACATAAAGTAGATGCAACTCTGCGCACCTTCCTGATGTCATGTATGGGGCAGTGGAGAACGGTCCTTTGCTATCTAGGATGTCGATATATCCAGTGGAATAGCGAACCGATACGGATCAAGCGAGGTATATTTCAGGGCGATAGTTTGAGCCCACTTTGGTTTTGCCTAGCCTTGAATCCTCTAAGCACACTGCTGGAGAATTCAGGTCTAGGCTATCGATTGAGGAGAGGTGGTCAGGTTATATCTCACCTCCTTTACGTGGATGACTTGAAACTTTTTGCCCCCAATAATTTGCAACTAATGGAGCTACTGAAGGTAACCAAAACGTTCAGTAGCGCCATCAGGATGGAATTTGGTGTGGACAAATGTGCGGTCATGCATGTAAAGCGAGGGGGGATTGTGGAATCCGTGGGAACCCAACTTTCGGATTCCATACACCTGAGATCCCTCTCTTCAACCGAAACTTACAAATATTTGGGTATGTCGGAAGTTTTAGGCATCAACGCCGCTGACATGAAACAATCGCTGAGGGAGCGCTTCTTTGGCCGCCTGAATAAAGTATTAAATAGTCTTTTATCAGGCGGAAACAAGGTGCGCGCCTTCAATGGTTGGGTCATGCCGGTTTTGATGTACTCTTTCGGCATACTCAAATGGACTCAGACGGAACTTGACGCCCTGGATAGGAGGGTCCGCACATTGCTGACCGCAAATCGGATGCACCATCCACGGTCATCGGTGATGAGACTGTATATCCCGCGGAAGTGTGGAGGTCGAGGCTTTTTAAACGCTAAGACCCTGCACAATCGTGAGATATGCAGTCTCAGGAGATACTTCCTAGAAACCGACGTGGTGATGCACCGAGATGTGGTCTCAGTGGATAAGAGCCTCACCCCGCTCTCCTTGGCAGACGAGAACTGGCGCAAACCTATAGTATTAGTTATTAATGACCGCAGGGAGGTATGGCAGAGCAAAGAGCTACACGGGCGCTTTTACCGATGTAGACCTCTTAGCGTCCGTTTCCTGGTTGCGATTCGGTGATCTCTTTGGGGAAACCGAAGGTTTTGTCTTTGCGATTATGGATGAAGTTATAATGACGAACAACTACCAGAAATATATTGTGAAAGACGGCACGGTTGACATCTGTCGGGCATGCCACCGTCCAGGGGAATCAATCCGACACATTATTTCTGGCTGTTCTCGTCTGGCTAACGGAGACTACTTGCATGGGCACAAGCTTGTAGCCAGGATTATCCACCAGCAACTTGCTCTGAATTACAGTCTTGTGGAATCGGAAGTACCGTACTATAGGTATGCGCCCGACCCAGTTCTCGAAAATGGCAATATTACGTTGTATTGGGATCGATCTATCATCACTGATAGGACTATTGTTGCTAATAAGCCAGACATAGTGGTGATACATCGATTAACGCGTCGCACAATGATTATTGATATAGCGGTCCCGCATGACGAGAACCTCGTAAAAGGTGAAAAAGATAAGCAGATTAAGTATCTTGACCTAGCTCACGAGGTTGTCGACATGTGGGATGTGGATACAGCAATCATTGTGCCGATAGTCGTGACGGCCAATGGCATAATAGCCAAGAGCCTCGACCAACACCTGAAGAGGCTCTCGCTAGGTAGCTGGATCAAGGGCTTAATCCAGAGAGCGGTACTTCTGGACACGGCGCGTATCGTCAGGAGGTTCCACTCTCAGGAGCCCTGACCTCCGGTAGCTTGGACCCTGTTCCCGATACCGGTGGGCTGCTATTTTTTATATTTTTAAATGTTTTTTTTTATATTTTTATAAAAATATTTAAAAATTTAAATAATATGTTTTTAAATGGAATAAAGGGAATAATAATAATAAAATTTATTGATGCAAAAATATACATAGACACAGGTTATATACTAGTTACATGCTAAGACTTAGTCAACTAACAATGGACACAAGGGGTAAAAAACAATTGTCTATATCAAGAAAAAAATAAATCCTGTCACTAGGGATCACCTGTATCTTAGGAGACAGCTAGTTAGTGTACTAAGATGAAGTCTATAACTTTATCTCAGTACGCTCACATTGTACGTAAATCTGTTCATCACCTGTATTTTCACGGCTGAATTACCTATTATTGTACCGTGCCAATTTTTGGGATCCGGAGGTAATTCGTTACTTGCTAAGATACCTACCAAATATTTAACTGATCCCTTAAAAACTTAATCTTGTGATGATGAACACTTTTTAAACTTTTAAAACTTTTTGTGCTTCTAATTATTCACATTTTTTTTTATAATTGAGACTCTTTTTAACTAAGTAGTAACCAAGCTAGAGCATCCCGACCAAATGGGTTAGGTTGGAGCTGTGACTAACCGCGCGCGAGCCGATCGAGCGAAGCGAGCGGTGCCGCGGCAGCGCCCGGCGGGCAAGCGCTACATCCAAGTCGGTCGGCTATTTAGTATTTATAGGACCCCAAAATAAGAATTATTTGAAGTTCACAAAAAGAGGAGCAATCATTGTATTAGAGTGTTCAATAACATTTGTACTACATTCAATAGATACTTAGTCTTAAGACCTGTTTCACAATGACTTATGGGCCCCTACTAGTAAGTAGGGGCTCATACAAAGCCTGGCCCATTTTTTATTCATTCAGGATCAGTATATCATGAATAAATAAAAAATGGGACAGACTTTGTATGCATTGCGTGTGTTGTCTAAAGTCCTCAATATCAGCAGGGCTTTCATACAAATCCATAAAGCCAAAATCATAAAGTAGGTAGTTGTAAATGGAAAGTGCGCTCGTATAGTTTCTAACGTGACAATATTATAATGGACGTCCACGTCCACGTCACGATATCACGATAACACGGGGAAGTAAAATGTTAATGGGTTTAATTTCAATTCGCGCGCTAAATTTCCGTTCACGATAGCGTGTACGTATTTCCATATTCCCGGCCGTGGACGTCCACGATTATATCGTCACGTTAGAAATAATAAAACGCAGATTAGGTTCAGTCAACTGATGCGATTCAAGAGACGACAGACTAGCTACGTGCTGTCGATATCTCAGAGACATCTTTAGCTAAGGGTAAGTAAATGATATACCTTCGTGTCTAATTGAGAAGTTATGAATGAAATCAAGAAATACTCGCTTTGGCATTGGAAGTTATAGCTGATTTATTTGAGAGCCCGCTTCTATTTTTGCTGGAGTAGATGCTACTACTTAGTACAATCAATACTCAATACACAATATCTTTATTGCTTTACAATAATGTGTACTTAGGTGGTAACTGTATAATTGAGATCATTATGGATCATTATGGATGTACGAGTATGTATGGAATCAGGTACAAATGGGGGTTTTAAAGGATACAGTATTCAGAATCCAGGTTCTGATGGGTTGGCTCCACTGCTGCAGTGCTGCCTAGCAAGAAAGTGTCCTTGACTTAAGTCCTTCTATAAAGCACTGATGCGTTTCACCAGAGTTCTTTAGCGACTTTCGGGGTTCCAGTCGAAAAGGATATTTGTCCATAAAACATGGTGTTATGGGGCTTTATCGTGATGCTAAAGCCTTCACGACCACACCTCCGAATGACGTCACAAAACACTACGAGTACAATTCTGTAACTTAATACTTCAGCAATACACTAACAAGCCAGTAAATACACATGACAAATGTATGACGCGTCAATTGTGATACAATTGTCCTCTATTGAGCACTCGGCTTATGAATTATTAACGTTTTTATTAAACGTTTGCTTATCGTTGAGTACCACGCGTTGTGCGAGTTCGGTCGGTTGTGTAGGACAAATATTAAAAATAAAAGGTATGCCGAGTTTATAGTGTTGATAACATGAGTTGTAATGTTTATGTTCATTGTGGCTCTTTTGAAATGAGGTGATAATGTATTTTTGTGACTTTTCTTAGAGGAAAGTGGGGCAGGTATAGGAATGACGGAAAAAGTAACTGTTGTTGTTATTTTTCTTATAAGTTTTACTTGTTTTTTTGTGAACCAAAATCATGGTTTTAAACGGTAATATTGTAAAGATAATCAATGAAGGTAATGAATTTATTTATTATTTAGGAAGCAACTTGGTACGTTATTGTTTTTACCCTTTTGTTTCCGATAACGGATTCTCCTTTGTTTATCGCTAAAACTTTAACTGACTGTTAAGAAATACTTTAAAAGTACCTGCGACTTTCGTTATATGTATATATAACATATATACCTATATATATCGTTGGGTTTATGTAAGGATATATTGTACCTAGACTCCGGCCGATCCTGCCGGGGTCGCGGGAAGGTACTAAAGGGTCACCGAGGCCCCTGGCAACACTGGCAACAGAAAGGAATACGGGTGGGTTTTAGTCAATAAGAGTCTGACACACCCTCCCGCTCCGCCCAGAGCGGGAGAAGTTATTTGATATTTCGCATCCAAAAAAAAAAAAAATTAATTTTTTTTACAAGCACGTTTGCTGTTGAGCAAACGTGTTTTACGAATTTAAACTTTATTAGTTCCTAATCGTGTCCAACTATCAGGTACGCATTCTCTCGACGGCCGAAATATACTTTTCACTTCACAAGCTCTAAAAGTTCGGCTTAAAAAGTTTCGTGGCGGGAACTAGCTATTCTCTTCTTCAATGTTGCAACTTTTTTGAACAATGAAAAGTGATTAAACTATAAAAACGGAATACTGTTATATACATTATGCCTGTTTAGTTTTCTCGCAATCGCAGTGAAAAGCAGAGTGTATAACTGGGGCATAAACGAGCCATTTTACCCCCCGACTTAACTATCCACCTTCGCCTGTGCCTCGGGTGGATATAAAAGTCTCCGGGTGAAATGGCTTCTTTTATGCACTAGTTGTACAATCACAACTAATTTACTTTTTTTTTATTCTTATTGGAAAGGAGATTTTAATAACCGGCCAAGTGCATGTCGGACCACGTGCAATGAAGGGTTCCGTAGCCGGGATGAATTTATCCCAAAAACAAACTTAACTTTGTAGTTGAAAAACATGTTCTCCCATCTCCCTGTAAGTGTTAGTGTTAAGTGATCAGCTTACTCGTTAACTTATAAAGCCTACTTAGCTGTGATAGTTTTCTTTTAATTTCGTTATATATTCTACTGCCATGAATTTGTTCACATATCCAAGAACAACCATTTAGCTGGCAGGGGGGACACTTTTTTTTTTTCACTTTTTTTAATATTACGCAACTGGTCCCAGAATCGAAAAATGGTGGTCACAGACCCGCAATCATTTTGAACGACCTATCTAACGATACTCCACATCAAAGGACAGACGAAAAAAAAAAATATCATCCCGACTTTACGTGCAAAGGGTACTTACCAGTTTGTCGGCGTGATTAATATGTATACCCATGCCAAATCAAGGTTTTCTAGTGCTAAGAGTCTATGAGCTAAGCCGGGAATAGACACACAGATAGACAGACAGACAGGCAGACAGATGGACAGATGTTACGTCTGATTTTGCTTCTACTTAGCGTGTTGAAGGCAATCTAAATTGAGTCAGCCCATTTGGCTTCTAATTTGGAACCTTCAGTAGCGTCCATCAGTTCCTGTAATGTGTAGGCAACAGGACACGCTGGACACGATATTACGTGCCCCATTGTTTGTGGAACACCATCAAATTTACCTACACTCCAGGGCGGAGTCATCTGCGACTCCACCTGAGCAGGTTTTTCTTGCATAACTGTCAAAATCATAGTTATCTTTATTTGTGTTTCAATAAGGTCGCTGTTGGACTGTGTCTTAGATAGCAAATAACTCTGAAACAACTTTTTGTGAGTATGTGTGTCTCGGTCACATTCACCTGTCTCGTTCCGTTCAGTCACTCTTATCAATGTTTGCTTAACCTTCTTGATCTGTGCGTACAGTATTCATTTCGCAAAGATAATGATGTAGAAGCAAGATTAACTTCTTGAAGCGTTTAGGGATAAACAGAGGCACCATGCAATAATTACATGACTTGTGACAAGGGACGATACATTTCAAACGTGTCTTGGTAATGAAAAGGATAAAAAAAAGATTGAAATAGTATAGGTAGTACATAAACTCGAAAGTAACACACTTAATACCATGTATGAATATGAAAAATATTGATAAGAAAAATACTTTGTTGACTAACAATAATTTTGTTTATTTTATCATCTACTTACACGTGGGATGGCAATACCGATCTATCATAGTCTAAATGTTAAAAAATAATATAAACTATTGGAACAAAAATGTTTGTTCCAATTTTTGTTTGAAAATAGCAACATTAGTTAAAAACTGTGTTAAAAAGCTATATTAGTTAAATAAGTTGCAACTAGGACAGGGATTCCCAAACTCTTTTTGGCAAGAGACCCCTTTTCCAAAATGAACTGATACCTCAGACCCCTATAGCCACCTCACCGGACACGGCAGCTTCGGGAGGTTCCTGTGTCGGATAAGACGGGAGGAAACGCCCGGGTGTCACCACTGTGTGGATCACCCGGAGGACACGGTGGAGCATACGGTGGAGTGCCTGGCGTCGGCAGAGCACCGCCGTGTCCTCGTGGAAGCGATGGGTGGCGGAGATCTCTCACGTCCGGCCCTGGTCCAGGCCATGGTACGGAGCGAGAGGGCATGGGCAGCCGTCACCTCCTTCTGCGAAGCAGTAATGCTCGCGAAGGAGGAGGCGGGACGGGTGAGGGAAAGGCAAATTTCGCGCCCTCTCACCCCTAGCCGCCGCAGGAGACGCCCTCGGCGTCGGGAATTCCAGCCACCGTAGGCGCGGGCTTGCGGACGGTGAGCAATGGGCAGCTCACCGTCCGGTAAGGACCAGGCCCGGGTTGGCGGCGCTACGTGTCCCACGCGCGCCTCAAAGCACAAGTGTAGGGGTCCACTAGGGCCGATGCTTGCCGGGGTCGCGGGAAAGTCCGAAAAGGTGACCGAGGCCCCTGACAACACAGGCAATGGAAGGAAAACGGGTGGGTTTTAGTCAGTAACAATCTGAGACACCCTCCCGCTGCGCGTCATTCTTATAAAAAATTGGTACACGTAACACAATTTATACAGTATCTTGAAAGATTCAAATATGAACCTGAAATATGAACCTCGTCGACCCCCAAAATCAGTTTTCGTTTATGTCGACCCCTGGCAAACCGATGTCGACCCCAAGGGGTCGATACCGACCACTTTGGGAATCCCTGAACTAGGGCATGTAATCTCGCGAGATTTTAGACCCAACCATGATACTGTCTCTTTAGTGTCTGTGTCTAAAACACTATAACTATATATTATTTTACCATTAGGTTATAATTTCAGTCTTAAAATCGTATTATATTACTAGCTGCACCCCGTGGTTTCACCCGCAGGTCTCGATCAGAAGGGAATGTCGGGACAAAAAGTATCCTATGTCCTAATACAGGCCATGGTGTACCCCTGTTCAAATTTCATCCAAATCCGTTCAGCCGTTTTAGCGTGAAAGCGTAACAAACAAAATCACTTTCGCGTTAATTTTATTATTAGTTAGGATTAGGATAATCACTTTTGTAGAGATAATACATTTTAAGAATTAGTATTAATAGTTAGTATAATTAAAAAGTAATAGGAACTAATAAAATAAAATTAAACTTTTCATGTTCTCAAAAAAATATAAAACATTTAAGTGAAGTAATTAAAAGTAATAAGAATTGCTTTAGTAATCAAATAAATAGGAGGTTTAAAGTCAATCAGATGAAACTTTTATCATGCCGTGTTTTAAATGGAAAAAGTTATTTTTGTAAATGGCTTCTCGAAAAACACAGCATATCAAGGGTTTCACCTGACAGACGACTACTGATTTTGCAGGCCAGCCACACACGGGTTATGCTGCCCCGCTCAATCTCGCAATCTCGCGACATCTCGTATAAAATTGTACGAGACTTAGTCTCGTAAAACATAGACGAGATCTCGATCTCGCGAGAACGACATTGCATGCCCTAGGTGCAACTCCTCGAGACCAAATTCGTTTATTTAGTGAGTGCAAATGAGTTTATTTATTTAATCAATTCCATTGTCAAATCGACCAATCAATTTTGTGAAATGAACCTTTTTGGTGCTGCCATCCGGCACACGCTATTGTTGTTGAAATATTATTTTCACTTTTTTATTTTGTCGTTTGTATTTTCTGTTTCACGAACTGTGTCCAAATAAACGTTATTCTTTCTTTCGTGTAAATCTCTTATCTATAACATCTTTGGTTATTCTCATTTTGTTGTTGTTTGCATCTAAAGCACTAGGAAGTGGTGAAGGGCAGGTGTTTTTGGGGGACTGTCTTATCTAATTTTGACGTTCGAAATGTGCTGATTCTCAGCTTAGTTTGTAATATACTTCAAAATAATCAGAATGTGGTTGATAGTGTGTTACGCAATTAACACACTATCAATTCCCCACGAAAATAAATAATCCCACCCTTGTATCATGCACCCACAAGAACAATAAATGTTTTGCGTGCATTACGTTGCGCGCTACCGTAAACCGCGAATATCCACACCAAAAATAAAAGTCGTTTTCCAGCGATGATTTTTGCACAAAGTTACTTAGTTTGATGTACACAATGAAAGATGACGGCTTCGTGAAAAGTCTCATTCATCGCTTTGGTCTAGCAGTCAATAGCGCGAATGTTGAACGTCGGGTCGAGAAAATTCTTTATTTGGTTTTCATCAGGTATTTTCGGTAGCAGCTCGTAGTTTGTATCCGTGTACGGTTAATGGCAATCGGCTCGCCCCTAATAACAGGAAGTACATGGTGTTTTTAAAACATGTGGGTAGGTATAATGTCCACCTACTGTATCGTAGAGTATAGACGTGGTGATGTTAATTATGTCAAAACAAACAGTATTTAGTCAAGGTTGCCAATTCTCCCTCTAACTTTGTAAAGACTCCTATCGTCTGTCAGTCTAAGTTTGCTAGTGGTCGAAGAAGTTTGCATGCCTATAGACTTAGTTTCCCAACTGCTATGGGCCTGTGGCGACATCTACATCTGTCTGTCTGTCTGACCCCACTGTAGCTCAGAGACGCTTAGTACTAGAAAGCTGTAGTTTGGCATAGGTATACATATTAATCACGCCGAGAAAGTGCTAAAATAAAATCTTGAAAAAAAATATTATATTTTTTTTTCTGGTCTACCTCATGGTGTGTGGTATCGTTGGATAGGCCGTGCAAAAATATTGTAGGTCTGTCTACACCACTTTTTGATTTAAGGATCCGCTTGCGTAATATTAAGCATTAAAGTGCTAATTTTTGTTAGAGTCGAGGGTCATGAAATTAAAAGGAAAACTAGAGATAGTTTTATAGCCGTGAGGCTATGTAGGCTTTACAAGTTAACGAGTTATAATCGACCAACTTAAATTTGCAGTTGGAGAATTGACCGTGGCATATATCGATGCATGGGAGAACATGTTTTTCAACTACAATGTTACGTTTGTTTTTGGCATAAATTCGTCCCAAGTAATCCCAACTACGGAACCCTTCATTTAGTATTTATTTAACAGTTTATGTACACACATATAAACATACAAGAAGAAAGAAACAGAAAAATACGTACAAAGGTGATGCTTATGTCTAAAGAAATCTCTTCCAGTATACCTGCGGTAGGACAGTAGACAAAGAGATGTAGACAAGTGTGTAAGAGTAGAAGAGAAAACAAATTCATAAAAACAAAAAAAAAAAACTATTCACTAAGTTAAATATACAATAAGAAAATATACCTACTTACATAAATACATAATTCTAAAATAAATATCACTAAAATACTTATATACTTATAATTAATAGTATAAAATAATAAATACATAATATGCAACTTTGGCAAAGTGGAAAGATAGTGTTCTTTCACTCTTCTTTTAAAAACAGCAACTTGCAATCGTAAAGCTGCAGATCGTCGGCGTAGAGATGGAAGTGGGAAGAGATGGCTCTGGTGACGGAGTTAATGAAAATAGAAAAGAGAAGAGGAGAGAGAACGCCAGCCTGAGGCACACTTGCGGTAAGAGAACACCAGTCAGAAGAAGTCTCTACGAGATGAACCCGCTGCGATCGGCCGCGGCCTTTAAGATAGGAGTCGAACCGATCTACAGTAGAAGAACAGAAATTGAAACATTTAAGGATCCCTAGAAGGATGTAGAAATCGACAGAGTTAAATGCACTGTTAAAGTCCAGTAGTACAAGCAAGGTGAGAGATTTGTTATCCTTAGCCCAGCGAATTTCATCAGTAACCTTCAGAAGAGCCGTTACTGTACTATGACCGGATCGAAAACCAGATTGAAAAGGACTAAGAAGGCAATTCGAAGAAAGAAAGGCAGAAAGTTGCTGATGAACAATGTGGTAAAGAACTTTAGAGAGAAATGGGAGGATAGAAATGGGTCGGAAGTCGGTCGGAGAGACCGGATTAGGAATTTTGGTTAAGGGGATGATATGAGCTTGTTTCCAGGCCTCAGGAACAGGTAAAGAAAACAAGGAGAAATTAAAAATGTGGTTCAAGATGGGAAGCAATGTGGGGACTGTGGGGAGGATAGGAGAAATCATTCTTGAGCAAAGATTGTCATTACCAACTGCAGAGGTGGAGATAGCACAAATAGATTTTTGACCTCACTTTCACCTACAGGACTTAGCTCAAAAGAAGGACACTGCGGCATAGGCAAGCATTAAAGTTTATTTAAAGTAACCGATTTGACGTGCGGATCCAACGTAACAGGGGGGGTGGGTGAAATGTTTGTTAAGAGCACACTCGTCAGTGTCATTACTGGAAGCAACAGGAGACTTACCAATGCCGACAGGTTTTAGAAACTTCCAGACTTCTGAAGAGTTACGGCTGTCGAGAGAATTATCGAAATAACGTCTCTTTGCATCTCTGCAAACTGCAGCGATTACGCAGCACTTTAAACGCTTTCAAGTAGCGCTCGGAAGGACAGCGTTTTAACCTCCTTTTGGCTCTGTCCCTACTTGCCATCGCATCCTTAAGACGCTGACAACACCTAAACCGCGGTCACTGTCGAATTGCATAGAAAAGAAAGCGAAGCGCGATGACACAACGCTTGTAATTTATTGCACAATATGAAGCATTATCTATTTACTCAAAATTGAGTTGAGTAATCGAAAATAAAAAAAACAACCTGCAAAGTTCTGCATACAAATAAGACGTTCTTGTTATTAATTAAATACGTTACGTATGTTTTTTAATGCAGATATTTTGGATTAGAACTCAAGGTTAGTTTAACGTTAGTTTGTATCGAGATTTTTATTCATAACATTTTTTAGTAACAACCAAGTTCTGGGAAATATGTTCAAAATGAACATATATTTTTTTCCACTACCACAAACTATACAGATTTGGCTATTTTTTTTTTCTTAAGAGAACCCTATTTTGGTCAATTGGGTCTTGTCAGTGCCTTAATGGCAGGAGTAAGCCAGCGGGGGGGTTCATTGTGTGTGGGCCGACACGCACTTGGCCGGTTTTTATGTTTCTTTTTCTGGGGCATTCTACCAGCCAATATTTTTTATCAATGATAATAATAATAGTAATATAATGGTATATATTTAGCTCAAATCTATGTAAATTAAATAATATTTTAGTGAAAAGTAAATTATAAGTATAATGAAAAATATATTTTCCATTTTGCCGCCCGGCTGTACCCACGTGTGAATGAGCTGTAATGTAACAAACACAAAACTTTTCATAAGTAACACAGACGCTTGTCATTGAGATTGTCCTAAAGGTTATGTGAAGTAAACAGTTAACTCGATCCAGTAGGTTATCTCATTAGGTTCTAAGTCTCAACCTTGAACCATTATGTAACTGTTGCCTACTGAATCTAATCTCTATGAAAAGGGTTTGGCACAGGGGTATTGTTTGTTCCAGAAATATCTGATAATAGTGTAAACAAAACTTGTTCAGGTTTATTCTTACGCAATCACTCACTTAAGAGGATGACTAACTCATTCATCTGTATTTCATCGGTGTCAACTTAATATCTCATGACTTTTTCCGACAAGTATTGTTTGAATAAAAAAACGACGAAAATTGAGTATACGTATAAAATTTACTTCAGTGGTCAAAAGAAAAACATCATTAATTTTATTTAAAAATATAAGTTTCGGTTTATTTATATACAAATTTATCAAATCAGAGCACTCAATTTGTAAGTGCCACTAAAAATTGTCATCCACAGGTATTTGTTCTGATACAGTTGTTTACATATAATCATATACTTTAGGAACAGATCGTATGTATAGTCTGCCCGACTCTAACGTGCCTGGCAGGTGTCTCGCTACCAATCTCTCTGTCTGGCAAATATTTTTGTCACTGTATTAGCTCGTTGGTTTAGTGGACGCAAGCACTACTGCTGAGCATGAGGTCCTGGTATTGATTCCCAGGCAGGGTAACGTGTTATTGGGTTTTTTTCATTAGGAATTTTTCAGTACCCACCCGGAGTCTGGACTTGTGTCCGGTTGATATATACATCTCTGCCTAACCCTTGCAGGTGTGTACCTATTAACTATTTGAATACAGCTCGAGAGCAAAAGAAGACTGATGTATTTCGTTCCTATAATCCTTTTAAAGGTTTTTCCTTTCTAAGGATTATAGGAACTTTATTTTTCTTTATGACATAAATATATTATGTCATATTTGGATATTTGGATATGGAATTTCTCAGTAGCAGCCCGGAGTTGAGAAGGTGGTGGTTTGATACCCCTGTCTCTCGGAAACCATGTTACGCGGTTGGTCCTGTCTCTCCAGTCGTGTCGGATTGCCACCCGAAACTCGGTCTGAAGGAATATAATGCTGAATGGCTAGTATTTTACTATGGCATGAATTATTCTCATATAGTCGATATGAGAGACTAAGGCCGTTTGTCCACTACCACGTCATCGGATCGTCAACGAGAACGAGATGACGGCGCGGCGCCGAAGTTACTAGGATACATACATCATACATCAGACATACATTTACTATGGCCGCTTGTCCACTGCACGTCACGTTCGGTTCGGACAATATCGTTTCTCGTTGACGTCCCGTTGACGTTGTGTTGTGGACAAACAGTGTAAGAAGATTTGGATATAAGATCTTCAATCACCAATCTTAATGAACTAATAAGTATTTAAAAGCTTATCATTATTATTCCGGTCTCTCATCAAAGAAACTCGTAAAGATAATAAATCTCTGATAAAAATACCGACATCTTACGCATAAAATTGCTACAAGTCTAAACTTGAGATAACCCTGTTTGTTATCGCTCTTGACCATAAAATGAGTTACAACTTGGCTGTAAAGTTAGATTGGATGCTATTGGACCAATAATGTTATAATATTATCAGCAATACTAATTTTAGTGCTTACCATAACCTACAACATAGCCCTTTTGGTGGCATTAGGTTCGCCCCCTATGTCATTGGCGAGAAGTGGATGTGGTGTATGTGTGTATGGATGCAAAACGACACCTTGTATTGCACCTTGCATTGTTATAATGTATCTGTAGCAGGCAGATTGTATAATTCCTCATTATACATACGGTGCCGTCCGGGCGTCCGTTTAAAAACGCTCGCAGTTATGAAATATGCCGAAGGATTTGGCAACTCGTTCAATTGTTATAATATCGATATCCAGGGCACGCCGACCAAATGGGTTAGGTTAGGTTAGAACTGAGACTCGGGAGGAGGCACGGATCCCTGTCTTTTCGGGTGACGCAGGTGCTCTCGGGGCATGGTTGCTTAGAGAAGTACCTGTGTCGCATAAACAGGGGGCCGGACGCCCGGTGTCACCCCTGCGTCGACTGCCGGGATGACACGGCGCGGCATAATACGCTGGCAGAGTGTGCCGCTTGGGAGGAGCCGTTCTGTGCCCTCATCTCAGGAGTAGGCAGTGACCAGTCGCTGCCAGCCGTAGTCGACTCCATGATCGGCAGCGAGGGGTCCTGGGAAGCGATGGTATCCTTCTGCGAAACAGTCATATCGCAGAAGGAGGCTGCGGAAACAGAGCGGGAGATCTCTTCCACTCACCCTGTCCGCAGCAGGCGCACCGGGTGTCGGCGGAGGGCGGACATCACCCTCTTCTAGTCCCTAGGCTCTTCTAGGCTAAATGGGCCGTAGCCCCATTTAGCCTAGAAGAGCCTAGGGACCACATAGCAGGTCCTGAGATGGCGGCGCGTAGTGGTTCACGCTCGACCCTATTGGACCTCATTTCCCCCGCGAGCCTGAGGTGGCCGCAGTGGCGGGCAATCGGGGATCGCCGCGGAAGTCGCACTAGATCCTATTATCCCCGGTGCAAGAGTGGGAGAGGAACACCGGGGTGGTTTTTAGTCAGTAAGAGCCTGACAGACCCCTCTGCCCGCTCCAGGGCGGAGGACATCCATGAGGATTTTCCAGACCGGAAGAAAAAACAAATGGTTAGAACTGAGACCAACCGCGTGCGAGCCGAGCGAGCGCCTTAAGAAATAGATTTACATTTTGCTTTCGGAAAATTTCATAACTGCGAGTGTTTTTAAGCGGATGACGCCTTTTCTAAAAAGCGGTACCTATCATAACACTTGCCTGCGACATATCTACCAGATAAAATTTTCTTAACGTAGACATTGCAACACCATTGTTTTAATTGATTGCACTTATTTTAATTAATGACATTGAAGAGGCTTGGTGGCAAATTGACAATGACCACGCGTTACCACGTGTGTTGTGTTGAGTTGTTTGTTTATTAATTGTATACCTAATAATACCAGCAGGGAAAATCCCTTCCTTACTGCACAACGTCGCAAATTGCTTTCAGATATTTCACTGTTTTGATTAATTTATCAATATGACTAAATTTGAAACTTAAGAATTGCTAAAATATCGATTATGACTTTCAATGATAAAACTGAAAATGCGAAAGTGCGTTTGTTTGTTTCGCTTTTACGCTAAAATGGCTGAACGGATTTGGATGAAATTTGGCACATGTATAGACCATGACCTGGATTTGGACTTTTTTGAATTCTTGGATAATTTTTGCTCGATATTCCCACTGGATCGAGCCTTATGTGGGTGAAACCGCGGGGCACAGCTACTAGAATTTTTTTTCAGCTATTGGCGCCGTTGCCAACTTTCAGAATGCACCCTCTTAAGTACAACATCCTGATTGGGTAACGCCGTTTCTTTCAGAATCAAAAACATTCGAAAGAAATTCCTAATCCATTGCTTCATATGTTTGAAAAATTTGTTTACTCAAAAACGTAAAAAACGCAATGAATGTTGTCGAAATGTCAAAACGAAAGGCATTGCAATTGTGAGTGTTACGCTGTGACCCCGCGGGGTTCCCATGTCTTCGACACAAATCGGTTATGCCATTCACGTATTGTCTGACATTGAATAGGTCACACACATTTGGTACTATCGCGGGCATGAACCGCTTACAATCACAAACAAATCCCGTGCTCACGATGTCCATATCTGTTTACCGCCCCTTTTTGCGTCGACGAATAAAAAATAATTTCTTTTTTTTAAATAAATTTCGCAGGCTCTTTTATAATGATCACAGATGTCTGACCACCATTTACCCGTTTTTTACGCTCTTTTTTAAATTACAAAAACAAGGGGCTCAGCAAAAATCTGTTTCTGCGATGCTATTGGTTCATGGGCGTAGGTTAGGTAAGCACTGTAGCGGCCGAGCGCTGCAAGCAGGAATAGTCTTTACTGTGGTCCGATTTGAACGCCCGCGATAGTACATGATTGGCATCAAGACCACCCTATCCTACCCGTATTGGACGTTGCAGAGGTTCAGGGGGTCACCTCTTTAACCCCTATTAAAAAAAATATTTTGAGTTATATTCATAAACACCTGTATTCCCCGAAGGCTTAAGCGGAGGTGTATCTAGTGTAGTACACCCACATTTCACCAGCAGGCTTAGCATGACGCTTTCTATTTCTTCGAAGAATAGACAAAGCTTTTTCTATACAAAGTGACATTTCGTTTCTCCATTTTTGACATCGTACCGTAGAAATCGTGATACATAAAAAATTGTCTAGGTCCTACAAAGATCGTTAGAAACGAAAGACAAAATGACAGATTGTAGAAGGATTTTTACGGTGCGATGTCAAAAATGGAGAAACGAAATGTCACTTTGTATAGAAAGAGCTGTGTCTATTCTTCGTAGAAATAGAAAGCGTCATGCTAAGCTTGCAGCTATGTTTGAGTATAATATGTTTGTTTGTTTGATGCCTAGGTTCGCCCCCTATTACACGGGATCTAAGTGCCATGTAATTAGGGGCGAGTTTATTAACCGGGCAAAAATCCAAACTCCGGGCTCCTACTGAGTGATTCCACTTAGAAAAACCCCATAACACTGCCCGACCCGGGAATCAAACCCAAGACCTCATGCTCAGCAGTAGCGGTTGCGACCACTAAACCAAGGAGGCAGTCTAGTTTAATGCTTTGTTATTTGTAACTAAATATTGTGAATACTGAAGAGAACCACCTGGATTAGTGTTGTGTTTAATATTCAGTGGGAAAAAGGACACGTGGACATAATCCTAGCGAATACTCGTATTATAAATGCAATAGTAAGTTTGTTTGTTTGTTACGCATTCACGTTAAAATTGCAATGGTTGGTAGACCAGATAGGAGAGGTCGCGAGAAAGTCCGAAAGGGTTACCGAGGCCCCCGCAACACAGGCAACGGAAGGAATACGGGTGGGTTTTAGTCAGTAAGAGTCTGACACACCCTCCCGCTCCGCCCAGAGAGGGAGAACTTATTTGATGATTTGGGAACCCAAAAAAAAAATAATGGGTAGACCATGACCTCGGTTAGGAGATAGAATACTTTTAATCCCGATATTCCCACGGGATGCGGGTGAAACCGCAGGTTGCAGCTAATCCCAAATTATGAATTAAGCATTTCACAATCTGCGCATTATCCTTCGGTATGTGTGGAGTCCAGACAGTTCAGCATGATTCATGAACACAACTAGTAGGTACTTCATTACTACTTACAGTATTACCGCCGGCGACTCCATCCGTGCGGAAGCGCGCTAACTACTTATGTATGTCTTATAACAGTTATAACATATCCTATCTCGACAATATTGTTGCTTTCTTTCAGTGTTTTTTTTTGTAATTTATTTATTTAAACTTCTCGCACACAATTAAGTACAAAGGCGGACTTAATGCCTTAGGCATTCTCTACCAGCCAACCAAGGGTGGTGAAGAGATAAGATGGCAGGTGCTCTGAGATGAAACAAAAATAACGAAAAATATTAAAAGATAACATATTACATTATAAATAGAATAGTTATAGAAATACATAAATAGGTTACACACTTATAATACAACTACATACATATTACCTACATTATACATATTATATATACATACAAATTCAAGGAAAAGAGATACATAATTGAGATGACTCTACGCTATTAGTTTTGAAAATAACTCTGCAATTTCCGCTTAAATACATACCGACTGGTGGCCGTCCTGATATCAAGAGGAAGCGCATTCCAAAGAAGAATGGACTGAATATGAAAGGAAGAATGAACAAAGTCAGAATTATGAGAAGGAAGAAGGAGTAGAAGAAGATTGTTGGAAGAACGCAGACTTTTAGCGTGCGAAGAACATAGATATTGGAAGTGAGACATAAGATAAGAAGGAGGGGTGGGAGAGTTGAGAAGGGAGAAAAGAGTGGTCAAAGCGCACAAGCTTCTTCATTGGCGAATGGACATCCATTTGAGCTCAGACCTGTAGCTGGAAACATGTAATCGGAACACATACAACCAATTTTATCTCTTTATAATATTTTTTTAGATCGAAGGTTATTTCTCCCTTTTGGGATAAAAAATCGCTTTATAAAATAGCTTTTTAGTGGTATTAGAACTGTCTGTGAAGCCTTTTTTCAGCAGCTGTTTTTCAATGTGAAGGAAGGGTTGTTATAGGCAAGAAATCTTTCAGAGTTGTATCTTATGACCACGATATTACAAATGTCCAAAGGCCACGTTGACTACGTATCGCAGAGCATGGAGGCGCCTCGGCTGCCGCTGCTAAGGGCGGCACTATCAACACTTTCCTTACAACAAAAGCGTGTCACCGTTTACTCGCAAGGCAACACTAATGACGTATAGAAACTGACGGCTTTGAATGCGGCGTCCGCAACAGAAGTTGTGTGCTCAACGCAGTTTCGGAGCTATGAATTTTGTTAATACGCAGTCTCTAGCTAGACGATTCCGTGGTCTGTGATGCTTACCATAAAGTGGGTAACCCGCTTCTTTGTATACGAGCTTGTTACTCTTCAGTACTTCCTATTATACTTAATAACATAATATTTGTTACTTTTAGATGTCAAATGAAGCGATAGCTAAAGGCGAAGCAGTGCTTCTGAAACAGGCGCGCGACAAGTTTGTGGCAGCGTTCGGTCGTCAACCCGCAGCCGCGGCGTGTGCGCCGGGTCGCGTCAACCTTATAGGAGACCACATAGATTATTGTGAAGGATATGTTTTACCTGTGGTAAGAATCATTTATTAATTATGTACTTTGAAATATCTACTAAACTATTACTAATCACTATGTTAAATGGGTATTTGAACTCTATTTACGTAACACACTTTCAATCACAATCCGAAAGATTTTGAAGGAAATTGCTAATCCATTGCTTCAAGCGTTTGAAAAATTCGTGTGCTCAACAGCGTAAATAACGCAATTAATGTTGTTGAATTGTCAAAATGAAAGGCAATAACCCCGCAGGTTTAAGGTTACCGTGCCAATTTGCATGTAATTCCTTTGAAAATACTTGTGTGAATCCAGACTATTTTACCTTAATTCTGTCATTTTGTAAGGTCCCTTTATTATAAATGTAATCGTTTGTAAATGAGCATGCAAATCCGCCTCCGGTGTTCAATTTTTCCAAGACCACGAGAGACAATTTTCGAAGACCTACGTAAATTGTAATAACTTTTTGTGTCATTAATATGGACTACAAGATCGCAGGGTGTTCTTCTTTTACGGTTCTTGTTTTTTCAACCAAGGCTACGGCCTTGGTTGAAAAAACCAGAACCGGCTTTAATACGGCTGCGGTAGCTACGGCTACCGCAGCCGTATTAATGATACGGGGCCCCCAAGCTACAGCCCACCCCTGACGTGTGTAAGTAAACATTCGTGAAATGTTATCCAATACCTAAAATTCTTATTGATGAAAGTAATGAAAATATGAAAACTAAAATAATTTGTTTAATTGCTTACAAAAAAATTAAAAATTCATTTATTCAAACTAGGCTGAGAATCATCACTTTTCGAACGTCAAAATTACATAAGACAGTCCCCCAAAACGCCCGCCCTTCACCACTTCCTAGTGCTTTAGCTGGGGAGTAGAAGTGGTGCTACAAACTCCCCAGCAGCACAGCTGTCTGTCCAGAAAAAAAATGGATTCTATACAACAGTATGCAAAACAATTAACATTACGTGCAACACAAAACATTAAATTATTAGCCGCATGTCAGCTAGCACACCACTATACAAAAAAAAAAAAAAAAACCGAAAACTATTCTCAAGCAGAGATAAAAACGTAAACAGAACTTAATTCCCAAATAAAAGCCTCCGGGAATAATGGGCGTTCCCGCTTACATACAGCTATAGCTGTAACTCAGTCACAAATGATGAACTAGGACCTACGACAAAGGCTTCAAGCTACAGGCGCAGACTGATTTTTAAGTTCTTGCATTCAAACACAAAGAAAATCTAACCTATCCAAGTCAGAATGCTCCAAAATTCTAGCTCGCTTGGCTCGCTCTTGTAGTCTTGTAGCAGCATCTACATCGCCACATGCGAACTACGCAACACACTAACGTCACACAAAATCCTGCATCGCGCAAGCAGAGTTTACCGCGCAACTAGCATGACGTATACAACATCCCGACGTCAAACGTCTGGCAGTTGCCCACCAGACACCATAACCGTCTGGTCGGAGGATCCTCCTTTTTCTGCGAAGGAAGACTAAACTTTACTTCCTCATGCCTCTATAGTCTCTTAGTAAAATCACAATGAAAACTTAACTTCAATTATAGAGCTCGCTTCGTTCACTCTCGAATGAAAACTTTACTTTAAACCACGAATCCAAAGTTTTGACAGCCCATGTAGCGTCCGAGAGCAATTAATACCCTGGCGCCCTCTAGTAGGCGCGCGATCAAACTGGAATACTTAGTTATATGTTCCCCTGTGATTGGAAATTTGGATGCAAATGGTGCAATTATAATGGCTAACGTGGACCCGTAGGGTAGGCTCGAGAGTAAAAAGTAGTAGTAGTAGTTTTAAAATTAAATATTTTTGAAATAACGATTCATTCAAAAATATTTAATTTTAAAACTAAATGTAAATCACATGACATAGTAGGTGTGGATAAAATTTCGCAGACACACACAGAACCGAGTTCACATTGGCAATATTATTGAAACCTTTGTTAGCTTAGCTTAAGGGCAACCACAGGTAGCTTATTTAACCAGATTCGATCGGGTCTTCTCCTAAAAAGACGCAAAATATACATAATCCCTTTTTCATAGCTTTACGATCCCTACAGGCTACAGGAAGTTATTGAAAACTAAAACTATAAACCTAGGAAGTTCTCCTGGACAAACTAAAGTGTCTTCGAAACACTGTTCTTTATTTCCTTGGATAACTTTTTAGGTGTGTACGTAAATTAAAGCATTTCAGATATATACGTAAGTATCTAAGCGTTTTGGTGGCCCAGGGTGGCAAAACTAAATGAGATCCCCCCGCCCCTAGGTATGCAGTTTTTTTGAGAAATAGGAGAATGTAGGATATAAGAGCGAGTGAATCGAGCTCGAAATTTAGCGCGCTGCCTGGACAAGGTTAGGTTTTCTTTTGACCATTCATTATACCGAAAAGTTAGAGCAGAATATAGGATGCTGGAGCGAGTGAAGCGAGCTCGAAAATTTTTCAAGCATTCGTAGGGTGGGCCTCCAACTAGACTACCTTTTACTTTCTGATCATATTATATTTTGGCCTTGTTTGGGATTTGATTAAACATGATTTCTCAAGATTTAGGAGCCCCCAGGTCCCGGGGCCAGGAACGAACCGCCTTTGCCGCCCCCTCTTAGTCCGCCAATGCTAATTAGGCATTACAGGACGCTCGAAGCTATGCGATTGGAATGTGCGCTTGGCTTTAGACATCGACGTATACTATTCCTGAAGAAATTTGTGTGGTCGTTCTACATTGTCACTGTCACGTTCCTCGTGACAGCTATTTCAAGGATGTGTGATTTATTCGGGAAACGCCGCATTTTCGGGACACTGAGCTTTTGTACGTGTGGTTTCGGGGTTTCAGGTTCAAAATATGAAGGTACGATTTTAAAGGGTCGGTCGGGATTTTTAAGGGGTTTGTCACCTGCAATGGGTTATCTGCAATCTTTATCGGAAATTTCATAGAAATTTATTAACCCCCCTAATTTTCTATGAAATTTCTGACAAGTGAAAAGTTGTAATATGGAGAGACAATAGTGAATTCATGAATGGGCATTTGTTTTACTTCACGAATTTATTAGAACTAGTTTCTAAGGGAAAGATGTTTATTATGACGCATATAGAATCCTAGAGGGACATATTGTTATGTCCTATTTATTTTCATGCATGCTCACTTAGAAGTCACGCTGATCGTGGTGCGTGTGTTGGATCATTCGGTTCCCTACAAAATGGTTGAGCTGGATGGTGTTAAATTGCTGATCCACGCGTCATGTTCGTGAATGGGCGCCGTCAGTTGAGACTGGTGTTCTGTTAACTGCCAGGGCTTATTTTTAATTTTATATTTAGATTTTTATTTACATTGTACTCACTTATAGAAGCAACAAGAATAATGTACCCAGGATTTTTTTAATATCTTGTTTTAAAAGAGAGTACTTGAGTTTCTTGCCCATACTTCTCCATAGAGATCTACGTTTTGGAATGGGCGACTAGTTTCAACTTTCTGACTAACTGACCGACTCTTTGACAATTCAAAAGTGCCTGTAATTGATTTAATTGAAATAAATATGTTTGAGTTCCAAAGACGATCAAAATACACACGGTAAAGACAAAAGAAAGTCGAAGAAACCAGACTTTCTTTAACTAATCAACCCTTAATTTCCGTTAGCACAACCCTTTAAATGAATTATTAATGAGAATCTTTCATAGTAAAACGATAATTTTTTGATCGGATAAATGTTGTCTCGATATTGATTATGCCTTTGCCGTCTACGCCTTTTGTAATTACTTACGCCTTAAATGTCAATGGTGGGTTATACTATTGTTTAATCGGAGTTTAACTTGATTTTAGTTTTTGATTAGTACTGCCTCGTTGCTCTAGTGGTTGCAAGCGCTACTGCTACGCATGAGGTCCTGGGTTCGATTCCCGGGCCGGGATAAGTGTTTTTGGGTTTTTCTATCTGGAATTTCTCAGTAGCAGCTCGGAGTCTGGAATTGTGCCCGGTTGATAGCATTAGGCTCGCCCCCTATTACATGGGACTACACATAACTGGCGAAATGTGGGTGTAAGTACTACAGGTACACCTCCATCCAACCCTTCAGGGAAACAAGGCGCGATGTTATGTGTAGTTTCTGATTAACCTTTGTTTATCACGTATTAAGGTTCCGAACATCTGTTATGTATGATACAATGTTGTTTACCTGTTATCTAATGAATTATTCAAACATTAACTACAAGCGAGAGGAACAACGAAAGTTGAACGTGCAAAGTTGAATAGGAGGACTATATATAGATAGGATAGACTAAAAAGTTGACGAGCGTTTAAGGCTTAATAAGATTAAGTGTTAAACTCTCGTCTTAACAAAAAAAAAAATGCAATCAGTCGTACTTACTGAAATTATGGTTAAAGTCAAGAAATTCTGTGAAAATATAATTTAAACTGTGTTTTGTTGTAATAATGATAAATCACCAATTAAATTGACAACTGAAGCGGACTCCGCTGTTTTATCTTTTATTTACAATAATCTTTAGCAACACTGTTATGTATTGATCTTGTCATATTTTTCTAAATTAAATTGTAGTTCAGCTGGCTTGTTTATCAATATTATGTAACCTCATTTGCCACAGACCTGGATTATTTTTTCTTCTGATTTCATTTTGTTTTACATACGCTGTGAATGAATGAATAAAACAAAGAAATATAGATACAGGAAAGTTTTTAATCAGTGCGCAAATAAGGTTGAAGAGTTTGTTTTTTTGTTTGTTTGTTTGAACGCGCTGATCTCTGGAACAGCCAGTCCGACTTGAAAAAATCTTTTTCATTTGATAGCCCAATTATTAAGGAAGACTAATATCACGCTACGACCCTTAGGAGCCGAGCGAAAAGAAAAAAGTCAGAAAGAACGCTAAGCGAAAGCGAAGTAATAGCGTGGGCGGGCGATGCGATGCGACGGATATTTATTTCCAGGTTTTTTTTTTTTAATTTATGTAAGTAGGTTTATACAAACACGTCAATCATATTTTTTAAATAAAGCTAGATGAGGTTGACGTTTCCTATCTGACTACTCTGAGAAGAAAGGCCGAAACAAACTCAGAGGTCACATTCTCTTTTAAAGTCCAAACATAATCTTGGTCAGATCATATGAAGGCCATGTAGATTGGTGTCTGAAATGGTCCTTTTGATGAAAGAACCACACAGATTAAGTGGATCTGTCCAGTCAGTGCACGCATTTGTCAGTAATCGTGCAGCTCAACTCATAATTTAAGGAGCTCAACGATGCGATGAACAATACCAAAGAAATAACATTTGGGTAGGCCGCATAAATTACTCAAACTACCAGACCATGATGAATAAAAACAACAACAATGACCCACATAGTCTTCACATTCACAATAATTTAAAACAATATAATACTTTACAAGTAAATATTTATGTCATTTTATATATAAAATTCATCAATGCCGATGTGTATAGAGAACGATGTAGGTTGGCGTCTGAAATGGTCTTTTGAGGAAAGAACCACACAGGTGCACATACACAGGTACATGGATGAATAACATTATTATAGTTAACACTTAACAGCAGAGGCGGCGTAAGGCGTGAGCGACGTGGGGCACCGCCTACGGCCTCGCGGTCCGAGGGGCTTTGCGCCTCGAAGGCTTAGCATTACTTAAAACCCTCGAAGTTCACGGTTATGTAAAAATATTCCAAAAGAACAAATATAAAAAAAAAACTGTCAAGATGTGTATAGTCGTGCGAGTGGGTGAGAGCAGTGACTTCCAACCTTACAAATTATATAAATAATTACAAACAATGATCCCAATTTTATCCAACTTCATTAAAAACGTGAAACAGCTGCTCCAATACATAACAGAAAATAACTTGAAAGAAATTTACATTGTTGTTCGAATTTTGTTAACAATATCGGTAAGTACAGCCTTCGCTGAAAGGAGCTTTTCTAAATTAAAACTACTAAAAAAATATTTATGAAATTCAATGAGTCAAGAAAGACTCAGCTTTGGCAGTTTTATCTATTGAAGCAGATATAGCATCTAAGTTGAATTACGCAACAATTATTAAAGAGTTCAGTAAGGCTAAAAACAGGAAATTTGTTTCTTAAATTATATATTTTTTTAAATTTTCTTCTATCTTAGTCAAAGAAAATGTTTTTATTTTATAAAATCCGTCTTCTCGCGCCACCAGAGGGCCTCGCGAAATGTGCCTGGCCCACATCAAATTTAGATCTTGCCCCGCCACAGGATAGCAGTAAAAGTATCACCTACAGCTATTTAACAGAATTCATATTATCAGTAAGCCCCAAACTACACGGTTCATCTGTATCTGGACGCTCATTTTACGACAATGAAAGAAAAGAAAGAAAGAAAGAAAAAATATTTATTGGGACTCACACAGGTGATCACAAATTAAACTAAAATAACACTCGTAGATACATAAAAAAAAAACAAAAAACCAAGTAAAATGAAAATAAAAACAAAAGTTCCTGTACGAGGCCAAAAGGCTCCTATCTCAGCATAATGCTGCACTTCACTTAAAAATAAATGCCGCTGTGATGTCACGGAAATATACAGAAAAAAAAATTGATGTATGAAATAACAAAAATAAAATATTTATTTAATTAAATTATTTTCAAATTCATGTTATTTTCTAAATTCATTAAAACCTTCTCCAGATTAAATATGAAACGAGACCCGGACACTTGGCTTATTCCACGTTACACTATATTTTTAAGAAGAGATTCATTATAAGCATCAAAAACACATTTTTTTGTTCCACCAGGCATTACCCTTCGTGACCCTCATCGTGGGCGGTCTAAACAAAACCGGCGAATGTGGTCTGCTGTCAGTTCTGGGTACTGGCGAGGAGGTAAAGACCAGCTTCCCTGCGCCAACAGCAGCAGCCCCATTGAAGCCAGGACAACCTGCCTGGGCGAACTATGTCAAGGGTGTGGTGGCGAACTTTCCTGGTAAGACCTGATTTGGTGGTAAACATTTCAAAGGCTACTTATACATTGTCAGTTCTACATTTATTTTTGTAAGATCTAGCCGTCCTTATCGTGTGTGTCTGCCGTCTACGACGGCTTGATTGATAATAATGATCCCTGATAATTAGGCCGTGGACTACTTGAGGCAATTCAAACGCATCCGCTGATCTAAGAAAGTGGAACGGACTTGTGTAAAGTGCAAATCGACACTATTCAAAGATTTAAAATAATTACATAAAAAAATAAGTTCGATGCAAATTGCTTATTAGCCGAGTGGCCTCGGCTAGTAAGCCACCGCGTCTTATGTTTCATAGTGGGAAAGAGATGGAGCTATACCCCTGTATAGCTTCATGTCTTTCTCAAACTGATGTAATATTAAAATAATACTGCTTTATGAGGCAGTCGCAGTTTCGTCTGTTCAATTTGATCTCTCCATGTATGGCACTTTTCCACTCAACGGAGAGACGTTTCGTGGAAAAGCGTATTTCTGTTTATGGAGGCTGCAAAAGTGCCCAACGATACTCATTTGTTTTGTTTCTGACACTTTATTGAAATGATTAATTAATCTGTCATTAATAATCCATCACGCTTCAATATTTTTTTTAGTTCGTTCAGTTGTAGACAGTCTTAATACGTGGAACGGCTGGAAACTGAATACTTTCTTTGCAAATTTCATAAAATGTATACACTTTTTCAAAACAATGGAGTGTGTATATTGTGTATGGTATATGCTCTCTTGACTTTGAACGAATTCTTTAAATGACACAATATTTCAAGCTATTTTTGATAAGACAAATTATAGCACCCTGCGGAAACATAACGAAAATCGAGAATAAATGTCAAAAGTCGGCTGTCATTGGTGGATCTATGACGAGTTGTCGTTACGGGTTGTCAGAAGCCCGAAAGTCTGACAACCAGTCTTACCACGGGGTATTACCCAGTAACTGGGTTGTGGAGGTCCGATAAACAGTCGATCCATTTAAAATACTGGTATTCAGATGCATCCGGTTAGACTGGAAGCCGACCCCAACATAATTGGGAAAAGGCAGGCAGATGATGATTATTATTATTATTATTTCAAGATTATTAACTTTTAAATTACCTTATTTTAACGATATATAAAAGGTAAAGATCACTGATTCTGACAGACTTGTCAGGGACAGCAATCCAAAAGCAATCTTATTGTCATGACACTAAAGATCACATTAATTTAGACAGTGATGCAAAATTAGAGGTAAAAATAACTGTGAAGAAATCGGCTTATTCTTCTTTACGCGTCGACACACGAAATGTAATCTCTTCTTCTCCAATGTAGGTGGAGTGAACGGCTTCGATGCGGTGATAGTTACAGATGTGCCGATGGGTGCCGGCCTATCAAGCAGCGCGGCTATTGAGGTCGCCACCTTCACCCTGCTTGAAGCACTTACTGGCAGAAGTGTGGGGTAAGTGTTACTTACGTGGGAATCACGGGCGGATTTCCGGACACCGTAGGCGCGGGCTTGTGGACGGTGAGCAGGGTAGCTCACCATCCGGTAAGGACCAGGCCCGGGTCGACGGCGCGTTGTATTCCACGCGCGCCTCAAAGATATGTCGTCAGCACATAGGTTGGGGTCCACTAGGGCCGATGCCTGCCGGGGTCGCGGGAAGGTACTTATGGGTCACCGAGGCCCCCGCAACACAGGCAACAGGAAGGAATACGGGTGGGTTTTAGTCAGTAAGAGTCTGACACACCCTCCCGCTCCGCCCAGAGCGGGAGAAGTTATTTGATGATTTCCAACCCTCAAAAAAAAGAAGTGTTACTTACGTGTCATTGTAAAACCTAGCAACTCCAACGTAGCAGGTCCACTTGTTTATTTAAGGGGGCTCCCATGCAACAGACATGATTTTCATCCCTTCATGCGCGAGTCCGACTCGCACTTAGCCAGTTTATAATTTTTGACATTACGTCGTTGACGTCTTTCTACAATCTGTCTTTCAGTCTTTCACTTTTTCCGTTTTATAAGGTATCAACAACGCTGGTCATGCTACGTTTCGAATTGTTGTTTTTAGGAAATATTTCGCAGGTCAACCCAGGAGGTTGTCGGCTGCTTAACCGGACTTTCCTCAATAAATTAAGGCCTCCAGCCTGCCAGAGCATAAAGCTTAAAAACTGGTTTCTTCTTCTTCTTTATTATTGGCACGGATCACTAAATGTATGAAAATTATTCATTCCGTGGTCAGAAAGTAGTCAGCGGTGGCAGCAAGCATGACTTTTCATGGTGCACCGGGCGTACAATCAACTGCACTATTGATAACTTCATTGCTAATCTCATCCTTTAAAGAAGATCCTCCAAGCATAGCCCGCTCCATGGCGCGCTGAGCGACCTTGAATTTGTGGACCAGCCCGACTGTCAGTGTCCACAATTCGGCACCGTATGTCATCGTGTATCTACTTACTTCGATAGAAAAGAGTCACTCACTCTTTTTATTTTGATGTGCTAGCACACACCACAGGGCACAGATTAGCTACACAGAACATTTGTAACAGCTGTCATTTTTCTCTCACTCATCATTACTCGTGTGAGCTGTGTGACGCGCTTTATTACCCCGATTAGTTACCCCGTGTGCCTACTCTGCTGCGTATGTTTGCCGTGTCGCATTGTCGTCACTACACAACACACTCGCGACTCACTGACATAGTCACAGCACGTACGTGCTCACAGGCCACCGCAGCCCTCCTCATTCGTGGTGGCACAGTGTGCTAGCACACTTTGTAAAAAGAGTGCCTCGCATGATCCTCATTTTAAATAGTGTGCTACCCATCTCTACTATACACAAGCGTATACGCCAAGCGTGTCACAGTTTAATTGCCTATGACGCAAAATTGACTTACAGAACTGACGGTTTTGAACACGGTTCAAGACAGAAGTTATGCGCTTCTGGCACTTTCGGCATCATTAATTTTTATGAATACTGCCGTCGTTGCAGACGTTGTCGGCGTGGTGATTCCGTGCTCTGTGTTCATTAATGTCATCATTATGTCGTGCATGGATGCTTCCGTAAAATATATTCAATTAACCTGACCTCCGGATATAAAAAGTTTCCAATAATGCTTAGTTTTCACGAGCATTTAGTCGCTAACCATGTCTGCTTATAGCTTAAGTAACAGTATTGTATATAGTATAGTAATATTAAGTAGGGGTTCGTGGCTAAATAATAACAGCCGCACATGTCGATCGAAGGTTAAGCTACGCTTGCCGCGGTCGGTTCGTGGATGGGTTCCAAACTTTGTTCAAGGGCATACTATTCTATCAACGATAGTGGTGTGCTAGCTGACATATGGCTAATAATTTAATGTTTTGTGTTTCACGTGGTGTAAATTGTTTTGCATACTATTGTATAGAATCCATTATTTTCTCTAACTGAACAGACAGCTGTGCTGCTGGGGAGTTTGTTGGCCACTTCTTCTTCCCAGCTAAAGCACTAGGAAGTGGCGAAGGTTGGGCGTTTTGGGGGACTGTCTTATGTAATTTTGACGTTTGAAAAGTGCTGATCCTCAGCCTAGTTTGAATAAATGACTTTTGATTTTGATTTTGATTTTGGTGACCATCCTTTACATATCGAGACTCCTCCGTGTCTCGGAAAGCACGTTAAGCCGTTGGCTGTTATTCGTAAATCGTCGTCAGTCGTTACGGGTAGTCAAAAAGCGAATCAGAATTTGACAATCACTCTTACCAAGGGGTATCCTGTTACCCAGTAATTGGGTTGTGGAGGTCCGATAGGCAGTCGCTCCATGAAAAATACTGGTAGACAGCTGCATCCAGTGAGACTGGAAGGTGACCCCAACATAATTGGAAAAGCGCTTGGCTTTGATAATAATAAGCACTGATTTATCATGTTCATATAGAGGCATGAGGAACAAGATGTAAAGTTCACTCATCCTCCATAGAAAAGGGAGGAACCTCCGACCAGACAGGTGTCTTGTCTGGTGGGTAACTGCCCGACGGCTGAAATGAAATTGTTTATTCTGTAAATAGGATATTAGAATCACTTTTATACGTCATATTAAAAAATAAGCTAGATGGACTCGACATTTCCTATCTGACTACCCCTGAGAAGAAATGGCGAAACAAACTCAAGAGGCCCGGGTCGACGGCGCGTCGTATTCCACGCGCGCCTCACAGAGATGTCAGCACAAATATAGGGGTCCACTAGGGCCGATGCCTGCCGGGGTCGCGGGAAGGTACTTATGGGTCACCGAGTCTCCTGGCAACACAGGCAACAGGAAGGAATATGGGTGGGTTTTAGTCAGTAAGAGTCCGACACACCCTCCCGTTCTGTCCAGAGCGTGAAAAGTTATTTGATGATTTCCCACCATCAAAAAAAAAAAAAAGGCTCAGTCTCTTTTAAAGTCCAGACATAATCTTGGTCAGATCGTGTAAGGACCATGTCGATCTATGTCTGAAATGGTCCTTTTGAGGAAAGAACCACACAGATTGAGTGGACCTGTCCATTCAGTGCCCGCATTTGTCAGTAATCGTGCAACTCAACTCAGAACTTAAGGAGCTCAACGACTCGACGAACAATACCAAGAAAAGGACATTTGGGTAGGCCGCATAAATTACTCAAAATGCCAGACTATCATTAAAACCAACTGAGAAAAAAAAAAAACAAAAGGAAATAAATAAAAATGACCCACATAGTGCTCACATTCACGATAATTAAAGTAATATAATACTTTTCAAGGTACATAAATATTCACGTAATTTCGATTATAATATTCATCAATGTCAATATGTATATATAATTGTATGTTGTATGTTTATGTGTAAGCAATTTTTAGCTTGGCTATAAATCCGATTATTCAAAATTTAAAATCGAAATTTAACGTTTGGTATTTGGATGACGGAACCCTGGGAGGCGATGTGGCCACTGTGTTATCTGACTTATCAGAAATTAAAACAAATTTCGAAAATATTGGTTTAGAAAAAAGATGTTATGTTATGTGTCTTAATTAAAAATTACAATTTCTGTCATTTTTATCGTCATTATATCGTTCCCAATTTCAGATATCCAGTTTGTTTAATCTTATGAGAGGATTTTCGATTGGTTGTTGCTCTCATCAACCGTTATCTCATCGCAGCGTCTAACATGGCACTTGAAAACAGATTTATGCACAGTTTACACGGGCTAAGTAGCTAATGGTTAGTAATTGTCACTTGTCACGCCGTGTGAAAGTGGCGGCATCTACATCGCCACATGCGAACTACACAACACACTGACGTCACGCAAAATCCTGCATCGCGCAAGCAGAGTTTACTGAGCAACTAGAATATATACAATATCCCTACATCAGCCGCTCTGCAGGGCTATTGGCTATCTTTTTCATTGCCAGTGACTAACTAGCTTCAGTTGTACACCGAACTTTGATGACAACTGAGAATTTCATAACATTGGTATTACGTATCACAGTAAGTGGACATCACGTTACGGTGACCAACAGACCGGGATCGGTGCTCATCGTCCCAACACTTGACGCCTCTATTTTTTATCGACTATTATGCGGCTAAGTTGAGTAGCGCCTTTTGAGCGCTAGAATACATTATTTTAGGGAACATTTTGTATTAAGCGGTTTATTTAAACTTGAGACATGATACTGGCGGTAAATTCAATCTTTTTCAGTTTTAACTCGACAGTCTAGCGAAATTAAATAGTGTGTTTTTACTTGTGCTAATAAAGTGTAACTTAGTGAAAATAAATCCTCAAAGGAAAGGTAGGTAATCAAAACCACGGTATATAATGTACAAGTTGTTAAAGTATTAGAAGATCATTTTGGATGCTGTATATAGCTATGTACATCGTTAGGACTCTAGTATGATGTATGTACCTACATAACTATGTACATATTTCGGGAATATGTTGTAGTTACATAATTACTCGCGTATACCTACTCTAAATATTATTATTACTTCTTATTTTGATTATATTTTTAGGGTTCCGTAGTAAACAGGGAACCTTTATAGTTTCGCCATGTCCGTCCTGTGTCAGTTTGTCCCCGCTGTAGCTCAGAGATGCTTAGTACTAAAAATCTGTAATTTGGCACAGGTATTACATATTGATCAAGCCGTGAAAGTGGTACAATAATATCTAAAAAAAATGTTTTTAGGGTAGGCCTCTTGCATCAAATGGGGATGTATTTTTTTTTCTCATCTATCCCATGGTGTGGGGAATCGTTGAATAGGCCGTTCAAAACTATTGCGGGTCTGTGAATACCACTTTTTATTCAGGGATTCGTTTGCGTAATATTAAGCTGTAAAGTGCAAATTTTTGTTAGAGTCAAGTCTCCCCCCCCCGCCCCCCTGCCGGCTAAATGGTTGTTTATGTGAAAAAAATCGTGGCAGTAGTACATATGATGAAATTAAACAGAAAACTATCACAGCTAAGTAGGCTTTACAAGTTAGTATATTCACATAAAATAATCAATGATAAAAAAAAAAATGTATTAAAAAATACATAGGTATATTAAAATATAAATAATCCCAGCAATGTTAGACGTGCCATACTTCTGCCACGACCAAGAATCACAATAAAACAACATAAGAAGTAATATTTACACGCTTAACTTACTATCGGCTTCGGTGTTAATCACTATAATTTATAAAACACTACCTTTGAGTAGTGTCTTTCACGAAAGCCACCACAAACTAAATGATCATCAATTTGATGTCCACGAAGCTTACACAATCGCAATCTTAGCAATATCGATACAAAACCATCTGTCAAAATGTGTTACGGTGGCTATCAGCGGTACTGGGTGCCTATGACGTCATCCTAGTTAGTCACTGAAGTTAGCCAATACGAAACTAACTGTTTGACAGTTAATCGTTAAACACTTTGCCAAGTGATCATCATTATGAACTGTCAACAGAGATACGCAATAGCCCTGCTGCTAAGCCTTGTGATACAACCGTAAAACTTGACATTTTAATTATTATGCAAAATCATCAATACCTACAATAAAGCCAACAGATAGTATATATTTATTTACATAACCAAATTACAAGATGATTATTAACATTAACTAAATTAAATTAAAACTAAGTTAAGCTTAAAAAAGGCCCTCGGGGCATTGTACCGAGGATGCTGGCGGCATTTTCTCGCTGAATTGCAATGCTGATGCGTTGCGCGAGAAAGCCGCCAGCTTTTCGGTCACCAGTTACATCAACTAGACGTTTCGCGATTTCCGCAAATAACTTATGCGCACTGGGACCCCACGGACCGAGGGTCTCGACGCCAAAGGGCACAAAGTTGTACTCTCTGCCAAGGCCTCCATATTTAATAACTTTCAGATTTTCGGCATTTTCTGCCGCTGCACCCGCTTTTGAAGTAGTCCGTTGGAGGTGGGACGGTGCCAGTGTGTCTACACAGGTAGCGTCCCACACAAGCATCCGTCCCAAACTCCACGGGACCAAATACACACCATCAGGTCTTTTGCCATCATCTCTGACAACGCCAGTCGGCTCAAGAAGAGCAGGCACATTGATGCTGGCAAGAGACCGGCGGATTATGTCATTAAGTGTCGCATGTCTTGAAAAGCGGCCTGCACTTTTTTGACAACAAAGTCCGTGGTGACCCAGTCGGTCCACGTCCGTGCCACAAGGGCATGTGTGTGGAGTGCATACTGTGACCACAAGCCGCAGACCAGTCGCCAGACGAAACGAGGTCGGATCCAGGAAGGTACCGGTATATGGAGGAGGATGGGCATGTAGCCAATGACCGGCCTCTCTGGTTCCGACCGCCAAAAGTCTTGCGCGATCCGGACCTGAACTGCGGCTCAGAATCGATTTGTATGTTAAATCGCAATAAATATCGTCCCAGCTCCTCTGAGATTTTAGGTTGTCTGGAAATTCTTTACCCGGGCAAGCAATTTGAAAAGCATTCTTGGCATCCTCCAAGCCCGCAGTCTCATAGTTTGTGGGCAAAGCCCTTAGGACATTACCTATGAGTCGTGACGTGCTATGGGTGGACGACAAAAAGGCTGGGGAAGTAACACTCGAAATTTTGCGGATTCCTAAACCGCCAAACCGAATAGGGAGGGATGCTTGTAACCAAGATGGTCTAGCCACTAGAGGCACCCGACACCTCAAGCAGCCGCGCCCCTGTAATCGACGGTGTGCCAAGGTCGTGGAACGGGACTTTGGTCTTTGCCTCCGTCAGGACCGCTTGGTAGGAGACGCCCCTTGCGACGGCTCCAGGCTGCAGTATGATTACCACAGCCGCATAGCGTAGGGCTCTCGTCCTAGGCAGCCCCTGCGTCCTCCTCGTTGCCGGTGCCGTTGCTCTTACAGGTGCCGGCGTCGCCACCTTCTTTTTTTTTTTCCTCTTGACGACCGTCGTCCAGGCCTCCGAGGTGGCCTCCTCCGGGCGCGGTCACCGGAGGAGGAGCAGCCGTCCAGGAAGTGGGCGCGGACTTAGCCTCCGCAGGCTTTATGGCCCTCAACGCGGGCTTTCTGGCTCCTTTCCCGGACTGGCTCGACTCAGCCGCTGCAGCCATTGGCCCCGGTTTGGCGGGTCCCTCCTTCCTCCGCTTGTCCGCAGTGAGCGCTGGGCAGACGTCTTCGGCCAGGGGGAGCCTTAGCTCCATGGCCTCTAACCAAGCCTCCACCATCTGCCCGCACTGGATCATGCAGATGCGAACGATCTTCTCGATCTCCGCATCCGCAAGTGAAGGAGCCGACGATGGGGCTCGCGATGGAGTCAACGACGGGACCAGTGTTGACTCGGTGGCCACTGGAGCTGCCCTCTTGGTGGCAAACTGCCGCTTTAGATCCACCAACTCGGATCGGAGACGGCTATTCTCCTCCCATAGCTTCGCCGTCTCCTCCGTGCTCGTCCGAGTGAGGAGGACCTCAGCTGCCTCCCTGATGTCGTCAGCAAAGTCCATTACCCTAATTTAACCACTACCCTAAAGATCCCACCACACTCGCTCAATGATCTGATAAAATAAAACAATTACATCGTAATTTGATTGAAGATACGCTCCAGTGATTTCATTAACGCGATCCACAATTAAACACGGTCGTCGATAAATTGACTTTAAACAAATAACAGCATGTGTTTACATAAACAAATAAGACTGTGCTTGAGCTGAAGCGGGGCGATAAGTGGGGCGATAAGCGGGGTGATAAGTGAGGCGATAAGTGAGACAATAATCGGGGCGATAAGCGGGACGATGAGCGGGGTGTTAAGCGTGGTGACAGTACGTATAGCTGAATTCCCAACATTGTTGTGTCTGTAGAAAGCTAGGATAATTTTAGTGACAAAATTGTTTCATTTTTATATTTTGTAACGCAGCCTTTGCGTAAAACTGTGGATTTTTAGGGTTCCGTAGTCACCAAGGAACCCTTATAGTTTCACCATGTCCGTCTGTCTGTCTGTCTCCGGCCTAACTCTGAGACTCTTAGGTCTGTAATTTGGCATGGGTATACATATTAATCACGCTGACAAAGTGGTAAAATAAAATCTTGAAAAATAATGTTTGTAGGAGCTTCCTTCCACCGTAGGCGCGGGCTTGCGGACGGTGAGCAATGGGTCCGGGGCCGGATTTAGGGCAGGGCAACAGGGGCACTGGCCCCGGGCCTCCACAAAGAAGGGGCCTCCACAATTCTTTTTTTTTTAAGATAGGATAAAAATATATTCTTTGTGTAGGTACTTCAAAGAAAAAAAGTTCACAATCATCAAAGAAAAAGAAGTTGACAGTCGCAAGATACCTTTTTAAATTGTTTTTTTTTTCTTCTGTTCCACAAAGTTCTGAAGTTCAAAAATATTACGGATCTTTGAATACCATTTTTCGATTCAGGGATCCGTTTGCGTCAAGTGACCCCCCCCCCATATGGATATGTGAAAAAGTTCATGGCAGTACGATATGTAACGAAGTTAAAAGGAAGACTATAAAAGCTAAGCATTATCACCTTTATTTTAATAAAAGCCACGCGGCCGAAGCCGCGGGCAGCAGCTCTATATCATATATATTTAAACTAATGTTTGGAGAAAGAAAAGACATTCCTTAATTATTGAAAACAGACGAATAATGAGTATATGAACGTATCCTCATTATTCCTCTGTTTTCAATTTTTAAGGAATGTCTTTTCCTTCTACGATTTATAGTATTAAAAGGTTTGAGAAAAACAAGATGGGTATAATTATCCTCCATAGAAAACAATTACCTTTATTTTTTGTTTATACAACTTTTAGAATGTTTACTACTTGACGGGAATTCTATATACTCGTAAGATCCGCTTCTCATAGGAGAATATTTGTTTATTTTCGTTTCGAGATGACTCATAGAAATAAATGTTCAACCGGTGACAGTGCTGGAACTCAGTTAATTTATTGTTTAGTCACGAAACAATTGATTTCAATCAAATCCGTGCTCTTTTATGCAATGTCGTATTTGGTACATATTAAAAGACTATAATTGTTTTCGCCTCATTCAGAGATATACTCGTATTTGTCAATTATGTTATATTTACTTGATGATCACGCAGGAACGCCTCTAGACCGAATTGAAATGGTCTTTTGAAAGAAAAGAACAAAAAGAACCACACAGATTCAGTGGACCTGTCCAGTCAGTGCACGCGTTTGTCAGTAGTTGTGCAGCTCAACTCAGAACTTAAGGAGCTCAACGACTCAACGAACAATACCAAAGAAAGGACATTTGGCTAGGCCGCAAAAAATACTCAAACTGCCAGACCAGGTTAAAAATTAACTGAGAATAAAACAAAATTAAACAATGACCCACATAGTCTTCACATTTACAATAATTAAAATAATCTAATACTTCACAGAGTCATTGCATTCATGTCATTGCATAAATAAAATTCATCAATGTCAATGTGTATATCCGGACATAATCTTGGTCAGATCATTGGAGGACAATGTAGGTTGGTATCCGAAATGGAATGGTGGATACGTTTTTCATAGCGAAAGTTGTTTAGTATGACGAATAGAATCACCCCTTTAAAGGATGCACTAGATCGTCATCAATTACAAATCCGCTTGCACTCATATTGGAGCTTACGATAGCGTAAGCTCCAATATATTGATGTTCTTTGTTGTTTTATGCTTATTCGAAGTTTAGTTTTAAATGCTCCTTTTTTTTACTTTTGTATTTCTTGTGCGTGTCCCAAATACAATATTTTTCTTTCTTCAATATGAGTGCTTGAACAATTCTTATCTATTTATCGGATTTTTTTATTTATTTATTATATATAGTTTCACCTCCAGATAATATTTCCCTTCTTTGGTCTCGCCTATCTGTCGGAAAATAACCCTTAGCCATCCTTTTTGCTAAATGGGAATAAAGAGGTGCTATATTACCGGTTTTGATGGAGCTCTGTTTGGGTGACACTTTCGTTATTATCGCTGTCTGCACCGAATAATTCACCGGCTGTAACTCGACCAGTGGTGTAACTGGAGAGATAATCGATTTCGAAAGGAGTCGACACCCTTGGTCCGTGGGGTCCCAGTGCGCATAAGTTATTTGTAAAAATCGCGAAACGTCTAGTTGATGTAACTGGTGACCGAAAAGCTGGCGGCTTTCTCGCGCAACGCATCAGCATTGCAATTCAGCGAGGAAATGCCGCCAGCATCCTCGGTACAATGCCCCGAGGGCCGTTTTTAGGCTTAACTTAGTTTTAATTTAATTTAGTTAATGTTAATAATCATCTTGTAATTCGGTTATGTAAATAAATATCAAAGGCACTTTTGAAAGTCAAAATTTACAGGAAAAAAAAAAAACGGCCAAATGCGTGTTGGACCACGCACAATGAAGGGTTCCGTAGTTGGGAAGTTGGTATGAATTTATCCCAAAACCAAACTCAACATTGTAGTTGAAAAACATGTTCTCCCATACATCCTCCAACTGCATGTTTAAGCTGGTCGACTATTACTCGTTAACTTGTAAAGCCCATTTAGCTGTGATAGTTTTCCTTTTAATTTCTTTATATATACCACTGTCATGATTTTTTTCACATCACAGCACTTAATAGTACGCAAGCGGATCTTTGAATCGAAAAATGGCGTTCACAGACCCGCAATATTTTTGAACGGCCTATCCAACGATACCCCACACCATGGGGTAGACGAGAAAAAAAGAATCATGCCCACATTACGTGCAAGGGAGGAACACTAAAAAAAATTTTTCATTATTATATTTTAGCACTTTGTCGGCGTGATTAATATGTATACTTATGCCAAATTACTGCTTTCTAGTACTAAGCGTCTCTGAGCTACAGCGGGGACAGACAGACAGACGGACACGGCGAAACTATAAGGGTTCCTTGTATACTACGAAACTCTAAAAAGAAGTGATTCTAGTCGCCCCTTCCAAATGTTTCCATATGGAGAAGAATGGGCAAGAAGCTCCACCGTTACTCCTTTAAAATGTTTTACAATATTTTGTATCCCTACATTAATTATATAATTATTGCTGCACTGCAATCGATCTGTTTCTTCATTAATCGAATTACATTTCAAAAGGTGAATTGATAAGAAGATAAATAGATCGAAAGCTGGCGGCATAGGTAAAATATTATTTACGTATGTTTTTTAAATTTTTTCTTTCATTAATCCTTATTAGGATAAATTCTGTATCATGAATGCGTTTACCTGCATAAATATCACATGTCTAAACACCTAGACCTCAAAACAACTATATTTAGGTTAAACAAATGTTTTATTTGCACAGGAATCGAACCCGTGACATAGTGACATTAGTCTAGAGAATCGATTGCTCAGCTACTGCAATAAACGTGTCGATGATAATAATAATATTTTAATAAGAGAACTTAAGATCACCTAGAAACACTAAAACAAAAACTTTTCGTTATGAGTCATAGACTAGCAAGGTATAACAGCTAAAGAAAGAAAGGATAACAATGGATTATTTACAACAAGTGAGAGACAATTTTATCGAAAACTTAAAGGCTGATACCACAATCCTAAACTCTCCATCTATAGAGGCCCTAAAAGAATTCTGGCAAGGGATTTGCTCAGACAGCACTGAACATAACAAAGAAGCTGAATGGATATAAGAATAAATAGTTAGATCAGAAACAGTAAAAGAAATGCCGTTTGAGGATATGGATGCTCTTGAAATAAATACAATTATAAATAAAACGCAGAAATGGAAAGCAGCGGGAATAGACGGATTACATAATTTTTGGACAAAAAGATTACATGCACTATATATAATATTATCTGAACAAATTAATGATATTTTCAAAGGGAACCAAAACCTCCCAGAATTTCTGACGAAAGGAATCACATAGATGATCCCAAAATCGAGTAGAACCCAGGATCCTTCACAGTATAGATCAATCGCTTGCCTCCCAACTATGTACAAAATCATCACATCATGTATTACTAATAAAATTATAACACCGAACAGTGTAACATTCTGACTGAAGAATAGAAAGGCTGTAGACGAGGACATATGGGTTGCAAGGTACAATTGATTATTGACTTCACTCTTTTAAAACACATTCAGAAAGCAAGGATAAACTTATACGTAGCATACATAGACTATAAAAAAGCAATTGACAGCGTGCCACACTCCTGGCTGGTCCAAGTACTCAGCATATATAAAATTAATCCATTACTAATAATTTTCTTAAGAATACCATGGGATCCTGAAAAACTATACATAAACTATACATTAAAACCACAAACTTATCCGTGGACGAAATAGCAATTAAAAAGGGCATATTTCAGGGGGACTCACTAAGCCCTATTTGGTTTAGCCTAGCCCTTAATCCACTCTCTCGAGCAATAACTAAATCTAGACTAGGTTTTGACATCAAGAATAATCGATCGATATTACACCAAATAACACACTTACTTTATGTGGATGATTTAAAATTATATGTCAATAAAAATACAGATTTACATAGTTAATTCGACATTACAACATCATTTTTGAATGACATTATAATGGAATTTGTACTAGACAAATGTCGTAAACCGAATATAGAAAAGGATAAGATTGTGGGAGGCAATTGCTCAACCGATTTGGAAGAAGTAATAGCAGGAATGAAAAATGAAGAACTTTATAAATACTCAGGATACAACCAAGCACTACTTTTAGAACGCAAAGCTATTAAAGATAAACTCAAACAAGAATATTATGGAAGAATTAATTAATTATGTAAAATGTATCTAGGCAGTCAAAATGTATTCAAATCCATAAATAATTATGCTATACTAACTCATACTTTTGGTGTGATAAAATGGTATAACACTGAATTATATGCACTCGAAACTGAAACTAGAACAATTCTTACACAACATAGATATCACCACCCTAAATCAGCAATAGAAAGAGTAATTGTGTCCAGAAAAGAAGGAGGCAGGGGGTTAATTGAAATATCACACCAACATAAGACAAATAATAAGCCGAAAACAATTTTTCAATAGGAAAAAGTATACCAGTCAAAAACACAAAACAATAGTTGAAATAGATAAAAAGTATACACCACAAAACCTTAGTGCAGACAATATTGAAACAATAGAAAAAGCGAGACATATAGAAGATATACCTCAAAAATGGAGGCAGAAAGAACTACACGAAAACCCTAATGATTTATACCAAGCAAACATTGATAAAGGAGTTTCCAACAAGTGGCTGGAATTAAGCGGATTATTTCCAGAAACAGAAGGATTTCTGCTGGCCATTCAAGATCAAATCATAAATATCAAAAATTATAGAAAATATATTCTTAGAGGATTTGACAGCAGAGAGGGCGGGGACGCTGTTAGTGGAAGGGGTGACACACCATGAGCCGTGTGCTCAGTCGCCTCGGTCAGTTTTTCTGCGGAGCTCGGATGCGACGGTCGCATACTAGTGATCATTTCGAAATATTACGAGTAGCTTGTAGGTAACGGTTTCTCTAATTTAATTAAATAACTGTAGGCCGTTTTTTATTTTCTTTTTAAAAAAATGATTAGGCTTCTGATCCCTAAGAATATTATAATTAAAGGTAACACAGTCAGAAGCGATTTATGCAGAAAATGTCACAGCAAACCTGAAACTATAGGTACAACACATCACAGGAGCTTGTAGTACACTCACCCAAAATTATTACACTCATAGACACAATCAACTTGTTAATATTATACACCAAAAACTCGCAACGAAACACAATCTCATGCAGGATCCATACACAACATACTACAAATATTCACCCATACAGCCCTGTATTAGAAAACCAAGCTCCAGATCATACAATACGATAATATAACAACAGACCCGATATAACACTTGTTGATAAAAAAGTAAACACACATACATACTAGATATAACAGTCCCAAACACCAAATAATATACAGAAAACTATCACCCAAAAAATGGGGTCTTGAAAACGAAAAGAGTAACCATAGTCCCAATAGTGATAATAACTACTGGTATCATCCCGAAACAACTATTTATCAGTTTAAATGCAATCGTCAAGTGCTAGTGACAGTTTCGGGGGCCCATTATTGAGTGTGCAAGTCACCCCGTGCCATTTTTTTTTGTATGATAAAACATTGATCTCTCTTTTCATAGTTCTAGGTAACCATTCCACTATAGCCATCCAAATACATATTCTAATATATTTGTTCTCATATCCTGCAATAGTCCTACACTGACCGGGGATTGTCTTTGGGTGCACTTGCATAGTACGTACAGAGATAATCGTTGGTTGGTGCCTCATTTCATTAAAAGCGTCTACTGGGTCTTTGCGAGTTGCCTTCGGACCCTCGTACGCGGCTCCAAAGGGTCAGGTCACGCGATATGTCAAAGACACTTTAAATAATAATAATAACAGATAGACAATTTACAGATATTTGATTCTATTTCCCCAATATTTTTCTCTTCTTGTTCTCACACTATTGTCTACATTTCTTTTCCGTTTTTCTGGAAGAAATTTATTAAGAAATAAGCAGTACCTTTGTACTAAAATTATAATTATGTCGTATCTCTTTGTATTTTACTCTGCGTACATAAATAATAAAATAAACATCATGCAGCCTATAGTTGTGTGTGCCGTGGGACATTCACCACACACGGCAGGTGAACTGCGGCAACAGGGGTACTCAAATGGCGGTCGATTTGTCCCATGAACTGTAAACCCGTTATAGTGTTATTAGCAAATTACTGTAATGAAGAGGTAGATTATAGTTAACACTAATAAGCTCAATGAGCATGGCTGACGAAATCATGCGCACACAGGGTAGTTTGTTCTTGCAGTCAAAGTGACCTCTGCGTTGCCACTGATAACGCCGTGGAAGCGACGTTTTGGGCCAATATTTGAACAACTGTTGTGCCAGCGATTCGAAGGGTTATTCCGTTTATCCAACCTAAAACAGCCACTCTAGGGTGGATACTCGGAATCACGTGTTCATCTCTTTTTCTTTCTTCAAATGGAATTCGTATATTATTTTTTTAGGACTTTCTCCCACGGCTGTGTACAGTCATTTAGATAAACTTTATATAAACTGGCCCAAGATACATTAGCATCGTAGACATATGCATACGTATAAAAATACATAAATAGAAAGAAATTTAGAAAACAATTGGAAATGTACAATAAAAGAGACGAACAATTACATCTACTCAATAATGAAACGAGTGTTGCTCATTTTCTGGACATATTGCAGAATTTATAAATTACATATTAATATTATTTAAAACGAAGACGTTTAATTTGATTTAAATGCAATACGTAATACGATTTTTGTTAAAGTTTGTGGTTATTAAAAATTTATTAATAATTTATTCAAGGGTACGAGTATATTTGACTGTTGTATTGTTGATGATACTGTGACTGTACTTGGGGTAAAGAGTCGGAAGAAAAGTGAATTCCAATTATTCACCCCATCCGGGGTGGTGAGATAAAGGCGCGTATCCGAGTCTACCCAGGGTGGCTGTTTTAGGGTGGATAAACGGAATAACCGGACACGATGAACCAAATTTTTTCCTTGAACAGATTGACACAGTACGGCAATTCGCCAAGTTGTAACCATTCCGTACCATTAACAAAGAATGACAGTGTTGGTATTTGAATTTATCTATGGAAAATTTAAGTTGTTAGCCGATTTGGCAATCAATCTAGTTCCCTGTATCCCTAACTTTACAAAAGTGTTTTTCCGTAAAGGCAATGTCTCGTTAAAACAATTACGTATTATATATGCGTTTTAACAGAAGTACTACACACTATCAGTAGCAATGGGTTTCATTTGACAGTTCAGTTCATTTGACAGTTCAGTTCATTTGACAGTTCATTTGACAGTTCAGTTCATTTGACAGTTCATTTGACAGTTCAAGAACATTCACTGCGTTATTTACGTTCTTGAGCAGACAAATTTTCCGAACAAATGAAGCAATGGATTACCAATATACTTCAGAATCATTTAGGTGCTGATTGATAGTGAGTCACCCAATTACCCCGCTGGTTTACTTGTGATAAAACGAATCTATAATACCTAATTTTTTTAACGAGACATGCCTCATCAGGCATGAGACGACCTTTGTGTGCTGGAGCCTGGTAGCAATACAAATCCAGGTTGTTTTCTAAGCAATATTTTATTCTTCTGCAGGTTAGTAGAAAAGGCGAAGCTATGCCAGAAAGCAGAGCACGAGTTCCCGGGGATGCCGTGCGGCATCATGGACCAGTACATCGTCACGATGGGCAGGAAGGACCATGCCTTACTCATTGATTGCAGGTACGCTGAAGAACACTAATCAAACTAATGTCAACAGCAGTGATAGCTAAGTGGTGTGACCATCAGACTGCCTACTCTAGTTCGTACCCAAGGCACGCACGTCTCCAGCCGGAGTCGCGGGAAGGTACTAAAGGGTCACAGAGGCCCCTGGCAATACAGGCAACGGAAGGAATACGGGTGGGTTTTAGTCAGTAAGAGTCTTGACACACCCTCCCGCTTCGCCCAGAGCGGGAGAAGTTGTTTGATGATTTCACACCCAAAAAAAAAAGGGACGCACGTCTGCCTTTTCGGATTCATGTGCGTATTGTATAATTATCACTTGCTTAAAAAACAGTGAAGGAAGACATCGTGAGGAAACCGGCATGCCTGAGAGATATTTCTCGACGCCATGTGAAGCCAAGTCAGAGGCCCATGGACGGCATAAAAACTCTCACACCAGGTTAGTCATTGACCACATGAAAAAGAAGAATGTTAACAACGACACTGGCTTAGATGTTGTAACTGTTTTAGATGTTTAAAAAGCCTAAAACTAAATATTCAGTGTCACGATATTAATTATTGCAATTCAAAGTCAATATTTTAATGCAGCACAGATGAATATTTAATAATTGCATTTAGTAATAATGATTAACTAGCCTTTGCCCGTAGCTTCCCGTAGAAAATATCCCGCAGGAATGTGTTACCGGGATTAAAAGTACTTTATGTGTTAATCCAGGTTATAAACTATCTGTGTGCCAAATATCATCCAATTACGTTCAGCGGATTTTGAGCCAATAAGGAACATACATCCAGACTTTGTCTGTTTGACAAACGGACAAAGATTCTTTACTATTTTAATTTATTTCAGACTTTTTTTATAGATTAATACAATAAATGTACGTAATATTTGACAGCTATTTGTGACATTGGTGCCGATTCCCTTGTTCACAAACTAAACTAAAAGTTCAGTGCATCTTTTTCTTTGTAAATCATTAAGAAGAGGACAGAAGATAAATTTTAGTTTAGTCCTGTCAAATTAATCAGAGCCTCTCACTACTCCATACAAGTTTAGACTTGATTAAAAACTTGCCTACTAAAATTACGTCAATTTACGTCAAGCGCTGATTAATTTGACAGGACTAAACTAAAATTTATCTTCTGTCCTTTTCTTAATGAAATAGAAAGAAAAAGATGAAATGACCTTAAATTTAGTTTAGTTTGTGAACAAGGGAATCGGCACCATTGCCAGATTTCAGCTTCATAACGCTTCCAATTTTTTTAACTTATAAATTTTGTTGCGGATGACACCAGCTCATCTTGTCGAGGGGCTTGTGGCCAAATAATAACAGCCGGTCGATCGATCAAGTTAAGCTACGCTTGCCGCGGTGGGCCGTGGATGGGTAACCATCTTTACATACCAAGACCCCTCCGTGCCTCGGAAACCACGTTAAGGGGATTACATCGCTCAAATCCCAAAAATACCGTATGTTTAACGAAGTTTGTAGATGAAACCTGTAGTGCGTTTTCGATATAAAAAATATATGTTGTACTTAAGGTCATTACAAATGCATTGTATTGTTTAAAATTTTAATAAACTTTCCCAAATTTTGGAAAAAAATATTTTATATAGGTCCTTTTTCAACCTAAATTGTAAATGTTCTCTGTAATGGCTGAATAGTTCGGCATGAATTTTGTACCAAAAAATACGTAATGACGTATTTAACAATTTGTATTGTTTTTTTTTCGTATTTCATTAAATATTTTTTAATAATAAATAAAAACCCGAAACTACGCGAGAAAAGCCTGTGATGCACACTCGGGACGCGACACTTCAGTGTCTCTATGACTCCGGTGACGGGTGGACTATACGCGCATTATTTTTTTCAAATAAAATAGTTAAGTTCACTTTTTGAATGATTTCTGAATGAAATCATATTGTAAATAGTACAAATATAAATATTTCGTAAAATAAGAATATAATTTAAGTTTGTAAATATATATAAAGTAGTTTGTAGTTTTGTTTTGTTTTTTTGAACCCATCATAGAGTAAGCTTGAATATGCCTAAATATAAAAATAAATGTAAAGTGAAGCGTGGACGAGCTCTCCAAAACTATTGGTAAGTACCTACCCTTTTAGTGTATATACATATTATTATTTCTATGGTGTTTATTTTTTTATCGTTTAACTATCTCGAGAATTTCGTTTGATGGAGGATGGAGACCTAGGTGACTAATGATGTCACCTACCTGATGGTGGACTCCGAAGGTGGGTATAGGATCTCATTGATGGCACTACGTAGAACCATCGTGTTTGGACTCATTTGAAAGAGCTCTTAGAGAGCTAGGCGACTGGTGATGTCACCTACGTGATAGTGGACTCCGAAGGTGGTAAAGGACCTCATTGACGGCACTACTTAGAGCCGTCGTGTTTGGACTCATTTGAAAGAGCTCATGGAGACCTAGGTGACTAATGATGTCACCTACCTGATGGTGGACTCCGAAGGTGGGTATAGGATCTCATTGATGGCACTACGTAGAACCGTCGTGTTTGGACTCATTTGAAAGAGCTCGTGGAGAGCTAGGCGACTGGTGATGTCACCTACGTGATAGTGGACTCCGAAGGTGGGTAAAGAACCTCATTGTCGGCACTACGTAGAGCCGTCGTGTTTGGACTCATTTAAAAGAGCTTATGGAGACCTAGGTGACTGATGATGTCACCTACCTGATGGTGTACTCCGAAGGTGGGTATAGAATCTCATTGATGGCACTACGTAGAACCATCGTTTTTGGACTCATTTGAAAGAGCTCATGGAGACTTTGGTGACTGATGATGTCACCTACCTGATGGTGGACTCCGAAAGTGAGAGAGAGAGAATGTAAGAAGATAGCTGAAGTTGTAAGGAGTAACATAGGTTGCTTTTGTCCCATAGCACGTTCCCGTGGGATAATTTTCGACACTCACACGGGCGAACCCGCGGGCAGCAGCTAGTCAATTATGAAAAAGAACGTTCATATTTTTACTAGTCATCATCAGACACCCAACTTTATTACCTACACACATAGGAAAATACATGGTCAAATCAAATCGATCTGATGACATTATTTATGATTGTGGTTACTACTGACACTGACATGGTCATCATCAGACCTTCAGAATGTATCATATAGTAGCACCCGTGCTCAATTAGATAAATATTAAAAGCTAGGTCATCCTAACTATTTCCGTTACTGAGCACCGATAAGCACTTACCTGGTCATCATCAGACCTTCAGAATGTATCATGTAGTAGCACCCGTGCTCAATTAGATAAATATTAAAAGCTAGGTCATCCTAACTATTTCCGTTACTGAGCACCGATAAGCACTTACCTGGTCATCATCAGACCTTCAGAATGTATCATGTAGTAGCACCCGTGCTCAATTAGATAAATATTAAAAGCTAGGTCATCCTAACTATTTCCGTTACTGAGCACCGATAAGCACTTACCTGGTCATCATCAGACCTTCAGAATGTATCATATAGTAGCACCCGTGCTCAATTAGATAAATATTAAAAGCTAGGTCATCCTAACTATTTCCGTTACTGAGAACTGATAAGTGCTTACCTGGTCATCATTAGACCTTCAGATTGTATCATGTAGTAGCACCCGTGCTCAATTAAATAAATGTTAAAAGCTAGGTCATCCTAACTATTTCCGTTACTGAGCACCGATAAGCACTTACCTGGCCATCATCAGACCTTCGGAATGTATCATGTAGTAGCACCCGTGCTCAATTAGATAAATATTAAAAGCTAGGTCATCCTAACTATTTCCGTTACTGAGCACCGATAAGCACTTACCTGGTCATCATCAGACCTTCAGAATGTATCATGTAGTCGCACCCGAGCTCAATTAGATGAATGTTAAAAGCTAGGTCATCCTAACTATTTCCCTTACTGAGCACCGATAAGCACTTACCTGGTCATCATCAGACCTTCAGAATGTATCATATAGTAGCACCCGTGCTCAATTAGATAAATATTAAAAGCTAGGTCATCCTAACTATTTCCGTTACTGAGCACCGATAAGCACTTACCTGGTCATCATCAGACCTTCAGAATGTATCATATAGTAGCACCCGTGCTCAATTAGATAAATGTTAAAAGCTAGGTCATTCTAACTATTTCCGTTACTGAGAACCGATAAGTGCTTACCTGGTCATCATCAGACCTTCAGATTGTATCATGTAGTTAACACCCGTGCTCAATAAAGTAACTGATGAAAACTAGTTCATTAAGCAAAGTGCATCTGCAATTACAAAATAAATACAAATTATGATGTAGGTACTCGTACAAGACTCATAAGGGACAAAATGTATTAAATCTCTCAGAGAGCGAATAAAATAGGCAAAAACGATGACAACTCTGCGACACATCTGTGTTCTTGCTTTATCTTAAGTTCGTTTTAGTGAAGTATGGCCGTTTGTCGGTAGGTGGCGCCAAAGTAACTAATAACAGAACGGAGATCAAATCATCAAGGTCATCGAGCAATGTAATACCCTTAAGCCGTTGGTCCCGGCTGTCATTCGTGGATATTTGTCAGTCGTTACGGGTCGTCAAAAGCCCGAAAGTCTGACAACCAGTCTTACCAAGGGGTATCGTGTTACCCAGTAACTGGGTTGTGGAGGTCAGATAGGCAGTCGCTCCATGTAAAATACTGGTATTCAGCTGCATCCAGTTAGACTGGAAGCCGACCCCAACGTATTTGGGAAAAGGCAGGCAGATGATGATGAGCACGGGCCATTATAGCAGGACAGAAGTTGAACTGTCCTGCTTTTTTGTACTATGGCATCTTATTAGCAGGCTTGTTGCGTTGACGTTTACGAAAACCGTTCACATTTTTTTTTGTATAGAGTTTTCATATCATTACGCGCTAATTGACAGCAGCAAAACGACTGTTGAACGTCTGTTACGTCAAAATAAACCATCTTGAAAAAGTTAGTTTACAAGCTTGTTCAATTTTTTTTTGTTATCGAATCAGAATCAGAATCACAATCAGAATTTGCTATGAATGCAGGTACAGGTATAAGATTTTGTACTTAAATTAATGAGATCGGCTACAGCCTTAGTAGTAGTCCTTTCGGCGTGCAAATTATTACATAAATTAAAACATTAAAACAAAAAAAAAACAATGTCAACAAAACAAAATAGAAATTAAAGTGAAGTCAATTAGAATTATTATAGTCAATTATAAAGTCTTACATGGTCATATTACAACTAATTATAAAAATCACAATCTGGATAAACTCATATCTACACTAATATTATAAAGAGGAAAGATTTGTATTTTTGTGTGTATGTTTGTAATGAATTAACTCAAAAACTACTGCGCCGATTTCCAAAATTCTTACACCATTTGAAAGCTAAATTCACCTTGAGTAACATAAGCTATATTTATTGCTAGAAAAGATCAGTGATCCTTACTAAAACTTTAGTAATGTAACCCAAGGTGTAAAAAAAATGCCATAAAACATCTTTCGCCGCATGTGCTGCGGAAACAGTTGTTGATACAACAAAAGTATGTTCTACAATATTAAAGAACATATCAATAACTACAAAAAACTTCATAATACTATATGTCCAACTATTTTCGTTATGTCACAATAATCACTTTTTACATTTTAAAAGTTGATAGAAATACTGAACAAAATCAGACCATGTTAGTCATACTTCTGTTTAAATTCTGATCCTTATCAAACTAAATCATATTGATTTCAAGACTGTTTCAATTCATGTAGATTATTTTTTGAATTGTTTAAATCGACTATTCCATTCAATAGATATTACGAATTTAAAACGTCATAGTTATAGAAAAGGCACCGCCGCCGCCGCCGCGCCGCACAGTGGGCCCATACTGAAAATTAGTGGACTTAGGCAACAAAGTTACCATATCGATGAGATTTTTTTTTATATGACGTGTTATAATATTCCTGACAACTTTTATTCTTATAAAATTTCTTCTAAACTTGATAGTTTGTCTTGAAAAAAAATTATTAGATTTTTTTGTATGGAGCGAATCACGTTTATTTTTTTTTCTTCAATTGTACTAATATGTTGGGTGTGTGGCGTGAGTATATGATAGCTAGGGTCATTCTCTATCCACGAAAAAAAAATCAGCGCCGGCCATCTGCGGCAGCGCGAGTAATCATTCGGTAAAAAAATAATAATTTGGAAGAATTTTTTTGTCATTTAAAATAAATTCAAAGCATATTTTTTGTCTCATTTGGCTGTTTTCACCTTCTTTTTAGTTAAATAAATAGTTTTAATAGCGCATACGTACTTAGAACTAGTAATTCTGGTAGAGATTTAGTTATTATTGCATGTTATCGGTACTATCGGCCAAAGTTCCGCATGCTCACCTTAAAGGCGATAATCGCATAGCACGACTCACGACTCGATCGCACAATGCACGAGTTTTGACCAATAGGATGCACAAAGCGTATTTTAGTGGTGTTCGTATTAGTATAATCATGTATAGAATGTGTGACACTCACACTAGGAGCGTACTATGCTCACTTGTTTCTGCTAAGAGACGAGTTTTTAATGGGCACGGCCAGCGCGGCTCGGCGGCGGCGTGAGCTCTTTGTTATTGAATTGAATTGTTATTTTATTATTGACAAGAATTAATTTTAGTACTCATATCTTCTGTTTGTTTGGTTTAGAAAATGTGTTATTGATATTGCAGTATTTACAAAAATAATTTGTAATAACTAATAAACTACAATTTATATGTATTAATCCACTTTAATATTTTCCTCTCTCTATCGGGTCTATAGATATAGGTTATTTATGAACACTTTCACTGCCTATCCTATGTGATGCCGCATGCCGCAGCAACCGCACCATATTCCCTTCACAATAAGATGAGACATTGAAACGAACCGTTTTATTACAGTCCGTTCCACCGATTTTGACTTCTATTCCGTAGGCTTATGGATGGCATTAAAGGCAAAAAAGTGGTTACAATACCAACTGTTTACTGCAGCTGCCATTTGTCATGCCACCAACACAATAGCATTCAAAATCGATTGAACGGACATTTATGGTTTGTTTACCTTTTATCTCACGGCTCCCTGAATACGTTAGGTATAGGTGCGTTGACCGGCACTGCATGAAGGTATCAAATGTTTATATTGAAATTTTTTGTGTTTAATCGACTTTATTAAAAGTAAATAACTATCTAAATTTCTATGTGTTTGTTTATACTTGGGCAATTTGGGAATACTTGAAAATTACAGTAATATTTGAACCAATACTCTGCGCAGTTCATACAATGTTATCAGAGCTTTTTGTTTGTAGCTAACGCAAGGCCGCAAGCCGCACAACTCTTGCAACTGAAATAAAAATAAGTTCATTATCTAAGACCCATTGTTATTTATTGGGAATGTCTGGAAATTCGGTTAAACAATAGAGGACGGCTTAATACAAGGGCCATACGTTTTTTTATTACCTTAGGATTATCTCAAATGTTTTGCAGTTGTTCCTTGTATTTGGTTTAATACTTTTAACAGTAGGTAATTGTAATATTACCTTTTATTCATTAAAATAATACAGGGTGAAATTGAATTCATGGGCATCCTTTTAAGGGGTCATTGTACTCATCATTATGAACAACTTCAACTATGAGACCATACCTGAAATCGCGAAAAAAAAATCAGCTGTTCCCTACATTTATGTCTGCATAACTCGACAAAATGTAGGGAACAGCAATTTTTTTTTCTCGATTTCATATTTGTTCCCATAGTCAAAGTTGTTCATAATGACGAGTACAATGACCCCTTAAGAGGATACCCATGAATTAAATTTCAGCCTGTATAACGAACAAGGTATCGTTGCAATTAAAATGCCCAGGCATGCCGTGCAGGATGAGCACTTTAAGACTGGATTATAATCAAACCAACACTTTACTCTTTTATAATTCATGCTCTAGTCATAGTTTGACAATTCATGATTTTAAGCGAAATCATGCATGTCAAGTTTTTTTTTTGACAAATCTAACAATGATTCAGTTCCTACGCCACTTTAAAATTCAGAAGCTTATCAAGTAATTAAACTGAACTATAATTTGTGCCTTGGCAGCAGTGAGAGTGAAAGGATTGAAATAAAATGTTGGGTACTAGTGAAATATATATTTTTAGTTTGTGTTCATTTAACATTATGCAGGATTAAAGATTTATTTAGGTTGATATTTAAATCTTATCTGTATAATAAAAGATGTATAGTAAGTGCTTTTTGTATGAAACTATCGGCTGTAATCTCAGTGTGAAAAAATAAACAGTTAGTTAAAAACTACTTGAGAACAATTTTAAGGATTTGCTGTTGTAGAAAAAAAAACAATATAAGTAACTTAATTTATTTTTAATAGACTTTTTCAAAACATTAAAGATTCATCCAGAAATTAACATATTATAACAAAAAATTACACAGAAATTATCATCAAAATGCAAAATATTATAAGTGAAAAGATTCTTACTCATAATATCATTTATAAACTGTATTTATCTACACTTATATCGTAAAGTTCAAAATATGAAATCAACACAACAATGACAAACAGACAACACAACAACAACAGGCAAAAAGCCTGTCAGTAAATAAGATTAGGAGAATATTGCTCGTGCAGTTCTAATGAAATTGAAAAGTTTTAAGATTAGTACAATTTTAGAATGTTAATAATTTTTATAATTTGCAATAATCACATTACACTACAGACTAGGTTTATCAAGCAAATGAGATCAATTATTTATGAGGTGGACGGATATGATGACACTACTGAATATGTAAAATAACAAACTAACGAGATCGGGGCTTATGACAACATTGATTGTAAATAAAACTACAAATCCACCAATAAAGGCAACATGACACTAAATTGACATCAATAATTTTACAAGAAGACTTCAAAATCGTTGGCAATATTTTAAACTATGATTACGGTCTACAGTCTACCCTGTGACATTAATCAACGAAGTAATATAATACAAATTGGAATAATAAAAATAAACCTAATAAAAATAGCTATACAGGGTTATTTGCAAGCCGCCGGAGTCGCGGGTTGTTCGAAAGAGATACCATGGCCCTGGCACAGGCAACTGAAGGAACACGGGTGGGTTTTAGTCAGTAAAAGTTTGACACGACCTTCCGCTCCGCCCAGAGCGGGAGAAGTCATTTGATGATAAAACACTAATAAGCTCGTAGGACTATAATACTAACATCATAAATAACAACTTTTGTTGTATGACTTTTAATAATTCATAAAAAAATAATTTCATAATACAATTAAAAATATTTATTTTGATCGCTCTAAATTTGAACAACTCTACGCGGTACCAAAATATGTAAGTAGTTAAATAAACAAACAGTGCGTTGCGAATGCAGGGTCGCAGCGGTACTTACTACAAAATACAGATCTAAAAAGTGTTATTACAAATATTACAACAAAAACTTGAAAGTTTACTTTTGGTATTCTAAAAAGTCATAGATCAAAAGTGGTTGTACTAATATAGTCCTACCAGGTGTTAGAAAAATAACCCTGTATAATGTAATTATACAGTATGTTAATTAACGAAAGGCGTTCCCGTTAACCCGCAATAGTATAGCGTCCACATGCTACCAAAATATGACCATTCGAAAATTCACGAAAAAAAATCTGCTGTTCATTACATTTATGTTCGCATACCTAGCTTAACAAAATGTAGGGAGCAGCTGATTTTTTTTCGCGAATTTTTAAATGGTAATATTAATTGTAGCATGTTTGGACTATTGCGGGTTAACGGGAACGCCTTTCGTTAATTAACATAGTGCATGTTAAAAATTATATTAACTTAATATTTCGTCGCTGCTCCTCCCGCATCTATCACAGCATCGCAACGGCTACGCATGGACCTAGCCAGGACTTCGCACAAATTCGAACCTCTGAATGTGTCCCAAACTTGTTCGCAATGTGTGACAAGTGCTTCCTTCGTTCTTTCTGCTCTACTATCCCATCTCTGGACCATTAAACCCCACAAATTTTCAATGGGGTTTAAGTCTGGCGATCGGGAGGGCCATGGCACTGTTTTAATTTGTGGTTGCCCTCGCAACCACTCTTGAACAACCCGCGCACGGTGTATCGGGCAATTGTCCTGGAAAAAATAAAATTCTGGCACGTCCAGTTGTGGATACACCGTGCGCACTGTGGGTACCATGATGGTTTGTAGCACCTCTAAATACGTTTGACCGTTTGCCCTCCCTGGTATAAAAGCGAGCTCGCCTGGTCCAGCAGCACTCATCCAGCCCCACATGTTCACTACAATTCTTCCCGATTCTGCATTTGGGTTCACATTTCGAGGTTCGTATCTTGTGTTATCTACACGCCATAAATTCCGACGACCTTGTTGGCTAGACCTAAAGCACTTTTCATCAGAAAATATGGCGTAAGAGAAATCGAAGTCCCTGTAGTCACGAGCGAATCGCACGCGAGCAGCTTTCTGCTCCTGCGTCAAAATATTTTTTTTTGCGGGACGTCTGTGATGGACTCCAGCTCGATGCAACTCGTTTCTAATAGTTTGCATCGAAACTTCGTATTCTTGTGCGAAACTGCGAGTGGGTGTGAACGGGTTCTCTTCATACGTGGCTATCATATTATTTAACTCGTTTTCGTTTATAGCCCGGGGTCGAGGTGCACGAACGCGTTCTGTAATTTCTCCTTCTTCATATCTTCGCACCCAGCGGCGCACCGTTGTTCTCTAACGAAAAAAAAAAAAAAAAAACAATCAGCATCGATTTTTTACATAATATAGGAACTAAGTATAATAATACGAGTACACTACAAAAGTCTTATTCAAAGGGCACAACTAGTACACTATAAATAAACATTATAAGTATTGAAATACTTAAGGTGTGCATTTTGGTTGACTTCATGATAAATAAACTCTTAACTTTTCTATAACTAATTTAAGTAGTTATAACATTCATAACTATATTTTAAAATACAAGTTGTAAATGCAATAACTGAAAATCTCTTAAGGGGTCATTACTCATCATTATAAACAACTTTTACTATGAGAACCAAACCTGAAATCGCGATAAAAAAGCAGCTGGTCCATACATTTTGACGAGTTACGCGAACATAAATGTAGGGAACAGCTATTTTTTTTTTGCGATTTCAGGTTTGGTCCCGTAGTAAAAGTTGTTCATAATGATTAGTACAATGACCCCTTAAGAGGTTTTCAGATATTGCAATTTACACCTCGTATACCTATGAGTAAGAAAAATGGCATAGCGTAAATTCCAACATTGTATGAAACTGTCCCAAGCAAATTTGTGCTTTATCTCTACTATTTAAAAGTGTTTATCCCGTGCGGGCTGGCAACGTGGCATTTCTAAAGGTTTTTCGTGGTTAAATACCAACGATCTAGTGCTTGGCCGAAAAAATAGTAAGTACTTGCTATTTTATCGGCCAGCCAAGCACTAAATCGTTAGTATTTAAAACTATGTGTGCAATTTTTTTTAAGTTTTTTTGGTAAGTATTTACGAGCACTACTAACAAAAATTTACATTATTGTCAATTACTTTCCATCTGCAGTATTATGATAAAATAAATGTTAAAAATAATTATAAAAAACAATTATCTTGTGCTTGGGCGAAAAAAAATTGTAGTTTGAAATATAATGATCAAGCCTCTAGAAATGCGACGAATGCGCTCTGGTTTTTCTAATTAAAATGCGGCAACGACGCTGTGAGATAAGGCACCATTGTTTAGGTTGTTTTGGTTTAGGATTTATTATCGGGTCATAAAAGGCTCCAACAACGTCTTTGAAAGCAAAAATAAATAAAAAGAACAATCTTATTTGAATGCATATAAGTAGGTAATATCTTATGAGACTTTTAAAAAGAATCCATCTGAAAGTTATAATAATTTTATTATTTTTATATATAAATCTGCCTAGCCTTTTCCCAACTATGTTGGGGTCGGCTTCCAGTCTAACCGGATGCAGCTGAATACCAATATTTTTCATGGAATTTGTTTTTAAATTGCAATATAAGGAAAAATGCAAACTATGAAATAATAATATTACTATCACTTTATTTATTTCTATATCTCTCCCTCTATCTGAATACAAAAACATAACTTACTTGCATGTTCAACTCCACTGCTATTTGGGATATATTTAACCCTTGTCTATGCAAAACAATAATTTGATTCCTTTCTTCCTGAATCAGGTTTCGGTCGTCATGGTTGCACCACGTTAGTCACAGTCCACACACAATACACACACAGTCCAGGATACAAGCTAGGGTCAAGAAGAGGCTTTCGATCACAGTCCGGTATACAAGCAGAGGTCACAGTTAGGCAGGCAATCAGTCCGATAGAAATAAACAGGTCGTAAAATGAAATGGCGATAGGAATTTAAGGGAAGCGTCAACAATTAGCGAGAGCAAATTGGCACTGCCGCGCTCTAGCTAATGTTTGTTATTTTATGTTACTCGCTCATTACTCACACAAATGCATATTGTCTCTAATTGGGGGAAACTAGGAAACGCAGGAATATTTTCTTAAGTGAGCATGCTTAACTTGGGCCGATAGTACAAATGAGTCATCAATCACAATGCAGGTGCTCTGCATTGTGATGGACTTAATGAATGTCTTTATATTTATAGTTAGTGTTAATTACTCAAGTAGTGGACATAACAGTGAGTGAAAATTATTCAGCCAATCAGAGACGAGAATTTTTCGATGACTCATTAGTTATGCGCTTAGCCGAGTGCACAAACAAATGAGTCATCAATCACAATGCAGGTGCTACCGATAACATGCAATAATAACTAAATCTCTACCAGAATTACTAGTTATAAGTACGTATGCGCTATTAAAACTATTTATTTAACTAAAAAGAAGGTGAAAACAGCCAAATGAGACAAAAATATGCTTTGAATTTATTTTAAATGACAAAAAAATTCTTCCAAATCATTTTTTTTTACCGAATGATTACTCGCGCTGCCGCAGATGGCCGGCGCTGATTTTTTTTTCATGGATAGAGAATGACCCTAGCTATCATATACTCACGCTACACACTCAACATATTAGTACAATTGAAGAAAAAAAATTAAACGTGATTCGCTCCATACAAAAAAATCTAATTAATTTTTTTCAAGACAAACTATCAACTTTAGAAGAAATTTTATAAGAATAAAAGTTGTTAGGAATAATATAACACGTCATATAAAAAAAAATCGCATCGATATAGGAACTTTGTTGCCTAAGTCCACTAATTTTCAGTATGGGCCCACTGTGCGCCGTGTCGTGGCTAGCCAGGCATTGCAGCGGTGCAGGAGAGGGGCGGGCACATCTTTTTCGCAAGAATTTTTAAATTCCCTCAATCCTGCCGGCTTGCCACCCCACGAACTAAAATTAAAAGGAGGTACTCCCATTATGCTTTTGAGAAATTTAAACCCTCCCAGTATGTGTTATGGCACAAGACTTTTGATAAAGGAATTACGAGACAATGTGATTGTAGCAACAATTATCACTGTCGTCTTGTGCCTGCTCGGTCATTTTTAAGATCGCTCCGTACTAGTTCATTTCGGACAGTGAACTAGTTCATTCTATTAGTTCTAATAGCTCTATTCGGTCTTCGCTCTCGGTAAGCATTTCCACAGAGCACAGCGCGGATTACTCACAGAACAAATACGCTCTCTAGGTATTACCAAAGACATTATTATACATAAACCACTACATATAAATAAAAAAAATATAAATGCAACATCTGTATTATTTATCTCTGTTTATTATTACCACAAAGTACACACCTGACATATTAAGAGAATTTTAACTGAATTATTTTGTACCATTCTAATGCCAATCTGTGACGGTGATAGATACGCTGTTTCTATACAGCAAACAAAACACTTTACAATAATTTATTGCAATAACTTATAACAACAATAACTTACTTGCACGATCAAAAATGCGCGCATCTCATCTCATTCTTGCGAATTCGGTCGTTCGGGTTCGGATAGCATCGTCATTCGTCGGCTATTCTCACTCGATTTCATAATCTCATTCATTAACAGACACCGAATGAAAAGGTATAACGTTTCTGTCAAACAGTCAGTCAGCCTGTATTTCATTTCTCGTTCGGGCGATGTACGAGTTCGAAAAAAGCTATTTGACCTATTAGACCGGTTACAAGCCAGCGGCAGCGTTCGGAAACGTTTCTCCTAGTACAGTGAGAAGACACGGCTCCTATTCGTTCATCGTTCACGACCTACACAAGACTACATCACTGGGCCCGCGGCCGGACAGCTCGCTCACATTCCGCGAATCTGACTCGACTCCGACGGATTTGCCTATATCCTTTAAAACAGTTTTTTGTTACAGTTTCCTGTGAAGATATCGTTTGCCCTTACGATAAATAAATCACAGGGACAAACTTTTTCGATTGTTGGCATCGACCTAAGAAAAGAGTGCTTCTCTCATGGGCAGTTATATGATGCCCTTTCTCGAGTAGGATCTCCTGAAAATCAATATGTTTTGTTAGCACCTACAAATACCACTGCCAATAGTGAAGCTTTAAGGTAAAAGTTTTGTAAAATAAAAGTAACAACCAATAGAATTAAATAAAGCTTTAAAATAAAAATGTACATACAGAAATGTAAAAATTACAATGACTGAATATAAAAGTAACAACAAAAAATATAAATAAAAAATGTTATTATATAAAACTTAAACAGATAAACATGTAAAATGTAGTAAAAATATAAATAAAAAAAATTAGTTATATGTCTCACTTAAGATTAAATATGTTACTTAAATAAAAAAAGATGAACAAATTCGGATTGTAAGTATACCATAGATAATGTGATACTGCGTTTAAAAAATATAAAATTAAAAAAACAAAAAAATATAAATAAATAGTAAAAATATAAAAAAAAATCTTATGTCTACCCGTGCGGAGCCGTGACGGGCCGCTAGTCATTTATAAAGTCTTTGACTGAGTAATAACATCGAGGTTCGAGGTAAGCTGCTGTGAGGCCCCACTTAATTTTTTTTCGATTCGATTAGGCTGTGAAGTCGTTGGTATAAAAAAAAGATAACATAAATGCATATTAGGGTGGTGCTAATTCCTAAGAAAAAAAAAAAACTTTAATTTCACGGGGCACCACATAATTTGATTCTATACCATAAGAAACTATTTCAAGATGAATTAATGAAATACACCGACCCCAGCATGGTTAAACCAGACTCGATTGCTCGAATTAACCCAAGGATTCGCACTAGTCCCTGGAGCCTCATGTTTCATGGGACTACAGAGTCCATTGCATATCAAAGAGTAGACCGGGGGCGCGGTAATGGTCAGGATGACGTGCCCTTAGGATAGGAAGGATTATTAGAGCCTACCGGATATGTATCCTTGAGCAAGCAATGGAGTAGTGGAGAGGGTAATTCATGTATGGGAGAGGGTAATTTTAACAACGTCGCCGCCAGGTTGGCTCAGGTCCAGTTGCTTTCTCGAGTCTTTTCTGTGTCACTGCTATGCTGTGTTGCACGTTGCTGTTTCCAATGTCTTCATCTGAGGTCTCGCTACTATCCGTTTCTGATTTCTTGTAAATCACGCTAGCGGCCTTCCTGATCTTATCTCGATCTTCCGCCATGTACACCCAAAAGTTGATTTCATTGTCGAAGTACTTCATGTCCTGCTTTAGGTTGTCATTCCAGGTGTAAATAGGTCGGCCGACTTTCTTGGATTTGACATTATACTGCATTGCTGCATGTAACAGATGTAGTTCGTGGCGCCTTATTATTATTCCTGTAAGTACTCGTTCACCAATAAAAGCGAATACTGCTTTTGTTCTTTATTGGTTGTAATCAATTTATTATATTCCTAAATAAACGCAAAAGCAATTAGTGAGACACTTATTTAAGCGGCCATAGATGTTTTTTGTTAAAGGTTGATGACCTCTAAATCGTATCGAACAATTAAAAGAAAAAAATCGGTTTTATATTTAGATGTACTCGTAGGTATATAACCGAATGACTAAGTGCCGCGATGATAATCAAAAAGTCGAAAAATAAGGACCACTCTAGTGCATATAAAACACTTTTTTTATTATTTCTCTAATTTTGTAGAAGTGTGACGAGTACGAAATATTTAAATATTGAGAGATTAAATATCGAATAGAAACAAGAAACCGACGCACACTGGTCCCGAATGATAAAAAAGTGGACATTAAGAAATTTTTGACAGAAGGTCAACGGATTCGGCTGATTTTTTTTTGTAGACAGCTGATGCAATTACAAATCACTTTTATAGATTGAGTTTTTGCCAAATAAGCCGTATTTTCAGAGAAAAAAAATATTCAAATATTTTTTGTATGAAAGAAATCCTAATTTTGTCTTTATCTTCCAAGATTCAAACGTATTCAAAATAAAACTTAGCGCAGCTTGTAGAGGTGCTAATTGCTCACCACTTTGTCATAGACACTCTTCTGCGATTTTGTGCTCCTTTTGAGTTACAGGCACTTTAAATATTTTTTGTATGAAAAAATCCTAATTTTCTCTTTATCTTCCAAGATTCAAACGTATTCAAAATAAAACTTAGCGCAGCTTGTAGAAGAGCTAATTGCTCACCACTTTGTCATAGACACTCTTCTGCGATTTTGTGCTCCTTTTGAGTTACATGCACTTTAAATATTTTTTGTATGAAAAAATCCTAATTTTGTCTTTATCTTCCAAGATTCAAACGTATTCAAAATAAAACTTAAAGCAGCTTGTAGAGATGCTAATTGCTCACTACTTTGTCATAGACACTCTTCTGCGATTTTGTGCTCCTTTTGAGTTACAGGCACTTTAAATATTTTTTGTATAAAAAAATTCTAATTTTGTCTTTATCTTCCAAGATTCAAACGTATTCAAAATAAAACTTAGCGCAGCTTGTAGAGTAACTCTTACAAATATATGAAATTATCAGTATCAAATAAACAAACAAGGAAATCTCAAAACGTGTTCAGACATGTTTATGTACAGGTAAGTTATTGTGTGACTCGTATGTAAAATTTTTTTTGTATAGAGTCATTGCTTAATTACCCTATAAGTGACGATTTCGGCTCTATTTGGTCATCTAGTCGAACGCGTCGAAAACGCTGAATGATGAATAGGTATATAAATTGCAATTAAAAATTCCCTTTGTAGTTTTGCGGTATTTATGTAGGAGCACATCTTAGTATGTTTTATTTTCTCGTGACTCATCCAAATTGCAAGAATATTTGGCTCATTATCTAACTACCCCATTAAGTAATGAGGTAGTTAGGTAATGAGCCATTATCTAACTACCCCATTAAGTAACGGGATAGTTGGGTAATGAGTCATATATCAATAGTATAAGGGCAAGCGGAACCCGTTTTTGTTCATTACGCGTCTTGTGCTCGTAAAAACAACACAATTTTTTATCAACTATCACCACATTGTAACTTTTATTTATTTGCCTGTAACATTTTTGTATCAAAATGACTACATTTGTGACTAATTTAGACATTTTTTCTTTTTTGAGTAATAGTGGGTGCCTTAAAAATAGTGATTTACTGTGTCAAACCATTATAAATCGTATTTCAAGTGAAATTCCAAACGAAGAGCTCAGTATTATCAAAAAGTTTTGCCAAAATTATACGTCAAACCTAGCTAGAAGATGGGACAATTCAGGTAGAAACGAAAGATTTGGTGTTAAAAACAAGGAGTGGTTGGAGTCTAAAATTTTGTGGCCAACTTTAACTTCTGTGAATTTTCCTATGTTGTTTGATCCAGAATATACCATAGAGGACATTTCAGTAGACGTAGAAGAGCATAATTTATCGTACGAAGAGGAAGCGGGTGCATCTACATCAGAAGCTACCACAAATACTCCCAGAACTAGAAATAAACGACCATTTGAAGATTTAACAAATAAGCAGAAGAAAAGACGTTCTTTGTCTCTTTTGGAGCATTCCGAAGAAGAGCTGTTCTATGCTCTTATTGCTAAACTTAATGAAAACGGGCGCACTGTTTGTTCTAAAGTTATTAAGTGCCTCTCAAATAAGCCAGAAAAGGTGCAAGAAGTAAGTGACTTTTTATATAAAGCTTCTGATAAATCGATTTCCGAGGAAGACACCTTAGCTCTTGCCACAGCATTGAGTTTATCAAAATGGCAATATCTAACTTTGAGGTCCATTTTAAGTACAAATGGCACAGCGGCTTTTCCATCTTACCAGAAGTTACTGTTGAAGAAGAAAGAATGCTATCCAGCAAAAGAAGATATTGTGATATCGGAGTCAGGAGCTAAAATTAAGTTACAGGCAGTTCTAGATTTAACTGCCGAGAAGATTTTGAAAGTGACTGGTTCAAATATTAATGGTGGTGTTTTGAAGCTAGTTAGTAAATGGGGCTGTGACGGAGCTTCTTCACAAAGTTGTTACAAACAAAAACCAACTGGTGACATATTTTCAGAATCTTCTGTATTTATGGTTAGTTTTGTGCCACTTCGCCTTATGAGTGACAACGATGTGATAGTATGGGAAAATCCGCGCCCTTCTTCAACAAACTATTGCAGACCAATTATGTTCGAATTCAAACAAGAAACAAAAGAATATATTCAGCAAGTAGAAGCAACATTACAAGAAGAAATTCAGAACCTTCTACCAACAAAGTTATTTGATGGCGAATTTGAAGTATTTCATGAATTGCATATGACGATGATCGACGGCAAAGTATGCACGGCACTTTCACAGACACAGTCTGCAGCCAATTGCAACATTTGCTTAACAAATCCGAAAGATATGAACAACTTGAACCTCGTTTTTAACAAACCAGAAAACCATGATATGTACAAATATGGTTTATCTTCACTTCACATGTGGTTGCGATGCATGGAATGTATTTTGCACATATCTTACAACTTAGATTTCAAAAAATGGGCGGCTCGGGGTGAGGACAAACTGCTCCGAAAATCAAGAAAAGAGTTAACGCAGCATGAGTTTTTTGTTGTAACTGGCTTAATGATTGATATCGTCAAACAAGGCTTTGGGACAACAAACGATGGCAATACAGCTCGACGGTTTTTCAATGATTACGAAAGGTCAGCTGAGATAACAGGAGTTAATGCTAATTTGATTAAGAGATTTGCTGTAATTTTGCAGGCAATATCTTCTGGGAGAAATGTAGATATTGAAAAATTTAGAATTTATTGCAGAGAAACAGCAGAACTTTATGTCAGCGAGTACTCGTGGTATTACATGCCTTCGAGTGTACATAAACTTTTAGTGCATGGTGCAGATATTTGCCAGCATTTTTCTTTTATTCCAATTGGTATGATGTCCGAAGAAGCCTCAGAAGCAAGAAACAAAGATTTTCGTTCAATCAGAGAAAAGCATACTAGAAAGATAGGCAGAATGCAAACAAATGAAGATATTTTACACCAGTTACTTATCAGCTCCGATCCGTACATTACGAACATAAGACCGAAGTTCACCAAAATTCAAAAGCAGCAGAGGTTTGAAGAAGCCGAAAATCTTCTAAAGGATGACGTTTCACCCAATGAACTCGATTTAGAAGTTGCTGATGAGGAAGAAGTATAATACGTCGACATTGGTGCCGATTCCCTTGTTCACAAACTAAACTAAATTTAAGTTCAGTGCATCTTTTTCTTTGTATTTCATTAAGAAAAGGACAGAAGATAAATTTTAGTTTAGTCCTGTCAAATTAATCAGCGCCTGTCACTACTCCATACAAGTTTAGACGTGATTAAAAACTTGCCTACTAAAATTACGTCAATTTACGTCAAGCGCTGATTAATTTGACAGGACTGAACTAAAATTTATCTTCTGTCCTTCTCTTAATGAAATAGAAAGAAAAAGATGCACTGAACTTAAATTTAATTTAGTTTGTGAACAAGGGAATCGGCGCCATTGAGAATAATCCCCCACAAGATCCGCTAGCATAATTCACATTGTAACATACGCACGTTCATGTTAGTTTATTTAAGTTTGTAAGTTTGTAATCTAGTTTATTTAAGTTATTAAGTTTATAGGTACTGAGAAAAAATGCGCTTAAAATTAATTTATGTTCTAGTTTATTTAAATTTGTAAAATAATAGTTTACTTTAGTTATTAAGTTTACAGGTACTGAAAAAAAATGCGCTTTGTTTTATTTTTTGTGTTTGTTTTATTTATTTATTTATTCATATTATGTTGACGACAGCCCTAGCAAAGTATTACATTTGTAAACAAAGACTACCCACTGTTGGGGTAGTCAAATAAAAAGTTGTATTTTACATTTCATATGACTTATTAGGACAAAGTAGGGTAGAACAATATTGTTTATTTTTATTATACCCTGATATTTTATTGTGACAATGACTTGACATTGAATCTTGATCGCACGAACATTGCTCTGTGAATTAACCTGTGAAAATAATTGTAAAAGCGTGTGTTTTGTTGTGGAACTATAATTAAAAGACTGTTAATAGTGCAAGTGCCGTTTATTATTGAAGAAAGTGACCAAAACAGATAAGCACGCCAAGATCCCTGCCCTAAATCAAATACATATTAAGTGATAAAGTATAAAATAAATAAATAAACAAAACATGCATGTAAAGATAAATTAAGCGTTAGGGTTACAGGTAGTTCAATTTTTTTAAGTACGCCTTAATACAATACCTATATTATTATATAGGTTTGTATTTTGACGGTCCTAAGCCCGTTAAAGTACGAAGGAAAAGTTTTAATTGCAATTTATACCTTTTTATCATTCAGCGTTTCCGACGCATTCACTAGCGTTAGATGACCAAATATAGCCCAAATTGTAAGTAATCGGCTAATTAAGCAATGACTCATTACCAAAAAATGCTTATAATCTGAATATGAGTCACACAATAAATTACCTGTACCTGAACATGTCTGTACACGTTTTGAGATATCCAAGTTGTTTATTTGATATATTTAAAATAAGACTTTTTTTAATAGAAAGACATTTATAAGAGTTACTTATTAATGAAGAAAATGTTATTACATCTTAGTCTATCTTTAACAAGATTATTTCTAATCCGCCTGAATTAATTTTTTAACTCTGAAAATACGGCTTATTTAACAAAAAATACATCTTTAAAAGTTACTTGTAATTGTATCAGCTGTCTACAAAAAACTAGTAAAGCTCATCCGACAACGAAAAATTTAAAGTGCCTGTAACTGAAAAGGAGCACAAAATCGCAATTGAGTGTCTATGGCAAAGTGATGAACAATTAACCCCTCTACAAGCTGCGCTAAGTTTTATTTTGAATACGTTTGAATCTTGGAAGATAAAGACAAAATTAGGATTTTTTCATACAAAAAATATTGAAAGTGCATGTAACTCAAAAGGAGCACAAAATCGCAGTTGAGTGTCTATGACAAAGTAGTGAGAAATTAGCCCCTCTACAAGCTGCGCTAAGTTTTATTTTGAATACGTTTGAATCTTGGAAGATAAAGACAAAATTAGGATTTCTTTCATACAAAAAATATTTGAATATTTTTTTTCTCTGAAAATACGGCTTTTTTGGCAAAAACTCAATGTACAAAAGTGATTTGTAATTGCATCAGCTGTCTACAAAAAAAAAATAAGCTGAATCGGTTGACCTTTTGTCAAAAATTTCTTAATGTCCCCTTTTTTATCATTTGGGACCAGTGTGCGACGGTGGCATCGCACTAGGGAAATAGGTAACCCTTTTGAAATATAAATACCAATAGTATCAAAGTGAATTTATCCATAATAATATAATATTATAAAGGGGTAAAAGTCGATTATTTTGTAAGTTTGTATGTAGAGGAAAATGTTTATGAACGACCCTTAGGAGCTGAGCAAAAAGAAAAAAAGTCAGAAAGAACGCTAAGTGAAAACGAAGCAATAGCGCGGGCGGGCGATGCGATGCGACGCGGTGGGTCGGGGGAACAAGGAATTTCACGTGGATAAAAGCTAGTGAACAGAATATGAGGCGAGTCGCTGCGAATTAACGAATTCTTGTGTCAGCGGGGGTGAGGGGTGCGGTACTCCGCAGCGAGTAGCGCACTTCAGAGCCGCCATAACGATTGACGCGTACTTTGAGCATATAATATAACCTATTAAAGAAATCACCAACGAAAACACACTAGGTAGGTAAAATGTAAACTAAATTCACACTACAACTGTAATTTCTCTATCATTATTTAAAAACTCCCATAGGTGAAGCAGTTGGGTCATACTAACACGTCGACTTGTTCAAAATCATCACATTAATTAAAATTAATCAGTTAAGGCGCAGATATAAGATTTTAGTGACTTTTAAATCTGTTATTACGCGTTCATATAATGCAAGTAAGTTATGCATAAAATGTGTGTTAAACTAGAACGTATACACTTCAATTCTAAATGTGAATATTTAAGTATTGTAGTAAAATACTTTAATAAATAAATTCAGGAATTAAATTGTCTACCCAAAGGATAAAACGCGATATTATATTTTCAGGTGTTTTTATAATATGAACAGACTATTTCATTATCTGTAATTCTATCTGTGATTTTTTTTAAATACTCATATTTTCGTAACTAAAAATAAATATCTTCTATGAAACCGAACGGACGCGCAGCGTGAGCGCGACGCACATTTGTATGGCAGATTACCCGACCCTTAAGGAACTAATAAATTCGTAAAGTAAGTAACTAGACCATTATGATAATTATGTTTATTCTAAACAAACTTACGACATTGTGAAGAGGATTTACAATAAAAAATCGCAACAAAATGCTATTTTATAGGACAACTTCCCAAAGACGACCCACTGTGCACTGACCGGACTGACTGAGAAATCAGGAAAGGGGCAGGAAAGGGAAATCTTTAGAATTTGGTAAAAATTCTAGATGGTAAAAATACAAATATTTATTAAATACAAATATTTTAGGCTATAGTTTTTCTCAAGACAAAACAAACTAACAACACAAGGATGCTATCATCTTTAGTTGAGGAGATTCTATGGCGAGCTTTCAGCTCCATCATCAAATTCTGGACTACACCTTGGGCGAACGTCCCTTCTTGTCAAAACAGATCCAAATGGCCGAAAAACAATCGGGCCTACGTGTCCAGTTAAGGAGTTCCTATGGTGATCTTCCGGATCCATCAAGAGGCCCTAGACTATAACTTGAGCTATAATACTTGGTACGAGGTGCATTCAATAAGTACCTAGTCTCATCGCCAGAGGGCGCTGTAGTTTCAAAAGAGTTTTACCACAGTGTAGCTCATTCTTTTTTAATTCTTTTTTCAAATTTTCATTCCAATCCCTTCATTTGTTTTAATTTGACAACTTATGGAAGCGAACGTGTCGATCGGTTTTACAAAAATGGAAAAAGAGCAATATCGTTCGGTGATTCGATTCCTATTTTTGGAAGGGAAAACGCGCATCGAAATCAAAGAGCGCTTGGATGCTGTGTACGGTGACTCTTCTCCATCGATGGCCACCGTCAAGAATTGGTTCAACGAGTTTGCACGTGGCCGTACGTCGGTTTTTGATGAACCACGTCCAGGTGCACCGAAAACAGCTGCTACGGAGGAAAACATTAAAAAAATCCATGATTTCGTATTGGCAGATCGCCGATTGAAGGTTCGGGAGCTAGCTGAGACTGTAGGCATTTCAGAAGGAACAGTGCATCATATTCTTCACGAGGAACTCGGCATGAGAAAGCTGTCGGCGCGATGAGTGCCGCGTTTACTCACACCAGAAAACAAGCGCAACCGTGAGACCACATCGGAGACGTGTTTGGCGCTGTTTAAGCGGAATCCAGCGGAGTTTTTGCGTCGTTTTGTGACCGTCGATGAAACCTGGATCCACTGGTACACACCAGAGACCAAGGAGCAATCAAAACAATGGATCCAGACCGGGGAACGTGCTCCAAAGAAGGCGAAAACTGTAAAATCGGCCGGAAAAGTTATGGCCACCGTTTTCTGGGATTCACAAGGTGTGATCTACATCGATTACCTCGAGAAGGGTAAAACAATTACAGGGCTTTACTATGCCGATTTATTGGGCCGATTCGACGCCGAATTAAAGAAAAAACGACCCCATCTGGCGAAGAAAAAAGTGCTGTTTCACCACGACAACGCACCGGTTCACACGTCTGCCGTTGCCATGGCCAAATTGGTCGAATTACGCTACGAATTGTTGCCCCATCCACCGTATTCTCCAGATTTGGCCCCTTGTGACTTCTTTCTGTTTCCTAATCTGAAAAAATCACTCGCCGGGAATAGATATGGATCGAATGAGGAGGTCATCGCCGCCACGGAGGCCTATTTTGCAGAGTTTGACAAAAACTATTTTTCGGACGGGTTAAAAAAGTTGGAGCATCGCTGGGCTAAGTGTATCGAACTAAAAGGAGACTGTTGAAAAATAAATTGCCACTTTTCCAAAATTTTCGTTTACTTTTTGTAGGCTAAGTATTTATTGAATGACCTTCGTAAGACCAAACCAAGGACCCCAAATACGCAAGAGCTACGTTATTTTGCTGAGGAGTTCCTATGACCACCTTCCGGCTTCCGGCCATCAGACCCTGGACAACACCTTGTGTAATAGCACTTGTCAAGACAAATCTAATAAAACGCAAACACGACGGGACTATCCGGTTTACTTGAGTGCTCGTAACTACCTTCCGGGTCCATCATCAGACCCTAGACACCACCTAGTGTCGATCTCCTTCGTATTATATTTGCAGAGCACAGGTGTGAGTACTATGTATAATATATAGCTACTATTTACGAGTTAATATGTTTTTCATTGACTTTAACGGGCCCGGGCAGCTGAGAGTATGTCATACTCACTCAGATGTCTCGCTGATGGTGGCGCGTGTGTTGGATCATTTAGCTCCCTTTAAAATTATTTAGCTGAATGGTGCTGATCCATGCGTCATGTTCGTGAACGGGCGCCGTCTGTTGGGACTGGCACTTGTCAATACATACCCAATGAGTTCAAACACGATGGTGTTATCTTAGTTAGTTGAACAGTTCCTATGGCCACCGTCCGGCTCCATCATCAGATCCTGCACACCACCTAATGCCACAATTGTCGCACTTGTCAATACAAAACCAACTAGTTTAACGGAACGCCGCTATTTTATTTAGTTGAGGAGTTCTTATGGCCACCTTGGAGTTCCATCATCAGACTAGCTCCATGGTATCATATTTTTGCGTTGTCACCGGAGTTATGTACATATGTCAAGTTTCAGCTCAATCGGAGGCCAGGAAGTGCTTGAAAAATGGATTACAAAGGCACTTACCGGAAACACACACGACCGAAGCAAGTTAATAAAAAGCTTGTAAAAATAAAAAGTATTTATTCATTTATTTAGACAAGGACTTGGCTTAATTTATTAAAAGGGCCAGAATAAGCCCTCGCACGAGTATACCCACGGGTGATTTTTTAACGCGGCAATTTTTTATCGCGCACTGAATTTTCAACACAGCACTGCTTAGCGCCGAGAGTTGTAAATCCAACAGTGTATTTTTTGACTCGCTGGAATGCACTTTCATGGATTCTCAATGCAGGCATTGTAGGCAGGCGCGATAAAAAAAATAAATTGCCCGTACGAACCCGGGCTAAGGAAAGTTTTATTACACACTGAGAAGGTCGGAAACCTTTTAAATGTGAAATTGAGGTAGAAAAGCTTATATACCTACATATCGGAAAGAGTTCACTGAACATCGTTAAAGGTGACCTTTAACGATGTTCAGTGAACTCTGAAAACTCTGGAAACTCGTGAGAGTTTCCAGAGTTTTCTCGAAACAGAAAATTATTTTTGTTGAAGTTATTTTTATTCACACTAATATTATTTGAAAAGGATTATGCTGACTAATGAGTATGAGTTTTTCATAGGTTTTGTTGTATATTGTATTTAGCGAGAGGACAATATTGACTGCCCACAAGTGTTCGGTGGATAAACGCCATTGTGGTTGTATTTTTGGTTCTTTAATAAACCTGTGTTCTTCTAAATAATATTAAATAAATAAAATACATTTATTTCGAGCAAACTTAACGCATATGTGTAGTACACACAAATCTAGAAAACACACTACGAAAACACACAGAAACAAACAAACTAAAAGACTTAATATGTAACCAGCCCTTCTGACGGCAACATGCCTATCACAGCAGTGCCATATGTATGAGCAATCCATCCGGTCCGGAATCATCGCCAGGACAACTACGAAATCAAGATATAACAGGTTTCTCGTTGCTTACAGATCTGTCGATAAAAAACCATCGATCACTGTACTAATATTATAAACTAGCTTGTGCCCGCGACTTTTGGCCCCCGACCCACCGCGTCGCAAATTTCTGACTTTTTTTAATTTTGCTCGGCTCCTAAGGGTCGTAGCGTGATGTAAAATAGCCTATAACCTTGCTCAAGAATTGGTCTATCAAATGCAAAAAAAATTCTAAGTCCGACTGGTAGGGAGTGAATCAAAATGTGTAGGTAACTAATAGACTACATAAGCGTAGCTCGCTCACACCGCGGCATTGTTCTTACTTTTAGCATTTTTATATAAGTCGTAACTTCTAACGAAAGGTCCGATTCGAATCATTTAAAGAGGAATTTACGTGTACATAATTAACCTTGATTATGAAACTATTTAGTTGGATAGGGATTAATATCATGTTACGAATGTCATCGTCTTTCAATTCTACCCGTGTTTTGATTGACTGATTTGAACAAAAAACTGTTATTATGACTTAACTATAATAGTTTGACGTATAGCCTTGCGGTTTTTTTGTGGGTAATGATGAGTACTATAAACATGTAGTATATTATTTTATGTGTCTTCAAAAGTTTTCGCAGCGCACGACAATTAATGACTTTTATAGGTAAATATTTGATACCTTGGGTTACATTATTGTAATTTTCGTAAAGATCTCTAATTTTTCTGATAATAAAATACATTCCGTGTTATTCGTTGATAATGTAGATTTCTATAGGTGAAAGATTTTTTTAAAGCAGTTTTGTAGTTTTTAAGTGAATCCATTACAAACAAACAAACAAAAAAATCAAATATTTTCTCTTTATAATATTAGTATAAAGAGGTAAAATGTGTGTGTACTATATTGGCGTGTGCTAGCTAACCTATGGCAAGTAATTTAATTTAAAGTTTTGTGATTTGTATAGAATCAAGTTTATCTAACTAAACAGACTGCAGCTGTGCTGCTGGAGAGTTTGTTGCGCCGGTTCTCCTTCTCAGCTAAAGCACTAGGAAGTGGTGAAGGGTTTCTGGGGGACTGTCTTATGTAACTTTGACGTTCGAAAAGTGCTGATTCTCAGCCTAGTTTGAATAAATGACTTTTGATTTTGATTTTTTGAGCTTGATGTAGGGGGTAATTTTCAAAACTGCTGAACCAATTACGAAAATTCTTTTACTAATGGGAAGCTACAGTATTGCCATGTGGATAGGATATATATATTTATGTTAAAAAAAGAAACACGCGGACGGAGTGGCGGGCTGTAGCTAGTGAGTCATATATGTAATTGGTTTTAGCGTAGATATGTCAAAATAAGTATGTAAGGAGCGTAGCAGGTGGCGTTATATAGTTTCTGCCTACATAAACCTACATAAACTCACGCTTTCTTCCCATGGGGGTATCCCATGGGAAGAAGGCGTGAGTAGATGTTTGTATGTACATATGTCAATATAATTAAATGGGGTACAATTGCTTCTTTTACTTTTCATCGGATTCGTAGCACGTAATTGTCTAGGTACTTTTTAGTACAATTACCGGATTCAGTCATTAGCAAAACTAGTAAATTTTTATGGTTCGTTGGTTCTTATGAAGTGATGTGTTTATCAGGGTATTCCGTATAACACTGCAGAGCGGCATGTCCCACCGTCTCTGGTAGGTTGGGTTGTCTGACAAATCCATATTGAGACAAACCATTTTCCAAACGTTCAACGCGTCGGTAAAACACGTTACCTCAAAATCAACCAGTGAGGAAGATAAAATGTTCCTGGTTAATTTATCAGTACTGTGGACCAAGGAGATGAATTCCGGTAAACTTATACTTGAAATTATGCGGACGCCGAGACCACGCAGGCGAATGGGAAGTGTGGCTTGCTGCCACTCTCGGTCGTCCAGAGCCACATTTAGGACCGAAGTTAGTGTGTCTAATAATTTGGTCTACTTTTTAAAAGTTGTGGATGGTTCCATAGATGGGAGGAGCGAAGGCTATATGTCAATTTTGGTCCAAAACAAAGTCCTAATTAGCTATTTACAATTTCCGTGCAATGAAGTACCTAACCCACTCCCAACTAGGATGATGTATCTGGAGATCTACGAGTATTACCATAAATCCTAAATTTGCTTAAATAAAATAAAATATACCTTGCTTTATTCTCAGAAGATTCTACTTGTATAATTACGTATATATATACCTATATGTGTAATCCTACTACAAGGGTTTTTTTTTTGGATGGGCAATCATCAAATCGTCGGTGATATTCTGAAACCGCGGATCTAACAGTGTTTAAAACCGCGTATTTACAAAAGTAGCTAAATCGAGATTTCGGATTTTCTAATTCATTAATACATATTTTACATAACTAATGCCTACATTATTCAGAGGAATTCGACAATTTAAAAGTTTAAACAATAGAAAGTCAAGTGGTTTAGTAAATATTACGCTTTTCCTCGTTTCTGTAAAATTCACTGCACCTACCTTACGCGGTTTTAAACACTGTTAATTCCGCGGTTTCAGAATATCACCGACGAAATAACTTCTCCCGCTCTGGGTGGAGCTGGAGGGTGTGTCAGACTCTTACTGACTAAAACCCACCCGTATTCCTTCCGTTGCCTGTGTTGCGGGGGCCTCGGTGACCCATTAGTACCTTCCCGCGACCCCAGCAGGTACTACAAGGGTAACACTGAAAGTTTTTAGAACTGGCTGGTTAGAAACAAATCCAATGAAAAGTTAATTCAAATTTCGTTTTTGGTACTCTTTCTAACCTGATGATGTATATTAAATTCATCTGTCATTTATTCCTATAAATTGGCGGTAATTTGAAAAGTGCGTGTAGCGCGTCAAAATGAATTTAACGGGAATTTTCGCTCTATGATTTATTACGACTGCCGTTGCAGACTTGGTCAACAGCAAAATTATGATAGACTTCGATTAGCCTTTCATGATGAAGCCCCATCACGTGCCACTGTTTACAACTGGTTCAAAGAATTTAAGCGTGGTAGTAGGGATCTTACTGATGACCTGCGTGAGGGACGTCCTGCAACGGCGACAACTGACGATAACACCATTATTGTGCGGCGCATGATAGAGGCTGATAAGAGAGTGACCTACTGCAACAGATTCGGACAAGCTTGGGCATTGGTATGAGTCCCATGCAAAAATCTTACATGAGCATTTAAGCGTCAGGAAGCTACATATTAGGTTGGGGAAAAAGTCTTTTCGCATTATAGTATGTATGAACTTGTAATAAAATCTCTTTGGGTATACTATTTGTATCTGGCTGGTTTTTGTATAATTGAAAGTTTAAATTTTAAAGAACATAATTCCAAATTCAAATTATGTTTTCTTTGCAAATAAACATTTTGAATTTTTTTGAATTGAATTAGGAAAATGTGTGATTTTCATTTGTTTTTCGTACCGTCAAGATGAGTGAATCTAATGAAGAAATTCGACACATTTTAAAATTTTACTACAAAAAAGGTAAAAATGCAACGAAAGCCGCGAAAAAAATTTGCGATGGACCTAGTGCAGTGTCTGTGAGAGTAGCACAAATTTGGTTTAAGCGTTTTCAATCCTGAAAATTTGATGTCAAAGATGCACGTTGCTCTGGTCGCCCTATTACGGATAAAATGGATGCCATTTTTGAAAAAGTGGAGCAAGATCGGCATATCAGTAGTTACGACGTAGCTGAAGAACTGGGAATTGACCACAAAACAGTTTTGGCGCATTTGAAAAAAACTAAAAAAGCTCGATATTTGGGTACCTCACGAGCTCACTGAAAAAAACCTAATGAACCGTGTACTCATTTGTGATTCTTTATTACGACGTAATGAAACCGAACCATTTTTGAAGAAGCTGATAACTGGTGATGAAAAGTGGATCACGTACGACAAGAACGTGCAAAAAAGTCGTGGTTAAAGGCCGGTCAGGCTTCGCAGACTGTGGCGAAACCCGGGTTAACTCGCAACAAGGTGATGCTGTGTGTGTGTGGTGGGATTGGAAGGGCATTATTCATTATGAGCTGTTACCACCAGGCAGGACCATCGATTCTGAACTCTACTGCGAACAACTGATGAGATTAAAGCAAGAAGTTGAGAGAAAGCGGCCGGAATTAATCAACAGAACGGGTGTGGTTTTTCATCATGATAACGCTAGACCTCACACATCTTTAGCCACTCAGCATAATTAAGAGAGTTTGGCTGGGAGGTGTTAATGCATCCGCCGTATAGTCCTGACCTTGCACCTTCAGATTTCCACCTGTTTTGGTCTCTTCAGAATTCTTTAGGCAGTGTCAGGTTAACATCACGAGAGGACTGCCAAAACCACTTGTCGCGGTATTTTGATCAGAAGTCCCAAAATTTCTATAGCAATGGGATCTTGTCTCTACCTACAAGATGGCAAAAAGTTATCGAATAAAATGGTACCTACATACTTTAGTTAAATGTATGTATACTATATTAAAAAATGATTTGAATTTTCTTAAAAAATGCGAAGAAACTTTTTCCCCAACCTATTATGTACTAGATGGATACCCCATATTTTGACCGAAGACCAAAAATGCCGCCCCAGGTAATCCTAACTAATATTATAAATGCGAAAGTGAGTTTGTTTGTTTCTTATGATTTGGATGAAAATTGGCGCATGGGTAGACCATGACTTGGAGAAGGCCATAACCTACTTTTCATCCTGAAACAGCTAGTAATATTATAAATGTGAAAGTTTGAATGTTTAAACTTACCCGGAAGTTACGTGTTTTCACAAGGGACTGATCCGTTCTGATAACACGTCACTTCCGGGTAAGTCCCTTGTTAACTGAAATAACTTTTAGAGTTGAATTTTGTCGTAAATGAGATAATGAAACATCAACAAGACTAGAAAGGTTCGAAATTAAAAAAAAAAATTCCACGCTAGCAGATAAAATGCACTTTTACACTCAGATTTCGAATGATAAACAGAATCTTTCCGAGGTTGCGTTTGCGATCCTCCTTTATTTTGGAGTCTCGTTTACACGACTCTTCATTTTGCTAATGAATTAAAATGTGTTGATACTCTGGATCAGAGAATTCGATGTAATATTTGGGTGGTTCCAATTTCCCTAAACACCCTAAAAGTTCTTAGAAAATAAAAAAAACTGAATGAAGCATTAAGTTGCTAATATATTTTCGAAATGTTCTCCATTCCATTCTAAGCAATGTCGCATTCGATGGAACCACTCAGAGTGGCAGTGGGCCCACTCTTCCTTAGGGATCTCTTCCACGGCCATTTCGAACGCAATCACTGCATCTTCAGGGTTCGTAAAGCGAATACCTCGAAGTTTATCTTTGATTTTTGGGAATAAATAAAAGTCGCAAGGTGTCAAATCGGGACTGTGTGGTGGATGGCTCATTATCTCAACACCCGCCGTAGTCAAATATTCGGCTGTCCGTCTGGCGGAATGCGCTGAAGCGTTGTCGTGGTGAAGTAGCATCCTGCGTCGAGGGCGGTGCTGTCGAACTTTTTCTACGACAACTGGCAAACAATTGTTAATATACCAGTCTGCAGTAACTGTCCTTTTGTCCTCCAGTACAACTGTCAAAGTCAAATTATTTATTTCAAATAGGCACATTAAAGGCACTTTTGAACGTCAAAATTAACAAAAAAAAAATAAAATTGATTCTAGTTGCCCCTTCCAAAAGGTAGTTTCGTATGGAGAAGAATGGGCAAGAAACTCCACCGTTACTCTTTTAAAATGTTTTTTATAAAATTTTGTATAGGTACATTTTAAAATTATATGTGAAGATGATGCACCTAGAATAAAATTACTATACCAAAATAGGTAAAAAAAGAATGAAAAATAAAGCAATAACAGATAAATTAATTATGTGATAGGTACATGATGCTCACATATTTACAAACATGGTAAAAGTATACGTTTTCCTAAAAATAATAAATAAAGTAATAGGTCAGTGTGTGAGTTAAAGTAATCACAGAATTTAAATTCAACATTGATTTATTATTTCTATCAAATAATAAATTGTACAATTAAAATAGCAACCAGTTTGATTTTGTCTAGATTCTAGATTGTCCTATGGAGTTGGACCAGCATGTTTCCAAGCATTCTTATCTTGAATATAATCCTCTAATTTTTAATATGCTTATGTCGCGAAATGACCCGTCCGTCCAAAGAATGAAACAATAATCTTTGTTCCTTCACTTATTCCTTTATTTACTTTTGTTGACAAATCCACAAAAGAAAACACCCACTTTGCAGAATGACTTTTACTTTCGGATTCGTAACAATATATCCAACTTACATCACATATGACGATGTCAAATACAGTATTCGCGGCACCAATCTACGTGACGGCGTTTTTGGTTTTCGGTCAAATTATGGGGTATCCATCTAGTACATAGCTTCCTGACGCTTAAATGCTCATGTAAGATTTTGCACGTGATTTATACAAATGCCTAAGCTTGTCCGAATCTGTTGGTAGGTCACTCTCTTATCAGCCTCTATCATGCGCCGCACAATAATGATGTTATCATCAGTTGTCGCCGTTGCAGGACTTCCCTCACGCAGGTCAGCAGTAAGATTCCTACGACTCATTGAATCAGTTGCGTACGATGCGTTTCGACGAGTACATGCTAATACAAGCTAAGCGGTCATAATAATGTACAGGTTATTCATTTTTATTAAATATCGAAGTTCAACAATCGATAAAATTCGGCCGCATTTTCGGTTGTCTACTAGTAATGTATAAAGTTTAAAAAACAGCATTGAAAAGTTAAATTGAAAATTTAAAAAACCTCTGACACAACCAAAAACCTCTTAAATGTAAAAAAGTATATGTAGGTATTGGCCCTTTAAGTTTAATATAAGTCGCAGGTAATATGGTTAATGGTTATATAGTAAATGCTTCGTTTTGCAATAAAAAAATTAACCAAAAATTTGCTAAATCTGTTCAAGACAACAAAACAAAATGTTTCACTGATCTCACACAGGGGTACTAGTTAGTATTTGTGTTCACTCACAGATGGCGTTTTAGTAATAATAATAATATTTTAAGGTTATTAGTACCTACATAAAAACAACAGCACAATACATAGCATATGGAAAGAGTGGGTTGTACTGCCAAGTTTAAAATTATTGTCAGCTTGCAGGTTCCTAAACTAGGTACGCAGACCTGTATCTTAGGAGTCGGAGATTTTGCGGCTTCAATTTATATTACAATACAACCGTGACATTTCTGTTTGTTCACAGTGGTTGTTAATACAACAAATGTAGTGAATAATCGTGGTTGTGTATCAAAAAAAGTTAAACATACATACTAAAACCCTATGAGTACTCGTATAAACCATATTTTGATCAGTTTTCGTAAGTTCCTTACTCCTGAAGCTTATTAATTGACAAACTATAAAATAAAGCGGTTATAAAAATATAACAATGTTTACTGAACATTAATTTTTGATAATCTACCTAGACAATCGTTAATTGACCGTGGGACATGTCCTTTAATATTATTTATTAAATTCCCGTTCATCCCACCAGTTGGACGATGGCAGTGGGACGAACGGGAATAAACGATTTTTTTTTTTGTGTTAATAATCATCAGTTTGTGAAGTTTACACAAAAAATAATTTTACTATTACTACAATTAACAGATATTTCAAGTAACTACACCATCTATCTGCTGTCGTTGACCCACAAAAAGATGTCATTATATTATTTTTTTTCTTTGTTTTATCGTGTTCAGAAATCGATACTCCTGACGTCTGCGGAGTTTTGTTAACTAAATTTATTTGACCCTGTATAGGTCCTTAGAAGCCGAGCAGATCCCCATGCAACTCGGAGAGTTGGCTGTCCTGGTCACCAACTCTAACGTGAAGCACCAACTGACTGGCAGCGAGTACCCCATGCGGCGTGCGCAGTGTCAGGAGGCTGCTGACCAACTGGGGCTACCCTCGCTCAGAGGGGCCAGGATTGAAGACTTGGCAAGTAAGTTATGATCATCTTACTACTCTTTAGTAATAACAAAAAAATAATAATTTACAGTCACGAGGACAAATATGACACTTAGCAAAATTCAAAACCGATTTTCATGTGGAATAACGATTGTAACTTTGAGATAAGAAGACCTACTATTCATAATACTATGGATTCCAACTGAATTGATAAGTAAAATATGCTATATTTTACCTAGAACAGTAATGACGAGAGGCGCGCCCTTATCCATTGTTTGCTACAACGCTGTCGTACAAACGCAGGAGAGAGAGCGCCGCTCCAGAGATTGGTTCAAGCTTACAATAATATTTTTTAACGATATCGATATACACGGTGATTTTTAATTCACTATTAATCTTTCAGGACGTGAAAGTACCCATCATAATAAGCAACTTTCACTATGAGACCAATTCTGAAATATCGAAAAAAATATCAGCTGTTTCATACAAAAATGTAACTTTTATCCGAGGAAATGTAAGAAACAGATGTTTTATTTTTTGCTATTTCGTAGTTGGTTCTATAATGAATGGACATGACCAGTGGGACTGTGAGCGCCAGCCTAGTTGTTAAATCAATGTGCAGCAAATATTGTTTTATTTTTGCAATTGTTGTATTCTATAGTTTACAAATAAAAAAGTTTCACGAGTCTAAAAGGTCAGGAAACTGAGAAAAATAAAGATAAGTTTTCATTAAATAACTCTGGTTTTCGATAAGAGATGGCGCTAGGCCAATGCCTAGCGCCATCTCTATAACTCGATAACCACAATTGGTTATCGAGTTTAAGAATGATTTTCTACTATTCAACACGCATCGAGGCGCTAGGTTTTTTTTTCATACCATGAAGGGGGCAAACGAGTATACCCGCATACTCGTTTGCCTTCATGGTATGAAAAAAAACCTAGCGCCTTAAGGCTTATATATTATTTGTGAAAGGATGAGGATTACACTGAATAATTAAACTATTATTTGAATGAATAAATTGTTTTTAATATTCATTAATAAAAAAGGTAGGAAAGATGGACAATATAAACAAAGTACAATTAGATGGTCTATCATTAACAAGTGGTCTCGGGTTTGAAGTCCGGGGAACTTATAACTAATTACAATAAATTCATAAAACTAACAAAAAAACATTAAATGCTCTTCAGTGAAAACCAAAACATTTTCTAAAAATTATGCTGGTGCGAGCACATAGTCTTGGTGCCCAGCCTCTATGGCTGGCGCCACATTATTGTGTAAGCCCCTCGATGAATCCTGAATTAACTGACGATTTGCTCGAGTCCAACAGGCCCGACATGCATAGATGGTTACCGCATCCTAAAAATACAAATACTTATTAATATTGATTTTAAATGCTATTATAATGTTGATCATTAGTCATCCACCTATAGACTGAATGTGACAAATACAGCATAGTATTGTGGTTGTTACCAATCACATGGAATTACTGCACCAAGATAAGTTCACATCATGAACAGCAGAACATAAAAAGTTATATTTTCTTCAACTAACCATAAAAATAATAAATACCAGCAATTAGATTATCAAATATCTTACCTGATAATTATCATGGGAAATAATGCGTAGTAACGGGCTGTCTGCAGGAATCATATAGAAGCGTAGTCCTCTGACTGAGAGACCACACCCACAACCTACCATTATATGACCTAGCAATCTCTCATTGCCAGCCTGTTCGGTATTCAATAAGTTGAAACATGGGTGATAAACAAATGCATCTAATGGCAGCTGAAAAATAAAATATCTTTTTATTTTGTTTAAGTACCTAACTGTTTAAAAAAACCTGTATTATGGAATACTATGAAAATTTAGACTTGTATGTATATTACACGCTTGACTTATATTCAGTGTCCTATCCAGCGATGTGTAGCAATAATCATAATCGATTGACTATTCATAAGCCTGGCTCATGCCATCCACCAAATAAACGCTGCTTTGTTAAGTTTTGATGGCTCACATGTAATCGAACCGCCGGCCGTGTCAGACTTTTCAGCTGTCTTGTTGCTAAATAGTATTTCAATGTGGTATAGGTACATAACTGATTGCTCAACCATCGGGCAAGTCTCGCTTATAGGGGTAAGGTCAACGTTGACATAATATGCCTTTGAACTCGCTTTACGGATATGTCACAATTTAGGCATCTCATCATAATAGCCATTTAACCGAATCGTAGGGCAAACAGATGAATCCTTTGAGAATAGAGAATGGTAACCAGGTTTTGAAGATGTCCGTAAAGAATAGCAATGGTCGATAAAAATAGAACACAATCATCACACCGTAAACAACGAACGCATAAACACAACGTGGGTCGGGAACTGCAATGAAACCTGACGTGACGCCAAGACCGAATATGTAAATAGGGATGTGAATGGCAACCTGAGAACGATAAATCGATAATTGATTTTTTTCTCGAACGTATACGTTCACACTAAAATCGAAATCAGTTACTTTTAATAGCTAAGAACTCAACCGAAGTACCATATTTTCACTCAATTATCCTACGTATGGAATGATATTAGGGCAGTGTAAGGGCAAAAATCCCTCACTCTTACAACAAAATGTCGACTGTTTAATTTAAAATAAATATTCACTTTGATACAACTATAATAAAGCTATACTTAATATTAATTAAACACAGTTCAAACCGGTAAAATAAAATATAAATTCAAAAATCTATTTGATTTTTCACGCTTTCACTCGAATCAATTGAATTATCGATTTTATGAAAAAGATGGTAGCCTCATTGAACCCTACACAGGTGTCCGCCACTAATGTCAGATGCTTTGTCAAAGAAAAAAAAACTCCTTCATAGGCAGCGATTATTTAAAAAGTTAGGGCGTTCGATCTTAGAATTACATACACGCGTCAAAAAAAACCTAATCTAACCGGTAGGCGTGTCAATAAATAAAATAACTTTAACAAAACATACATATTCCTAGTCATTAAAATTCACTTGATCGAAAATAACTCGGTCTTAGTTTATTGTTCCCATAATACGAGTAGGTGTAGGTTTTTACAGTTACCGGATGATTATGGATACAATGGAACGTCAAAATCAGGAAGTGAATTTATGAGAAAAGCGGAAGCAAATAAAATTTGTTTTTTCAGATATTTTAACCTGGGCTTTAATCGGAATAATATAACCATGATAAATTAGATATTTATTTTAAAAACTTAGTGTACAAGCTGTAATCCTGCACATGTTCCCGAATTCGAAGGCAGGAACTGGTCATGTCCTTTGTTTATAATCATGAGTACGTTCACCTCCTGAAAGGTCAACAGTGAATTAAAAATCACCATGTATTTGCCCTATCTAAAGAAATAAAAAATAAACAAATTATTAAACGCCTTGCTGGATTATTAAAGTATGGTATTAACTATTCGATTTTAGGATAACAAAAAATTGTATTGTTGTTATATATTGATTTTATTTAATTTTACCAAAACTATATCTAATATAACCTAGTAACATGTGGAAACGTAGTGGATTCTACATTTACTTATAGCGTACTGTGTATATAGATATAATATACAATGTACGATTGTTTGTTTTCCCAAATAAAAAAATAAAATAAAAAAACATAAAAAATTGATGGTGACAAGGTGAAATTACAACTAATAAAATAGAAGAAAAACACTTTTCAAAGTTACTAAGTGTATACTTATTAGTGCTCGTGACTGCACCCTGATTAGCCGAATCTACGTCATCTCTTGACCACCAATCCGAACTATCTGCCATATAGCATGTGCCAACATGCTATATGGCAGATAGTTCGGATTGGTGAATAGTTTAGGTAGTCAACCGGTGGTGGCGTGTTGGACGGGCGTAGCTAACTAAATAAGACTTTGTTTAATGTCAGACTGAACAATACGCGGTAGTTTCCTTCATAATTTTAATAGTATTATTATTTAACAGTTTATGTACACACATATAAACAGACAAGAAGAAAGGAATAGAAAAATACGTACAAAGGTGATGCATATTTCTAAAGAAATCTCTTCCAGCATACCTGCGATAGGACAGTAGACAAAGAAATGTAGACACCGTGTGTAAGAGTAGAAGAGAAAACAAAATACAAAAAAAACAAGAAGAAAGAAAAACTATTCACTAATTTAAATATACAATAAGAGAATAAACTTACATAAATACATACTTCTAAAATAAATATTACTAAAAACATAGTAAAATAAATTTAATAGTATAAAATAATAAGTAGATAATATGCAACTATGGCAAAGTGGAAAGATAGTGTTCTCCAATATGTCATATGTGAGTGATGTGTAATATTCTCCCATATTTGTGAAGATTTGTAATTAGACTTTAAGTTACTGATTTTATTTGTCTGCATATCTTCCATGCAATAAATAAAATAGGCCACTTATTTTAAAATCAGGATGTTTTAAAAAGCGATTCGGAAAAAGTTCTCGAAGATCGGCTCTGTCTGTTATCATCACAACTCAATCTTTATTTCAGACAATTTTACACATAACAATGTGCAGTCCATATTATCACATAGATTAGAGTATAAATATTTTAGAAAAATATTATAGCACTAATGTTAGCGCGGGGAGCAAAAAAAGAGTGGACTGTATAAATAGGCAATGGTTCGTTGCCATCTGATCTTTACAAATAGAAATATATAACTTCCCTGACAAACAATTAATAATATAGTTAAAAAGAGCACTATTGTCTGTCGTGGTAGAGTCTGTAAAAGCGAGTCGTCGTCGGGCCGAGCCGTGTCGTAGCCGCACCGCACCTCAGCGTGCCGATGACGCGTTGATTACGCCGCCTGCGCGTGCAGACCGCGCAGGAGGTGTTGGGTTCAATTCCCAACAATAATTATAACATTACAGATTATAATTTCCAAAAATGTATATTTACACTACAGACCAAGGTTATATATCATAACAATGAGATCAGTTATTTATATTATGCACGGATATATACTGACTCATTAATAAAATACCAAAACAATGAGATCAAGTTGCAAGCATAGGGCATTTTAAGGTGGATCAGCAGTGGTAGCCCACAAAATTCAAATTTCCTTACGTTTTTTGCTATTTGTAGGTCAGTGTTAGGTTGTATCTTGATGAAAATATGATTCGAGACTACGTATATGTATTTACAGAATTATAATCAATAGAATTATTAATACATTTCTCTAAGTTAGATTTATTCCCCAATGTCATGATTTCATGAAAAAGTCATTCAAATTGATATCATTTATGTAAAAAATTCGTTTATATGATATGATATAGAGCATTCCCAAAGTGGTTGATATCGACCCTTTTTTTTTTTTTGAGGGTGGGAAATCATCAAATAACTTCTCCCGCTCTGGGCGGAGCGGGAGGGTGTGTCAGACTCTTACTGACTAAAACCCACCCGTATTGCTTCCTGTTGCCTGTGTTGCCAGGGGACTCGGTGACCCATAAGTACCTTCCCGCGACCCCGGCAGGCATCGGCCCTAGTGGACCCCTACATTTGTGCTGCTATCTCTTTGAGGCGCGCGTGGAATACGACGCGCCGTCGACCCGGGCCTGGTCCTTGTCGGACGGTGAGCTACCCATTGCTCACCGTCCGCAAGCCCGCGCCTACGGTGGCCGGAAATCCGCCCGGGATTCCCGACGCCCAGGGCGTCTCCTGCGGCGGCTAGGGGCGAGAGGGCGCGAAACATGCCTTTCCCTCAACCGTCCCGCCTCCTCCTTCGCGAGCATTACTGCTTCGCAAAAGGAGGTGACGGCTGCCCATGCCCTCTCGCTCCGTACCATGGCCTGAACCAGGGCCGGACGCGAGAGGTCTCTGCCGCCGATCGCCTCCACGAGGACACGGTGGTGCTCTGCCCAAGCCGGGCAGACCTCCACCGTATGCTCCACCGTGTCCTCCGGGCGATCCACACAGTGGTGACACCCGGACGTTTCCTCCCGCCTTATCCGACACAGGAACCTCCCGAAACTGCCGTGTCCGGTGAGGACCTGCGTCAGGCGGAAGGTGAGGACGCCGTGGCGCCTCTCCTCAAAGAGGCTTATCGCCGCAATCGTGGCGTGCCCAGCACTGGGTTGCGACAACCGTACTTTCCATGACGCCATGAGATCCCGCCGGAGCTCCGTCCGCTGTGCCGCGATTTCTCGCGGCCGATATCGACCCCTTGGGGTCGATATCGGCCCCTTGGGGTCGATATAAACGAAAACTGATTTTGGGGGTCGACGAGGTCTAAAAATCGACCCCTATTAAATTAACACAAGTTCTTATTTAAAACTTTCAAGATAAGTAGGTAGGTACTGTATTGTTTATGTTGTGTTACGTGTACTAAGAATAATTAATATTTTTGTAGGAAATAGCATTGTTGTAGTAATGTAAAGTCTCAAGTTCGTACAAGATGAAAAACTCGGCAAGTCAGTGTGGACAAGTTTGTGCAATATAATGAGTTCGAGCGTAACGTCTTTCAGGTGCGTTTTGACTTGCTCTCTATTTGACGCTTACGCGATTTAACACGAACGAATTCATGACCATGTTCCTGATATTTTACTATTTAACGAGCTTGCACTTATGGTTGAAAGTTCATTTGCGATATGAAATTCGTTGGAGCTTGAACGATAATAACTAATATAAGTACTCATTTATTTCAAGAGATTACAAAGTTATTACATAGCTAATAAGTGAAGTAAAGTGACTGAAAAAGAATTTACAAAATGCTTAGCTCCCTACGCGAGTTAATAGCGTAACCATACAATATCTGCAGTCTATGAAAAATTAACAGGGTAAGTACCAAACAGTTTTTATTCGGCACAGCGCATCAGCATTGCCATACAGTGGGGCATACATTGTGGTTTTTTATTTAGGTAGTTTCTTATTTTTTTATTTGTAGGATTACTGAGAGTTTTATGATGGCGGACACGAAAAAATGCAGACAATACAATTTGGACTACTTGAAGTTCGGATTTATTGCATCTCCATTAAATCAACACTTGCCGATGTGTCTCATATGTGAAAAATATTCAGTAACGATGCCATGAAGCCTTCAAAAATGGATGACCACTTATCAAGAGTACATGCTGACAAAAAAAGTAAGCCCTTGTCATTTTTTCAAGCACTTAAAGAAAAACTAGACAAAAGGCCATCCATAAGATCGATGTTTGCGTCATCATCTATTAAAGACGATGATGGTTTACGAGCGTCCTATAATATGTCTTTACTAATAGCGAAGTCGGGGAAACCCCACACAATTGGAGAGCAGCTTATCTTACCAGCCATTGCGGAGGTCCTTAACAATGTATTGCACAAACCCGAACATGATATTTTAAAGAGAATACCTTTGAGCAATAACACCGTTCAGAGACGCATAGACGAGATGGGACGCGATGTGGAAAACATTTTATGCAAGTGCTTACAGACCAACAGATTCTCTCTCCAGTTGGACGAGTCTACATTACCCGGCAATGAAGCTCTGTTGTTAGGGTATGTTCGATATATCAAAGATGAAAATATGTGCCAATAACTGCTTTTTGCTACATATTTAGAGACTGATACAAGAGGAGAATCGATTTTTCAGGCCGTGGAACATTTTTTTACTGACAAAGCTTTTCCATGGAAGAACATTGTTTCTGTTGCGACTGATGGTGCACCGGCTATGGTTGGTCGTCATCGTGGTTTTATAGCTCACTTAAAGCGACAACTGCCTGATGTACTGGTCATTCACTGCGTGATTCACAGGCAGCATTTAGTAGCAAAAAAGCTGAGTCCTAGATTGCATAAGTCTTTACAATATGTAATAAATGCTATCAACAAGATTCGAAGCAATTCTTTCAACTCTCGGTTATTTGCTCAGCTATGTGAGGAAAACGACGAAGTCTTTACTCGTTTACTCCTGCACACTGAAGTTCGCTGGCTATCAAGAGCCTCTTGCTTAGAAAGATTTTCAGCCATTTTTGAATCTGTGTTGGAGTTTTTACAAGAAAAAGATCCGAATTTGAAAGAAAATCTGAACAATTGTAAAACAGATATTTATTACTTGACTGATATCTTTGGAATGTTCAACAAAGTTAATTTGCAGCTGCAGGGTGACGATCTTAGCTTGATTAAAACAAAATCAATAATATCGGCCTTCGTGGGTAAACTAATTCTTTATAAACAAAATTTAGGCAGAAAAGAATATTCGCAGTTTCTGCATTTGTCAAAATTACCAGAAATGCTTCAAGATGATGACATTTTATTATATGTTACTCAGTTGTACGCATTACACAAGCATTTTACGGTTTGCTTTGAAGATCTTTTAAATTTACAAATTCTTCAATGGATAGGAAATCCGTACCACAGCCATAGAAGAAGCCAATGTGATAATGCAAGAAGAGTTGATTACCATCAGCACAGACGAAGAGCTTCAAGCAGAAGTTCAAGCAAGGCTATCAGAAGTTCTGGTTGCAACGCAACATTGAAACACAGTATCCTACATTGTGGAACATTGCTGAAAAATACCTTATCGCTTTTCCATCATCATACCTAGTTGAAAAAAGCTTCAGTGTGGTAACAAACATTTTGACGAAACAAAGAAACCGCTTGTAAATCAACGAATGTGGAGATTTAAGGCTGCAAGTCACCAATATTGAACCGGATTGATATTATTGAGATTGGTAGATAGTCACCAGGTTCATCCATCGCACTGAATGTTTTATTTTCTCTATGCGAATTAATACTTTTTTAAATATAATTTCCTACCTACTTAAGATTCTTTAAGTACCTAATTTGTAATAATCATTATAAATTAAACTTGATATTTACTCAATTGTATGTCTTTTTATTTTGTTAAATTTTGATGAGAAAATGAAGTCAACTTTACTAACCAAGTGCAAAGTTTTCCAATTGGTACCTTAGTACCTAGGTATTTTTTTACCAATAGGAAAAAACTAAAGATAGGCCCCCTTATTCATAATAGTCTGCTAACTTAAAGCATTGCTAATTCTCACTCTGTCTTCTTCTATTGACCTAAGTCAGAATGAAAAATAACACTCTGTAGCAGCTGTTTTAAGTTAGCAGACCATTATGAATAACGGGGTTGATCTTAAAAGTAGGGAATTTGGCTATGGGGGTCTGAGGTAACAGTTTATTTTGGAAAAGGGGTCACTTGTCCAAAATAGTTTGGGGATCCCTGATGTAGAGGCTTATTGTAATCTAAATGAAATGCGCAATTAAAAACCCATATTTAATTGGATAAGGATTAATATAATACTGGTTAAAATAGCTTCGGAAATGAAGTAATTATTATCAAATTCTAAAAGGTTAATGTTACTGTGAGACATCCTTTTTATTTTGGGTGGGAAATTATCAAATAACTTCTCCCGCTCTGGGCGGAGCTGAGCGTGTGTCAGACGCTTACTGACTAAAACCCACCTGTATTCCTTCCTGTTGCCTGTGTTGCCCTCGCGTGCCTCGGTGACCCTTTAGTACCTTCCCGCGACCCAGGCAGACATCGGCCCTAGTGGACCCCTACATTTGTGCTGACGACATGTCTTGATGAGATTTGCGCCATACTGCGTCAAAGCTGTCAGAAAACTTGCGCCGACGCATTGCAGAAACGTGGCAGTTGCAACAGTACCCTGAACGCATTGTTAATAGGATACGCCGAGCATTGCAAGCCCTTTGGGTATATCTGAACCACAGGGCCCCCGAGTACAATGTTGTGCAATAAGCCTTAGAAAAGGGCTATTTTAACTGCGACTGTACATCGAGAGAACCTGTGGGCCAGCATGTTGGCCCGGACTGGACAACGCTCTACGATCCCTCTCCAAATCTGAATCGTCTTTCAGGGAATCTGTTACCAGATGGCTCAAATATTTAAATTTATACACCCTGTTTATTGGGGGACCTTTAAATTACAGAGGAGGGATAATATACAGCGCAACGAACTTTGTGCCAACCTTTACCGTAAATGCCTAACACACTATCCATCACATTCTGAATGAATAGATTTATATTGCAAATCCATTGCTTCATATGTTCGAACAAGTTATCTGCTCAACAAAGTAAATAACGCAATGAAACATACATCGAACTGTCAAAATGTAACCCAATGCTAGTGGTAGTGTATTACGAAATTACCCCGCGGGTGTCCCACGACACCTCTCGACTTTTTGTTATCCTTCGAACTATCGCAATATCCTTCTCTCTTCCGTAAACGTGGACTAATTTAACTTTACTAATCAATGCTTAGCTTCCGCAATTACGCACACAAAAAGTTATTAACCACAGAATGTTTACTTCCTAAAGAAAGAAAGAAAGAAAGAATGAAAGAAAAACGTTTTTTTGGACACAGTTCGTAACACACAAAATACAAATAACAATAAAAAAGTGAAAATAATGTTTTAATAAACAGCAATAATGTGTGCCTACCGAAAGACTCCGGGAAATGGAACAGCTGTTAACTTGCCGCCATTTTCTTTGAACTTTGGAATAAGCCCCGTCGTCCACGACGCTACTCACAAGGAACGTGTTACAGACTCAAATCAGCAATAAGTAGCCAGAATGTCACAGCCATAGTAATTCAATGGCGGTCCGTACACGACGCGACTTACTACAGTCAGTGATGCAAAATCATAGTAGTCTTTATTATCATTACAATAACGTAGCTGTTGGCCAGGGATGGTGCCAAAATCACAAATCAAATCTGTCAAAATCACAGTGATGTTTATTCTTTTTACAATAAGGTAGCTGTTTTCAGAAGATAAATAACTGTGAAACGATTGTAACGAGTTATTGGTGCCGATTCTGTTGTTCACCGAACTAAACTAAACTATCACTACAATTTCTTATTTTTGGTTAAGAGAACCCTAAAAGCTATTCTGCAAATAACTTTCATTTAATTTAAAAACAATTTTGACACAACTATATTCGAGTTTGACAATCGTAAGTTGAGTAAACCATAGGCCAAAATAGAGGTAACAAAATGCATTCGGCACAGAATTTATTTTATTCAAAATAGTCAAATAAAAAACAGAATAAAATTGTCAAAACCATGATTTTTGTATCTATCGTGACTTCGACAGACAAAAGTAAAATATTTCATTGGAAAATTCGAATTTAATTTTAATAATAACAAAGTTTATTTCAATGTGTTTGCAATGGTAGCAATGAAAATAATAAGCTCCAATAAATCGAAGCTCCATTAAATAGAATACAAGTGCCTCAAGCTGAGCATGTGAAATACCTTGGTATAAACCTCGACAGTCGTCTTCCTTGGAAAAAAAACATTTTCACAAAACAGAGGCAAATTGGACTGACACTAAGAAAGTTCTACTGGATAATTGGTCACAATTTTTTTTATTTTTATTTTGACCTGAAAAATAAAACAAAGCCATAATCGAGCCTTTATCCCTATGGCATTCAGTTATGGGGAACAGTATCACACTCTAACATAGAGATCATACAGCGATTTCAGAACAAGCTTCTAAGAACAATCACAAACACCCCATTGTTTGTACCAAATGAAGCTCTACACCATGATCTAAAAATACTGACAGTAAAGAGGAAATAAAAAGCTATATCAAGTCGTATAAAGAAATAATTACTCGGCACCCATGTATCCTCCCTAACTACCTGATGGATAAAAAAGGAATACGCAGGCTAAAACACAAAATTCCACAGGATTTCATCGGTCAAACTTAGCTTGTTGTTTCATAACTATTAGGATGTGTCAAACGACACATACCAAACAAGACATTAGAACATGTCATAAAAATTACTGAATGCATAGTGTAATAAAACTCGTCAGGTAATAATATTATTTAATTCTTCTGAATTATCGATATGTCAGTTTAGTCGGCTTTAAAAATACAGATAAATGAACCTAACAATAGTGACAGATTGTAAGAAAAAGGTGAAAAAAGAAATTGTCCAACATGAAAGGTATTTATCTCTGATTTTATATCTACTTACTAGAACTGTCTTACTTAATGTAAACTTACCAAATAAAGTTTAAGCAGTAGCTGATAATAGCTATGTATTTTCATGTCCTTTAAGCTTGTTAATACAAATATACTATTTAGAAATATATGTAGTTACTACTGTTTATTTTATATTACTTCCTATTGCTTTTGCATCAGGGTTTCAGTGCCTTTTAGTAACAAATTATACTTGTTTACAGGTACGAGTTTGACTGTTGCTATGAAAGCCACACTAAGCACCAATACTATTCAACCTCGCAAAGACAGCGAGGGAGGAGACCATTCTACGTGAAAAAGATGAGGAATGAGGGTGGCATGAGAAAATAATGGCACCTATGTCTTTGGAGAAAGAATATTGGAAATAAAAACTTAATGAATTTATAACAAAAATTTAGCTTTATTATTTATAAAAATATATTGTTTTCTATAAAAATGTATCTTGTTATTTGTAAGTACCACAACGTGGCTTTTCTTTAGTTCTGCTGTTCTGTTGAGCTGGCGTCATAATATGGGTACATGGGATAACACATTGGATAATCACTATGTCCGATGAGCTTCCTCACAAACTCATTCCATTCAAACTTTCTGAGCACCTACTGAGCCTCCTCCGGATTGAGCTTTCTCTATAAATCCAGTTTATCGTTCAGTAAAAAGTCTCCGGTATTCTCGTCACCGTAGGAAAGCCCTAGCTATCAAGGGCATCTTGAATTAGTCTGTTCCAATCTAGGGAGCAAGTATAAAAATCTTTTTTCAGCCATTTGGAATGGGTTGGAACGGTCTCGCAATGTTTCCAACTGATAGTTGAACTCTAGTAATAACCGTACTCTTTCATGATAATTAAAAAAAAAATAGTTTCTTATTTCACAGAATCTGGAAATGGATTTATCCACTTGTTTTCCAAATTATAATGAAGTCATTAGATGTTCATGTATAAAAATACCTCTAAGTTTTCACGAATTTTGTATTGTGTTCTAATAACAATAATTTTATTATTACCTTCTGCCGCATCGACAACAGCTGCAATCAATCACATACGCGTCCTTACTGATCTAAGATTTTCCAAACCCACAAGCATCCAAACTTTCAAGAAATCAAGAAATAAGAGAAATTTGCTTTGTTAATTTTAGTTTATGACAACTAATTTTATTCCACACCTTTTAATCGCGATTAAAAATAGTCTGATTTAGTTTGAAATTTAAATTTTAGGTGAAAAACGTCAAATTCAGAATAGCAAAATTGCCATTTTCACTAAATTGAGTAACTAAAGTGACAGAATGGGAAACGTCGTTTGACAGGAATAAACGAAATTTTGGTGATTTTTAGTCTAGTTTAGAGAAATTTGTGACAAGAGAATCGGCACCATTAACTAAATAGTTTGTGATTGGTTGTGTCGTGTAAAGGCCGCTATTGAAATACTATAGTACTGTGACATTCTGGGTACTCATTGGTCATTTGAGTTTGCACACGCTACTTTTGAGTAGCGTCGTGGACGATGGGCCCAAGTTCGCAGCTGCGGAAAAGGTTCCCAAGTAGATAGGTTTAGGTAACGGGAACCAGACACGGTTCCCGGTATCTAAACCAATCTACTTGGGAATCATTTCCGCAGCGAGGGTTGTTATGGTCCGTGACTAGTCTCTGTACACAATAATAAATGGTATTGAAGAAAGTCGTTATTTTAAATGAAATTTTGATTTAAATATATAACAGCTTGTGAAAATGTGGGAAATTCACAGTTAGTTGATTCTGAATCGATGAAATTATAATTTTTATGGTGTGGATGTTAGTTAGGTATTTAGTTTTAATCCAAGGTTTTTTAAGGATTATGTCTGTGAATACCATTTTTAATTATTTCGTGGAAACATATCCGTAGTTTGTATCATAATTCGTACAGCTTGTGAAGATTTTCCTACGTCTAGCAGTTGTCGTCTTTCAGCTGAATGAAGACAATAAAGATTTACAAATTATAGGTAATTTTGTCTCCGAAACGCTTCAATCAATGGAACTTTTTAATACCAAACCATTTGTTTACCACTCCATTCTAATCAATTTTAGATTTTTCCATAATCCAATTAAGTATTTAGAGTATTTAAGTGAGTTAGTTATCCATTTGGTTATTGTATTTTGATAAAACTAAATAAATTATGAACGGCACCAGGTGCAGTGGGATGAAGAAGTCTTTTAGAATAAGATGGCATGACTTTAAGTAGAATATTGTTTTGAAGTTCTTGCTTGCTCAGTTTTAATTGATTAGCAGCTTGTTGTGACTTATATAAATTAAAGAAAATGGATAATTGTTACCAACTGACGGATTTATAGTAGACATTTATTAGCCCGGGTTTGCCATTTATTAACACAGGCTTTTTTAACGACTTCAAGAAAACCGGCCAAGTGCGAGTCGGACTCGCGCACGAAGGGTTCCGTACCATTATCTATAAAAACGGCAAATAACCATATCTGTTTTATTTTATTCTTTTGTTTTAGTATTTATTGTTATTGCGGCAACAGAAATACATCATCTGTGAAAATCTCAACTGTGTAACTATCACGGTTCATGAGATACAGCCTGGTGATGGGCAGACAGACAGACAGACAGACGAAGAGCGGAGTCTTAGTAATAGGGTCCCGTTTTACCCTTTGGGTACGAAACCCTAAAAAGAGGAGGTTTTATGTTTGTGTGTACGTATTTAAAAAAAAACTTATTTGCATCGATATTTTCGTCAATGGTGAACCGACTTTGGAAATTATACAGGGTGACATTGAAAACATGCGACAAATCGAAATGGGAGATTGTACTCATCATTATGAACAACTTTTACTAAGGGACCAAAGCTACAATCCCAAAAAAAAAACTGCTGTCCCCTACATTTATGTTCGCAATACCTCATCAAAATGTAGGAAAAGCAGATTTTTTTTTTTGGGATTACAGCTTTGGTCCCTTAGTAAAAGTTGTTAATAATGATGTATACAATGTCCCATTTCAGTTTGTCGCAAGTTTTCAATTTCAACCTGTATAATATATTTTTTATTTGGTAGAAGAAGCTTGCGCGGTGGTCCCATATAAATTTGATTAACTTTGCTTTGAGAGTTTTTGAGTTAGTTTCAATAATACGTATTTTTCTCACTTAGTCTACGTGGATGATGTGGTAATAACTACCTGTCACTGTTATTTACATTTGTGTGTATTCAAATTTGTGTGGGGTGGTACCATAACTAAAAAGTGTTTCTGGTTTTGTATTTTCGTTTTTTGTCACCGATTTCCGAAATAAAAGTTATTTTTTGCTGTAGTGATTTTTTTGGTAGTCGGTTGTTTGTTTTTGTAAAAAGTTTTGCACCAACTATTTCCGGTAATCATTGCTGGAGGTGGTGAAGCGATATGGAGCAACTAAATACTCAAAAAAGTTGGCAATATTTCTTTGCTTAACACTTTGCGGGACATTAACCTGTTAAGCCCCGCGCGACACCGAATCGGAGTCAAACAATAGAAAATCGTCCTTGACCAATTAAACGCTCCCAGACATAAAAACAATAAAACTTCTATTGTGTATCGTTCAGTCGCCTTCAACAGATTAAGACGCTGACAACAGCTAAACCACGGTCACTGTCAGACTGCATGGAAAAGAAAGAGAAGCGCGATGACACAACGCTTGTAATTTATTGCAAAATATAAAACAATTATCTATTTACTTAAAATTTAGTTGAGTATTCGAAAATAAAAACAATCAAGTTCGGCATTCAAATACGACGTTCTGTTGTTAATTAAATACGTAACGTATGCTGATATTTAATACAGATATTTTGGATTGGAACTCAAGGTAAGAGGTTTTACCGTTAATTAGTTTACCGCTAATTTGTATCAAGATTTTTTTTTCAAATGTGTTTTGGTATTAACCAAGTTCTGAGAAATATGTTCAAAATTAACTTATATTTTTTTCGCTACCACAAACTATATAGATTTGGCCATTTTTTTCTTAAGACAAGCTTATTTGGGTCGTTGGCCTCTTGTCAGCGCCTTAAGCAGCAGCTTCAATGTATGTAGTGATATTATACATATATTACAGTAAGTAGTCACCAAATGGCGGACGGCGGTCTGGATCCGGACCTATTTTGTGCGGACCTTAAGTAAACAGTAAAGTTCATAACTGATACTTAATATTAAAATATATTTTTTTTATGTTTAGCTTGCACTAACTTTACTCGAGGCTTCAGACAGTAGTTCAAAGTAAAAAAAAAATATCACATTAATAATACACAATATTTGCTTATTAATTAGTATAAAATGTTTCATCATCATCATCATCATTCCAGCCGAAAGACGTCCACTGCTGGACATAGGCCAATATAGGGGGGGTTTGCCATAATCGCCACGCTTGGCAGGCGGGTTGGCGATCGCAGTATGGTGTTAAAATGCATAGAGAACGCTGCTGCCCATTCTCTAGTAAGTCCCTTAGTCGCCTTTTACGACACCCACGGGAAGAAATGGGATGGTGCTAGTCTTTACGCCCGACACCACACGGAATAAAATGTTTATTTTAGTTTAATTTCTTAATTGCTATTTTAAAACTTGGTTTGCTACTTAGTATTTATTTATTTATTTATTTAATACTTTAAGCACACAAATGTACAGAGGCGGACTTAATGCCGTAGGCATTTTCTACCAGTCAACCTTTGGGTGATGCAGAGACAGACAGCGGTAGGTGCAATAGCGAAAACTATGGAATAAATATTTATTTAAATATAAGGATATACATACATATACCTATTAAAAACTTTAAATATATAGCTAATTATACATAAATATAAGACCTAATAAATACACATAAATACACGAATATACTAAAACAGATGAGACAAACAATGTGAAAACATTACCATTGTGATGATACTGCCAGCTTCTTACGAATATGCTCGCGAACTTTGACTTTAAAGGATAATCGGTTAGTAATCGCTTACCGAACGGACTGCGATAGTCATATTATTTAATAAAACGGACCCCATTATAAGTAATTGGTGATATAATTATGCAATATTTTAAGTTAAGTATGACTAAGCTATAGTTAAATTAAATGTTACTAAGTACTACATAAGTTTAGACTAATCATAGCCTGTAACGGCTGTAACTGTGTCTGTATTGTTTGATAAATTAATGAATCAATGAAACCAGCGTGGTTAAACCAGACTCGATTGCTCGAATGAACCTAAGGATTCACACTAGTTCCTGGAGCCTCATGTTTTATGGGACTACAGTGTCTGTATTGTTTGATAAATACATATATAAAATTAAATAAAGGAGTTCATGACTGGACAGATCCACTCAATCTGTGTGGTTCTTTACTCAAAAGGACCATTTTAGACACCAATCTACATGGACTTCACATGATCTGACCAAGATTATGTCTGGACTTTAAAGGAGACAAAGGAGACCTCTGAGTTTGTTTCGGCCTTTCTTCTCAGAGTAGTCAGATAGGAAACGCTGACCTCATCTAGCTTTATTTTAAAAATATGATTGACGTGTAAAAGTGTTTGTACAAACCTACTTACAGAAAATAAATCATTTACCATTTATGAAGTTGAAAGTATTTTTGTCTATGAATTGGAGTTTGTATTCAAATGTCTTCATAGATGAAGGGTTAGTAGTAGGATCGAGTGATTTAGTTATTGCTTCGGCTTCATGGTTAATTAGAAGTAAAGTCAAAGCAAGATTATAATTGGCTTCCTAATCCAGGTCGCGACCTACCTACATCCTGCTCACACCACAATTAAGGCCGGGTTTCCACTGACGTGGAGCGGGGTGGAGAAGAGCTTAGCGGTACACGAATTGACCAATCACTATGCTCGAAATCTCTGCTCCGAGCACTGTGATTGGCCGATTCACGGTCCGCTCCTCTCCACTCCGCCCAGCTCCGCGTCAGTGGAAACGCACCCTAACAATGCTTAGCAGAACCACTAATTAGGAGTGAAACTATTGTGAAGCTTAGCATTGAACATAATGTAGCTAGAAATAGCTGATATGTGTAATTATTTTGGATATTTGGCTTTGTTGTTTCGAGGAGAACAGAAATTGTTCTGCTAAATCCTAACAAATATATAGATATGTGTTGTTGATGTAGGAGAGCAGCGGTGGCCCAGTGGTAACGGCCGCGACTTACGAGTTGTAGGTATGTAGGTCGAAGGAAAACATCGTGAGGAAACCGGCATGTCCTAGAACCAACAATTCGAAGAAATGTGACATCTACCAACCCGCACTGGGCCCGCGTGTGGATTACGGCCCACTCCCTCTCACAGAGAGGAGGCCTGTGTCCCAGCAGTACATTACAGCAGTACATTATAGGCTGATTATGTATGTTATGTATGTATGATACGTTTAATACTTTATACATTTCGCACACGATACCCAATTTTGACATTGTAATGTGATCATTGATCAATAATAAATGTTTCTGCATACATTCTCTAAGTTTAGATTCAAACTCTAGGCTATGCCTGATGACGTAGAGGTCGTGAATCCAACATTTTTATTGCTATGTTATTATAGCTACACTTAATCCTGTTACGCAAAAAAGTAATGGATGGGTAGACCATCCATTAGATGTCGAGACCCCTTCGTGCCTCGAAAATTACATTGAACCGTTGGTTCCGACTGTCACTTTCACATTTCGCCCCTTTAGATTTTCTACGCACCAGCTTTACATAGCATGTAATGTGCTAACAGTGCGGCAATTATTTATTCTGAGCATAGTACTACACCAGCACACAGCACTTCCTTTTGACCCAGTTCCTTTCGACAAGAGAAGGAAAGACTTGGTTTGCATAAAGCCTCAAACTAAACATGCGTTTGCAAATCGATTTTATGATTTTTTAGGACCTTTTCTATATAATATACTCAACAAGGTACTAAACCTCTATAGTGTAAGCTATAAAAAATGTAATACGATGTTATCAGAATATTTAGCGATACTCAATTACACACACAGAAAAACTTCTAGAAATTTAACGAGCAACCCTTAACGAGAGTAATCTCTATAAAGAAACACTTATCTCAAACGCTTCAATGATTCTAACACCTGTACTTACCTGTTTATATTATATTATTTGCAGAACTAAAACTGCAGAACTGTGAGGAAGTGGTGCTGCGGAGAGCCAAACACGTCATAGAAGAGATCAGCAGGACAGAAGAAGTGGCCAGGGTCATGAAACAGAAGGATTTCAAACGAGTAAGTTTTAATAATAGTATGATCGAGTGGCTTCAAGAAGACTATTGGATAAGCTGTGACTAAGTTTTAAATTACCAAGTGGCTCCTAGTAATGTCTACCCTAAGCATACAAAAACCGGCCAAGTGCGTGTCGGATTACGCACAATGAAGGGATACGTAGTTGGGATTACTTGGGATGAATTGATCCCAAAAAAAAAACTTAACAATGTAGTTGAAAAATATGTTCTCTCATACATCGATATACATCGCGGTCAATTCTCCAACTGTAAAGGACAATGACCAAAAGTGGTACCAAAAAATCTCATGCATCAAGATAAAATTTTTATAGTAATTATTTTCATAATTTTTTACGTCATTACGGGTCGAGGATTTGTGTTTTGAATAGGGAATTTAAAGTTAAAAAGTACGGATAATGTTTTACTACTTTCCATCGAGCTAGGAAAATAAATGTATATGCTACCTATACATGTCGTTCCGTTTCACATGATAATGATTAACAAAACGTTGATACAAAATTTAAGGTGTAGAAGTATCATGATCACGTCTTTTAAAAATCACGTAAAAGAATTATGCATTGTCAATTCCACATTAATTTAAAATAGCTAGAATAGAATAGAATTTGTATTTAAAAGATTATATTTTTTTCATCAATGGCCGTTTACAGCCGGTCATAGAGATGTTGAATGCAATAGAATCGATGTTTGATGAATCGACATGACATTTCCTAACGTTTCTTTTGTATATTAAATAACTATAACGTTCGCTTGAAAAACAATTTACGAATTATATTTATAGCTTTGCTTTCTTTTTTGTTGAATAACAGTAACAATTAAGTAAAATCAGTACACCAAATTGATTTATTATTTCTAATTGACACAAAATCGATTTTCTTACTAAAGATTTTGATTTATCGATCATTTATCTCGGCCGGTTTGATCTGAGTTCTGATGTAGTAGCTTTGTTTGCGCTAGCGAGAAGTAGAACTTGTTTGTATTTGAACTTATTTCCGTGTATCTCATTGTGAACATATGTCGAGCCGCGGTGGGGTCGACCGTCTAACCCGGCAAAATCGATGTATCAATTGTTAATTTTTGATACCCAGAAACCTACCTTTCATTAGGACAAGCGTCTACTCAAACGATTAACTTGTTACAGTCGTGGATAACTCCTACTCGGTAAGCAAAGCTCATTTTACTCTTCGAATTTATAAGAATGCACCTTCTATTTCGTGACCAATCTTGTACTGACTTGTAGGTACCATCTATAATCTTACAAAACATACTTTGTAGAAACAAAGAAAACATATTTATTTTAGAATCTCACACAAAATAACAAATAAATAACAACAGATAACAAAAAAACGAATCTGTTCGAGGCCAAACAAGTTTACTCTTGATTATAGGTGTTACTTCTGTGAACATGTTACTGAAGAAGTAATAACACACCCTTTCATTCATGGTTTTTATTCCAGCCGTCTTCAGAATGTGTGTTTTTCACATCTCCATAAACAACCATTTAGCTGACAGGGGAGGAGCTGACACTTGACTCTAACAAAAATTAGCACTTTAAAGCTTCATATTTTTGAACGGCCTATCCAACGATACCCCACACGATGGCCTAAACGAGAAAGAAAAAAATCTTCCCCACATTACGCGTAAGGGAGAACCATAATCTTTTTAAAATCAATATTTTGTTTTAGCACTTTGTCGGCGTGATTAATATGTATACCTATGCCAAATAACAGCTTTCTAGTACTAAGCGTGTCTAAGCTACAGCGGGGACAGACAGACAGACGGACATGGCGAAACTATAAGGGTTCCGTGTTTACTACGGAACCCTAAAAACGAGATAAGATATATTCATGTTTTTTTTTTGTATGAACAGACTATTTTAATATCTATAGGATGCGCGGGGCAACACTTAATCGATATTTTGGAATTGGTTTTACGACAAAAGTATGGACGAATGCACAACCACTGTTAGGACAGAAATGAGGTAGCAAATCAGTAGTTGGCGAAAGGAAGGTGGCACGATACCTTATTTGATGCGATGATGATGCACTGTCACGACGATACAAGCGATTTCCACGAATTTTCACTTGGTTAAATGAATTTTGGGCGCAATGGGATGCGCACGCGAAGACGCACGAAAAACGAGTCCATCTTGATTTTCGACGACATTCCGCGGGTTGGCGCTGATTGGTGTAGCGGTCTCGCTCACACGCGGGTGAAAGGCAATATGCAGGAAAGGGATAGGGGGAGAGGAGTACAGTAAAACCAACCTGATCCCATTAATTAGTTATACCAACAAAAAAAACTAAGGAAATGACAATACATAATTTCAGTCGATCAGCGCGCAAGCATCTATAATTCTGTGCTATTTTCAAATGTGTCTAATAGATTGTTTCAAGGAGATCGGTATCACCGTCTTTTCGTTTACTAATAAGACTGCGATCACCAATTCCTTAGCTAAGAATGGAGTTAAGCTATTTTTCTTGTGAACATTTTACATCACAGCTGTCCTTGGGAAGCTCAAAGGATTTCAGATCCCATAGTTTGAGACTCAAACCAAGTCTTTATTTTTTTACTTCAATTAATTGTCTCCGTTTCCACAATCAGGTCGGCGAACTGTTCTACCAGTCTCACGATTCTCTCAGCCAGCTGATGGAAGTCTCCTGCCCTGAACTGGACCAGATCGTGGACATCATCAGGGGAGCACCAGGAGTGTATGGAGCGAGGATGACTGGCGGAGGCTTTGGTGGATGTGTTGTTACTCTGGTAATGGTTCAACTATGATTTTTGGTTAAGAATATAAATAGTCTTTATTATGTACAACATACAAATTACAGATATAAATATATACATTTTACATAGGGTGACATAATGGGTGGTCTTATCGCTAAAATATAGATCTGTTATAGACAACCTTTGGAAGATTTAAAGGGTTAAGGTGGAACCAGGATCATTCCTGGTTCCATTGTATAGTAGAGTATAAATGTATCTTTATGTCTATAGTGTAAGTGTTTTGTATTGTATAATAGAGTAAAAGTAGTTTATAAATTTTGTAGGTGTATATAGGTTTTGTACACATTGTACGCTAGATATTCGTATACCGCTTTTAGCGGCTGATGTGTCCTGAGCATAACATTGGTAACCAACTTGTATAGGTACAAGTAAGTAGTGGTCCACCGTTCAGGATTCGATGAACCAGATAATTAACTATAACAATTAAAAATTTTAACCATTTTTACCCAAGGGTTACGAAAATATTTCCTTTCTGTCTTTTATTTACGAAATTTCTACCTTTTATTACAAATTTGTTTGTAGTTTCAACAAAAACCGTTATTTTTTCATTTTGATTTCTGCTAATTACTGCTGAATACTAGAGCTATCATGATAAATAATGATTTTTTATGTAAAATTAGCTCTTTTGAAGAAAAAGTTGGTTCTTCTCTAATTTTAACCCTAATTTTTACATACCATCGAAGTACAAGGGCGATTTTTGTAAAAAAAACGTACTACACTGTCAGTGCCCATTTATTTAATAATATGCCTACTAAATACCGATTTCAAAATGGTATCACTATAACAGATCCTATTATTTATCAAAAAGATATTCAATTTTAATTGAAGAAAAGAAGATTTTTATTAAGCTATCGAATGGTTTAAGACGCTGACAACAACTAAACCGCGGTCACTGTCAAATTACATATAAAAGATTAGTAAGAGAGTAGCGCGATGACAAAACGCTTGTAATTTATTACAAAATATGAAGCAATTATCCATTTACTCAAAATTCAGTTGAGTAATCGAAAATAAAAAACAACCAAGTTCTGCATTCAAATAAGACGTACTTGTTATTCATTAAATACGTAACGTATGTTGATATTGAATACAGATATTTTGGATTAGAACTCAAGGTAAGAGGTTAGTTTAACATTAGTTTGTATCGAGTTTTTTTTTCAAAACGTGTTTTGGTAACAACCAAGTTCTGGGAAATATGTTCAAAATTAACATATATTTTTTCCGCTACCACAAACTATACAGATTTGGGAATTTTTTTTCTTAAGAGAAGCCTATTTTGGTCAATTCGGTCTTGTCAGCGCCTTAATTAACTTGTTTATGTAGATGATAGCTATGTAGCTGTAAGACCAAACTGTATCCCCCGATTTCGGTATCATCAGTGTTCTGAATTGACTCCTACTATGGAAACAAATTTAAAGACGTGTTCACGTCAAAATCATTAATTCGCAGAATATACTAATTATAGTATATAAGTTTGGTAGAATTCGCCATAAATGTGATAAGTTTACCAATAAAATCTTCATTTGTTACAGGTTAAGAAAAGCGAGGTAGAAAACTTAAAGAAAAAGATACTATCGCAGTACAAGGGAACGCCTATTTTCTTCCTGAGCCAACCCAGTGATGGCACTCGGTTATTAAAGTTGTAATAAATACATTATTTTTGTTATCTTTTGTTTTTGTACAATTCTGTGTTTTATTATTAAAAAAACCTTCGCTAAATCGCTAAGACTGGTGCTATTTTTACATTGTTCTCGGACTTTTTGGAAAGGACCAAAAAGTCCGAGAACAATTTTTGAGTTCGACACCAAAAGTTAGCTGTAGAGATTAAATAGACAAAGTAGAAAAGAAGTAACCTACATTGTTAGCATTCTGTGAAAACGACAAGTAGAATATTTTCTTAATTCTTCAAGAAATATGCTGGACGTAACTTCGATCGTCCCTCCTTATAAAGTTTGACGTAGTAACAAACAATTTGTTGACTTAGAAACATAAAAAGTCTTCGAGACAGGCTTTTTGTGACATTGGAGACTTTTCATTAACAACGTCAAAGTCACTGAATCGTTTTTAGGGTCCCTTTTTCCAAGGCTCCGCTGTCCGTCCGTCTGTCACAGGGTTGTATCTTTTGAACCGTAATAGGTAGATACTTGACATTTTGGAGTGTGTACCTACTACTATGGCCGCTCTGATAGCAAATAATAAACATAAAATAAAATATAAAAATAAAGAGGAACACCCTTGTAATTTTTAAATATCCATTTAACAAACAAAAAACGTGTTTTGGGTGTTTTTTTTTACTAAAGTATAAAAAAAAACATGTTGTGTTAAATATGGTAGGGTGGTACGAGACCCTTCGTGTGCGAGTCTGACTCGCACTTGACCGCTTTTCTTTTCTTCAAGATTTTGCCGCAGGTATGGTAGAATCTCTAAGACAAAGAAAAACGTTTGAAATAACTTATCATTATATAAAAAATTCTTTCTCCTGTCGTTTATAACGACAGAAGAAAGAATTTTTCATATAATGTTGATAAATGCAATATGAAAGAGTAACGTTAACGGAAGGAAACTCAAGAATGAAATAGATGTTATAAAGCTGGATTCACATTTTTGTGGTATGATGTGGTGTGAAGTGTATAATTTGGACAAGTGTGTGTCGATATATACAGGTTGAAATTGAAAACATGCGACAATTCGAAATGGAAGATTGTACTCATCATTATGAACAACTTTTACTAAGGGACCAAAGCTGTAATCCCAAAAAAAAAATTCTGCTTTTCCTACATTTTGATGAGGTATTGCGAACATAAATGTAGGGGACAGCAGTTTTTTTTTTGGGATTGTAGCTTTGGTCCCTTAGTAAAAGTTGTTCATAATGATGAGTACAATCTTCCATTTCGAATTGTCGCATGTTTTCAATGTCACCCTGTATAATACTTATAACAGTAAATCGACTTTGTTGGTCGACTTTTACTCGTTAACTTGTAAAGCCCACTTAGCTGTGATAGTTTTCCGTTTAATTTCAATATATGTCTACTACTGCCATGATTTTTTTCACATCTCCATAAATAACCATTTAGCTGGCAGGGGGGGGGGGGGCATTTGACTCTAACAAACATGAGAACTTTAAGGCTTAATATTACGCAATCGGATCCTTCAATCGAAAAGTGGTGTTCACACCCGCAATATTTTTGGACGGCCTATCCAACGATACTTCACACTATGGGGTAGACGAGAAAAAAATATCATACCTACATTACGGGCAAGGGAGGCACCCAAAAATTTTTTTTTCATGATTTTATATTAGCACTTTGTCGGCGTCATTAATATGTATACCTACGCCAAATTACAGCTTTCTACTACTAAGCGTCGCTGAGCTACAGTGGGGACAGACAGACAGACAGATAGACAGACGGACATGGCGAAACTATAAAGGTTCATCGTTTACTACGGAACCCTAAAAAGCTGGTTTCACATTTTCGCATTGTTTTGTATCGGGAATATTGTGATATATAATAATACCAGCCTATTATTGCTCCAAAGCTGGGCAAAGGCCTCTTCTCATGCAGAAGGCACGAGCATTGATCATCACGTTTGCTCAAGACGGATTGGCGATTACAGACCTTTTTTTTGGGTGGGAAATCCTTCTCCCGCTCTGGGCGGAGCGGGAGAGTGTGTCAGACTCTTACTGACTAAAACCCACACGTATTCCTTCCGTTGCCTGTGTTGCTCGATAACCCTTTCGTACCTTCCCGCGACCTCGGCAGGCTTCTGCCCTAGTGGACCCCTACACTTGTGCTGACCTCATCACTTTGAGGCATGCGTGGAACACAACGCGCCGTCGACCCGGGCCTGGTCCTTACCAGACGGTGAGCTACCCATTGCTCACTGTCCGCAAGCCCGCGCCTACGGTGGCTGGAAATCCGCCCGGGATTCCCGACGCCCAGGGCGTCTCCTGCGGCGGCTAGGGGCGAGAGGGCGCGAAATTTGCCTTTCCCTCAACCGTCCCGCCGCGATTACAGACTTATTTACGTAAATACATAATGGTGCCGATTCCCTTGTTCACTAACTAAATTAAATTTAAGTTCAGTGCATCTTTTTCTTTCTATTTCATTAAGAAAAGGACAGAAGATTAATTTTAGTTTGATCCTGTCAAATTAATCAGCGCTTGACGTAAATTGACGTAATTTTAGTAGGCAAGTTTTTAATAACGTCTAAACTTGTATGGAGTAGTGACAGGCGCTAAATAATTTGACAGGACTAAACTAAAATTTATCTTCTGTCCTTTTCGTATTGCAATAGAAAGAAAAAGATGCACTGAACTTAAATTTAGTTTAGTTTGTGAACAAGGTAATCGGCACCAATATCTAATTAGACATTAATAAAATAGAAACTAAGACAAAAATGGACAGTCAACAGCACATCAGGTTATACGAAATGGCAAATTTCTCCCAATGATTTAAACCTTAAAATGTTGATGGTTAAGTTTAAAATCAAATGAGAAAATTTGACAGGTTGTGGTAACAAAATGTGCTGGCAACTGTACATTGAATATAAAAAAAGTAATTGCTACGAGAGGTGTGGATGGGGAACGAGTCTGATGCCGAAAAATATAGTTTTTAGAATTTTTGTCCTTTTGTCTGGATGTATGTTCCAGATTGGTGCAAAACCGGCTCAACGGATTTGGATGAAAATTGGCACACATATGGTTTATATCTTGGATTAACACATACGGTACTTTAAACCCGATAGTATTTCCCCGTGTGATAATTTTCAAAATCCACGTAGGCGAAACCGCGGGCAAAACTAGCATAAACTATAAGTCCACGACCAGGTTTTCTCACGATGTTTTCCTTCACCAATGTTAGTAATGTCCAAATATAAACTCAGAAAGTACATATGTATATGAATTGAAAAAGTCACTTACCCGGATTTGAACCCACAGCCGTGCATGCAAGGCGAGGCCGTGACCACTGGGTCATCACGACATTCTCAATTCTTTATTGCATACCATAATGTATATAATTGGTAGGAAAATAATTATGGACCCTGTCGGGTGCAGCATAGGAGAGAGGAGGTAAAACACTGGCTGTTTAATGTGTTAACAGATAAATTTTATTATTAGTTAAGTAGTACGTAGGTTATATATGTTACGGGTAGTGCCAGAAGATTGAGTAATCCTAGGTTTATCCGGGTTTACTTATAATCACCCAAGGAGTTTGGGTAATGTCCGAATAATAATTAAAATAAAATTTAATTCGGAAATTACCCGTACTCACCTTTTTTTTTGGTAACAGTGTGGATCCTCATGATTGTCTTCCACCCTGGGGTGGACGGAGGGGTCTGTCAGACTTCTACTGACTAAAACCACCCCGTGTTCCCTCGCACACTTGCACCGGAGACTACGGGGGCACGTAAGCACTCTGCAATCCAGCCCCCGACTGGTGCTGGCCCGCCTCTGCGGGCTCCGTCTGGTCATAGTATAAAGAGGGGAAGTATGTTATCTTCATACAAACGCACCGCGCGCGGCTTATATGTGTGTGCCAAAGTATCTATGCGTCGCCGCACGCACGCTTAAACAAGATCTCGACCCGTCTCTCAGTACGCCAGTCGGGGCTAACACCGCACGAACTTCGCGCGTCACGGCTTTTCGACACCGCTAAATGAATTAAAAATGTGTGATAATCGCAGGAGAACGTATTGCTGTGTGTTTGGGTGTGAGATATGTCATCAGGAAGGTCATTTACGTAAACAAGGAATAAGAAACACCCTATTACGCTTCCATGCGGGTTTTTTTTTGTTGGGCGGGAAATTATCAAATAACTTCTTCCGCTCTGGGTGAAGCGGGAGGGTGTGTCAGACTCTTACTGACTAAAACCCACCCGTGTTGCCACCCCTGGCAAAGTCGCGGGAAAGGTCGAAAGGGTTACCGAGGCCCCCCTCGGTAACCCTTTTGACCTTTCCCGCGACCCCGGCCGGGAGGCGGTGATTTGTTTGCTGTCGGATCTGATTTTCTATTTCATTTTTGCTATTGTTGTGATGTTCGATTTCAACTATTTGTTAACTCTGAAACGATTGTATAAGATGTCGTTATTCTCTTATGGACCCAATTTGGTGTTTCATTTCTGCCTATAGTGATGTAATTTAAATGAAAAAACGCTGTACGTGTCTTGTAAAACATATAATTTAAAAAAAATAGACAAAACGATCAAAAAAGTATACCAAATGTTGTAAAGATTAAGGGTTCTCGGTGGGTGGCAACGCTAAACGTCGGTAAAGCTAACCAGGTGCTTTTACTTCAAAACGCCTACATAACCTAAAAATATACTGTGTTCGAATTTCAGTAGTAAAAAATGAACTGGAGAAATTCCTAATAATATGTTAACTGCTATCCAAATTAGAAGTTTTAAAAGATTTGAAAGATAACCTGGGATGGAGGTTCTCGGAGGTTCTCGGCCTGGGCAGGCCAGAGATGGGACGCGCTGCGAAGATGAGGGTCACACGATGGGCTGCTCGCCCCAGTTCTGTCCCCGCACCAGCTGCTCAGCTGGCAGAGTGTTAGCCGTAAAATATTCGCAACATAAATTCAAAATAATTTCCCTAAATAAAGGATAGTTGTTAAAATATAGAACTACCACCCAGGACTTTACTAGAAATAAAAAAAGGCGAATTACGTACCACTTCGTCGTGGGACTTAACTTATCGGACTGAAACTTGATCTGTAGTTTGGTAGTTTTTTAAACGGCTAAAAATCGTGAGAAAAACAACATGAGAAATGGTAAAAAGCAAATATTATAATATTCGAAATTAGGTGTATATATAATATACGTAACAATGGTATATATGAGTATGTATAGTGTGGTATGTATGGTATGTATGAGAATTTACTTGGACAAACACGAGTGACACGACGATATAGCGATGACCTAAAAAAAAAAAGGTTTTGGTTAATCGTCCGAAAAGAAGATGATGAAGACAGAGCGGTCTGGTATTTGACGCCCACGAAAAAAAAATATCTGACGTTCAACGATTGCGTCATAATTAAAGAATTTCCATATTAAGGCGACATTAGGTGACGGCGACCTTGTGCGAATGGGAGGAACCATGCGTCACCCCCCGCGACCCCGCAGCTGTACAGTTGCGGGGTCGCGGGGGGTGACGCATGTCTCGTAATGGCACGTAATTTCGGTTGTCTGTAAAAGATCGCTTTTAGCGATAAGACCGTCCATTGTGTCACCCCTTGTAAAATTTCAACATTTGTATCTGTAATTTTTATGGTGTACATAATAAAGAGTATTCTATTCTATTCTATTTCGTAGGGTAACCATACGTTTCAGATGGTGAGGACTATCCTGTCTGATTTTAGCTAGGCGGGTAGGTTACCTACCTACCCGCCGGTAGGGTAGGCAGGTAGGGCAGATTTGGCAATTTTTTTTCTTAAGACAATCCTATTTTGGTCAAATGGGTCTTGTCAGCGCCTTAACTGTAAGCCCCGGTTTCCCTCACGATGTTTTTCCTTCACCGATTTCAGTAACATCCAAGATTAACTCAGAAAGTACATCTTAGGTAGCCCAACAGCAGGTATGACAATTACACAATTTCAACCTTCTATCTCTAAACTTGCTTGGATATAAACAAGTACATATTTAAGTAACAGGTTTTTTCACTTTACGAGCATTACAAAGTTTTTGTTTTTATACAAAGGTAAGGTGATCTCGGTATTTACTAACGTAGAAAAAAAAACTCCTGATAGAGGTCATAGGACTTGACTTGCTACATAACTATTTGACGAGGTTATTTTGGGGTGTAGTCAAAATCGGACCTAAAACCGCCATCTTGTTTTTTGAATGCATTTCAAGTAACGTTTCACACAAACGATTGCAGAAATGTTTGCCAACAGCGCCTCCCTGTCAACGTCATTAGAGCACCTAAAGATCTTTAAAGCACTGTAATGTGACATTTATAAGTTGCCTCTAAATTCTGATTTATATTTAAATCAGCCTTTAGAGACAACTTAGACATTTTCGCTGAAAGACGGTACTTCTGCTAAGACTACATCGAATTTTATTAAGCTCTAGTACCATTTTAATTTTCATGTTTAGAAGATTTAAAGAGTTTTAATCCTCGGATTATATCATTAGGCAAATACTGACAGAACTTTTGTTTTATTTGATCATCTAGGCCAACAAGTTTAAATGTTACTACTTTACTTTGAAAACTTTAATTATATAATTAGAGGTTTGATCAATGTCGTATAGTGTCTGTAATGTCGTATAATGTCTTTTTTTGGGTGTTAATTATCAAATAACTTCTCTCGCCTTACTTGATAAAACCCACCCGTGTTCCTTCCGTTGCCTGTGTGTTGCCAGAGGCCACGAAATCCCTTTTGGACTTCCACGCGAACCCGGCAGGCATCGGCCCTGGTAGACCCCTATACTTGTGTCTTGCTATCATCTCTTTGAGGCGCGCGTGGAACACAACGAGCCGTCGACCCAGACCTGGTCCTTATCGGATGGCGAGCTACCCATTGCTCACCGTCCGCAAGCTCCCACCTACGATGGCCGGAAATCCGCCCGGGATTCCTGTCACCCTGTCTCGCGCCTATGGACGCGAGAGATCTCCACTGTCGTATGCCTCCACGAGGACACGGCGGTGCTCTTCCCAAGCCTGGCAGACCTCCACCGTATGCTCCACCGTGTCCTCCGGGCGATCCACACAGTGGTGACACCCGGGCGTTTCCTCTCGCCTTATCCGACACAGGAATATCCCGAAGCTACCGTGTCCGGTGAGGACCTGCGTCAGGTGGAAGGTGAGGACCCCGTGGCACCTCTCTAGCCAATCCTCAAAGAGGGGACTTATCGCCGCAATTGTGGCGTGCCCAGCACTGGGTTGCGACAATCGCACTCTCCATGTCACCATGAGATCTCGCCAGAGCTATGTCCGCTGTGCCGTGATTTATCGTGGCAGCGGAGTTACGTCCCGGCGTTTCGCCTCCTCACGCCACTCCTATACGTGCGCGAGGACTTTTGCCTCCAGATCCCATGGCGGGAATCCGGCAAGGAGGTTCGCCGCCTCAGGAGACCTTGCGGTATCCCCGGACCAGCTGGATGGCCATGACCCTTTGGGCCGCGCTCAACCGACGGGCTGGCCGCAACGCCAGGGAACGTGCCCACACAGGTGCCCCGTAAAGGGCCATGGACCGCACGACCCCCGCGTAGAGCTTCTGAGATTCCCATGTCTGGTCATTTAAAACAGTTACGTTACCAATCATATTCGGTTAAAATCCATTGGAATTAATATTTTAATAATTGTTACAAATAGCCGGAGACCCATGGAAAGGACTGAAAATTAATGTTGATGTACTGAAACAAAATAATATCAAAAAATATGAGGCCTTGGGTTTGATTTCCAGATAGGATGAAATGTTAATGGGTGTTTTCATCAGGAAGTTCTCAGTAGCAGCTCGGAGTCTGGATTTGTGCCCGGTTGATGAAGTAGGCTCGCCCCCTATATTACATGGGACTTACAGGCGAAGTGTGAGTGTACTGTCAAACGTCTGCCTTACCCTTCGGGAAATAGAGCGTGATGTTATATAATGTAGAATATGTTGTAAGTATCGTTACAAAGGCTTTATTGGGTAAAAGCACTCGACATTTTCACATAATACATCATATTTAGTTCTATTTATGATATACTCAACTTCGGCGCCACCATCGAGTACAAAGCCCAAACTGCGGCCAAGAAACTGGGCATCCTAAATAAGGTGAAGCGATACTTTACGCCTGGACAGCTTTTGACCCTTTATAAAGCGCAGGTCCGATCCTGCATGGAGTATTGTAGCCACCTTTGGGATGGCTCGGCTAAATACCAACTTGCCGCGCTTGACTCGGTGGAACGCAGAGCTAAGAGGCTCATTGGCGACGTAAATCTGGTGGATGCCAAGCTTCACAGTTTGGCCCATCGTCGCAAGGTTGCCTGCTTGTCGGTCTTCTATAGGTTGTACTTCGGAGAGTGTGCTCAAGAACTCCACGACCTCATTCCACCGGCCCCCTTCTATTATCGGTCATCTAGGCGCACTTCAGGTTACCATCCCTTCCTGGTGGCTATCCCACCAACTCGAACTAAGCGTTTCCAAACTTCTTTTATAATGCGCACAGCAAAGGAATGGAACTCTCTGCCTGCGTCTGTGTTTCCGAACGCATATAACCCTAATCTCTTCAAAGTGAGAGTGAACAGGCTTCTTCTGGGTAAGCTCGCTCCATCGTCGACTTTGTTTCTGTCGCCTCTGACATAGACTAAGGTCAAGAGCAAACCCATCACAAATAAAAAAAAAAAAAAAAAAAACTCACACTTTGAAGTGACTTATTCATACACGAGTATGAATCTATTATTATATAATCCCATGAAAATATCCCGTTTCCCCATGGAAATACATTCATACATACAGAAATACACAGTTTATTTAAGGGCACTCGTATTTTAATTAATTCCGTTGGTGTTGAAAAAAGAAGAAGGACGCGTGACTTTATGTAATATTTATGTATTACTTAATGTTTGTGTTGAAAAAATGAGCCCATAGCAACTTCAAATGTTTTAATTAAAATACATTCGTTGTGATACCTAGACTCTTTTATATTTATACTATTTTATGATACTATTTTTATATCAAAACGATTGTGTTAGGCAATCGTTTTGATATAAAAATAGAAAAAATTATAAAAATACTAAAAATTTTAAAATTTTCTATCGAATAAAAATTAAATCAAAATCATTAATCAGGGAAAGACCTCTTGAATCTAAATCACACTAGTATCTAAATGGTGAATTTAAATTCATTGGCACTCGTTTCAATGGTTGAACATGTTCAGGAAAAATACAAAATTCACCACGAGGAAATAAATAAAAAAGTTTTATCCATTCCACACAATCAAATCACATTTAAAATTATAAATAACATTAACATAAATAACGGCGAAATACTGTCTGCTTTTATAAATAAAAATGTAATACGTACTTACCTAAAGATAACTTTGTTTTCCGTAGTCAACAAGGAACCCTTATAGTTTCGCCATGTCTGTCTGTCCGCGGCTTAGCTCAGATACTCTTAGTACTAGGAGCTGTAATTGGCATGGGTATACATATTAATCACGCCGAGAAAACGGTAAAATAAAATAAAATAAAGTAAAATAAAATAAAAGTAGGGATGATTTTTTTTGTCGTCTATCCCGTTGTATGGGGTGTCGTTGGAAAGGCCGTTTAAAAATATTGCGAGTGTATACTAACCATTTTTCGATTCAGGAATCCGTTTGCGAAATATTGAGCTTTATTAAAGTGCTCATTTTTACCAGCTAAATGGTTGTTGGATATGTGTAAAAATTCACAGCAATAGCATATATAACGAAGTTAAAAGGAACACTATCACAGCTAAGTGGGTTTTAGAAGTTAACGAGTAACAGTCGAACAACTTAAAAAAAAAAAACACATTGCCATAAACTACCATTTAGCTGGCAGGGGGGGGGGGGACACTTGACTAACAAAAATTGGCACTTTAATACTTAATATTACGTAAGTGGATCCTTGAATCGAGAAGTGGTGTTCACAGATCCGCAATATTTTTCAACGACCTATTCAATAATACCTCACACCATGGGGTAGACGAAAAAAATATCATCTCTACATTACGTGCAAGGGAAACCTCCCTAAAAAAAAATACACACACAGTACAGTACACATTACACATATACAGTAGACACTATCGCAGTAGGTTACCCTATACATAACATACATAATCAGCCTATAATATTCCCACTGCTGGGACACAGGCCTCCTCTCTGTGAGAGGTAGAGGGCCGTAATCCACCACGCGGACCCAGTGCGGGTTGGTAGATATCACATGTCTTCAAATTTTTGGATCTAGGACATGCCGGTTTCCTCACGATGTTTTCCTTCACCGTTTTGAGAGCAGTGGTGATGAAATAACCTATAATGAAGGTTACCTTATAATGACAATAATTACATTTTATAACTTATTACAAAACAATGTTTCATTCTTTGTCAATTCACTCAGACAACAACAGAATAGGTCTGTGAGGTTGTGAGGTTGAGAGAGTGCGAATTGCACGCGCCATAATAAATAAAATATGCCTATTTCACGCGTATGTCTCAATTCAGAAATACACGGTAAAATCTCAGTGTCTACGCGTCTACGTCAAGCTACGGCGTAGCTCGCAAAATGCTACGAAAGCGTAGCCCGTAGGCCCTAGACGTAGGCAACTTTCTTTATGTAATAAATCCAAGCCTAAGCCTAACTATCAATTTTCTTCAGAAGTTATTTTTAACGTAGGTATGGATAAGCAATAATCAATCATTATCAAATTGTTTTTGGACATACACGACCAATCTATCATAGTCTGATTCTGTGTAATGTCAGATGTCCATGATTTTTTGTGTATTTATCAAGTAAAACCGAGTCCGTTTTTTTACAAAACTAGCCGTGTGCAGATTTTGAGGCAGACGAGTCCTGGAGTGGAGACCGCGTATTGGCAAGCGTAGTGTGATGTGTGGTGTGGTGTCCCCCTAGCTAGATGTACCGACGACCTTAATAAGGTGGCTGGGTTTGACTAGGTGCGAAAGGCGGAGGACAGGGTGTTGTGGCGCAACCTGGGAGAGGCCTATGTCTAGCAGTGGACTGTGATAGGCTGAGCTGATGGAGTCGTGTGCCCGATAGGGTTTCCCTCGGCAAAAATATGAACTTCCATACAAACTCTCATCCCGTATTTGCGAATAAATTTTCAAATTCCTTCCTTTATACTCATTTTCGTTACATATGGAATGATATATGGATAGACAGACAGAGAGACAGCCAGACAGACACAGGAGTAGGCTTATGCCCGGGATACACTAGGTTTGTTTTTCAAAGATAGGATATCAAGCTAAAACCTCTGTATACTAATCCTTTTTTTTTTGGGTGGGAATTCATCAAATAACTTCTCCCGCTCTGGGCGGAGCGGGAGAGTGTGTCAGACTCTTACTGACTAAAACCCACCCGTATTCCTTCCGTTGCCTGTGTTGCCAGGTGCCTCGGTAACCCTTTGGTACCTTCCCGCGACCCCGGCAGGCATTGGCCCTAGTGGACGCCTACGCTTGTGCTGACGACATCTCTTTGAGGCGCGTTTGGAATACAACGCGCCGTTGACCCGGGCTTGGTCCTTACCGGACGGTGAGCTACCCATTGCTCACCGTTCTGTATACTATCCTGGCATGGCACAAGCTAGTGCTGTTGACACGATGCTAGTAAGCTTTAAGCCAATAGCATTGTGGTGACGTAGTATGGACCGAAGTCACCGCAATGCTTTTGGCTAAAATCTTTGCCACACGAGGCTAGTACACCAGCCAAGGTAGTAAAATCGGTGGTGGGGGCGTTAATAGCTCAAAAATAGAACCCCATCCTATTAAAATATCCTAGCTTGAGACGCTTACTAACACAGAAATGAAGCTAGTTCTGTATACACGAAACCAGAGTTACTAGCTTGCTAGCTTTCTATCCTAGCTTCAAAAACTGGGCTCGTGTATCCGGGGCATAAGTCTGCATTTCGAATACAGCTTCATAAAAAAATAAAACGTACTACAATTTTTACGAAGCAACAGTTTCCCAACCTAGGACACTTCAGTTTAGCCTCACTCAGTCTACCGCGGCCATTCGTCGTGTGCAGACCTGCCTGCTCGAGCGCCCATCGCTTTCGATACAAATCAAGACTCGTAAATAAAACTAAACTCGTATAAACTGTGAATTGTGACTATTTTGTGCTGGTTCTATGGTGAAATGTGATAAAGTTCAGTGAACATTGAATTAGATTTTTTGAACGAAACTTTCTTGGTTCTATGGTGAATTTTCGATGAAGATGTGATAAAGTTCAGTGAACATTGAATTAGATTTTTTGAACGAAACTTTCTTGCGGTTTTTCGAACTATTTGTAAGTATTGTTTTTGTTTTGAAAGTTTTTGTTCAATACTATTATAGGTACTATTAAAGTATTGCTCGCTTAGTAGGTATATTGCAACTTTTTATTTATTGTTTCAACTTATTTTTACCTGTCTATTGTATTTAAATAAACAAATTAAATATTCAGTTACTTAGTCATTAGTCGCAATCTTTGGTTTGGTTTTATAATTTCCTTTTTGCTACCGACTTTCAAAATTAAAGTATTTTTTCACTCTGTAGAGTATTTTTTGGAAGTGAGTTGTTTTTTTTTTTTGTAAAAATGTTTTTATTTTTCTCTTTTGGTTGTGTTTTTTTTACAAAAAAAAAACTGACGTCCAAAAAAACTCTGCAAAGAAAAAATACTTTAATTTCGGAAGTCAGTAGTATAAAGGAAAATATAAAAACAAACAAAAGATTCCGACTAATGACTAAGTAATGTAAAGTAACTTTAATTTCGGAAGTCGATTTACATAACAGTGACAAGAAGTTATTATAATATTTTCCGAATCGGTCTTGCCGTCTTTGAATAATCGGGGAACATCAGATGAACTGAGTACCTCGTCCTTTTTTTGAAGTCGGTTAAAAAGCAGCGTTGAGCGATATAAAAATATTTTTAATGAATGAGTAATGGATGAAGTTTCTAACGATAATATTAGGATGAAGTTATTACACAGTTAGCAGAAATACATTTTGTAGTTTCAGAATAAAGACTTGAATTCATATGACTGCCATGATTTACGAGACTTATAATAGACCATCCTAACTTGTGGTAAAGGAAATAAATATTTCGTCAGTGGAAAGGAGTTTTTATGTATGTTTTTATGTTCGGTATTTTCGTATATATTATTTAGGATATATATATATATATATATATATATATATATATATATATATCTGTGTATCAATTTTAGTATATTGTATTTATTTATTTTTTACACCGACGACAGCCCCACTTTATGTCCAGGCAAATCACTGTCCATCCTATGGTTGCCTGGAAGAGATCGCAGAAAGCGATAAGGCCGCCCATTGTATATTTTGTAGTGTTTGATTTATTTTTTGTCATGTATTTTTGTGGTGTACAATAAAGTATATATAAATAAATATATAAAGGAGAAAATGCTAAAGCGCCAAAATGGTGCTCACTATTGGCCTTGGTACCATTTTGTCACTTTAGTATTTTCTCCTTTCCACTGACGATTTGGTATTGGCTAAGCCGTGTCAAATAAATTAATAAAAATATCTACGTGAAGAAAGTGGTTTACATATAGCATGTCCGCCAACAATCACAATTTTCTCCGATTAAGAAGAGGTGTTTCAATAACATGAAAATACATTTTATAAATTTATCATCATCGCACGTAGTCTTTTCCCAACTGGTGTTGTATTCGGCCTCCAGTATAACCGAGTGCAGCTGAATACCAGTATTTTACATGGAACGACTGCTTTCTGGCTTTTACAACCCAGTTACCAAACGATACCTCGTAGTAGGACTGGTTGTCAGACTTTCAGGCTTATGATCTTTGATAATCGGTCCACTCACTACGAGTGGACCGACTGTTAAAGTTAAATAAAATAAAGATATTTTAATATGTGCTAAAAATGAAACCGAATACAATATAATATAATAGAATACTCTTTAGTTTATGAATGAAATACAAACCACCATATTTATATAATGATAATAATGAGATATAATGCTACGGCTACACTGTCACAATAAGAAAGAAAGAAAAGTAGATTTATTTGTCACAGAAACACGTGCACATAAAATCTATGGAAATTCTTATAAATAATAAAACAAAACAGATTTATATAGTCGGTAACTGCACGCCCAAACTGTGAAAAGTTAGGCTTCCACTCAACATGATGCTGTGCTATGGGGAACCCACAGAAAACCGCTGATTTTCAGTGGTCACCCGAAAACGACGTACGAAAACCAAGTCAGGTTAAGAGATTTTAACAGATTAGACAAACAGGTAATAAAGTAAAACAAAATAAACAGTACTTAGAAAATAATATACATATAAAACCATTATGATCGATAAATACTATAAAATAACATAAAAAGTATTTAAGTAGACATCACCGCCCTATATCAAATTTCTACATTAATGTTACGGCTACATTGTCGCGATAACACGAACTATACTTCGCGCGTTCTGTTGTACAGTGAGACGTCGAGCGGTGTGCGAGAGAGAGCGCGCGAAGTGTAGTTTCCGTTATCGTGACAATATAGCCATAACATTAATGTAGAAAACTTACATAGGTTGACACAATGGATGGCAATGGGTCTTACCGCTAAACGGGCAAGTTTTCACTAATAATTCCCCTTTCAAAAAGTCGTTTAATCATTATGATCTTTTCATGGTGTCTGTACAACGTGAACAGCTGCTGAATTAATTTAAAGCACACACAAACTTGGATTTATCGTCTCATTTCTTGACTTTTTAAATTAAAACTTTTGAAATACTGACATTTGACATCATAATTCAAATGAGTTTTGTTTACAGAAAAAGTTAAGAAAGGACCCATCTTGTTTTCAACGGAAACAGTTGCTTACTTAAATTCATTACAATAAAAGTGTTATTATAGTGTTATTTGTACCATAATAACGTTTCCATAGGAGATATTTTGTTCTTAAAGAACAAATCTAACTAAGAGAGATGTATTTATGATTCTAATTATTATAAGTCTGTAGATATATATTTGTTATGGTCGCGATTCATATTTTGATAAAGATATAACCTGACACTGACCGGCAAATTGCTAAAAACCTAAGAAAATTTGAATTTCGTGGGCTACCACTGCGGACCCACTTTAAACTTAAGAAGTACGCTACTGAGTATTAACTCGGCATTAGAAGTACGCTACTGAGTATTAACTCGGCATTAAAAGTTACGCTACTGAGTATTAACTCGGCATTAGAAGTTACGCTACTGAGTATTAACTCGGCATTAGAAGTACGCTACTGAGTATTAACTCAGCATTAGTAGTTACGTTACTCAGTATTAACTCGGCATTAGAAGTTACGCTACTGAGTATTAACTCGGCATTAGAAGTACGCTACTGAGTATAAACTCGGCATTAGAAGTTACGCTACTGAGTTAATACTCAGTAGCGTAACTTCTAATTCCCTATATTCCCTATATTAATAATAATACTCGGCATTAGAAGTACGCTATTGAGTATTAAATCGGTATGAGAAGTACGCTACAGAGTATTAATTTAGTTTGGGGTGCTGGGGTCGATTCCCAGTGCTAGTACTATGTTTTTAGTTTGTTTTTCAGTATAAAATTCTCAGACTCGCTCTCAACTAAATGGGATTTATAACAACTATTTGTTGCCCGACTTTGCCTCTATGTATTTTGTGTTTTATTTTAATACAAATATCCAGGTTGGAAAATAGTCTGTGTCCTCCATTACACATAATCAGCCTATAATGTTCCCACTCCTGGGACACAGGCCTCCTAGGGCGCCTCTCTGTAGGAGGGAGTGGACCGTTATGGATAACGGCCCACTCCCTCTCACAGAGAGGCGCCATGCTGGCCCAGTGCGGGTTGGTAGATGTCACATGTCTTCGAATTTTTGGTTCTAGGACATGCCGGTTTCCTCACGATGTTTTCCCGATGTTTTCCTTCACCGTTTTGAGAGCAGTGGTGATGAAATATTTTACTCAAAGTAAAGCGCCTGTCTGGGTTCGAACCTACGATCTACAACTCGTATGTCGCGGCCGTTACCACTGGGCCAACACTGCTCCATTATGGTTTTAGGTATTCTATACGCTTTTGAGTAGATATATCTTCGGGCAATATATAAATGCGTGATGTAATATCACAGCTGTGTTATCGATAGGTTTAGAGAACTTTCTGTTAGCCTGTAAGCATTCAATTTCTCCTGAATCTGAATCTGATCCCACAACACTATTTATCGTAGATACTCGTATTATCGGAATCGCTCGATTTGGCAACCGCTTGGCTTGTGGTTTACTGATATGGCCTAATAGATAAACAGACTCTATTGCTGATCTTACTGATTTATACGTGTATCTATAAGTCTTGGCATCGTTTTGGGTAAATGTCTAAACTATCAATAACATGTTGACTTTATTTTGAAAACATACACAGGTACATGCTCGTACAATCGGAAAAAGAGATTGGTATAGCATAAGTATCAGACTATTACGTTCTCACTGCTGGGACACATGCCTAATCTTTGGGGTTGGGAGACGGCTATAATCCGCCGCGCGGGCCCAGAACTGGTTGGGGATGTCACATGTTCTTGAATTGTTGGATGTTTTCCTTCGCCGTTGAGAGCAGTGTTGATGAAATAAATTACTCAAAGTATTGTGCCTGTTTGGGGTCGAATGCACGACATAAGTCGTGAGTTCAACTCGAGTCACAAGTTTTAAGTTTTGTCCCTGTTTATATTAACATGCTTGTAATTATGTAGCCTATATTGGCGATCCAAGAAATAAATAAATAATAAAAATGTTGGGACTGTGCTGAGGAGTAATCAAATCTCCTACGTTACTCTTTTATGTGTGTCTTAAGCGTAAAAAATAATTATGTACGCAATTAAAACGAATATTGGCAGGGTAGTGGAAATAATATTTTTTTGCCTACATACCAAACTCTTTGTTCGACTGTACTTGTTTGGTTGTAACATTTATTAATGGTCAATCATAGAGGAAGTTGTCTTTATTACCGCTTTGAAGACTTATTAGTGAATGCTGTTAGTTGTCATATAATGCGGTGATAGTGGTGATAGGTACGTAGGGAGCTTCCTAGGCAGTGGTGGCAGAGATTTTAGGAGAGTGTATTCTGATAGTTGGCAACGTCGCAATTAGCTGTCAAATATTTTTCTATTAAAGTACAGGCAGTCTATTCTACCACCGTGGAAACATAAGTGACGTAAGCTTGAATTTGGCTGTCATTCCACCTGATGATAATCATTGACCTATTGATACCTCACTGCGCCAAAGTTCTCACGGCGACATTTTTACATAATAGACCAGCTGTTTTGTGCGGTGTGTGTGAAATTTCAAAGTGGCACCGGTGACTGAAAAGTTGTGAATGAGGAATGAGGAAAATGTCGTGAGGAAAGTCTTAAGTATGAATGTCGATGGCTATAAGAGTAGGGGAAGACCAAAGAAACGATGGATGTTCTGTGTTAAAGATGATTTGGCTAGAAAGGGGGTGACTACCGAGATGACAACTAATAGAGAAGTATGGAAGGAAGGGACATGTTGTGCCGACCACAAATAAATTGCGATAAGGGCAGGAGAATGATGGTGATGAGACCAGCTGTTTTTAATGATTTTATTCAGTTTATATTTTTTTTTCTGTGGTGTTGGCTGCTGTGGAGCAGACATATTGGATTTGGGCGCCATATTTATAACATTTATTTATTGTGTTTTTGCTGAAATTTCATGAGTTTAGATAAAGTATTGTATGAAACTGCACATAACTAGGTGTTAAAACGCTCGTGTGATGTTTTAGTGATAGAACACAGAGCGATATTACTTAATTTAATTTAATAATATTGATTAGTCAATCAAAACGGCGACATACATATTTGGCAGCTAGCATTTGCCAAATATCAGAATGCGAAACCTTAACAAACATAACATAAACATGACGCCTGTGTTTTTCTGAAAGGTTAGGCAGAGGTATACAAGTAACACCGGAATATCCTTTATACGAATTAATGTCAGCCACGTTTTTAAGTTCGTCGGTCCATCTAGCTGGGGCGTCCCACACTACGCTTGCCGATACGCGGTCTCCACTTCAGGACTCGTCTGCTACAAAATCTGCACACGAGTAGTTTTGTAAAAAAACGGGATCAGTTTAATTGATCTAGAAATCTTGGACATCTGACATTACACAGAATCAGATTTCAGACTATGATATATTGCTCGTATATGTCCAAAATCAATTTGCTTATGATTGATTATTGTTTATCCATACCTACGTTAAAATTATTGCGTTATTTAAGGTTATGATGTTCAAGCCTTTTAAATATCCCACTATTAACTTGTACTCATATTATGATGTTTTGACAGTTCGGCAGATATTCATTAAAGAAATTATATTGGCCCAACATAGTAAACTTAATTATAATAAAGAAATAATTAATAATAGACGTTTAGGGAGAGTATGTTCTACAATTCCGTATAAGACATCCGTTATAAACAAATTCCAACGTAAGTACGTAACGTACGTAACGTAAGTAACATTAGTGCTATACAACAAATTGAATAAAATTATCAAACTCGTTAAATAAACATTCGTGCAAAAACTTTTATTAATCTGGCTAAAATCGCAAACATATCTAGAAATTGAAAATTTACTTATTAATCTACAATAGAAACCTCTGAATAAATAAATAAATAAAATAATAATAAACAATATAAAAATAATAGTTAAAACATTAATGTCCCTAAAACATTTCAATCAATTTAGGCATAATAACATAATCAGAATAGAAAAACAAAAATGTAAAAAGTCGCAAGTTCATACATTCAGTGGTCAAACTATTTGTATTTTTTTAAGTTGACGGTATTTGGAAAAATTGTACAATGAATATGTCAACAAATTAGTTCTAATATTACTATTACATTTTACCCGCAGCAAGAGTACCCGCAGTTTAATCTGTATTTTATTATATTCGTTAGTATTATTTATTGTATTGGTTTAATGTGTAAAGGTTGTTTACAATATACAATTAGATCTTACTGTACACGTCTGTAGATAGTTACACGGGAAAGATCTAACGCCTAAGGCACAGGCTCGGCCTAGTTTAGGCGTTATTCGAATTGTGTTCAATTGCAGAATTGTACCTACTGTTTACCAAAATTAACTTGTAAATTATTTTTGTGTCAATAAAGCTTTTTTTTATTTTATTATTTTTTATAATTTCTAAAGAAAATTCATAGATAGGCTTGGATTTTTTACACAAAGAAAGCTGCCTACGTCTAGGGCCTACGGGCTACGCTTTCGTAGCATATTACGAGCTACGCCGTAGCTTGGCGTAGACGCGTAGACCAGTGTCTACGGTAAAATCTCACTAGATTTTACCATGTATTTCGAAATTGAGACCTACGCGTGAAATAGGTATGTTTTATTTATTTATTATGGACTGCCTCATTGGTCTAGTGGTCGCAAGCGCTACTGCTGAGCATGAAGGGTCCTGGGTTCGATTCCCGGGTTGGGCACAGTGTCCAAAATCAGAAAATCTAAATATGTTTATTTTACATAAACCTACATGGGCACTTATGAAACGTCAGAAAAATTGGTCGTTTCCTATGGAGACGAGCCAGCAAGAAACTCTAGGGTTACTCTTTTAAAAATAATTGGCTTTTACAATGTTTTCAAATTACAGTGTTAATAGGTATGGGAGGACAGTGTAGGCCTGTCGACACGTACCAGGTACTTAACCAAAAAAAGAAAAAGGTCTACAAAACTGTTATCGGGTGTTATCGGGTTTTTCTATTTAGAATTTCTCAGTAGCAGCTCGGAGTCTGGTTTTGTGCCCGGTTGATGGCAATAGGCTCCCTATTAAATGGGACTTAAACGTAACTGGCGAAATGTGGGTGAACTACAGGTACTCCTCTGCCCAACCCTTCGGGGAAACAAGGCGTGATGTTATGTTATGTTATGTTTGTTATTTATTATGACGCGTGCACTCTCAACCTCATAACTAATGACACGGACTGATTCTGTTGTTGTCTGAGTGAATTCGCAAAGAATGCATTAAGATAAGATACTCGTAAATTTAATTTGTTCAAACATGTGTAACATGATACATGAATATGCACATATAGATGGAAACATAATTTTACCGGACCAACATGTTTTGCCTCACTCGGCGTACAAAATATTTATATGTTATTAAATAAATTAGCAATTATAAATGAATTAAATTAATGTCAGTTTCTTATATAAAATTAGAGTCAGTGTGCATTGTTTATAATAAGTTACAAAATGTAATTTATAACATTGTATTATTACTATCGGTCATCGGTCCTTCGACAAACATGTTTAGCCCAATGTCGGTAACTCCGGTTCTCTTCCGGATTACCTCATTTCTGATCTTATCCTTCTAAGAAACTCCGAGCGAAGAAGGTCGCTCAGCGCGCTACGGAGTGGGCTGTCCGCTCCGTAGCGCGCTGAGTGACCTTGAATAGTTATAATGGATTTCAATAATTAAACTGATGAGCTTAGTACTGCAACTAATATCGTAGTTAGTTTGAATCCAATCTGGCATGTCAATAATGTAGATTACCGGTATTCTACCGTTTCTTGCGAGTTAATACCTGGAATGTGGGTGTACCTGCTATATGTACACCTCTACCTAACCCCTTCGGGGATAACAGGAGTAATAGAGAATAGAATACTCTTTATTATGAACACCATAAAAATTACAGATACAAATGTTGAAATTTTACAAGGGGTGACACAATGGGCGGTCTTATCGCTAAAAGCGATCTTTTACAGACAACCTTTGGATGGATTAAAGGGGGGGGAGAGACAATACTGCAGGTAGTCAGTGGTGTACCAGTTACATATACAATAAATACATAACATATATTATACATACACATACATATATATATGTATGCCATAAACATGAAACAAGATCAAGAACTATAATAAGTAATGATGATGTTTAAGGAGAGAGAAAGTGTTTTTTTAATGTTATGTCTTAAAACCTGGATCGAATAGTTTTGAACTAGGAAATTCATAGAAGCTTCACGTAGACTTGATTCAGCTCGTGTTTTGTGGGACTTATAACGTAACTGTAAAGATTTGAATCGTTAGATTTGTCCTCGCCATACTAAGTCGCAGAGAGCCTAAGAGCAGTAGTAGCCCAGAGGTAACGGCCGCGACTTACCGAGTTTTAGGTCGTAGGTTCGAACCCAGGCAGGCGCTTTACTTTGTGTAAATTATTTTATCACCACTGATTTCAAAACGGTGAAGGAGGAACGTGAGGAAACCGGCATGTCATAGAACCAAAAATTCGATGACATTTACCACTCCCTGTTACAGAGAGGAGGCTTGTGTCTCAGCAGTGGGAACATTATAGGCAGATTATGTATACTAAGTCGCGCGAAAAAGTGTCATAATTGAGAAGATTGAGCTCATACGATAAAGCCCCATTTACACGATGCAAGTTTCTTGCCTGTGTCATAAAATGAAATTTTGACGATGCAACTTCTATTGCTGCTTCAACATATAGTATGCCAAATGCAATTGATAATGATGTTTCTGTGGCAAGCAGGTCGAGTCTCTGCAACTTTGTATGGGTCAGAGGTGTCAAAACAGAACGAAAACGACCATCTTTTGACACGGTAGGGTGAATCTACGATTTAATTCTTGAGAACTGGCAATATGTTAATTTTTAAAACAGGTCTGCTTGGTTGCAAGGTTGGGATGACTAGGCAGGGAGCGAGCCTGTCCAGAGGGATTGCAATCCGGCGTAATTTTCAATCCACCGATGGATGAAATCAGGATGATTTTCGCTTTTCAGTCCAAACTGAACTGTTAATGATTTTTTCGTGTACTTATTACAGGTAGTTTATAAAAAAAACATATTATATAAAATCAACTTTATTTCCAACGTTAAGATTAGACAACGAGCAAACAATTAAAATCTAGTAGTTCAGGTAACTAGTAAAATTTTAACGACGTTACGAGTGGCTCAGTCTTTCTAGAATTCACTTTCACGGATAGATCAATTATTTTATTAAGTAGCTTTATAAAATCTAATACAATTAACCTTGCGTAATTTACTGAGATGAGTACGAGTAATACCTGTAACAAAAGACAAAACATATTTAATTACAATTTTATTTTAAATTTAAATTTCTACGTAACGTATCTCAATTCAATTCATTCCACAGTCTAATAATTTAGACAATTTGTATAAACTATCCGGCATTATTTACTTATTTAATCATCTTTTATAATATGATTATGATCTTTTATAATATAAATAATGGAATAATTCCCACACTCATCAGTGACACTCATCAACAAAATTCATTTGGCGTCGAACGAACTTACCACCACTCATCACATGAAACGCATTTAAAGTGCCTACTTATTGAACTGCGTTATTATTTTTCAAAAAATTGCTATCATCAGATCCGGTTAACGTTTAATGATGCCGGATCCACCGGATTACCGGATTGCAATCCCTACATCTGTTAATGATTATCGAGTTTATTGGGTTTTGCAGTGATTGTTTAATCTGATGTTCTTTCGTAGATACCTACAATTGGATTACGTGGTCATCTAAAGCAAGAATTATGGTCTTCTGCTAGAAAATCAGACGCTACTCCTAGTATAATTTATCATAGAACAAAATTGTAGTAAGTAAGTAGTAAATCTTGCCAGCAAAGTATTATTTCTGTACGCAGATGAAATACTGAATAACACATGTGTTTCACCACAAAATAGTTCAGTAATTAAAGCAAATTGAATTTAACAATGAACAATGCGCTAATTAATTAGTTTGCGGGATTAATACAATAATATTATTTTGGCTAATAGTAACTTAAGCACTACTGCACATGGCGCGTCGCATTCCACGCGCGCCTCAAAGAGATGTCGTCAGCACAAGTGTAGGAGTCCACTAGGGCCGATGCCTGCCGGGGTCGCGGGAAGGTACTAAAGGGTTCCCGAGGCCCCTGGCGACACAGGCAACGGAAGGAATACACCCTGGGTTTTATTCAGTAAGAGTCTGACACACCCTCCCGCTCCGCCCAGAGCGGAGAAGTTAGTAGTAGCGCTTGCGACCACAAGACAACCAAGGCTCCGAGTGTCACCACTATGTGGATCGCCCGGAGGACACGGTGGAGCATACTGTGGAGGTCTGCTCGGCTTGGGCAGAGCACCGCCGTGTCCTCGTGGAGGCGATCGGTGGCAGAGATCTCTCGCGTCCGGCCCTGGTTCAGGCCATGGTACGGAGCGAGAGGGCACGGACAGCCGTCACCTCCTTCTGCGAAGCAGTAATGCTCGCCATGGAGGAGGCGGGACAGTTGAGGAAAAGGCAAATTTCGCACCCGCTCGCTTCTAGCCACCGCAGGAGACGCCCTGGGCGTCGGGAGTCCCGGGCGGATTTCCGGCTAACGTAGGCGCGGGCTTGCGGACGGTGAGCAATGGGTAGCTCACTGTCCGGTAAGGACCAGGCCCGGGTCAACGGCGCGTTGTATTCCACGCGCGCCTCAAAGAGATGTCGTCAGCACAAGTGTAGGGGTCCACTAGGTCCGATGCCTGCCGGGGTCGCGGGCAGGTACTAAAGGGTTACCGAGGCCCCTGACGACATAGGCAACGGAAGGAATACGGGTGGGTTTTAGTTAGTAAGAGTCTGACACAACTTCTCCCGCGGAGTTCCCACTCCGCCCAGAGCGGGAGAAGTTATTTGATGATCTCCCACCCAAAAAATGCCTGCATATGCGTGCCATTAGAAAAAAATAATTGATGGAAACTCCTTGGTGATACTCGTATTCTTGGATTTGCCCTGTATAGTATTGGTAAAAAATTGTTTTTCATTATTTTGTTAGAGAAAAAGTGTTATAATATGATTCTATTTTTAAATTTCGGTATTGTATTTATAAAGTACATGACATATGTCAATAAAAAACTGGTTTTGCTGTTTATAATTCGAATTTCACGATATGAGAGTAAATAAATAATTTAATAGAGCACCTTTATTTTGCACCTTTATTATCGATCAGTGGTTTGTTATATACACCTATTGTGTTTTAATTTTGTATAAACTTTCCGAACGCGGGCGTATCTGCATCAATTTGAGTTTTTGAATGGCCCGCGCGGTGAATTGGGACCCGCTCCCTCTCACACAGAGCAGGCCTGCGGGAACGATACATGCTGATTATGTATTTCATTATCTGGGGCTTCTGCGTACCTATATCTGTTTTGTGACAATATTTCGTAAAACACAGTGCTTTACATGCGGTCGTTAGACCGTCCTTGAATGCGATACGAGATGGGATACAACGGATTCAGATATGAACATGGCTTAGTTTATTATTTGAGGAGTTTTTCGGTTATCTGTTAAGGACAGTCTATAGGAAGTATCTATCTAAATTCAGTAACAACAATAAAGTTATTCACATTCTAAGTATCCGCACTTAGAATGTGCATAACTTTATTGTTGAACAAAAGTCGATTTATTTATTAAACTTCTCGCATACAAATAAGGTACAAAGGCAGACTTAATGTCCTAAGCTAAGATATTTTATTTTATTTATGTTATTGGTTCACCAACAATTGTTTACACAGGTTGTATGCTAAGGAAACATGCGAGTGTGTATGCAACAGTGCAAAAATCACTTACAGGCGAACTTCGCATGCATAAAGAAGCTGTACATAAAATAATCATTTGTCTAGTTTTAAATTACTTATCTAAAAGTGTAGGTAATGAATATAACGATATAATGACATGCACCAATAAAAAGTAATAATATTATAATATGTGAAAACACACATGATCTACTTAAGGAAAATTGAAAGCCAACTTTCTTAAATAGGTACCCATTTAAGGCTTTCAATTTGCCCAAACTTTCAAAGTGCACATCGATTTGATCGCTGCAGCTATTTACGATCTTGCATAACCTTGCATAGGGGGAATTAATTGGTGCCTAGAACCGTTCTTCTCTGCGGGGGGCGGAGTGGTGTTATGGGACTGCGGGGAATTCTTGAGGGAGCAAGGATGTGTGCAATCTTTGTGGGCAGTCGATTTTATGGTTCATTACTTTCACACAAACATTGCGTCACTAATGCGTCGGCGATTGTCTAGCAAAACCATTTTAAAGTGTTTTAGTCTTAAGAGACTGAAATACTTTAAAATGCGAACGTTCGTACAGTAAGCTGTACGAACGTACTTTTTTAGTTATTCCGCTGGAAAACGCCTTTGAAGCGTTCTACACGCAACGAATGTGGCATAGTGTGGACGCCAAATCACGTTACACTGATTATAAATATGCTGAGAATAAAGCAATTATAAAGTATAAATTTAGTTTTAAAACACCTAAACTGTTCTGAATTTCTTATAAGAAATCCCAGCATTTTTGAGGACTTTTTTATTATATTGTCTATATGTGGAATAAACGTTAGCTCTCGATCAAACGTAATACCAAGGTCTCGCATTGTGTCCAATCCTACAATTTTTATTTCATCTGTATAATAGTCTTGGTCTATTATATAATATTTTCGCGTGTGTTTAACTTGGTAGCATTTGCACGGTGGTAACGTGGCAACAATTTAGACGCATCTTGTTGGTGTGACACCATTGCAGAAGCCTTACTAGATCGCTCTGTAGGTCAAAGGTATCATCTTAACCCAACCTACATGGTCCTCAAGATAATTGGGAATAAAATTAATAAAGAGATTAAACAAAACTTGCCCCAAATGAGATCCCTGTGGCACCCTAGACGAGATATATCGTAGGGCTGATCAAAAACCGTTGATGACCACTTAAACATATTTATCCACAAGATACGAACTCATGACTCATGAAAGCTTTACTTAATTCTGTATAAAAATTAGCTTGGTAACATGAGTCTATAGTCTTCGTTAATAATTCAGTGAACAGTATCAGGTTGGAAGGAACTTGTGGATATAGACTCCACGAAGCTATGTTGCTCTTCGCTTTAGTACAGCTTTAGGTGATTCTGAATTTTGGGGCAGATCTCGAGAATTCGCGTCTCTGAATTATAGCCACGGTAGATAAAGTTGATATGGGTCTATAGTTGGAAACTATGTCGTCATTGTTTTACTTTTGGATTCCCATCACAAAGTAAAATAATGACGATATTGTTTTTACAACGAATTTCACTACCTTCCATTCTGAAGGAAAACACTTATTGAAAATAAGTGACAGTAATGTAACCAACTCGGCCGCACACTTGTGACTCAAAATAGGTGATATTCCATTTGAACCAGCGCCCTTATTGCAATCCAGGTTACTTAACTACTTGTATAAGGCTTCACAGTCAATAACTAAATTAGATAAACTTAAACTATAATTTTGAAAGTTATGTAAGTATCTATTATTACGATTATTTTCGCCATCCGGTCATAGTCAATCAAGTCGAAAGTCTGACAACCAACCAACAAAGTTGGGAAAAGGCAGGCAGATGATTCTCGCCATCCGGTATATTAACTACAAAGTAAGATGCAAAAAAACTCGCATATTTCGGTTCCGTCAGAAGACGTACTGTTACTATCTGTCATTGACCTAGGATACATGCTAGACCCCCACGTGTAGCTTTTATAAGTCCAAAACAATTCGGGTTTATGTGTGAGTTCATCTTCCAGTTTGTTTATGTTGTTATTGTAGCGGGAAATTGCAAGGTCATCACAGCGCTTACTGATTAAGTCTAATTCTATTTTATCTAAAGGGTTTTTGTAAATATAACGTTAAAGTTAACGTTTTCTGATACGGTTAAACCATGGTGGGATTTTTTTATTTTTTGGGTGAAGTACCCAAAAAATAAAAAAAATAGAAATAAACCTTTGTATACCTGTATTAATAATGTCGTAAAATGTACCATCCCATTGACGTCATGCTGTCCCTCAAAAATTCTTCCCAGTTGAGCTCTTTTAAGTAATTACGAATGGGTACGTAATTTGATTTACGAAATTTAGGTATTCCACTGACAATATTATATGGCTTCCTTATATAAAGAAATGATAATACCTTTGGCTTACGTTACACAATAGATGATTACCCAATAGAAGGTCGAGTATCCGTTCTGAGGTATAATTTGTTGTTAAATTGATTGAGTTTGTTAACATGCGTAAAATCCAACAAAGCTTCGGAAATATTAGTCAGCTTGAGGTTGTTATTAGAATTACCTACGAATTTCCAGTCTATATACATACGCATGAGTCGTTAGGTTGTTCAAAGGCCGCGTTACATTTATGTAAGAAATTTTCTAAGTAGGATATGCGCACGGGTGGTGGCGGGTATACTACACAGATAGCCATTCAACGAAAAGACTTAGCCACAGGAATACCCAAGGTAGCCCAAAGGTCCTCCCAACTACAAAAACCTTCTACTCTCGAATTGCACAGTGTATTTAGAATGTATTTATTTTTGTACAGCTTCAATACTCCCCCACCTTTACCACTGTATACAAGAACTTTCTCTATCTCTCCTGTAAACCACGTAACTGTCGTCGAATAGGTCTGAACGGAACTGTTAAGCCAAGTCTCCGAAAGAATGACAACATTTTAGTCATTACAACATACATTATGATAAACAATGTGCGTTTATGTTCGCAAACGTCTACAGTTCTGATATAATATTTGTAGACCTTCGAATTTTGAGAAATTGTATTTTCATAATAACGTGTATTTTTAGTTTAGTAGAGAGCAAACAACAATTAATTACTGTATTACGTTAAATCAACTTATTTAAAGAGTCCTTTATCAAAATATTCAGCGGTCCTCACGACAAATATTCTGCCGTTTACTTACCCAGACAAATTTGCAACCTATACCTTTAACCCTTAGTCTAGTGGCAGCATGGAGCCTTTATTAGACGGAGATAAATTTTAGAGCACATATACCGACTTTTTGTCACCAACTTTCAGTTTTTTAGATTATCATTTTCTTCCGCTAAATTTTAATCCCATTGTTTGCATTGGTACTCTTCAAACTCCTTAGTGGGAAAATTTAATGAAGTTGACAGCTCTCTAATATCATGCTTTATAGGTTCGAATTCCTTGTTGACTACGTTGATTATGCTGTTGATCATGGTTATTTATTTGTTGAAGCTTGGGAGCGAATTTCGCCTTCATAACTTCTTGGACAATGGCACGCACTTCCTCAGTGGTGACAGGTGTCGCTTAAGGGGGAGAGTTCAAGGCGGGTCTCTTATTTCCTATTGTTGTGGATACGTTTCGATTTGGTGTACCCTCATTTTTGGACGCACTTGTAATGAGATTTATACAACTCGAACATTTCCATTTACGATAAGCTTCAGAATCAGCAGGAATCCCCGGGATAGTCAGGCACGCGAAATAGAATGACTTATTGCATCTTGTGCAATTAATGAGTTCTATGTTATCTTCGGAATAATTACTGTTGGCACAGCAACTTCACGACTGTGTTGTCGAAGCCATGTTGTTTTTATAATGTTATTTTAATACCTCTCAAATTGTAATAAATAATATATTATCTATTTATTTAGCGCCCTCATAATATTTTAGTCATCCCCGCCTTTGCGTATTGCAGTTTGCACTTCTACACACTAATAAAAGCCCTCTCTGTTATTGCCCGGTTCTCAAAGCAAAGAAAAAAAAAAAACGCACACTAAAAAAGGCGCGCGATGGTGAGTCGATCAGTTGCGGCGGCTGGTCACAGCGAGTTCGTTCGATTACGCGTTTTGACGCGATGCACTGTCAGTTTGCGACTGACGGTAGATCGGATTCTTTTTCGATGTAATTTTGTCATTTTTTTTTTTAAAAGTACTCACTAGCCCACCAAATTATTGTTGCAAGTCTATAGTTCAAGTATTTAAGACTTTTCGATATTTTCGTGGAACAACAACAAACAGCGGTTACAAGTACATCTATCGGTCTTGAATTATAAATAAAATAGGTACCTACCTAAGTAATAAAAAGTATAAACTAATAATACACATACATAATTTCTATAAATATACCTATATTTTATGTATGTACATTTCTATTAGTTACTTTTGAGTTTTACTGGTAATCTGCTCAGGGAATTCGGATCAAGAAAATTAAAAATACATGTTGAGCAGTTAGGCAGACAAGCCCTGAGGGGCTAACTAATGTAACTAGTAAAAATGTGTGTTGACCTTAGCTTTCTGCTAAAATCACTGAGATTTAAATCGTAGATTCGCCCTACCCCGCCTCATAAGATGGTCGCGTTGCTGTTTCGTTTTGACACCTCAGACACACAATTACGCAGACATTTGATTTGATTGTCGTGGAAACGCCACTATTAGGGTGCTTTTCTACCAGAGATGTGCTATGCTACGTTGCTATGGATGCGTTTGAGATCCACCAATCATATTCATTGGTCCACATAGCACAGCATTGACCAATGAATATGATTAATGGATAGCAAACGCATCCATAGCAACGTAGCATAGCACATTTCTGGTGGAAAAGCATCCTTATTGTGTTATCTCACTCTTCTCAGTATGGACACTATTTCACGCGACTTACGTAAGGGCAAATCGAACGATTTAAATCTTAGTTGAAATGTCGTAAAATGTATAACCTACTAGTTGTTGCCCGCGGCTTCGCCCGCGCGGAGGGCGGAAATTATCTCACCGGAACGTACTACCGAAATAAAAAGTATTCTATGTCCTAACCTAGATCATACCTAGTCTGCTCATGTGCCAAATTTAATTCCAATCTGTTCAGCCGTTTTGGCGTGAAAGCGTAACAAACTCACTTTCGCATTTATAATATTAGTTAAGATTTCAGCAGATTTCAGAGAATAATATTTTGATAAAATAAAGTACCTACACTAAAGAACCCCTTATAATAAAACAAAAAACATTTCTCACTTTTTATTCAAGTTGTAGAAGGAGACTAATAGTCTATTAAAAGTTTGTTGTTACACGCGAAGGGCTATATTAAGCATAAAGTCCATTATGTTATTGCGTTGGGACTCCACGTTGGGAAAAACACTTACGTTCTCTGTCAAAGTTTGCAAACGCGCAGTTTACATCATAAATGTGATACATAGTACTTACAGACAGGACAGTAGGTGTAGATGGATAAAATCTATTTATTTGACAATGAGAGGAGCAGGCTTAGCATGGCGCTCTCTATTTCTTCGAAGAATAGACACGGCTCTTTCTATACAAAGTGACATTTCGTTTCTCCTTTTTTGACATCCCACCGTAGAAGTCCTTCTACATAAAAAAGGACCTAGACAAAGATCGTTAGAAACGAAAGACAAAATGACAGATTGTAGAAGGATTTCTACGGTGAGATGTCAAAAATGGAGAAACGAAATGTCATTTTGTATAGAAAGAGCCGTGTCTATTCTTCGAAGAAATAGAGAGTGTCATGCTAAGCCTGCAGTGGTGGCTTACTCGTAAGTCGCAGCCGTTAGGTACCCACCTAACGGCTGCGACTTACGAGTTGTAGATCGTAGTTTCGAACCCAGACAGGCGCTTTACTTTGTGTAAACTATTTCATCACTATTTCTCTCAAAACGGTGAAGGAAAACATCGTGAGGAAACCGGCACGTCCTAGAACCAAAAATTTGAAGACATGTGACATCTACCAACCCGCACTGGGCCTGCGTGGTGGATTACGGCCCACTGCCTCTCACAGAGAGGAGGCCTGTGTCCCAGCAGTGGGAACATTATAGGCTGATTATGATGATGATGATGATGATTATTTGACAATGACCTGCCCCTCCACTGCTTGTGAGGTACTAATTGTTTTTATAGAAAAATAGCTTCTGTCCGTGATTTCATTCGCGTGAAGTTTCATGTTTTCAACCGCCGTCGCAAAAAGAGGGGTGTTATAAGTTTGACCGCTATGTGTGTGTGTCTGTCTGTGGCACCGTAACTCTTAAAAGGCTGAACCAATTTGGATGCGGTTTTTTTAAACATAAAACATATCCTATGGCATTCGGCAATAGTGAAGCTATCTATAAGTGTAATATTTTTTTAAATCGGATCTGTAATTTGTGAGATTGCCTCTCTCTCTTTTAATTCCGACGATCTACTACTTTCAAGGACTGCTTCGTGGGTATAGTGGTCGTAAGCGTAAGTCCGAAAGGGTTACCGAGGCCCCCGCAACATAGGCAACGGAAGGAACACGGGTGGGTTTTAGTCAGTAAGAGTCTGACACACCCTCCCGCTCCGCCCAGAGCGGGAAAAGTTAGTTGATGATTACCACCTAAAAAAATCCGGCCAATCGGACTCGCATACGAAGGGTTCCGTACCATTATCTATAAAAACGGCAAAAAAATAATGTTTGTTGTAAGTGAGCCCCCTTAAATATTTGTTTTATTCTATTTTTTAGTATTTGTTGTTATAGTGGCAACAGCAATACATCATCTGTGACAATTTCAACTGTCTAACTATAACGGTTCATGAGATACAGTCTGGTGACAGACGGACAGCGGACTCTTTGTAATAGGGTCCCGTTTTACCCTTTGGGTACGGAACCCTAAAAAATAGCGTGGCCGCTTCGATGCCCAGGTTGGGCAAAGTTACGGGTTTTTTTATTAGGTTGTTTTTTGTGGGTATAAATTAGACCATAATTATAAATGGTTAGGAATTTATAAGTAGCAATCTATGTATTAGATAAAATAAAACAACTAAAACAAACCATAATTTTGAGTTGTACGCCAAATACATAATCAGCCTATAATGTTCCCACTGCTGGGACACAGGCCTCCTCTCTGTGAGAGGGAGTGGGCCGTAATCCAACACGCGGGCCCAGCGCGGGTTGGTAGATGTCACATGTCTTCGAATTTTTAACGCCAAATATATTTGGTAAATTTTTCGTGAAAAAAAAATCCTCGTTGCGTTATTGCTTTTATCTACTCTCTTATCGTAAAATTCAAATTATAAACTTCAAAACGAGTTTATATTGACATACTTTATAAACACAATACCGATATTTAAAAATAATAATCATATTATAACCCTTTTTCTCTAACAAAATAATGTTATAAAACATTTTTTTTACCAATACGATACAGGGAAAATTTTGGAAGTTATTATCACCAAGGATTTTCTATCAATTACTTTTTTCTAATGAAATGCATATGCGGGGTGCGCCATTTTTAAAACATAACAAAAAAAAAAAATTGGCTCGGTTTTTAAACACACTCGTGATGTAATAGGGTATTTTTATGAAGTGGAAACGGTAATTGTTTACACGAGCGTCAGTGATATCGCTAACCGACGCGACGTTTCATTTTAAAATGAAACTCAACTTGGCGTTGTCGTATTGTTGTGATAACTTCAAGCGTGTTATAGCGTAGGTACCTACTGCGTAAGTACAAACGATAGTGCTTGAGTGAACTTTATACAGGGGTATAAATGAAAAGGAAGGAAATACTTGGAAAATTTGAGCAGGGAGTAAATTTGCTTAAAAAATAATTTCCCGGACTACCGACAGTGACTATTTGTTAAAGATATGGTACTTACTCAAACTTTAATAAAGTAGTATTTTGTATGTATGTTGTAGACGCCTACAGAACATTGATCCCATATCCAAAAGGAATATCCAGTACCTACTTTAAAATATCGACATATTCATATTCATTGACACATCGACATATGACATTAAATCGTAGATAACGACGTAAAGACAGGTAAGTTCGTATAATTCGTCAAACTGACACCGTAAAGTCAAACCCCTTGTCATCATTTTCATGACAGGCGTCACGTGGTCGTTATGTGGTAGCATTCTTCTAGGGACCCATAGCTTAAGCGGGTGGTCAGCCCGCCGTAAGCTCGGTGACTGCTATTTAGTAGCTGATTCAGCCGAGGCGATGCCATTACGATGCTTATAAACATTTATAAGCATCGTAATGGCATCGCCTCGGCATTGCAGTATAGAGTTTCATAAAAATAATTCTGAACGGCTTGAGTTGAAGGGATGCTGATCCTGTGCTTACATGTGTGTTGACCTTTACTGTGCAAATCGCTACATAGGCCCACTTAAACTATACATTGACCTGGAAAAAACAAAACTGGTTTGCTGATTTAACAAACTGAAAACTAGTGTCATATTTTACCTACCTGGGTTCAACAACAAGGTCCAGTAATGACTGCCATATTTAATAGTTCATCTTTATCCCACCACCAACATTATGAATGCACCCACTTATGAATATCATCACATCTTCCTCCCTCAAAAAAACAAAAATAAATCCATTAATGTAGCTACACATCTAAATTCATTAACACAAAACAAATCAACTGAATATAAATATATAAGTATATATATATATATATATATTAATATTAACATAACAATTTAACAAGCATAATCAATGAATCATCTAATGAGCACTCATAATGTAAACTTAACAATTAATCTCAATGCTTATAGTAAACAGTAATATCGTTATTGCTGTATCCTAAACTTGAGTAAGTAATTTGATTATTTCATAATTCATGTAACATTTTTCTATTTTATTGTTATTTATTTTGTTCTAAAACTAACACACATGTACAATTATTGTTATCATTTATCCAAACTTTATTATTTAAGTCTATTGTAAATATCAATATTGCATTGCCGTTGATAACACGGATGAAGATTACATAGTGGTGTATTGATACTCATATTTTCACGGATACCCCCATCTATTCGGCGGTCGCACCGTCCTGCCGGAACGAGTAACATAATTATAATTATAAAACGGCTCTCAATGTTCATTCCTATGACACGATGAATTATCACAATCATAATCAAACTCACAGTCTCGAGGAGGGCAGTGTCAGTGCGAGTGATCTACTTCTATTTCGTACAACTACTTTTCCATTATGTAAACAAATAGCACATGACCTATTTCTCAGAATTCGGTCTACTACGCCTGGTACCCAATAGTATTTTATTGTATCGAAATATCTAACCTTTACAATACTATTTAATAACTCTAACGTTCAGGGGTCTTTTATTTACATTCATTTACATTTAAATACAGGTACTTAAAAAACAACAAATATATCTAATTAATTAATAAAAATAACTAAAACTATACACAAACTAAAATAGGGCGTCGAAAAATTCATCGACATCGCTGTCGACTGGTAATGTATCCAAGAGACTGGCGGCATTGCCACGTTGTATGGCAATGCTTAGCCTCTGGCCAAGGTAAAACCCAGCCCTTGGGTCACGGGAAGTGTCAACCAGCCGTCTGGAGATTTCCTTAAAAAGGCCATGAGCACTCGGACCCCACGGCCCGAGGGTTTCAACCCCTAACGGCTCGAAAATATAATTACCAACTAGGTTATTATACTTACGCCGCTTGAGGTTCTCTGCAGCCGCAGCAGCAGCGCTAGCATAGCACGTCGTGCCAGGAAGATGGGATGGCGCAAGAGTATCGACACACGTTGCATCCCACACTAAAGACCTACCCACCTTCCATGGAAATGATGACATGCCGTCTGGTCTCTTGCCATCGTCGCGTGCCAGGCCATTGGGTTCTAATACAGCTGGAACGCCGACGGTGATGTCATTAATGTTCGCGTGCCGCGCTAAGCGAACTCAAAGCCTCCAGCCAGGGGCGAATTTCTTATACTCGTAGTACTAAGCGACTGCACGCTAAGGGCACCCCCTGTGGGGTACGGACCTCGGCTTAGGGCGTCGCTGGGGGGAGGACAGCAAGATGGGACAGGCTGGATCTGGTTAATATTATTATTATTAATCGGGGAATTTAAAGCTACATGCTCAGCTGCGGCGCGGGCTGGCACTTCGTCGAGCAAGGGTCGGGGGGGACAATTACGTCGGGGTTTACGCGAGGGACCTCGGCGGCGAGGTCGGAACGTAGGTCGGTGTGATTTGTGCACTGTACTCGTTGCCCTACTGCTTTCCTGGATGAGGGTAATGGGGTCATCGGGGTCGGTGAGGATGTGCCTTGGACGGCGAATAGAGCTAATGGTGGAGGGCCTATAACTGGCGGCCCGCGCCCCGCGCGACGAGAGGGGATATTTATACGCGGCGCAGTTTGGAGCGCGCGAGGGAAGCGATCTACAACTGCGACCCGCGCGCCACCACACGTATTATTTAACAACTACATTTTGTAAATACATCTTAGGAAACCCCACTACTTGTGCCCATGCATTTTTCTATAAGACCTGTACATATCTCTGTGTGATCTATCCTAGTCTTGATTATACCTAAATTCGTAACTACATCTGGAGTATCATTTACACTACCTAAGCGCTACAGTGGTGACCCCGACGTGATAGTGATTTTGTGAAGACCTCCAGATCAAGTATTCACCATGCCTAACGAAAAAGAACCAGAACTATCAGGTGTGTCGACGTCGCTGCGCATTCCACCCATCTGGCGTGACAGAATACGCTTGTGGTTTACGCAATTCGAAGCCATCATGTCTCCGCAGAAGAAGGGTGATCAAGCCATGTACGAGCTCGTTATCGGACACCTTGAGAGGCAAGACCTGGATGAAATATCGGACATCATTCTCCATCCACCAGACAACCAAAGGTATGCCGCACTGAAGAGTCGGTTGCTCCAAGTGTATGAAGAATCTGAACAGCGTCAAGTACAAAGATTGTTGTCCGAGATGGAACTCGGCGACATGAAGCCTTCGCAGCTGCTACGTCGAATGAAGAACCTCGCCGCGGACAACATCTCCGACTCAGCGCTGCGAATCATGTGGACCAACCACTTGCCGCAATCCGTTCGAGCAGTCCTCGCTGTCAGCGATAATATCGCTAAGAAATCGGACATCCACGAGCTGGCAGTGATGGCTGACAAGATTCTTGAGCAGACGCAACCATACGGCACTGTCGCGGCAGTTAGCTCCACTCCCACCACCTCGCATGCATCTACGTCACTGGAAGAGAAGATCGACGCTCTCACACGAGAAATTGCTGAGTTGAAGGCAAAACAATCGCAACAATACAGCTATAGACGCAGATCGTTTAACAGGCGACACTCACGATCGCGTTCGTCGAGCCGGACCAGCCACGATCGCGCGCGAAAAGACCAATCAGCGATCTGTTTTTATCATCGCAAGTTTGGCAAAGAGGCGAGAAGGTGCACGCGGCCGTGCAGCTACGAAGACAGCAGCGCCCGCTCGGGAAACTAACACCTGCGTTGGCCGAGGCGGGACAAAAACTCAAGTTTATCTTTCTTGATTGATACTGGCGCCAACGTATCCGTGATACCGAAGAGAAAAGGCGGGAACGCAACACCAACCGATTTCTGTTTATATGCCGCGAATAACACAGTGATTCCAACGTACGGTGAGAAGACACTACAACTGGATCTCAACCTACGTAGACCTTACACGTGGAAGTTCATCATCGCCGCAGTCAGCAAGCTCATCATTGGCGCCGATTTTTTAACGCATCATCAACTTCTTGTCGACGTAGCCGGCCGATGTCTCGTCGACAAAGTTACCAATCTCACCACCAGAGCACCAGTCATCTACTCCGCCGAGCCTACTGTGAGAAGTATCGATGTTGATCAGCCTTACCACCGGCTACTCAGCAAGTACCCCGACATCCTTCGACCGTCATGTATGAAAGAGACCCCAAAGCACCGTGTGGAACACCTCATCGAAACTACCGGCCCACCAGTGTACAGCAAGACCAGACCATTACCACCACATCGATACCTGCCCGTGAAGAAGGAGTTCGAGACGATGATGCAGCAAGGAATATGTCGTCCCAGCAAAAGTCCATGGTCCAGCCCGTTACACGTCGTACCAAAGAGAAACGGTGACATTCGCGTATGTGGCGACTACCGCAGACTCAATGACGTCACCAAACCAGACCGCTATCCAGTACCACGACTCAAGGACTTCACGAACCTACTTCACGGCAAGAAGATATTTACTACGCTTGACCTGAATCGTGCGTACCAACAGCTGCCTGTATATGAACCGGACATCGAGAAGACCGCCATCACCACTCCATTCGGTTTATTCGAATTCCCTCGAATGTGTCCAGGTCTCAGAAACGCCGGACAGACATTCCAACGGTTCATTAATGAAGTACTCATCGGGTTAGATTACGCATTCCCATTCATTGATGACGTCATCGTCGCATCAGATAATGAAGCATGCCACATCGAAGACTTACAAAAGGTGCTACGTAGATTAGACGACTGTGGAATAACAATAAATCCATCGAAATGCGTCTTCAGCAAAGAAAATGTCAAGTTCCTGGGCTACGAAGTGTCAAGTAACGGAATCAAGCCAACACAAGAAAAGGTCACTGCAATCACTGCCTACCCCCAACCAGTGACAATTCATGACTTACGTCGATTCATCGGAATGGTAAACTTTTATCGCGACAGCATTCCAAATGCCGCACACATACAAGCACCACTCAACGCGTTCTTGCACAATTCAAAGAAACGTGACAAAACCAAAATAGAGTGGAACACAGAAGCTTCACAAGCATTCGAGTTGTGCAAAGCCGGCGGCATACAAAACGCAGCTTTGCTCGCTCATCCATCCCCATCACCGAACGACGCCATCTCCCTAATGTGTGACGCATCGAATACGTGCGCAGGAGCCGTACTACAACAACTTGTAAACAAGAAATGGATACCACTGGGCTATTTCTCAAAAAAGTTCTCCGACACACAACAGCGATACAGTACATTCGACAGAGAATTACTATCCATCTACATGGCGATCAAACACTTCAGGAAAATGTTTGAAGGAAGAGAACTCATTGTTTACACCGACCATAAGCCGCTGACCTACGCTATTCGCAAGCCGCCGTCAGACAACGACACACAAAGACGCACTCGACAATTGTTATTCATCAGCGAGTTCACTACGGACATTCGTCATGTGAGTGGAGTAAACAATGTTGTCGCCGACGCACTCTCACGCATCGAAACCGTCGACCTACCATCGCCAATTAATTACGATGACGTATCTCAAGCACAAGAAAGAGACAGCGATATACCCAACTTATTGAAGCAAACAAATATTCAACTCAAGAAAATCGTCATGCCTGCTTCAAACAAGCCAATATTCTGCGAAACGTCTACGTCACACGTTCGACCGTACCTACCAACTGACTTTCGTCGCATCGCTTTCAACGCTGTGCACAATCCAAGTCATTCCGGGTTACGAACTACAGGCAAGCTCATGCAACAACGCTATTTCTGGCCCGCAATGAACACCGACATTGGCAATTGGGCGAAAACGTGCATATCTTGCCAACGCTCGAAAGTTCAACGTCAGAACCACAGTGAAGTGGCAGCGTTTCCACCAAGCGAACGATTCCAACACGTACACATCGACATCGTTGGTCCACTACCCACTTCATCGTCTGGACATCGCTACCTGTTGACAATGATTGACCGCTGCACACGATGGCCCGAAGCAGTACCTTTACGGGAAATCACTGCCGATATCGTCGCCAAAAAGCTATATGAAACGTGGATATCTCGTTACGGGTGCCCTGCAAGAATAACGACAGACCAAGGACGACAGTTCGAAAGCTGTCTATTCAGAAACCTCGCACAACTGCTGGGAATCGAACGAACTGCTGGGAATCGATCGAATTGCGACTGCCTGGGGATTTCATAGCACCATCACCAGCAGCGAAGTTAATGGATCACAACTTCGTCGATCAATTACATGACGTCATCACGGAGTTAACACCAACATACAAATCGCATTTCAACAAGCGATGTATGTTCGTGCACAATGATCTACAAACATGTAGCCACGTGTTGCTACGCGACGACACCGTCCGCAAACCGCTACAACAGCCATACAAAGGTCAGTACAAGGTCATCGAGCGCAACGAGAAGTTTTTCACCATCCAACTACCAGGAAGATCTAGCACAATATCGATCGATAGACTCAAACCGGCATACACTATCAGCACTGAAGAACACGACCACACGAGTAGTGAGACGCCCCAGTCAGCTGCAGCTACCAGCGAAGATAACACCAGCCTACTCCCGGCCAACACCAACGAGCGCCGCACCAGATCAGGGCGATTAGTAAAGATGCCTGTACGTTTTAACTAGGGGGGGAGTACTGTAGCTGCAAGTCAAGTCATACATCCGTCCGCTGCCGCTGCCAACCGTGTACTGGCGCCCCGCGCGACGAAAGGGGATATTTATACGCGGCGCAGTTTGGAGCGCGCGAGGGAAGCGATCTACAACTGCGACCCGCGCGCCACCACACGTATTATTTAACAACTACATTTTGTAAATACATCTTAGGAAACCCCACTACTTGTGCCCATGCATTTTTCTATAAGACCTGTACATATCTCTGTGTGATCTATCCTAGTCTTGATTATACCTAAATTCGTAACTACATCTGGAGTATCATTTACACTACCTAAGCGCTACAACAACTTCGCCACAGTGACAGCGATGAGGAGAACAACATGGAGCTCCTAGTCTTAGGGAAGCAGCGAGGCGGAAAGTAGTGTCGTCGAACAGAGTACCAATGTTCGACGACGGTAGTGCATGAAGCCACAGACCCGTCTCCCACTTACCCACAGCCAGCAGGCGCGCACGCTCCGCAGTAGTAGTAGAGGTGTTAAGTAAATCGTTCTGTACTACTCTGCAGAGCGGCTCGTCCCACCGTCTCTGGGAAGATGGATTGTCAGGTAGGTCTGAGTTCAGGCAAGCGAGTCTCCAGGCATCCATAGCCTCGGTGAAATACGGTACATCAAAATTAATCAGTGTAGAAGCTAGGATTTTCCTGATTAATTTCTCAGTACCGTGGACCGAGGATATGAAAGCCGGTAAACTAATACTAGAAATTTTGCGGACGCCTAGGCCTCCCATACGAATGGGAAGAGTAGCTTGTGTCCAAGCTCGGTCGTCCATGGCCACATTTAAAACTGAAGTTAATGTGTGCCGGATAATTTGGTCAATTTTGTCTAAAAGGTGAGTGTGCTTCCATAAATGGGAAGCGCGAAGGAAATATGTTATTTTAGGGCCGAAACAGCAGTAGCGAATTAATGTGATGGCCGAATGCATATTAATTTGGAATCTTTCCGAAACGTCGTTGAAATTTTGTATTTTTTCCTCAATAAAAACGGGAAAGGAATTCTCAAAGATTGGAGACCCCAGGAGACGAAGAGAGCTTTTTTCTATAATTTTAATTTCTGGAGCTATTGCGTTAAATTTGGGAAGTGTCAGTTGTCTGTCAGTACTGTCCGCTAAGTATAGTTCACATTTAGAAAGGTTGAGATCAAGGCCAATGGACTGAAGTTCATTTTTTAGGAAATGTAGGTCATTAAAACAGATTCTACATCGCCTCCCAAAGTTCCATCATCAAGATACCAAACATTAAATTTTGAATTTAGCTGCCGAATAATGGGGTGTATGGCTAAACTAAAAATCACTGGCCCGAGAGGGTCACCTTGTTGACAGCCAACAGCAGATTCCAAAAGTTTGTCCCGGTACAGTAATTTAGATGGGTGTCTGTAACATTGCCAAAGGAAGCTATAAATTTGGGGTATTTCGTTTCTAATTTCTGCCAGCAAGGTGTCCCTATTAACAGAATTGAAGGCAGTCTTTATGTCAACCTTCAGGATGACCTCTCCTTTGCCAGAATTTAGGTAGGTCGACAAGGCGTGTACGGCAGCCTCACAGCCACCTTTGGAGCCGTAACCTAGCTGCAGGGGCTGAAATTTTTCCGAAATTTCATTTTTTTTTCTAACCTTTTGATCAACTTGTAACGGAGTTAAGTTCTTACTACTTTTATCATAATATTCTTTTTGTTTATTTTGCCTGTTTATTAATTGTTCTTTTATGTTATTATGCACTTTTGGTAACAATAATGTTATAGGTGTCGGTACTAATAAGTAATTAGGTAATTTCGGCTGGTGATGCTAGATCAGTACCCAGCGGTGTATTCAAGCATTCTAACAATGCTAGACGATAATCCGTGTTGTCTTATGTTGACTTTTTAATAATATTTTTTACTGTTTGAATTGTGCGTTCTATTTGCCCATTCGATTGAGGATAGTAAGGTGATGACGTCATATGAGTAAAATTCCAATCTAGTGCAAATTTCCTAAATTCAAATGATGAAAATTGTGGCCCGCAGTCTGACATGATCGTATTAGGTATTCCATGACGGCTAAATATGTTTTTTAAATGATTAATTATGGTTCCAGAAGTTGTACCACATAATGTAATTAACTCGAAATATTTACTTAAATAATCCACTAGCGACAAGTAGTTCGTACCTTTAAATTGAAATAAATCTACACCAACCTTAGCCCATGGTCTGTCAGGAACGTCGTGACAATTAAGCTCTTCTTTCTGATTATTTTTTCTATGCGCTAAACAGATATTACAACTTTTAATCATGTTTTCTATATCATTGTTAATACCAGGCCAAAATATTATTTCTCTAGCTCGTAATTTGCATTTTTCAATTCCCATATGTCCAATATGAATCTTTTTTAACATCTTGTTTCTCATTACTTTAGGTATAATTATTTTATCCGATTTCCAGATTAACCCATTTGCTACAGTTATGTCCTCCCTTTCCAGTATTGTTTTATATTGTTATTTATGCTATCTTTATTTTCAGGACAACCTTGTAAAACATGTTTATTTAATTCAACCATCTCTTCATCTATTTCTAGTTGCTTTTGTATGTCTATGAATTGAGCGTCCGTAAGATATTCACATTTATTTTTCACACTATCGGTCAATACGCATACCTCATCCCTGCCGCTACATATAGCGGTTTGCGACGTTCCTTCGCTCACCTACGGCGTCGTTTCGTAAGCACGTGATAACGCGTCAGCAATGTACAAGTGTTTTCCCGGTTTGTAAACTAATGTGAATGTATAGCGCTGTAACCTCAACATCATCCTCTGTAAGCGAGTTGGAGCATCTACAATTGGTTTTTTAATAATGCTAATTAAGGGCTTATGGTCTGTTTCTATTGTTACATCCGGACGTCCAAAAATGCATGCATAAAATCGCTCGCAAGCAAAGACGGAAGCATACAATTCTTTTTCAATCTGTGCATACCTTTGTTCTGTTATAGTTAAAGCTTTAGAAGCATAACTTACAGGAAGCCCATTTTGCATTAAGCACGCACCTAACCCTGTGGAACTGGCATCCACGGATATGACTATTGGCTTTTCCAAACTATAATATTGTAGAACAGGCCGTTTCGTTAAACACATTTTAAAATTATTAAAACACTGTAAACACTTTCTAGTACTTTCTTCAAAACTTCATCATGTTTGTTTTGATCTGAGGCTGATTAATAAATCGTCAATATACGAGTACATACACACACCTTCAATATCATCAAAGTTTTCATATATTTTCTTATGAAAGACCTCTGAGGCCGAACATATGCCATAAGGCAGGCGTAAAAATTTAAATCTACTAAATGGTGTATTAAATGTACAAAGTTTACTACTTTCTCCTAATATCACGTTCCAAAACCCTGAAGAAGCATCTAATGTGCTAAAATACCTAGCCCCAGCTAATTTTGACACAATTTCATCTATAGTTGGTAGCTTGAAATGTTCTCTCCGGATAGCCTTATTTAATTCTTTCGGATCCAAGCAAATTCTTAAATCACCGTTTGAATTTTTAACCACAGTTATACTGCTAACCCAATCAGATGGACCCTCTACTTTTGCTATAATACCTTGTGACTCCATTTCCAATAGCTTTTTCTTAACTTCGTCGCTAATCGCAAATGGCAACTTACGAGGCGCATGCACTACGGGGACGGCATCGTCCCTCAGTTGTATATTATATTCTCCCGGTAGACAACCTATACCTTCAAAAACATCTTTATAATCTATATTTATCTTGGATTTGATATCGGACCGCTGCACAGACATAACCCTCTTAATTAAGTTCATTTCTACACATGCACAACGTCCCAATATAGGAGTACTATTTACATCTACAATTTTAAACTCCAATAAATACAACTTATTCTTATGATAGACTTTTAAATGTGTTTTCCCTAAGACAGTAATGAAATCACCTGAATAACCGCTCAATTTAGTATTAGTTTGCAATAATTTATCAACGGATATTCCTAATCTGGACAAAAAATGCATCGGTAGCACATTAACGTCTGCGCCCGTATCTTACTTGAAGTTTATGCTATGTTCATTAATTTTCAAATCTGCAGTCCAATCACACAAGTCTTTATTTAATGCAAATATTACCTTTTCGTCTGTCGCCTCCACTAAGTACACACCACACAATTTTGCGAAATGGTTCATTTTCGAGCAGCGGAGACACCTCTTACCATACGCCGGACAAGCATTCCTTCCGTGCATACTACCACATCTGCCTCACAAGGGCGTCGTGCGCGGTCTGTATGTCGGCTGCTACAACTGACGAGTGGCGTCGCCGTCGCATGTTCTCGTAGACGATGTCACTCCATATCCTACTTTATTATTACGCCGTAATGCGTTAATATTTAGTTTTTTTTTCTTGTAAATTACTGTCCTGTTTAACACTGTGAACTACTTCATTCTCCTTCTTTATGTTCTCTGAATACATTCTTGATACTACCGCTGCTAGACAAATCTCTAATGCTTTTGTCAATGTAATAATCGTAATAATCGTTTTCGAATAGCTGGGCTTGTGACTCCACACACAAGTCGGTCTTTTATGAGGTCGTCCTTTAAATTTCCAAACTCACAAGTCTTGGACAATTTCCGCAAGTCAAACACATATTGATCTATTGACTCATTTTGCTGCTGATCTCGTGTAAAGAACTTATGCCGTTCCACCGTTAAATTTTTCTTAGTTTTAAAATGTTCATCTATTTTTTTCCTTGCTTTGTTCTAATATTTCGCGGCATTGCTCGCCTACTAAAAATTTGAATTCTATAACTGGTGTTTTTGTCGACAACTAACACGCGTTGAAATATATCGTGAAGCCCTTCTTCCATCTTTCCCAACTATCACTCAGCTTGCCTGATGCCACATCAATCAAGTTCTCATCAAATTGAAACGGTGACGGCGGTGTTAACACTGTTTCCATTATTGCAATTTATTTAAGTACCTATACAATTTATCGTGTTTCACTTTATTTCACTCACTGCTAATTATATTCTACTGTACTTTATTAATCACCGGCTGCGCCATGTTATGTTATGCAGAACGTTAATCAAACAACAATGTCCAGTAATGACTGCCATATTTCATAGTTAATCTTTATCCCACCACCAACATTATGAATGTACCCACTTATGAATATCATCACAGTTAGTAAAACATATTCAAATTCTTGTTTCTAATTGATGTTATTTCCACTGCAATAAATAAGTAAAGTATAATACATATTTTTATTACTTGTGTAAATTTAAATTAAGTTAAAATTATAGAAGTTGTTGCGCAAACTAAACTTTATGCGTGAATTTTAAAGTTATTTTTACACAAACGTACATTTGTTAACATGTCTGGAATATAAATTCTGACCGCAGGGTAGTTAAAAATTAAAACATTTTTAAACGGACATATTTGGCGCCAAGCCCGGACAAGACATGTACAAGATGAGCCACAATCCTGAGCAATTAGGGACCAAGTATAAATAATATAGGATCCTCTGCAAATTACGAAACAAACCATTATCACAGCTACCAACACACCTAATAATATTTAAACGAAAATGTTCAAGTTCAAGTGGAAAGCCCACTTGAACTTGAACATTTTCAAACATTGTTAAAATTTAAAACGTATAATTTTAGTTTCATGTTGATCGGTTATGTGATATAACTGCATGAGGCAAACTTTTTAATAAAAGTTTCAGTAATGTACGGAAAATATTCAAGTTCAAGTAGGCTTTTGTTTCATTTTATTTTAGCTGTTTAACAAAAACATTAAATAAAGAGCTGTAAAGCTAAGCACACATTATAGCCGCAGCACGGCGCCGTGCCGCACCGCGTCGCATTGCGAAAATGCGACAAAGCACATTAGAAACCGCGGCGGGTCGCACCGCAACGCAGTAATTGTTTCAGACTGATTCAAATAAGATATTGATTGTTTCCTTTCCAGTGCAGTGAGTCTCGCGCATATTTGGCTGGCCGCGCCGGAACGTATCGCATTGCAAAAATCCTCCTAGATCACTTTCGTACATTTTGTATGAACAATCGCACACTACAGGCGGGCCGCATTGTAACGCAAAACATAGCCTCAAAAATACGCCTATCGAGCGACCCGCCGTGCGCCAGTACGTTGCACTGTTTTTTTTATGAATGGCATCTCGTAGTTGACCTTGAGGTGACTACTTAACCGGACTATCCTGTGGCTGCCTTAAGCTAACTCAAAGCCTCCAACCAGGGGCGAATTTCTTACATTACTAAGCGACTGCACGCTAAGCGCATGGGGCGTGAGGTACGAACCTCGGCCTAGGGCGTCGCTGGGGGAGGACAGCAAGGTGAGACAGGCTGTATCAGAACTGGATAATTATTATTATCTGGGGAATTTAAAGCTACAGACTCAGCTACGGCGCGGGCTGGCACTTCGTCGAGCAAGGGTCGGTGTCTTCGCGAGGGATCTCGGCGGCGAGGTCTGAATGTATATTTGTGATTTCGGTGCGCTGTACCCGTGGCTGTACTTCCAGCGATGGTCTTCCATCGCTGGAACTTCCTTGGGACAATCTTTCAAGAATGATTGTACGTGTTACGTGAGTGAGTCTATCGTGGCTGTCGTGTCCGCGATAGAGTCGAACTGGTCAGGGATGGAGTGGGCGTCTAATGTGGTGGATTTCAGGCAATCGCTTTCCTCCAGTCTGTTACTACCACCAAACTTACTGTCACCAAAGTGAGAGGGGGTTGGTCAGGGTCGTTAAGACCGAGGCGTGGGGCCAGTTTTAAGGCAACTGGACGGTGGTCTGAAGAAAGTTAGTCTAGCGCTTCTATGGAATCCAACAGTAGGTCTATATTCTTAAGAAGTGCTACGTCAAGTACGTCAGGGGAGTGGTTGGGGTTATGGGGAAAGTGAGTGGGAAAATTTAGGATGGGGCAGAGGTCAAACAGGTGTTTTCCTCTGGTAGTGATCCTAGTGCTGATCCAGGCAGGATGTTTGGCATTGAGATCGCTCGCTATGATAACGGAGCCACTCAGTATGACAGAGATGATGGTCGTCAGAGAGGAATTGAGAGTTTTCGGATGTGGAAACAGGGGGAACATAGGCCGATTCTAAGGTAAGCGGTTGGTGGCGGCCCGCCCAAATGTGCGTGGGCCTTAAATATTCAAATTCAAGTGGGCTTTCACATTTTATTTTGACATTTAATAAAGAGCCGTAAATTCAAGTTCAAGTGGTAAAAAAAACAATATTATTTAACAAAACATGATGCCTGTACCTTTTCCCAAAGGGATAGTCAGGCTTGCGTAGTAGGTACCTACACCCAGTTTTTGCCAGTTGTTCGGTCCTATCTAATAGAGAAGAGAAAAAGAGGGGGCGAGTTAATTTATTGACATGAACGGAGCATAAACACAACCCGCCCCGACCCTTGCTCTATCTAGCCCGCCACGTGGAGCCTGTAGCTTTAAATTCAACCCAAAATTCAATTTGATCTTATCCAGGTTGTCCCTTGCTGCCATCCCCCAGCGACGCCCTAAGCCTACTTTCGTACCCCACAGGGGGTGCCCTAAGCGTGTAGTCGCTTAGTTTATTGCGCTGGCTGGAGGCCTCCATTTATAAAGGCATCGCGCTTGCAACCTCTAGACCGACGGGGCGATCAAAACAGAATTATTTTATGTAAGGTCAGGGAAATTAATTGTTAAGGATATTAACTACCAAGTTATATCGTCCGAATATTCAAATCACAACAGTCATTATTTGACAGTTGTGATTTGAATATTTATTATATATCTATTATATTATATAATATATTAGATACACAGATATATGCTATATAATATATATATACTAACTATATGTATAAGCAACGAAAATAAATGAAGACTATAGATTATTACAGCTAACAACTGGAACAAAATTCCTTTACAATAAGAAATACACACAAAGATATATAAAAAAAAGTCCTTAGGAGATCAAAAGGCTCACACCACACACACACACAAACACATTTTTATTGTGACACGTGCCGTGCAAAACACGGTACACGCAGCTCGTAGCATGGTGACTGAAAGGGCTGGTTATTGATCCCGCATCAAAACAAAAAGTGTGCTGGCAGCCAATTTATCAGGATCACTCTTCCCTAATAGTTATTTTTTAGGGTTCCGTACCCAAAGCTTGCCAACGGGACCCTATTGCTAAGGTGCCGCTGTCCGTGCGTCCGTTCGTCTGTCACAGGGCTGTGTCTTTTGAACCGGAATAAGTAGAAACTTGTAATTTTCACTACTATGGCCGCTATAACAACAAATAATAAAAATAAAATAACGATAAATCATTAAGGGGGTCCCATACAAGAAACGTGTTTTTATTCGGCGTTTTTTTGCTCGATCTTAATAATGGCAATAATAGCAATACATATAAACGTCTAATACAATAGAGGTTCTTAAGTAAAGTAACAAATCAAAATATGTAGGTAGTGTTAAATATTGTACGGTGGTACAGAACCCTTCTTAGCTTACCCAGTAACTGGGTTGTGGAGGTCAGATAGGCAGTCACTCCATTTAAAATATAGGTACTCAGCTGCACCTAGTAAAACTGGAAGCCGTCTCCAACATAGTTGGGAAAAGGCAAGGCTCATGATGATGGCACAGAACCCTTCGTGTGCGACTCCGATTCGCACTTGACCGCTTTTTTAACATCGTTAGCGCTTCAAAAAAAAATGCAGTTATTTCGTGGGTATAAGGCTTTGTTCATTAAGGTTTCGGTTGCTGTTTGGGTGATAGATAGATAGATAGATAGATAGAATACTCTTTATTATGTACACCATAAAAAATACAGCTATAAATGTAGAAATTTTACATAGGGTGACACAATGGGCGGTCTTATCGCTAAAAGCGATCTTTTAAAGACAACCTTTGGATGGATTAGGGGGAAAGGAGAGACAATACTGCAGGTAGGCTGTGGTGTACCATTCACATATATACAATAAATACATACATACATAAAACATATTAAAATTATCCATACAATATATTCAATCATAATTAATCATAAAACTAGCGCTAAGAACCAAAACAGGTGCAAAGAACAAAGAAAATAAAAAATATGTTTAAGGAGCGAGATAGTGTTTTTTTCCCATAATTTAAAAAATGGACAGAGATTAAGCACGCCTTATTGACACGGGCAAGGCATTCCACAACCGTACTGCTTGAACCGTAAAAGATATATATTTATTTAAACTTCATGTATTTAAGTGGTACGTGCCGTTTGTCCCGGCTGTCATTCGTAGATTTGTATCAGTCGTTACGGGTAGTGAGAGGCTTTGCAGCTAACTGCGACCAACTTCGACAACGGTCTAGCCTTTATTTTTCTTCCGTCTGTCAGACTCTTACTGACTAAAAACTATCCCGGTATGTCCCACACTTGCAGCGGGGATCATGGGATCTTATGCGACTTCCGCGACCCCAGCTGGTGCCGCGGCCGCCTCAGGCCCGCGGGGGGAGTGAGGTGTAAGACTGCCCTCTGCGACGTCCAATAGACGTCCGCGCGTGGAACACTACGCGCCGCCACCTCGGGTCCTGCTGTGTGGGTAGCGACGGGACTCCCCGAGTCCATCGCCCCTGGACCCATTGCACCTGCTACGGGCAGGGTGAGTGTAAGAGATCTCCCGCTCCATTTCCGCAGCCTCCTTCTGTGACATGACTGTTTCGCAGAAGGATACCACCGCGTCCCACAGTTCTAACCTAACCTAACCCATTTGGTCGGGGTGCCCTGGCTTACTTAGTTACTGCGACCAATTCGGCTAACGCCATGACCTACCAATCAGGGACAATTCACAATTTTACGGGTGATAAAATCGGACAGATCACGAACAAAGTTGATAAGCACGTTTCGGTTTTCGGTTCGTTTATAATTTGAATGTTAAATACATTGATACCGCTTTTAGCGGCAGATGTGTCAGAGCATAACATTGATAACCAACTTGTACCTACCATATCCGGCGAATAAAGGCTCCTACATACTGGCGCGACTTGTCGCGCGACGCGTCGCGACACAAAGGCACCGCTTGTAGCGCTACACGTGGTGTCTTTGTGTCGCGTCGCGTCGCGCGACAAGTCGCGCCAGTATGTAGGAGCCTTAAATGTCTTTGTCTTTGTCCTCGTTTTTGTCTTGATACATTTATAAACTATCGAACATGAATACGTTATATTGTAACAGTTCACATTTGTTCGATAGTTTATAATCTCGCTAGATAGATTATAAACTAACTAGATGCGCCCCGCGGTTTCACCAGCATAAGTTTTGACCCCATGGGTATATCGGGATAAAAAGTACCCTATGTGTTATTCCTGGTTATAAACTATCTGTGTGCCAAATTTCATCCAAATCCGTTCAATACTTTTTGCGTGAAAGAGTAACAAACATCCATCCATCCATCCATTCTTACAAACTTTCGCATTTATAATATTAGTAGGACAATGCTCACAATCTTACGGTGACATATACATAGAAGAAAAGAAAAAACTGGCCAAGTGCGTGTCGGGCCATTCACAATTAAAGGTTCCGTAGTAGGGACGTTGGGATGAATTTATCCCAAAAACAAACTTAACATTGTAGTTTCAAAACCTGTTTTCCCATACGATATATGCCACGGTCAATTCTCTAACTGCAAATTTAAGTTCATCATCATCATCATCATCATTTCAGCCGAAAGACGTCCACTGCTGGACATAGGCCTCCCCCAATAAAGGGGGGGGGGGGTTGCCATAATCGCCACGCTTGGCAGGCGGGTTGGCGATCGCAGTATGGTGTCAATATGCATGGAGAACGCTGCTGCCCATTCTCTAGTAAGTCCCTTAGTCGCCTTTTACGACACCCACGGGAAGAAATGGGATGGTACTATTCTTTACGTCCGACACCACACGGACATTTAAGTTGGTCGACTATTACTCGTTAACTTGTATATCCCACTTAGCTGTGATAGTTTTCCTTTTAATTTCATTATAAGTACTACTGCCATGAATTATTTCACGTCTCCATAAACAACCATTGACTCTAACAAAAATTAGCACTTCAATGCTTATTGATTATATGCATTACATTACGCAAGCGGATTCTTAAATCGAAAAGTGGTGTTCACAGACCCGCAATATTTTTGAACGGCCTATCCAACGATACCTCACACCATGGGGTAGACGAGAAAAAAATCATCCCTGCATTACGTGGTACCCTAAAAAACATTTTTTCATTTTTTTATTTTAGCACTTTGTCGGCGTGATTAATATGTATACTTGTGCCTAATTACAGCTTTCTAGTACTAAGCGTCTCTGAGCTACAGAGGGGACAGGCAGACAGACAGACAGACAGATATACGGACGTGCCGAAACTATATAGGGGTAAAAAGAAGAAATAAAATACGTTTATTTGCGGTAAACATGACGCAAAGAAGGAACACAAATACAAAAACGAAACAATTTGGGGCAGCATATGCGTCACACCCACGCAAAACGGCCAACGCTCAGCATAATGCTGCGACTCTATTCGAGACAGAGCCCCAGCGCTGGTTTTCAGCGATAGCAGGCGTTGACGTGATGACGTCGACCGGTGCAACACACAGTGAGATGGGAATAAGAAATAGGAAGTCGTGAAAGGCGGGCGTTTTGGGGGACTGTCTTATGTAATTTTGACGTTCGAAAAGTGCTGATTCTCAGCCTAATTTGAATAAATGACTTTTGATTTTGTTAAAAGGAAAACTATCACAGCTAAGTACGCTTTACAAGATACCGAATAATAGTCGACCAACTTACATTTGCAGTTGGGATGTATAGGAGGACATGTTTTAACTACAATGTTGAGTTTCAACGAAAGACGTCCACTGCTGGACATAGGCCTCCCCCAATATTGGGGGGGTTTGCCATAATCGCCACGCTTGGCAGGCGGGTTGGCGATCGCAGTATGGTGTTAAAATGCATAGAGAACGCTGCTGCCCATTCTCTAGTAAGTCGCTTAGTCGCCTTTTACGACACCCATGGGAAGAAATGGGATGGTGCTATTCTTTACCCCCGACACCACACGGACAACAGTTCAAAAGTTTCAACATACTCGATACTAATACTATAAAACTTTGTACTTGATACTATAAATAAACGCTACAGCCGCTTGCTTCCCGTTAAGTTTAATAACTCAATTAACTGCTTCAATTAAGTTTATGAAGAGGGGATTTCAAGTTCAGTCTAATAATGGTTCAATTTAAATTTTCGCAGCCATCAATCAAACATTATTAATTAGATGCGGAATAATATGACGAACAATATAGTTAATTATCATCTGCCTAACGTTTTCCCGACTATATTGGGAATACCAGTATTTTACATGGAGCGACTGCCTATCTGACCTCCACAACCCAGTTACTGGGCAACACGATACCCATTGGTAAGTCAGACTTTCGGGCTTCTGACGATCCGTAACGACTGTCAAAGATCTACAAATGACAGCCGGGACCAACGGCTTAACGTACTTTCCGACGCACGAAGATGGTCAGAAAAAAAGATTGTCACCCATCCACTGACCAACCGCGGCAAGCGTAGCTTAACCTGATCGATCGGCCCGTGCGGCTGTTATTACTTAGCCACAAGCCCCTTGTGGGAATAATATAGTTAATATGCGGTAAAATAGCCTAACATCAGTCTGAACCGAAATATATAGATAAAAAAAATATTTTCTTACTTATTTATCATCTAAAATCAGTTTTGTACAGCTTAGAGCTTATTTTTTACATAAAAACTCAAGTTCGAATATAATATGATCTCAGACGATATTTGTAGAAAAATCGTTTATCAATTATTTTTTTATGATAGTTTTTTCCAATACCGACTAAGGTTTCAAAGATGGTCGCGGTATAAAATCAAATGTGCCACTGCCCATAGCGATTTGGTCATTGTCCTTTAGACCGTTTTTTTTTGGGTGGGTAGTTATCAAATAACTTTTCCCGCTCTGGGCGGAGCGGGAGGATGTGTCAGACTCTTACTGACTAAAACCCACCCGTGTCCCTTCCGTTGCAGGTGTTGCCAGGGGCCTCGGTTTATTTTTGCCTTGTCCTTTAGACCTGTGATGGCTCTAATACCTAGAGCAGTGGTGGGCCAGTGGTTACGGCCCCAACTTACGTGTTCGATTCGAACCCAGACAGGCACGTTTCTTTGTGTAGTCTATTTCAACATTGCTGCTCTCAAACGATGAAGGAAAATATTGTGAGGGACCCGGTATGTCCTGCAACCAGAAGTTCGAAGACTTGTGCCATCCACCATCCCACAATGGACCCGCGTTGTGGTTTATGGCTCAGTCTCTCTCACCTAGAGAAGGCTTGAGGACCAGATTGGTAACACATTATTATGCTATGATCGTTATACATAACTATTGATAAAACTGAGGGCAGTCCTAGAACTCCATTTATATATCAGCCTGTAATGTTTCCACTGCTGGGACACAGGTCTCTTCTTCGTGAGGGGGAGTGGGCCATAATCCACCACGCGGCCCCAGTACGGGTTGGTAGATGTCACATGTCTTCGAATTTTTGGTTCTAGGACATGCCGGTTTCCTTACGATGTTTTCCTGCACCGTTTTGAGAGTGATGAAATAAATTACACAAAGTAAAGCACCTGTCTGGTTTCGAACCCACGACCTACAACTCGTAAGTCGCGGCCATTACCACTGGGCCACCACTGCTCCATTACTCAAACTTCATTTAGTTTCTTCCTAATCTACTTATGAAAGGCATAGTATTTCGTAGATAAAGGGATCAACCCACACACAAAAGTTAGTCCGCATAATAAACTAATTTGATGTTCGAGTAAAGATAATGTTCTTACATACAGCGAAGAGTAGTCTACTTAATTGGTTTGTTATTTGATTACTCCACCTACGCTTATTGACACAAAACTAACATGTACACACATCAACATATCAAGCTATACATTTCCAGTTTATGCTGATCTCATTGTAAACTGGAAATGTATAGCTTGATATGTAGCCCTGTGTATCTACGTACAATACACACAACTAAAAACATATAAGGCCATACAAATATTTTGTTTAGTACGGGAATCGCCTCGACTGTCTCGTCGTTGGTCTAGTGATCGCAAGCGCTATTGCTGAGCATGGGTTCGATTCCCGATTCGGGCAAAGTGTTATTATTGGTTTTTTTATCTGAAAATTTTCAATAGAAGCCCGGAATCTGGATTTGTGCCCGGTTCGCCTCCTATTACATGAGACTTCAACATAACTGGCGAAATGTGAGTGTACTATAGGTACACCACTGCTTAACTCTTCGGGGAATACAGGCGAGATGTTTTGGGAATCGCCTGTTTACTGTCAGTGCAAGCTAATCGCTGAACCACAATACAAAATATCACAATATCACGCTTGTATTGCTCGAAGGGGTAGGCAGGGATGTATGTATAGTAATCTTACATTTTTCCAGTTACGTTCAAGTCATTTTAATAGGGGACGAGCTAACTGCCATCACCCCAATTACGTGTTTCAGCGTTTTTATAAATCATCTCCCAAGGGGGTATAATCCTGCCGGGGTCGCGTGGAAGTTCGAAAGGGTTACGGAGGCCCCTGGCAACACAGGCAATGGAAGGAATACGGGTGGGTTTTAGTCAGTAAGAGTCTGACACACCCTCCCGCTCGGCCCACGGCGGGAGAAGTTCTTTGATAATTTCCCACCCAAAAAAAAAGAAAAGGTGGTATAATAGGGGATGATTTTTAGGGTTCTGTACCCAAAGGGTAAAACGGGACCCTATTACTAAGACCGCCGTCCGTCTGTCTGTCTGTCTGTCACCAGCTGTATCTCATGAACCGTGATAGTTAGACAGTTGGCATTTTCACAGATGATGTATTTCTGTTGCCGCTATAACAACAAATACTAAAAAACAAATATTTGAGGGGGCTCCCATACAACAGACATGATTTTTTTTGCCATTTTTATAGATAATGGAACGGAACCCTTCGTGCGCGAGTCCGACTCGCACTTGGCCGGTTTTTAATTTCACATTTAATAGGTACTGAATGTACTTCCTTTTCAAGAGATTTAGGGGAAATATAGTCATAGTCATTAAAATCGGCCTTGAGTTGGCCGATTTTAGAGATATATAGAAGCCGACCCCTTTGTTTTTTTTTTTGGTTGGGTAATTATCAAATACCTTCTCCCACTCTAGGCGGAGCGGGAGGGTGTGTCAGACTCTTACTAACTAAAACCCACCCGTATTCCTTCCGTTGCCTGTGTTGCCAGGGGCCTTGGTAACCCTTTCGGACTTTTCCGCGACCCCGGCAGGCATTGGCCTTATTGGACCCTACCCTTGTGCTGACATCTCTTTGAGGCACGCGTGTTATTGAGTTATCTTGGAAGTTTGATTTTCTTTACAGCTCCAAGGGACCGTAGACCCTACCAACCGACCGTACCTTTTAGATATCTATTTCAACTTGGTATCTCCACGTGGTTCTGAGAAAAAGTTTCTTGACCGTCAACGAAGTTATCTATGCTATAAGAGTTCTAATCGTACGTTTTGAGGAACGGATCCCTAAATAAGATTATTTGAATTTATTATCTGCCTGTCTGTCTGTCAACTTTTTATGCCGTAACGGATGGATCGATTTAGATGAACGGCATATGGATAGGCCATAACCTAGGTTATGTGGGATAATATCCGACCTTTAAATGGGCGAAGCCCCGGGCAAAAGGTAGTTAGTTATATTATTTTAGTAATAATCTACCATTCTAATAAAGAGTGAATTAAAGACGACAACATTGTCATCATCTGCCTAGCCTTTTCGCTACTGTGTTATTCTGCCGAGGTCGCGGGGACTGCCGAGGTCGCGGGGACTGCCGAGGTCGCGGGGACTGCCGAGGTCGCGGGGACTGCCGAGGTCGCGGGGACTGCCGATGTCGCGGGGACTGCCGAGGTCGCGGGGACTGCCGAGGTCGCGGAGACTGCCGAGGTCGCGGGGACTGCCGAGGTCGCGGGAAACTTCCGAGGTCACGGGAAAGTCCGAAAGGGATACCGTGGTGTCTGGTAACACAGGCAACGGAAGGAACACGGGTGGGTTTTAGTCAGTAAGAGTCTGACACACGCTCCCGCTCCGTCCAGAGCGGGAGAAGTTATTTGATTTCCAGTCTAACAGGATGTGGCTGAATACCAACGAAAAAGACGAAACACGACAACATAAAAGTAGGTATCTATAACGCAATGTTTTTCTCGGAGTCTTTTGAGACCTTTTTTTCATTTATATAAATTGAGTGTAAGTGCTTTTTATTATCTTGGTCGTTGTCTATAGTGAAGTTGGTAGAAATTCAAGTTGTTTGCATTTTAATCGTAGTTGTTAGAGAAGGTTCTTAAATAGTTGGAGCCGTTCACGTCGGTAAATTTTATTAGACACTAGCGACCTGCACTTGTTTCGCACGGTTTTTATGGCTTGACAAAACATGAAGATTTCTTTATTATATCTAAGTTAAATATTAACTGTAAAGATAAAGATTGTGTGCTTTTTTGTGTGTTAAATAAATATTTTATTGAAAAGATTACTTTTAATAAGACTTGTAATAAGATTTAAAAAAAAAACAATGAAGAAAATTAATCTTTTCAGGCAAAGAAATGTGCCTGCCAAGCAGGCAAATAATTTCATCACCACTGCTCTCAAAACGGTGAAGGAAAACATCGTGAGGAAACCGGCATGTCTTATAACCAAAATATTCGATGACATGTGACATCTACCAACCCGCACTGGGCCCACGTGGTAGATTACAGCCCACTCCCTCTCGATGAGAGGAGGCCTGTGTCCCAGCAGTGGGAACATTATAGGCTGATTATGCAAATATATACACATAAAGCTTCCGGAATAAATTAATAAATTAAATATTATACACATAAAGCTTCCGGAAAAAAATTAATTAAATATTATACACATAAAGCTTCCGGAATAAATTACCTAAATGTTGTTGAAATCAGCATCAACATCCGTTGCGAAGAACAACGCGGTCACACAGACAGACACGAAAAGCGACTTCAATTTATAATACCTTACCAATAGCTCTGCCAAATATGGATGCCGTACACACCAGAAAATCTTTTTCGCCTGTTACAACGAACCTGGGCCCAGCCATTCCGCGACGTGATTTGGATGAACTCATATTGAGTATCGGAATCGCTGTGGTTATGTTATACGTGTGAACGGCGGAAATTCAGACTACTAATTGTTAATTTATGGAATACAAACCTTTAAAAACTTTTGTTTTTATCACATTTTAATGTCAGGATTAACTAAGGTGAAAAATCCAGCATGAGCAAAAATTGCGAAAAGTCTTTTTATAAGGCCGATTCACGTCGGAATGGCAGAAGCCGGCAGCGGCCAGCAGCGACGCGACGCGGGCAGTACCGCTGACAAGACCGCGCAAGGCCGCGAGACAGCTCGCGTCGCCGCGAGCGGCCGCACAACTTTTTCGAACTTTTCAAGCGATACTGGTCTTTTAATTATGTAGATAAAGTTTAAAATTATTTCACAACTGAAAGTGCTCGCCGCGTCGCTGCTGGCCGCTGCTTTCCCGGTGCCAATCGGTCCTTATGTAAAAGCAGAGAGTACCTACTTTGTCGATCTACACATACGAAAACATTTTATTTAATCAATCTAATTAAAGACATTTTTATTTAATTTCAATAGGTTAATAAAATATATGTAAAAAATGTCTTAATCCCTAGGCACTTTTGATGTGTGTATGTATAGTAGTTAGAGATGCCTCAAAATATACATACTTAATATCATCTGGGTGTTTTGATATTTGTTATTCAATCTCACGATGGTGGGTGAGTTTATCTTAAGTACTTAATAATATGTTCGTAAAATTAAGTTTTCACGACACCGTACGTGACACCATTGCGAGATTGAATAACAAATATCGCATGGATCAAGTCTTTGTTGACGTCATTACTGCTTACAGTAGGTTTCCGTAAATTTGTAACGCTGACAATTAATCGATCCTTGTGTCCACACACTCCCGCATCGACATAGCGGGTAGGGATTGTGACATGTGGTCGATTTTTATCGATTTTTGTTTCCAATGAAATATCGATTCTTTTAAATTGTTGTCGATCCCGATTATTACTTTGTCGACTATAATTGGGTAGGTAAAGTAGGTTATATTTAAGTTCAGTTGATGATAATTACGATAAAGTGCGTAAAGCTTTTTTTTTTTGGGTGGGAAATTATCGAATACTTTCTCCCGCTCTGGGCGGAGCGGGAGAGTGTGTCAGACTCTTACTGACTAAAACCCACCCATGTTCCTTCCGTTGCCTGTGTTGCTGGGTACCTCGGTAACCCTTTTGGACTTTCCCACGACCCCGGCAGCCATCGGCCCTAGTACAGTCTGAAGATTTTTCTACAAATCTTTTGTAGGTATGGAAAGTAACTGTTCTTTCTTTTTATGGAGAGATTTATTATCTTTCAATAAATTAATAATTCTTTGGTTATTTCCAGTGTGCAAAGATAAAATATGTAATAAATAAATAGGATTGTAAATATTGAGTGAGATAACATTGTGCTGATTCAGTATGCGGGACTTATTTGTTTTATCACGTTTATTATGTTTTTAATGGTCAACAATAATATCACCACTTTTGCGAGATAAGAGAGTATTTTTGAGAATAATTCAATTTAAAAAATATACATAATATGTGGTTATGTGTTTTTGGTCTATTGGTGTCAAGCGCTATTGCTGAGCACGAGGTTCTATTACTAAGTGTTATTGGGTTTTCCAGGAATTTCTCAGTGGCAACCCGGAGTCTGGACTAGTGCTCGGTTGATGGCAATAGGCTTGCCCCCTATTGCATGGGACTTAAAAGTAACTGCCCAAAATGTGGGTTTACTTTAGGTACACCACTGCCTAACCCTTCGGGGAAACAAACGTGACGTTATGTTATGTTATTTGAACTTATGTGAGTTTTACAACTTTGTTATAGTCTTTATCGATATCTAACCTGCAAAGAGAAGGGACATCCCTAGTAAACTATTTTGTGGATCAAAGGATGATTTTTGATTTGCATCTGTTGGAAGTTAGCAAGGAACTTAGCAATTGATGGAGTGAGATAATTGATTGAAATTGATTGCCTTCTCTTTGTTTACCTAAGAGCCCGTTCACACTAGTGTTTGTCCAGCGTAGGCGTTCGATGACCGTATCCGCAGCGCAGACGCCGCGATAACGCGACGCGTCCTTCGCGGCGTCTCTGCTGGGGCACATGAGTACGCTGCGTTAGCGTCGCGGGTGCGCGACGCATGCGCTGCATTACTGCGGTGTCATGTACAAGCAAAGCCAACAATAGAGTTTCCTCGTCGGAATCCATTTTGTTAATGATAATACCGAAACGACAACGAAGCTGTGTGACGTCTGCGCCGCGCTAGCGCAGCGTTCAATTAAATGCAGAGGAAACGCCGCGACAACGCGACGCACGCGTCGCTTTGTTGCGGCTTCTGCGCTGCGCATACGTTCATCGAAAGCCTACACTGGGCAAACCCTAGTGTGAAGGGGCTCTAAAAAATGTTTTCATCTATCTTCGGGTCGGCACGAGTATACGAAACTATCTCATGTTCTAGTGAAGATAACAATTCCGTCAACAAGTTCAGTAAATAAATATTTTTTTAAGGTTCTGAATTCAAAGGGTGCCAACGGGACCCTATTACTAAGACTTCACTGACCGTCTGTCTTTCACAGGGCTATATCTTTTGAACCGTTATACGTAGACACGTGAAATTTTCACAGAGTGCGTACGACGGGCATTTTTGTTACTTGTTATTATATCGGCTATAGCGATATAACAGCAAGTAACAAAAATAGAATAAAATTAAACATTAAAGGGGGTCCTTATACAAGAAACGTGTTAAATATTGTACGGTGGTACGGAACCCTTCGTGGGCGAGTCCGATTGCACGCACTTGGCCGCTTTTTAACTGTCGTTTTCTAAAAACAATATCCTAGAATCTATTGTTTCGGGGTTTAAACATTCAGTAGTTAGTTTTGGCACAGCCAATAAAAGGTAATAGGCGGAATGATGAGCATACCCGGACATTTTAAAGACGGACTGACCTTAATCCTTGAAACTATATGATCAGATAAATTACGCAGTTGCTCTTTTGTTATCGCAGACCCTTGAAGAAGGGAATGATTTTATTGACCATAGTGAGTGGCCATAAAAAGCCACAACTGTATACTGAGATTGGGTCCGTCGATTACATGCCATACGTAATAAATGTATATTATCTTGGTAGGCGCAGACAGTGTGACGGACAAAGTTTTACAATGACGGACGTATTTTTACCCGACTGCCCCAGAAGGAGGGTTATGTTATTCGAGTGTATGTATGTATGTCTATTTCTTTGGCTATTTATCTGAGCCTAAACGACTTGATAGATTTGAACAAATAAGGTATAATCATAATCAAAGTATAAGATTCGTTTTAATTGCGAGAGTGACATAGGGTACCTATACAATTTTATATTATTTCATGTTATAACACTTTTAAGCTACTATTTTGACTACCACAAAAAAAGTACATTTTATTTTATAAAACCCATCCTATCTTGCTAACCTTACTTTTTCGTATAGCTTATTTATTTACCAATACTTAATTAAACAATTTGTTAATTAGTATCACTAAAAACTTATAATAAAATAAATTTAAATAAAAAAAAACTAAAAACCCGACTGCAAAACACGAACTGAAAAGATGGAAACGATGAAAAGAAAAACGAGTATCCTTTGAGTACTAAAAATACATAAATGCAGTCGGAGGGGAATTTTTAGGTGTTCGTTACATCCCAGATGCCAGTTCGTTTTTCAGTGGGTTTTTTTTTTTTTGTTTTTTTATAATAATTTGTTTTTATCATGGGTGCGTTTACATTCATAAATCTCACAACACAATAAATTAATCAGATAATTGTCTGTAGGTGATAAACATACATTTTGAGGCGTCAGCCAATAGCTCAGCCATTGTGCCAAAGTCTCCAGCCAGGGGTGAATTTATTATATTACTAAGCGACTGCACGCTAAGGTCACCCCTGTGGGGTACGAAACGTAGATTTAGGTAGTCTTGTACCACGTACGGTGTATTCAAATCCTTGATTCCTCCAAATATATAGGTTTATGGCAGTTGCGTGCACAGATTACATTATGTCGGCGGCATGTGAGTCGTGCCGACGCGCGACGGAACGGAATGTTGCCATGTTAAATATTATCTATGCTAATATTATAAAGAGAAAATATTTTTTGTTTGTTTGTACCGAATAAACTCTGAAACCATTTTTTCACCAATAGTTAGATAAATTATCAGGAAGTAACATAGAGCATATTTTATAAAAAAAAAATAGAGATCCCTACGAAAATTACAGTAATGTAACCCAAGATATCAAAAATTTGCCTATACAAGTTACTATTTAGCGTGCGCTGCGAAAACTGTTAATGATCCATAAAAATAATGTACTACTTATATGTTTATAGTACTTATTATTACCCAAAAAAAGTCCGCGGGGTACCTACTCGTATATGTCTAACTATTATAGTTAAGTCACATTAACTGTTTTGTTCAAATTAGTCCAGTCAAAACACGGGTAAAATCGAAAGATGATAATAATAAAATAATATACCTACAGTATTAAAGTTATTTTTCCAAAAACTCATATTTTTTTACATGTTTGGAAATTAAATTGCGAACGTAGATTAGTAAACTTTCTGAAAAACATCACTTGGGTATGTACTTACTACCTACCCGAAAACTATTTCTGCGGCCAAGCACCGTTGCTGTTCCAATTTGCGGGGTATGGGTGCCGTGTTATACGTGTTATAACACGCACATGAGACATTTAAATTATCTATGGATTGGCATCACGTCTATGACCCTCCCAAGGGCAGATATTTTTTTGCTTATAAAAAATAAATTGGATTTTGGCTGCTTTGTTTTGGTGTGTGTATTTTATGTCTTTAATTTGTAATTTGCCTCCAGTTTGTGCAGAATAAACAATTTTTCCTTGTTTTCTTTCTAAAACGTTGATTCTTATAATTATGTATTCTACAGGCGGTGTGGTATCACATTACATTGATTAAGACGCTGACAGGTGTTGTCAGCGTCTTAATCAATGTAATGTGATACCGCGGTCACTGTCAGATTGCATAGAAAAGAAAGAGAACCGCGATGACAAAACGCTTGTAATTCATTGCAAGATATGAAGAAATTATATATTTAATCAAAATTGGGTTGAGTAATCGAAAATAAAAAACAACCAAGTTATGCATTCAAATAAGATGTACTTGTTATTAATTAAATAATACAGGTAACGTATGTTGATATTTAAAACAGATATTTTGGATTAGAATTGAGAGGTTAGTTTAACGTTAGTTTGTAGCGAGTTTTTTTTTCAAAACGTGTTTTGGTAACAACCAAGTTCTGGGAAATATATGTTCAAAATTAACATATATTTTTTCCGCTACCACAAACTATACAGATTTGGCAATTTTTTTTCTTAAGACAAACCTATTTTGGTCAATTGGGTCTTGTCAGCGCCTTAAAGTGCGCTCACTATAAATAGACGCGTGACGTGATTGGTAGCACTGAATTCAAGCAGTCTTAGTTTCAATACTAATAGAGTTTTAATTTGGCGACTGACGAACAGCAGGCTTAGCATGACGCTTTCTATTTCTTCGAAGAATAGACATGAATCTTTCTATACAAAATGACATTTCGTTTTTTCCAATTTTGACATCTCACCGTAGAAATCCTTCTACAATCTGTCATTTTGTCTTTCGTTTCTAACGATCTTTGTCTAGGTCCTTTTTATGTTGAAGGATTTCTACGGTGAGAGGTCAAAAATGGAGAAACGAAATGTCACTTTGTATAGAAAGAGTTGTGTCTATTCTTCGAAGAAATAGAACGCGTCATGCTAAGCCTGCAGAACTACCAACCACATGACTGCAAAATTCAGTGCTACCAATAGCGTCACGCGTCTTTACTGTGCGTTCGTTACAATTAAGTTGTAATGAACGCACAGTAACTAAGATATTGATACTGGCCAGCAAGAGTACTCTACGTATCATATTTAACCTCATCTAGTGTAACTGAAAAAACACACTGAAATAGATGAGAACGGTGGATCTATTTTAAATCAGTAATATTAATATGAGTAATAAATACATACTATCTGGAAACTACAAAATTATAACATTGGCCGAAAAGGAAATAACTAGGTAGGTAATATATAAAAAGTATATATTAATATACGTATTAAAGTAGAAAATTTTGCCACTTTTATACGTATATTAATTTACCGCTACAAAGAAAAATATCGAACAAGAAAATATAAAAAGTAAAAAAAAACTCTGGGTCAGAAGGGTAAAATAATCCAAAACAGATACTGAACCGAAAATTTGGCCTAATTAAAGAGGGATTACGAGAAAATTTAAGGTACATAAATAAGATAGTAAATCGTTGTCACACATTTGGTTTACGAACGAAGGAATCGATTTCAATCGGTTTTAGGTTCGCGACCCTTAAATTACGTAACCTGTCAAATGAATATCCTAACTAATATTATAAATGCGAAAGTGAGTTTGTTTGTTTGTTTGTTACGCTTTCGCGCTAAAACAGCTGAACGGATTTGCATAAAATTTGCACATTTGGCACATATTGTAGACCATGATCTGGATTAGGAAATAATACTTTTATCCCGATATTCCTGCGGGATCGAGGCTTATGCGAGTGAAACCGCGGGGCGCAGCTAGTACGTAATATTATTTCATTTTCGTCGAACTATTGATTTGTTTCAAAGTTTGATTGTTTTGATTCCTTGGGAAAATACCGATTTTTTGGAAAATAAGAAAATACCGAATTCATTAACAAAAGGAGATTTTTTGCCAACTCGGAACTTTATGTGTGTAAATCAATCAAATATTTGGTTGGAACAAAAACCAGGTTAACAAAAATTATGTGTTCGTTATCAACTACTATTTGAATTTGAATGGCATTAGTTTAAAAACTGTGTTGCAGTCATTAGCTGACCACCTCCGAGAGCAGACTGCTTCGAAGTCAATACAAAGTATAGTTATAATAAATCCCTAAAGTAAAATTAGAAGTAAGTTGACTTTGCAAGATGTGTTGACTGAGTGCTAAATAAGTCTTGCACACAAATACTCTAATAACAGTGCCACACATATCACAACTACAGGAAAAAAAATTGGTGGCTCAGTATCAGTAATAGAACACGTTTCCATAATTTGTTAAATACTTATTTTTCCCGACTTGAAATTCTAATAGAATTCTAAAAAACCTACGCTGGCAAATCAAGCGAGCGCACAGCTGTTAAGGTACCGTCGCGCGTTCCGCTACACCGCACATCGGCACCGGCCGACCAGTACCAATAAAAAATTCATTGTTAAAAATTTCTTAATTTCAAAGTAAACATCTTTCGATAAGGATAACTTTATTTTTTAAACTAAGACATCAAAATAAAAAATATCATCATCATCATCGGCCTAACCTTTTCCCAATTACGAGTATGTTGGGGGGGTCCAGTCTAAACGAATGTAGCTGAATACCAGTATTTTACATTGAGCGACTGCATATCTGACCTCCACAACCCAGTGACTGGGTAACACGATAACTGGGTAAGACTGGTTGTCACCTCTGGGTGACAGCCGAGACCAACGGCATAACGTGCTTTCCGAGGCTCAGAGGGATCTTGGTATGTAAAGATGGTCACCCATCCACGGACCAACCGCAGCAAGCGTAGCTTAACCTGATCGATCAACCCATGCGGCTGTTATTACTTAGCCACAAGACCCCTCAAAATAAAAAAAAAAATCAGGCTTATTCAAAAAGAATCGTTAATCAACGTCTTAATCATTACTTAGCTAACTAAATAACTGATTGACCCTTTTTTTTTGGATGGGAAATCAACAAATAATTTCTCCCGCTCTGGCCGGAGCGGGAGGGTGTGTCAGACTCTTACTCTTACTGACTAAAACCCACCCGTATTCCTTCCTGTTGCCTGTGTTGCCAGGGGCCTCGGTGACCCTTTAGTACCTTCCCGCGACCCCGGCAGGCATCGGCCCTAGTGGACCCTTACATTTTTGCTGACGACATCTCTTTGAGCCGCAAGTGGAATACAACGCGCCATCGACCCGGGCCTGGTCCTTACCGGACAATGAGCTACCCATTGCTCACCGTCCGCAAACCCGTGCCTACGGTGGCCGGAAATCCGCCCAGGATTCCCGACGCCCAGGGCGTCTCCTGCGGCGGCTAGGAGCGAGTGGGCGCGAAGTTTGCCTTTCCCTCAACCGTCCCGCCTCCTCCTTGGCGAGCATTACTGCTTCGCAGAAGGAGGTGACGGCTACCCATGCCCTCTCGCTCCGTACCATGGCCTGAACCAGGGCCGGACGCGAGAGATCTCTGCCGCCGATCGCCTCCACGAGGATGCTCCACCGTGTCCTCCGGGCGATCCACACAGTGGTTACACCCGGGCGTTTCCTCCCGCCTTATCCAACACAGGAATCTCCCGAAGCTGCCGTGTCCTGTGAGGACCTGCGTCAGGTGGAAGGTGAGGACGCCGTGGCGCCTCTCTAGCCACTCCTCAAAGAGGGGTCTTATCGTCGCAATCGTGGCGTGCCCAGCACTGGGTTGCGACAACCGTACTCTCCATGTCGCCATGAGATCCCGCCGGAGCTCCGTCCACTGTGCCGCGATTTTTCGCGGCAGCGGAGTTACGCCCCGGCGTTTCGCCTCCTCGCACCACTCCCATACGTGCGCGAGGACTTTTGCCTCCAGATCCCATGGCGGCATAACCCTTAAATACTAAATACTTACATACTAATTTTCACATTTTAATGTCACTACTCTGTCTTGGTTCGATGTGTCTTTGTAAATAGTTGTTTGTTTACTTACTTGTTTTAATTGTTTTATGATGAACTATAGAACACGAGGATTGCTTATTATATTATGCTTTATTCAACTACCAAATATTTTTTTTATTTTAGATAGGAATTCATAAAGGTAGGAATAAGCCGACCACGATAGTGGGGTGCGTGGCCTCCCCAGCCTTCCCAGGTATTAAATTCTACATTTGCCTTTAAAACTTGCATAAATCTATTAAGATATTAGGTATTGGCATAAGCAAAGACATTTATGTATTTGTTATTGAAAATATTTGTAAAAGACATCACAGCTGTCCCAATAAGCCCACTGATAGCACTGAAAAGTATTGTCAGTGATAAACGATAAAGCCTCATATGACTAACCTCACATAACCTATTGGACTAATGTCCTACGGCACTAGTTACAGTCGCTTGAAACGTCGGGCGATGTCGACCAACGTCTCTAGATATCTTGGCTCACGACCTTTTACATCGTTTTAGATATTGCCCGACATAACGTGGGAAGTCCGGCCGTCTACGATACACGACGCAAAGCGATAGCACAGTAGTTTGCAGTTGCCGGTCAACATACTATCGTGCATAGTTCTTAAGACGTAACCCTAGGTCGTATTTTTTAATTTCTTCATCCAAAAGCGTAGTTTTCTTTGATTTGCCTTTATATATATTACGTTAATATTAGTAATAATAACAGAAGACATTTTGTCAATCTACTCGTTATGGCTGTTTACTTTGCATAGAAGTGCATGGAGCACAATACGACATGGCGCTCTTCTAGATGTCCAATGTGTAAAGGGCTTAATGTACAAAGTTAGCTACTAGTGTCACATTTCCCTTCAGTAGTCATTATTGGAACTATTCATTTCCGCCATCTTTGAATGTCATATATACGTATTGTTTCCTCACTGCATATTATACTTGTTGATTTACTGTACGAGCGCGCGTTCAATTTAGCGCAAGTCAAAATCTGCGCGATCTATCAAATGGCACACACTGCAACATACTACAATGGTTTCTCTGTGTGCGTGAGCGCTTAACCGTTTGCACGAATCATTTTGATAGTTTATTTATTTATTTATGATTTTTTTTTTCTAATTGTTGAAATAAATTTTAACAAGCGAAGTTATAAAGTAAGTAAGTGTTTAATTTTAAAATCGCACATATTTGATTGGCATTGAGCGACTTTTTCTTGGGTCGATCATCTCTGGCAACCAAGGGTGGATCCAGGATTTATTTCTGCCCCTGTGTACAAGGGGCAGACGGGCAAAAATAATCATATTATCTGTTAAATATAAACTTATAGTATTTATATAAATATTTATTAAAATATGAAAACAATAAAAAAAATACATGATTAATACAGGCAGTTTTATTATGTTTCCTGCTAAAGATGTCCAGCACTTCATCAGCGTTCATTTTTGTCGCAGTCTTGATGGATATGCATTAAAGCCAGTCCATTCAAATGCTTTTCTGTCATCCTGCTGCGAAGATATGACTTGAATTGGCGTAAGGTGGAGAAAGATTACTCGGCAGTGCTAGTAGTCATAGGATAGCATATACGTGCAAAGCAATTGACAAAGAGTTCTAATATTCGGCAGCACCGATGCCGTCTGTTGCAATTTTTAACCTTTAAAGCTAAAAACAAAGAAGGTCTTGATTATATACTTCAGCGCTTTGCAAAACATCCTCTATATCTTCAAACATTTTTAATATTGAAAATAAATTTGATTTTATTTGAAAAAAATAAATGCCAAAATTAAAATCTACCTAATAAGCATGGTCAACCGAACGTCAGTTACATGACCTGTATCATCGTATTCATCATAGTTTAATGCATCATTGGATTTACTCGACTGTTCTTCAATTTAATTATTTTTTGTTCTAACAAAACCTACTCGTAAATTTGCTTTTAAATAGTCGAAATTTCAAGTACATTTCACGCGGGCGATAGCCGCGAGTGGGAGTTCATATAACATAAATATCATATTTAGCCCTTGCCTAAGCCATATTTTCAAAGTTTTTGCGTTTTTCTTTCCTAAAAATCCCTTCGTTTTGTTTCCAATTCTGTCTGTAACATAAATTTGTTACTATTAAAATAATGTCGTTCATCAAAAAAATATAGGCCACCAATAACCATGAAAACGATACCCATGATGAAAAATTTGAACATTTTCGCAGCCGTCATCTTAGATTTACATTTTGAACTCACTATCGGCTTTAGCACCTTCGAAAACTATGAAAACGATACCCATAACGAAAATTGTGAATATTTTCGCTGCCGCCATCTTGGATTTTCATTTTGAACTCACTATCGGTTTTAGCACCTTCGAAAACTATGAAAACGATACCGATGACGAATAATGTGAATATTTGGGCAGCCGCCATCTTGGATTTTCATTTTGACCAAATCATTTATGATAATGAAATCAAATTTTCCAAATGAAAACTTCAGTTAAACCTACGACAGCATGTCGGTAACATTAACCCATAAGTTATTCCCCTACCAAAAATTGCTCAACGCGCCTAAAGAAGTTTTCACTTCCGAAAATACTTAAGTACTAAGTACTCTACTTACGTTCACACTATAAAATATTATCGGTCATCAAAAATAAAATATTTTACTTTCCAAAGTATTAAGATTTGACGATCACACTATAAGCTTGCACTATCCTTGTATACGCACGGCAAAGGTCAACAAGGGTCCTGCAGGGCTATTGCGTATCTCTGTTGACAGTTCATAATGATGATCACTTGGCAAAGTGTTTAACGATTAACTGTCAAACAGTTAGTTTCGTATTGGCTAACTTCAGTGACTAACTAGGATGACGTCATAGGCACCCAGTACCGCTGATAGCCACCGTAACACATTTTGACAGATGGTTTTGTATCGATATTGCTAAGATTGCGATTGTGTAAGCTTAGTGGACATCAAATTGATGATCATTTAGTTTGTGGTGGCTTTCGTGAAAGACACTACTCAAAGGTAGTGTTTTATAAATTATAGTGATTAACACCGAAGCCGATAGTAAGTTAAGCGTGTAAATATTACTTCTTATGTTGTTTTATTGTGATTCTTGGTCGTGGCAGAAGTATGGCACGTCTAACATTGCTGGGATTATATATATTTTAATATACCTAAGTATTTTTAATACATATTTTTTTATCATTGATTATTTTATGTAAATATACTAACTTGTAAAGCCTACTTAGCTGTGATAGTTTTCTCTTTAAGACGCTGACAACACCTAAACCGCGGTCACTGTCAGATTGCATAGAAAAGAAACAGAAGCGCGACGACAAAACGCTTGTAATTTATTGCAAAATATGAAGTCATTATCTATTTACTCAGAATTGAGTTGAGTAATCGAAAATAAAAAACAACCAAGTTCTGCATTAGAATAAGACGTACTTGTTATTAATTAAATACGTAATTTATGTTGATATTTAATACAGATATTTTGGGTTAGAACTCAATGTGAGAGGTTAGTTTAACGTTAGTTTGTATCGAGATGTTTTTTTCAAAACGTGTTTTGGTGACAACCAAGTTCTGGGATATATGTTCAAAATTAACATATATTTTTTCCGCTACCACAAACTATACAGATTTGGCAATTTTCTTTCTTAAGAGAAGCCTATTTTGGTCAATTGGGTCTTGTCAGCGCCTTAATTTCATCATATGTACTACTGCCAAGATTTTTTTCACATAAACAACCATTTAGCCGGCAGGGGGGGGGGGGAGACTTGACTGTAACAAAAATTTGCACTTTACAGCTTAATATTACGCAAACGAATCCCTGAATAAAAAGTGGTATTCACAGACCCGCAATAGTTTTGAACGGCCTATTCAACGATTCCCCACACCATGGGATAGATGAGAAAAAAAATACATCCCCATTTGATGCAAGAGGCCTACCCTAAAAACATTTAGATATTATTGTACCACTTTCACGGCTTGATCAATATTTAATACCTGTGCCAAATTACAGATTTTTAGTACTAAGCATCTCTGAGCTACAGCGGGGACAAACTGACACAGGACGGACATGGCGAAACTATAAAGGTTCCCTGTTTACTACGGAACCCTAAAAATATAATCAAAATAAGAAGTAATAATAATATTTAGAGTAGGTATACGCGAGTAATTATGTAACTACAACATATTCCCGAATTATGTACATAGTTATGTAGGTACATACATCATACTAGGGTCCTAACGATGTACATAGCTATAAACAGCATCCAAAATGATCTTCTAATACTTTAACAACTTGTACATTATATACCGTGGTTTTGATTACCTATTTCGTGGTTTTATTTACCTACCTTTCCTTTGAAGATTTATTTTCACTAAGTTACACTTTATTAGCACAAGTAAAAACACACTATTTAATTTCGCTAGACTGTCGAGTTAAAACTGAAAAAGATTGAATTTACCGCCAGTTTCATGTTTCAAGTTTAAATAAACCGCTTAATACAAAATGTTCCCTGAAATAAAGTATTCTAGCGCTCAAAAGGCGCTACTCAACTTAGCCGCATAATAGTCGATAAAAAATAGAGGCGTCAAGTGTTGGGACGATGAGTACCGTTCCCGGTCTGTTGGTCACCGTAACGTGATGTCCACTTACTGTGATACGTAATACCAATGTTATGAAATTCTCAGTTGTCATCAAAGTTCGGTGTACAACTGAAGCTAGTTAGTCACTGGCAATGAAAAAGATAGCCAATAGCCCTGCTGCAGGGCTATTGCGTATCTCTGTTGACAGTTCATAATGATGATCACTTGGCAAAGTGTTTAACGATTAACTGCCAAACAGTTAGTTTCGTATTGGCTAACTTCAGTGACTAACTAGGATGACGTCATAGGCACCCAGTACCGCTGATAGCCACCGTAACACATTTTGACAGATGTTTTTGTATCGATATTGCTAAGATTGCGATTGTGTAAGCTTAGTGGACATCAAATTGATGATCATTTAGTTTGTGGTGGCTTTCGTGAAAGACACTACTCAAAGGTAGTGTTTTATAAATTATAGTTCTTAACACCGAAGCCGATAGTAAGTTAAGCGTGTAAATATTACTTCTTATGTTGTTTTATTGTGATTCTTGGTCGTGGCAGAAGTATGGCACGTCTAATATTGCTGGGATTATATATATATTTTAACATACCTAAGTATTTTTTAATACATTTTTTTTTATTCATTGATTACCTATATTATGTGAATGTACAGACAACTATATTTATTTTGAGAAAAAAGTTGAAAAAAAAGCAATAAATAATATTGTTTTAATTATTTTAATATTTACAATAATTTATAAGTAGCATTGCTATGCATTTTTTATTTATTTATTTATTTATTAAAGTTTGCCAACACCTTCGGTATACAATATGTATATATAACAATTAACCTTGAACTTACACAGCTTCCAATTACAGGTTAACTAGCATTCTCTAAAATAAGTGGGAACACAGAGAAATAAAAATATAAGAATCATGATATGGCAAAATGAAGACAAAGAAATTATATGACATTACAAAACAAAACAATGCAGACGGTGTTGCAATTTTTTCAAATTATTTAAAACTAAGACATTAAATATGGTTAAAACCGGCCAAGTGCGTGTCGGACCACGCACACTGAAGGGTTCCGTAGTTGGGAATGTTGGAATGAATTTATCCGACTAGCAAACTTGTAGTTGAGAAACATGTTCTCCCATACATCGCTATACGTAACGGTTCATTCTCCAACTGCACATTTAAGTTGGTCGACTATTACTCGTTAACTTGTAAAGCCTACTTAGCTGTGATAGTTTTCTTTTTAATTTCATTATACATATGTACTACTGCCACGATTTTTTTCACATCTCCATAAACAACCATTTAGCCGGCAGGGGAGGGACATTTGACTCTAACAAAAATTTGCACTTTAAAGCTTAATATTACGCAAACGGATCCCTGAATAAAAAATGGTATTCACAGACCCGCAATAGTTTTGAACGGCCTATCCAACGATACCCCACACCTTGGGATAGATGAGAAAAAAAATACATCCCACATTTGATGCAAGAGAGGTACTTACCCTAAAAACATTTTTTTTTAGATATTATTTTACCACTTTTACGGCTTGATTAATGTGTAATCATCATAATAAGCCTATAATGTTCCCACTGCTGGGACACAGGCCTCCTCTCTGTGAGAGGGACTGGGGTGGGTATTTATATGTAATACCTGTGCCAAATTACAGATTTTTAGTACTAAGCATCTCTGAGCTACAGCGGGGACAAACTGACACAGGACGGACATGGCGAAACTATAAAGGTTCCTTGTTTACTACGGAACCCTAAAAATATAATCAAAATAAGAAGTAATAATAATATTTAGAGTAGGTATACGCGAGTAATTATGTAACTATAACATATTCCCGAAATATGTACATAGTTATGTAGGTACATACATCATACTAGAGTCCTAACGATGTACATAGCTTTATACAGCATCCAAAATGATCTTCTAATACTTTAACAACTTGTACATTATATACCGTGGTTTTGTTTACCTATTTCGTGGTTTTATTTACCTACCTTTCCTTTGAGGATTTATTTTCACTAAGTTACACTTTATTAGCACAAGTAAAAACATACTATGTAATTTCGCTAGACTGTCGAGTTAAAACTGCAAAAGATTGAATTTACCGCCAGTTTCACGTTTCAAGTATATATAAACCGCTTAATACAAAATGTTCCCTAAAATAAAGTATTCTAGCGCTCAAACGGCGCTACTCAACTTAGCCGCATAACAGCCGATAAAAAATAGAGGCGTCAAAGTGTTGGGACGATGAGCACCGTTCCCGGTCTGTTGGTCACCGTAACGCGATGCCCACTTACTGTGATACGTAATACCAATGTTATGAAATTCTCAGTTGTCATCAAAGTTCGGTGTAGGTACAACTGAAGCTAGTGAGTCACTGGCAAGAATTTACGACAATTTATGGGAACATTATAGGCTGATTATGTATGTATGTATGTTATTTAAATATTTGTATTAGTTATAGTTTCCCTCCCGAAGGAAAATATTCGATTGTAAAATACCTAAATGATTGGAAGCAAGCATGACTGCTTAAGAGCAGTTCTGATTTTATCTTGGACATTGGTGCCGATTCCCTTGTTCACAAACTAAACTAAATTTAAGTTCAGTGCATCTTTTTCTTTCTCTTTCATTAAGAAAAGAACAGAAGATTAATTTTAGTTTAGTCCTGTCAAATTAATCAGCGCCTGTCACTACTCCATACAAGTTTAGACGTGATTAAAAACTTGCCTACTAAAATTACGTCAATTTACGTCAAGCGCTGGTCAATTTGACAGGATTAAACTTAAATTTATCTTTTGTCCTTTTCTTAATGAAATAGAAAGAAAAAGATGCACTGAACTTAAATTTAGTTTAGTTTGTGAACAACGGAATCGGCACCAATAGCCCTGCAGGCAGAGCGCTCAGCGACGTGTTCTCTCTCTGGAAGAGCTCGCGGCCGACTGATTTGAATAGTTTTTTTTTTTGATACGGACTTTTATGCAGTGGTCCCGCGGGGGTCCTCGACTGCTTTTTTTTTTTTTTTCTTTTTTAAAAACGTTGCCCCACACTAGGAATTTCTTCCTGTATTGTGGGTGCGTTTACAAACATAGAAACTCACAAACACAAACACCCAGACCCAGAACAATTACTTGCAGATCATACAAATACTTGTTCCGTGCGGGGATCGAACCCGCGACACGCTGCGTAGCAGTCGATCGCTCAGCCATTACGCCAACCATGTCGTCGGCGGCTTTACCGGGTGTCGGTGGGGCCAGAAGGGCCTCTCACCTATTTAACTTAAAATTAGGCAGCACAGCTAAGGGCGTCCCATAGTGGAACCTCGGCTTAGGGCGCTACCGGTTACTGAGCAAGCGGGGACTTGTCGTAACTGTGTTATATTATTGTTATTGGGGATATTATTTGTATTAACTTGCTCCGCGCGGGCGGGCGGGTTCAAGGGTTGGGTGTGATTTGAATAGATTCGCACGCAGAGTTTTATAGTAGTTCTAAAATATTTATAGAAAAATAATAGAGATAATTTAGTTAAAATTTTAAAGTGTATATTATAAAGAAGAAGTGCTTCTAAAGTAAATATTAATTATATTCAATTAAGTAAGATATATTATGTTGGTAAAAATAATCATTTTCTAGACTGTATTTTCAGAAAAAAATCACATTGTTTGGATTTTAATTTCATAAGTATGTAGTCGAAAACAAAAAATCTGTTTAACTAACTATTTTCCTAAGGATCTTTGCAGTTAGTTAAAAAGATTTTTTTTGCGAAATTGTCAGGAATTTCAGATATTTTTAGATTTGAAATTGACACTGAAAGTGAAATCAAGAAAACCCCTGTTCAGTTATCTTGATGGCATTCCCAAACACTTTATTAATCGAAAAAAGTATCTAACTAACAAACTAGACTACAATATTTCCTAAAATTACCAGTACCTAATTGGTATGTCTGTAAGATAGTCGTTGGACAATCTGGTTTGAAAAATCACGTTTTTGAGCCAAACAGCGCTCGGACCGCGTGTACGCTCTTACGGGGTCTGTACAAACGGAGTCACCTGCTTTTTAAACAAAGTTTTTCTGGCAAAACCCTATATTTAAAAAAAATATGCCACGATTACCTTTTTCCTTAATTTGACCGAGATATATCTTTAGAGGGTATTTGTAACAATGTACGCGAAGTTTAAGTGCGACTCCCACGTACGTGGAGTCCTGCCATTCTTCTTTGCGCATTGATTAAACACGTTTCCTGTATCTACATAATATATTATTTCCGTATTTCAAATTATGTCTGTCGTCAGGGTAAGATTCAAGACATATCTTAGTATGCCATGCATAACTGAATATTCTATGATATATGAAAATTATATTACATCATCCGAATGAATGAAAACCAATACGGATAGTAATTCTGAATAGGTATTCGATATTCCTGATTGAATATTCGTTTACTTTGTTATAGGGAGAGGTAAAATACCGGTGTAAGCAAGGAAATATCATTATGTTTTTGTTTCAATACCCGAGTCGAACAAAGTGTTATTGCGTTTTTTTTTATTAGAAACTTCACAGTGGCAGTCCGGTGGCGGTGTCTAGATTAGTTCATGGCAATAGGCTGGCCCCTTATTATATGAGAATTGAAACGTAACTGGCGAAATGTTGTGGTGGGTGTTGTATAAACCTCTAACTACCGCTTCCCTTTATTTCTTTTTAAACTTCAAGGCATCTTACCAGCGCCGGATTAACCACGTAGCAAGAGTAGCAATTGCTACGGCCCCGCGCAAAACGGGGCCCCGAGTATCCAAACCCGGCTACTAAACCTCCGCCTAAGATTTTTTTTTTTAATTAATTTTTTTTATTAAAGACGTGGTATATTTAATTTATTTCGTGACACAAAAACGAGAAACAACACCTTTTCCGACTAAGACAATACACGTCAGAAAATCGGTAAAAGATTATTTTGTTGGCGAAAATAAAACACAGAATTTCATACGGTAAACGCACAAGTTCTACAAAAAGTCGCTCGTTTAAATCTAAAGAATTTGTATCGGCCCGATAATCGGCTCTACAAAAAGTCTGACGTGTGTGAGCACCCTTTTTTGACACTCAGTCTCGATGCGTGGCAGAATTGAAATGGCTCGAAAGAAAATGTTGAAATTGTCTATTAATTTGTAAGACTTACAGTCTACATTATTTTTATTATAATATATAAACCAAAAATATATTTTCTTCTATGCAATTTTTTTACCATTTTATACTTAAGAATCCATAGCAGATCAAGGGCCCTCGATAGAATTTGCTACAGGCCCCGCGCTTGCTTAATCCGGCACTGCATCTTACTAATATTATAAATGCGAGTTTGTTTGTTTGTTACGCTTTCACGCTAAAACGGCTGAACGGATTTGTATGAAATTTGGCACATTGGTAGACCATGACCGGATTAGGACATAAAATACTTTTTATCCCGATATTCGCACGGGATCTAGACTTACGCGGGTGAAACCGCAGGCCACAGCTAGTAGGTACATATTGTTAGTATTAAAAATGGAAAATCAAAAAATCAAAATCAAAGTCATTTATTCAAACTAGGCTGAGAATCAGCACTTTTCCCACGTCAAAGTTACATAAGACAGTCCCACAAAAACGCCCGCCCTTCACCACTTCCTAGTGCTTTAGCTGGGAAGAAGAAGTGGCGGAACAAACTCCCCAGCAGCACACCTGTCTGTTTAGTTATATAAACTTGATTCTATACAAATCGTATCCAAAGTAATTAACATTACGAAACATAAAACATTAAATTAAATTATTTGCCATATGTTAGCTAGCACACGCCAATATACCAACAAAACAATGAAGCTGTACTCAAGCAGATAAAAATTACAACATAAAACGTAAACAGATCTTAATACCTAAATAAAAGCCTCCATGCATAAAGAGCGTGCCCGCTTACATGTACAAACGCACGCACGGAACGCAACATTAGGCTTAAAATGTATGCCTGTAAGACACATTTTACACAATATTCCACGAAAATACTTCTTTCGTTGAGAATATTCCTTCATAAATTCCTACAAAACAGTATATTATATTCCATGTGTACTTACATAAATAAGACAACAAAACAGAAAATATAGCTAAGGGCCTGTGCACACCACGTTTTTTTAACGCGCCGCTGACGCACGTTTCCACGAAACTATAACAATACTTCTAACCTACAGACTGCGTCTGACTCGCGTGCGTATCGCTACAAACGCGCGTCAAAGGCGCGTTTAAAAAACGTGGTGTGCACAGGCCCTAAGCTGTCCTAAAAGGGGTAGGTACAACTGATATCCTCAACAATTTTATAAGTTCAATTTAATTGTTCATCACAAACTAAAGGGATTGTCAGTCATGTATTGTTTCAAAAGGTACTTAAGGGTCAAACTGGCATCCCACGAGTGGGGTCTGTTCAATTATTTGATAACAGTCTTGATAAATAGGGGGAAGTCCCGTAGCGCCGGACGGCACCTACCGCCGGACACTCGTACTATTCAAGCAAGTATAAACCGGTTCGATTCAAAGTACAAGTGAAAGGGGCGGGGGGGGCACACAGCAACAGGATCACGCACCGTGGCTCGCGAGTGACGCGCAAGGCCACGGCGGGAGCGGGCGATTGTTGCTTTTGGCGGGAAATCACGGCGTCACGTAAAAATCGACGTAAGTAATTCTGGCACATTTCTGCATTTACATTTTAATGGTATTCAAAAATAAAAGTAGTACTTAATTGTTACCCGTAAACTGATAGAATATTATTAGATTTTTTAACTAATTATAGTAGGTACCACCTAATGTACGAAATCATCTGTCCCTTAGTACCGGACACTAAGTCATCCCTTAGCACCGGACAGTAAACATATTGATATTTCTCGTGAGAATTAACGTTATTTATTCTAATTGTTAAATTTTGTTTTAGAACATAGAAGAATGAATAGCATTGAAATGGAAGAGAAGAAAAAGAAAGGATCGTGGGCTTACAAACGGTGGAAAGCTTACAAACTGCTATCGATATTTTTTTTCCAAAGAACTGAGTGTAAGACAAGCTGCAATGCGATACAATATTCCTAAAAGCACTGTATATGACAAAATAAAGGCGCTAAATCGAGGAGAAGAAGAAACGCCGTACAAAAAAGTGGCAGAAGAAAAAGAAAATGAAAAGAACATGAGAGACAAAAAGAAGGAATTAGGATCTAAGTTTAAAGCAGCAATTGTAGGCAAAGGAAAGCAAACCAAAGGAATTAAACCCAAAGAAAAAGAAGCGAAAGACGTGGAGCCCAAAGAAAAATATGGAAATAAAGTGGAACCATTAACTGAAACATCTAACACAAACACAACAATTTGCGTGGTTTGCTTAGAAGACACTGAGGAAGACTGGATCCAGAGCTCTTCCTGTCTTGGGTGGGCACATGAAGCATGTGCAGACGTCCCAGAGGCTGGAGATGGCTACATATGTGATCGATGCAAGCTATTCTGAGATGTCCAGTGCTTTTGGTATGGCACAAATATCCGTCCGGTACTAGGTGCCACTTTTATAAATTACATTTTTTGTTACCGAAGTCTGATTAATGGTGTTAATTATTTTTAAGCAGAGGTTGTGTTTTTTTTAGTTTAATTTGATTTCTAACTTAGTTATCTATTGTAAGTCATAAATAAATAAACATTCCTTAAAATATTTTTTATTTTATTTCTAAAAAACCTTAAGTGTCCGCCACTAGGAGACTTCCCCCTATAACTTATTGACATTGCTCAATTTACTGCCCTTTGCCGATAGTACCTAACTGGCACTTACATCTGAACATTGAGAATTGAAAGTTGAGAACTTTCAAATTTTAGCATTACAAAAGGTAATTTTTTCAATGTAGCTCGCGAAACACAAAATTCTTCGCAAAAAACGTTGAAAACACAGAATTTTGCTGGCTAAATTAAAATGCTGCAGTTTCACAAGTGCTCTACTTCCAATTCTCAATTCGGAAACCGGGTGTAAGACTGTGCGTAAACTGAGACAAGACTGTAGACCTAAGTAAACTATTCGCCTTAACAATGATGAATGAAAAGTCTCTACTAACGATAAAATTGTTTTGTCTCTGGTGTGCACACGGTCTTAGGCACCAGCAGTGGTATTCAGTAAATATCTCACCGTGCAAACTTAGGTGAAGTGAGCATCAATACATAGTGTCAATCTCTAGCATCACTAAAAGGACAGCTCACGTCACCTGGGTTTTCACGGTGAGATTTTTACAGAAAAGACTGGCTGTCCCACCGCCGGCGATTAATGAGAAGCGAATGCGCGACGGCGCACAGTGGAACGAATGTATGGGAGCGGTTGGACGTAGACATGTCCGAAAAAAAAGAGTAAAATTATGCCAAACTAATGATGCCATCTTATTCGATTACTTAATGCCTTCATAACTTGTGGTGATGAATTTCTTCATAACTCCCATATTTCGGGAGTAATTTGAGAAAATGTGAAATTTTACTATGAAAATGAGTGTATCGAACTCTCTCCCTCCTGATTCCGGGCTTGTTTCAAGTAGAGGTCTCTAATATCATAATGCTAATACTAAGAGCTATATTTAATACTAAGACACATAGTGCGCCAAATGTGCACTTTCTGGGATAAAGAGTGATGTTTATTTTATAACACAATTTTTTTATTTTTTGTTTATTTTGTTGATTAAAACCGTTTTTCTAAAGGTTTACCTTATTACAATAACATTTCTGAGCAGCCAATTAGAGAAGATATAAGCTAATTAGGATATATAATTAGGGACTTAAGGTTTACATATAAAACTGATGCACTAATGATTACTGATAAGAACATTGCTATTATTTAATTACTAAATGGCTCTTAATACACTAATTTAGCATGCATCATTTACTAATTATCACAATAACTAATTACCTTGCAATATTTAACAAAGGATACCTGGGATACCTGGATTTTATATAAATAGGTCACTATTAGTAACTTTAAAATCAGTGTTGATTTACACCTCGTTGTATCCAAGCTAATCTCGCAATGTATTTTCCAAATTTTAATACAAATCTTGATATTCACGTTGCTTTATGCGCACGCGCACATAAAGATTTACGCGACTTTAACTATTTGTTCAGTGTTTTAAAAGATAACAGTTGTGTTCAGTTATGTGAAAGTGCTGAAACAAGTTTAAAAGACTGGTGTCGTCGATTTTGCTACCGCATTTATGCAAAATGGACACAGTCTGGAAGAAGCACAGATAAGTTTCGGAAGAAACATGAGATTTGGCTACAGGCTGCAATTCAATGGCCGGAATTACAGAATGAAAATATGGAACCTTCTACAGAAAATATAAGTGACGTCATCGAGCCCATAATTTCTCCTGCTAAATCTGATGCTTCAACTTGTACACATCCTAGTCCTCGTAAATCTTTTGAGGACCTTAGTAACCGGCAAAAAAGAAGACGCACTGAAGATAGTCTTTCATGCAGCAGTAGCAGCGCTGAAATTATGTTTTCGGCCGAAAGGGCGCTTCAAAAGGCAGGACAAAGCGATACAGCTTATGTTATGAAATACTTGACGGAGAATCCAGAAGAGGCCTCAAAAATCAAAGCCTTCATTGAAGGTAAATCAATTCAGGTACGGGAAATATCCCCTTTGAAGGCATTGGCTCTTTATGTATCGATGAACTTATCGAAATGGCGCTATAACACTCTTCGGGATTTCAACACTCAAGAAGGAGCTCTTCAATACCCGAGTTACTACATGTTGGTTAAAGAAAAAATTAAGTGCTATCCGGCCAAAGAAGATCTCACAGTTACAGAGAGCTCTGCAAAAATCAAATTACAAGCCTTGATGGATTTAACCTCAAGAAGACTTATTAGGTCGTTAGAAACCCCTGTTGATCCCAATCAACAGCTCGTATTGACCAGCAAATGGGGTTTTGACGGATCATCTAGCCAAAGCATTTATCATCAAAGGACGAGTGAAGATGAGCAAATCGATCTTGCTAGTAATTTTATGATTAGTCTTGTACCACTGCGGCTCGTCTCAAAAGGTGTAACAATTTGGGAAAACGAGCGACCATCTTCCACTTCATTTTGCCGGCCAATATTGTTTAAGTTTATAAAGGAAACCAAAGAAAATGTGCAGAGAGAGATGGCTGAAATCGAAGCAGAGATTGAAGCCTTAACTCCATCCACCATCACTGATGGAATTAGTGTCAAACACCAACTGCTGTTGACAATGATTGATGGTAAAATTCATTCCATTATATCCAATACAGCAGCTTCAGTGTGTGACATATGCAAGGCTTGTCCTAAAGAAATGAATAATTTAGAGTTAATCAAAGATAAACACGCAAACGAGGACATGTATAAATATAGCTTAAGCACCCTTCACGCTTGGATTCGCTCAATGGAATGCTTATTACACATTTCCTACAAATTAGACATAAAATCATGGCAAGTAAGGGGTGATATAGCAAAAAGGCAAGTTGATGACAGGAAGAAAAGAGTTCAAGAGGCTGTAAGAAGAGAAACGGGCTTACTTCTCGATGTTGTGAAACAAGGCAGTGGATCCACCAACAATGGCAACTCGGCAAGGAGATTTTTTGAAAACTACACTAAATCTGCTGAACTGACCGGAATAGATGCTATGCTTTTAAGAAAAATCTGTGTGATCTTGCAGTGTATTTCATCAGGAGAGAAGATCAACGTAACTAAATTCCGAGAGTTCTGCTTTGATACTGCTAAGCTTTACGTGGAGTTATACCCATGGTATTATATGCCTTCTTCACTTCATAAAATTTTAATGCATGGGCCAGACATAGTTCAGAACATGTCAATTGTGCCCATTGGTTTTCTATCCGAAGAGGCATCTGAGGCTAGAAATAAAGATTTTAGAAAATATAGAGAGGGGCATTCTCGAAAGCATAGCAGTATCTCATGCAATGAAGATATTATGCACAATCTTTTACTGTCTTCTGATCCACTTGTTACAAGTATCCGTCCAAAAGGAAATAAGTTTGTAAAAAAATCTTCTTTTAAGGAATTTTATGAGCTTACGGATTCTGAGAAAAGTGATATCGAATTTGTTAACATAAATGATTTAGCGGACATCGATTCTGAATTTGAATTAATTGATGATGATGATGATGACGAAGATAATTAAATGATGTTATTGTTTTAAAATGTGTAACTTAGTAAATTAGAGCTTACATCTTAATTATTTATTGTACTTTTAATGAAACTAGGTAATTTATTATCAACTTACTTAAAAGTCATACTCTCATCAGTTCTTGTGAATATTTTTGTTAATATATATTTCTGTATATATATAATATATTTATAGACCTCTTAATAAGTCTGTCTGCGGTTTAAAGTAAATACAAATGGGGAAAAAACGTTTTTTTTTTTAAATTTTCATTTCCTTTTATCCCAGAAAGTGCACATTTGGCGCACTATGTGTCTTAGTATTAAATATAGCTCTTAGTAATAGCATTACGATATTAGAGACCGCTACTTGAAACAAGCCCGGAAACAGGAGGGAGAGAGCTCGATACACTCATTTTCATAGTAAAATTTCACATTTTCTCAAATTACTCCCGAAATATGGGAGTTATGAAGAAATTCATCACCACAATTTATGAAGGCATTAAGTAATCGAATAAGATGGCATCATTAGTTTGGCATAATTTTACTCTTATTTTTCGGACATGTCTACGTCCAACCGCTCCCATACATTCGTTCCACTGTGCGGCGACGAGCGATTAGTCGCTGGCATGAGCATGTACCAAACGTGAGTATCTTAGCGAGTGTTCTTCCCCCCAAGCGAGCGTCTTTGAGCGAGTACTCTCTTTGATAGCTCTTGTCGCTGCGACAAACGAGTACTCGCCGGCGGAGTGGACAGTCAGCGATCAACTATTAGTATATATATTTCATTTACTTACACGGGACCTTATTATATAAAAAAAAAAATCATTTAATTCAGGCAAAACCCATGTTACACAAAATAAAATAAAATTTCACAATACTGCAATAAAATAAATAAGAATTGAATGAAATGTCAATGTAATTAGAATAAACGAATGAATAGATACAAATTATAAAGGTCACAGAATAAAAAAATAAATAAAATTAAATGTCAAAAGCAATTAAAATAAACGCATGACTAGGTACAAATTCTATGGCCACAGAATTGAAATTAAAATAAAATCCCAAAGGTTTACATATTTAAATATAAATAAAACAATCAGATTAAGTGCCCTGGCACATGACATGTCTGTTACAGCAATGTCGTATGTAGGGGCAGTCAAAACGCTCTGCGATCATTACCAGGTCAGTATTGGAGCTGGCCTGCACCCTGCGCACGAAGGACGCGCATCGCTTGCGCATAGTGGCATGAAAACAGTCGGTGCGCGCTTCGTGGTTTGAGTCGAGTAGAGACTGTGCGACGTTATTCAGCGTTGTTATTAACCCAAATCTATTCAATAAGAAGAAATAACCGAGTGTGTCAAGTGATCGAGTGCTAAAAGTGTGCCTGGCTGACGGTCCATAGAATTTATCCCCTCACAAACTATGTGGAAACCTAACTAAACGATGTGTGTGTCTGTGTACATAAGCCCTTTGAATAAAAAACGTGCGGATTAGTTAATAAGTACCTACCTTTCTAATATTTTAATTTAGATAGGTAAATTTATAGGTACCTACGCGTTGCCAATAATAAAATAATATTCATAAAATCACCGTCATCAATACTATAACAAAATTCAACCGTTCAACTGACACTCGGGCAGCGCGCGCACCGGCCAGCGCGCGGGTGGCTAGGCTCACTTCACTCAGCCCAAGTGAAGTGGTGTTGCTATGGCAACGAGAATCGAGTGAAGTGATAAGATCACGACACTCGCGCGTCGTACTTACTGACTCACTTCACCTAGCCGATTTACTTCGGCGCGGGTGGTTACTATAGTTACGAGAATCGGGTGAAGTGATAAGATCACGCCACGCTTTCGCGTTAGGCGCTGTTATTAATATCACGTTGAGTTTTTTTTTTTTTAATTTGCCGTTTTTTATTTTTAAATACGCGACAAAACAAAATTTGCTTTTACCACCTATACAGGGTGACATTGAAAACATGCGACAAATCGAAATGGGAGATTGTACTCATCATTATGAACAACTTTTACTAAGGGACCAAAGCTACAATCCCAAAAAAAAAACTGCTGTCCCCTACATTTATGTTCGCAATACCTCATCAAAATGTAGGAAAAGCAGATTTTTTTTTTGGGATTACAGCTTTGGTCCCTTAGTAAAAGTTGTTAATAATGATGTATACAATGTCCCATTTCAGTTTGTCGCAAGTTTTCAATTTCAACCTGTATATTAAAATCCTAAATGGCGGCTACAAACATTTTTCATCATGGGTGTCGTTTTCGTGGTTTTCGGGGGTGTTAAAGCCGATAGTGAGGTCAAATCACAAAGCAAGATGGCGGCTGCGAAAATGTTCAAATTTTTCATCATGGGTGTCGTTTTCATGGTTTTCGGGGGTGTTAAAGCTGATAGTGAGGTGAACTCTAAAAAGCAAGATGGCGGCTGCGAAAATTACCAAACCTTTTAGAAAAAAATAAAATTGAGTTTCTGAGTGAATTTCTGTTTTGCTAATTTATTAAAAAAAAAACCCCTAAATAGTAACGTTTCAACACTTATGTTCGATGCAATACTTGCAAGCGACCACGTTTGCTGACCTAGCGATACAATACGGTCGCACTGAATGCGCCGTGAGCTCAGTGCATAACGGACAGCTACCGGGTGCATTCATTTTCATCGTTTTCCTCATTTTAACGATAGCTTAGTCTAAACATTACCTTGTTAACTCTCTGCAATAAACCTTTTAAAGTTATTTGAGTGTTTAACTTAGCAGCGTAACGAATCCCATCAGGTACCACTTAGGTCGCGCCCCTACATTTTGGTCCTTCGAGCCTAATCAAGGACTTCGCGGTCGAACTCTAGTTTTTCGGGAGTGACGATTCGTGAAGTGAACTTGAACTGAACCAGTGACACCTTGTATTGCAGGGTCACTTAGCTTAGCTTAGCTTAGCAGTGATTGGTGGTTATCTTAGCAGTGAGACTTTAAGAGTGGCTTTAGCGGCAGTATATTGAGTTGGAGTGCTCAATATATTCTCTCAGCGGTATCAGCAACAGCGGTGCTCGGGGAGTACCATTCCAGCAGCAGTGAGTTCACAGCTCACACTAGCGACACCGGTGGATCACTGACGTGGGGAGCAACCCTCGTCAGGGTAGCAGCAACAAAGGATTCTTCCACGTAAGATCGTTAAATTTTCTAACACAAGCAGAGAGATGGAGAGCCTTTATTTTCTTCAATCCGAGATTGCGGAGGGCATTAGAAAAGTCCTCATCAATTTTAAAAAGGATAGCGTAGAGCGTAATTAGTTAGATTACTGTAAGCGTAAACTCGAGTTACTTGAGAAGTACTGGAAGGACTTTCAAGTAAATCATGAAAAGATTCTTCCTTTTGAACAGACTAATCATAAATATTTTACCAAGTCTGAATTTGAGAGTACGAACCAGCATTATTTAACAGCTAAAGAACTTATTAGTAAATATAAAGAAGAGTTGATGCTACAAGATCAGAAATCACTGTATCTTCCTCAACCAACCCAGCGAGAGGCACCCGGAACTTTAGCGAGTCAGCCGAGACCGCCAGCAACAGCAGCAGCAACTCCGACCTTCGAGTCAAGAGGGTCCAACAGCAAGCTTGACGATATGCTTCATAAGCAGTCGGTCAATTTTAAAGCGTTTCTTAGAGCAGTCGACAATATTGATGTTGAAACTATTGTTGACAAGTGGGAGTTCGAAGACGCCCTTCGAAACCTGCACAGTCGGTGGACTACCATTGATAACCTTCATTGGGAAATCATTGGTGAATCGGAAGAAGATGTAGCAGGAGATTATGACTATAACTACACCAAGCACGAGCGAACTTTAAACAGCTTGAGAAAAGCTATTAACTCAAAAATGTGGTCAACATCCTATCGGGAGAAATCCACTCCTCAAATGGATATTCCTGTATTTACAGGCCATTACCAGCAATGGATGCCTTTTAAGGATCTATTCAGCGAAGCAATCCACAAGAACAACGCATTGTCAAACGCTCAGAAAATGCAATACCTTAAAGGCAAGTTAAAAGGTGAAGCCGAGCGTTTGATTCAGCACCTTCCAATCAGCACCGATAACTATAACGTTTGTTGGGAGATTCTAAATCATATCGATTTGATAACAAGAGGATTATCTTTACAGCGCATGCCAATATGTTTCTGAATATTCCCAACATACAGCAGCAATCGTTTTCAGCCTTTAAAAAGATACATGACGCCACGTTAGAGAGTCTTCACGCCATCAAAAATCTAGGTGCGGATATTAGCACATGGGGCCCTCTAATTGCGCATATTAAGTCTCAAAAGTTGGATAGTGAATCTTATTCCGAATATATAGACTCTTTACAGAACCCTAGAGAGCTACCAGTCCTACAAGATTACTTGGACTATTTAGAAAACAAAATCACTAGTCTAGAAACATCACGTCGACGACAAGACACCATGCAAAAATCGCAGCAATCTCAGTTCTTCAAAATCATTTCCAAACAATCGAAAATTCAGCACTAATCATAAATCGAACGATAATTATTCGAAGAATTCAAAAGCAATGCACGTGCAGGAAATCAAATGCCCTCATTGTTTTGCAGAGCATAAATTATACAATTGCGCAAAGTTTCTTCAAATGCCGAAGGAAATGAAACTTAAAACCCTCAGGCAACTGAAATGTTGTTTTAATAGCATTTTTAATCACAATGGTAATAAATGCCATTCCAAGAAACGATGCCTCACGTGTTCTGGCAGGCACCATACCTTATTGCATGATTGTTTTGCTGATGGCCAGCAAAATAATACGAATGATGAAAATCTTAAGCAAGAAGAACATTCAAAGCAAAGCAGCAGCAATGGTGTTCACGCATCTCAGCAAAATCTCACCGAGATTCTTTTAGCTACAGCGTTAGTGAGGGTGACAGCAGCAGACAGCACGCAGCTTGTCCTGAGGGCTCTCATTGATCAGGGCTCACAGGTATCGTTGATTACAGAGAAGGCTGCTCAACAGTTAGGTTTAAAACGACAGCATTTTTATGGAGCAGTTTCCGGAATAGCAGAAAAGGAATCCAACTGTACGGGCAAGTTAAGCATTATATGCCAGTCTATGTATACTAACTTTAATTTCCATATGGATGTTTTGATTATGAAAAGTCTAATTAAAAACTTACCTAATCGATCATTTGAAAAGCCTTCGTGGTCGCATTTGGAACATATAAATTTAGCGGATCCAGAGTTTAACACAAGTCGTCCAGTGGACTTGTTACTCGGGGCAGACGCATATGCTCGTATCATGCTAGATGGTTTGATAAGAAGTGCTGAATCGTCTGTGCCCTTAGCTCAGCAAACACAGCTAGGATGGTTACTGTGTGGAACCGTAAAGCCACAGTTCCATTGTAACGTCATCGTAAATAATATAGCGGATATTCATACATTTTGGCAAATTGAGGATATTCACGAGCAAAATTAAATATCAGAGGAAGATCAGTAATGCGTCGAATATTACCTAACTACGACAAAACACCTAGAAAGCGGTCGTTATGAAGTTAGGTTGCCGATGAAGCAGCAACCAAGCGAAAAGCTAGGATCGTCAAAAGAAATAGCACTAGCGCAATTAAAGAATCTAGAGAAAAAGCTTAGCAGGCAAGAATCTTTAGCTCAGCAATATAAGCAATTCTTAAGCGAATATGAAAAGTTGGAGCATATGAAATTAGCGACTGTTAGCAGCGGCGGAATACAGTGTTTCTTACCTCATCATGGGGTTCAGCGAGCGGAATCCTCCACTACGAAGTTACGTGTCGTATTTAATGCCTCCGCAAAGACCTCTTCGGGACTTAGTCTCAATGATATCATGCATCGTGGACCTAACCTGCAGCAAGATCTACAGGCACTGTTACTTAAGTGGAGACAATATCGATACGTGTTCACTGCCGATATCGATAAAATGTATCGGCAGATACTAGTTAGCGAAGCGGATCAAAAGCTTCAACAAATCTTTTGGAGAGCACAGACTGGACAGCCAATAAGAGCATACCAGTTGACGACGGTGACATATGGCACGAATTCAGCTCCTTTTTTGGCGATGATGACCCTTCGAAAATTAGCAGCGGACGAGAAGAATAACTTTCTTACTGCAGCAAGAATAATACTAGAAGATTTTTATATGGATGATTTGGTAACCGGAGCTCATACTATCGACGAAGGGAGAAGCAGCATATCAGAACTTAATTTGTGTCTAAGCCGTGGCGGCTTCTTGCTGAGAAAATGGTCAGCAAACGAGAAAAAGCTATTATAAAAAGCTAGTATACGACGGAAGAAGTGGTCCGGAAGCAAGTTTTAACCGTCCAAAACAGCAATCCTGGAAAAAGCGTAATTGACGATTTATTAGATCATCACAGCTCATTTGTAAAAATAAATCGCATCGTAGCATGGATATTACGTGCACTTGTACGGACAAGTAAACAAAGGCCGTCATACACATTACAAGAGCTAAGGAAAGCAAAATTAATTATAATTAAATGCATACAGCGCAGTGACTTTGGCTCGGATATCGATGGTTTGATGAATAATAAACTTAATTCCGATAGCAAATTATTAAATCTGCAACCATTTTTGGATGAAAGCGGCATACTAAGAGTCGGGGGACGTCTTAAAAATTCCAACATTAACTCTGATATGAAACATCCAATAATAATCCCATATAGCGGGAGAATAATGGAACTTCTTATCCAGGAAGCACATGAGTACTCCTTTCATGGCGGAGCTCGACTTACCTTGTCTTTATTGAGACAGCAATATTGGATAATTCAAGGAAACAGAGCTACCAAAAAGCAGCTTCGTAAATGCGTGACCTGCAAAAAACAAGAACCCAGAAAGCTACATCAAATCATGGGAGACCTGCCTGATTGCCGAACTAATCCAGCGCCTCCATTCTATCATACTGGAATAGACTATACGGGGTGTATTCGAGTAAAAGCAAACAAAGGGAGAGGTATTAAAACGACTAAAGGATATATCGCCTTGTTTATTTGCATGGTTACAAAAGCGGTCCATATAGAACTAGTCTCCGGCTTAAGCAGTACGTCATTCATAGCCGCGTTGCGTCGTATGGCGGCTCGACGAGGGACTCCAAAACACATATATTCGGACAATGGTACTAACTTCGTAGGTGCCAACAAGATCCTTCAGGAGGAACAGCAACAGTTCGAGCGAATCTTTAACGACACTTTTTACCGAGAGATAGCGGAGATGAAGATAGAATGGCATTGGAACTGCCCTTCATGGCCGAGTGCTGGAGGGATCTGGGAGCGATCTATTCGGAGTCTAAAGCAACATCTGAAAAGAGTAATAGGGGACTAAGCTTTAACGTTTGAAGAATACAGCACGGTCTTGTCGCAAATCGAAGCAACCCATAACTCTAGACTGCTGTGCCCAATATCTGAGGATATCGACGACATCGATTTCCTCACGCCAGCGCATTTTCTAACCACTCGTGCCGGTCTTAGTTTAATAGAAACAGCACAAGATGCAAGGACGCGATGGTATTTAGTAAATAAAACGTTCCAAGATATATGGAAGAGGTGGAAGGCGGAGTATCTTAGCCAGTTATCGATACGTAGCAAGTGGTTAAAAGCACAAAAGAATATAGAGGTAGGCGATATGGTAACCATTCATGACGACAACTTAACCTCTGGAAAATGGCCGTTGGTCGAGTGGTTGAGGTCCATCCAGGAAAGGATGGAGCTATCCGTGTGGTGACTTTAAAAACCAGAAATGGGTTTATAAAGCGACCAATTATCAATTTTTCTATCCTACCTATAACAGAAAAAGAAGCAAATAACCAAAAGCCAGAAAAAAGCGAAGCAAAAAAGCAGCATCAGCAAAGTAATGAGGCAAAAGCGGAAGAGAAAGCTAGCAAACAGTTTAGCAGTTGTCCCAAAATATATACGAGTAGCATAGCATTATCATTGCTATTTTTTATGAGCCTTATATTACCCACTGAAGCAACTTTCAAAATAACTGAATTTGATAGCAATCAAACGCTGTATTTTGACCCTCTGGGACAAATGCATCTTATTCGGGATCAGTGGAAAATCATAACTTACTATAATTTGACTCCTTACTGGCAAGGAGATAAAGCGGTAAAACAATTTACTCAATACCTCGAGCAAACATGCGGGAAAATTCAAGAGCAGAGCCATTGTAAAATTATCGTCTTACAAATACAACACGAGTACGATGAACTACAATATTATAATCACCTGTTGCTCAATCACCACTTTGGAGCGCGTCCACTAACTCGACGCGGGCTTATCAACGCTGTCGGCTCCATAGCTAATTCATTGTTCGGAGTACTGGATCAAGAATTCGCAGAAAAATACAAGCGTGACATTGACCTAATACAAAAGAATACGGAATGTATGTGAATGATCAATAGAATTAGCATAAAAATATAATTAAAATATCGATTGTGATTAGAAATGTAATGTTTGATCACTCCCTAGCATCAGTGAGATGACACTGACAGCTCACTCCACGCGACTTTTCACGGTGAGATTTTTACAGAATCGACATGCTGCATGTCGATTCTGTAAATATCTATATAATCATAATCGATATTTTAATTATATACTTTAGTATTTAAGTTGTAGGGGCGCGACCTATGGAGAGGGGCCAGTTCCCGCTTCGCTGGAAGACGGGGAAACTGGTCCTCATAAAGAAGGCAGGGCGCCCTGCGGACTCTCCGTCCGCTTATCGGCCCATCGTGCTGCTCGACGAGGTGGGCAAGCTCTTTGAAAGAGTCATTGCAGACCGCCTCGTCGGCCAGCTGGTGCGGGTGGGGCCGGATTTGGCGGAGAGCCAGTTTGGTTTCCGCAGAGGGCGCTCTACGGTGGACGCCATCATGCGTGTGCGAGCCCTGACGACGGGGAATGCTGTTGCCCAGGGTGGGGTCGTCTTGGCGGTGTCCCTAGACATCGCCAATGCCTTCAATACCCTGCCCTGGAGTTGCATCAGGGAGGCACTCCGGTATCACCGGATGCCGACCTACCTCTGTCGTGTGGTCGAGGCCTATTTGACGGACAGGGCCGTCATCTACCCCGGTCACCAGGGAGTGTGGAACCGGCAAGAGATGTCGTGCGGTGTCCCACAGGGATCGGTCCTGGGGCCGCATCTGTGGGACATCGGATACGACTGGGTGCTGCGCGCCGACCTCCCTAGCGGCGTCAGCGTAGTGTGCTACGCTGACGACACGTTGGTCCTGGCGCAGGGGAGGTCGCACCAGGCGGCGGCCGAATTAGCGGCACGCGGGGTTGCGACAATCGTCGAAAGGATCCGGCAATTGGGACTCGAGGTGGCCCTGCACAAGTCCGAGGCCATGTGTTTTCATGGTCCTCGGAACGCGCCACCGTTGGGGTCCCAAATAACGGTAGGAGGGGTTTCTATCGGCGTCGAGTCGACGATGAAGTACCTGGGACTCGTCCTCGACAGCCGGTGGAACTTCGTGGAGCATTTCCGACGTTTGGCTCCCAAACTGGAGCGGGCGGGCGCTGCATTGAAGCGGCTCCTGCCCAATCTAGGGGGTCCAAACGCCTCCTGCCGGAGGCTCTACGCGGGGGTCGTGCGGTCCATGGCCCTCTACGGGGCTCCTGTATGGGCGCGCTCTCTGGCGCTGCGGCCAGCCCGCCGGTTGAGCGCGGCCCAAAGGGTCATGGCCATCCGGATGGTCCGGGGATACCGCACGGTCTCCTGTGAGGCAGCGAGCCTCCTTGCCGGATTGCCGCCATGGGATCTGGAGGCAAAAGCCCTCGCGCACGTATGGGAGTGGCGCGAGGAGGCGAAACGCCGGGGCGTAAGTCCGCTGCCGCGAGAAATCGCGGCACAGCGGACGGAGCTCCGGCGGGATCTCATGGCGTCATGGAAAGTACGGTTGTCGCAACCCAGTGCTGGGCACGCCACAATTGCGGCGATAAGTCCCCTCTTTGAGGAGTGGCTGGAGAGGCGCCACGGCGTCCTCACCTTCCGCCTGACGCAGGTCCTCACCGGACACGGCAGTTTCGGGAGGTTCCTGTGTCGGATAAGGCGGGAGGAAACGTCCGGGTGTCACCACTGTGTGGATCGCCCGGAGGACACGGTGGAGCATACGGTGGAGATCTGCCCGGCTTGGGCAGAGCACCGCCGTGTCCTCGTGGAGGCGATCGGCGGCAGAGACCTCTCGCGTCCGGCCCTGGTTCAGGCCATGGTACGGAGCGAGAGGGCATGGGCAGCCGTCACCTCCTTCTGCGAAGCAGTAATGCTCGCGAAGGAGGAGGCGGGACGGTTGAGGGAAAGGCACGTTTCGCGCCCTCTCGCCCCTAGCCGCCGCAGGAGACGCCCAGGGCGTCGGGAATCCCGGGCGGATTTCCAGCCACCGTAGGCGCGGGCTTGCGGACGGTGAGCAATGGGTAGCTCACCGTCCGGTAAGGACCAGGCCCGGGTCGACGGCGCGTCGTATTCCACGCGCGCCTCAAAGAGATGTCGTCAGCACAAAGTAGGGGTCCACTAGGGCCGATGCCTGCCGGGGTCGCGGGAAGGTACTTATGGGTCACCGAGGCCCCCGCAACACAGGCAACAGGAAGGAATACGGGTGGGTTTTAGTCAGTAAGAGTCTGACACACCCTCCCGCTCCGCCCAGAGCGGGAGAAGTTATTTGATGATTTCCCACCCTCAAAAAAAAAAAAAAAAAAAAAAGGGGCGCGACCTAAGTGGTATCTGATGGGATTCGTTACGCTGCTAAGTTAAACACTCAAATAACTTTAAAAGGTTTATTGCTGAGAGTTAACAAGGTAATGTTTAGGCTAAGCTATCGTTCAAATGAGGAAAACGATGAAAATGAATGCACCCGGTAGCTGTCCGTTATGCACTGAGCTCGCGGCGCATTCAGTGCGACCGTATTGTATCGCTAGGTCAGCAAACGTGGTCGCTTGCAAGTATTGCATCGAACATGCTCTCGACGGGAAGAGATGAGTTAATGAGATAAGCTTATACAAAAATGAAGAGTTACGTGCGATGAACCTTTCATAAAAAATAGCAATGATAATGCTATGCTATATATTTTGGGACAACTGCTAAACTGTTTGCTAGCTTTCTCTTCCGCTTTTGCCTCATTACTTTGCTGATGCTGCTTTTTTGCTTCGCTTTTTTCTGGCTTTTTTGCTTCGCTTTTTTCTGGCTTTTGGTTATTTGCTTCTTTTTCTGCTATAGGTAGGATAGAAAAATTGATAATTGGTCGCTTTATAAACCCATTTCTGGTTTTTAAAGTCACCACACGGATAGCTCCATCCTTTCCTGGATGGACCTCAACCACTCGACCAACGGGCCATTTTCCAGAGGTTAAGTTGTCGTCATGAATGGTTACCATATCGCCTACCTCTATATTCTTTTGTGCTTTTAACCACTTGCTACGTATCGATAACTGGCTAAGATACTCCGCCTTCCACCTCTTCCATATATCTTGGAACGTTTTATTTACTAAATACCATCGCGTCCTTGCATCTTGTGCTGTTTCTATTAAACTAAGACCGGCACGAGTGGTTAGAAAATGCGCTGGCGTGAGGAAATCGATGTCGTCGATATCCTCAGATATTGGGCACAGCGGTCTAGAGTTAAGGGTTGCTTCGATTTGCGACAAGACCGTGCTGTATTCTTCAAACGATAAAGCTTGGTCCCCTATTACTCTTTTCAGATGTTGCTTTAGACTCCGAATAGATCGCTCCCAGATCCCTCCAGCACTCGGCCATGAAGGGCAGTTCCAATGCCATTCTATCTTCATCTCCGCTATCTCTCGGTAAAAAGTGTCGTTAAAGATTCGCTCGAACTGTTGCTGTTCCTCCTGCAGGATCTTGTTGGCACCTACGAAGTTAGTACCATTGTCCGAATATATGTGTTTTGGAGCCCCTCGTCGAGCCGCCATACGACGCAACGGGGCTATGAATGACGTACTGCTTAGGCCGGAGACTAGTTCTATATGGACCGCTTTTATAACCATGCAAATAAACAAGGCGATATATCCTTTAGTCGTTTTAATACCTCTCCCTTTGTTTGCTTTTACTCTAATACACCCCGTATAGTCTATTCCAGTATGATAGAATGGAGGCGCTGGGTTAGTTCGGCAATCAGGCAGGTCTCCCATGATTTGATGTAGCTTTCTGGGTTCTTGTTTTTTGCAGGTCACGCATTTACGAAGCTGCTTTTTGGTAGCTCTGTTTCCTTGAATTATCCAATATTGCTGTCTCAATAAAGACAAGGTAAGTCGAGCTCCGCCATGAAAGGAGTACTCATGTGCTTCCTGGATAAGAAGTTCCATTATTCTCCCGCTATATGGGATTATTATTGGATGTTTCATATCAGAGTTAATGTTGGAATTTTTAAGACGTCCCCCGACTCTTAGTATGCCGCTTTCATCCAAAAATGGTTGCAGATTTAATAATTTGCTATCGGAATTAAGTTTATTATTCATCAAACCATCGATATCCGAGCCAAAGTCACTGCGCTGTATGCATTTAATTATAATTAATTTTGCTTTCCTTAGCTCTTGTAATGTGTATGACGGCCTTTGTTTACTTGTCCGTACAAGTGCACGTAATATCCATGCTACGATGCGATTTATTTTTACAAATGAGCTGTGATGATCTAATAAATCGTCAATTACGCTTTTTCCAGGATTGCTGTTTTGGACGGTTGAAACTTGCTTCCGGACCACTTCTTCCGTCGTATACTCTGCTTGCTCTCGCTTTGGCTTAAAAAAAAGGTGTCGATAACCAAGCTGGGCCTCGCCACCACAACGTATGCTTTATTAGTTGTTTAATGGATAGTCCTATGCTCGCTGAATCGGCTGGATTTTCCTTAGTCGGTACGTAATGCCAAACATCTGGTGATGCTACGCTAATAATTTTCTTCACTCTATTCGCTACAAAAGGCTTCCATCGTTCTGGATAGCCCTGTATCCAGCTAAGGGTGACCTTAGAGTCGCTCCAGGCATAGATTTCGTAATCTATGCCAGTCATGCTAGTTGCTATTTTTGTAAATAACCTGGATAAAAGTTCCGCCGCACATAGCTCTAATCTAGGATGGGATACTGTCTTGCTGTTGGGTACTAATCTTGTTTAGCTGCGACTAGTACTATCGATGCTTCAGTTTTTGATGCGATCCTGGCATATACGACACATGCATACGCTTTAAGAGATGCATCACAAAATCCGTGGAGTTGGATAGTGTCATCTCGTTTGCTTTGCAACCATCGTGGGATTTTACATCCGCAAATACATCCCATATCCTCAATTAATTTTACCCACTCATTATTGATCTTAGTTGAAACTTCATCGCTCCATTGAATTTCATCAAGCCAGACCTTTTGAAACAACAATTTGAATTTAGTAGTCAGCGGCGCTAGCCAACCTAAAGGATCAAATAACCTGGATATTTCCGAAAGAAGCAATCTTTTTGTGAGTCTTGTAGTATTCGCTGATGAAGTATATTGGAATGTGAATTCATCTGTTTCTGGATCCCATCTCAAGCCCAAAGTTTTTGCTGTGTTTTCAGTTTTGAAAATTAATGATGGTGCTTGAGTATTTTGCTGCGATGAATTTATCTCTTCCAATAGCTTTTTCTCGTTTGCTGACCATTTTCTCAGCAAGAAGCCGCCACGGCTTAGACACAAATTAAGTTCTGATATGCTGCTTCTCCCTTCGTCGATAGTATGAGCTCCGGTTACCAAATCATCCATATAAAAATCTTCTAGTATTATTCTTGCTGCAGTAAGAAAGTTATTCTTCTCGTCCGCTGCTAATTTTCGAAGGGTCATCATCGCCAAAAAAGGAGCTGAATTCGTGCCATATGTCACCGTCGTCAACTGGTATGCTCTTATTGGCTGTCCAGTCTGTGCTCTCCAAAAGATTTGTTGAAGCTTTTGATCCGCTTCGCTAACTAGTATCTGCCGATACATTTTATCGATATCGGCAGTGAACACGTATCGATATTGTCTCCACTTAAGTAACAGTGCCTGTAGATCTTGCTGCAGGTTAGGTCCACGATGCATGATATCATTGAGACTAAGTCCCGAAGAGGTCTTTGCGGAGGCATTAAATACGACACGTAACTTCGTAGTGGAGGATTCCGCTCGCTGAACCCCATGATGAGGTAAGAAACACTGTATTCCGCCGCTGCTAACAGTCGCTAATTTCATATGCTCCAACTTTTCATATTCGCTTAAGAATTGCTTATATTGCTGAGCTAAAGATTCTTGCCTGCTAAGCTTTTTCTCTAGATTCTTTAATTGCGCTAGTGCTATTTCTTTTGACGATCCTAGCTTTTCGCTTGGTTGCTGCTTCATCGGCAACCTAACTTCATAACGACCGCTTTCCAGGTGTTTTGTCGTAGTTAGGTAATATTCGACGCATTGCTGATCTTCCTCTGATATTTAATTTTGCTCGTGAATATCCTCAATTTGCCAAAATGTATGAATATCCGCTATATTATTTACGATGACGTTACAATGGAACTGTGGCTTTACGGTTCCACAAAGTAACCATCCTAGCTGTGTTTGCTGAGCTAAGGACACAGACGATTCAGCACTTCTTATCAAACCATCTAGCATGATAGGAGCATATGCGAGTCAAAATATTTCACATAGAAATTCTTTAAAAAAATAATTTTATTAATTGTTACACAATAATAATACTTTATGTTTAAATTTACAATTTAAACTTAATATATTAGCACAGCCTATGTAACATAGGTGTGACCGCGACCGTTGATAAGTAGAGACTGAATCATCCGAACCGAACCGCCGCTCCGCTGGGGATCAGGCCTTTTATACTGCAGGGACAGACAATGGCTCATTGTCTTGATGCACTAGAACCTTCTCATGCTTGGTGGTCCAAGGGGTAATTAACATTGAACCTTGATTTCCTATTGTTCTGGTTTCTAGAACATGAGTCATTATATTTTTAATACTTTCATTGTTTAAGTGTGGTTGACTATTCCCCCTCAATTTTGAAGTCCATGGTTTCTTACAAGCCTTGGATCGAAGAAATTTAAATAATATCATAACAATAATAAGTATAGTTATACATAATATCCAACTATACTGAATTATATTATGTTTTCCTTGCGTTGCTAAATCTTCTATTTGTTTAAAATGTTTTAATATAACTGATATCTTCATTGGATCATAGTTTAATTCAATTTCAGGGGTATCTTGAGTTTGATTAATTTCTAAATTAGTTATAATTATTTTATCAAATGACTCTTGTGTGTGAAATCGTATTATATTTGAGATTTCAACTTCACAATTTTTTCCAATTAATAAGTAAGGTCCTTTAATCCACGACGTTTCTTGATTTTCCTCACAACTAATCTTAACTTCAGTAGTTTTATTGAAATACATATAAATCGCCTTTGGAGATATTTCCTGTATTTCTTCTACTGGACATTTTATAGGAACTGTAGTGCATTTTTCAGTAGATTTATTTCGTAAAAGCTCGGTTTCACAAGTTGATGTTTGTCTAATACTTTCTTTACAAATCATTTCTGTTAATAATATACAATCTTCAACTTCATATGTTTCTAGTTCAGTGTAAGCCAAAGTAACCTTTCGCATTATAGGGTAATTACAAGTTGGGGTATTTTGGATAACAGGAACAATTTTCCTTGTATTATATACTTGTGGCTTAACTAAAGGTATTTCTAATATAAAATATACAATATGATCGACAATTTTACTTTTCACATTAATAAAAGGTTCAATATTATTTATATTATTAGATATCATTACATTTCTATTAATTTTATTAATAGTATCTTGTAAAATATGAGATTGTATTATACTATAATGATACATATGATGTTCTGCAAAAGTAATAGCTGTCGACAATCTTTCTGCTATGTCCTGTAAGGTTTGAGCTTGAAACAATATTTCTAAAGCTACCTTTTGATGAGCTTTAAAGTTAACAATTTGTATATATTGTTGATCTAATACATTTTGAATATTAACAATTTTCTTAATTTGATTATTATATTCTTCCAAAGTTTCATCTGTAATTGATATTTGTTTATTATATGCTATTTTTAAAGTTTCTAAATCTTTTTGAATGTTATTTAAATCATCTTGATCTAGGTTTCCTGTAATAGATTTTATAATTGAACCTAAACCATTAATTAGCCCTCTTTTATTTCTACTTTGTATATCTAAATGATTACATATTTCAGTTACATGATCTAAAATTATATTAATGTGATGATATATGTGTCTTACATCTTCATTCTTAAAATTTACTTGTGATGTGATTCTAGTTATAGTATCTTTAAGTCTATTCTTATGTTCTAATATAGATTTAATTTCTAACATATGAATAATTGTCCATCTTCCTTCAATAATACGAGTGGGTGGCATTTCAACTAATATCACATGTTCATTGGATTCTAATCTTCGGAACTTGTGTCCGATGACAGTGAAGATTCTGCAACAATAAGCTCTCTTTATGACATATTTTATCATTATTTAATTTATACTTATTGTGCGGTTCACAAACTAATATGTTATATGGACCCATATATCTAGCATTGGTTTTATCTCTTCCTTTATTATTCAGTGGAATATAAAAATATCTAATTCCATTTTCTCTGCTTGCCTTTTTATATGGAGCATATTCAAATATAACACGTCTTAGTCTTTTTGGTGGGTATGAATTTATTATAGGAATTCCTTCATCACTATCTTCTTGATTAGAATGTATAGTACCTTGTTGACTTATATTTAGATCATTAGATTGTGTTGAATTTTGTTTAGATGAATTACTAGTATTAGAATTTGTTAATGCTAAATCTTCTTCTAAATTTACTTTTAATGAGTCATCATCAGTGTGATGAATTTCTACACGACTTAACGCGTCGGCAACATGATTATCTTTGCCTTTAACATGTTCTATTGTGAAATCATAATCTTGTAATTTTAATTTCCATCTATTTAATCTTTGATTAGGTTCTTTTAATTTCGCTAACCATATTAATGCTTTATGGTCTGTACGCAATGTTAATTTTCTACCATAAATGTACGGTCGAAATTGTGTTACAGCCCAAAGAATTCCTAATAATTCTTTTTCAGTAGTATTATATTTTTGTTCGGTTTTAGTTAAAGTTCTAGAAGCATAAGCTATTGGATGATTTTTTGGCTTAATACGGCTCCTAATGCTATGTCAGATGCATCAGTAGTTATAACAAAAGTTTTATTAAAATCTGGAAAAGCTAAAATTGCACCTATTTTAGCTTTTCCAGATTTTAATAAAACTTTTGTTTAGTTAATAAATGCTTACAAGTTTGTATTGCTTCATATAACTTTTTTATGTATATCTATAGTGGCATCTTTTTTTGTACACTCAGTAAGAGGTTTAATTATTTTACTTAAGTTTGGTACGAACTTTCTATAGTATCCTATCAATCCTAGAAATGCTCTGATTTCTTTTGTAGTTTTTGGTGTAGGAAATTTTTGTATGGCTTCAATTTTTTTCTGATTTGGTTTTAATCCATCTTTATTTAATATGTGACCTAGGAATTCTATTTCTTCTTCCATGAACACACATTTGTTTTTATTTATTTTAAGGTTGGCTTTTCTTAATGCTTCAAAAACTTGTTGTAATTTATTTATATGTTCTTGTTTTGTTGTAGAATAAATTATAATGTCATCTAAATATACTAAACATATATTTCTAGCGATTTCTTTGTTAAGTACATTATTCATCATCTTTTGGAAAGTTGCTGGTGCATTTTTTAATCCAAAAGGCATTCTTAAAAATTCATAATGACCATCAGGTGTACTGAAGGCAGTTTTCTCAATTGAGGTTTCATCCATTTTTATTTGGTGATAGCCTGAAGTTAAATCTAACGTAGTAAAATATTTATTGCCTTGCAATTTCGAAAACAATTCCTCTATGTTAGGTAAAGGAAATTTATCCGATTTAGTTTTTTCATTTAATTTTCTACAATCAATTACCATTCTCCATTTTTTAATTCTGGACTGATCTAATTTTTTAGGAATTAAACGTACGGGTGAGGCCCATGGTGATTCTGAATGTCGAATTATATTTTCGCTTAATAATATATTAATTTGTCTTTTTATTTCTTCTTGTTGAATTTGCGGTAATCTAAATGGTCTTTGATAAATTGGTTCTTCGTTTATTAAATTAATGTGATGTTTAATTTTTGTTGTCGCACTATTTGTGACATTTTCAGTAAATAAATCTCGATATGTTTCGCAAAGTTCTTTTATATTTAAATAATTATCATCTGTCATATGAAAAATTAATAATTCCTTTTCTGGCATCGTTAATTTTCTTTCTTTTAAATCTATTGTTGCATTAATCTGTTCTATCATTTCAGTACCCATTAGAATATCGTATTTATCACTAAATTGATAAATATAAATTTTCATTGGTCCTTTGTCTTTTCCAAAGACAAAGGAAACACAACCATTTACACCAAAACGGAGTTTCTATTATACCATTATGATGTGTTACACCGTGTGAAGTCCTAACAGTAAACTTTTCTGGCTTTTTACATTCAGGAAAATATAATTGTTGCGCTGTTGGCGTTATAAATGATCGTTGACTACCTGTGTCTATCAATATTTTTAATTTAGGATTTTCCGTTTCAAAATATGGTAAATATGATTTAACATGATTAAATTCTATGATATTTTGTCTTGTTCTAAAGCCTCGTGAAATTTTTGATTATTTTCAGGAATAATGTAACAATTTTCTTCAGGAACATAATATATTTCCTCGGGAACGTAGTAGTAATTTTCTTCAATAATATTATTATCATTTTCATCAATAGTTGGAGTTTGAGAATTATTTCCATTTTGTTTTAAATTTTCAGAATTTTCAGAATGATGATATAATTCTTTTGCTACAAATCCTCTTCCTAGATTAATTTGATTAGGTTTTAATTGTACAGCAGTTTTCATTGTAACATCGTCTGATTTTTGCTGTTGATTATTTTTATACAATTGTAATTGTGGATGCTGAGGTTTTTGGAATAAATTATTTGGATTTGGGATCCATGGTTGTTTTACAATTTGATAGAAAGGTTTATTTGTATTCATTTTCTGTTGTTGCGACTTTAATTCTTGAGAATTAATGTTTTGCATAGGTTTAAGTTGTTGAATTTGATTTATAACCTTAGGAGTAGGTAAATAATTAGAAAATTTCTCTTTAATATTATCAAATCGTCCTTCTGCTTCTAATTGTAACACTTTCGTAACAGTTTCATTAAAACTACAATTACTAACATATATTTGATCATGATAGGGTAAACTATTTCTTAAAGTATTCTGTGCAGTATTAATATAAGGTTCCATGATCTCATCTACAAGATCTTGTTTAGTAATACCGTGCCTATCTATTAACTTACTTCTAATAAAAAATAACTTTTTTAGTTTTTCTTTTAACATTGGATAACTCCACTAACAAAGTATTTAATTCTCTATTATCAGCACACTCTGTTTTCAAAGTTGCCTCTATAAAATCCCAATTGAAGGCATGGTTAACCATAGATATGATTATTGCAGCCCTTCCTTCAAGTTTGGTTAATAAAAGCATTACATTCTGAGGTGTATTGCCTCCTACAGCTTGTAGCCATTGCTTAGCATTATTTAAATAATTATAAATTGTAAATGGGTCACCATTATATGTGGGGACAAAATTAATTAGCTTATATGGATCTATTGTGAACTGCACTGGTGATATCAGTGGCTGTGACAATGGAGCCTTTGTTGCACTAGGTACACTTTGTGGTACGTAGCCTTGTTTACCTTCCATATTATTAATAGGAAGTGGGTCGGTATCTCTACTTAAACTAGTCTTAGGTTTATATACAAATTTCGGGGGTCTAAGGAGTGGAATTTTGGATAGGAATAATGCTACTCGGTGCTTACAGTATGCAGCTGCTGATGACACGGAGAAACAGCATTTCTTCACTAACACTTCACTTCACTTGACTTGATTTGTTTTTATTTTGACTTATTTATTTGGTAGGTTGCCCAGAGTTTAAGACTTAAGAGTCACGCGAAGGTTTTATTTAGCGAACTTGGAGGTTTTCGCCTCGAAAGTCCTTGAACTTTTTAAAACACTTTCACTTTTATCTGGGCCCCACGTTGGGCGCCAGTCAAATTATTTCACATACAAATACTTTTAAAAATAATTTTATTAATTGTTACACAATAATAATACTTTATGTTTAAATTTACAATTTAAACTTAATATATTAGCACAGCCTATGTAACATAGGTGTGACCGCGACCGTTGATAAGAAGAGACTGAATCATCCGAACCGAACCGCCGCTCAGTGGGATGTCGCTGCGTCCCCGTAAGGGGGCGCGGCTAGCGGAACCAGGGCGTCGCCCCTCGGCCGCGGAGTCTATACGTTGGCCCTACGATACGGGCCCCTCGTTGTATATGTCATTTTTAAAATATGACGCCTAGATGATTGGGCGCGTTAACTAATAACGCGCCCATGTGAGTGGTTGCTATTGTGTTACTGTAGGCGCATCACGACGCTAATACTGTTAGCGCCGCTTTCTTCACGACACCACGGCGGTCAACCCCCGCCAGGTGAGACCCCCGGTTACCCGGGGGAGGCCCAGTGAAGGCGACCAGCGACGTAGGTGCCGACTCGACGCTCCTACAGTATTGGTGTATAGCTCCCGCCCGTCCCGCTTTCAGATCGAGCCGATTACGGTCCGGACTAAGGAACTGTCGTGTGTGTGTGAGCGGCATTGTTATTGCGTAACACCGCCCAGTGTCTACACATATCGCTTAGCCCGCGCTACGCGTATGTGTGTGAGTTAGATGTCTGTTTAGTGATGAATGTCTGTGTTAATTGCGTGACGCGCCTATATTAGATTAGCACACGCCACGCAATAGATGTATGTTATCTGTAGAGTACTATTGAAACGAGTAAGCCGCGTGTAACCTGGATGCAGCTTACTCGTGGCGTCCAGTCCGGTGCGATGGGGTCAGTCGTCCGCTACCAGGTCGCGGGGCAGGGGTCTCGCATCAGGGGGGCGCGTATGCCATGGCGCTATCTGCTTGATATGAGGCCAAGCAGATGCGTCGGCACGCGCGAACATCCCTTTCGCGAGACGCCGCACATACTCATCCAGGCTCTCAATCCCGAGGTCCCTCTGGATGATGTCGTTCTTCACGAAGTGAGGGGCGGCAACTATGGTCCGCAGCGCCAGACTCTGTTGCGCGCGGAGCAGCCTGCGGTTCGTCTCACTCGTGAGGGCGAACCATGCCGGGGCGGCGTACGTCAGAATGGGGCGTACGTACAGCTTGTACACGCCCAACTTGACGCGCGCCGGTATGCGGGATGAGAGCACCGGCCTGAGTAGGTTGCGGGCTACCCTACCTTGTGCGGCGACCTTGCGGACGTGTGTCCCCATCGAGAGCCGACGGTCGATAGTGACTCCCAGGTACTTTACCCGGGGCGACCATTCGACGTCGGCTCCTTGAAGCTTCAAGGGTGGTGGGAGAGGCGCGGATCCAGTGACCAGCGCCTGCGTCTTACCCACGTTAACCGACAGCCGCCACTTTGACAGCCACTCGGGAAGTAGGTCGAGGGCGCGCTGCATCTTGACGGCCGCGTACTTTGCGTTCAGCGAGGTGGTAATGTACGCGGCGTCGTCAGCGTACAGCGCGAGCGTCGAGTCTGTCGTGGTGGGGATGTCGTCGGTGTAACGTGAGTAGCACGCCGGCGATATGCAGCTACCCTGCGGCACGCCGGCCAGCACCGGGCGGGCGCTAGATAGCGCCCCATCGACCACCACCCTAAATGTCCTATGGGAAAGAAAAGTAGAGACCACTTGTACAACGCGACGGGGCGCATCGGACGTGGCCAGTTTATAAATTAGGCCCTCGTGCCATACACGGTCGAAGGCCTTCTCCATGTCGAGGAATACTGCCACCGAGTACTCCTTCTTGTTCAACGCGGCTGTGAGGTGGTGCAGTACCCTCGACAGCTGGAGCGTCGTGCTATGCTCCGCCCGGAACCCAAACTGCTCAGGACGCGGCGCTATGTGGGGCTGGAGATGTCGCAGCGGGAGTGCTTCGAACACCTTGGAGACTGTCGGCAGCAGCGTGATCGGCCGATAGCTCTCCGGCTTCAGGATGTTCTTCCCCGCCTTGGGCAGCATTATGACGCGCCCTTCCTTCCACGAAGCGGGGAAGGCCCCCGTGCGCAGTATCGCCGTATACAGGCGCGCCAGCGTCGCGACCATACGGTGCGGCAAGTGGCGCAGCGCTGTGTTGGTGATACCGTCAGCACCGGGGGCCTTCCTAGGCTTCGTTCTTAGGATGGCGCGTCTGACTGCGCCAGGCGAGAAGAAGATCGGGTCCTCATCGGGAGCTATCGGCGTTGCAAAATAGTCCCCTAGGTGTTGCTCGACTGCTGCGACATGTTCGATGTCAACAGTCGGGTTGGGGCGGAACTGACGCTCCAGGTGTTCGGCGAAGACCTCCACCCGGTCCTCCGCTACAAACTTAAGCGCCCCGTCCGCGGCGGTGTGCGCCTGTAGTTCGGCCTTCACCTTCTCCACGAGACGGTTGAGCTGCGTCTTTAGTGTAGGGCATCTCAGCTGTTGCCACTGCTTGCGTAGGCGCCTCTTCGCGGCGATCATTGCACTGATGCGGGCCGGTAGGGGCGGCAATAGCCCTCTCCCCTGCGGCTGCATGATGCTAGTCGCCGCTTCCAGGGCGCTTTGGATGCAAGCAGTGACGTCATTCGCCGTCTGGCCAACGTCCGCGGGAACCGCCGCTCCGCTGGTGATCAGGCCTTTTATACTGCAGGGACAGACAATGGCTCATTGTCTTGATGCACTAGAACTTTCTCATGCTTGGTGGTCCAAGGGGTAATTAACATTGAACCTTGATTTCCTATTGTTCTGGTTTCTAGAACATGAGTCATTATATTTTTAATACTTTCATTGTTTAAGTGTGGTTGACTTGCGTCTGCCCCGAGTAACAAGTCCACTGGACGACTTGTATTAAACTCTGGATCCGCTAAATTTATATGTTCCAAATGCGACCACGAAGGCTTTTCAAATGATCGATTAGATAAGTTTTTAATTAGACTTTTCATAATCAAAACATCCATATGGAAATTAAAATTACATAGACTGGCATATAATGCTTAACTTGCCCGTACAGTTGGATTCCTTTTCTGCTATTCCGGAAACTGCTCCATAAAAATGCTGTCGTTTTAAACCTAACTGTTGAGCAGCCTTCTCTGTAATCAACGATACCTGTGAGCCCTGATCAATGAGAGCCCTCAGGACAAGCTGCGTGCTGTCTGCTGCTGTCACCCTCACTAACGCTGTAGCTAAAAGAATCTCGGTGAGATTTTGCTGAGATGCGTGAACATCATTGCTGCTGCATTGCTTTAAATGTTCTTCTTGCTTAAGATTTTCATCATTCGTATTATTTTGCTGGCCATCAGCAAAACAATCATGCAATAAGGTATGATGCCTGCCAGAACACGTGAGGCATCGTTTCTTGGAATGGCATTTATTACCATTGTGATTAAAAATGCTATTAAAACAACATTTCAGTTGCCTGAGGGTTTTAAGTTTCATTTCCTTCGGCATTTGAAGAAACTTTGCGCAATTGTATAATTTATGCTCTGCAAAACAATGAGGGCATTTGATTTCCTGCACGTGCATTGCTTTTGAATTCTTCGAATAATTATCGTTCGATTTATGACTAGTGCTGAATTTTCGATTGTTTGGAAATGATTTTGAAGAACCCGCTTGCTGCTGAGATTGCTGCGATTTTTGCATGGTGTCTTGTCGTCGACGTGATGTTTCTAGACTAGTGATTTTGTTTTCTAAATAGTCCAAGTAATCTTGTAGGACTGGTAGCTCTCTAGGGTTCTGTAACGAGTCTATATATTCGGAATAAGATTCACTATCCAACTTTTGAGGCATAATATGCGCAATTAGAGGGCCCCATGTGCTAATATCCGCACCTAGATTTTTGATGGCGTGAAGACTCTCTAACGTGGCGTCATGTATCTTTTTAAAGGCTGAAAACGATTGCTGCTGTATGTTGGGAATATTCAGGAACATATTGGCATGCGCTGTAAAGATAATCCTCTTGTTATCAAATCGATATGATTTAGAATCTCCCAACAAACGTTATAGTTATCGGTGCTGATTGGAAGGTGCTGAATCAAACGCTCGGCTTCACCTTTTAACTTGCCTTTAAGGTATTGCATTTTCTGAGCGTTTGACAATGCGGTGTTCTTGTGGATTGCTTCGCTGAATAGATCCTTAAAAGGCATCCATTGCTGGTAATGGCCTGTAAATACAGGAATATCCATTTGAGGAGTGGATTTCTCCCGATAGGATGTTGACCACATTTTTGAGTTAATAGCTTTTCTCAAGCTGTTAAAAGTTCGCTCGTGCTTGGTGTAGTTATAGTCATAATCTCCTGCTACATCTTCTTCCGATTCACCAATGATTTCCCAATGAAGGTTATCAATGGTAGTCCACCAACTGTGCAGGTTTCGAAGGGCGTCTTCGAACTCCCACTTGTCAACAATAGTTTCAACATCAATATTGTCGACTGCTCTAAGAAACGCTTTAAAATTGACCGACTGCTTATGAAGCATATCGTCAAGCTTGCTGTTGGACCCTCTTGACTCGAAGGTCGGAGTTGCTGCTGCTGTTGCTGGCGGTCCCGGCTGACTCGCTGAAGTTCCGGGTGCCTCTCGCTGGGTTGGTTGAGGAAGATACAGTGATTTCTGATCTTGTAGCATCAACTCTTCTTTATATTTACTAATAAGTTCTTTAGCTGTTAAATAATGCTGGTTCGTACTCTCAAATTCAGACTTGGTAAAATATTTATGATTAGTCTGTTCAAAAGGAAGAATCTTTTCATGATTCACTTGAAAGTCCTTCCAGTACTTCTCAAGTAACTCGAGTTTACGCTTACAGTAATCTAACGACTTACGCTCTACGCTATCCTTTTTAAAATTGATGAGGACTTTTCTAATGCCCTTCGCAATCTCGGATTGAAGAAAATAAAGGCTCTCCATCTCTCTGCTTGTGTTAGAAAATTTAACGATCTTACGTGGAAGAATCCTTTGTCGCTGCTACCCTGACGAGGGTTGCTCCCCACGTCAGTGATCCACCGGTGTCGCTAGTGTGAGCTGTGAACTCACTGCTGCTGGAATGGTACTCCCCGAGCACCGCTGTTGCTGATACCGCTGAGAGAATATATTGAGCACTCCAACTCAATATACTGCCGCTAAAGTCACTCTTAAAGTCTCACTGCTAAGGTAACCACCAATCACTGCTAAGCTAAGCTAAGCTAAGTGACCCTGCAATACAAGGTGTCACTGGTTCAGTTCAAGTTCACTTCACGAATCGTCACTCCCGAAAAACTAGAGTTCGACCGCGAAGTCCTTGATTAGGCTCGAAGGACCAAAATGTAGGGGCGCGACCTAAGTGGTACCTGATGGGATTCGTTACGCTGCTAAGTTAAACACTCAAATAACTTTAAAAGGTTTATTGCTGAGAGTTAACAAGGTAATGTTTAGGCTAAGCTATCGTTAAAATGAGGAAAACGATGAAAATGAATGCACCCGGTAGCTGTCCGTTATGCACTGAGCTCGCGGCGCATTCAGTGCGACCGTATTTTATCGCTAGGTCAGCAAACGTGGTCGCTTGCAAGTATTGCATCGAACATAAGTGTTGAAACGTTACTATTTAGGGGTTTTTTTTTTAATAAAATAGCAAAACAGAAATTCAGTCAGAAACTCAATTTTATTTTTTTTTCTAAAAGGTTTGGTATTTTCGCAGCCGCCATCTTGCTTTTTAGAGTTGACCTCACTATCGGCTTGCTTTAACACCCCCGAAAACCATGAAAACGACACCCATGATGAAAAATTTAAACATGTTCGCAGCCGCCATCTTGCTTTTTGATTTGACCTCACTATCGGCTTTAACACCCCCGAAAACCACGAAAACGACACCCATGATGAAAAATGTTTGTAGCCGCCATTTAGGATTTTAATATATAGGTGGTAAAAGCAAATTTTGTTTTGTCGCGTATTTAAAAATAAAAAAATTAAAAAAAAAAAACTCAACGTGATATTAATAACAGCGCCTAACGCGAAAGCGTGGCGTGATCTTATCACTTCACCCGATTCTCGTAACTATAGTAACCACCCGCGCCGAAGTAAATCGGCTAGGTGAAGTGAGTCAGTAAGTACGGCGCGCGAGTGTCGTGATCTTATCACTTCACTCGATTCTCGTTGCCATAGCAACACCACTTCACTTGGGCTGAGTGAAGTGAGCCTAGCCACCCGCGCGCTGGCCGGTGCGCGCGCTGCCCGAGTGTCAGTTGAACGGTTGAATTTTGTTATAGTATTGATGACGGTGATTTTATGAATATTATTTTATTATTGGCAACGCGTAGGTACCTATAAATTTACCTACCTAAATTAAAATATTAGAACGGTAGGTACTTATTAAATAATCCGCACGTTTTTTATTCAAAGGGCTTATGTACACAGACACACACATCGTTTAGTTAGGTTTCCACATAGTTTGTGAGGGGATAAATTCTATGGACCGTCAGCCAGGCACACTTTTAGCACTCGATCACTTGACACACTCGGTTATTTCTTCTTATTGAATAGATTTGGGTTAATAACAACGCTGAATAACGTCGCACAGTCTCTACTCGACTCAAACCACTATCGCTTCTTCAAAACACATCGCGGTTGGGTCATGGGATTGCGTTTATTTAATCAGATAACTGATTATGATCAATAGGATTACCATAAATATATTTCAAAAAATCTCGATTATGATTGTAAATGTAATCCTTGGTCCGTCCCTAGTATCAGGTGGGATGACACTGACAGTTCACTCCACGGCACACTTAAGTTTTCACGGTGAGAAGGTTACAGAATAGCACTGCAGGACTGTTAACAAATTTTTCACTAAAAACTAAAAAATCTACGAAATACAAACTCAATAGTCTGCTCTTATGTATGTACTTGAACATACATAAGAGCAACCTACCTGTTCTTAATCAAACAATGATTATTAATTTATTAGTTAGTTTTTGTGTAAAATATTTTTATAATAACCATTATATGGCACCTGTCCCATCGCCGACGAGTAAGTGACTAGCTATGAACGATTTCCTTGCTCAAGAAACGTACAAAAGATAAGGTCCAGCGCAGCACCGCCTCGCGCATGTTTGCGGAAGCGCGCACCGACTGTTTTCATGCCACTATGCGCAAGCGATGCGCGTCCTTCGTGCGCAGGGTGCGGGCCAGCTCCAATACTGACCTGGTAATGATCGCAGAGCGTTTTGACAGCCCCTACATACGACATTGCTGTAACAGACATGTCATGTGCCAGGGCACTTAATCTGATTGTTTTATTTATATTTAAATATGTAACCCTTTGGGATTTTATTTTAATTTCAATTCTGTGGCCATAGAATTTGTACCTAGTCATGCGTTTATTTTAATTGCTTTTGACATTTATTTTTATTTATTTTTTTATTCTGTGACCTTTATAATGTGTATCTATTCATTCGTTTATTCTAATTACATTGACATTTCATTCAATTCTTATTTATTTTATTGCAGTATTGTGAAATTTTATTTTATTTTGTGTAACATGGGTTTTGCCTGAATTAAATGATTTTTTTTTTATATAATAAGGTCCCGTGTAAGTAAATGAGATATATATACTAATAGTTGATCGCTGACTGTCCACTCCGCCGGCGAGTACTCGTTTGTCGCAGCGACAAGAGCTATCAAAGAGAGTACTCGCTCAAAGACGCTTCTTTGGGGGGAAGAACACTCGCTAAGATACTCACGTTTGGTACATGCTCATGCCAGCGACTAATCACTCGTCGCCGTCGCGCATTCGCTTCTCATTAATCGCCGGCGGTGGGACAGCCAGTCTTTTCTGTAAAAATCTCACCGTGAAAACCCTGGTGACGTGAGCTGTCCTTTTAGTGATGCTAGAGATTGACACTATGTATTGATGCTCACTTCACCTAAGTTTGCACGGTGAGATATTTACTGAATACCACTGCTAGTGCCTTAGACCGTGTGCACACCAGAGACAAAACAATTTTATCGTTAGTAGAGACTTTTCATTTATCATTGTTAAGGCGAATAGTTTACTTAGGTCTTTTTTTTTTTTTTTTGAGGGTGGGAAATTATCAAATAACTTTTCCCGCTCTGGGCGGAGCGGGAGGGTGTGTCAGACTCTTACTGACTAAAACCCACCCGTATTCCTTCCTGTTGCCTGTGTTGCCAGGGGACTCGGTGACCCATAAGTACCTTCCCGCGACCCCGGCAGGCATCGGCCCTAGTGGAGCCCTACATTTGTGCTGACATTTCTTTGAGGCGCGCGTGGAATATAACGCGCCGTCTTTTCATTCATCATTGTTAAGGCGAATAGTTTACTTAGGTCTACAGTCTTGTCTCAGTTTACGCATAGTCTTACACCCGGTTTCCGAATTGAGAATTGGAAGTAGAGAACTTGTGAAACTGCAGCATTTTAATTTAGCCAGCAAAATTCTGTGTTTTCAACGTTTTTTGCGAAAAATTTTGTGTTTCGCGAGTTACATTGAAAAACTTACCTTTTGTAATGCTAAAATTTCAAATTTCTCAACTTTCAATTCTCAATGTTCAGATGTAAGTGCCAGTTAGGTACTATCGGCAAAGGGCGGTAAATTGAGCAATGTCAATAAGTTATATTTATCAAGACTGTTATCAAATAATTGAACAGACTCGTGGGATGCCAGTTTGACCCTTAAGTACCTTTTGAAACAATACATGACTGACAATCCCTTTAGTTTGTGATGAACAATTAAATTGAACTTATAAATTGTTGAGGATATCAGTTGTACCTACCCCTTTTAGGACAGCTTAGGGCCTGTGCACACCACGTTTTTAAAACGCGCCTTTGACGCGCGTTTGTAGCGATACGCACGCGAGTCAGACGCAGTCTGTAGGTTAGAAGTATTGTTATAGTTTTGTGGAAACGTGCGTCAGCGGCGCGTTAAAAAAACGTGGTGTGCACAGGCCCTTAGCGATATTTTCTGTTTTGTTGTCTTATTTATGTAAGTACACATGGAATATAATATACTGTTTTGTAGGAATTTATGAAGGAATATTCTCAACGAAAGAAGTATTTTCGTGGAATATTGTGTAAAATGTGTCTTACAGGCATACATTTTAAGCCTAATGTTGCGTTCCGTGCGTGCGTTTGTACATGTAAGCGGGCACGCTCTTTATGCATGGAGGCTTTTATTTAGGTATTAAGATCTGTTTACGTTTTATGTTGTAATTTTTATCTGCTTGAGTACAGCTTCATTGTTTTGTTGGTATATTGGCGTGTGCTAGCTAACATATGGCAAGTAATTTAATTTAATGTTTTATGTTTCGTAATGTTAATTACTTTGGATACGATTTGTATAGAATCAAGTTTATATAACTAAACAGACAGGTGTGCTGCTGGGGAGTTTATTCCGCCACTTCTTCTTCCCAGCTAAAGCACTAGGAAGTGGTGAAGGGCAGGCGTTTTTGTGGGACTGTCTTATGTAACTTTGACGTGGGAAAAGTGCTGATTCTCAGCCTAGTTTGAATAAATGACTTTGATTTTGATTTTTTGATTTTCCATTTTTAATACTAACAATATGTACCTACTAGCTGTGGCCTGCGGTTTCACCCGCGTAAGTCTAGATCCCGTGCGAATATCGGGATAAAAAGTATTTTATGTCCTAATCCGGTCATGGTCTACCAATGTGCCAAATTTCATACAAATCCGTTCAGCCGTTTTAGCGTGAAAGCGTAACAAACAAACAAACTCGCATTTATAATATTAGTAAGATGCAGTGCCGGATTAAGCAAGCGCGGGGCCTGTAGCAAATTCTATCGAGGGCCCTTGATCTGCTATGGATTCTTAAGTATAAAATGGTAAAAAAATTGCATAGAAGAAAATATATTTTTGGTTTATATATTATAATAAAAATAATGTAGACTGTAAGTCTTACAAATTAATAGACAATTTCAACATTTTCTTTCGAGCCATTTCAATTCTGCCACGAATCGAGACTGAGTGTCAAAAAAGGGTGCTCACACACGTCAGACTTTTTGTAGAGCCGATTATCGGGCCGATACAAATTCTTTAGATATATACGAGCGACTTTTTGTAGAACTTGTGCGTTTACCGTATGAAATTCTGTGTTTTATTTTCGCCAACAAAATAATCTTTTACCGATTTTCTGACGTGTATTGTCTTAGTCGGAAAAGGTGTTGTTTCTCGTTTTTGTGTCATGAAATAAATTAAATATACCACGTCTGTAATAAAAAAAAATTAATAAAAAAAAAAATCTTAGGCGGAGGTTTAGTAGCCGGGTTTGGATACTCGGGGCCCCATTTTGCGCGGGGCCTGTAGCAATTGCTACTCTTGCTACGTGGTTAATCCGGCGCTGGTAAGATGCCTTTAAAAAGAAATAATGGGAAGCGGTAGTTAGAGGTTTATACAACACCCACCACAACATTTCGCCAGTTACGTTTCAATTCTCATATAATAAGGGGCCAGCCTATTGCCATGAACTAATCTAGACACCGCCACCGGACTGCCACTGTGAAGTTTCTAATAAAAAAAACGCAATAACACTTTGTTCGACTCGGGTATTGAAACAAAAACATAATGATATTTCCTTGCTTACACCGGTATTTTACCTCTCCCTATAACAAAGTAAACGAATATTCAATCAGGAATATCGAATACCTATTCAGAATTACTATCCGTATTGGTTTTCATTCATTCGGATGATGTAATATAATTTTCATATATCATAGAATATTCAGTTTGTATGGCATACTAAGATATGTCTTGAATCTTACCCTGACGACAGACATAATTTGAAATACGGAAATAATATATTATGTAGATACAGGAAACGTGTTTAATCAATGCGCAAAGAAAAGGCAGGACTCCTCGTACGTGGGAGTCGCACTTAAACTTCGCGTACATTGTTACAAATACCCTCTAAAGATATAACTCGGTCAAATTAAGGAAAAAGGTAATCGTGGCATATTTTTTTAAAATATAGGGTTTTGCCAGAAAAACTTTGTTTAAAAAGCAGGTGGCTCCGTTTGTACAGACCCCGTAAGAGCGTACACGCGGTCCGAGCGCTGTTTGGCTCAAAAACGTGATTTTTCAAACCAGATTGTCCAACGACTATCTTACAGACATACCAATTAGGTACTGGTAATTTTAGGAAATATTGTAGTCTAGTTTGTTAGTTAGATACTTTTTTCGATTAATAAAGTGTTTGGGAATGCCATCAAGATAACTGAACAGGGGTGGTTCTTGATTTCACTTTCAGTGTCAATTTCAAATCTAATAATATCTGAAATTCCTGACAATTTCGCAAAAAAAATTTAACTAACTGCAAAGATCCTTATGAAAATAGTTAGTTAAACAGATTTTTTGTTTTCGACTACATACTTATGAAATTAAAATCCAAACAATGTGATTTTTTTCTGGAATTACAGTCTAGAAAATGATTATTTTTACCAACATAATATATCTTACTTAATTGAATATAATTAATATTTACTATAATAGAAGCACTTCTTCTTTATAATATACACTTTAAAATTTTAACTAAATTATCTCTATTATTTTTCTATAAATATTTTAAAACTACTATAAAACTCTGCGTGCGAATCTATTCAAATCACCCCCGACCCTTGAACCCGCCCGCCCGCGCGGAGCAAGTTAATACAAATTATATCCCCAATAACAATAATATAACACGGTTACGACAAGTCCCCGCTTGCTCAGTAACCGGTAGCGCCCTAAGCCGAGGTTCGAGTCCCACTATGGGACGCCCTTAGCTGTGCAGCAGTTTAAACGTGGTTGCACTAATCTCACCGACGTTCTGCGTGAGGGACGACCTTCTATGGCGACGACTGAAGATAACATCAGTGTTGTGCGGCGTATGATAGAGACTGACAAAAGAGTGACTTATCAGCAGATTCGGACAAGCTTAGGCATCGGTATGAGTCAAGTGCACAAAATCCTCCATGAACATTTAGCGGTCAGGAAGCTTTGTGCTCGGTGGATATCTCATAATTTGACAGAGGCCCAAAAACTCCGTAGTGTTAATTGGTGTCGTGAAATGGTTCAAAGATTTAACGCAGGTGACTCAAATGCTGTGTTCGACATACTTACGGGTGACGAAAGCTGGATTTATTGTTATGATCCTGAAACTAAGAGACAGCCTGCTGTCTCGGTCTTTCCTTCCGAGGAGTTGCCAACTAAAGTGAAGAGAGGTTGAAGCGTGGGAAAAAAGATGGTTGCCTCGTTCTTCGACAGGACAGGTCATTACGCAACAGTTGTTTTAGAGGATCAAAAAACAGTTACTGCAGAGTGGTACACTAACAATTGTTTGCCACTTGTCTTGGAAAAAGTTCGGGAGAAACGACGTCGCAGTAGGATCCTCCTTCACTACGATAATGCCTCGTCGCACACCGCCAAGCAAACCGACTACTTGGCTACGTCAGACGTGGAATTACTGGGTCACCCGCCCTATAGCCCCGACCTCGCACCTTGTGATTTTTACCCGACTGCCTCAGGAGGGTAATGTTTTTTGAGAGTATGTATGTATATATGTATGTATGTATGTATGTATGTATGTATGTATGTATGTCTATTTCTTTGGCACGCTCTGTAGCCTAAACGGCTTGATGGATTTTAACATGTGAGGTGTCCTTAGATTCGTCTTAATTGTGGGAGTGACATAGTCTATATAATATTTATAAATTGCATCTGCAAATACAAAAAACGGAGGGGAAGGGTTTTTTTTTTAAATTAATTGCATCAATATTGGTATCAAATAAAAGCTAGTAATGAGTAATTTTCAAATATATATGTTAATAAAACTAAAAAGTTTGGAATAAAAAAAAATATTTTAAAAACAAAAAACCCGACGGCAAAAACACAACTGAAAAGGGAAAAACAAGCATTATAATCTATATAATTTTGGTCTTGCAGGCGGGGATAGTCGAATAACCTGAAATATGGTGTAACTTTTAATTGTCCCCGCCTGCGATACCAACATTATATTGTATATAATGCTTGTTTTCTATTGATTATAATCGTTCGTCGAGATCTCGTGAGAAAACAGCCAAGTCTCCTGCAGGCAGATCAAATCAGACCATTCACATATTTTTCTGATCTTAAGATTTACAATTCAAACTAGTTAATTTTAGATGACACTTATTTTGACAATCCATTCTGAATTTTAATCAACCAACTGTAGTCGTATGAGCCTCTCTATTTGTTCGGTCATCAGGCCATACCTGATCATTCAAAAACATGTCTACCTTGTTTTTAGATACATATAGTTTGTAAGTGTTATACTTTTTATACGACTCGATGTTTAGCTTCTTTGAAGATACGCTTTCTTTAGTCTTACTTTGTATGTAGCTAATAATACAACGTCAGAGGCCTCCATGGCGTTGTATTATTAGCTACATACAAAGTAAGACTAAAGAAAGCGTATCTAGACATCGCCAATGCCTTCAATACCCTGCCCTGGAGCTGCATCAGGAAGGCACTCCGGTACCACCGGATGCCGACCTACCTCTGTCGTGTGGTCGAGGCCTATTTGATGGACAGGGCCGTCATCTACCCCGGTCACCGGGGAGTGTGGAACCTACAAGAGATGTCATGCGGTGTCCCACAGGGATCGGTCCTGGGGCCGAATCTGTGGAACATCGGATACGACTGGGTGCTGCGCGCCGACCTCCCTAGCGGCGTCAGCGTAGTGTGCTACGCTGACGACACGTTGGTCCTGGCGCAGGGGAGGTCGCACCAGGCGGCGGCCGAAGTAGCGGCACGCGGGGTTGCGACAATCGTCGAAAGGATCCGGCAATTGGGACTCGAAGTGGCCTTGCACAAGTCCGAGTTCATGTGTTTTCATGGTCCTCGGAACGCGCCACCGTTGGGGTCCCAAATAACGGTAGGAGGGGTTCCCATCGGCGTCGAGTCAACAATGAAGTACCCGGGACTCGTCCTCGACATCCGCTGGAACTTCGTGGAGCATTTCAGACGTTTGGCTCCCAAACTCGAGCGGGCGGACGCTGCATTGAAGCGGCTCCTGCCCACTCTAGGGGGTCCAAACGCCTCCTGCCGGAGGCTCTACGCGGGGGTCGTGCGGTCCATGGCCCTCTACGGGGTTCCTGTATGGGCGCGCTCTCTGGCGCTGCGGCCAGCCCACCGGTAGAGCGCGGCCCAGAGGGTCATGGCCATCCGGATGTTCCGGGGATACCGCACGGTCTCCTGTGAGGCAGCGAGCCTCCTTGCCGGATTGCCGCCATGGGATCTGGAGGCAAAAGTCCTCGCGCACGTATGGGAGTGGCGCGAGGAGGCGAAACGCCGGGGCGTAAGTCCGCTGCCGCGAGAAATCACGGCGCAGCGGACGGAGCTCCGGCGGGATCTCATGGCGTCATGGAAAGTACGGTTATCGCAACCCAGTGCTGGGCACGCCACGATTGCGGCGATAAGTCCCCTCTTTGAGGAGTGGCTAGAGAGGCGCCACGGCATCCTCACCTTCCGCCTGACGCAGGTCCTCACACGACACGGCAGTTTCGGGAGGTTCCTGTGTCGGATAAGGCGGGAGGAAACGTCCGGGTGTCACCACTGTGTGGATCGCCCGGAGGACACGGTGGAGCATACGGTGGAGGTCAGCCCGGCTTGGGCAGAGCACCGCCGTGTCCTCGTGGAGGCGATCGGCGGCAGAGATCTCTCGCGTCCGGCCCTGGTTCAGGCCATGGTACGGAGCGAGAGGGCATGGGCAGCCGTCACGGCAGGAGGCGGGACGGTTGAGGGAAAGGCATGTTTCGCGCCCTCTCGCCCCTAGCAGCCGCAGGAGACGCCCTGGGCGTCGGGAAACCCAGGTGGATTTCCGGCCACCGTAGGCGCGGGCTTGTGGACGGTGAACAATGGGTAGCTCACCGTCCGGCAAGGACCAGGCCCGGGTCGACGGCGCGTCGTATTCCACGCGCGCCTCAAAGAAATGTCAGCACAAATGTAGGGGTCCACTAGGGCCGATGCCTGCCGGGGTCGCGGGAAGGTACTTATGGGTCACCGAGTCCCCTGGCAACATAGGCAACAGGAAGGAATACGGGTGGGTTTTAGTCAGTAATAGTCTGACACACCCTCCCGCTCCGCCCAGAGCGGGAGAAGTTATTGTATTCTGCTGTGGGGCAAAGCCGCTGACATTCAAAATATATTCGTTCTTCAAAAACGAGCTGTTCGAGCTATTTACCAGCTTGGTGCCAGAGTTTCTCTGAGAGATTTTTTTAAAGATGTTGGTATTCTCACGGTGGCATCACAATTCATCTTCGCCAACATCTTATATATTAGGCAAAATATACACTTATACACTAAAAATAGTGATATTCACAATATTAACACCAGAAATAAGGACAAATTACGAGCTCCATTTCACCGGCTTCATAAGGTACATAACTCATTTGTTGGGCTTGGTATAACTTTTTATAACATGCTGCCCTCTTCTTTGCTAGATTTGCCTTTTAATGCGTTTAAAACTAAAGTAAAATCCACCCTTTGTTCAAAGGCATACTATTGTATCAATGACTACTTAAACGATAAGAATAGTTGGTCGCTGTGATTAACTCAAGACAATGTTTATGTTCTTTCTCCAGAATTAGCTTTCCTACTGACAGGTTATATGAGTTCATATAATTGATTATTTTTTTATTTTGACTGTATAAGTCAATGTAATTTAATTAGTTAAATTTTAATTTATTAGTTACATAATCTACTCATTACAATGTGTGTTTTATGAGTTGTATTGCAATAAGTGGTTAGCTAGCGTCCTCGACTATTGATTATACTATTCTTGCCTGAGCAACCGGCAGCAAGCTCGTCATGCTCCCTTAGATGTCACTGCCTGCGGTAGCGTCGGGGATCGGGTTGCCTCCTTCCCTCCAATATGGCGAGGGGGGTGATGGCTGATCTTTGCGTTATGCTCGTGAACGGGTGCTGCTTGTGGTGATTGGTCGTCTTGCTGATCATGGTTTTAATTGTTATTAGTAATTGTTTACTTATTTTACTTCGATGGGGCTAGTTTATCATTTCTCACTTCGAGCTACAGAAATTGCCTTATGTAAGCGGGCACGCCCTTTATGTCTGGAGGCTTTTATTTAGGTATTAAGTTCTATTTACGTTTTTTTTTATGTTGAATTTATCTGCTTGAGTACAGTTTGTTCATTGTTTTGTTGGTATACTGGCGCGTGCTAGCTAACGTATGGCAAGTGTGTAATTTAATCCAATGTTTTGTGTTTCGTAATGTTAATTACTTTGCATACGATTTGTATAAAATCAAGTTTATATAACTAAACAGACAGACGTGCTGCTGGGGAGTTTGTTCCACCACTTCTTCTTCCCAGCTAAAGCACTAGGAAGTGGTGACGGGCGGGCATTTTTGGGGGACTGTCTTATGTAACTTTGACGTTCGAAAAGTGCTGATTTTCAGCCTAGTTTGAATAAATGACTTTTGATTTTGATTTTGATTTTGATGAATTCCCACCTTCAAAAAAAAAAAAAGAGGCCTCCATATTCACGTTCGATATTAATATCTGCCGCATCTCATATCTAACGGGACTTAAATATCTGCCGCACGGAATTTACTGTCCGTTACTATAGAAGCACGACCTTTTTGATTTGCAAATTTATAGGATTTTGCAATGTGGGTGCACTTTCTGTTCCGTGGGATGCACTATAGTTAGACCTTTTCTTCCTATTACCTCTTATTCTTATATGCACTATAAGTACACCTCTGCCTAATTTTTCGGAGATAACAGGCGTGATTTTTTATTTGTCGTGACTTCAAAAAGGAGGAGGTTATCAATTCGACATGTTTATATATGTATATATATTTTTTAATGTATGTGCGCCGATTTCAACGTCAATTGTAGACCGATTTTAAAAATTATTTATATAATATTTTTCATTTGAAAGGGTATGCTTTCGAGTTGGTCCCATTGTCACCAAGTCATAATCTAATGAGGGAAATCGATCCCATGGAAATCGAGGGAAATCCTGAAATTTTAAAGGCACACCTATAGCAATTAAAAAAAAAAAAAATAGAAAAAAAAAAATTTTGGCGAGAACGCGTTCGCTAGCGCACGTTTATTTTTACGCTCTCAGTTTTTAATTGCTAATCCTAGAAAAAAGTGCATTAATATACCTAAAAGTTATACCAGTGTAAAACTGAACTCCAGTTCTATAAAACAGTGCCAGTGAATCTATATTCTAACTTCAATTTCTGAAGACACAACAGTTTTTAAGTTAGTACAAAACATAAACATTGAACAGCTGACCGGTACGGGTGAGTCACCAAGCGCGCGCGCCGCACTACCACATCACACTATATCTGTCGCAGTCACTCCACCGCTATACGGGCTGCTGCTACCCTGCTCACACGCACATCACGCGCCCACCACGCTCGCGCTCGCTTGCAAACCAAATCTACGTTTTAAAACAAACGGCACGATGAATACGTTGTGTGAAGCTTGTAAGCAGGACATAACGACCGATAGACTAATCAAATGTTCCAACTGCGACGCAAACTATCATAAAATATGTGTTAATGCAACCTTGATCGACACTAACAAGCATATTGATTTATGGCTATGTCCTTCCTGTCGGGTTAAGACCCCTCGTACTGATAACAGCAACACTCCTGCTCGTCCAGCGACTACGAGCGCCGAACTTGAAGTCTCGAACATAAACACCCAATCTCGCGGCCACAAACGCATGGCTATCGGATCACCCGCTAGAGATATCGCCGAGAACTCAGTGTCTTTTGCTGAGCTTGTCTCTGAAATTCGGCTTATGCGATCGGACATGGATGAAGTCAAAACATCACTGAACTCATTGCTCAACGGAGTCAACAAATGTAACGCCCGTCTAGACAGTTACGAGGTGAGAATTAAATCCCTCGAGCAAAGTAATTCGCAAGTTGTTATTTTGAATGAAACAATTAGCAATTTAAAGACTCAATTAAACCATCAAATGCAATCAACAATGCGCAATGAAATTGAGATCATGGGCATTGAAGAATCTCCCTCAGAAAACCTTCAACACATTGTCCTGTTAACCTCTTCTAAGCTTGGTGTTCAGTTGACTGTGGATGACATCGACTGGACAGCTCGGGCAGGCCTAAAGAAAACGCCTGTGACCGACTCAAATACGAAGTTTCCTAGGCCAGTTATAGTTAAATTACTAAGAAGAGCAAAACGCGATGAGTTAATAAAGGCATCCAAAACTAGGCGCAATCTCTCTTCCAAGGACATTGACATCCAAGGACCTATCCGTAAGATCTTTGTTAACGAGCATCTAACAAAGGATAACCGTATCTTGTTTCGTGAAGCTCGCGCCCGTGCACAGAGCACGGGTCACAAATACTGCTGGACAAATAACGGGCGAATACTTATCCGTAAGATCGAGGGGCAACCAGCTATTGCAGTCAAGAGTATTAAGGAACTCGATCTTTTTCTCGGTACGCAAACTGACTCTAGTATCATACCGGATACCTCAGACTAAGAATGTTTTTTTGATTTTATTGTTAATTATGTTTTCTTGTAAATGTATAGTCTTTTTCTTAGGCAAAATAACAGTTATTACATTCACAACACTGCAACAAAATAAACTTTCGCGTCCCAATTTTGTTTTGTCACTGCACAATCAAACACAAGCACATAAAATACACACAGCTACACTTCGAACAAACATCAAATTAAAAATTCCTTGTGTATTCCATTACTCTCTCCACTTCTCGAACGGGTGTGTTAGGCCAATACCTCCAAGCAAATCTGCGGCTTTAATTATTCCCCTGTCAGCACTTAGTCTCAATACAATTTTTGATAATGGATAAAACTGATCTGCTAACCGAAATAGACGAGACGCTGAGCATATCATGCCGCACCGTCGAGAAACTAGAGTTGTGCGGGAACTTACTTCTGGAATATAACTTCAAGGTATTACACTCAAATATCAGGAGCTTGCAAAAAAACTTTCTCAGCCTGCAAGCGTCGTTATGCCGCCTTGACTTTCAACCTGATATAATTGTCCTGACAGAATGCTGGTTAAATGAAAACTCCGTCATTTACCAATTGCCTGGTTATAAAAGCTACAACACCACACAAAAAATAAACAAGAGTGGTGGGGTTACTGTTTACATAAAGGATCTCTGGACCGTGTCAGTCTTCGAACCAGAATTTGACGATGCTAATTGCCTACAGATTAAGCTTCACAATAAAATTACAGTCCTTGGTATATACCGCTCACCTTCATTTACCAACATCGATCGTTTTCTAAACTCTTTAGACAATTCCTTAGATAAACTAAAAAATGTATCATGTGTCATTGTGGCGGATGATATTAACATTGACTTACTAAATGACTCACCGAACGCCGTCCATCCAACATATCAATGTTTGATGGCTGAACATGGGCTATTGCCAGCTATCACTCACCCAACGCGGGGTAAAGCCTGTCTAGACCATGGTTACATTAAACTCATAGGCACTAACGCACAGGGAATCGTCTGCGAGGCCTCGGTAACAGATCACCACCTAGTTTTGCTCGGAATCAACTACTCTAATCCTAAATCTAAAAACAAAAATAGATTCAAAATTAAAACCGACTACTCCATGGTGGTTGAAGAAGTAAGGCAGCTCGACTGGGCTGATGTTACCTCCACAACAAATATTGATGACGCAGTACTTCTTTTTAACAAGACCTTGTCAGACATCATAAACAAACACACCTCAAAAATTAAAATCAGTCGTTCAAAATTTAATTCAAAACCCTGGATTACGCCAGGCCTTATTAGATGCATCCGTCATCGGGACATTCTTCATGCTTAAACAAACCAGCAACCAAAAAATGATGTCCTAAAAATTGTGTATTCAAGATACAGAAACTTCTGTAACGACATTCTGCGTCAGCGCAAAGCTGATCATGACAGGGAGGAATTTGAATGTAATAGTAAAGAACCAAAAAAGCTCTGGCGGACTATTAAAGAAATATGCCAAGTTCCTAAACGAACCAGTGACAACCAAGAATTACTGAAATATAAAGGTAACGACGTTATCTCCATCGATAAGTGTAACGAGTACTTCATGTCAATTGGTCAAAACCTTGCAACCAACATCTTAAACGGCCAGGCGACAACTAGGAACGAACAATGCCTCGGTCCTGAAGGTAAAAACCGACCTAAAGACTCACTGTTTCTACACCCTACTGACAATCAAGAAATTGGTAACATCATAGACAATCTCAAAGACGATAGCGCTCCAGGTCTTGATGAATTTCGGCCTCTTCTCCTTAAGCACACAAAAAAACACATACTAAAACCCTTAAAATACATTTTCAATCTGAGCATGGAAACTGGAACCGTTCCCACTTGCTGGAAAACTGCTGTTATCACGCCCATTCACAAAAGTGGTGCCAAGGATGCCCCTGATAACTACAGGCCCATTTCATTGCTATCCGTGACGTCTAAAATCCTAGAAAAACTGCTAGTCTTCAACTGCTTCGTCAGCTTTCTAGAGAAAAATCATCTACTCTCAGAGCGGCAGTTTGGCTTTCGGCGAACGAAGTCTACTGAGCAAGCCGTAAGTCTGCTGACTGGCATAATTTCTTCAAACATCGACATGGGCCACCGTTCAGCCGGTGTCTTCCTAGACCTCGCCAAGGCCTTTGACACAGTCTCTATTCCTATACTGCTAAGAAAACTAGAATCCTTTGGTGTCAGAGGCCTGTCCTTAGATTGGTTCAACAGTTACTTGTCTGGTCGACACCAGCTCGTCAAAATTGGGGATGTCGTCAGTGGGAGTCTCCCGGTTGCCTTCGGAGTGCCTCAGGTAAGTATTTTGGGACCTACCCTCTTCATCATGTACATGGACAACATTCTGAGGCTTAATATTGTACAGTCGGATGTCATCTGCTACGCTGATGATACTGCTATTATTTTTCATGGAGCTACTTGGGAAGAGACTCTGGATGCAGCTGAAAAAGGAATGAGTATCATAGCAACATGGCTGGAGCAAAATCTCTTAACATTGAACTTGAAAAAAACTAATTTCTTGACCTTTCACGTCACTCGATCTAGTAGACCAAACATCGAAACACTAAAAATACACAACAGCAAATGCAACGTCTTGACAGCAGCAGCCATCTCTGCTACTGATTGCAACTGCAACGCCATTTTCAGAGTAGAAACCACAAAATATCTAGGTGTCATAATTGATCAGAACCTGTCTTTCAAAGCACAAATCCAAACACTCGCAAAAAAGACGCGCAAGTTCATTTACATTGCGAAACTCTTACGAGTCAGCGCTTCTAAGGATATATGTTTACAGGTTGACATCTCTATATGCCAATCTGTCCTACAATACTGTGTAAGTGTCTGGGGCAGCGCTGCCAAGACATGCATGCTGGAGTTGGAACGGGCGCAGCGGGCTGTCCTCAAGGTACTCCTGGGAAAACCTCGGCGTTTCTCTACGGACGAACTGTATACGGAATCTGGGGTTTTACGCGTACGTCAGTTGTTCATCCTAAGGTCACTTTTAAACCTCATTAAAGTTAACACACAACGCTCTAGCTGCAGTAAGAGGGGTAGGAAAACAGCTGAAAGAATCCCCCTTCCAAAAACAAAAACCCGCTTTGCGACCCGGTTTTCGTTGTATTTATCCATACGGGTGTTTAATGCTATAAGTAAAAAATTCACGGTACCAAACAACTACTCTGAGGCCAAAAATAAACTAAAATAATGGTTGCTGGGCCGAACTTATGAAGAAACAGAAAGTTTACTTTGCAGCACATGTTAATACATACTCTTTGATAGAATATATACCCTCACTCACACTTACACCACACACTTACTCACCTTAACTGTTTTTGTATGATAATCTGTTTTATATACATATATTTTATTTTTCTTGGTATTCACAGTATTGTAAGTTTTCTAAATTTTGTAATGAACTTATGAATTTCATATCAATCGTGCGCTAGCAGAACCCATTAAATTTTAACTTTGTGCAGTGTTTGGGTCACCAAGATACAGGCTGTGCCTAGTTTGGGACCCGCTGTTTAATCTGTCTAAGTCCTCTGTTAGTGATAATTTCATACCATGTTACTGGTATAGAACTTTAAGAACTTTGTGATAGATAAAAAAAAAAAAAAATAAATAAAAAAAAAAAAATAAAAAAAAAAAAAAAAAATTAAGGTATCTTTTATAGTAACTTGTGCATTTGCTCTCGGAAAGCACCATTTGGTAGAGAGGAATTGATGATGAAGACCACAGATGGCCACCGGAACTACTTAATAAGAAGTATTTAACGAGTTGCGATTCGATTAGGTACTTTAATACCGTTACTAAGCCATTTATGCTCTTTACAATGCATATGGTGAGAGGCAGTTATCCTGGTTCTTACCAGGAGAACTGCTAAACAATTAACGATAAGAAATGCCATCGAACCTGCATCAAGAAAAGCAATATTTTGTAAAAGGTGATGAGCAGTTGACATTAGACTATTGTAACTTAGATAAATTACTGACCCAGTAAAAAGTGAAAATAAAAAACTTAAAAAAAAAAACAACCGATTTCCAAAAAAAAAAGTTATTTTTCACTTTGTAGTGTTTTTTTGGAAGTGGGTTGTTTTTGTCTCTTTACAATGCATATGGTGAGAGGCAGTTATCCTGGTTCTTACCAGGAGAACTGCTAAACAATTAACGATAAGAAATGCCATCGAACCTGCATCAAGAAAAGCAATATTTTGTAAAAGGTGATGAGCAGTTGACATTAGACTATTGTAACTTAGATAAATTACTGACCCAGTAAAAAGTGAAAATAAAAAACTTAAAAAAAAAAACAACCGATTTCCAAAAAAAAAAGTTATTTTTCACTTTGTAGTGTTTTTTTGGAAGTCGGTTGTTTTTTTTTTTTGTAAAAAGTTTTTTATATGTTATATTGTTATTTTAGTTTCGTACATAAAATTACGTTATTTTCACGTACTGACATATACAATGTAGGTATCCTACGTAAATGGCGCCAGTCGTACTTGAATATAAACGACAATTGGACTATGTTCAGTGGACCGACTAATTCGCAGAGCGTCGTAAAAAATAATAGGTAAACAAAACATTGCGAGTGATAAGATTTTCACGAGCATTTCCTTTAGACGGATGCGTAGATTTGTGTAACAGTACGTACTCAAATGTTTATCTGTGTGTTAACAAAAAAATAACATCTTTAAGAATGAAAGACTGTGACGTTCCATCACAGTTGTATGTAAGGAGTTTTTTATATATTTTAAATAACCATTTAGTTTTTTAAAGTTTTATGTATATTTTTAGTTGTTTCATCAATCTGAAAAATAAATGATTGCGAATTTCCTATAAAAGTTTTGCTAACTGTACCGTATGACATATCAAATGAAATGCCTTGTTGTGAGGGTCTCAAATATATATTTTTTTACATTTTAAAATAAATAGTTTTGAAGTTATTTAAAAAAAAATGAAATTTGACCATTCCCCGCTTATATCTCCGAAACTACTTAGCCTAAAATTAAAAAAAAAATACAGAAAATAGTTCTTTACTTATAATTTACAGGAAAAAATATAAGAAGTCTATGTAAATAACATGGTAAATCTCTCAACATTATGCGTACAAACTTACACTTGCAGTTGGAATGTATGGGAAGACAGGTTTTTCAACTACAATGTTAAGTTTGTTCTTGGGATACAAGACATGGTAGATGACAGTGTACGGAACCCTCACCACGCGAGTTCAACTGGCGAAGTTTTGAGTTTTCCGAGCGACTATTATGACGTCATCTCAATTTATGTTTCTGTTCGGAACTTCGTGAACTTTCTTTTTGTGTACTTATCAATACAAGGTCCAAGGCACGTTCCTAAGAAAAATACTCCTTGGAAAAGTACTGTCAACGAATGAATAATAGAAGCAATCTGTCTTTGAAGAACAGAAATTGCGTTAACTTGGAGTAAATTTGTCGTATAAAGCAAAATATGCAATATTTCTTAGATGAACATTTCATTTCTTTGAAGACCTCTCATACTGAAGAGGTATAGGATTATATTTTGTAGATATTTCAAAGTATTAGGCCCATCGTCCATGACGATACTCAAAAGTAATGCGTTACAAACTCAAGTCACCCCTTGATGACGTGGCATTCTGGCCACTCACAGGACTAGTATTTTAATGGTGGTCTGTATACGACATGGCTTAATAACACTTTATTTAGCTGCCATCGAGGTAGCAGATCAGCGGTCAACCATAAATTTAGCAATAAGGCTTTCTCTCGTATTGTATCATATCTGTATGAGGAAGTTAACAAAAGCTTAAAATCTTCCCCTTGACAAAGGTTGGGTGCAAAACCAGGTTCAGGATTGGCTGCTTGGGCTGAAACGGAAAATCTTATATCATTCAACTATTAAAATATTCATCATCACATACATACCATCACTCATCACATACACACTCACACTCCTCTCATACATACTTACACTCATGACATACGCTCATACATTTGGTTACCCTTTAGCCCTAAGTTTAATTTAATTGCAAACTTACAATTACAAAACTATTTAAAAAACTTATCTTTTATAATTCATATTTTCTGGCGAAAGATACTGGTTCCTGCGACACAGGGTATCCTAGTGCGGGATCCAGTGTCATACCTAAATATTGTAACACTTGTTTATGAATCAATAAAACTTTATTATTAAACTGTAATATTATTAACTAATTTGTAATGAGCTTTAGGAGAATCTACTTTCGTAGTAATCGAATCAAATCAAGTTCGTTTCAAATATTTGTGCCCCCTCATCCAAAGACGAAGGTATATGTAGGTATTATATCTGTTGCATCATCATCTGCCTGCCTTTTCTCAACTATGTTGGGGTCGGCTTCCAGTCTTACCGGATTCAGCTGAATACCAGTATTTTACATGGAGCGGCTGCCTATCTCTACTCCACAACCCAGTTACTGGGTAACACGGTACCCCTTGGTAAGACTGGTTGTCAGACTTTCGAGCTTCTGACGACCCGTAACGACTGTCAAAGATCTACAAATGACAGCCGGGACCAACGGCTTAACGTGCTTTCCGAGGCACGGAGGGGTCTTGGTATGTAAAGATGGTCACCCATCCACGGACCCACCGCGGCAAGCGTAGCTTAACCTGATCGATCGACCCGTGCGGCTGTTATTACTTAGCCACAAGCCCCTCCTATTTATATCTGTTGCAATGGACATTTAATTAAATCTAAGTTCATAAGCTCGTGTTAATGTCACATACACAGGTAGTTCATGGACGGCGAATACACGACACGTGCCTTCTTAGAACACTTATAATTAACTTTTAAACTAAATCTCCAAGATGTACGAGTGATATCTATTTTTGTTTGAAATAATTAACTTGCAAATAAACTAATACACCCAGAGTACACTACATCTCTATTTTAATGTTATTGAAATATTTTCAAAAACTTAATTCAGCTGGAGTAAGTAAAAATTTTGTTGTTCTAGAACAAAGCAATTTGGGGACTGTAGAGGATGTGTACCCCTTGTTGGTGGTATGTATCTGTAATAACAGAGAATGAGACACGTTGATGGCCGAATTAAACGTTTATTGCCCGTGGTTCGACCGCGCAGTTCTACTCGTAGGACCAAACGTATTTTTCTTTTCGGTGGTTTTATCAATCGGATCATGTTTATAAAATTAACATCTAACACTAATGGGCTAGATCTGGGTGTTTTTCAAATTCTCATAACGAATCCATGTAGCATTGTGGTTTATAAGTTTTTTTAAAACTCTGTTAGGTAACGTAGTCTGTACTAGTAGATTTAAGCAAGTAGCAAAGTGTTTTTTTTACCTGTGTGAATGTGTCATGAAGTGGCTGACATGGTGGTATGTATGACAAAAACCTCTAAATTAAATAATTAGACATTGCAAGGTTGGTAGCTTTTGGAATTACAACAGTTAAATAAAATTCCATTCAAAGGTCAGCTAAAATAAACTTCTCTAAAAGTTGACATTTTGAAGTAATCGAATTGAATTTCAACCTGACGAATATTAATGGGCCTAATTCTAAAAGACAATAGGCCCATCGACCGTTTTATAAATTAAACACTTTTAGGGGTTTCATTCATCATTTTGATAATGATAGACAGATCCCTCAAGGTATTGTTAACCACTAGGAACAAATTAATCTGCTTTCTTACCCATCGTTCCTGAGGTTTCTTAACCGGAATTTATCTATTCGACATTGCTATTGGTTAGTATCGTAACAAATGATTAAATTGATTACTTTGTCAAATTTGTTTCTTTTTTGTGTGTGTTTATGTCATTGTTTATTTGTCGAGAGTTTATCGATGTCCTCCGAAGCCAGGTATTAGTGACGTAAATCCAAATGCAGGGACGTGAATTTAGGAAGTTAGATCATATTGACCTGTTAAGCCCCACGCGACACCGATTCGGAGTCAAACCATAGAAAATCAATTGTGTCTCATTAGCTGTCCTTGACCAATTAATGAAATAATATTTAAAATTATAATTCTCTTTTACAGAAACTACTTCAATGATGGACCCAACCTGAACAGCAACAACCAAGATGGCACACATCACATTCGTCATCCTCCTCATCCTCACTGAAATTGGACTATCTATAGAAGATGATAACAAACAAGATACAGAAATAAACAATATAGAGCTAGACGATTATATTGAATACAACAAAACTGACATATACGATGTATATAATGATACTAACGAAGAACCAAGTAAACCAGTCAATCATAAAAAATGTGAAGTGATTAACATGACGAACACAGATGATGCAGATTACATTCAGGCAAACACTCTTAATTCTGTATACTTGAACAATATACATTCCAGTTTGACGTCAAACTTGATTGAAGTGAAACTGTCAATCGATAAAATGGAGATAGAAGGAGAAAGTTTGTTTGATATAGTGAACAGTGATTGTGGGGGAGCTAAAGTGTGTCCCAATGCGAACGGGAATTGGACTAATGATAAGACTATTACTGTTGGATTTCTTGGAGCTTATGGCAGGAGTCAGGTGAGTTTCTGCTTTATATTTTAGAGAGAGAGAAAGAAGAAGAAAGAGAGAGGTGTGGAAATCCATATAGTACCACTTACACAATGCAAGTTCCTTGCCGGTGGCATACAATATGTGACTGTCAGGCATGTCTCCTAATTATTAACAAAATATCTTATTTTAAATTCTTATTTAAATATTGTCTCACGATACGAGTATTAGGCTCTTACAAATACATTAAATTTCAATTTTATGGTCTGTCTGCTCGACATGTTACCGTAATTAATAACCAAACATCCTATTTCTATGGAATTGTGAAACCTCTTAGAAATACATTCCATTTATATTTTATGGGAAACAATCGGGCACTTTCTACAAATTCTAAGAATCACGCACATTTGCAGCCAATTACAGGCACATCTAGTTATTGTAAACATGTCCCCAGACCCGACACTTACAGTCAATGGAGAAACAATTAAGAAATAAACAAAAAGCGTTTTAAGACTATGGTACAAAAAAACTAGGGCCCTGGCCGCGCTTAGGCGTGCGGAGTTTTAGGAGATGGAAAGAATAACGAAAAGAGTAGGGCTGAGGGGGGTCAGTGTTGAGCCACGGGAGGATACGGACATGCTAGCCTAGGCAAATTAAGTTAGGAATTCGTTGAAGACTACGACAAAGATAGTCGAATTAGGCTAGGATAGGAGAGTTAGAACTAAGTCGATAGCAATGAGACTATGTCCCTGAGAAGCGACCGCGATAGCGAGAGTGTTATTTTATACGTAAAACTTTAATAATCGGTGTAGTTTTAGACTAGGTGTTGTGTTGTTGGTGGTGTAATCGTTCACAAACACACTCAGTGACTGTGTTTGTGAACGATTGGGTGAGTGTTTACTATTCTATCCCTCCTTATTCCTTTGTATGACATGCTCGAGGTATCCTATACCAGCGTTTGGTTCTAGGGACTCGGGGAAAGCCTTCCATTGGGTGTGACATTTACCAAGAGACGATAAACGACTACTCTACCAACAGACTATAGAAAACCACAACCAAGACATGACATATGAGGCAGTCACACCGCTTGTGGACGGCTGAACCGAATTAATACTCGCAACTCGTTAGGGCCATTTTGAGCTATAATGCTACTTTGTAGTTGTCTACGAACACAAACCAACCAAGTGCTAGTGATGGTTATGTTATCCCTATGGACTGACTAACTGTAGGATATTTTGCATTGTACTTGATGTACGCACACTTCCCGGGAGGGGGTAGGCTTCACCAAGTTCCCCTAAATTGGATTAATAGTTCGTTCTAAGGAATGCTAGGAATCGTGTCTCGTTAAACAACATCCGGCTTACGGGCCTCTCGCAAATTATTTATTAGCGAGACATGACATTTAGATGTCCAGATAGAAACGCCCCGTTGCTAGACAAGGATGGTCACACGGCTGCCGACGATTAAATAATTCTAAAACCGACTGATGAAGTCAAAGTCAAAGTCAAATTATTTATTTCAAATAGGCACACAAAAGGCACTTTTGAACGTCATGATGCGGTACGCTAGTGCAAGTTTTGTATTGTCTTTGTAAAGGGTGAGTAGGCCGTTATAAGGGGTTCATTACATTAGTACGCGCCCAGTGATTACTGGAACGTGTCTTACTCAATGGCAGTTGAACTTCACAGTACGGAGCAGACTTAGGATTGAGTAAGACATGACTAGAGCTTAGGGAACGTGGCTTGTTAGAATCGTAGCAGTGTCCTTAGTGGTCCTATGTTCAGGTCTAAAATTACACGCACGACGCGGTCAGCTGCTGTAAAGCAGTCCCACGTCACTTGGGGTGGGTATGTAGTTATTGTATAGAAATCCATTAAAATATCTTAGAGTAATATACTCGTATTCCCCAACGCAAGCGTTACGTGTCATTTACCTACCCTTTTGTATTCCTGTCATGTCTTATAACTTTCATAATCAAAAGAAAAGTAGATAAATTAGATTTCCTTTCCTTAATGTTCTTACCTATGAATTCCCAACCATAATTTATATTAACATTGTTTTCTTGTATTCCCCCTTGTCCTATCTTTCCAAGATGGGGAGGCGATTTAAGACCACGGAAAGTGTTCTCTATTGTGTTCCTTAACTTTTTTATCCATAACCTAAAGTGCCATAATTTTTTATCCTTATCATCATTTGTTCGAATGATAACTTGCCCGAACTTAATGTCACATAATATAACATCCCATAAAATTGAAATCCCTAAATACAATATGACCTAAATTTGTTTGTCATAAATATTATAATCAATAATATACAAAAGATATAAAAACGTTTTCAATAGAAGTTATAAGTTCTAAATTCAAATTATTTAATATTTGTACTTTTCACATCCAAGATGAAATAACGTGGAAATAAGTTAATACTTTCTGATTCACATGTTTCCAATAATAATTCAAATAATAAAATGAGCAAGCAAAATGAACAATCAAGCAAGCGTGCAGTATGCAAGCGAGCATGCAAGCAAGCATGCAGCCTGCAAGCGAGCATGAGACATGGAGCAGGCATGGTTTCTGTCACGGCTCCGGCAGTCCCACGCGAGCTTATCGTCGCAGATGGTTTAACGCTCACCACCACAGCTTCTTCTTGCTGGCCAGCCTCAGCCGCGGCGGCAAGCGTTACAACCACCTGCTCCTCAACTCGCGGGCCGCCTCGCAATTCCGCGCCTGGTTACTGAAGTCTATAGCAAACGTGTTATGGATAATGATTTTTGGACAAACAATTTTAGGTGAAGAAAGGGGGTACCCACGGAAAGATACGGACGTTCGAATCAAGGCGAGTTAAGTCAGGAGACTGAATACCAAGGGCCATGTCTGTGTGGGCTGTGGCAAGGTAGCGAGTATTAGTTATTAAATTAAATATAATTGGGTTAAATCCCAGATTAGACTAATTTAGTATATAGTATGTTTATTGGAGCGACTGCGTGAGTCTTTCATTATTATAATTATCCTAGGCTGATAGTGTAATTAAAGTTCTTGTAACTAAACAGACAGAGACGTGTTGCTGGGGAGTTTGTTGCGTCACTTCTTCTCCCCAGCCCAAACACTAGGACGTGGTGAAGGGACCTTTAAGAGGGTTGATCCACAGCTCTATTAATTAATAATTCTTGAGTTTCGATTCTCAACTCCTATTATCTAGTAATTCTTGAATGTTGTATTCTTTATCTCAGACCAATAATTTGGTTAGACTGACATGAACACGTGTCTTGCAGATATGCTTGCTGTGCAAAGGGTGAACTTCCAAGGGGTTGGGTGACCACATCTATCTCATATCCAGTCCAAGGACTGGTAGAGACCATGTCTCCTTAAGAACATGATGCCGACGCAATGCCGCTGGAACTAGCCGCCCCGTTGTTAGACAAGGACGGTTCGCACGGTTGCCGCAGGGAAAGCCGCTTCAGTCACGGTTATCAGTTCGAAAGAACTGCTAAGGACTGTGTCCAAAAGAGCATGATGCCGACGCAATGCCGCTAAAAAGCCGCTTGCGTCACTTTATGGAAGTTTTGCTCTGAGTACTCCAAGTGCAGATGTAAAGTATCGTGTGAGTAATAGTTGACCAAATACCTGTTAAACCAGCGTAAGAGTTACTCACAGATTTATATAATAATATACTTAGCATACCTATATTATTTATTGTCTTTATAAAACCACATCCAACTTCATAACTATGAATTCCTAAATCTTAAATCTTATTTACTATTTCTTTCAATCCTTTTTTTGCTCTATTAATGGGACAAGGCGTTGGACTTCTTCATATTTGGAATTAATTTAATCTCTGTTGGTTCCCGTCCAGTCTGGAGACGAGAGAGACGATGAGATGATAGATGGAGAGTACGGCTCTTCCTCAAAAAGAGGAACCGACCTAAACAGTCATGTAAACAGAATTACGAAAAACGAAACTTTTATTAGCCTAGGGTAATTTAGAAACAGTCACAAATACAATTCCAGCAACTAATGCATCGTCTAAGAACATTGTTGCTACAACTTGTACCATGACTTGACCTTGAAAAACATGTCACAGGCAATTTAATCTTACCGTATATACAGGCTAAGAGTCGGGTAATTGCCGTTGACCTCGGCCATACAAATGTGCGTCGCGGACACGCCATGCCGCCGCGCTTTTCGGTTTCATAGATAATTTATCTTTAGTAACGAAAATATGAATACTTGAAAAATAACACAGATAGAATTATATATATAATCAAATAGTCTGTTCATACAAAAAAAAAAAATTAAAATATCCTAAGTAGTTTGAAAGTAATATTGTGTGCTTTGGGTAGGCTTCCTGGTTTGGTATTACTTCCTGAATTTGTTTCATAAAGTATTTTACTACAATACTTAAATATTCACATATAGAATTTATGTGTATGCGTTCTAGTTTAACTTTTTTTTTTTTGCACCAACTTACTTGAAGGCGTAATAACTGATTTGAAGGTCACTAAAATCATATATCTGTGCCTTAAGGGAGAACTTTTCTTAGCTGAAAAATAATACGTTTGTGTTTTTTTGTACCTTATCATTGGCCTGTACCGGTTTACAAGGTGTTGAATGCATTTTAATTTCAAGTACTGTCAATTTAAGTTTAGTAGCTTTTTGTTTATGGGTTTTACCTTTTATAAAATACTAGCTCTGCCTGCAACCTCGTTCGCATGGAAGTCGTAACAGCCACATTTCCCACCCACACTATTACTTCGTTTTTGCTTAGCGTTCATTCTCACGTAATTTTTATTTTGCTCGGCTCGTAAGGGTCGAAGCGTGATGTTAAATAGCCTATAGCCTTCCTCAAGAATTGGACTATCAAATGTAATAATGATATTTCTAATAATTTTTCAAATCCAACTGGTAGTTCGAGAGATTAGCGCGTTCAAACAAAAAATCTTCAGCTCTATTATATCTAATTAACGGCGCAGGATAGCCTTTACCAGAATTGATCATCGTATTAGTGCTTCAGCAGCTTTAATATAATCAGGATTGTGCCGAAACATAGCTGTTTATCGTGGACGTGGTACGACAGCGGCTTCCTTGTCATCCTGTTATCCAGTGTCGGGGCATGATCTAAATTTGATGTGGGCCAGGTACATTTCGTGAGGCCCTCTGGTGGCGCTAGAAGACGGATTTTTTTGACTTTTTTTTCAAACATTTCCTTTGACTAACATTGAAGAAGAATTAAAAAATAAATAATTAAATAAACAGAAAGTTCCTGCTTTTAGCTTTACTGAACTCTTTAATAATATTCACAATTATATAATTAATGAATAAAAATAACAAAATGATATCCTATCTTAACTAAAACTATACACAAACAAAAAGGCGGAAGAGCTCATTGGGCATCAAAAAATTCGTCCGCATCGCTGTCAATGGGAAAAGTGCCCAAAAGGCAGCATTGCCACTTTGGATGGCAATGCTGATTCTTTGAATCCAATAATTAAATTTCAATAAAATCAAAAAGCAATAAATAAAACTAAAAATAAAACACAATAATGCATTCGAAATAATACAAATTTGATATTAATATGCAACGTACTGAACAAAATACCGTAACCATAATAACTTCAAGCCTTATTCAAGTAAACCTGTCAATACTAAGTGAGAGCTTGCAAACAGCCTTACCGATATAACTCTTAGTTATTTGACTGTCGGATTCGCGAGCCAAAGGTCAGGGAAGCGACCGCAGACTAATAATATAAACTGAAATCGCACTATTATCGCGAGTGTCGCAGGCTTTCCTTATGGCTCCGATATAGATATTTATTTGGAGCACTTCAGAAGCAAAAGGGCCTAAAGGATTTTACGAAAAAGAAGGCTGCAACCAGCACGCGCAGCGCCGCGGCGCCCTAGGTCCGCGCGTCTGCGCCAGTGTGTCACAGCCGTCATGCTGACACCAAGTTGTCAGACAGTTTTATAGTTGTTTTTACCCGACTGCCTCAGGAGGGTAATGTTTTTTTTTGTGTGAATGTGAAACTTGTAAATAATTATTTAAGTATTTGTGCATAGTTATTATTTATTTAAGGTAAGTCGTTTTACATCTATGTTCAATGCCGGCTGTAGTGACGCCGGATATAGTGCCAGTCAACCTGCCACATCGCTTGATGTCCAGGTGAGATGTCCCCATTGCTCTCAGCCACGCTTCTTTAAAGGCGAACGGGGGCTACGGATACACTATGGCAAGGTTCACAAACCTCATAGTGTAACTTTGTGCCCCCCAGCCACATCCCCAACATCAACAACTCCTGATCAAAGTTTATGGAAAACGTTGGCAAAATTCAAAAATTCTACCCCTGTATTAAAGAGAGTTCCCCGGGGCGCGAGACGGTCTGTTGCACTGAATCTGGCCCAATGTCTCCGTCTTGCGACCCAGGAGAATTCACAAAGTGCCTGGGAGCAATTACTTACCTTTCCTTATAGGATTCTGCATGTCCAAAAGAATTTGGCAACCAAAAACATTGACCAACCAAATTAAAGATAACTGGAACAATTCGACCCTTATTTTAGATCCAAAATTACCTGCTTCCAATAACCTTTCACGAAAAGGCTTATGCTCACATGTAGAATCCAAATTAAGTGAAGGTGACATCAGAGGAGCGGCCAGGCTCCTGTTCAGTAGTGATGTGGTGGCGCCCTACTCTCCAGAAACTCATTCAGCCCTGGAGAGCAAACATCCAGCGCTTGCGGATGACCTCACCTTCCCCGACCCCCCTCTCCCTCCCGATCCGGATTCAAATCCTCTTAATGTTACTGCCCCCCAGCTGATTGTAGCCGTGAGCTCCTTCCGAAGTGGTTCCGCCGGCGGCCTCGACGGCCTGACTCTCAGCATTTAAAAGATTTATTGAGTTCAGGCGCCGGGGAAGCTGGTGAATTGCTTTTGAAGGAGCTTGCAGCTCTAATTAACCTGATGCTCAACGGCGGTGTGAATGATGCCGTCGTTGATGTCTTGTATGGGGCCAACTTATGTGCCCTGCGCAAGAGGGACAGCGGCATTCGTCCCATTGCCGTTGGGTGCACCTACAGGCGTACGGCAGCCAAAATATGCTGCAAATTGTACAGCGACACTCTTACTAACAAATTCCAGCCCCTACAGCTTGGCTTTGGATCCAAAGGGGGCTGCGAGGCTGCCGTACATGCCCTTTCCAGTTTTTTTAATGGCAATAAAGGTGAGGTCATCCTCAAGGTTGACATCAAGAATGCCTTCAACTCTGTTAACAGGGACACATTGTTGGCTGAAGTAAAAAGGAGTTACCACAAATTTATAGCTTTATGTGGCAGTGCTACAGGCACCCATCAAAATTATTATATAAAGACAACGTTTTGGAATCTGCAGTCGGATGCCAACAAGGTGATCCTCTCGGGCCAGTCATTTTCAGTTTGGCTATCCATCCCATAATACAACAACTAAATTAAAAATTTAATGTGTGGTATTTAGATTATGGAACACTAGGAGGTGACGTAGACACCGTTCTAAAAGATCTTCAATTACTAAAGCAGCAGTTCCAATCCATTGGCCTTGACCTCAACTACTCCAAATGCGAAATTTACCTTTGTGACAATACCGACAGACAATCGACCATACAAAAATTCAATTCAATAGCCCCAGGTATCAAAGTTTTGGAAAAAAGTTCACTACACCTACTAGGTTCTCCAATTTTAGAAGATAGATTTTCACCATTCGTCGAGGAAAACATTAAACATTTTAACGATATTTCGGATAGACTTTCTAAAATTAATTTACACTCGGCATTCACTCCTATCAGATATTGCTGTTTCGGTCCAAATTTTATGTATTTTCTCCGCTCTTCCACTTTATGGAAGTAGCCACACCTTTTAGACAAAATTGATCATATTATTCGAAGTACTCTTACATCCATTTTAAATGTGGCATTGGACGACCGCGCGTGGCTGCAAGCCACACTACCCATTCGTTTTGGTGGGCTCGGCGTCCGCAAAATTTCTAGTGTAAGCCTACCGGCGTTCCTGTCCTCGGTCCACAGCACCGAAAAGTTAACCACAAAAATCTTAGCTCCTTCTCAGGTTGACTCTGAAGTGCCGTGTTTGACCGATGCGGTGAACGCCTGGAAAATGGCTTGCCCGGATACGGTTCAGCCCGAGAACCCATCTTCCCAGAGACAGTGGGGTGAGCCGCTCTGCAGGTTGGTACGGAATAAACTCATTAATATGTCCACCAATACTGCTGAGCGTGCCCGCCTGCTGGCTGTGGGTGAATGGGAGTCGGGCCTTTGGCTTCAGGCGCTACCGTCTCCCAACATGGGCACCATGCTGGGTAAACCCACATTCCGGCTCGCTACATGTTTGCGTCTGGGCGCTCCTTGCGGGGCTCCACATCGCTGTCAATGCAGTGAAGGAGTCGACTGCCTCGGACATCATGGCCTATCCTGCAGTAAGAGTGCTGGTCGGATAGCACGGCACGCCAGCATTAACAACATCATCCGTCGGGCTCTTGTCACCACCGGGGTGCCAGCTGTTTTAGAACCCAATGGCTTGGCACGTGATGATGGGAAGAGGCCAGACGGAATGACCATAATGCCGTGGAAGTTGGGTAGGCCTTTGGTGTGGGATGCAACCTGTGTCGACACTCTCGCGCCTTCCCATCTTCCTAGCACGGCGGGCTGGGCTGGGGCGGCTGCTGCAGGAGCAGAAAACCTCAAACGGCGCAAATATAACAACCTTATTGGGAGCTATATGTTTGAGCCGGTTGGGGTTGACACACTATGGCCTTGGGGTCCGAGTGCCCATCGAGTATTTCGGGATATCGCCGAAAGGTTGGTAGAGTCTTCACGTGACCAGAGGGCTGGCCTTTTTCCATCCCAAAGAATCAGCCCAAAGAATCAGGAGCTAAGAAACCATCCAACTTTAATAATTGTATCGTAATTCAATTTAGATGCTACTCGTATATCTGCTTCAATAGCAAAAAACTGCCAAAGCTGAAAGCCTTAAAAACATATTTATGAAATTCAATGAGTCATCATTGAATTTCATAAATATGTTTTCATAAATATGTTTTTATTAGTTTTAATTTTTAAGAGTTCTTTTCAGTGGAGGCTGTATCTACTTATCGGTATTGTTAACAAAATTCGAATGAAAATGTAAACAAAAATAAAAATTTCTTAAAAAAAATTTAAAAAAAAAGTAAATGTGTAAAAAAGGGTAAATTTCTTTCAAGTTATTTTCTGTTATGTATTGGAGCAGCTGTTTTACATCTTTAATGAAGTTGGGTAAAATTGGGATCATTGTTTGTAGTTCTTCATATAATTCGTAAGGTTGAAGTAACTGTTCTCACCCACTTGCAGGACTATATAGATCTTGACAGTTTTTTTTTAATATTTGCTCTTTGGAATATTTTTACTTAAAAGCCGTGAATTTTGAAATGCTTTTAAGTAACCTTCGAGGTGCGAGGCCGGACCGTGAGGCCGTAGGCGGTGGCCCACGTCACTCACGCCTTATGCCGCCTCTGCTGTTATCAGAAGACAGCCGCCACGCACGACGCTCTGCTAGAGTGACTGTCAGCAGCCAGTGTCTCTTATCCGACCTTTTCGGTGATTCCAGTAATTTCGTAACAAAACTATAGTGTATTCACGGAGACGAGTTAGTATAGCGCCTTCTCTATCGCACATTATCATACAAATGACAAAGACAAAAAAAACTTTTTTAGGGTCAGTGGGCGTTAACAATACCTTAGAAATGTAAATGTGCGTTCACACTGCGCTTCTTAAAAGTTCGCTTAGTGTACTCCTGCGGCTCGTCTGTCGTATAAATTGAGAGACATTTATTTGATAGAATTTTTTTATGGGTACCTACTTTTTTATATATCTGATGGATATGAAGGAAAGAAATAAAATCAAGAGTTAATGATTAAATTTTCTTTATTATATTATAATATCTACCTATACAAGTTTATAATATATCATCATCATCATCACTCTCCGTACTATCACTACTGTCGTCGTTTCCTACATTTATTATGAATCTTTCAGTCATTGCTTCCACATTTCTGTCCATGGCATCCATTTTGGGCTCAACTATTTCTATGACATGCTTTATACATTTTTTCCATTTCTCTGCGTCAATATTTTGAATTGATTCGTTTAATACAAGTTTTAATTCTGCCGTTTTGTGTGTTTTCATGTGTGAAGCTACATTTCCTTTAACTTGAGTCCACACAAGCTCAATTGGATTTAATTCGCAATGATACGGCGGCAGTCTCAATACAGTTTTGTTTTGTGATTTTGCCATTTCGTCTATAATGCAAGCGTCGTATCGCTGTCTATGATTTTTAACGATGTTTAATAATTCACGTTTCAACATTTCAGCGTTACAGCTAATATTTTTTTCGCGTAACCAATTAAATATATCCTATTTTTTACATTTGGCCGTTGGGATTCGCTCTATTTTCCTAGAGTGATAGGAAGCGTTATCCATGACTATCACAGAATTATCATCTAGCTTATTTAAAACTTCTCTAAACCAATTTTCAAATTCTTCGGCATTCATCTCCTTGTGATAATCGCCTTGTTTCTTCGACTCAAACATATTTAGACCACCTTCGACGAATCCATCCTCACTCCCGATGTGAGTAATAATTAGTCTTTTGCCTTTTCCTGTAACGAGAATATAAAAGATGTTATAAAACACGTGTTTCAACAATGACAATATAACAATAACTTAATGATAATAATAACAATGGATGTAGCGCACCTGGACCAGTTTACTATAAAAAATTTGGAAAAAGTATTTTATTATGATAACGCTCATTTAAAAAAATACACACCTTTTTTTTTTTTTTTTGGGGGTCGGAAATCATCAAATAACTTCTCCCGAGAGCGGAGGAGGAGCGGGAGGGTGTGTCAGACTCTTACTGACTAAAACCCACCCGTATTCCTTCCTGTTGCCTGTGTTGCGGGGGCCTTGGTGACCCATAAGTACCTTCCCGCGACCCCGGCAGGCATCGGCCCTAGTGGACCCCTACTTTGTGCTGACGACATCTCTTTGAGGCGCGCGTGGAATACGACGCGCATCGACCCGGGCCTGGTCCTTACCGGACGGTGAGCTACCCATTGCTCACCGTCCGCAAGCCCGCGCCTACGGTGGCCGGAAATCCGCCCGGGATTCCCGACGCCCTGGGCGTCTCCTGCGGCGGCTAGGGGCGAGAGGGCGCGAAACGTGCCTTTCCCTCAACCGTCCCGCCTCCTCCTTCGCGAGCATTACTGCTTCGCAGAAGGAGGTGACGGCTGCCCATGCCCTCTCGCTCCGTACCATGGCCTGAATCAGGGCCGGACGCGAGAGGTCTCTGCCGCCGATCGCCTCCACGAGGACACGGCGGTGCTCTGCCCAAGCCGGGCAGACCTCCACCGTATGCTCCACCGTGTCCTCCGGGCGATCCACACAGTGGTGACACCCGGAATTTAAAACCATTTTTTTTTTCAATATTTTATGTAGCGTCGTTCTCTTTATAATGCCCAAAGTGCCATCATCACTGATTTTCTTTAAAATCTTATCTAGAGTAGGTATTTCATTCTGCGCGAAGAAATTGTGGACTATATTTCTGATGGCACATTTTGTAAAGTTATCAATCGTATCAACAATTGATACAAGTGGTACATATTTAAAATCATAGTCTTCTTGGTAGACAAAAAAGCCCGCCGTTTTCTTTTCTCAGCAGGTTGTTCGATATCCGCCATTATCGCACTATTTCAGTTCACAATGAAAAGTCCTTTTCACAAGCCGCCAAGTCGTCAAGAAAGCAATCAATCATAAAATCCAATACACCAGCCGGTTCACAAGTTGAGCATACAGTCGCAAGTAAGAGCAAGTCTGCATAGTACGGGAAGTATGATTAGACTAAAAAGTACGTTAAAAAATTGTGTGAGTGAGATAGCGGTCTACTAACTCGTCTCCGTGAATACACTATAGACAGCGCCACTTGCTGCGCCGTCATATTAGTATAGATAGATTTCCTTTACGGACTTTATACTGTTGAAGACACTTGAAGGGCAAAATTTTTATCTGTAAATTGTATCCAGAGATTATAGTCCTATCTCCGACATCCTTAATATTATCTTGTACTACCTATATGTACATACTATGTTTTACTTTTCTGGAGTCAGTAAAGGTTTTATTTTTTAGCCTTGTCTCATTTTACTGTCAGTTTTATATAGCAGTGCGTGACCCTTTATAAAACATCATATAATAATGCCTCATATCTTAAGAGATATGAGGCATTATTATATGATGTTTTAAACCGTTCATGACCGTTGACATTGATAAAGATCATTTATATGTCAATGGTCATTACAGCTATAGCTTTATGTAAGTGGACACGCCCTTTATGCCTGGAGACTTTTATTTAGGTATCCAGTTCTGTTTCCGTTTGTATTTTGTCTTTTTTATATCTGCTTGAGTATGGTTTTCGATGTTTTTTTTTGTTATACTAACAAAAAAAAAAACATCGGCGTTTGCTAGCTGACACATAGCAAATGATATAATGTAATGTTTTGTGTTGCGTAATGTAAATTATTTTGCATAATATTGTACAGAATCAAGTTTTTTAACTGAACAGACAGGTGTGCTGCTGGGGAGTTTGTTGCGCCACTTCTTCTTCCCAGCTAAAGCACTAGGGAGTGGTACAGGGCGGGCGTTTTTGGGGGACTGTCTTATGTAACTTTGACGTTCGAAAAGTGCTGATTCTCAGCCTTGTTTGAATAAATGACTTTTGATTTTGATTTTAAATGCAAATAATATTTTTTTTTATTAAACAGGTTTTTATGACTCTAAATATCTAACTTAAAAATAATAATAATTCATTTTAATATTATCACAATTAATTTGAAATTTGATTTTATAGTTAATATAAGTTTAAAATCACCAAGCCGCCTTGAGCAAGCGTGGTGATCAAGGTTTTTTTTTATTATTTTTACAACCGCGTTAACTTTAGAAAGCCTACAGTGATCGCTGTATTGATACTAACATTACTTTTACTGCCTGTTCGTCCAGAAGCATTACTTTGTAGGTACTAATTCTGACTTTTGTACATGGTCATACAAATACATCTTGAGTCGTGGGTTTGATTCTCGGATCAGGAAAAGCGGTATTGGGTTTTTTCATCTGGAATTTATTAGTAGCCGGTATCCGGTTGATGGCAATAGGCTCGCCACTATTACACGGGACTTAAACATACGAGTATGTAATTTTGAAATATGGCTGTACTATAATTTCTTACCTTTTCTTCATATTTACCGAAATCCTTACTTCCCCGAAGGGTAAGGAAGTAAGAATTTTCTGAAATTAGATACTGGAGAGGAATTAATCCAAATGAATTTTCCAACAGCCAAATCGTCGACATTGGGATCAAGTGGTCTCGAAATCAAATAACTTCCCGGTCATGTGGACATAGAATGGCCCCAAAATATATACCTACTTCTTATCCCACTAATATTACCTTTACTTAAATGCGAAAGTCTGTGTATAAATTGGATGTTTGTGAATTTGTAATTTTGTTAATAAAACGAGTAAGTAGACTTTGGCCTGTATTAGGGCATTTCATGTATATCCCTGTAGTCGTCCACGTGGGATAATTTCCAATTTATACATTGTAGTATTTACGCAGAGAACTTTTTCTATGGGATGGGAGTATTAAAGCAAAATTTGCAACTTGTTTGTTTTTCTTCCAAAACTATCTTCAAATACTACGCAGTAATGCATATTACGCACTTAGCCTCATGTCTACCCACCTGACCTTTTAAAAGGACACAAGGTTACTTCCGTGGTACGCCTTGCCTTCATCCTTCTCGGAATTTTCATTTACATTTGCGTTTCCTTTGTTGATAGTCTCCTATTCGTCCTTTAAGAATGCGTATAAAGCCAGAATAAAATCAAGTTTCACAACGACTAAAAAACACGACAAAAATAAAATACAATCGCTATGGTATTTGAATTTGAATCTTCTGTAGTAAGTATACGCAAAATAATCAGATGAAATGGTTCTATTCAATGTGAAAAATATACGTACTTGTACACAGTGATCATACTTAGATGATCGCTGTGTACAAGTACGTATATTTTTCAATATTATTGTATGTCCGTGAATCTGTTACTAATGTACAAGTGGCTACTATTTATAGTAGATTATGTCACGGGAACCGTATTGAATCCTGAGTGCAAGGAGGGATTCAAGCCCACCCAAGACGCATCTTTATCCCAGAGGAGAATACTCTACTTTTCACACCATCTACGAGGCAATAAAAAGCAATAATACTAGATTTAAAGTATTAATTAAAACTACAATTACAGTAAGTAGAAATATTTAGTGTTTATATTAGAGAGGCGTAGAGTGGTGGTTTCCGTGTGGTCCCGGATTAAGAATATGGCCACCCCATCTCATCCCTTGGGTGTCGTAGGAGGCGACTAAAGGAACTGAGACCTAGTGCGTACCATTATAGTACCTTGAGTCACCCGCGGTGGTGGTGGGTAAACCACCAACAAAAGCATTCCCAAGGAGGGTTTGTTCCTCAGCGGACACGGCAGCTTCGGGAGGTTCCTGTGTCGAATAAGGCGGGAGGAAACGTCCGGGTGTCACCACTATGTGGATCGCCCGGAGGACACGGTGGACCATACGGTGGAGGTCTGCCCGGCTTGGGCAGAGCACCGCCGTGTCCTCGTTGAGGCGATCGGCGGCAGAGACCTCTCGCGTCCGGCCCTGGTTCAGGCCATGGTACGGAGCGAGAGGGCATGGGCAGCCGTCACCTCCTTCTGCGAAGCAGTAATGCTCGCGAAGGAGGAGGCGGGACGGTTGAGGGAAAGGCACGTTTTGCGCCCTCTCGCCCCTAGCCACCGCAGGAGACGCCCTGGGCGTCGGGAATCTCGGGCGGATTTCCAGCCACCGTAGGCGCGGGCTTGCGAATGGTAGTAGCAATGGGTAGCTCACCGTCCAGTAAGGACCAGGCCCGGGTCGACGGCGCGTCGTATTCCACGCGCGCCTCATAGAGATGTCGTCAGCACAAAAGTAGGGGTCCACTAGGGCCGATGCCTGCCGGGGTCGCGGGAAGGTACTTATGGGTCACCGAGGCCCCCGCAGCACAGGCAACAGGAAGGAATACGGGTGGGTTTTAGTCAGTAAGAGTCTTACACACCCTCCCGCTCCGCCCAGAGCGGGAGAAGTTATTTGATGATTTCCCACTCTCAAAAAAAAAAAAAAAGGAGGGTTGGTGTCCGGTAGGCGGTCGACTGTAAAATTTTGCCAAAACCCTAAGCAACATGAGTGGAAATAATATGATGAGAGATAGGACTAGGGCGTACCCCACAGGCGACGCGCAGGGACAGCACCCGGCTCCTGAGGGAAATGGATAAGGGCTGTCGCACCAAAATGGGCGGGTGCGACGTAAGACGCAAGCTTGGAGAGTGAGAAAAGTTAGATTGAGGTGTGCGAGCTGGAATGTAGGTACAATGACTGGAAAAGGAAGGGAATTAGCAGACGTTTTAAAAAGGCGACGACTGAACATAGCGTGTGTGCAAGAGACGAAGTGGAAGGGTGCGAAGGTCAGATAGATAGGAGAAGGATATAAGTTTTATTACTGTGGAATCGATGGCAAGCGAAATGGTGTGGGTATAGTTTTGTATAATCACTTGAAGGAATGTGTGGTGGATGTGTAGCTGTTAAAGTGATTGTGGAGAGTCGGGTGGTTAATATAGTTAGTGTGTATGCACCCCAGTCTGGGTGCGAGGATACTGTAAAAGAGAAGTTTTGAAAGGACTTCCATCGAGTGATGTTGGATGTGCAAGATAGTGAAGAAGTGTATGTGGGGGTTGATTTTAACGGGCATGTAAGAAGACAGAAGAATGGGTATGAGAGAGTGCATGGTGGTTGGGGTTATGGAGACCGTAACACTGATGGCGAGACATTCCTGCAAGCTGCTTCGGCCTTCGACCTGGCAATAATAAATACGTGGTTCGAAAAACAAAATGAGCATCTTATAACCTACAAAAGTGGTTGCCATGCAACACAAATTGACTACTTGCTGATAAGACGGAACAGCCTTAATAGAGTCAAAGACTGTAAAGTGCTCCCAGGTGAAGATTTAGTCTCACAGCATAGACTCCTACTAATGAAAAAAAAGGTTTATTTTGAAAAATTAATGAATGAAGAGAATAAATGGAATTGTGTGCTCAAAGAGGTACAGGTAAATATGGGTTTAGTGAGGGAAACTAGCATGGATGAAGTAAGGAAGGCAGTTCGAAGTATGAAAACTCTCTAATGTGATTTTGACTTTCAAAAAGTGCTGATTCTCAGCCTAGTTTGAATAAATGACTTTTGATTTTGATTTGATTTTGATTTTGGCAGGGTGTTGTGGCGCAGCCTGGGAGAGGCCTATGTCCAGCAGTGGACTGCGATAGGCTGAGTTGATTGATTGATTGACACATAAACGTAATGAAGCTTTACAATAATATTTAACTAAGATAGCGCATACATCTCGACGTTTTGACATGTCGAAACATCACATCAGTAAGTAGATCACACACAAGAGATCGATGCATGAGCGGTCAACAGGATAGTAAGTATGTAGCTATTTTAATTACTAAAAATTTAGTCATTAATTACTTATTTACTTTTGTGCCAAGAAAGCTGTGGTCAGAACTTCATTTAGAAACGTTTCCACATTTTGAGCTGTGAAAACTTATGATTTCTTAGCACGATATCCTTCTGATTCCCTTTTAAAAAATGCCAATAATTGGGTGTATGTATTGATTTTAATATTATGTTTGATGCTTATTGTTGACCCGAGCACCGAATAAATGCACCACAGCCTACTTGGCTTCTTTGTACATGATAAATGCTGGAAGTAAAAAACACTGATTCAGATACTGATTTGACGGCCTTTATAGTTTTCCATTTGTAAAGATGGTCGGACGCTTTCATGTACGATTCCTTGGACTTTTCTGGGCATAGATTGTTGGTAATGGCTTCGAATTTAATGTATTCTGGAGTCAAATCACTGTCGTCACTCGACATTTTTGTGAGAATTTGTATTTTAATTTGTTGTTAAGCAGCAAAGCGATTTTCAGTATTCGCGCCTATTTTTATTTTGCGTTCTATCTTTCTTATAATGTTTGGTTTCTTAAAGTTTTGGGTTCAAAACCGAGCAAGTACCAATGTGACTTTATCAATTTTTAACTAACTTACTGAGTGTATCTTAAACATTACTGATATCGGGAAGGAAAAATATCGTGAGGAAACCTAGACTCTTCCTTACTAATATTATAAATGCGAAAATGAGTTTTTTTTGTTACGCTTTAACGCTAAAACGGCTGAACGGATTTGAATGAAATTTGGCACATGGGTAGAACGTGACCTAGATTAGGACATAGGATGACTTCTTATCCCGATATTCCCTCTGGATCGAGACTTACACGGTTGATACCGTGGGGCGCAGCTAGTAGTTAATATAAGTCCGAAATCACCAACCCGTCTTGAGCAAACGTGGTGATCAATGCTCGTGCCTTCTGTGTGAGAAGAGGCGTTTGCCCAGCTGTGGGATAGTAATAGGTTGGTATTATAAAGTTTTAGATCTTGGCCTGGGAATAATCTAAGGCCAAGATCTAAAACTTGACTTTTTACTTTACTTTTTTTTTTGCGGTCATCGTTACTACATTTGTGTAATAATGACCGCTGAATTCACACCCCTCGACAATCTCACGTGTCAGTCAAGATAATGGATATCAATCTGTGTTTTTTAGCTTTCATGAAATCGAAACCGATCCGCATTCATTTCATGAAATCCGATATCTTTTTTACAAAAGATTCAGATGATCGAATACGATAACAAATGAATGTATCAAAGATGTTCTATATTTGGGTGAATCTTATTAATAAGACGTACTCGTAAGTAATTGTAAGAAAATTGAGATACTTTGGCCTAACAATACAGCAGAATATTTTCTTTTAATTAAGATTATCTTGTATGTAGTGTTTACGAGGATCTGAGGAGATATTAAAAGTGTCTATTAATTAGGTTAGTGAAGTATCAGAGGGCCTTAAAGCTAGTTAACATTAGTAACTCTTTTATTTCATTAATATATGTACATATATAATACATTATTAAATATTAGAATATAAAAAATAAATAAAAATATAAACAATAGTAGCCCACCGGTATCGGGAACAGGGTCCAAGCTACCGGCGCGGCGGTCAGAGCTCCAGAGAAAGGAACCTCCTAACAATGCGAGCTGTGTCCAGAAGTACCACTTTCTGATCAAGCCCTATATCCAGTTGCCCAATGAGAGCCTCCGCAGGTGTTGGTCGAGGTTCTTGGCTATTAAGCCTGTTGCTGTTACGACTATCGGCACGATGATCGCGGAGTCCACATCCCACATGCCGACAACCTCGCATTCGTATCTTTGTTTGTCTTTCTCGGCTTTCACGAGGTTCGCGACATGGGGGGCCGTTATGTCAACAATCATTGCACACCGCTCTATTCGATATACCACAACTGTATGCAGTGATGATGGATCGATCGCAGTACAATGTGATATTTCCATTTTCGAGGACTAAGTCGGGCACATACCTGCAGTACGGCACTTCCGATTCCACAAGGCTGTATTTCAGAGAAAGTTGCTGATTGATAATTCTGGGTACAAGGTTGTGTCTATGCAAGTACTTTTTGTTAGCTAGAGAAGAACACCGTGTGCTGTCTTTCACAATAAATCTCCGGTAATTCTTCGTCATGATAACTTCGTCCATAACTGCACATACAAAACCTTCAGTTTCCCCAAAGAGGTCACCGAAACAGCTAGGCTACGGTCACTAAAATATCTACATGGGTCCATGGAGTGCCCGAAAAGAGCGTCATTAGATAATTTATAGATTGTTTTGACTCCTTATACCTATTCATTTCGAAAATTAATTCATAAGTAAATTGACAGCATACATCAATTTCCCATATTATAGCCAGGTTCCTACAACTGACAAAGAATGTCAGTTGTGATTTGAATATCATTGTTATTCAATTAAGTAGTCAAGTTATTTAACAATTAAGTTCCCTGACTTTACATGATACCTACATGCATACTCGTAATCCCGAATGCCTTGTTGGTCTAGTTATCGCAAGGCCTGCTGCTGAGCATGAGATCTGGGGTTCGATTCACAGGTCGGGTCAAGTATTGGTGGGTTTTACTATCAAGTAACAGCCCGGAGTGTGGATTTGTGCCCGGTTGATGACAATAAGCTCGCCCCCTTGGTCTAGTTATCGCAAGGCCTGCTGCTGAGCATGAGATCTGGGGTTCGATTCACAGGTCGGGTCAAGTATTGGTGGGTTTTACTATCAAGTAACAGCCCGGAGTGTGGATTTGTGCCCGGTTGATGACAATAAGCTCGCCCCCTTACATGAGGGACTTAAACATAACTGGCGAAATGTGGAATTACTAAAGGCATACCTCTACCCAACCCTCCGGGGTAACAGGTGTGAATTTATATTATTTATAATCTCTTTTACACGTGTATCCTCGTCTCTTGAAGAATACTTTTGTTTAACACTTTATGTACAGCTTGATGTATACACTTAATGTATAGCTTGATGTGTAGCCGTGTGTACAAGAACTTCATTAATAACCCCGCAGCGGACTGGGTCAATATTTCGCGCGCAACGGCCGGCGGGCGGCTAGGCTCACTTCATCCAGCCCAAGTGAAGTGGTGTTGCTATGGCAACGAGAATCAAGTGAAGTGATTAGATCACGACACTCGCGCATCGCGCTTACCGACTCACTTCACCTAGCCAATTCACTTCGACGCGGGTGGTTACTATGGTTACGAGAATCGGGTGAAGTGATAGAGGTCAAATATAAAAAGCAAAATGGCGGCTGCAAAAATTACCAAACCTTTAGGAATAAAAAAAACAAAATTGAGTTTCTGACTGAATGCCTGTTTTGCTATTTTATTTTGAAAAAAAAACCCTAATTAGTAACGTTTCAACACCTATGTACTAGTTTTGAAATAATATAAAATGATCAATAGAATTAGCATTAAAATATTAAAGAAAGAAAGAAAATACGTTTATTTGCGGTAAACATGACGCAAAGAAGGAACACAAATACAAAAAAGAAACAATTTGGGGAGAATATGCGTCACGTCCACGCAAAACGGCCAACGGTCAGCATAATGCTGCGACCCTATGTGAGACAGAGCCCCAGCGCTGGTTTTCAGCGATAGCCGGCGTTGACGTTACGACGTCGACCGGTGCAGCACACAGTGAGATTGTAATATGAATAGCATAAATACAAATATTTAAAAGAAAGAATAACATAAATACAAATATTATAATCAAAATAAATATATACGATTTTAATATCATTATTATAATCTCGATTATGATTATAAATTTAACGCTTGGTCACTCCCTAGCATCAGTGTTTCCACGGTGAGATTTTTACAGAATCGACATGCAGGTACTTAACAAAATAGAAAATAGTTAACAAATGTACAGTCTATTAAGCCTACAACGTTCTCACATTCGCAAAATATAAAAGAACCTATGTAAAATATTAATAAAATAATAAAAATAAAATCCTATTTACACAAAATGACATGATTGCCGTTATTTACAAAACTAAGTTGGTGCATTTTCCTAGAGAGCATTTTGACAGCGTAAAGTCAAATCCCAATGCCCTTTGAATGTTTCATTGATATGAATTATGATATAGTTACTTTATGATCTATTCTTTATCGGCAATAGTCCATTGTTTCTTGTGCAACCATGCCATTTCTTTTCATAAACACCACTATATAATTATCTATAATTATTTTTTTAAACAATTATCCAAGCTATTTTATTATTATTTGCTACACATATTTATCTATTTTTTATTTAAATATTTACACACACTCTATAACTGATTTACATCCGTAAGATGTCCTCGTAACATAAGGCCCAGTTGAAAACCAGCGTCAGGCACTAGTTGTCTGGCATTTATGCTGAACTGGGCCTATTTGGCGCAGCCGTGTGAGGCACACAATACTGTTTTAAGTACTTTCTGTTTTTTGTTTTTGTATGAATATTGTGTGCCTTAACCTGGGTCAATAAATGTATTTATGTACTTTCAATATAAATGAAACTTTAATGTCGTCAAACATCAGTTATTTGGATATAATAAGGAGAATCGAGTCACACAGCTTTTCATTAGGTTTCTCAGGAATACCATGAAACAGCAAGATCTTTCTTCGCATTGCAGTCTCCTGTGTGTCCAGGCTCAACGACAGGAGTTCGATCTGAGTTTTGAAGAGAGGGAGAGAGTTTTGCAAACAAAGGATTTAAACTCAGAAAAGTCCAGGGACAGCGCAGCAAAATCCGAGTGAGCAGGTTCAGTTCCAGCTGTAGCTCTCTGCAGCTTATCTTCGTACTCACGCATGCGGGAGCTAAACAGCTTCTCCAGTTCCTCCATACTGTGTACAAGCTTGCTGTCCATGCTTAGTTGCAATATTTTTAAGTGTTGTGGTGATGAAGTGTGAAAGTAAAAGGAAAGTTCCGAGCGAAGGTGGGTTTATTGGATAATTAGCACATAAATAAAGTGAAAAGAACAATTAACTAATTTAAAATAAATAATAAATAATGAAGCTACAAAATTACGTGTTTATGTCACGCCTACCCACGTAGGAAAAAGTAACTATGTTGGGGTCGGCTTGCAGTCTAACCGGATGCAGCTGACAACTAATATTTTACATGTAGTGACTTTTACTGGAGGCCAGATAGGCATCTGACCTCCAAAACTACCCTACATATCCTACTTAGTATTATAAATGTGAAAGTTTGTATGCTTTTTTTTTGGGTGGGAACTCATCAAATAACTTCTCCCGCTCTGGGCGTAGCGGAAGGGTGTGCCAGACTCTTACTAACTAAAATCCATCCGTATTCCTTCCGTTGCCTGTGTTGCCAGGGCCTCGGTAACCCTTTCGAACTTACCGAAACTAAGCGAAACCTAGTATGTAAAAGCTAGTATGTAAATAGTAACAGGCAATTTATTTATTCTGAGAAAGTTCTACATTAAGTCAGTACAGTCTGTGAACTCGAGTCTGTACTCTGTAGGTCGTTGTCTCACACGAGAGTAACGGCGTAATTTATATTTGTTGATTACATTCTCCTAGTTCTGTCCATTGGGAATTATGTTGCTAATAGATCGTTCTTAGACACTTTATTAGAAGCTCACTACTTGTTAAGATTTCCTATATTAAATAATAGTAATTTCTAATGAAAGGGTAGAAAGAGTGAATCCTACTCATAATAAAACTGTAGAATCTAACGGGCGCACAGAGAAAAATGTGAATTGTCTATGATCAAGAATTTTACATAAAAATAAAAACACTATTAAAAGAATGTGAGAGTACAATTTAGAAAAAAAACATGCTTTTGCTTTGCTTTGCATAAGTAACTAATATTTATAAAACAACATTTCAGTGGCTAACCGACATTAACATTTTTTGTCAATAAAATCCCTAACACTATGGAAACTAACAGATAAACTGTATTTTTAACTAAACTAGTGTTTAAATTTTTGAGGTCATTTGGTAACTTATTACATAAACGTACATGCAATGCAAGGCATCTTTTGTTATATTTGGTTAGTCTTGGAATCACGTTTAGTACGAGCCTGATGGGATCTCGTCAGATTCAGACATTAATACCATCTGCTTTAAAAATTAAATCCTGTTGCTTTCTAACGAACATACATGTCCAATATACATATATATATAAAGAGACGGCAGCGGTAACAAACCAAGTTTTATGAATACCTAAAGCTCTACAAGATTCGTTTGGTTGACGCCCGTAAATTGCTCTAATGCATTTTTTTATTTGCAACGAATGCTCTATTATGATCGGTGCTGTTGCTCCACATTATAAAACCATATTGCGACAATGGCTTGACATATGCGTATAACTTAATCGTCGTTTTAATGTTAGTTGTGCTTCTAACCTGTATGAGTGCATATACAAACTTATTTACTCTTTTAGAAACACTATCAACATTTGTTTTCTAGTTGACGTCTTGTTCTAGTTATATTTCGATTTATATTGTATTTAGGATTATTTGATTTATTAAACTGTACAAATAGACGGACTGAGTTAGATTTATTGATAAGTTATTTATGTTTAGCCATTCAATTAGTTTTTCAGTTAGGGTGTTAGGTACAGATTGAATTATCTTTTCAGTGCAAGGTAAAAGATAGAATGAAAAGACTAAGTAGAAAACCTTATACGTAACTTAATCTTAAATCCTTTTGTAGCTACATCCATTATTTAGTTACTGCTCTTGCCTTTTATATTATCAAGAGGCTCCTATTTCGTCATATATTTTATTACCACAATGAAAAATGGCTGCTGCTGGACATAATGAACAAAACAAGCGAGAAAATGTTAAAGAAATGCTTTAACATTTTCTCGCTTGTTTTTGTCTTCAAATTTAAATTATTTCGCCCGTACGCGAACTTTAAAATGAAAACCGTTTTCATCGTACAAACTTAAAAACGCCTTGTACATTATATTTTGTTAATAAAGATATCCCTTTGTTTATTTTGGGTCCATCTTAGGCCCGTCGTAAATAACGCTTCTCAAAAGTAACGTGTTACAAACTCAAATCACCAATGAGTAGTAAATTTTTGGATAACCAGCTGCATTTTAGTGAGAGTTTAGAATCATTTCCTAAAACTCGGCGAGCCTCCTTCGTTTGCGTCTTGATATATACAGGATGTTAGGGTGAATTTCTGATTGAAATTCGTATTCAATCCTGAGGTTCTATGGACAGTGGTACACGTCAACTAGTAACACCGTTTTGAAACGACTCAAGTGCTATATTGATCCGACACTATAACGAAGACATCCCGGATATCAGCCTGAATGAGATGAGGATGGCTCTGAAGCTGCTTAAAAACAACAAGGCAATGACTGAATTATGGCCGAACTGCTGAAGGCCGGTGGGAAACAAGTTCTTAAAGCGCTCCATAAGCTTCCTCTTTTTAGCGTTTGTGGACTATAAGAAAGCCTTCGATTCGATGGAGACTTGGGCTGTACTGCAGTCTCTTCAACGGTGCCAGATTGACTATTGGTACATCGAAATGCCAAAATGTCTGTTAGAAAATGCACTAATTCTTCTGCAGCGAAGTGTGAGGCAGGAAGACGATATCTCTCTGAAACTGTTCACCACTGTACTGGAGCTTGTTCTTGTTTAAGGTTCTGAACTCGAGAGGGCTAGGCATCAACATCAATGACGAGTGCATCACTCACCTTCGGTTTGCCGAGGATATAGTAGTCATGGCTGTGACTATGGAGGCCATCGAGTATTGTACCTCAGTACAATGCTCGTTGGCCTCAGTTGAGCAGAGTAGAGCTTCCGAAAGAGCAGGTCTCAAAATGAACATGAATAAAACAATGGTCATATCAAATACCCTTGTGACACCTACTCTCATGAAGATTGGAGACTCTATACTCGTAGTTATTGACGATTATAATTAACTAGGACAAACAAACTATTTAGGTTTGGTAGGTCCAACTTCGAGAAAGAGATTAATCATTGAATCTGACTCGGCTGTGTAGCGTTCGGGAAGCTAAGCAACATCTTCTCGTCTCATATACAGCAGTATCTCAAGACGAAATTCTTTGACCAGTGATTGTTGCCAGAGATGACTTATGGCACTGACACGTAGTCTCTCTCACTCTCACACGTTGCCCTTTGGGTGACTTTCAGCCTTCTAATGAGGTCCATCCTCATTAGAAGGCTGAAAGTCACCCAAAGGGCAACGAAAAGGGCTACGTCATCCATTATTATTATACGTACTTACGACATGGCAACGCAAGCAAGCAAACGAACGGCTATGGTACGGAGCGAGAGGGCATGGGCGGCCGTCACCTCCTTCTGCGAAGCAGTAATGCTCGCGAAGGAGGAGGCGGGACGGTTGAGGGAAAGGCATGTTTCGCGCCCTCTCGCCCCTAGCCGCCGCAGGAGATGCCCTGGGCGTCGGGAATCCCGGGCGGATTTCCGGCCACCGTAGGCGCGGGCTTGCGGACGGTGAGCAATGGGCAGCTCACTGTCCGGTAAGGACCAGGCCCGAGTCGACGGCGCGTTGTATTCCACGCGCGCCTCAAAGAGATGTCGTCAGCACAAAGGTAGGGGTCCACTAGGGCCGATGCCTGCTGGGGTCGCGGGAAAGTACTAATGGGTCACCGAGGCCCCTGGCAACACAAGCAACAAGAAGGAAAACGGGTGGGTTTTAGTCAGTAAGAGTCTGACACACCCTCCCGCTCCGCCCAGAGCGGGAGAAGTTATTTGATGATTTCCCACCCAAAAAAAAAGCAAGCAAACGAAAAACCCAGATCACATGTAGTCACAGTGGGTTCGTGGTTGCATGGTTACGGTCGAATTTTGTGGTTTTTTGATTATTACGAAGTTAGCACAGGTCTTCTGAAGCTGCAAACTTGGTTCTACACTATTTGTATCTATCTATCCTAACAACATCCCAAAACTCAAACATCAGTGCAGTGCAACTTTTTGCGACCTATGTTTTAAATGACTGGCTTATCTAGGAAATACCTAAATAAGAATGGTATTTCCCACTTTATTAGTAATAAAGTGAGACATACTACAATTTGTATCCTACTCATTGCTGAGTTGGTTATTTCTTACTTCTTCACGTTTCAACTAATAGTTACATTACCGTTTCTTCGTCTCTGTTGTTGTAATGAGCTATACGATAATTTTAGCTCATGACGTGGTTATAAAGCTTCGCGGATTTGTCAAAGTCTAATTTGTGCTCAGTTAATGTCATTAGGCTCCTTACTGTACCTTTTTTTGCCACCACATTATTTGGGGCAAAATTTTGCAGTCGTTTAATATATTACTTAGTTAAAATGCGGAAAGTTCATTACGTACGGTTTATAAGACCATGACCACTGCAATGTATTCAATAATTTTATCCAAAAGATCTTATACGGATGTAAAAACTACACATCTTTTTGAACAAATCCAAAATCATAAAGAGCTACGAATTCTATTTTGATCCCTGAGGATTTCACGATAGGTCCCTTTATTCTGTGGGGATTTTTATCTAAAGGGACATGTCGTGGTCAGTCTTGAAGACGAAAAGCAGAATATTTGTGACTTTGTTGGTGAGATACCTACTAAAGTATGTGAAAATTTTATGAATAAAATAATGAAAGCGATTGCGTTTTTAAGTATCAAAAAGTTGAAGATTTGGCAGATGTTGATATTGATATGATATTAAAAAATATCTGGTAATTTTCATTTGCAATCCAAAATAACCTTAATTTTAAAGTTGTATCCTCGTACTTCCGAGTGGGCCACATGGGACTAAAATATAACTGGCGAGATGTAGTACATACATTTCTGCCAAACCCTTTGGGGAAAACAGGTGTAGTGCTATCATCCAAATAATAATATCGATGTTTTAAACATCAATATTGTTATTAATGCATGTAAGATCCATCCTAAAACTATTAACGCACGTGTTTCATCTGCCTAGCCTTTTCCCTTTCGAGCTTCTGACGACCCGTAACGACTGTCAAAGATCTACAAATGACAGCTGGGACCAACGGCTTAACGTGCTTTCCGAGGCACGGAGGGGTCTTGGTATGTAAAGATGGTCACCCGTCCACGGACTAACCACGGCAAGCGTAGCTTAACCTGATCGATCGACCCGTGCGGCAGTAATTACTTAGCCTAGGGGCTTGTCCCTCATTAACGCACGTGTTTATAGTATTATAATGGATTGGTGTAGGTCACAACCTACAACAATAAAATCCGTTGTACTGTTCTTATAAATTCTTGGTTCTTACCAAGAATTTATTAGAACAGTACAACGGATTTTATTGTTGTAGGTTGTAGGTTGTGATAGATGAGATCAGATACAATAGACTCCTGTCTATTATGTCTGATCTCATCTATCACACAAATGCCTTGACGGAGGATGCCGCACTCAATGATTGTGGGCCGCGTTGGGATTTTTTTGTGTACGTGTTTTTGTGTTACGTCAACACTGTACGTAGGTTTCAATGGAATGTAAGGAAATAAAACATAAATGCGCGAAGTTGTACATGTGATAAAGAATAAACTTTCCCCACTCCTGACGTGGATGTCACGTAATCGTGAGTTTTTTGGAATTAATGTGACGTTTCTGCAGCGTATTTTTGACGCTCGCCCTGGCTGAAGAAATAAAGTCTTTTTTTTTTTGGGTCCCAATCATCAAATAACTTCTCCCGCTCTGGGCGGAGCGGGAGGGTGTGTCAGACTCTTACTGACTAAAACCCACCCGTATTCCTTCCTGTTGCCTGTGTTGCGGGGGCCTCGGTGACCCATAAGTACCTTCCCGCGACCCCGGCAGGCATCGGCCCTAGTGGACCCCTACCTTTGTGCTGACGACATCGCTTTGAGGCGCGCGTGGAATACAACGCGCCGTCGACCCGGGCCTGCAAGAAATGAGGTCTAAGATCACTATCTAATCCTAAGGATTTGGTAGATACCAAGGCATATTGATATCTACTGAACATTAGTTTTAGCGGTTATTCAGCAGTCATGGTTTTCCTAACTTGTTTTTACCCAACTTATCAAAATAATTGTATTGGTCCATTTATATTATTACTGTAGCAATTTATTATAAAGCGGTTCATTGTTGCAGCAATTTTGCATTCGCCATTTACCTTTTGAATTGCCAGACTGGCTTTAGAAAACCCCGACCTCAAAATTCCCAAGCCAGGAGAGAACTTTTTATTTTACGGATTAAAGAAAGTATTCCAATCTTAAGATGGAATGGTCCAAAACATTTTAAAGGAACTTAAGTTTATGAACTGAATGTTCGTATCTAATACAAGTTTCAGTCTTCAATTTTACTTAAAGCTTCATTCAGATAGTGTGTCAATAACTACAGACCAATCTCCATACTACCAACGTTATCAAACATTTTAGAACGATTAATGAACACTGGATTTATTAAATACTTTGAACAGAATTGTCTTTTATTTCCATTACAATTTGGCTTTCGATCTGGCAGATCACATACTTAACAAACTAGATAATAACAAAAGACTTTAGCCTAGATTTAGCTAAAGCATTTGACACAGTATATGTCCCCAGTTTGATAAGAAAAATTAGAGAATATGCGAGTAAGAAGGCTACCACTTCAATTATTTATAGTCTATTTCGGTTCTGCCTTATTACGATTTCAGACTTATATTATATAATATCTTGACTCTAACCATTTTGTAAATTAACATGTCCTATAAGAGCCGGTTGATCTTTAACTCAGGACCCTCCTACCTCAGACACCTTTCTCTATTTAAGATTGCGCATTTAATTAACTAGTGCCTATAATATGATGTTGAGATACAAATATTTATGATTATGATTATTCCTTTCGCACTGTTAAATTTTAAGCATTTTATTTATAGCCAAAAATTAAGTCAAAGCTCTCTAAGGCTATTTAAAAGTGCCTTGTATTACGACATGACAATATTTCTTAAGGTTCACTTAATTCTGAAACCCTTTTGATATACATATATGTAGGTGGGTGGTATACTAACAGTTAAGGCTTACAATATAATGTGATATATTTATTATTGTTTTATTACGTCTTGTAACAATGAATGAACCATTAGGAGAGAAATCTTTTTAGTAAATACTAATTTCCACCTGAAAGTTTCTGCATTTATTTAGAGAAATGACGAAACAATTATAATATTATGACCATGACTTATCAAGTGTATAATATACCTACCCGGTGGATTTTTCTATCTTTATACTTACTGAATCCTGCCTCACACTACCTACTACGTACATATTTACATATACAGGATGGATTTTTGAGACGGGGCTGTAAGGGGAGGTACCTTAACCGTTGTTGCTTAACCAGTATCTTGGTAAAAAAACATAAATAACTGATTAGAGAGAAGCAGAATTTGTTGACCATTTCTTGCTGACTAATTATACCTAATTTAATTTAATTCAAAACTCCAATTGCTCCTAACCTTCAAGTTTAGGCATACTTAATTAATAAACCTTTGAAATTTTCAATCGCTCTAACAAATAACAGAAGGAAAATGGCTTTCACTTTGACCTTCAAAAGAAAATAAAGACCAATTAAAATAAATGTCTATCGTTTGCCACACTGATGTTTAGTTATAAAAATATAACATAAACTGACGCCTTCCCATGGGGTCGGCAGAAACTACAGAAAGTCACCTGCTACGATCCTTACATACTCTTTTGTTTCGTTCATGTTCATCCGCGGGGTAATTGCTGGACACACATACACTGACAATTGATCGCAATGGGTTTCATTTTGTCAGTTTACCCGCATTCATTGTGTTATTTACGCCGTTGAACAGATGAATTTTTCAAACCTATGGATTAGCAACATCCTTCCAAATTCACGGATTGTGATTTAAAGTGTATTACGCTATAGAGGCATGAGGAACAGGGTGTAAAGTTCATTCATCCTTCATAGAAAAGGGAGGATCCTCCGACCAGACGGGTGTCGTGTCTGGTGGGCAACTGCCCGACGGTTGATGTCGGGATGTGGTATATATGCTAGTTGCACGGTAAACTCTGCTTGCGCGATGCAGGATTTTGCGTGACGTCAGTGTTCTGCTTAGTTCGCATGTGGCGATGTAGATGCCGCCACAACGCAATTATAGTGGAGGTCAGCCTAGAAAGATCCCACTTGCTGGCACATAGGTCGAGTATGCTAGTAGAGTATAGGATGCGAGTTGGTGGATGGCATATGTCTTCGAATGTTTAGTTAGAGCCACCCGACCGGCAGGGCTTAGAAACCACGACAGTTCCCTTATGGTACTGAGAGAAATAATAAAAACAATAATCCACATAGTCTTCACATTCACAATAATTTAAAAAATATATATAATACTTCAAAAAGTAAATATTAATGTCATAGTGAATATAAAAAAATAATCAATGTCACACTTAGTATAAAAATAGATTTAGTATAAAATTAGTTTGTTGCCAGGGGGTACATTAGAGTAGCTTAATTAATCCCAATCCTTTTTGTCGTCCAAGTAATCTTTAACTTTTTAGAAACCTTTTTTACAGAGTTTCTGTTTAATAAATGATTTCAATTTATTGAGGCTCAGTTCTTTAACATGGCTTGGGAGTCTGTTGTAAAAACGTGTACTTTGGCACTTAAATGAATTACTAATTTTTTGGAGCCTAGTCGTGGGCACAATAAGGAAGTCTTTGTTTCTAGTATTTATGCTATGAATGTCGCTGTGTCTAGAATATAGATTAATATTCTTTTTGACATAAATCAGGTTCTCATATACATATTGAGATGCGACTGTCATTATGTTTATATCCTTAAATGTATCCCTCAGTGAATGCCTACAACTTAGGTTATAAATACTACATGTAGTACAGTACTAACTTACATCTTATGTCAAGACCACCGCTAAATTAACGGTTTGACAGAGAGAGAGAAAGCACTTTTATTTTATTTTTTATTTTATTTATTAGGGAAAACAAACAGTAACACATTACAGTTTGTAGGAAGAAATACTAAAAAGATACGGACAAATGTGTAAATAGTTTTGCTCGTATGACCTCCACTGTGGAGGTCATACGAGCAAAACTATTTCTATGTTATGTATTAGGTCTACCGAAAAAAAAATCCACTCATTTTACAAAAAACATGCGTTTAAAACTTTGTATACAGTGAAACAATCACTAAAGTTGATCCCATGAGGAAAGCAATGTCGAGATAAATAAAGTTTAGAGTACGGTTAGATAAACTATGAATAGTAAAGTGGCACTTATCCGGATCATAGCTCCACATACAACTTGACTTGAATCATGGAGTCCCATGAGAACATGCTTGAAGGACGACTAAAAGCAACCATACAAACATTTGATGGCAGCAAAGTAAACTACAGGTTCATTTACATAAAAACAGTTTCTTGCCTGTTGAAAGGTGATTAAACACTCGAGCGAGAAACAAAAATTCGTCCACTATGGTTAGGTATGTCATACGAGAGTCAAGACGTGATTTTCTCTGAAAGTAACTGAAAATTTGTGCTAACACGAACGCTTCTTGTTTTGAACTTTTTAAGGAAAGGAGATTAATTTTGACATGCGAGTTTCTTACCTGTCTACCTACTATTTACTCAAGTAACATGTTGTATGATATATTTACCGAGAGGGCAACACTGACTAGCCGGAAGTGTTCTGTGGTAGAACACTGACAACACCTAAACCGGGCTCACTGTCAGATTGCATAGAAAAGAAAGAGAAACGCGTTGACACAACGCTTTAATTTATTGCAAAATATGAAGCAATTATCTATTTACTCAAAATTGAGTTGAGTAATCGAAAATAAAAAACGACCAAGTTCTGAATTCAAATAAGACGTTCTTGTTATTATAAGAAATACGTAACGTATGTTGATACGAGTATTTAATACAGATATTTTGGATTAGAACTCAAGGTAAGAGGTTAGTTTAATAGTTTGTAGTTTTTTCAAAACGTGTTTTGGTAACAACCAAGTTCTGGAAAAGATGTTCAAAATTAACATGTATTTTTTCTGCTACCACAAACTGTACAGATGTGGCAATTTTATTTCTTAAGAGAAGCCTATTTTGGTTGATTGGGTCTTGTTAGCGCGTTAATGTTGTATTTTTGGTTCTGTGATAAACCTGTGTTCATCCAAATAATAACGAGTGTATTAATTAATTACGCCTACTAAATCAGGATATAACATTGGCGACGAGGATTGGTTTATCTCTTTTCAATAATTGCCTATTACCAGCGAGAAACTGTGCTCATCTAAATGAGCCTTTTAGTTAGCAAAGTAGAAAACTAGTATGCATAGACCAAACATTTCCCTGGAACGGTGGACAGTTTACAAAAACACATCAAATAACATCTCGTTAAGTGCACATGTTAATGTGTCATCAACATGGTCCAGATTCAGGAAATTGCAGTACAAATTAAATCCTGACCTAGTTTTGTACAATGGGGGACATATTATAAGGCCGATTGATAGATTACTGGGGCAATAAGTTTAGTTGTTATTAACACAAAATTTTTGTCAAGACTGAAATTTCACCTGCTGACGTAGCTTTCATACTAGTAATAACAAACATAATCAGCCTATACTGTTCCCACTGTTATGACACAGGCCTCCTCTCTGTGAGAGGGAGTGGGCCGTAATCCACCACACGGGCCCAGTGCAGGTTGGTGGGATATCACTCAATTTTTGGTTCTAGGACATGCCGGTTTCCTCACGATGTTTTCCTTCACCGATTTGAGAGCTAGAGCAAGTGCGTGCGTTCATAAGTATTGACGTTTGTGAAAAAACATAGTATAATCAGCCTATAATGATCCCACTTGCTGGCACATAGGCCCCCTCGCTCTGAGAAGGAGTGGGCCGGATGCGGGTTGGTGGATGGCACATGTCTTCGAATGTTCAGCTAGTGCTACCCGACCGGCATGTCTTAGAAACCATGCCAATTCCCTTATGGTATTTTCCGTTTTGAGAGCAGTGGTGATGAATTAGTGTACATAAAGTAAAGCGCCTGTCTAAATTCGAACCTACGACCTACAACTCGTAAGTCGCAGCCGTTACCACTGGGGCACCACTGCTCTCTCAGTAATAACATGATTCTGGGAATATCTGATGGCGTTTGCCGGGATGGTTTTTCATCTTGCCAGGATTTCTTTGATACCTGTGATGGGCACATATCTATATATCGTAGTCACTAACTTACATCTTATGTCAAGACCACCGCTAAAGGCGAACGGCAGGCTTGTATGGGAATTTCGTACCGCTAATAAAATTTCGTGTTTTGGGATATTTTTTGTTTTAATTTGTAGTTATTATGATAGACAAGCTCTTTTTAAATTCTTGGATTTTTAGAACTTGGGACGTAAAAGCTAAAACCAGTTTTATTTTTCATGATTATGTACTAGTGTACCAATGTAGATTGTTACATAAAGGCACTTAAACATACTTTCGGTAGTAAAGTATATGTTCTAGATTGCTTGTTGCTATTTTTGTAGTGTTTTACTTACTATCAAGAAGGTAAATTGAGATGAGGATCGTACCTACTCAGCGGAGTGCATTAGGAGATACATATGTCCAGCAGCTGACTGCAACAGTTTGATAATGATGAAGTCCTGATGGGGTTTTGAGTGTAGGTAAATAAAACAATACAGGTAATAGTTTTTTAAGTACATTTATTTTATTTATAATTAATTAATTCTTAATATTACTTCATCTAAGAAGGGGGCAGGTCGGGTAATACCCTCATGGCGAGCATAGCTTAAATACCAACATAACTGCGTTTACTTTACGACTAAATTACGTGTAGTTATTATTATTATTTTTATATTATTAATTAATCCAAACTTCTAAAAATAGTACACTTACATGAAAATAAATGGTTTAGTTGCCTCAATATGTGGTACAAATTCTATAACAAAACAACAAAAAAAGTAAGCGGTACGAAATCTGCCGTTCACCTTTACGGTTTGACAGAGAGAGAGAAAGCACTTTTATTTTATTTTTTATATTATTTATTAGGGAAAACAAAAAGTAACACAATATTTTGTAGGAAGAAATACAAAAAAGATACGGCCAAATTTGTAACCAAGTCGCGGGAAAGTCCGAAAGGGATACCGTGGTCCTGGCAACACAGGCAACGGAAGGAACGCGAGTGGGTTTTAGTCAGTAAGAGTCGGACACACCCTTCCGCTCCGCCCAGGGCGGGAGAAGTTATTTGACAATTTGCAACACAAAAAAAAACCACGTAATACACATAAAAAATAATCTTTACAAACCATGCTATTAAAACTAAAGCCTACAAACTGCAATAATTTAAGTTAACATTTTTTGTGCTAAGTAGTCAAACAAAAGTAAATTGGTGTATTCCAGCTGTTCCCAGCGCCCGTGTATTAATAGGGAAAGTGGGACTTGAATAATTTTATTAAAAAATGTTCCCGTTGTCTGCATTGCTCTGTCCTCGTTAATGGGGACAGCGGGACTTGAATAAAATAATTAAAACTTGTTCCCGTTATCCCCATTAATGCGTTTGAAATATTTATTTTTAATTATTTCGTTTTTTCTTTTCATGACAGTGTATACATACAACACCATACATTCTAAGTAAACCATCGTAAACTTAATTTTATGTATAATGTATGGTTCGGGGCAGGAGTTGTTTTTTTTTGTTTCAAATTATTAAACTAAATTCAAATTTTATTCTTTATTGCGAACTAAGTGTACATAATTTTGAAGATGTTAACAATAGGTAGGTTCTTAGAACTTAGTTGCCTGTTAAAGCATTGCAATTTAAATAGTTATAAATGTATAAGAAAAAAGTACATACTCAATATTACCGTTATACAGTTTACATTACAGTACTTCCTATCTCACCTATATGTACTACATACATACATACATAACATCACACCATGTTTCCCCGAAGAGATGGGCAGAGGTATACCTGTAGTACACCCACATTTCACCAGTTAAATTTAAGTTCCATGTAATAAGGGGCGAGCCTGTTGTCATCAACCGGGCGCAAATCCAGACTCCGGGCGGCTACTGAGAAATTCCAGATAGCAAAACCCAATAACACTTTGCCCGACCCGGGAATCAAACCCAGGTCCTCATGCTCAGCAGTAGGGCTTGCAACCACTAGACCCACGAGGCAGACGATGTGTAGTACATCGTACTGCTTAATAAATTATTTTTAATGTACATAATTATTGGTTTTCGTGAGTTTGTCACGTTTATAATATTACAAATTATTATTTTCTCTATGTTACAAATGAAGAACTGACACGCACTGCGATAGGTCGATGTTGTCAACGCTAAAACGTGAGGCTAACTAGTTCATAGTTTGTAAGTGTTTACTTACAAACTATGAACTAGTTAAACTTTTAGGTTATTTTTAACCTACAAGTTTAAAAAAATAATAATGCATAAATAGAGCATCCAACTAAATTTACGGGAGAACTATTTGTAATATTTTATAATTACCTTTAAAAAAAAAAAACGAGAACATACGTGTTTAACGTTTTAAAAGTTAGTTCTGTGATTTTTAACTGTAAATCGCCTATATTTCAAATATTTATGTCGTATTTTATTTTAGAAAAAAAAAATCTTGAAAAATAAATGATTATGAATACACACTTAAATTGTTTCATTTTTAATACCGCGCTAGATACCAGTGGTCTATTAACGAAAGAGAGGAGAGGGGACGAGATCCGAGAGAACAATGCATACAAGTAATTTACAACATTACATAGTCAGCCTATAATGTTCCCACTGCTGGGACACAGGCCTCCTCTCTGCGAGAGGGAGTGGGCCGCAATCCACCACGCGGGCCCAGTGTGGGTTGGTATATGTCACATGTCTTCGAACTTTTGGTTCTAGGACATGCCGATTTCCTCACGATTCCTTCACCGTTTTTGAGAACAGTGGTGATGAAATAATTTACACAAAGTAAAGCGCCTGTTCGGGTTCGAACCTACGACTTACAACTCGTAAGTCGCGGCCGTTACCATTGGGCTACCACTGCTTTCGTTAGTAATTTGCTGTTTGTTTTAATTATTTTTGTATGTTTATCATGTAAATAAGTATTTAAGCAATAAGACCTCATCAAGTGGGGACAATGTCACACAAAGTAAATAATTTTTAAAATTATTATTAGTATATTATTAGTATATTAGTATAAAAATGTTACTTTTTTATGGAAAAAAATGTATTTTTTTTTATAGTATGTATAAATAGGAACCTATTTTAAATGAATAATAATGAATTTCCATTGTCTCCATTAGACGTATGGCAGTGGAGACACCGCGAATAAAATTACTGACTTCTCGTGGTTTCCATCAGTCGTGTAGGGTAATGAGGACAGCGGGAATACTCCTATCTTTTGCAAACAAAGTAAAACTCATCAAGGCATGCAAATCTTAATTACTTTTAATTATACTTTGAACCTACCAGCAGAAAGAGCAAACATGTCGATATGGTGGAATTGCTTATTGTTATTATTCGTTCGTTGACGCAGAGGTGCCCGCGTATATGCGTTACTGCGACAAGAGGCTTACAACATTTTCGTAATCGAATTACGTATAGATAGATGCATCAGGGGCTTAATAACAAATGTCGTAACATACTAAAAACAGGATTAAAAATATGCCTGTAACAACTACCTACTCTGCATTAGCCTTTACAGACTACTGAAGCTTTACCTTCTTCCGATTGTGACCTAAAGCCATGCATTATTTTTGTCGAACTCCTGTATTACACTCACAGAAAGAGCCCACAATTCTCAGCTTTTTATCCCAAGCTAATTTTATCCCAAGAACAAACTTAACATTGTAGTTGAAAAACATGTTCTCCCATACATTCCAACTGCAAATGTAAGTTTGAACGCACAATATTGAGAGATTTACCATGTTTTTTTTAAGATGATAGACTTCTTATATCTGTAATCTATAATTAAAGAACAAACTGTATTTTTTTTTTCAAAATTTTTGTATCATTAGTTTCGGAGATAACGGAGAATGGTCAATTTTCTTATATTTTCGTAAATCATTTTAAAATTATAAAAAAAAATGTATCTGAAATCCTTACAAGCAACTTTAAAAAAAAATTGTAAGTACCTAGTCCCTAAAGTGACCCCCATATTTAAAATTCATTTATTCACGTCCAGGGGCTTGTGGCTAAGTAATAACAGCCACAAGTGTCGATTGATCAGGTTAAGCTACGCTTGCCGCGGTTGGTACGTGGATGGGTGACCAACTTTACATACCAAGACCCCGACGTGCCTCGGAAAGCACTTTAAGCCGTTGGTCCCGTTTGTTATTTGTAGATCTTTAACAGTCGTTACGGACAACCAGTCTTACCAAGGGGTATCGTATTACCGAGTAACTGGGTTGTAGAGGTCAGATAGGCAGTCGCTCCATGTAATATACTGGTATTCACACTGCATCCAGTTAGTCTGGAAGCCAACCCCAACATGGTTGGGAAAAGGCTAGGCAGATGATGACGTTATACGTCCGTGACTGGATCACAGAAATTTATATGTGTACCAAATTTCAACTTACGATTTGCTCCGAATCTACTGGACCGATGTCCAGTAGATTCGGAGAAAATCGTCAGTAACAGACGGACAGACATACAAATGGATAGCAGAACAGACAGGCAGACAGATGAGTGATCCTGTAAGTGTTCCGTTTTTTACTTTTGAGATACGGAACCCTAATTAACGAAGGACACATGTAAATCTCTTGAGAGTACAAGTGTGGTTGTATAACCCAACTGACCCAATTAAATGAATGCCTTCGAGATTGTGAGGAATGTGCAATCATAGTAACGTTTATAATTACCTAGCCCCATTTGCAAGATGTAAGTTTCTTGCCTGTGACATACCATAAAATTGAAGCAACAAAATGAACTCCATCGTCAAAACACTGTAAAGTTAGTATTTTAATCCTACACAAAAAATAAATGACAGGTGCCAATGTCAAACTCCAAATTGAAAACAAACAACACAGATTTGAAATGTCAAATTACTTATCTGGGATTAAAAACCGAACTATAGACGGTGCAATTTTTATTGTTGCTTGCTTCAACTTATGGTATGCCACAGGCATTAAATCGCACCGTATAAATCAGACTTAACTGTTATTATAGGATTCCTAGCGATAGGGGGTGGAAGTTTTACTAAAACATTTGTTTGTCTTCATGTGAGTCTGTCTTGAGTAAATGTTTGTTGTTCAATACTTGAACAGTTTGAACGCAGCTGCGTTATATTTCTTTTCTTTTTTTCGGTCCTTTCTTTTGTTTCTCGCCCACTATACAATCACCACAATAATAAAACTGGCTTAAGGCGTCTGTCCCATCGCCAACGAGGAAGCGACTTTCTCGCTGAAGAAACGTACAGAAAATGTTAGGTGCCGTGTGAGTAAAAAAGAAACATATATTAATAGTTTAAGTAAAAGACTGTCCACAGCGCCGCGCCGCCGCAATTACACGGAAAAAAAAGGATGTCTTAAATTAAGACAATATCCTTTTGGTCAAGACAAATATTGATTCATTTATGGGGAAAACAATATATTCTTGAATGAAGTAAAATTTTGTCTTAGTTTTATTGTCTTCTTCGATGACAACAAAACTTACTTACATGAAAAATTATTAAGTTTAATTTTAAGAATATTATTTCTCTCTTAGAATATTTTCTTCAATTAAGATTATTATAGGCTTGAATCAAAAATATTTGCTTAAGTCAAGAATAAAAAACAAGTATTTATTATTCGTAATTTGAGTAAACAGGTTTTCTTGGACTGAGTTCGTTAAGAAAATATTTACTTGGATTGAAACAATTTTTCTGAGAATATTGATATTCTTCGCTGAAGAGATCCTTTTTTTCCGTGTACTCGTTTGTCGCAGCGACATCACTATCAAAGACAGTACTAGCTCAACGACTCTCGCTTGGCAGGCAGAACATTCACTGAGAGACTCGCGGTTGATAGGTACATACGCATGCATACCAACGAGTAATATTGATTGACGCCATCGCTCACTCGCTGCTCGTTGCTCGACAAGTCGTTTTTAGTTCCTAGCTCTTCTAGCTTCATGTTAATCGCCGGCGCACAGTGGATCGTCCCCATACAAGAGGTCGGACATAGAATTAAAAATTGAAAAAGTATTTAATTGAAAAAAATTAAATATACAGTTGCATTACTCTATTATGGAACTACAAAAAATGTTACTACAATTTTTTTATTTGACCAGTACTTTATGAGCAATTCGATGAAAACTGTTATTTTTCTATGGAAATGGTCACAAAAATGTCTGTATCTCATGATTCCCTCCTTGTTTCGATTTGCGGTTTTCACTACTGTTATTTACCCATTTTATGCCACATTTTCTTCAAGGACACATGGTGCCCCCAGCGACCCCCTTCCGAGATATTTTGCTTTTAGTAACTATACTTTTTATTGTATAACTGATGAAATGGAGGTACATTAAGTATATTCATTACTGAGAATAAGTAGTTCCTTAAATAACAGGTGCATTTGCGATTACTTTAATGACTTATGAACACTTCTGTTGCCATACAACAAAAGCGTTAATGAGTCCTTAAGTAAAGATTACCAGTACTTGCTTAATCTAATTAGTTATTGTAATTACTATGTTAACAGCCCTTAATCTCTGCATTGTGATTGGATAATGTCATCATTAGCTTAGTAATGACTGAGTCGAATTTACAATAACACATCGAAAAGAAATAGAGTTTTATGATCAATAAGAAAATATGTAGGTATAAAAATATTTTTTATTTAAATAATATAACACTGTAAAAATAATTTAAAAATAAAACAACTATGTACCCTAAAACAAACCAAAAAATTAAACAACTACTAAGAACTAAATTATAATAGGAAATTAATTAATTAACACGACCATTTAGTTACTAACAACAATAGAAAAGAAAGAAAAAAAAAAACATTTATTGGCCGATGGATGGCATAACACAAAACAAAAAAAGAACAGAATAAAAAAAAATACACAAAAACAAGAAATTAACAAAGAAACTGCTTGTTAATAATAATATTAGGTACTATAAGACTTAAACTATATTTTCTTCATCTTCATCAATAACGACATCATGATCATTATTATCGTCATCATCTTCTTCAACGTCACTACATGCAGCAAGTGTATCAGTTGAAACGTCAATGAACTCCAATTCACTCTGATCAACTATGAGTAAATCGTCTAGTTCACTAAATGAAGACTTTTTGGCTTTATTTGTCATCTTCGATCGTAAGCTGGTGAGAAGAGGATCGGAAGATAATAGCAGATTATGAAGAATGTCTTCATTAGTGGCGATGCCGCTATGCTTTCGTGTATGATATTCTCTAAATTTACGAAAATCCTTGTTTCTTGCTTCAGATGCTTCTTCAGACAAAAAACCTATAGGTACTACTGATAAGTGGTCCACTATCTGTGATCCATGAATCAGCAATTTGTGTAAACTTGCTGGCATGTTATACCATGGATATAATTCCACGAATAAATTTGCTGTTTCATCACAATATAATTTAAATTTTTGGACTTGAATTTTTTCGCCTGAGGAAATGTATTGCAAAATAACGGCGAGTCTTCTAATTAAATTAACGTCTAATTTAGTAATTTCCGCAGTCGTTTCAGGGTTTGCAAAAAACCTTCTTGCAGCATTTCCAGTGTTTGTATTGCCACTACCCTGCTTAACAACGTCTAGAAGTAAGCCTGTGCTTCTTCGGAAAGCTTCTTGAATGGCTTCTTTCTTATCTTTAACTTTTTTTTTATTTTCGTCACCTTTTGCTTGCCATGATTTTATGTCCATTCTGTAAGCAATGTGCAATAAACACTCCATAGACCGAATCCAAGCATGCAATGAACTAAATCCATGCTTGTATAAATCTGTATTCACGGGTTTAGCTCTCACTTCTTCCAAGTTATTCATTTCGCTTGGGCGAGCTTTGCACAAATCACACACTGCTGCCGATGTACCAGATATGATTGAATGTACCTTACCATCAATCATCGTTAGCCATAGATTGTGAGTAACAGTAGCATTGCCGCAATCAGTCGGGTTCAGTTCACGAATCTCGGTCTCAAATATTTCCATTTCAGCCTTAACATTCGCTTCCGTTTCTTTCATAAATGTAAATGAAATCGGGCGACAATATGTGATTAACGATGGCCGATCATTCTGCCACACTATACTTCCACTAGAAGTCACTAACTTAAGCGGTACAAGACTTGCCATAAATACACTGGATAAGTCTTGTTCACTTGTTGTTGTCGTTTGATGGTAAATGCTTTGACTTGAAGCTCCATCAAAACACCATTTACTGTGAAGCACAAGTGGTTCACCAGCATCAAAATTTGATTCAAGTGAATCGATCAGCCTCCTAACTGTGAGATCAAGGAGGGCTTGGATCCGTATCTTTGCGGAAGTTTCAGTCACAGTTATGTCTTCTTTTGCCGGGTAGCATTTAAGCTTTTCTTTAACTAACAAGTAGTAGCTTGGGTATTTCGCATGACCTTCTTTTAAACTAAAGTCCCGAAGTGTGATGTAACGCCACTTGGATAACTGCAAGTAAACGTAAAGAGCAAGTGGTTTGTGAGTAGGAACTTCACGAAGCGAAGGATTCTGCTTAGTTTCCAGGACATTTAAAACTGTTGAGACGTGTTCAGGATTTTCCAGCAAATTTTTCATTATTCTGGCCATATCATTTTTTCCTGAAGACTTAAGTATACTTTCAACAGTATGCAAAAGCTCATCCGGACAACTGCAACTAGCAACATTTTCATTAACACGTCTTCTTTTGTGTCTAGTCGATAAATCTTCAAAGCGTTTGCGAGGAGATGTATATGTTGAAGTTGATGCATCTGATTTTGATGGACTGACTACCTCTTCTGCCTCATTTTCATTTGCTTCTTCAGTGTCAACAACATTTTCTTTAAAGCAATCTGGCCAAACGATATCGGAATTTAACCACTCTCCGTTCTTGTTAATGAACCTGTCGACTGTCCTTCTTGATTGCACCCATTTGGTGTAAACCCTATAGCAAAATCGTCGACACCAGTTCTTGAGATCCGTCACATCACTTTCCCTTAACTGGACGTTAGTACTCGACTTCAATGTGTTAAATAAATTGTCATAGTCACGAAGATCTTTATGATTACGAAGAGCAACGTAAAGATCTAGATAAGTAGAAAACCCACGGAAAGGCATAATGACAACACTTGATAGAAGTTATAATTACAACTGAATTATATTGGGATGTCGCTGCGTCCCCGTAAGGGGGCGCGGCTAGCGGATCCGGGGCTTCGCCCCCCGGCCGCGGAAGCCATACGTTGGCCCGTAAATTCGGGCCCCTCGTGGTGTTGGTCACTATGACTCCTAGATGATTGGGCGCGTTTAGTAATAACGCGCCCATGTGAGTGATTGCTATTGTGATTACTGTAGGCGCATCACGACGCTAATACTGTTAGCGCCGCTTTCTTCACGACACCACGGCGGTCAACCCCCGCCAGGTGAGACCCCCGGTTACCCGGGGGAGGCCCAGTGAAGGCGACCAGCGACGTAGGTGCCGACTCGACGCTCCTACAGTATAGGTGTATAGTTCCCGCCCGCCCCGCTTTCAGATCGAGCCGATTACGGTCCGGGCTAAGGAACTGTCGTGTGTGTGTGTGAGCGGCATTGTATTGCGTAACACCGCCCAGTGTCTACACATACCGCACGGCCCGCGCTATGCGTATGTGTGTGAGTTAAATGCCTGTTGAGTAGTGAATGTCTGTGTTAATTACGTGACGTGCCTATATTAACTTAGCACACGCCACGCAATAGATGTATTTTATCTGTAGAGTGCTATTGAATCGAGTAAGCCGCGTGTAACCTGGATGCAGCTTACTCGAGGCGTCCAGTCCGGTGCGATGGGGTCAGTCGTCCGCTACCAGGTCGCGGGGTAGGGGTCTCGCGTCGGGGGGGCGCGCGTGCAATGGCGCTATCTGCCTGACGTGAGGCCAAGCAGATGCGTCGGCACGCGCGAACATTCCCTTCGCGAGGCGCCTCACAAACTCGTCCAGGCTCTCAATCCCGAGGTCCCTTTGAATTATGTCGTTCCTCACGAAACGAGGGGCGTCCACAATGGTCCGCAACGCCAGGTTTTGTTGGGTGCGGAGCAGCTTTCGGTTCGTCTCGCTCGTGAGGGCGAACCACGCAGGGGCGGCGTACGTCAAAATGGGGCGTACGTACAGCTTGTACACGCCCATTTTGACGCGCACCGGGATTCGGGACGAGAGCACCGGTCTAAGGAGGTTGCGGGCGACCCTACCTCGTGCGGCGACCTCGCGGACGTGCGTCCCCATCGTGAGCCGACGGTCGATAGTGACACCCAGGTACTTGACCCGGGGCGACCATACGACGTCGGCTCCTTGTAGTTTCAAGGGTGGTGGGAGGGGCGCGGAACCGGTGACCAGCGCCTGCGTCTTACCCACGTTAACCGAGAGCCGCCACTTCGACAGCCACTCAGGGAGCATGTCGAGGGCGCGCTGCATCTTGACCGCCGCGTACTTTGCATTTAGCGAGGTGGTAATGTACGCGGCGTCGTCAGCATACAGCGCGAGCGTCGCATCTGGAGTGGTGGGGATGTCGTCGGTGTAACGTGAGTAACACGCCGGCGATACGCAGCTGCCTGCGGCACACCGGCCAGCACCGGTCGGGCGCTGGATAGCGCTCCGTCGACCACCACCCTGAAAGTCCTGTGGGATAGAAAAGTAGAGACCACCCGCACGATGCGACGGGGCGCATCTGACGTGGCCAGCTTATATATTAGGCCGTCGTGCCACACACGGTCGAAGGCCTTCTCCATGTCGAGGAATACTGCCACCGAGTATTCCTTCCTGTTCATTGTGGCTGCGAGGTGGTGCAGTACCCTCGACAGCTGGAGCGTCGTACTGTGCTCCGCCCGGAACCCGAACTGTTCGGGTCGCGGCGCGATGTGAGGTTGGAGATGTCGCAGCAGGAGTGCTTCAAACACCTTGGAGACTGTCGGCAGCAGAGTGATCGGCCGATAGCTCTCCGGCTTCAGGATGTTCTTCCCCGCCTTGGGCAGCATTATAACGCGCCCTTCCTTCCACGAAGCGGGAAAGGCCCCCGTGCGCAGTATCGCCGTGTACAGGTGCGCCAGCGCCGCAACCATACGGTGCGGCAGGTGGCGCAGCGCTGTGTTGGTGATACCGTCGGCACCGGGGGCCTTCCTAGGCCTCGTTCTAAGGATGGCGCGTCTGACTGCGCCCGGCGGGAAGAAGATCGGGTCCTCATCGGGAGCTATCGGCGTAGCGAAGTAGTCTCCCAGGTGTCTCTCGACCGCTGCGACATGCTCGGTGTCGTCGGTCGGGTTGGGGCGGAACTGACGCTCCAGGTGTTCGGCAAAGACCTCCGCCCGGTCCTCCGCTACATATCTGAGCGCCCCGTCGCTATTTATCAGCGGACGCACCGGGGCTGGGGCATTCGTCAGCTGGCGGCATAACTTATGGACCGACGGCCAACTGTCTGTTGTGGCGTCGATCCGTTTCTCTCAGCCCGCGGCGGTGTGTGCCTGTAACTCGGCCTTCACCTTTTCCGCGAGACGGTTTAGCTGCGTTTTTAGATGCGGGCATCGTAGTTGTTGCCACTGCTTGCGTAGGCGCCTCTTCGCGGTGATCATTGCGCTAATACGAGCCGGCAGGGGCGGCAGTAGCCCTCTCCCCTGCGGCTGCGTTGTTGTCGCCGCTTCCATGGCGCTTTGTATGCAAGCAGTGACATCATTCGCCATTTGGTCTACGTCCGCGGAGTTGACGATAGGCCGAGTTGGCGTGGTGGTCTCTACTTTGTCCTGGAACACGTCCCAGTCCGTGCATCGACGTGGCGCAATTGGCTTCAGTCGGGTCGGCATACCCGATAGGACGTACAGGTTGGTGGTCCGACTGTAACTCGTCGTCTATAACTTGCTGCGTGGTCTGGCAATGTAGCCCTCGGTGGACTACGATGTCCAGTACGTCCGGCATGTGCATTACGGCACCTGGATAATGGGTCGGCGTCTCTGGTCCGGACACCGTATAGCCGAAGGCTTCCGCGTCCGCGAAGAGTCGTCTCCCCTCGGTATTCGTTAGGTAGGAATTCCACGCTGGGTGTTTACAATTTAAATCACCGGCGAGGAGGGTGGCGTGCGATGTCTGGGTTAACAAGGCCCGCAGCTCTGTATGGTCCAAGCGGGCCGCGGGCGGCTTGTAACACGCGTAGATGTTGATGTCCTCGCCGGCTACATGTAGCTGAACACCCAGCCTGTAGAAACTACTGAGTGACGGCAAGGGGATTTCCTGATGGACGACCCTTCGCTTCACTAGTACCGCCAGACCACGGTACCTCGAGTGATGTGCCGACCGTTCATCCTTTCTATAAGCGAGGTATCCCGGGAACCTAATCCTATCTTCGGGTCCCAGTAACGTCTCGCTTATGAGCGCCACGTCGATGTTTTGTTCCCTGAGGAGGTGGTGGAGGGGGGCGACCTTATCCCGGAGGCCGCGGGCATTCCAGTGTAATATCCTCAATGACTCAGCCATGGTACAGCGTTAATAAGGTGGCTAAGCCATCGAGGATAACTGTCTCCACATCCTGACCCTGCCTGATGGCCTTAATTAAGTCCATCAACAGTTTGATAGCGCAGGCTGTGAATCCCTTCTTGGTGGAAGTAGTGGTGTGTGCGCCGGTAGCGCCGCCACTCGTTTCTTTGGGGAACCTTTTGATTTGTTCACCCGTTTGCCGCTGCGTCGTGCCGGCGCTAGTGTCGGTAGCGCTAGCGGCGTTCGGCTTTTTACGGTACCTCTGTGGTTCCCCAACTTCCCGCGGCGCTATGCCGGCGCCAGTGGTCTGTTGCTTATCCACAGCCTGCGCCTCAATTGAGGCAGGGTCGGCCCTTGGGATTTTATCCTGGGTCGCAGCGGGTTGAGGCTTCTTTCCTCTTGCTTTACCCCCGCGTCTGTTTTTCCTCCGCCCTGAGGAGGTGGCTTGGCCTCTACTTGTAGGCTCGTTGGCCGCCGCCATCAACGTCGTGCCTTGAGCCTCAATTGGCCGCTCTTGCGCTCTCTCTGTGGCCGCATGCGGCCGGCGTCTGGCCGTAATGGCGGCGGTCCCCGCTCGCCTGTTCTTTATTTCCTCCTGAAATACGGGGCACTTAATGTTGCACGCGGGGTGCGGGCCACCACAGTTGACACATGTGGCCGGCTCCTCCCGCGGGCGTGGGCAATCTCTGGCCGCGTGCTCGCCTCCGCATCTCACACAAGCGAGCGGGCGGTGACACTGGTGCGAGCTGTGTCTAAACCGCTGGCACCGGTGGCACTGGGCGGGCCCACGTTTGCCACGCCAAGCCTCTATCTTGACACCACGCATGTACATAAACACGGTGGTGTCATAGATAGCCCGGACGTCGGGTGTCTTCTTTAGTATTGCGTGGAATACGCAGCCGGGTCGTCCTTGTGCGCCCTTTATGTGGCGCACATACTCCGGCTGGTACCCCAACGCCCGGAGTTCCTCCTCTATCTCCTGGGGGGGCGTGTCCGCCGGTAACCCCCGTATGGCTATCTTTAGGCTCTTGTCCGCCGGTAAAGAGTAGGCGAACCAGGACACGCCGCTGTCCTTTTCCAGGCCAGTCAGGTAGCGCTGTACCAGCCTGTACTCGTCCTCTGTGTCGGGGGTGAATCTCACTCCACTCCCGTAGGGACGAGCGTTTGGGGGCCGGCCCAGCTTCGCGCTGATGGCCCGGAAATGCGTGGCCCAGTTCGGCAGCTTTTCGACTACCAACGGGGGGTACCGCAGTTTCTTTTCCTTTTTTCCCTGCTGCGGTTTGGGCTGCGTTGTCGTCGCGGCGCCTGAAACGGTAGCAGGGAGGGTGGTTGCATCTGGGGGGGCAGGGGGGGGCACGTGGTACTTACCCCTGCGGCTGATATTGCCGGTGTTGGTGGCGTCGGTGTTCGGCGCACCGCATCGGAGAAGGTAGGCGACGCTTGCGCACCCCGACCCCGCGGCGCGCTATCGCGCTGTGGTCGCGGCGGGTCGAGGCAGTAGCGCTTCGCCTCCTCCGACGCGGCTTCACCGGAGCTCCTCCTTCGTCGCTGGGGTCTGGCCTCGAGCTGGAATTCGTAGTCGAACCCCAGCGACGGTGTTGGTGACGTCAGCCCTCTGGACGCGACGTCGGCGGCGCCCGCAGCTCCTCACGCGGGACACGTCCTCGCGACCAGATGCGGCCGAGTCCATGGAGGCTAGCGACATGCTCGATCCCACACGTGACGAGCATGTCGACAGCACTGCGGGCGAGTCGCAGGCCGCGCTGCGTGGGGGCGCCGGTGAGTATGGCACCCTTGTGGTCGGTTGTGCTGGCCTAGGATATGGGCCGGCACTCGCTGGCTGCTCGCGCTCGATCGCCGCCGGTCCCGCCAGCATGCGGCGGGAGCCGGCTGCGGCAGCGCGCTGAGCTGGCACGGCTTGGGTTGGCGGCGTCTGCTGCGTTGCGCCGGATGGCGCGGGCGGCGACGCGAATCGCGGCGGTGGTGCCGCGATACGGGCGGGTGGTGCGCGCGAGCGTGCGGATGGCACAGGGGCGCGCGCGGGAGGCGCGGGATGCGCGTGCAGCACGGGCGCGGCGGGCGCAGCGCGAGTTACCGCGGGTGCCCGCGCGGGTGGCGCGGTGGCGCGCGCTTGCGGCGCGCGGCTTGGGTGGTGCGCGGCAGGCCCCGGGGCCTGTATGGGCACCGGGCGGAACGCGGCGGGGCGGATAGGCACCTCGTGCTGCCGGCTCGACGACGGCGTTGGCGCAACGCGCGCAGGCGCCGATGACGTCGGTGGGCCGGCAGCTGCCGAGGCACTAGTTCCCCCCCCTCTTCTTCCTTCTCCCCCTCTGGTTGCTGTTGGTCGTGGTCCGGCTGGCGGCGCACCGGACGACGCGTCGCCGATGTTCGGCAGCGACGTCGCCCGGTCCAGCGCCGGACGGTCCTCCGGGGACCCGGAATCGCGGCCCAGCGAGCCGCGCTTGCCGGGTTTCGGCATCTTAGGGGCGTGGTCTCCGCGACCGCTGGTGTACGACACCGGGCGGCACGGTGGGCTCCCCCTGTGTCCGCACAGGTACTGTAGAGCGGCCTGTACACACACAGGGAAAACTGATTAATTGCGGTCCGCGCGGATTAAAAAGATACACTTATGGAATGTACTCTGGTGTAGCCACGAGCCAATCCTAGCCACGAGCCAATCCCATTTGAATTACATTTGCTAAACACACTCAAATATATAGGGCAGCAAGTAGGCAACTAGCAATGAATTTGATAAGCTAATGATGACATCATTAGCTTAGACAATCACAATGCAGAGATTAAGGGCTGTTAACATAGTAATTACAATAACTAATTAGATTAAGAAAGTACTGGTAATCTTTACTTAAGGACTCATTAACGCTTTTGTTGTATGGCAACAGAAGCGTTCATAAGTCATTAAAGTAATCGCAAATGCACCTGTTATTTAAGGAACTACTTAGGGATGACTTATTCTCAGTAATGAATATACTTAATGTACCTCCATTTCATCAGTTATACAATAAAAAGTATAGTTACTAAAAGCAAAATATTTCGGAAGGGGGTCGCTGGGGGCACCATGTGTCCTTGAAGAAAATGTGGCATAAAATGGGTAAATAACAGTAGTGAAACCGCCCGGACCGCAAATCGAAACAAGGAGGGAATCATGAGATACAGACATTTTTGTGACCATTTCCATAGAAAAATAAGTTTTCATCGAATTGCTCATAAAGTACTGGTCAAATAAAAAAATTGTAGTAACATTTTTTGTAGTTCCATAATAGAGTAATGCAACTGTATATTTAATTTTTTTCAATTAAATACTTTTTCAATTTTTAATTCTATGTCCGACCTCTTGTATGGGGACGATCCACTGTGCGGCGTGGCGGTGGCAAAGGTGCCTTACATCGGAGCAAGATTGCGGCATGCCACAGTGCCGCATGCTTCTAAATCGCAATATTCATGCGACAAGGCAGCCTTTGCGATGTGGCAACATGCCGCAGATTGGCCGGTTTGTATCTGAATGTATGGATTCTTTACATTTAAAAAATATTTAAAAAACAAAAAACCCGACTGCTAAAACACATAACTGAAAAGAGATAAACAAGCTTTATAATCTATAGAATTTTGGTATCGCAGGCATAAACATAAGTAACACCATATTTCAGGCTATTGGTTTGTCCTCGCTTGCGATGCCAAAATTCGATAGATTATAAAGCTTGTTTTTCTCTTTTTTTATGTGTTTTAGCAGTCGGGTTTTTGTTTTTTAAATAACCTGTTTTATTTCAAGCTTTTTAGTTTTGTTAATATATACGAGTAAGTATATATACATGGAATTGACTCATTATTAGCTATTATTTGATATTAATATTGTTGTAATTTAAAAACAACCTTCCCCTCCCTTTTTTTGTATTTTCAGGTGCAATATATAAATATTATATAGCCTATGTCACTCCCACAACTAAGACGAATCTAACGACACCTCTTAAGTTAAAATCCATCAAGCCGTTTAGGCTACAGAGCGTGCCAAAGAAATAGACATACATACATACATATGTACATACTCTAGAAAAACATTACCCTGCTTCTGGGGCAGTCGGGTAAAAACCATAAGTTGCATCATTAAATTCTTAAGCGGTGGTATATATGTATGGTACACACATATATGTACCTACGCATGCTGTGTGGGTTTGATTTTTGTAGAAAAAGATTTGTCAAGCAATTTTGACCGTCTAGGGACCCCATTAGGACTTTGCGACCGAATACGGTCATAAAGCGATCGCTATTTATGACTCTCGACATAGATCAGCTCTGTCTGCAGCCCCAGCCAGAGCTTCAGAAACAAAATTGTTGTATAAATATTTTATTAATAGAATTCCTATTTGTTAAAAAAATTGCTTTAGCATTTAACTATTCATTTTAAATACATATTAATTGATGTTGTCGAGTCAAATATCAAATATTATCAACTTTTATTATGGAACTGCCTCGTAGGAATAGTGGTCGCAATCGCTACTGCTGAGCATGAGGTCCTGGCTTCGATTCCCGGGTCTGGCATAAAGTTATTGGGTTTTTGCCATCTGGAATTTATCAGTAGCAGCCCTGAGCCTGGATTTGCACACGTTTAGCGGCAATAGGGATGGGCATGGAGTCTGGATTTGTGCCCTGTTGATGACGATAGGCTCGCCCCCTATTACATGGGACTTAAAACATAACTGGCGAAATATGGGTGTACCTACTACAGGTACACCTCTGCCCATCCCTTCAGGGAAACAAGGCGTTTTGTTATGTGTATGTTTACTATAGGTACACCTCTGCCTAACACTTTGGGAAAACAAGGCATGACATGTTATGTTCTTTATTACAGAAAACAATCAGAAAATTTGACAAACAACAACATTTTTAGAGCCCTTGTATCTTAAGATTATCTGGTGATATCACTGGACTCTTCAGATAAGCTTTCAAATTGTTTGCATCTGTCATTCAAATGAACGAAATAATAAAAAAGTGCAAGCAGTGGTCTGAATATGCTTGACATTAAGGTGGTAGCTAAGCACTACAAAGTGAATATACTACTGCACTGTGCACTTAATTAATTTTATTTATTTATTGAAACTCTTTGGAAAACTTACAGCTGAACAAAACTGAATAGAAATATTACATGTAACTGTCAGCCAATTAAAAGTCTTCACTTATGGAAACAGAATAGTGCCCACAAAAAAGAAAAAAAACTTTTTAATGAATTAAAAAGTACCAAATAAAACTTACGAAAACAAGAACTAATATTTTATTAAAAGCTTGAGGTTTTGTCTTTAAGTGTAAGAAGGACGTTCACGCCTCAAGCTTTTATGTAAATATTAGTTCTTGTTTTCGTAAGTTTTATTTAGGACATTTTAGTTCATAAAAAGTTTGTTTTAAAAAATACTTTTTATCTTCCTATAGAATCTGTTATATCACCTACACTTGTAAGGTAGTTGATTCTTCTCCGCAAACCCTTTCATTTGATAGCCATATCATGGGAGTGCACCAAAAATAACAAGTCCGCCATCTTGAGCCATCCGACATATTGGATTTAGAATGACGTCACTTAGCTAACTAGCATTGTCATCGAAATTAAACTTGTATGCAAAATTTCATCTCAATCGGTTGAGGATTAAAAATTCAGTTGCAAATTTTGAAGCGAACAACTTACATGCGAACATTGCATGTTCAATAAATGCTTGTAAAAAGAGAACATCAAGCTAAAACTAAAAAAAAACATATATTTTAATATTACCAACATAGACACTAACACTAAAAAGCTAGGCGAGCAATCTATTGCCTTAGCACTTAAGCACCTTAGCCAGCCTTAAGAGGCCGACAACACCTAAAGCGCGGTCACTGTCGGACTGCATAGAAAAGAAAGAGAACCGCGATGACACAACGCCGGTAATTTATTGCAAAATATGAAGCAATTATCGATTTACAAAAAAGCTAAAGATTTTATAAAAAAAATAAAACACTATTATGCTAATGTGTTGCTTGTAGAATAATCTGACAAAAAAATCAGAATGATTGCATGTATATTAGTATGGTTTTTAATCGTTAATAGATTTTTTTAGATGTATTTTCGTGATTTTTTCTATCCTACCAAATTAGTTGTATTATGTTTTCAACACACTATCTACCTAGCATATATCCTGAAGAATATCATATATTTTTCTGATTTTGTTTACTGCAGTGGATCATATACTTTTAGGCATTATAAAACTTACAAAATTTGCGTTTAGGTCTTGTAGTCCCCTTAAGCACTTCTTGGCGGAGGACACACTTGTTGCAAAGGACTCCAAATCCTGCTGTATACACAACTTATTAAAGTTCCAAAGGCTTTATGGTAGCACACGTTGACAATGCTAGAAATGTCTATCAAACGGCCTAAACGTTTTTAGGGTTCCGTAATCAATAAAGAAAGCTTATAGTTTCGCCATGTGCGTCTGTCTGCCTATCTGTCTGTCTGCCCTGCTTTAGCTCAGATACGCTTAGTACTAGAAAGTTGTAATTTGGCATGGGTATACATATTAATCACGCCGACAAAGTGATAAAATAAAATGTGGCGTGAAAATTTTTTTAGATGCACACGCGTAATGTAGGGATGATATTTTTTTTTCTCGCCTATCCAATAGTGTGGGGTATGCCGTTAAAAAATATTGCTGGTCTGTGAACTCCATTTTTCAATTCAGGGATCCGTTTGCGTAATATTAAGCTTTAAAGTGCTATTTTTTGTTAGAGTCAAGTGACCGCCCTTCCTGCTAGCTAAACGGTTGATTTTGGATATGTGAAAAAAACATGGCTGTAGTAAATATAACGAAATTAAAAGGAAAACTATCATAGCTAAGTTGGCTTTAAAAGTTAACGAGTAATAGTCGACTAACTTACATTTGCGGTTGGAGAATTGACCGTGACGTATATCGATGCATGATTTTCAACTACAATGTTATGTTTGTTTTGGGATGAATTAATCCCAACTACGGCACCCTTCATTGTGCGTGGTCTGACACGCACTTGGCCGGTTTTTATATTCAACTTCTCGGTGTGGGTTTCGCAGAATAATGTACACGATGCAACGCCACTTGTGCAAGCTATTTCAGTGCCTTTTAAAGGCACAGCTTTTAAACAAAAGCGTTTTATTTTTAAGTACCTAGTTAATGTACGTTGTACCAAGGTTACCTATTCAGAAGTTAGTGAGACAATGGGGACCTAGACCATGGGTATATGTCGCCTTTGTAAAATACACCGGGCAATATAGATACCTCCTACAGGTTCTAATGAGAATAATGCCTGCCCCGCGGCGTTAAACCTATCTAGCAGAATCAGCCTATAAAGTGTTCCCACTGTTGGGACACAGGCCTCACAGGCCTCTCTGTGAGAGGGAGGTGGGCCGTAATCTACCACGCGGGCCCAGTGCTATTTTATAGATGTCACATGTCTTTGAATTTTTAGTTCTAGGACATGCCGGTTTCCTCACGATGTTTTCCTTCACCGTTTTGAGAGCAGTGATGATGAAATAATTTACGCAAAGTAAAGCGCCTGTTAGGGTTCGAACCTACGACCTAAAAGTTCGCGGCCGTTACCACTGGGCCACCACTGCTCTTTAACCTATCTGTATCTTATGAATAATTAATAATAATACCTGAGAGGTAATAGGGTATTTTAGATCAGCGCATAGTCAAGTGACGTCATGACCACAGAGCAACATGGCGTCCACTGCGTCCTGCGTTTTCGTCAAACTACGCGCGAAATTTAAAAATGTAAAATTTAAATGCATTTTTATGGCACTTACCGATTGAATAAAAAATTTGTGATTTTTTTTGGGGCATATTAGCACTATAGAATTTAATAAAGACGATTTTTACGTTGTTGAGCAGATGAATTGATTAAACTATGAAGTAATGGATTAGAAATATCCTTACGCAATTAGGGTGCTGTCTGTAACTATATTATTGTTTTGTAAAGGCTTCTTCTCATACAAAGAAGGCACAGTAATTGAGTAACGCTAGCTTATTGTATGTTGGAGATTAAATCGACGCTTCCTCACGATACATATTTAAACGTTGAAGGAAAATATCTCTCTCTTAAATTCTTTTGGTCCTCATTGACCCGAATGGGGATCGAATAAACTTAAGGCGCTGACAAGTCCCAATTGACCAAAATAGGCTTCTCTTAAGAAAGAAAATTGCCAAATCTGTATAGTTTGTGGTAACGGAAAAAATATATGTTAATTTTGAACATATTTCCCAGAACTTGGTTGTCATCAAAACACGTTTTGAAAAAAAAATCTCGATACAAACTACCGTTAAACTAACCTCTTACCTTGAGTTCTAATCCAAAATATCTGTATTAAATATCAACATAAATTACGTATTTAATTAATAACAAGTACGTCTTATTCTAATGCAGAACTTGGTTGTTTTTTATTTTCGATTACTCAACTCAATTCTGAGTAAATAGATAATTACTTCATATTTTGCAATAAATTACAAGCGTTTTGTCGTCGCGCTTCTCTTTCTTTTCTATGCAATCTGATAGTGACCGCGGTTTAAGTGTTGTCAGCGTCTTAATGATTAAACGGACTTACCTGTAAGTGAAGATTAGCATTGTTTGTACAGTTGTAGTACCATATGCTTGTATAATGTCGCTTCCCATGCACTTTAATTAACCTCTTTTAGATTTTTTTTAAGTCATATGCCTTATTGTCGCTGTAAGATTTCCAGTACATCATTATCACTACTAGGGGACTACTGAAACATGGAATGGGGGGTTACTAATCTCTTCAGACGAAGCTATTATATTAGGTCTTTACTTATGAAATTGCCGTTTAGTACAGAAAGAAAAAGTAATTTATATATATTTTTTTTTTATTTCTATCAATCAAAATATGTACCCATGCTATCGATGCATCTCTGCCAGCACAGTGGTAATTTTCCAATGCCCTTCTTGAAGAAGTATTTTGTACTGGAGCCAACAAACTCTTCAAAGGCATATTGTACTGCCTCTCGGGTATTGAATTTTTTCCCTGCCAAGAAGTTGTCCAAATTTTGGAAAAAGTAGAAGTCTGTCGGCGCAAGGTGTGGTTAGTACGGTGGATGACGCAAAACTTCCAACCGTAGCTCTTGTAGCTTAGAGACCGTATGTTGTGCCGTATGAGGTCGAGCGTTGTCGTGTAGGAGCGATTAACCAAGGCTGGCCGGAGATTTACAAACTTCTCCATCATTATATCCAGTTCCTCACAGTACACATCCGCAGTAATGCTGGTGCCATTTGGTAAGATGCTGTGATGAATTATAGAGGCACTAGACCACCAAACAGTGACCACGACTATTTTAGGGGTAAGTTTTCGTTTTGGGGCATTGCCTAGGCGCTGAACCAGGGTCTAACCAACATGATGACCGCTTCCAATTATCAAAAGGAATCCATTTTTCTTCGCAAGTGACAATGCGGTTTAAAATCCCCTAGTTTCTGTATATGTTAAGCAACGCAAGGCATACCTCAACGCGTTCTTGCGGCACCCACGTATCATGTTTTTTTTCCTTGCCAATTTGACGCAAATGTACCAATATTGTTGTAATGCTAACGTTGAAAGCTGCTGCTACCTGAGGAGCCGTAGATTGAGTATAGTCAGTTTCCACTATCGCCTTTAATTTGCAGTTGTTAACTTTAGTTTTCGGGCGACCACGGGGTTCATTTTTTAGATCAAAATTTCCATGTCGGAAGTATTTAAACCAATAACGAGTCGTGCGTTCATTTGTAGTGTTCACTAATTACACGTAATTAATGTTGCGAGTCGTTTGTGCGGCATTGCTACCGCGACGGAACTCGTATTCCATAATAATTACTCGTATTTTTATCGTGTCCATGTTGATGAAAAAGATACAAATGTAGTGAAAACAAAACACTAATCAAAGAACAAATAACTGAATTTGAAAATAGAATTCCATATTTTTAAAATAATATTCATTTGAATTTCGAATTTATTGCCAGACATAAATTACGTTTCAAATGGCCAGTATATAATTATAAAACAACAACTTTATAGGTAAAGACCTATTATAATTATGATAGAAATTCACTTACAGGTGAGTTCGTTTTTAGCCTCGTCCTCAAGATTAGCATTAGATACTTGTAGACCTTCAGAGATTATAGTAAAATATTTAATTCAAGAATAGAGGTACTTGTGTAAATTAAAGAATAATGAATACCTACTACCTACTTAAAATATTTTTTTTACTAGCTTTTGCCGCGTGGAGGTCGGAAGTTATCTCAAGGGAACGTACTACCAGGATAAAAAGTATTCTACCTAACCTATATCATTTTCTACCCTTGTGCCAAATAGCATCTAAATCCGTTCAGCCGTTTTAGTGTGAAACCGTAACAAACAAACAATGTCACTTTCGCATTTATGTTAGTTAGGATTAGTCTATTTTCATTTTAAACATCAGATTTTAAAACATTTAAAATTAAGTAACCCGTGGCTGTTTGAGCGACATAATAGTACTTTCTGTTGAGAGGTCAGGTCTAAACCCAAACTGTGCATCGTTCAGTTTCGACTGTGCCCCTAAGTGACGATCAATTCAACTGACTGTCCAGTACCTTGGCTAAAATTGAAGCAACATAAAACAAAAAAAAACATAATTTTCAACATTTTTACTGCCTGTCCGTTTGTTTCGGCTAATCTCCGAAACAACTGTACCGATTTTGATAGGACTTTCACTGGCATATAGCTGATGTTATAAGAAGTAACTTAAGTTAGTCACGTGGACGAAGCCGCGGGCAGCAGCTAGTTAAGTATAAAGTACCTTAATCATCATCATCATCATCATCATCATCATCATCATCATCATCATCATCATCATCACCATCATCATCATCATCATCCGCCTGGAATTTTCCCAGCTATACATTTTGGGGTCAGCTTGCAGTCTAACCAGATGCAGCCATGAATTAAATGAAGCAACTTTCAATATGACCTAAAAAAAGTCAGTCATTTACAAATCAGTCGCAAAAAAAAAAAACGAGCGAGTTTTACAGTTGTCGCATATAATGTGTAACATCTGACACCTTGGTAAAAAGCAATTCAGCAGCGACAGAAATTAATCGCAAAATTTAAAAAAGCTAAATACTGAAATATTATATTTATTAGAATAATTATTCATTAGGTACTACTATTTACTACGACTACTTACAATCTATATAGTACTTACTAATTCCATGAGTACACTAATTCCATGCTATTATAAAGTACTTACTTATTCCATGCTCAAGCTGTCATTTTAGGGGTCTACTAGTGCCGATGACTGCCGGGGTCGTGGGAAGGTACTTAAGGGTTACCGAGGCCCCTGGCAACACAGGCAACGGTCCTTCCGTATACGGGTGGGTTTTAGTCAGTAAGAGTCTGACACACCCTCTCGCTCCGCCTAGAGTGGGAGAAGTTATTTGATGATTTCCCACCCAAAAAAAAAAAGCTGTCACTTCTTGTCTATACACTTCCATCCCTTTTCATGAAAACACTCCTACAGAAAGCAAGAGGAAAGACACGTCATTAACAACATAGCCTTTTCGATCGATCCTTTACGACAACATACTCGTATCCTAAGTCATTCTGATTTAATATTTATTAATATAAAATACGTCTTCGTAATAAAATATACACAATAGCATTTATTACGAACAATAACGTAGGTACAACCTAATGTAGGTTGTTGTTATCCCCGAGGGTACGCCTTTCTATCACTTACAGATAATAATTATACAAGGACGAACAATGATATAAGGACGACCAAGGTTAGGTTAGGAAGACATACGACAAAAATGAAAACAATGGACATACTACTCGTAATGCATATGAGTATTTTGGAGAGTGTGTCAAATCAAACCTAACATCGAAATTTAAAAAAAAACCGGTCGTGTGCATGTGCAATTGAACCCGCATGGAGAGGGTTCTGTACAATGAATATGTTATCTACCACATTTTTTATCTCAAGAACAAACTTAACATTGTTGTATAATCTAGGTACAGTGAGTTTGACAAGGTAAAATATTAAAAAAATATTTCAACATTGTTGTTGAAAAACATGTTCTTCCTCAATTCCGACTACGAATGTAAGTTTATACGCACAGTATTGAAAGATTTACCATGTTATTTTAGGGATCCCTTCTTTTCGCATAATATTATTTTTCCTAATATACTTTGGCATAACGATTTTCGTATTCGGTTTGCCATAATAATACTTTGCCATATTTTTTTTTGGCATATTGTTTATGTCGGCATAATTATCTTGAAGGCTAATTTGTTTTGGCATAAATTGAATTCGCATAACGTTACTAGCCTAATGACTATTAGCATAATAACATTTAGGCATACAATTAATAGAAATAATTGTCTTGGTATATTTTCCTTTTTTAGTTGATGTGTACCTACTCCAGACTGGGTGGAAATTGTGGTGGTGAACTTGCAGTGCCCCGTACATAATTCTGATCAAACCATTTTGCTATAGTTTCTGTAACAATTAAATAATATTGTTGGTTAAAAATTCAATATGTTGTGCTACAAAAGTTAGTGACAAAACCGAATCGCTGCAAAACCGACTCCATGTAGTCTTGTATGCCCTACCCCTAGAGTGTAATTTAAAATTGCGTAGGCGCGTAGGGGCGAGGCAGCCCGCGGGCCGAGGAGCAGGCGGCTGCAAGCGAGCCGCCGCGGCCGAGGCTGCCAAAGCTGCGGTGGTGAGCGAAGGCCGTCTGCGAGGATTAGCACGCGTGGGGCCGCCGTAGGCCCGCAGTGCCGGAGCCGTGACAGAAACCATGCCAGCTGCATGTTGCATGCTATGCTTTAGAATATTATGCTTAATAAATTTATGCTTTAGAATGTTATGCTTGATCATTATTATGTTTAGAGAAGTTATGCTTAAAAAGTTATGCGTAAGCTGTTATGCGTAAATAAACAAACATAATTAGGACAAACAAAAATATGCCAAGTTATATGTCTGTTATAGGTCTTAAAATTTTATGCAAATGGATAGGGAACCGTTATGTCAACACAATAGACAGATAATCTATAAGTAAAGAACTATGTTCTGTATTTTTTTCCAATATTTTAGGCTCAGTAATTTCGGAGATAAAAATAAACTATTTATTTTAATATTATATTTTAAGAAAATTTGAGACCCTCACAACCTTTCACTTGATATTGATAACTTTGATAAGCTTTCACTTGATATGTCACACGGTAAAGTTTATTTTTTATTTTTTTGGGTGGGTGTTTATCAAATAACTTCTCCCGCTCTGGACGGAGCGGGAGGGTGTGTCAGACTCTTACTGACTAAAACCCACCCGTATTCCTTCCGTTGCCTGTGCGGCCAGGGGCCTTGGTAACCCTTTCGAACTTCCACGCGACCCCGGCAGACACGGTACAGTTGGCAAAACTTAATTAAATTTTCTAATTTGTCCCCCAAAAGTGACCCTAGTAATCGAAATTCGTTTATTTTTGTTACATATCCGTGTTTGGGTCACAGAAATTTATATCTGTACCAAATTTCACACACGAGTGATCCTATAAGGGTTCTGTTTTTTTTCTTTTTGAGGTACGGAAAGGGACACAAACAAATTAAATAGTAGTGATGGGCTGACTATGGGTTCTGCCGATCAGCCGACTACGTATGGTGACTAATCTATTCGATTTAAGCTTGGCTGCGTGTTGATAGCGTTGGCAGTTCCATGTTGACAGCGCCCTGCTTCCAGTATACCCGCTTCCCGCGTTAAACGACGACGTGAAATAACGCTTCAGAGTAACAAACGTAACAAAAAGCAGCGAAAATGATTTTCATAAGAAAAAAAACGATTATGGACAGTAATCTCTTATGTAATTACGTTTCGAAACGCCGTACGCTGTGAAGTAAAGTTTTTCCTCCTTTTTCTTTTAATTTTCGAACGATTATTTATTGCAGGTTCAACCAACATTTACAAATTTTTGTGGCCAGTACTTCTTCTAAAGAGTTTTCTTAAATAGGTTGTTATGATTTGTTCCCTAGACAGTGATAAGTATTAATTTATGTTGTACTGAAAACGACTTTTGATATACGTTTTAGTTTAACTTATTGTCGTATTGTCGTCACTACCTTGTGGAGTCTGGATGTAAACAGGGAAATTATTCTATCTCTGACTACTGGCAGATATAATAATTTCTGTTTGTTAGTAAAAATTTAAACAAGAGTGTGTCAAAATAATGATATTACGTCAGAGTTAGAATAATTAATTGAAAATGTTTATTGTGATCGTAAAGGTTTGATTAGCATCATTAGCGTATACATAATATATTTTGTTTTTTGTTTTGCGATAAGCACAATAATTTGAATCACTTTGTAGATATTAATAAATTCAAATCCTCAAGTCAAATTCTTAAAACTAAGTAAGTATTATGTGCGAAACCAGTGCCTATTTTCAATTTTCATAATTACGTTATGTATGACGAGCGAATCAACTGGTCACAAGGATTTTTGAAAAAGTTTTTATACCGTTTATCATACAGTTACTCAATGGGGAAGGTCGGTCAAAGCTATTCATAGATGGCGTGACCAAAGCTAGGTCCCTCCGGCCTATATTAAATTTGACATTTCATCCATTCAATGGCTTTCATTCCATTTCGTGTTCATTCATGAGTTTCACTATTTCATTATTTTCAGTGATTTCAATAGTTAAAATCAATACATATTCGACATGGAAAGTGTCTGATTTTAAAACCTTAATTATAGCTTATTTCCTCGTAATTACTTTCTTTAAAATGTTTACGGCAACCTCAAACTCTGTTTAATTAAAAAAAATCTCTACGAATAGCTTAAAGCCACAACCTTCTTATTTTGAAGTCTTTCCTTAAATGAGGGACTCTAATTTCGGAGCATTTAGGAACACAACAATGAATATTTTTCGCAAAAACAAAATAAAACCACCTTGTATTATTAACTTGTTTTGAGAACTAGCTACGCCAGCGCCATTTTGATAGTTGTCTTCCCCATTGACGTTTGCTAGTCAAAATAAATGAATACTTACCACCCTATTTATTTACAGACGGTGCTAGGCGCCATGCCGCTAGCCGTGGCGGCCATCAACCGGGAACCGAGCCTGCTACCCGGATTGAAGCTGCGCTACGTCGCTGCTGATATCGGCCGCTCCCGAGCAAACCTACCCAACGATAAGGATAGCCTGTCTTTGCGGTAAGTACTGGATCCAACCCTAAACTCACGCCTTCTTCCATGGGGATACGCAGAAACAATAGAACGCCACTTGGCACGATCAGTATCTAACCGAGCGTAAAATATGGCATATCGTTATATTTTCACGAAATAGTCTTAGTTATTTCCATCGAATATAATTTTGAGAGCTATATTGATGTTTTAAATAATTATAATTTGTTATCACGATTGCCGCGTATTGAATTATGATCAACATACAACTTGAAACAGCGCTGAAATTTGCAAAAAAACATAGGAAATGTGGAATAGGTATCGCAGGGTATCTTGGGTGTCACCACCGGACAGGCCTGCCGACATCAACGACGAGGCGGTGTGGTTCCGGGAGGCCATGTCCGACAAATGTGACGTGGCAATGCCCCGGGTCCAGCCTGGACGTGCCTCGCGCCAGGTGTACTGGTGGTCGCAGGAGCTGACGGCTTGCGCACTGCGTGCGTGGCTGCGCGACGCCGGTACACCAGGCACCGCAGGCTCCGTATCAAATTTCCGGATACGGAAGCCATTCAGGCGGAGCTGTACGAGGGGTACAGAGCGGCGAAGACCACCCTCCAAGCGGAGATCCTGCGGGCCAGGGGTTTGGCCCGCGAGGAGTCGCCGGGGACTCTGGACAGGGACCCGTGGGACGTCCGTACAAAGTAGTGCGGGATAAACTCCGCCCATGAGCTCCCCCGCTGACACAGAGTCTCCGGCCCCAGCTTGTGGAGGACGTGGTGAGCGCTCTGTTCCCTTCGCGAGGGGAACACACCTCCCCGCCCATGGCTCCGCATGGAGAGGGGCCAGTTCCCACTCCGTTGGAAGACGGGGAAACTGGTCCTCATAAAGAAGGCAGGGCGCCCTGCGGACTCTCCGTTCACTTATCGGCCCATCGTGCTGCTCGACGAGTTGGGCAAGCTCTTTGAAAGAGTAATTGCAGACCGCCTCGTCGGCCAGCTGGTGCGGGTGGGGCCGGATTTGGCGGAGAGCCAGTTTGGTTTTCGCAGGGGGCGCTCTACGGTGGACGCCATCATGCGCGTGCGAGCCCTGACGACGGGGAATGCTGTTGCCTAGGGTGGGGTCGTCTTGGCGGTGTCTCTAGACATCGCCAATGCCTTTAATACCCTGCCCTGGAGTTACATCAGGGAGGGACTCCGGTACCACCGGATGCCGACCTACCTCTGTCGTGTGGTCGAGGCCTATCTGACGGACAGGGCCGTCATCTACCCCAGTCACCAGGAAGTGTGGAACCGGCAAGAGATGACGTGCGGTGTCCCACAGGGATCGGTCCTGGGGACCATCTGTGGGACATCGGATACGACTGGGTGCTGCGCGCCGACCTCCATAGCGGCTTCAGCGTAGTATGCTACGCTGACGACACGTTGGTTCTGGCGCAGGGGAGGTCGCACCAGGCGGCGGCCGAATTAGCGGCACGCGGGGTTGCGACAATCGTCGAAAGGATCCAGCAATTGGGACTCGAGCTGGCCCTGCACAAGTCTGAGGCCATGTGTTTTCATGGTCCTCGGAACGCGCCACCGTTGGGGTCCCAAGTAACGGTAGGAGGAGTTTTCATCGGCGTTGAGTCGACGATGAAGTACCTGGGACTCGTCCTCGACAGCCGGTGGAACTTCGTGGAGCATTTCCGACGTTTGGCTCCTAAACTGGAGCGGGCAGGCGCTGCATTGAAGCGGCTCCTGCCCAATCTAAGGGGTCCAAACGCCTCCTGCCGGAGGCTCTATGCAGGGGTCGTGCGGTCCATGGCCCTCTACGGGGCTCCTGTATGGGCGCGCTCTCTGGCGCTGCGGCCAGCCCGCCGGTTGAGCGCGGCCCAAAGGGTCATGGCCATCCGGATGGTCCGGGGATACCGCACGGTCTCCTGTGAGGCAGCGAGCCTCCTTGCCGGATTGCCGCCATGGGATCTGGAGGCAAAATTCCTCGTGCACGTATGAGAGTGGCGCGAGGAGGCGAAACGCCGGGGCGTAAGCCCACTGCCGCGAGAAATCGTGGCACAGCGGACGGAGCTCCAGCGGGATCTCATGGCGTCATAGAGAGTACGGTTGTCGCAACCCAGTGCTGGGCACGCCACAAATGCGGCAATAAGTCCCCTCTTTGAGTGGCTAGAGAGGCGCCACGGCGTCCTCACCTTCCGCCTGACGCAGGTCCTCACCGGACACGGCAGCTTCGTGAGGTTCCTGTGTTGGATAAGGCGGGAGGAAACGCCTGGGTGTCACCACTGTGTGGATCGCCTGGAGGACACGGTAGAGCATACGGTGGAGGTCTGCCCGGCTTGGGCAGAGAACCGCCGTGTCCTCGTGGAGGCGATCAGTGGCAGAGATCTCTCGCGTCCGGCCCTGGTTCAGGCCATGGTACGGAGCGAGAGGGCATGGGCAGCCGTCACCTCCTTCTGCGAAGCAGTAATGCTCGCGAAGGAGGAGGTGGGACGGTTGAGGAAAAGGCATGTTTCGCGCACTCTCGTCCCTAGCCGCCGCAGGAGACGCCCTGGGCGTCGGGAATCCCGGGCGGATTTCCGGCCACCGTAGGCGCGGGCTTGCGGACAGTGAGCAATGGGTAGCTCACCGTCCGGTAAGGACCAGGCCCGGTACATACTTGTAAATGTTAATTGAGTTTTATGACACTAAGCTAAAAATTGCCATTTTTATTGTTTTATCACGTTTTAGATTTTAAAATGTTACTAATGTATAATTTACTATAGTTTTAAAGAAAGCTGATAAAAATTGCTATAAAACGTTTTATTATTTTAACTCTCTAACTTCTGTAGAAGTTAGAGAGTTAAAATAAAAAAAAGTTTAGAAAAAAAAAATCAAAAGTTAGTTTTGCAGGGCAGTGTATTTTTCCGGGGATACCGCACGGTCTCCTGTGAGGCAGCGAGCCTCCTTGACGGATTGCCGTCAAAACGAAACGCTGGGGAGTAACTCCGCTGCCGCGAGAAATCGCGGCATAGTGGACGGAGCTCCGGCGGAATCTCTTGGCGACGACGACGATCTCTGGGCACGCCACGATTGCGGCGATAAGTCCCCGCTTTGAGGAGTGGCTAGAGAGGCGCCACGGCGTCCTCACCTTCCGTCTGACGCAGGTCTTCACCGGACACGGCAGCTTCGGGAGGTTCCTGTGTCGGATAAGGCGGGAGGAAATGCCCGGGTGTCATGACTGATCCGTGTGGATCGCCCGGAGGACTCGGTGGAGCATACGGTGGAGGTCTGCCCGGCTTGGGCAGAGAACCGCCGTGTCCTCGTGGAGGCGATCGGCGACAGAGATCTCCGTCCGATCTCCGTCGATCTCCGTCAGAGATGGCCTTCACCTCCTTCTGCGAAGCACTAATGCTCGCGAAGGAGGAGGCGGGACGGTTGAGGGAAAGGCATGTTTCGCACCCTCTCGCCCCTAGCCGCCGCAGGAGACGCCCTGGGCGTCGGGAATCCCGGACGGATTTCCGGCCACTGTAGGCGCGGGCTTGCGGACGGTGAGCAATGGGCAGCTCACCGTCCGGTAAGGACCAGGCCCGGGTTGACGGTGCGTTGTATTCCACGCGCGCCTCAAAGAGATGTCGTCAGCACAAATGTAGGCGTCCACTAGGGCCGATGCCTGCCAGGGTCGCGGGAAGGTACTTATGGGTCACCGAGGCCCCCGCAACACAGGCAACAGGAAGGAATACGGGTGGGTTTTAGTCAGTAAGAGTCTGACACACCCTCCCGCTCATCATCAAATCATCAAATAACTTCTCCCGCCCAGAGCGGGAGAAGTTATTTGATGATTTCCCACCCAAAAAAAAAGGCCAGTGTATTTTCAAATTCGTATCATCAAAATTTGCGGAAGTCTCATACAAACTTCCATCCCCTAGTTTAAGGGGTTGGAGGGTAAAAGTTCTAGAAAGTTTTAGAATGTTTTTGTTGTTGTTGTACTAATACTAGGTTATTTACCAACTTTCAGCTTTCTAGGACTTCAGGAAGTACTCTATGAATTTTGATGATCATCAGCGAGTGAGTCAGTGACGAAATCGGGGTTATTAGATATTAATAAAACCTAAAGTATAAGAGTTATGCAATTGAAACTTTACATATTTAATAAGTCTACTTTTGTCATCATATTTCGAGAATTTTGTTTATCTGTCATTATCCAAACCCAAGTTATAAGGGTTCAAAAAAACGACGAAGCTCTTCGAGAAAAGGTAGGTAGTGCTTCGCTTGGCTCGTCTTGGCAAGGCATTGCCGTGCCTCCAGATCCTGCGCCGTTACAAATATAAAGTCACGCCTTCTTTCCATGGGGGTAGGCAGAAACTACTACTCACGCTTATGAATTTAAGGATAGTTGTCCATTTGAAATCCGATCCGTTTTAATATACTAGTACATAATTTCAGTAGTGTACATATTTCCCATGGCAGATGAACTAAAAGAAAGGTTGTTGTCCATAGCTCGCGTTGTGTCCGACATTCGTATTCAATGAAACAGTGAGATTGTTTTTCAAAACTGTCGACTATTATCATGACTTTGAATCAAAGTCAATGTCAAAGTAAAATTATTTATTTCAAATAGGCACATAAAAGGCACTTTTGAACTTCAAAATTTACACAAAAATAGAATTGATTCTACTCGTCCCTTCCAAAAGGTAGTTTCATATGGAGAAGAATGGGCAATAAACTCCACCATTACGCCGTTTTTAAAAGTTTTTACAATATTTTGTATACATGAATATATGTATAATGTATAATTATTGTGAAGACATACATCTTAGAATAACATTACTATACCACAATAGATAAAAATAATTTAAAATGAAGCAATAACAGATAAAATAACTATGGGATATATACATGGTGCTCACATATCTACAAACATTGTAAAATAATGCGAATTTCACTGCTAAACTATTGATTATACTTCATCTGACTATGTACAAAGTCTGATTGGGCTTAGTTGAAAGAGATGCCAGAACCAAAAATTTGGCTCAAAGTTCCAATTAGAGGCGAATAACTATCCGGCTACCCGGTAGTTTGAGCTATACTTTTATGACCGAATAAAACGTTAAATTTATTTGAGTCAGACTGGTTAAATTGACACGACTAACATTGCGTGTAATAAATTTTAATTAAACAAGTTTAGGGTTTTTAACAAGGTAAGTTTCATTCCAATCGGTTCATTAACCTTTGAAATATCGCTGGATACACAAGTCAATCGGGAAGAAAACATCAACTATGGAGAAAATTGAGTTTCGTGCCGTGATTAAGTTCCTCACTAAGCAAGGAAAACCACCACAAGTGATCATGGAAGAAATGTCATCTGTTGACGGGGACTCTTGCCCTGGAAAAACAATGATTTATAAGTGGCATAGTCTTTTCAAGCAAGGTTGGGAGTCGATTGAAGACGATGAGCGCTCAGGCCAACCGATTGAAGCGAAGTCCTCAGACATTGTCGAAAAAGTTGAAAAACTTGTTCTGGAAGATGCCCGTTTAAAGAAAAAACAAATCGCCGAAATGGTTGGAGTATCATCTACAACCATTTTGAACATCCTCCATGGTCATCTTGGCATGTCTAAGGTCAGTGCAAGATGGGTTCTGAGAAGGCTCACACTGCTTCAGAAACAACAGCGCGTCGAGTGTTCACGCGAGGTTTTGAGTCTGTGTAGTGAGAACAGGGATGAATTTATGAACCAAATTGTTATTCGACACGAAACTTGGGTTCATCACTATGAACCTGAGTCAAAGCAGGAGTCTACGCAGTGGCACAAAAAAGGTGCAGCACCTCCGAAGAAGTTTAAAGTGTCCCAATCGTCCGGCAAGATTATGGTTACGGTCTTTTGGGATGCAGAGGGTATTTTATTGGTCGCCATCTTTGTTTTTAATTTTGACTTCACTATCGGCTTTAACACCCCCGAAAACCATGACAACTACAACCATGATGAAAAATTTTAAAATTTCCGCCGCCGCCATCTTGGTTTTTAATTTTTACTTCACTATCGGCTTTAACACCCCCGAAAACCACGAAAACGATACCCATGATGAAACATTTTCCAGCCGCCATCTTGAATCATCGCCATCAAATTTTTGTTTGCCGCGCATTTCAAAATAAAAAAACGTGAATCGGCTAGGTGAAGTGAGTCGGTAAGCGCGACGCGGGAGTGTCGTGATCATATCACTTCACTCGATTCTCTTTGCCATAGCAACACCACTTCACTTAGGCTGGATGAAGTGAGCCTAGCCGCCCGTCGCGTCGGCTAGTACGCGCGCCGCGAAACCGAAAGGAAAGAACCACACAGATTGAGTGGACCTATCCAGTCAGTGCACGCATTTGTCAGTAATCGTGCAGCTCAACTCAAAACTTAAGGAGCTCAACGATTCTGGATACGAGACGAGATAGGTCCACTCAATCAGTGTGGTTTTTTCCTCAAAAGACCATTTCAGACACCAATCTACATGGCCTTCACATGATCTGACCAAGATTATGTCTGGACTTTAAAAGAGACTGTGACCTCTGAGTTTGTTTCGGCCTTTCTTCTCAGAGTAGTCAGATAGGAAACGCCGAGCTCATCTAGTTTTTTTTTTCTAAGTATGATTGACGTGTAAAAGTGTTTGTATAAACCTACTTACAGAAAATAAAATCATTTCATCATTTCATTTCATTTCGATTCGACGAACAATACCAAAGAAAGGACATTTGGGTTGGCCGCTTAAATGACTGAAACTGCCAAACCAAGATGAAAACTAACTGAGAGAAATAATAAAAACAATAATCCACATGGTCTTCACATTCACAATAATTTAAAAAATATATAATATATATATACTTCAAAAAGTAAATATTAATGTCATTGTATATATAAAAAAATTATCAATGTCACACTTAGTATAAAAATAGATTTAGTATAAAATTAGTTTGTTGCTTGGGGGTACATTGGAGTAGCTTAATTAATCCCAAGCCTTTTTTTCGTCCAAGTAATCTTTAACTTTATAGAAACCTTTTTGACAGAGTTTCTGTTTAGTAAATGATTTAAATTTATTGAGGCTCAGTTCTTTACCATGGCTTGGGAGTTTGTTGTCAAAACGTATACTTTGGCACTTAAATGAATTACTAATTTTTTTGGAGCCTAGTCTTGGGCACAATAAGTAAGTCTTTGTTTCTAGTCTTTATACTATGAATGTCGCTGTGTCTAGAATATAGATTAATATTCTTTTTGACATAAATCAGGTTCTCATATTGAGATGCGACTGTCATTATGTTTATATCCTTAAATGTATCCCTCAGTGAATGCCTACAACTTAGGTCGAATGGCTCGTTTCTGCAGCACAAATATAGCCTGAATGTCGGCTGCAGTTCCCCACAGCAAAATGCCGTACGACATTACACTATGGAAATAACTAAAATATACTAATCGAGCTGTTTCTACATCAGTCAAATGACGGATTTTATACACCGCGTAGGCTGCAGAGCTTAGCCGCTTCGACAATTTGGTTAGTTGAACTGTTGCATTTTGTTATAGTATTGATGACGATGATTTTATGAATATTCTTTTATTATTGGCAACGCGTAGGTTGGTATTTACCTACCTAAAACGTTCACGTCGTTCTCGTCGTTACGGAATGTTGCCATTTTAATTATTTGTATTTATGTTATTATTTCTTTTAAATACTTGAATTTATGTTATTCATATTGCAATCTCACTGTGTGCTGCACCGGTCAACGTCATCACGTCAACTATCGCTGAAAATCAGCGATGGGGCTCTGTCTCGCATAGGGTCGCAGCATTATGCTGAGCGTTTGCAGTTTTGCGTGGATGTGACGCATATTCTCCCCCAAATTGTTTCTTTTTTGTATTTGTGTTCCTTCTTTGCGTCATGTTTACCGAAATAAACGTATTTTCTTTCTTTCATTTTTTTAAAAATAAAATATTAGATACGTACTTATTAAATAATCCGCACGTCTTTTTATTCAAATGGCTTAAATACACACACATCGTTTAGGTAGGGTCCCACATAGTCTGTGTGGGGATAAATTCTATGGTCCGTCAGTCAGGCACACTTTTATCACTCGATCACTTGACCCACTTCGTTAGCTCTTCTTAAAGGCTCCTTCAAACAGGCGCGTCACGCGACGTGACAGAAAGGCACCGCGTGTAGCAACAATACAAGCGGTGCCTTTGTGTCGCGTCACGTGTCGCGCTTGTTTGTAAGAGTCTTAATGAATCGATCCAAATCTATTCATTATGAAGAGATGACCAAGTGTGTGTTATTCAAACGATCAATAACGTCATGCGTCACACAGTCTTTACTCGACTCAATCCACAATCACTTCTCTAAAACGCATCGCGATTGGGTCATGGGATTGCGTTTATTTAATCAGTTGACAAATGGTTCATAATAACAAACAATACACTAGCTTTGAATGATCAATAGAATTAGCATAAAAACATGATTAAAATCTCGATTATGATTGTAAATGTAATCCTTGGTCCATCTCTAGCATCAGCAGTGCTATTCTGTAACCTTCTCACCGTGAAAACTTAGGTGAAGTGAACGTGGAGTGAACTGTCAGTGTCATCCCACCTGATACTAGGGATGGATATATGATACCAAGGATTACATTTACAATCATAATCGAGATTTTAATAATATTTTTATGCTAATTCTATTGATCATAATCAGTTAGCTGATTAAATAAACGCAATTCCATGACCCAATTGCGATGTAATTTAACTGATTAAATAAACCTAACTGCGATGTGTTTTAAAGAAGCGATAGTGGATTGAGTCGACTAAAGACTGCGACGTTATTCAGCGTTGTTATTAACCCAAATCTATTCAATAAGAAGAGATAACCGAGTGTGTCAAGTGATCGAGTGCTTAAAGTGTACTTGGCTGACGGACCATAGAATTTATCCCCTCACAAACTATGTGGAAACTAAACGATGTGTGTCTGTGTACATAAGCCATATGAATAAAAAACGTGCGGATTATTTAATAAGTACCTTGCTAATATTTTATTTTAGGTAGGTAAATTTATACCGAGCTACGCGTTGCCAATAATAAAATAATATTCATAAAATCACCGTCATCAATACTACTCGTATAACAAAATTCAACAGTTCAACTGACACTCGCGCAGTGCGTGCTCCATCCGGCGGGCAGTTAGGCTCACTTCATCCAGCCCAAGTGAAGTGATGTTGCTATATTAACGAGAATCGAATGAAGTGATAAGATCACGACACTCGCGCGTCGCGCTTTCCGACTCACTTCACCTAGCCGGCGGGCAGCTAGGCTCACTTCATCCAGCCCAAGTGAAGTGATGTTACTATGGTTACGAGAATCGGGTGAAGTGATAAGATCACGCCGCGCTTGTGCGTGAGGCGCTGTTATTAATATCAAGAAGAGTTTTTCTTTTAAATTTGCCGTTTGTTTATTTTTAAATGCGCGACAAACAAAAATTTGGTTTTACCACCTTTATATCAAAATCCAAAATGGGAGGGGCTTGTGGCTAAGTAATAACAGCTGCACAGATCGATCGACCAGGTTAAGCTACGCTTGCCGCGGTTGGTCCGTGGATGGGTAAACATCTTTACATACCAAGACGGCTTAACGTGCTTTCCGAGGCCGTTGGTCCCGGCTGTCATTTGTAGATCTCTGACAGTCGTTACGGGTCGTCAGAAGCTCGAAAGTCTGACAACCAGTCTTACCAAGAGGTATCGTGTTACCCAGTTATTGGGTTGTGGAGATCAGATAGGCAGTCGCTCCATATAAAATACTGGTATTCAGCTGTATCCGGTAAGACTGCAAGCCGACCCCAACATAGTTGGGAAAAGTCTAGGCAGATGATGATATCAAAATCCAAAATGGCGGCTACAAACATTTTTCATCATGGGTGTCGTTTCATTGTTTTCGGGGATGTTAAATCCGGTAGTGAGGTCAAAATTAAAAAGCAAGATGTTGGCTGCGAAAATGTTCAGATTTTTCATCATGGGAGTCGTTTTTATGGTTTTCGAGGGTGTTAAATCCGATAGTGAGGTCAAAATTAAAAAGCAAGATGGCGGCTGCGAAAATGTTCAGATTTTTCATTTCATTTGTGTGCTTAAACTATTAAATAAAAATAAAATTAAAAAGCAAGATGGCGGCTGCGAAAATGTTCAGATTTTTCATCATGGGAGTCGTTTTCATGGTTTTCGGGGGTGTTAAAGCCAATAGTGTGGTCAAAATTAAAAAGCAAGTAGGCGGCTGCGAAAATATCGAAAATATTCAGATTTTTCATCATGGGTATCGTTTTCATGGTTTTTGGGGGTGTTAAAGCCGATAGTGAGGTAAAAAACAAAAAGCAAGATGTTGGCTGCGAAAATGTTCAGATTTTTCATCATGGGTGTCAATCTCATGGTTTTCGGGGGCGTTAAAGCCGATAGTGAGGTCAAATCTAAAAAGCAAGATGGCGGCTGCCTTAATGTTCAAATTTTTCATCATGGGTGTCGTTTTCATAGTTTTCGGGGGTGTTAAAGACGATAGTGATGTCAAATCTAAAAAGCAAGACGGCGGCTGCGAAACATACCAATCCTTTTGGAATAAAAAAAACCAAATTGAGTTTCTGACTGAATTTCTGTTTTGCTATTTTATTTAAAAAAACCCCTAAATAGTAACGTTTCAACGCTTAAATACTAATATAACATTTTGAAATAATATAAAATGATTAATAGAATTAGCATAAAAATATTATTAAAATCTCGATTATGATTACAAATGTAATGCTTTGTCACTCCCTAGCATCAGTGGGATGACACTGACAGCTCACTCCACGCGCGTTTTCACGGTGAGATTTTTACAGAATCGACATGCAGGTGCGATGACACTGACAGTTCACTCCACGCTTACTTCACCTAAGTTTTCACGGTGAGATGGTTACAGAATCGCACTGCTGGGTAGGGATGGCGATCTGAGATCGATTAATGGAAGAATCGATTTCTTGGTCCAACAAAATCGTTTTTTTTTAATCGGTTTCCAGTACGGAATCGATCCATTGAATCAATATTTCACTCTAAAAAGGGAGTTTCAATTTTTCTATTTTGATAAGAACCTGAACCATTCATTATTTACAATTAGTTGAATTTGTTGTTCACTGAATTACTCAAAAAGTCGCTAGATGACTGAATACTTAGTTTCCTTCGTCGCGTCGCTCGTAAATAGTTAAAATAAAAACAAACATATTTTTTAACTTTAACAAAGAAAATACAAACTCGAAAATCAAATCGAATTAAAATCGATTTCTGGAAAGTAAAAACCTTGCGGAGCAGGAGTGGCTCGCTAGTTTTATAATAAATATATTAAGTGGAGATCAGTGGTGGCCCAGTGGTTACTGCACCCACTTACGAGTCGTATTTCGTGGCTTCGAACCCAGGCAGGTGCTTTACTTTGTGTAAACTATTTCATTACCGCTGTTCTCAAAACGATGAAAGAAAACATCGTGAGGAAATCGGCATGTCCTAGAACCAAAAAAATAGAAGACACGTGACATCTACCAACCCGCACTGGGCCCGCGTGGTGGATTACGGCCCACTCCCTCTCACAGAGAGAAGGCCTGTGTCCCAGCAGTGGGAAAATTATAGGCTGATTATAATGACTATGATTTTTTATGTAGGTAGGTAAGTACAAATAAATAATTGTTAGATAATAAAACAAGTAGTTGGTTTATTATTTAAATATCTATTTGTGCTTTAAACATTTTGCGCAGAAACCACTAGTAAGCGAGATCATCGTTTATTCTAAGTCAAAATGTATAAATTTTTCACTGAATTTAAGCGCTCTTTTTTTTTGGCGGGAAATTAGAAAATATTTTCTCCCGCACTGGGCGGAGCGGGAGGGTGTGTCAGACTCTTATTGACTAAAACCCACCCGTGTTCCTTCCATTGCCTGTGTTGCCAGGGGCCTCGGTATCCGACATCTCTTTGAGGTGCACGTGGAACACATCGTGCGTGCGGTGATGATATTTGTTTGTCACTGAAAACCGTTAGCCCTGCGCTTTGTCAGGTTTTATTGAAAAAAAAGCCCTCTGTTCTCCCAACTACTTAAGGATCAACTTAATTATTTATTACATTAGAGGTGACGGCTGCCCGTACCCTCTCGCTCCATACCGTGGTCTGAACCAGGGCCGGACGCGAGAGATCTCTGCTGATCGCCTCCACGAGGATACGGCGGTGCTCTATCCAAGCCGGGCAGTCCTCCACCGTATGCTCCACCGTGTCCTCCGGGCGATCCACAAAGAAGTGATACCCGGGCGTTTCCTCCCGCCTTATCCAACACAGGAACCTCCAGAAGCTGCCGTGTCCGGTGAGGACATGCGTCAGGCGGTAATGTAGGTATACTAGTACGCCGCAGCTTAACCCTTGAGGATTATGGGCGTGACGTTATTTATATGTAAAAACAAGGTATTTACGACAAAAATGCGATACCAATCATAATGTATGAAACACTTGATTTTTTCAGTTTTTCTGGCTTGGCGTCATTTAGACATTGGTGTTTTATATAGGTTAGTTTGCAAATCACTGAAGGTAAACCTATACTAAACCAATTCACCTGTCTCATGTAGTAGGGGCGGGCCTATGGCCTATCTGTATACGTCATACTTTAAGGCCGCTTGTGTGCTGCACGGAATTCACCTGTCCAGATATGAAATCACCATATATTTACCACATAATCTTGTTATAATTTGCTTCTTAGTCGAAACGCCGCGCCGCCGCGCCGCACTGAGTGCTACATGGATGTTTTGGCGCCTGAATGACATTGATAGGGTTGGTAAACATATTTTGTGTAACAGGTTTACCAACGAATTGGGTCGAAACGCACGGGTCAAGGGGCCCGCGTGCGGGACTCCTTTTTAAGAAAATTTCTCGCCGACTGATCGACACTTCACGTGACCAGGGGGCTGGCTCTTTGGCCAAAAAATTAGCTTTGCCATTCAACGTGGCAATGCTGCCAGTCTTCTGGGCACGTTTCCGGATGACATTATGATGACAGATGTAGACGAGTACTTCGACGCCAAAGCGTCCTTTTGTTTCTTGTATTTATTTGTATATTTAGTTACTAATTTAATTTAATACCTAGTGTAAATAGTTAGTGGCGTCATATATTGTATATAATCTAGGTTATTAATATCTATGTGTAAAATATGTAATAAAGTGTTTTTGTTTAATTATCTCAGAAATTGAATAAAATACAAAAACAAGATAACGACATTAGTTCCGAGTTTGGCCGCGCTATTAGATCCTTGTACCGTTTAGTGCAAAAGAGATTTAATATTTGAACCCGAGACACCAAGCCAATTGCTCAGTCACTGTTCCAACTATGCCATGTTGTTTAAGTCCACCCACGCCTGAAGTAACTGTCTATATTGAAATTATTTCATTTAGTAATATGAATCTCTGAATGAAATACTTACAAACAGATATTAGCTTTCACATAGTAAGAAATAGTAGTATAAAAGCAAGTTCGATAATACGAGTAATATCACCCTGAATATTATAGGTGTTGTGAAGATTTAATTCTGTAGGCTAGGTGGCAATCGGAAACACGTGTAAAAGCTTTAAATTGTGTATAAAAAGGGAAAGAAACGGAGAAACTATGTCAAATAAACGGAGTTTCAATGTTGGATAGGTACATTTTTTCCCGTACGCAAAATACGCGCTTTGGCGTGGAATTGCGTACCAGCCAGTCTTTATCATCATCATTTCAGCTGAAAGACGTCCACTGCTAGACATAGGCCACCCGAAATCACCGCCAAATCAACCGGTTCTGTGCTTCCCGTATCCAGCCCGTCTTACTTATACCGATACTAGTATAATTTACCACAGAAGGGAGTCATAGGAATTGAAAAGAACAAATAGATCAACGCAATAACAATATTTATTTTAAACTATTGAATTATTAAAGTTCAGTACAATATAGGTACATTATTTTTACTAACCATTCACTCCATTAGTGGCAATAGAGTTCTGTGTACTCATTTCCACTCAAAGAGAAATATAATATATTTAATTTTCATAAGTCTTCCAAAATTGTGTATTTTATGTCAGACAGGGTATTATAATGTCTCCGAGATCCCCTGAGATCCGTAAATGGAATTTTATAATGCAGTAATAAAATATATCTTGCTATCTGACTTTAAAGCTCCACTTTGTGGTTACAGATTGATATATATCTTGTGTCAATTTGGCTTGCAATTACTATGGTTTTACTATACCTAACGGGTTCGGTCCACGGCTTGAAATGGCTAATTTCTTAAAGATTGCAATCACTTAAACCCGCGTTTACACTCATTAAAAGATATAAGTTGTGATACTTGTTTTCTAAAAGTCTTGTAAAAGCAAGTCTTTTACAAGACTTTTAGAAAACAATTATCAACAAAAACATGTCGTGTATAAAACATGTATTATGATTGTGATGTTTCATGCCGGGACCCCTTGTCAGAAATACAGAAAGAAATAGAATAATACATTTATCGTCATGGGTAGTTTCAACTAATAAGAAATACTCGATATGAAAGAGTAAATAATCATACATATATATCACCGTGCAGCGCTGTTTCGGTTTCAAATTCGCCTTCTCTCGATTAAACGACGACACGGTTGGCGTAATGGCTGAGCAATCGATTGCAGCGCAGCGTGTCGCGGGTTCGATCCTTGCACAGAACAAATATTTGTATGATCTGCAAGTAATTTTTCCGGGTCTGGGTGTTTGTGTTTGTGAGTTCTATGTTTGTAAACGCACCCACGATACAGGATGAAATTCCTAGTGGGGGCAACGTTTTTTAAAAAAAAAGAAAGAAAGAAAAACTGTAACACCCCCCAACGGCTATAAGAAAATCCCTTTGAATTTGAGTATGAACAAACGCGGAAAGTGGGTAAAAATAAAAGTAACTAAAGTAATAATCTCAATAATAAAATAGGCGTTCTCTAAATTGATTATGATAAAGTTTTCAAAAGTGAGGATTGTGTGGTGAAGGACCCGAAAGTGGCCGCTTGATCACTTTTAAGGCTCCAGCAGACTGGGGCGATATCACGGGGGCGACAGTCATATTGCAGCCTGTCGCGGCCGCGATATCGCACCAGTCTGCAGGAGCCTTTACTCTTCTGTCCTTAGTAATAAGGTTTAAAAATAGTCAACCAACATCGTCACTACAATCAATGGTATTTATCTCTGAAGACTGATTAAACAAAACTCGTCATTTGTGCAGGGTGATGACTCAGATGCGTGATCTGGGAGTGGTGGCATTCTTCGGACCCGATGGTACTTGCCACACTGAAGCCAAACTTGCTGCTGCATGGAATCTACCTCTAATATCACATGTAAGTAGCTTGTATTTCTATTAGAAGGAGTTGTATGAAACCTGTGATTTTAATATTAAATGACAAATGGCTAAAAACAAGCAATGCGTCTGGCAAATGGTGGCTAAATATGATTGCAACAGCTTTTCCCAACTACGTCTAACCGGCTGCAGCTGAATACCAGTATTTTACACGGAGCCTATTGTAGCTGCCTATTGTGTGAAATGATTTAAAACACTCACGACATTAAATTTATATATTTAAAAAAAATATATAAAAACACTGAAGCCTAAAATAAACTAATGTAACGGATTAAAAAAAAAACATTACTTTAAAAATACATAAATTTATTAATTAAAGATTCCTCATACCAGAGCAGATATTTAAGTGAAAATTTAGTTTTACGGACTCGATTTACAACTTGAGCGCACGAGCTAGAACTAAAAGCTTAAAACGTAGGAAATAGTTGCAACCAGTTTCGGGAATACGCTTGAAAGATGGGGTTAAATGTAATCCTAAAAACCCGCGGCGCTAAGCTCCAAACTGTGGTCCTGGTACTGACTTAATCAGGAAAAGGTTAACTAATACTGACGAGAATTACAAATCTACAGGTTTAAATTAAATAACAATGAATATTGGTAATAATAAAAGAAATTATCTGGATCACAACTCCGAAGCGATGTAGCGTAGATATCACTGGAACTCCACGGGATACTAAGATTCCGGTTGCTAGTTCCGGGAGTTACGTCTTTTGATCTGATCTCACACCTTTATCAGACTTTAATTGCTCTCGACCCATATAATGTTATTATTTGGTTTATAGAATAAAAAAAAAACAAAAAAAAGGGGTGGCTAGATGAACTTTCCTACAACAAAACATAAGCTAATAAGTCATCGAGCCACAAGTCTGAAGATAAAACGAAAATGGAAAAACAAATAAGAAAATTTGTATACCAGTTCCTGGAGAGAAAAACGCCTGACTCGATAGAGCAAGCTTCTGACTGCACTTCTAGTTAATTACACCACACAGTAATAATATTAAGACGCTGACAACACCTAAACCGCGGTCACTATCAGATTGCATAGAAAAGAAAGAGAAGCGCGATGACACAACGCTTGTAATTTATTGCCAAATATGAAGCAATTATCTATTTACTCAAAATTGAGTTGAGTAATCGAAAATAAAAAACAACCAAGTTCTGCATTCAAATAAGACGTTCTTGTTATTAAGACGCTGACAACACCTAAACCGCGGTCACTGTCAAATTCCATAGAAAAGAAAGAGAAGCGCGATGACACAACGCTTGTAATTTATTGCAAAATATGAAGTAATTATCTATTTACTTAAAACTGAGTTGAGTAATCGACAATAAAAAACAACCAAGTTCTGCATTCAAATAAGACGTTCTTGTTATTAATTAAATACGTAACGTATGTTGATATTTGATACAGATATTTTGGATTAGAACTCAAAGTAAGAGGTTAGTTTAACGTTAGTTTGTATCGAGATTTTGTTTTCAAAACGTGTTTTGGTAACAACCAAGTTCTGGGAAATATGTTCAAAATTAACATATGTTTTTCCGCTACCACAAACTATACAGATTTGGCAATTTTTTTTCTTAAGAGAAGCCTATTTTTGTCAATTGGGTCTTGTCAGCCCCTTAAATAAATACGTAACGTATGTTGATAGTTGATATTTTAGATTTGAAATCAAGGTAAGAAGTTAGTTTAACGTTAGTCTGTATCGAGATTTTTTCTCGAAGCGTGTTTTGGTAACAACCACGTTCTGGGAAATATGTTCAAAATTAACATATATTTTTTCCGCTACCACAAACTATACAGATTTGGCAATTGTTTTTCATAAGCTAAGCCTATTTTGGTCAATTGGGTCTTGTCAGCGCCTTAATATGATAAAAACAGACTGAGCAATAATATAACATAAAAATTTCGGTGTCGGTGACCTAAATAAAATATGACCTCAGCCGGAGCGATGATGAGGAATCTGCCCCAAAACATTTTTTCTGACAAGCGAAAAGGATTTTGCAATAAATTCTAACATTCCAAAAGAAAGACATAATGGCAGGACCGGACTTGAAAACCCGAATATGTGATGATTACAAAAAGGATAAATACCAAAAAAATATTGTAGAATTAATAATTCTACACTATATGACCTCCACAACCCAGTTACTGGGTAATAGGATACCCGTTGGTATGCTGACTGGTTGTCAGACTTTCGGGCTTCTGACGACCCGTAACGACTGTCAAAGATCCACGAATGACAGCCGGGACCAACGGCTTAGCGTGCTTTCCGAGGCATGGAGGGGTCTTGATATGTAAACATGGTCACCTATCCACGGAACAACCGCGGCAAGCTTAGCTTAACCTGATTGATTGACCCGTGTGACTTTTATTATTTAGCCACAAACCTCTCATAAAATTACTGTCAATACTGGGAGAAATGACTTTTGAATCTTGCATAAATGTGAGGTATTTATGTTAGTGACTGATCATCCGATTCAAACAAACATATCCAACCATTCTGGTAACAAATACTAGTTAAAAATTCTTCTCAAAATCATAGAAAACTACCCATCAATACCATGCAATATCCATTGCTCGGTACTTCGAGTATAATTTACAGATCGATACGTTATTACGCAGTGAATACTGTAGTAATTAGGAGTCTATTGCCGGCTTATGATCCGATACCCGAGAACGATGTATGAACGGTTGACCGACTTCACAAAGGAAGTAAGTTATGTTTTAACGGTGCACTTTGGGTTACTTGGTAATGCGTGAATGGTTTGGGGTAACCGACTTCACAAAAGAAGTAAGTTATGTTTTCCACGCGATTTTAATGATAACTTCCATTACAATGATAAAATGTCATTGGAACGGAAAAACAAAATGTGTGGAAAACATAACTTACTTCTTTTGTGAAGTCGGTTAAAAAAGTGAGAAAAATTAAAAATTAATAATCATTTATAGATGAATTTTACATACCAACTACAGATTATTTAACTGAATGAAAATAACTATTTTTGTTAGTTACTTCAACTTGACACTGTTATTATTGGCCTAAGATTAACTATTTGAAGTGATGCTTGACATTATCATCATTCCCCTGCCCTTATGCCAATTTACTTGGCCTAAAAAGGTATTAAACCTATGCTACGAAAATAGATGAAGTACATAATTAAGCTAAAACAACTTGATTTGATGAACAATATCCCATTACAACGTGTAGGAGTTTGTTTACGCTAACTGGCCCGTAATATTTGGCTACAATGTCTACGGCGTAGCCCTTTGCTACGAAATCGGACTACGGTGTAGACCCACGTCTTAGAGCAAGTCGTATGGATTTTCATGCAAACACTACCTATAAACTGATTGCCTCATTTGTCTACGGGCGCAAGCGCTACTGCTGAGTGCTGAGCTTGAGGTCCTGGGTTCGATTCCCGGGTCAGGCAAAGTGCTATTGCAAAGTGTTTTTCCATCTGGAATTTCTCAGTAGCAGCCCAGAGTTTGGATTTCTGCCCGGTTGATGACAATAGGCTCGCCCCCTATTACACGGAACTTAAACATAACTGATGAAATGTGGATGTACTATAGGTACACCTACCTTAATCTTCGTAGAATACAAGCGTGAGGTTATGTTACGTAGTTTTTTATAGAACTCTGCTCACCCCTTTGAATACCAAACTGAATGTGAAACCACTTTAAGGCTTAAGCATTTAACGAGCATAATGGAAACTATTACAATAAATTCTTGATACAAATTTTATATATATAACGCAATACATTATTCGCAGGGGTTAAGAAAAGCCCGCGTCACATAGAAAGCATAGCGATAAAAATTGCGAAGTAAAATATTTTAACACGGTAGTAATTTTATGACGGGCTTGTGGCTAAATAATAACAGCCGCACGGGTCAATCGATCAGGTTAAGCTACGCTGGCCGCGGTTGTTCCGTGGATGGGTGACCATGTTTACATACCAAGACCCCTCCATGCCTCGGAAAGCACGCTAAGCCGTTGGTCCCGGCTGTTATTCGTGGATCTTTGACAGTCGTTACGAGTCGTCAGAAGCCCGAAAGTCTGACAACCAGTCTTACCAACGGGTATCCTACTACCCAGTAACTGGGTTGTGGAGGTCATATAGTGTAGAATTATTAATTCTACAATATGTTTTTTGGTACCTATTTATCCTTTTTGTAATCATTACATATTCAACCTTTGCATTTGCAAGTCCGGTCCTGCCATTATGTTTTTCTTTTGGAATGTTCGAATTTATTGCAAAATTCTTTTCGCTTGTCAGAAAAAATATTTTGGGGCAGATTCCTCATCATCGCTCCGGCTGAGGTCATATTTTATTTAGGTCACCGACACCGAAATTTTTACCTTATATTATTGCTCAGTCTGTTTTTATCATATTAATATTATTACTGTGTGGTGTAATTAACTAGAAGTGCAGTCAGAAGCTTGCTCTATCGAGTCAGGCGTTTTTCTCTCCAGGAACTGGTATACAAATTTTCTTATTTGTTTTTCCATTTTCGTTTTATCTTCAGACTTGTGGCTCGATGACTTATTAGCTTATGTTTTGTTGTAGGAAAGTTCATCTAGCCACCCCTTTTTTCTGGTTTTTTACTCTACCAACCAAATAATAACATGGGTTGACATTAATTAACGTCTGATAAAGGTGTGAGATCAGATCAAAAGAGAAAAGAGAAAGAAATTATCTACAAATCTATTGCAACAATTTAAATAAATTTACTAGTAATCCTCCCTGCAATAAGTTTTTTGCTTTTCTGTAAAACAACTTAGAAAGGAAATATTGGTTTTTGACCAGACGCTCCTCAATTTGTATGATATTATGATTTGTTTACAAAAAGTTTCCAACGTGTAAATCCAGAGCTGCTCGTCACAAACAGCTAGATTGTCTTCTCTCCAATCTATAACAGTTTCTATACAGATTTCGTTAAAATAAAAACTAGGACACATAGACTATGTATATTTAATGTAAACACCTTGCTATCATAAAAAATATCAGGCAACAACAGTTCGTGTTAACATAATGTCTTTGTTCCAAAAACAGCTTATTTGGTTAACCATTCTTTATATTGTACAGGATGCCTTATAAATAAATAAAATTACATGACACTTGAGTTTTCTCGAATTCTGAAATGGGGTGCCTAATTTAAGCAAATGGGTCACATTATCACGTCCTAGAAAGAATACGTCAAATTATTATTGATTCCGTAGATATTGTTATTTTAAAAAGAGGTTATTTAAAATCAGTTTGGGAAATATTGAGGTTTGTTTGCGAGACCAGAACTATTAACTTGTGGCGGCATCTACATAACAATGTCACATACGAACTACGCATCACGCTCACGTCCAGTACAATCCTGCATCGCGCAAGCAGAGTTTACCGCGCAACTAGCTATTCGTACAACGTTCCGACATCAATCGTTAGGCAGTAGCGACCAGACACAACGCCCGTCTGGTCGGAGGATCCTCCCTTTACTATGGAGGATGAGTGAACTTTATACCCTGTTCCTCATACCTCTATAAACTTTTATTGCGAAGAATGAGTCATTGACGATGTTTAATGTGCGTCTTATGCTGGGGCTGCATTGTCGCGATAACGCGAATTCCACTTCGCGCGTTCTCTTTCGCACACCGGTCGACATCTCGCTCTCGCGTTCGCGATATCGCGACAGTGTAGCCCCAGCATAATTGTTTATTCGTGCAGAATAAAAATTTTTTCTTGCTTTCTTTATTAACCATTGCTGTTTATTGGCAGAAATGTGCCGGCGCCCATGGCTCCGAAAAGGGGTCAGGTCTTGGAGCCACTTTCGCCAGGACCTTGCCACCAGCCTATAAGGCCAGCAAGTCAGTCGTGGCTCTACTGAAGGCGTTCGGATGGACCAAGTTCGCCATCATCGCTGGAGATGAGTTGACGGCGGCTGCACAGCAGATGGATGCTATAAAGGTGAGTTATCAATATCTACTAATAATAATCTAGAAATCTTAAATTCATTCATTTACTGACATACAACGCACAGCGCTAACCGGTCTAGAATAATTCAATTAGGACAAAGAGTTCTTTATACAGGGTGGTCAAAATAGTGACGTCTTAAAACATAAATTTGGTTCCTCATGCCCAGGGGTATCCGACTTAAAAAAACTATCTTAGGGGAAAAAAAAACTTTATTTTTACACGGCCTTTTCGCATTTTTTTTTACAATTTCCATTTTTATGGAATATTCTTTCAGACATAAAATAATCATTAATAATCATCTTCCTATCATTAATTCAAGATACAAAAATTTGTTATAGAAAAGGAGGAATTTACGTTCGAGTGCAACAGTATCGAAATTTGTACCTCAATTTTTTTTATATATTACCTGGTTCCTAAATCATTCAAAACATCTACGCGGAGTGTAGGCTTGCACAATATCAAAAAAAAGAAATGACTCGAAAATTTCGATGTACCTATAACGAAAGTGAACACTGACGAAGAATTTCTGAAAATTCACCCACTGAAGGAGTTAAATAGGGGTGAAAGTTTAATAATAACGTTTTTATTAAAAAAAAATACAAGGCATAAAAATTTGTTCAGCTTTGCTTAAATGTAAATTATATTACATTAAGTATTTTTACGTTCCTGAACTAGGTAATCCTGTGTTTCAGGCAAAAAGTGCTAAAATATTCTTATAAATATAATAAATAATCTAAAAGTTGACAATAGACAAAATAATTATAATTATGTTGAGTAGCTTAACTCTTAGTTTCTAAATATTTATCGTAGGTGAGTATACTTATTTACTTTAACACAGTGAATAAATTATCAGTATCTTCGTAAGACATACTTTGGAGGGCCTCCTTGAGAATTCTCTTATAATTTGTGTAGTTCAGGGAGTAAATGTTTGCTTTCGAGTTTAGTCTATTATAAAGGAGAGGACCGAGGTGCAAGTCGAAGTTGGATATAAAAGCATGTTTTGTTTTATTATGTGGGCAGACTATATCTTTACGTTAGAATATTCAGGGCTGTAGGGTAGAGCTGTGTGTTGTTTTAATACAATATCCATTATAAATAGTTGCCAAACTCTTAATACTTCACAAAATTTGTGTAGGAGGTTGGTAGGAAAAAGTAAAAGGCGGAAAGTAAACACTTTGGGAATTGTCCTCTGAGCTCTCTCGATGGTTAGTAACCTTGTTTTACCCGCTCCACCCCATGTGGTAATACAGTAAGTTAATATCGATTGGCATAGAGCAAAGTAAACTTGTCTGACTAGTTTAAGGTCAGTAATATAGCGAAATAAAAGATATATTATTATCATTTTATAGCGTAAATTTTTAAAAACAAATTCCAACTTGCGAGTTTTATTATTTAAAGCTTCTGTATCTTGTTTGAACGAAAGTGTTACATCTATTATAAATAACACCAAGGTTTATTTTGTAGTTTTTGTCAGTTTGTATGGAAGTTGGTCATTTTGGCCGATAGGTGATTTTTGGCGCATGGCTTGTATTTTTAGAAAAGCTCTGCCTCACTGTGGCCAATATCTATTATAAGTGACAAACTCTTCACATCTTTAAAAGAACTCAATCTTTGGAACAACGGGTGCAGGAACCGAACCTGGGCTTGCAGTCCAGAATCATTTTTTTTTTGCCACCGCTCCTACAATAACACCGAACCGTTGGCCGTGGTAAAAATATTCAATAGTTAGCTAAGTTGGTTCAACGGCCCAATGTGAGGTGAGTGGATTCGCGAAGGAGTTTTTTGACCGCCAAATAAATGTAATTGCTTTTAAAAACTGATCATAAATAATCAAACAAATCTGAACAAAAAATCAAATTGAATGAACAAACATCTAGAAATACATTTCTATAGGTGAGTTGAAACAGGATTGTTTTTAGGGTTCCACACCTGAAAAGGAAAAAACGCCATAATATAGGATCACTTCATTGTCCGTCCGTCCTTCAGCCTGTAGATCTCTAAGGAACGTGTGGAGGTATCAAGTTGAAATTAATATCAAATACGTAAGTCGACAGTCTTTTGGAGTTCTAAGAAAATTTAAGCTTCTAAGTCAACGCAATAAAAAATACGGCCATTTATGCGACATGTTTTAATACTCACAAATAAATCAAAACCTATAGGGCACTTTCCGCTGACCTGGAATCATGTTTGGCAAGAAGCAAGATCTCGCAGCAGCAAGTAAAAGAAAAAGTAGTTTTATGAAACACAACATTTTTTTTTGCGATTACAAATTTACATTTGCAAGTGGAGAATTGACCGTGACGTATGTCGATGTATGGGAATACATTTTTCTCCTACAAAGTTAAGTTTTCTCTTGGGATAAATTCATCCCAACTACGGAACCCTTCATTGTGCGTGGTCCGACACGCACTTGGCTGTTTTTTTACGATGTGGTATCGTAAAAAACCAGCCAAGAGTCCGGCGCGGCGTGACAAAACACAATTTCATATTTCGCAATTTAATAAAAAATAATTTCCTTTTATTAAGCTCTCACGCTTACGCATTGATACTGTGTTGATTCCTTTCTTTTCCAGAAATAAAGTGATTTCCATTATTATATTTCATCTAAAAATATTATTTTATGTTGTGTTTGCGAGGTGACTTGAAGGGAAATATTACATTTTATCCGATATTGGCACATTCAATCGTGTGGAAGGTTGTGCTTCAATTGGTTAAGGCGCTGACAAGACCCAATTGACCAAAATAGGCTTCTCTTAAGAAAGAAAATTGCCAAATCTGTATAGTTTGTGGTAGCGGAAAAAATATATGTTATTTTTGAACATATTTCCCAGAACTTGGTTGTCACCAAAACACGTTTTGAAAAAAAAAATCTCGATACAAACTAACGTTAAACTAACCTCTTACCTTGAGTTCTAATCCAAAATATCTGTATTAAATATCAACATACATTACGTATTTAATTAATAACAAGTACGTCTTATTCTAATTCAGAACTTGGTTGTTTTTTATTTTCGATTACTCAACTCAATTCTGAGTAAATAGATAATTACTTCATATTTTGCAATAAATTACAAGCGTTTTGTCGTCGCGCTTCTCTTTCTTTTCTATGCAATCTGACAGTGACCGCGGTTTAGGTGTTGTCAGCGTCTTAAAGCGCAACCTTGCAAACGTTTAAGGGTATGACTCCGATCTTCGCTGCACGCAGCAGTGCTGCCACCGTGGTGCTCCGCAAGGCGGCAGTGTTGCGTTGTCTGTGCTTTTGCGCTGTTGTGTATTCATTGAGTTGCTTTGAGTTGACAAGATGTCGATTGAGGACCAACTCTTATTTATATTGTTGGAAGAGGAAGAAGATGACGATGATGTTATGTTATTTTATGCCAATAAAAAAGGAAAGCAACAGCAGACAACGGGAAGGACGTTATAAGACCCTGATTAACCCTTTGACCGCCACAGTCCTGTATAGATGACAGACCAAAATGTGCCCAGCACGCCATGGTCATGACTACATGACAGATTTTAAGGAATAATTCGTAGCTTGGCGCCGAGGACACGTCTTAACTTTTTTGACGTGGCGGTCAATAAGTTAGGTGGATCGCCCGGAGGACACGGTGGAGCATACGGTGGAGGTCTGCCCGGCTTGGGCAGAGCACCGCCGTGTCCTCGTGGAGGCGATCGGTGGCAGAGATCCCTCGCGTCCGGCCCTGGTTTAGGCCATGGTACGGAGCGAGAGGGCATGGGCAGCCGTCACCTCCTTCTGCGAAGCAGTAATGCTCGCGAAGGAGGAGGCGGGACGGTTGAGGGAGAGGCAAGTTTCGCGCCGTCTCGCCCCTAGCCGCCGCAGGAGACGCCCTGGGCGTCGGGAATCCCGGGCGGATTTCCGGCCACCGTAAGCGTGGGCTTGCGGACGGTGAGCAATGGGTAGCTCACCGTCCGGTAAGGACCAGGCCCGGGTCGACGGCGCGTCGTATTCCACGCGCGCCTCAAAGAGATGTCGTCAGCAGAAATGTAGGGGTCCACTAGGGCCGATGCCTGCCGGGGTCGCGGGAAGGTACTAATAGGTCACCGAGGCCCCTGGCAACACAGGCAACTGGAAGGAATACGGATGGGTTTTAGTCAGTAAGAGACTGACACACCCTCCCGCTCCGCCCAGAGCGGGAGAAGTTATTTGATGATTTCCCACCCTCAAAAAAAAACGCTTGGCGCCGAGGGCACGTTTTTGCTTTTTGACGTGGCGGTCAATAGGTTAAAAACCATTTGATAAGTGATGAAGAAAAATTCAGAGAGTACAATCGTTTCAATAAAAAACAGTTTAATTTTATTCATGGTTAAATTGTTGACAAAATTGAAGCTGTGAGTGTAGTGTTCGAGCGTATGTTAAATTCCAAAAAAATCCTATCACCGCTATGTCCGCGAATATATTTTTTAAATGTTTGATAAAACACTCACAGACATGAACCGTTCAGGAAAAAAATCCTTTTTAATTGTAATATCCAGAAATTAAAATAAAGAGAGACATAGTAAGATTACTCAATTGTTTTATTGATCTCCTTCGATATATCCTTCCAAATATTATCTTTAATTAATTTATTACGATAATTAGTATGACTGCTATCGTAAAGGGCTGGATATAAAGTCACCAAGTTAATTAATTCATCTTTTTGTTGCCAATTTACTTGTTAACATTCACTTAGGTAGGTACTATCGCCTCAGTATGTAGGAGTCTTGCTACTGGTCTGTCGCTCCGGCAGACTCGGAATGTAATCTCATATAATCCTATAGAGAATACATGGGGATCAGTAGTGCCGCGGCAGCACAGCTGCGTCAACACTGCTGCGTGCAGCGGAGTTCGGAATCATACCTTAAAGTTTCAAGGTCAATTCAAGAGAATTTGCCAATTACATGGTATATTCTTGCACTGCTGCCAACGTGAACGTACAATCAGTTATGTAGAAAAAAATGTATTTTTATAAGAAATAATATGTTTAATTGAATTTTACATGATCTATTAAATAATTGCCCGGTCCAAAGTTGTACAAGCACTCATAAGACTGCCTTTCCTGGTATAAAATATAATTTAAAAATAGCATAATCAGCCTGTAACGTTCCCACTACTGGGAAACAGGCCTCTCCTCTTTAGGAGAGGGAGTGGGCCGTAATCCACCACACCGGTCCAGTGCGTGTTGATGATATTACATGTCTTCGCCTTTTTGGTTCTAGGACATGCCGGTTTCCTCACGATGTTTACCTTCACCGTTTTGAGCGTGCTTATTCTATATCTAACCTTATTTATTTATTTATGGTTTAGGTCTTAATTGGAACACACTGAGGCCAAGCTCGTGACCTAATTCTATATACTTGATCGTCATTCAAAGTCTCAAGTCTATTTCAAGTTTAGGTAGTTTGTTGACTAACTAAACAAAGTTTGTAGAAAGATACACTAATACACTGTAGGCTGTATGAGATAGTTGGAAAGACTTTAAATAGAATATCAAGGAGTCTGCCTCGTTGGTCTAGTGGTCGCTACTGCTGAGCATTTGGTCCTGGGTTCGATTTCCAGGTCGAGCAAAATGTTATTGGGTTTTTCAATCAGGGATTTCTTAGCGCAGTCCAGATATGTCGGATTTCCGGCCACAATAGGCGCGGGCTTGCGGACGGTGAGCAATGGGTAGCTCACCGCCCGGTAAGGACCAGGCCCGGGTCAATGGCGCGTTGTATGCCACGCGCGCCTCAAAGAGATGTCGTCAGCACAAATGTAGGGGTCCACTAGGGCCGATGCCTGCCGGGGTTGCGGGAAGGTACTAAAGGGTCACCGAGGCCCCTGGCAACACAGGCAATGGAAGGAATACGGGTGGGTTTTAGTCAGTAAGAGTCTGACTCACCCTCCCGCTCCGCCAAGAACGGGAGAAGCTATTTGATGATTTCCCATCCAAAAAAAAGGCTGGATATGTGCCCGGTGGATGGCAATAGGCTCGCCTCCTATTAGATGGGACTTAAACATAACTTCCAAAATGTGAGTGTATTATAGGTACATCTCTGCCTTACCACTCTGAGAAAATAGATGTGATGTTATCTTATGGTAAAAAGCATCTTATGGTAGCATTAAGTTTTTTTTTTTGTTGTAGATATCTATTTGTGGAGGCTCTTATTTTGGCAGCCTAAGCCGATTTTATTTTTATGGGTCAATAAATATAAAATCAACTAAGGCCGCCATAAGCAACGGAGTACCTTATTCTAGGTATGCGTTCAGGGTAACTAACATAACTGGCGAAATGTGGGTGTACTACAGGTACACCTCTGCCCAACCCTTCGGGGAAACATGACTTGATGTTATGTTATATTTTGAGTATTAGGTTCAAGGTATTTATGGCGAATATCACCTATAATGTACATAAACATAATTGGTGAAATGTGAGTGTTCCTCTACCGAACCCTGCAGGGATTACAGGTGCAATGTTATATGTGTTTTGTAACTGAATGTGAGCACCACACTAGACCGTTCAGTTTCATTGGTGAAATACGCCCTTTGAGTACCAACATGTTTGGTGAACTACGTCTTGACCTATATCTCCAGGGTTTCTGTATCATTTAATACTAGGTAATAACAGCCATAGATAGGCCATCCTTAGATAGCCGGCTAACCAGGCGTTTATTACACCTGGACAGGAACGGGCTTTTTTTTTGTTTTGGTTGAGAAATTATCGAATAACTTCTCCCGCTCTGGGCGGAGCGGGAGGGCTTTAGACTTTTACTGACTAAAACCCACCCGTGTTTCTTTTGTTGCCTGTATCTTGCCAGAAGCCACGGTATCCCTTTCAGACTTTCACGCTACCTCGGCAGGTATCGGCCCTAGTGGACCCCTATCCGAGCGGTGAGATACCCATTGCTCACCGTCCGCAAGCCCGCGCCTACGGTAGCCCGGAATCAGCCTGGGATTCCCGACGCCCAGGGCGTCTCCTGCGGTGGCTAGGGGCGTGAGGGCGGGTTTTGCCTCTCCCTCACCCGTTCCATCTCCTTCTTCGGGAGCTTTACTGCTTCGCAAAAGGAGGAGATGGCTTCCCATGCCCTCTGGCTCAGTACCATGGCCTGAACTGGCCACTGGTTGGACGCGAGAGATCACCGCCGCCCATCGCCTCCACGAGAACACGGCGGTGATCTGCCCAAACCAAATTTTTTTCTTCAAAACCACCTAGAGATCGCAAATATTAGCCAAAAGAGACATTTTTGGACAAAAAGCTTTGTAATTAATTTTCTAAAGAGACTCACGAAGCCCGATTTCTGATATTCCATAAATCCAGTACTCCATAACCCACCAAACCCAACGTAAAGCGAGTTTTACTCGGTTTTGTTATATAAATAGCACATAAACGTGCAAGCCTAAGCTCTAAACCCACCTAACCCCACCTAGAGCAAATTTTACCTTGTGATAAAAAAACGATAAATCGTGCAAGCCCAAAATCTTGAAACCCGACCTAGAGCGAGTTTTACAACAACCTAATTTTGCAAATCGGGCTTCGTGAGTCTCTTTGGAATTTAATTTTAAACAGTTCTGTGCAAAAATGGTTCAATTTGGTTAATATTTGAAGTCTCTGGGTGGTTTTGAAGATTTTGTGCCCAATGTGAGGCATCATCCAGATTAGAACAGAAATCCTCGGGGCACACAGATCTTTACCAGATGTTCTTTACAGACCAGGAGACGTAAACAACTTCTGGACCTGGTCGGTCGGTTGGAATCACCAGCTACGACCGCCATGGCCCCCGCACAATGGTCCACCGGAAGCACTAAGCGCGGCAACAACACCCTTATTAATTATTATGCAAAATCATCATTATGTACAATTTTATATACATATTGACATTGGTGAATATTATACACAAAATTATACGAATATATAAATATACCTTGAAAAGTTTTATATTACTTCAATTATTGTGAATGTGAGCGCAATGTAGGTCATTTTTATATTATTATTTTTTTTCTCTCAGTTTTTATGATAGTCTGTCATTTTGAGAAATTTATGCGGCCTACCCAAATGTCCATTCATTAGTATTGTTCGTCGAGTCGTTGAGCTCCTTAAGTTCTGAGTTGAGCTACACGATTACTGACAAATGCTTGCACTGACTGGACAAGTCCACTCTTTGTGTGGTTCTTTCCTTAAAAGACCAGACATGGATCTACATGGTCCTCACATGATCTGACCAAGATTATGTCTGGACTTTAAAAGAGACTTGGCCCTTGAGTTTGAGTTTGTTTTATTTTTAAATATTTTTTTTATATGACGTGTAAAAGTGATTCTGATATCCTATTTACAGAATAAACAATTTCATTTCATTTCATTTCTTTCGTAGGTATTTTTTTAGTACTACATTATGGAATTCCCTGGAATTTACATTTTCTTACACGTGGCAGCGTAGATAGGTACCTACGCTGCCACGTGTAGGAAAATTTAACAATAGGCACAAGTTTTCAGGCCATTACCTATTTATGAATGACCGTTAGCCTCTTTCTTGAGCCATCTCAATCAAGGCAAACGAGATGTTCACTTTTGGCAGCTGGCGCAGTGGATTGGCTTCTGTGATACTGGTCGTGGTTTCGATCTTTAAAGAATATTTTCGTGTAACAAAAAATTTCTATAACCTATACAAATGTCGTGCTGGTTGTTTGTATTTGCAAAAGTCCTAGAAGTAAGAGGAATTGAAACTAAGCGAAGGGTAAAAAAAGTCAAATGGCGTTTGGAGGCATGAGCAATAGGTTGTAATGTTGCTCACACTCCATATAAAGGGGAGGGTCGTCCGACCAGATGGGGATTCGTGCTGTCAGATTTCTGTTCATATGCCAATCATGCGGATAATTCTGCTTGCGCAATGCAGGATTTTCGTGACGTCTGGTGTGAAGCGTAGTTCACATGTGGCGCTTTAGATGCTGCCACATACATGTTAATATAAATAGCTGCTGTTATTATTTGGTCAACCAATCACAACGGTTTGACAGTTTGAATATCCGAGTTTTGGTTGTTTAAGGAAACCGGTTGTTATCTTATAAGTCCGTCTGTATGATTGTCTGCTCATCCAATAATTTGCACAATTTGTAACCAGGAACTGGCGCAATCCAACGGAATGGTGATAACAGCTGAGCATCGCTTTGCTGACTACATACCTCGTCACATTTCTGACATGGAGCGGATTGTTGATCAGACTTATTACAAAACAAGAGGTTAGTATAAAAACATTTTTACTCTCTACCTAACTAAACTAACATTATAAACAGAAGAGATTTGTTTTTTGTATGTTTTTTGTTACGTTTTTACGCTAAAACGGCTGAACAGCACATTGGTGGACCATGACCTGAATTAGGACATAAGATACTTTTTATTCCAATATTCCCACGGTATCGAGATTTATGCGGGTGAAACCGTGGGGCGCAGCTAGTATTTAATATGTTGAAAGCCTCTTTTTAACAAGACAAAACTCCTTTAACCGACTTGAAAAAAGGTAGAGGTTATATAACCTCTACCTTTTTTAGATATATATATATCTATATATACTCGTATCTATTATATACCTATGTGCCAATCTATACAAATAATAAAATCGTAGCGAAGACAAACTGTACATTGAATCAATTTGAACAAAAGTAGTTGCTACGAGGATTGGGAACGATTCCGATACCTACCGAAAATATAGTTTTTAGAATTTTTGTTTGAATGTATGTTCCCGCACTACGCGAAAGCTACAGATGAGATCCATTTTAAATTTTTGCATAGATATTCCCTATTAGTCCGGTCAGTCTGTAGTTGAAAATAAATTAATAGGTAACTACGAGCATAGCATAATTGGCCTATAATATTCCCACTGCTGGGACACAGGTCTTTTCTCGGTGAGAGGGAGTGGGACGTAATCCACCACGCGGGCCCAGTGCGAATTGGTAGGATGTCACTCAAATTTTTGGTTCTAAGACATGCCGGTTTCCCGTTTTGAGAGCAGTGGTGATGAAATAATTTAGACTAAGTACAGTGCTCCACTATGAACAATATGCTTTCAATCAGATTTTTTTTCAACCATTCATCTTAATATTGGCTAGAGAAGATATTTTTAACCAATAACGCTAACTAGAAATTGGGGTGGAATCAGTTAGCGCAGTAACTCTAAATCTGCGCCATAGAAAAACTGTCGCCGCCACAAATCGGCCACAGTGACGTCTGTCATGATAATGATGGCAGCGGGGTTTGACTATGCGGTTCCAAAAAACGCTCTCTAGGAAAACACACCAACTTACATTCATAAATAACGTTACAGTGACTTCATTTGCCGATAAATTGCGGACGCTATGTGGCGGCCACCGCAGTCTGAGGAATCCCTACTTTTACAAATGTTGAAATCAAAGCGATCGTTTTTAATCGTCAATTTTCCAATCGTAGACAGAATTCTCTGCCTCACAACGGAATCAGATTAATATTTCCACTACGATATTTTAGATTATATGAAAGTAAAGGCAGAATTAAATTAATGGAATTATTGAAACCATTAATCCTTATTATATTTAACTAAACCGAGTACCGATTGTAAAGTTTTAAAAAGTAGTATTAAGTTTCATTCATTAGGAAACCGACATAATTAAAACACAATTCAAATTGAAGTCTAGTCTAGTCTACGCATACTAGTGTTCACTAGACTCTAGGTTTACAAAGAAATACGTTAATGCGTTTTTGACACAAACGAGCTCTAATTCCACAATTTGCACAAGAATTTTAATTCTAGTTAAGAAATTTTATAATATTACAAACTGCCTAGACTTATCTAAGTAATCAGATTACTAATAAGATAAGATAAGATTTATTTATTTATTTAAACATTGTATACATACAAGAGTACCATTTAGAATCCAATCATGTTTAGCCGTAAGTACCAGTGTACAAAAAAATCCATAACATTGAAAAAATTAACGATAAGGAAAATCGAAAAAATACCTAGAATTTATATGAATATGGAAGTTTAACCTTATAACATAAAAATAATTTCTTATTTATAATTTAGAAACTTTATAAATAAGAAATTATTTTTATGTTATAAGGTTAAACTTCCATATTCATATAAATTTTATATAAGTGTCAGGAAAAAGATCGAATTAATTATTCAATCAACAACTTTTTCGGCTAGAAATTCGGAGACACTATATACAGACATATGCTTTTTTAATTCAATTCTTATAATTATTATTATGTCGCATAACATTTTATACTTGACTTGTAACTTCATCCGCGTGAATTACTTCGTTTTCACTTAGTGTTCTTTCTGACTTTTTTCTTCTTGTTCAGCTCCTGATGGTTGTTTGAATTTTTCAAATCTGACTGGTAGTTCCAGATTTTAGAGCGTTCTAACAAACACACTCTTCAGATTTATTATTAGTATATATGTATAGATTTTACCTTAGTTAACTTTTTTGTTTTTTTTTTTTTTTGGTGGGAAATCATCAAATAACTTCTCCCGCTCTGGGCGGAGCGGGAGGGTGTGTCAGACTCTTACTGACTAAAACCCACCCGTATTCCTTCCTGTTGCCTGTGTTGCGAGGGGACTCGGTGACCCAAAAGTACCTTCCCGCGACCCCGGCAGAGCTTAGTTAACTTAAGGATGATTTCCACCAAACGGCTCGCATCGCATCGGATTAGAACGGATTTTGCAATCTTTAAACAATAATAAATAGTGTACACAGTATTTAAAGTCTATATTACCACGCCGCGCACAGCAGCTTGACCGCGGGCGTTTTTCGCAACACGCGATCGTAGCCGAAAGTATGTTGCCACGCGCGATGGGCTCCGTTCGCCTGTCGTCGTATTCGATCAAATCCTTTCGGCTGTATTCAAATTTTTCTTTTCCTCTTCTGTATTTTATGATTATTTTCTTCTTCTGATGCAACACAATAACAATACTACGTCAACTTCATCCATTTAAAAAAAATAGATCACGTCAACACGGTAGAAATGAAAACTATTTGACTAGACGCAGAAACGAATACATTCGCAAGCGACGGTACGGAGCCAATCGTATGCGTCGACATCCTGCCGGACGCGATCGGCTGTCGCCGCATCCGTTCGTATCCTTTCCGATCCGACGTGATGCGAGTTATCGGAATTCTAAATCCATCTGGGCTATCCATAATTATTATTTTAGTATATTGTGGTGTCTTTCGACTTTTTCGTGAACGAAGTCGTAAGGCAGAAGCTAATCTTTAGTAATGTTATAAATGCGAAAGTAACTCTGTCCGTATGTTATCTTTCATGCCTTAACGGCAGAACTGATTTAGATTAAACGAAGCATACTTTTATCCCGGTAGTAGGTACTTTCTAGTGGTCTGCTATCTAATCACAGAACAGAAAAAACTGTTTTTAAAGATCGCTTTTAGCGATAAAACCGCCATTGTAACATTTCTACATTTATACCTGTAATTTTTATGGTGTACATAATAAAGGATATTCTATTCTGTTTTTCTGTTCTGTGTACATAATGTATACCTCTTCATACTACGATGAACATTCACAAGGGAATTTGGCATAGGTGTCTATCATAAAATACCCGTAGGAATTTATTGTAATCTTACCAAAATACCACCCAAGCAAAAAAACGTTGCGGTGTTTAGATTTCATATCATTCATTTATTTATTCATAAAAAAATCACATTGTGTTTGAACATTACTAAGGTAATATTGTTATTATTGACATAAAATTGTTTTATGCTCTTTGTGAAGGAGCTGGTCCGGAGATATACGTGAAAAATAAAGGCATACTGAAAGTTTCTGGAACTAGGAAGTTACAAAAAAAAAAAAAAAAATCAGTTACGGAATTCGAAAATGGAACTCTCTGGGAACGTGTTACTTTTTAATTTGCGAAACTGTCATTTGCTTTTTTCATTGATCAAAATGTTATAATGTGGTTTTAATGACAGTATTCTGATTAGTCGCTTAGTAATGGTATTACACGTCAAAGTTAAGCCGTTTAGATCATGGGATTTAAACGCTTTGACGTATTGTATAACGTCAAGCTGTCTGTGAAATAGACTTTATTACTTAATATGTTAATGGGTTGGGATTGTTGCTTTTTGTAAGGTTTGTTTTGTCTGGGATATTTTGGTGAACAATATTTTAACATAATAACTATATCAGCTATAATTTATGACATCTGAAAGTTATTTATTTATTTATTTATTATTATTTCAAGTAAACCTTAAACATATCGACAGAACAAAATTTTACTTCAATTATTTATGCTTTAACCCTCAGAATAAGTTGTAATTCTACCCCATTTCTATAACTGCTACTACTATAGATTTTTAATAAGAATGGTAAACTAAATTAGAAATCCGAGTTGTTTTCCAAGCCCATCCCTTTCAAATCACAAACTTTCTTTAGATAATAAATTCAAATAAAAACACAGGTAAGAGTTTCGTAGATGTTATTCAAGATTTCTTCACAATTTAAATTGCAATCTGAAGTACAGGGTATTGATGGAAAATGGATGATGTGTTCAAAGGCCAAAATTAAATTGAACGAAACTGTCGAACGAATGATAAATGCTGTTTGATTTGTAAATTGAAATAAATTACTTATTTAAATTTATGGCCGGCTATATGGCGAAAATTTTCCCAATATACGTACATAAGGCAGAAGGCTTAAGGCGCTGACAAGACCCAATTGACCAAAATAGGCTTCGCTTAAGAAAAAAAATTGCCAAATTTGTATAGTTTGTGGTAGCGAAAAAAATATATGTTAATTTTGAACATATTTCCCAGACCTGGTTGTTACCAAAACACGTTTTAAAAACAAAATCTCGATACAAACTAACGTTAAACTAACCTCTTACTTTGAGTTCTAATCCAAAATATCTGTATCAAATATCAACATACGTTACGTATTTAATTAATAACAAGAACGTCTTATTTGAATGCAGAACTTGGTTGTTTTTTATTTTCGATTACTCAACTCATAGATAATTACTTCATATTGTGCAATAAATTACAAGCGTTGTGTATTCGCGCTTCTCTTTCTTTTCTATGGAATTTAACAGTAAGAAGATACAGAAGGTCAGTAATTTTAGAACAAAGCTATAACAACGGACTATGGAACCTTTCCCTCCGCTGCGCCGACTCGCTCAAGAATCTTACAAAATATTGTAGGTTTTATCTGTTTTAGGATTTATCTGATATAATTGTACGTAACGGATAGGAAACGGATATGAATATTATTTGATTGTAACAGAAAATAACAGAAAGGAATTATTAGAGCAAGTTTAAATAGCACACGCTTTAAAAATAAATTATTAACGTTGAGCTAATTAAAACATGCAATAGTAGAATACTATCACCAATAACTCTTCCTGTACATACCTATTACACTTCATCTACTCATATTAGGTAAAACAGTGCTACCAGTGCAAAGCCGGGGCGGGTCGCTTGGTAGCATAATGAAACAATATTTTGGTGATCATATTTTAGTATAATTGTCATAAATCAAATTTCTGCATAACTATAACAATTAGAGTTATGTATGAATGTTATTTTTCGACGGAAGTCAACTTTTTTGCTTGGTGAGTAAGCAGTTATAGTAGGTACCTATTAACAATTTAGTTTGTTTTTGTTTTTAAATTTTTCATTTGAATGAAAAAGAGTTTCTCAGATATACATTTTAAAATTTCTCATAAAATACAATTTTTTAATGCATAAAAAGTTTATTTTTATTTTCTTATATGTAATAAAAAACGTATTATTTATAAAAGAAAATTTAAAAAATAACAAATCTTAATTTTTTAGGTTACGTTTGAGAAACACATTGATTTGGTCAGATTAACATACAAAGTTTTGTATTTTTATTGGTTTATTTGAGTCGGTACCATTTTAAATGATGAATTTCCTGCCATTTGGTGAGACCAAATGGCAGGAAATTCAATAAAACGTAGTTTTTTTTATGTACTGGTTTAGAAAATTGAATAAATCAGGTTCCTAACTGAATAAATCAATCAACTCAGCCTATAACAGTCAACTGCTGGACATAGGCCTCTCCCAGGCTGCGCCACAACACCCTGTCCTCCGCCTTCCGCATCCAGTCTGTCCCAGCCACTTTTAAGGTCGTCGGTCGTCGGTCCACTACGCTTGCTGATACGTGGTCTCCACTCCAGGACTCATCTGTTGCATGGGCAGCCGTTACCTCCTTCTGCAAAGTAGTAATGCTCGCGAAGGAGGAGGCGGGACGGTTGAGGGAAAGGCAAATTTCGCGCCCTCTCGCCCCTAGCCGCCGCAGGAGACGCCCCGGGCGTAGGGAATCCTAGGGGCGTAGGGCGGATTTCCGGCCACCGTAGGCGTGGGCTTGCGGACGGTGAGCAATGGGTAGCTCACCATCCGGTAAGGACAAGGCCCGGGTCGACGGCGCGTTGTATTCCACGCGCGCCTTAAAGAGATGTCGTCAGCACAAAGGTAGGGCCGATGCCTGCCGGGGTCGCGGAAAGGTACTTATGGGTCACCGAGGCCCCCGCAACACAGGCAACGGAAGGATTACGGGTGGGTTTTAGTCAATAAGAGTCTGACACACCCTTCCGCTCCGCCCAGAGCGGGAGAAGTTATTTGATGATTTCCCATCCAAAAAAAAAGGACTCGTCTGCTCCACCGGCCATCAGTCCTTCGAAAAATATGGCCAGCCCACTGCCACTTCAGCTTGCTTACTCTGCAGACTATGTCGGTAACTCTGGTTCTCTTCCGGATAACTTCATTTCTGATCTTATCCTTCAAAGAAACTCCGAGCATCGCCCGCTCCATGGCGCGCTGAGCGACCTTGAATTTGTGGACCAGCTCGACTGTCAGAGTCCACGTTTCGGCACCGTATGTCATAACGCGCACTGGTCGAAGACCTTAGTCATCAAACACTGCGGGATTGCCGACGAGAAGACTTGACGAAGTTTTCCAAATGCTGCCCAATCCAATCGGACCCTCCTGTCGGCTTCTTTCTCAAAGTTATATGTACCGAGCTGGATAACTTGTCATACGTAGACGTACTCCTTCACAACTTCGAGAAGCGACCCTTCGATGTGGATTGGACTCGGCAAGACGTGCGAATTGTACATGACTTTCGTCTTGTCCAAATTCATGCTGAGGCCAACCCGCCGGGAGGCTCCATTTAGGCTGTGCAGCATCTGATCTGACTGTTCCAGTGTCTCTGCCATTATGACGATGTCATCGGCAAAACGAAGGTGTGAGATGTACTCGCCATTTACGTTGATACCCTGTCCAGTCCAGTCCAGCGTCTTAAAAACGTCCTCCAACGCATTGGTGTAAAGTTTCAGGGATATCACATTCCCTTGTCTCACCCCTCTGAGCAGTTGGATAGGGCTGTTTTTTTATCCTGGATCTGGACAGTCAGCGTTGCAGCGTCATAGAAACACCTGAACACTTCGATATAACGCCAGTCAATTCGACATCGTTGTAGATAGGCCAGCACAGCGGCTGGTTGTACTCTTCAGTCTTCTGTACAATCTGCCGAACAGTATGGGTGTGGTCCATGGTACTGGAGCCTTTTCGAAAACCGGCTTGTTCTGGTGGCTGGAACTCGTCAAGTCTCCTGGCGAGACGGTTTGTGACGACCCTCGAGAACAGCTTGTAAACGTGGCTCAGAAGTGAGATGGGTCTATAGTTCTTCAGCAAGGCTTTGTTGCCTTTTTTGAAGAACAGAACCACTGCACCTCTGCTCCACGCCTCCGGCGTTGTACCCTCTTGGATGACGGAGTTGAAGAGACTTGCTAGCTCTCTCAGGACTGGAGCTCCGCGGTGTAGTGGCGCGTTAGTTCGGCTCGATGGTCATCTTCACTATGCCCTGCTGGTTTCGCCGTCCGCGTTGAGTACAAGTGCCCGTAGAAATCCTCGACTTCCTCAAGTATCTCGGACTTTGAAGTGACGATCCTACCATCCACAGTTCTCAATTTTGTCACATGGTACCTCCCTAATTCCTGAGCGAACACTTTCGACCCTCGGTTCTGCTCTATGGCGACCATAATGTCACGAGTGTTAAAGCACCGAAGGTCGCATCGCGTCAGCTTTCTAATTTTTAGGTTTAAGGCCCTCTTATCTGACGAAGACGGCGGCGTAGATGGCAACTCTCGTCTTTCCCTCATAAGTCCGAGAGTCTCCGAGGAAAGTTTGGACACCTTACTTTTTCGTTGCGACGGGAAAAGTCTGCGGGACATGACGCGTAATGCTTTGACCACCTCATCGGCCTTCTCATCGACATTGCCTGTGGTATCCAGTAGGGCGAATCGATTTTGAAGTTCCATTTGGAACTTTTCGGATCCTAGAGCGGCTTGAAGCTGCGTTGGTCGGAGAGTAAGCCTCATCATGCGGATTCTCTCAGCACGAATATTGACATTTAGAGTGCCTCGGACAAGCCTGTGATCGCTTCCGGTATTAAACCTGCTGATCACGGACACATCTCTAAATATATGCCTCTTATCCGTCATAATGAAGTCTATCTCATTCCTTGTCACGTTATCGGGGCTATGCCAGGTCCACTTCCTTTGGGGTTTCTTCTCAAAGAACGAATTCATCACGAAGAGCCCCTGAGACTCTAAAAAGTTGAGCAGCCTTTGCCCCCTGTGATATATAACTATATATAAGTACCAAAAGACTGACAAAGTAAATGTAACATACATGTTCATTTTCTGCTCAATATACTTATAAAATGTAATCCAAAGAGAAAAAGTGTTAAGTTCATTCTCTGGTCAATGTACCAAATGTAATCTAAAGTGGAAAAGTGTATAATTTTCTAAAAGTATTCAATAAAAAGAAAAATCCAGAAACGTGTCCATTTATTTGGTGTTTCCTACTACATAATATTTTTCCTAACATAAATAAAAAATCATGTAGTAAAGGGTTAATATTATTATTTTCATTAATTCATACATGAGACAATGTGAATACCGCCTAATCACTCATATCTGTTATGTAACAGAAAAAAGTGACAGATAAAATAACATATATATGAATTCATTGCACGTGTCTAACCCATAAATATTATTTTCACACCAACTCACATGATGTTCGAATATGTTATATGTATAACAAATATTCCAATACAAAGCCGATTCCTGGTGTAAGTAATAAAACAGTAAGTACTTACCGCTATTTTAAACGTCTCACAGTGAATATAACTTTTAAAAGTCTAATTTCCTTTACGGCGACGAAACGATCCAAAAAAGTGTATTGAACAAAATAGCCGAGGATTTATTTAGACGTCATGTAGTATGAAAGCTAGTGAACTAATGGTCCCAGTATAACAAACTTCTTTATTGCCATGGAAATAATGTTAAAATAGCATAACAGAGAAGAATAACAGATGTGTAAAATCAGGACACTCATTAATAAATTAAATTTGAAGAACAACAGTTTGTATTTTATACTTTATTTAGCAAAGTGATAAAGTTTAAACAATATTCTCTGAATATTTTTTTTTTTGTTTTTGTGCAATGGTTTATCCAAAAAAAAATCTTTTTTTAGTTTACCGTCAGATACGTGGACATTGAATACTTGTATGGAACGGAAAAAAAAAATATGACCCGTCTATTAATACTTGATCGCGGTCTGTTTACACCACCCGGCGAGTATTCGTTTGTTGCAGCGGCAAGAGCTATCAAAAAAACTACTCGCTTAGCGACGCTCGCTTGGGTAGCTCGCCGGGTTGACGGCGCGTTGTGTTCCACGCGCGCCTCTAAGAGATGTCGTCAGCACAAGAGTAGGGGAGTGAAGGGGTCCACTAGGGCCGATGCCTGCCGGGGTCGTGGGAAAGTCCGAAAGGGATACTGAGGCCCCTGGGAACATAGACAACTTAAGGAATACCGGTGGGTTTTAGTCAGTAAGAGTCTGACAAGGGGAGAAGTTATTTGATAATTTCCCACCCAAAAAAAAAGCGACGCTTCCTTGGTGGGCAGAACACTCGCTGAGTGACTCACGCTTGCTACGTACGCGCCCCAGCGAGTAATCGCTCGTCACCGTACCGCACTCGCTTCTTGTTGCTCGCCGACTTTTTTGTAGTTGCTAGCTCTACTCGTTAATCGGCGGCGGTAGGACCGGTTGCTTTAGGCAACAAACTGGCCAAAGTAACATCACGCCTGTTTTCTCTGAAGGGTGTATAAAATAATCAGCCTAATAAGTTCCCACTGCTGGGACACAAGCCAGAGGTTTGGCAGAGGTGTATGAAAACCTATATTTTGGCAGTTATGTTTTAGGTTTTATGTAGTAAAGGACGACCCTATTTTATGTCATACAGATTCCGAGATACTCCTAAAATCTTCCTTATGGCAAAAATAGTATTTATGCAATGAGCAGTCACAATAATACCAGCCTATTACTGTCCTACTGCTGGGCAAAAGCTTCTCATCACCACCATTCATCACCACGCTTGCTCAAGACGAGTTGGCGATTTCAGACTTATACTAACTATAAGTTTTAAATAACCAGTATTAATCACCAGTCTTACCAAGGGAGATCGTGTTACCCAGTTACTGGGTTGTGGGGGTCTGATAGGCAGTTACTTCATTCAAAATACTGGTATTCAGCTGCATCCAGCTAGTCTGGTAACCGACCCCAATATAGTTGGGAAAAGGCTAGGCAGATGATGATGTTTAACTTTAAGTTAAAGTTTCCTCACGATGTCAATAATGGTGCCGATGCCCTTGTTTACAAACTTAACTAAATTTAAGTTATGTGCATCTTCTTCTTTCTATTTCATTAAGAAAAGGACAGAATATACATTTTAGTTTAGTCCTGTCAAATTAATCAGCGCTTGACGTAAATTGACGTAATTTTAGTAGGCAAGTTTTTAATCACGTCTAAACTTGTATGGAGTAGTGCCAGGCGCTGATTAATTTGACAGGACTTAACTAAAATTTATCTTCTGTCCTTTTCTTAATGAAATTGAAAGAAAAAGATGCACTGAACTTAAATTTATTTTAGTTTGTGAACAAGGGAATCGGCACCAATGTCCAAGATAAAATCAGAACTGCTCTTAAGCAGTCATGCTTGCTTCCAATCATTTAGGTATTTTACAATCGAATATTTTCCTTCGGGAGGGAAACTATAACTAATACAAATATTTAAATAACATACATACATACATAATCAGCCTATAATGTTCCCATAAATTGTTGTAAATTCTTCATCACCACTGCTCTCAAAACGGTAAAGGAAAACATCGTGAGGAAACCGGCATGTCCTAGAACCAAAAATTCGAAGACATGTGACATCTACCAACCCGCACTGGGCCCGCGTGGTGATTACGGCCCACTCCCTCTCACAGAGAGGAGGCCTGTGTCCCAGCAGTGGGAACATTATAGGCTGATTATGTTAAGCAGTTATAGCCAATATATATATAGGAAGGGTTAGGCAGTTATAGCCAAAGTACACCCACATTTCGCCAATTATGTTTAAGTCCCATGTAATAGAGGGCGAGCCTATAGGAAATAATAATAAGCAAGTAATTCAAAACTTATCCATTATTTAAGTATACATTGTGTAGGAGTCAAGAAAGAAATTCCTGTTCTTTTTACATTTTTTAATGCATTAATTATTTTCCAATTCGTTATTTAATGTTACGTTTTATTGGTGGAATGGAACGCAAACTCAAAACGCATCGTCTTCGACAATGCCGGAAGTCACGAAAGAAACTATGTGAATAAAAATCTATTCCTAGCAAAGTGCATGAAATCTCACTAAGGTAAGGTAAACCGCACTTACTTACTGTAAGTGCGGTTTCTGCTGGAATAAAGCACAAACAATAATTTAATTTATATGATTCGGGCCTAGAAAACAGATGTTAACAAAGAAGATTCGTGGAAAATGACGTCACATCATGCCCGCGACTGAAACGGACGTTTGAACAGTAGTAGAAATTTGTTGGAGTTTCATTTTTTTTTTGAGGAACAAGATGCTGTTGAATTTAACTTGTAATACTTTTCTTGGGTTTATATTACTGTCTACTATTGATTTAGTGAAAAAATATGTTACATGCTTATTCCCTATTGCCATCAAACGGGCACAAATCCTGACTCCGGGCTGCTACTGAGAGATTCCTGATGGAAAAACACAACAACACTGCTCGACCTAGGGATCGAACCCAGGCTCTCATGCTCAGCAGTAGCGTTTGCCAACGAGGCAGTTGAAGTATCTACCTACCGAATACTGTGTACTATAGGCAAAACTTAGCATGCTTAGTTTAGAAAATATTTCTGTGGCAAACGCAGCTAGTGACAGATCACAACCCTTCCTGGTTTCGTCCAAGTAGAGTCAATTTATATATTTGTGTAAGTACAAGGCTTCTAATAAAAAATAACAACAAACATAAAAATATTTTGTATTTATTTATTTAACAGTTTATGTACACACATATAAACAGACAAAAAGAAAGGAACAGAAAAATACGTACAAAGGTGATGCTTATTTCTAATGAAATCTCTTCCAGCATACCTGCAATAGGACAGTAGACATAGAGATGTAGACAACGTGTGTAAGGTAAAAGAGAAAACAAAAAACATAAAAACAAAATAAAACTATTCACTAATTTAATTATACACTATGAGAATATACTTACATAAATACATACCTACCTCTAAAATAAATATCACTAAAATACTTATATACTTATAATTAATAGTATAAAATAATAAATACATAATATGCAACTATGGCAAAGTGGAAAGATAGTGTTCTTTCACTCTTCTTTTAAAAACAGCAACAGTTTGGCAGTCCCTAATGTCAGGCGGAAGTGAATTCCACAGCCGAACCGCGTGCACAGTGAAGGAGTAGGAGTAGAAGTCGGTAGAGTGGGGAGGGGATTTAAGGAGATTTCTAAGATGCGACCTGCAAGGTGCATCAGAAGGACGGGCGAAGGAAAAACGTTCCCGCAGATAGGATGGCGTACTAGGATTATGAAGGATGTTAAATAGCAGACACAATATCCGAGAGTTCCTGCGAAGACGAATGGGGAGCCACTTGAGAATCTTGCGAAAGTTAGAAACATGATCATACTTTTTAAGGTTAAAAACAAAACGAATGCAGATATTTTGCAAACGCTCAAGTTTATTTAAAAGCTCCTCGGTGGCATCCAAATAACAGGTATCAGCGTAGTCTATGATGGGCTGTATGAGAGTTTGAGCAAGGGAGATTTTGGTATTCAAGGGCAAGAAGCTCTGGAGGCATTTCAACGAATGGAACGTGTAGTGCACTTTGCGACTGACTTGAGCAACATGGGTAGTCCACGATAGGTAAGAGTCCAAGGTCACCCCCAGGTTTTTAACTGTATTTGCGTATTCAATCTGAACTCCATTCAGATAGAGTGGAGACAGCGACGCAATATCGAGCCTATTCCGCATATACCTTCCACCGATAATTATGGCCTGGGATTTCTTAGGGTTGATTTGCAGTCCAAAGGACCGCGACCACTCGCTAATCAAATCCAGGTCATGGTTCATTGCAGACACGGCTGCTTCCGCATCTTGCCTAAAGAAGTGATAGTAAAGCTGCAGATCGTCGGCATAGAGATGGAAGTGGGAAGAGATAACTCTGGTGACGGAGTTAATGAAAATAGAAAAGAGAAGAGGAGAGAGAACGCCACCCTGAGGCACACCCGCGGTAAGAGAACACCAGTCAGAAGAAGTCTCTACGAGATGAACCCGCTGCGTCCGGCCTTTAAGATAGGAGTCGAACCAATCTACAGTAGAAGAAGAGAAATTGAAACTTTTAAGGATCCCTAGAAGGATGTCGAAATCGACAGAGTTAAAGGCACTGCTAAAGTCCAGAAGTACAAGCAAGGTGAGAGATTTGTTGTCCATAGCCAAGCGAATTTCATCAGTGACCTTCAGAAGAGCCGTTACTGTGCTATGACCAGGTCGAAAACCAGATTGAAAAGGACTAAGAAGGCAATTCGAGAATAGAAAGGCAGAAAGTTGCTGATGAACAATGTGCTCAAGAACTTTAGAGAGAAATGGGAGGATAGAAATGGGTCGGAAGTCGGTCGGAGAGACCGGGTTAGGAATTTTGGGTAAGGGGATGATATGAGCTTGTTTCCAGACCTCAGGAACAGTACAAGAAAACAAGGAGAAATTAAAAATGTGGGTCAAGATGGGAAGCAATGTGGGGAGGATAGGAGAAATCATTCTTGAGCAAAGATTGTCATTACCAACTGCAGAGGAGGAGATAGCACAAACAGATTTTTTGACCTCACTTTCACCTATAGGACTTAGCACAAAAGAAGGACACTGCGGCATAGGCAAGCGTGAAAGTTTATTTAAAGTAACCGATTTGACGTGCGGATCCAACGTAACAGGGGGGTGGGTGAAATGTTTGTTAAGAGCACACCATCAGTGCCATTACTGGAAGCAACAGGAGACTTACCAATGCCGACAGTTTTTAGAAACTTCCAGACTTCTGAAGAGTTACGGTTGTCGAGAGAATTATGGAAGTAACGTCTCTTTGCATCTCTGCACATACGACTGCAGCGATTACGCAGCACTTTAAACGCTTTCAAGTAGCGCTCGGAAGGACAGCGTTTTAACCTCCTTTTGGCTCTGTCCCTACTTGCCATCGCATCCTTAATTGCAGGAGTAAGCCAGGGAGCAGGAGCATACTTGACTTTGACCCGACGGATAGGGGCATGACGATCGTATAATCTGAGTATTGTGCTGTTAAAAATGTGAATCATCTCGTTGATGCATGAGCTCCCCAAGATTTCCGTCCAGTCGATGTTACCAGCATCACGCAGCAATACCTCCAAGTCTATGCCCTTGTTATTCCTAAGGAAAATATATTGGGGCTTACGCTTGGGAGGGCGAATCCTGTAGGACATAAAGATGAAGTCGTGGTAAGAAAAACAAGCAGTGAGTTGTCCGTGGACAGATACATTATTAGGATTAGAGACAATCATCAGGTCCAAAAGAGAAGGGCTGCAGTTAGGAAAATGATGAGTAGCAGAAAGAGGCAGAATACTAAGGTTAAAGGAAGATAAGAGAGATTGAAGTTTGTGAGTACGACTGTCATTTTTAAGAAGACAAGTATTAAAATCACCCATCAAGACTATGTGGTCATAAGACACACAGAAATCATTTAAAAGCGAATCAAAAGAGTCAAAGTAAGTAAATTTTGTTCGCGAACGTATTGTATGGCTATTCTATTAAGCCGTCCTATTGTTTAACCGGATTTCCAGAAGTTCCCACTGAATAACAATTGTACTTAGATAATGAACTTATTTTTGTTCCAATTGCAAACGATTCGACAACAATATATTTATTTATTGGATCTCGAACAGAGGCTTCACATGTAAGTTTACATAGAATAGGGACAAGTACACGTGTGCGCTTCCAATTATAGGAGACCACATCATTTACATATAATCTAGGTAACGTAAGTTTGACAAGGTAAAAATATTACAATAAATCAAAATACTTAACACGAAAATCATAGGTACAAAGGAAACAAAGTGCACATAACCAATTAATAATAATAAAAAGCAAAACAAAAAGCTCTGGTAACATTGTATAACTGCGCCATATTGGTTCAAATATTTTTTTATTGCTCTATATTTTGATTGAACTTGTGCTACCTCAATCAAGGCAGAGCAATAAAAGAAAAAGATACCGAATGTTGTTAGTTTCTATCAAAATTACGTAGAAATGTCGTTATTTACTTTTTAATATCACTGCCCAAGTAACAAGTCGGGATCTCACGCCAATAAAACACAAAAACTATCAATACAAACATTTTATCGTTCAACGCGCTTAGCACGTTCGCTGCGATTTATATGGCGGCATCGCATAGGACATCGTAAAAATTGGAGAGGCAGTGAAAGTGTATAAATAACTAAATTTATAGACCCGACAGAGCATAGCCATGTGTCGGAGAGAGGAAAATATTAAAGTGGGTAGAATAGATATAAATTGTTGTTTGACATTATTCCAAATTATTCTATTTTTGTGGAAAGTTGATACTAATTTAATATAGCAATACCAAACAGCCAACATGATTACGAACTACTTCTTGTCAAAAATAGAATAGAATAAAATACTCTTTATTATGTACACCATACAAATTACAGATATAAATGTTGAATGAAAAGACGTGGTCGGTCTTATTGCTAAAAGCGATCTTTTACAGACAACCTTTGGATGCATTAAAGGGCGAAGAAGAGACAATACTGCAGGTAGTCAGTGGTGTACCATTTACATATACAATAATATACATACGTACATAAAGCATATACCTACTACACAATAATCGTTCATAAAAAGCGACGAATCTAGCAGATTAATTTTTTTCGCGATTTCAGGATTAGTCCCATAGTAATAGTTGTTCATAATGATGAGTACAATGACCCCTTAATAGATTGATGTCCTCATCCATTAAGCCTCAAGGCTAGAGATCGTTCCAAAGAAATAGACATACATACATACATACTCACGAAAAACATTACCCACCTTCTAGGGCAGTCAGGTAAAAAGGCATGTATTTAATCGAACCTCAAATAATTCCTACTTTGGAGTCCTAAGAAAAAGCTAAGTTACTACGACCAACTTGAATATTGCTTGAGGCTTAACTTTAAGTGTAAGAATGACGTTCACGCTTTTAACAAAATATTAAAGTTCTATGTTTACGTAAGTTTTATTTAGTCCTTTTTAATTCATTAAAAACTTGTTTGTAAAAATACTTTTATATTATGATTTATTGTGTACCATTTAGCATTAGAATTTGTATAAATATCTGTTCTATTACCTTAGGAGGAGTTCTTATAGCCAACGTCCGGCTCCATCATCAGACCCTGGATACCACTTAATGTAATAGTACTTGTCAATACATAACCAATGAGTCCAAACACGATTGTGCTATCTTGCTTGATTGAGGAGTTCCTATGGCTACCTTCCGGCTCTATCATCAGACTAGCTTCGTGTTATCATATTTTTACGTTGTCACCGAAGTTATATAAGCTGGGCAAGTTTGAGCACAATCGGATGCCAGTAAATGCTTGAAAAATGGATGACAATGCGAGTAATTGGAAACACATACGAACGAAGCAAACTAATGTAAAGCTTGTAATAAAAAGAGTTTTTTAGACACCTTTCTTCAGTACTTAAACGGCATACAAAATGAGGCATCTTCGTAAAAGGTTTTCGCTCGGGTACGTTTAACGGAGAATACTTGCCTAGCAAAAAATGTTCATATTACGTTATATCTAACCAGCTGTTGCCCGCGATTTCGTCTGCATGTATTTTACATTTTCCTTTACAAATATAACCAGAATGAAAAGTAGCCAATGTCCATCTCCCAGGCTACTTATCTAAATTCATAACGATTGCTTCCTTGGTTTAGACGTGACAAGGTAACAGACAGACGGACAGAGTTACTCTACCACCTCTTAACATCGTCTCGCCGATTCTACATATTAAAATTGCCATCAATACGCTAAGAGACAGTATGGATTTCAACATCACGTGTAACATATCGTATGTCTAGGAACATATTATTTATCATTTAAACGAAATTGCTTCCTAAAAGACACAGAACAAAAGGGAGCACCCAAAAAAGGCCGTCAATCACCATCACAAAAGATTTACTTTAAATTCTCCTCGACTTAAAAATAAATCTTTTGTTCCCTACACATTTTCTTTCTCTCTTCCGATCCACATATAAGAGGTCATTGCTCGCTATCTTTCGCCCCTCTTCACTCTTTCTTTGACATCAGTGCCGGAAACACCGCCATCTTATTGTGTTTTTCTACCTTAATTTCAATTCTATTTATTTCATAGAAAAATACCTTAACCTAAACATACATATTTTAATAAACAAAACTTGGGTTAATAAATAGGCATAATACTATATTAGTAGCACTTCACTTTGCACTAGCTAGACTTTGTGCTATCCTGTGGAACTTGTCCGCGGAAGCGACTGAACACTACGTCTTGCAGCCAAAAGTCTTCTTCCATGACGAAGGGCAAATAACAGTTCGGTACACGCACGACGAACGCCTTGAAGTTGACGTTCCGGTGCGATTCCAGTAACTGCACCCTCGGCGTGTAGCTCGTCTTTTGGAGCACGTACTCCACGATGTCCTCCGCCATAGTGATGTAGTGTAGGCGGGAGATGTACACCGGTGTATTCGGCTTTGCGGCACGTAGGTGAGCCTGCGTGCGTGCCTTCGGGCACCGTAGGAGTTTTACCGCAGCGGTTCTTGTTCGGTCGAGAACGCCGCTTCCTCCTTTGCACCGTCACAAAACCTTCATCATTACCAGCCCTATTCGGCGCCTTTTTAAGCCGTAAATGCATATGCTAGTGGCACGGATTATTGAGATGATGATTCTTGATCTTAGCCAACCCATCACTACGCTAAAGGCCCTATTCCAGCAGTCTAAATATGTTTAGCGATAAACGTACCTACATCGTTTGCACAAAAAATCATTATTAGTGGTGCAAACATGCCTTATAAGTATCATCAGTCATCACCCTTAGATATGAAATAATTTCATGGTCCTCGGAACGCGCCACCGTCGTCGGGGTCCCAAATAACGGTAGGAGGGGTTCACATCGGCTTCGAGTCGACGATGAAGTACCGGGGACTCGTCCTCGACAGCCGGTGGAAGGAGCATTTCGTGGAGCATTTCCAACGTTTGGCTCCCTAACTGGAGCGGGCCGGCGCTGCTTTGTGTCTGACACACCCTTCCGCTCAGCCCAGAGCGCAACAGGTATTTAATAAATTCCCACCCAAGAAAAAAGATATGAGTCAATCTTAAAAAAAAAAGTTCGAATTTAAGAAAAACAAAAAAAACGATTTGCGGTGAGCAGGACGCAAAGACAGAACACAAATACGAGTACTATTCGTAAAAGAACAAATTTAACTTACGTTTACTTCGCGCGTTCGTGCTAGGACCACAGGGGCGACACCGGACGTACATTTAAGTTTCGCCACTCTTAAAGCCTTTAAAATCATTCTCCTTTACATAATAATGGTTTTCCGTCTAAATCGCGGCACTGTACAAATACGAGTACATAAATCATGTGGAATACACATGTAACTTGTTGTAACTTTCACTCGGTATAAAAATGGGTGCATATTTAACTACAATGCACGGAGTTTATAAAGTGATTGAATTGTAATTTAAATAGTAAAGTAAGTACTCTGCAGTGCTAAGTAGTTCATTGAATTGGTGCAGGGTATGTGTGACCCACTTTAAGTTGGGAGTGCATAAGAAAGAAGAAGACCTGCGGCGCTTATAGAGTGTTGTGTGAGTTGCGAGCAGGAAATGTGAGAGAAATTAGATTTTAGTTTGAAGAATTGAAGTTTGTTTCGTCTTTTCGAAGTTGTTCCATAATTATTCCATACATACATAATCAGCCTATAATGTTCCCACTGCTGGGACACAGGCTTCCTCTCTGTGAGAGGGAGTGGGCCGATTTTTGGTTCTAGGACATGCCGGTTTCTAATTATTATACTTTGTACTTAATTTATCTTTAACTAGCTTTTAATTATCCTACATGAAAGTACCTTCGGGATAGAAGTACCCTTTGTCTTAACCCAGGTCATTGTCCAACTTTTTTTTTTATTTTTTTGGGTGGTTAATCATCAAATAACTTCTCCCGCTCCGGGCGGAGCGGGAGGGTGTGTCAGACTCTTACTGACTAAAACCCACCCGTATTCCTTCCGTTACCTGTGTTGCCAGGGGCCTCAGTAACCCTTTCGAACTTCCACGCGACCCCGGCAGGGGGTCATTGTCTACCTGTGTGCCAAATTTCATCCGTTCAACCGTTAGGGCGTGAAAAGGAAACAGAAACACTGACAGAGTTATTTTCGCATTTATAATGTTATGGATATTTGGCAAATAGGTTGTTAGCCCGTCGGTTAAGTGTTGTTTATAATTATACCTACCTACTTAGTGGAATTTATTTGATCTTCAATGTGTTAGTTTGGCAAAAATGCCGAATGGCTTATCTAGTCGAACATGGTAACTGCCGCTTGAAGACACTTAAGTAACTTTAAACTAAAAACGAAGTTGAAGACTTGAAGTGTTTCACGTGCCTGAATTTCACACCGCTAAAATAATTAAAAAATATTAAAGAAGAATGATTTTCTAAACGAGCAAATAAATCTTTTATTTTGAATATGTCGAGTTTGTGTAATGAAATACCCGAATTCGGGAGGTAGGGTGGCTCAATTTTGAAGTGTTTTCGTTGAGTAGTTTCCTCGTAATCTAATTTTAATTTACTATTTTATACTCAAGTTGTTTCCGTGTAAACGTATTCATCTTTATGTTGTCTTCTTGTAAATAAATTGTTATTTACCATGTAAGCTGATAATACCATTATGTCTGGACTTTAAAGACTTCGGTGGTTGTTCCGATGTTTCTACTCAGATGTAAAAATACCATAAAACCCAAAACTCAAAAAAAAACAACTTGTTAAAAGTTTTAATTAGGTAGGTACTGCTGTTTTCTATTGTAAATATTGTGTACCTTACCAGATTTTCTTCTTCGTTCAAATAATTATTTCTATAAGTACGGGCCTTTTATTTTGTTATGGGTAGGTGCCCCCAAACATACAGTTATATAATTAAGCAAAGCGCCAACGGCCTTCATTAAGACGTCCGGGCGTTGTTTTAAGAAAAACCCTTATTATTCTTCAAATGTATTTAAGTACTTATCTAGTTTTTTATTTAACTAATTCAACTGAATTCAACGTAGTGATTATTAACGTAACCAAAACTTTGGTTACGTTAATAATCACTACGTTAGTTTAATTTAGTAAAAATGTGCAACTCTGATTCCCAAGATACAGACAAACGATTAGGATCACCGTCCAATCTGCTATTGTGTACTGTAAACACTTAATAAATATTATAAATTAAAGTCGTTTTTCGTGTCTTCTAAACTACGCAACGGATTTTTCCACAGAGCCAACACGTCAAGTTACCACAAACTGTCAAATTTTCTCATTCGATTTTAACTTATCAACATTTTATGGTTTAAAATAATTTGGAGAAATTTGACAGTGGTGCCAATTCCCTTGTTCACAAACTAAACTAAATTTAAGTTCAGTGCATCTTTTTCTTTCTATTTCATTCAGAAAAGGACAGAAGATAAATTTTAGTTTAGTCCTGTCAAATTAATCAGCGCCTGTCACTACTACATACAAGTTTAGACGTGACTAAAAACTTGCCTATTAAAATTACGTCAATTTACGTCAAGTGCTGATTAATTTGACAGGACTAAACTAAAATTTATCTTCTGTCCTTTTCTTAATGAAATGGAAAAAAAAGATGCACTGAACTTAAATTTAGTTTAGTTTGTGAACAAGGGAATCGGCACCATTGTGTGGTAACTACATGTGCTAGCAATTGTACATCATTATTTAACTTAGATGTAATAAAGAAATCTTCATATTTTGTTTAGTTGTTAAAATTGCTCAAAGCAGGAATTGGTTGCTAAATAAATAAAAAAAAATAATAATAAATAAAAATAAATCTTTGTCCACAGTTTACGTGTTCCTGGGTGAGCACATAGCCCTGGTGGACTTCGTGAAGGTGCTCCAACGTCGTGGCCTCCTCACTGAGGGAGAGTATGCCGTGGTGGCTGTGGATGACGAGATATACGACCCCAGTACTGCTGCTATTACGCATGCTGGTAAGTAACGATTGAAAACGGGGATTGATTTAATTTTAATAACATAACACATAGCATAAAATAACCCCTGTATTCCCTTAAGAGCTAATCACACCCACATTTCGCCATTTATGTTCAAGTCCCATGTGATGGGGACGAGCCTTTTGCCATCAACCGGGCACAAATCCAGACCAAAAATTTGATTGGGCACAAATCTAGACTTAGGGCTGAAATTCCTGATGTAAAAAATAAATAAAACTTTGCCCGACCTGGGAATCGGATTGAGGGCCTTATTCTCAGCAGTAGCGCTTGCGATCACTAGACCAACGAGACGAACGAACTCTGATTTGGAACTTACTTGATAAAAAATTGCTTCATTCATTCATTGGATTCATTTTTGAACCCAGTTTTATTGTGCTTTACTGTGTTTTATTGTGATACTTTATTACGACAAGGTGAAAGTGATGACTTTAAGAGGTAAAATAATAAGACAAAACTCAAATATTCATCCTCCAGCTTTGACGTGAACAAGAAATCTACATAAATGAACAAGATCGCTATATCGCGTCAACTTAAGATACATTTAAGCCTATGTTTAAACTGTCACTGTCCTATAATCCGGAGTAATGTAACAATAAGTGCCCTAAAATAGGTAAATAAAACCGGCCAAGTGCGTGTCGGACCACGCACAATGAAGGGTTCCGTCGTTGGGAAGTTGGGATGAATGTATCCCAAAAACAAACTTAACATTGTAGTTGAAAAACGTGTTCTCCCATACATACGGATGTCAATAGTCGACCAACTTAAATTTGCAGTTGGAGTATTGACCGTGGCATATATGGATATGCCACGGTCAATACTCCAACTGCAAATTTAAGTTGGTCAACTATTACTCGTTAACTTGTAAAGCCCACTTAGCTGTGACAGTTTTACTTTTAATTTCATTATATGTTCTTCTATCATGAATTTCCATTTATCTGGCAGGGGGGACACTTGACTTTAACAAAAATTAGCACTTTAATGCTTAATATTACGCAAACGGATCCTTTAATCGAAAACTGGTGTTCAAAGACCCGCAATATTTTTGAACGGCCAATCCAACGATACCCCACACCATGGGATAGACAAAAAAAAAAATATATTTTAGCACTTTGTCGGCGTGATTAATATGTACCTTTGCCAAATTACAGCTTTCTAGTACTAAGCGTCACTGAGCTATAGTGGGGTCAGACAGACAGACATACGGACATGGCGAAACTACGAGTATAAGGGTATAGTAGTATAGTATTGTTTACTACGGAATCCTAAAACAGGGTGCTACAAAGTCAAAGTCAAATCATTAATTTCAAATAGGCATATAAAAGCCTTTTTATGTTCTTAGTTAAAATAAATTATTCGGAGGAATTTTGACGTGTAAACTTCATTCTTTTTGAACGTCAAAATTCCTCCATATAGAAATATTAAGACATCGCTCTTATTCTAATCCTCCTGCTTTCCTGTGAAGAGGAAATATAATTTATAAAATAAACAAGATCGTGATATTTTACCAAATTGAGATTTCCATAAGCTTAGCTTACTCAATAATCCTACGGAGCTCCTCACGCTTGCGTTATTATGAAACTGTCGATTTACCGTCTATTCATTCGGTGAGACAAAAAATAAGTGCTTTAAAAATAGGCAAGAGATGATGACTAGGTATTGCAATCCGGTATGTTTAAACGTTTACCAGATCCGGTACCAATATTCCGGATCCGATAACCGGATCCGATGGTAGCAATTTTTGGCAAAATAATAGCGCAGTTGAATGAGTAGGCACTTTAAATGAGTAAATGAGTTAGGTACACGTGATGTGCATGTGTGGTGGCTCATTATTATGGTAATTGTACCATTCATTAGACAGATTCATCAAATCATGATGGTGTCTGTCATAAATGTAAGGCTTGTTTGTTAGCAATATCAAATACTTAAAGGCACTGACAAGACCCAATTGACCAAAATTGGCTTCTCTTAAGAAAAAAAATTGCCAAATCTTTATAGTTTGTGGTAGAGGAAAAAATATATGTTAATTTTTAACATATTTCCCATAACTTGGTTGTTACTAAAACACGTTTTAAAGAAAATCTCGGTTCAAACTAACGTTAAACTAACCTCTTACCTTTAGTTCTAATCCAAAATATCTGTATTAAATATCAACATACGTCACGTATTTAATGAATCAAAAACGTCTTATTTGAATGCAGAACTTGGTTGTTTTTATTTTCGATTACTCAACTCAATTTTAAGTAAATAGATAATTACTTCATAATTTGCAATAAATTACAAGTACTGTGTCATCGCGCTTCTCTTTCTTTTCTATGCAATCTGACAGTGACCGCGGTTTAGGTGTTGTCAACGTCTTAATATTATTGTGATCCCAATTCTAATCTCAGTAAATTACGAAAGGTTAAGAATAAGAATAAGAAATTTTTTTTGCTCGAAAATGTGTACTCGTATGCATATACAATTAAAATAATACATGCATGCAAGATCTTAATACGAGTGGCTCACGACATGTCTGCCATTTCTCATAGCGTGCAAATATTTATAATTAATTACATATATTTTATAAAGTTACTTACTAAATAAAGTGAAAGTGAATCTAGAAAGACTGAGCCACTCGTTACGTCGTTAAAATTTTATTAGTTACCTGAACTACTAGATTTTAATTGTTTGCTCTTTGTCTAATCTTAACATTGGAAATAAAGTTGATTTTACATATTATGTTTTTTATAAACTACCTTTAATAAGTACTTTTATACCCGAATAACTCACTAACAGTTCAGTTTGGACTGAAAAGACAACATTCTGATTTCATCGATCCGGACGGATTGTCCGAATATGACGCCGGATTGAAATCCCTAATGGCGACTAAGCCTTGTTTATACTTAAATTATAAAGACGTAAAATGTATTTGTTTGTAAGTTTGTATGTAGGGGTAGGTAATCTCTGGAACTACCAGACGGAATTGAAAAAAAAAATTGCTTTTGACAGCCAAATTCTTGAGGAAGGTTATTGCACCTCGCTGCGACCCCGAGAAAAAGAAAAAGTCATAATAAACGCAAAAACGAGGTAACAGCGCAGGTAGGCGATGCAATGCGACGCAGTGGGTCATGGGAACAAGAAATTTCAAGCGGACGAAGCCGCGAGCAGAAGCTAGTTTATTATATACTCATGTCTAATAAGAATATCAGCCTACTACTGTCCCACTGCTGGGCAAAAGCTACTTCTCATACAGAGAAGGCACGAGCATTGATCAACACGCTTGCATAAGACCAAGCATACGATTCGTCAGCGCAGAGAGGTGAGGGCTCTGTCTATGTTGTTCTCTATTCTCAACAAACCCACCTCTCCTTCTTACCTAACTTCCCATATTCAAAACTTGTAGGAACAACTTGCCCATAGTAAAAATCTTCGTTCCACCAACAATAGTATTTTTCGATGTCCTTCTCACCGCTCTGGTTTCATTCACTCTTCTTTCATTGTCCAGGCTGTCTTTCTTTGGAATGCGCTCCCTCTGAACATCAGGACGGCGACCAATCGGTTGTCTTTTAACCCTTTGACCGCCACGTCAAAAATGCAAAAACGTGCCCTCGGCGCCAAGCTACGAATTATTCTTTATAAATCTGTCATGAAGTCGAGACAGTGGCGTGCCGGGCACATTTTAGTTTGTCATTTGCGATTTCAGACTTATATTAACTATGAGTCCAGGTTTACTCACGATGTTTTCCTTCAACGATGTTAGTAATGTCCAAGATGAACTCAGAAAGTACATATGAAATGAAAAAGTCACATTGGTACTTGCCTGGATTGAACCACAACTTCGTGCATGAGAAGCGAGGCCTTAAACACCTTTCTTTTTGTTCCAGGGTGGAAAGTCCTAATAGACGTCCTGCGCCCGGGGGCGGACGGATCTATCAGATTCTTACTCATCAAAAGCCATCCCGGTGTTCCCTTCCCACACATGCACCGGGGATCATGGGATCTTGTGCGACTTCCGTCATCCCCGGCTGGTGCGAGCCCGCCTTTGCGACTTTAGGCCCAAGGGGAGTGTCTTGCACCTAAGACTCCCCCCGCGACGTCTAATAGGAGTGCGCGTGAAACACTACGCCCCACCACCTCCGGTCTAGCTGTGTGGGGGGGCGACGGATGTCCCTGAGTCCATCGCCCTTGGACCTATTTAGGGGGTCTGGAATAGGGCGTTGTTCGCCCTCCGCCGATGCCCGGTGCGCCTGCTGCAAGCCTGGAGCGATCTTCTGCTCCCTTTCCGCAGCCTCCTTCTGTGACATGACTGTTTCGCAGAAAGCTGCCACCACGTCCCAGGACTCTTCCCTGCCGAACATCGAGTCGACCACGGCTGGCAGCGACAGGTCGCTGCCTACTCTTGAAATGAGGGCACGGCGCGGCCCCTCCCAAGTGGCATCCTCTGCCAGCGTTTGACACGTCGTGACCTCCCAGCAGTCAATGCTGTGGTGACACGGACCGGCTACGTCCGTGTACTTCCCGAAGCAACCATGCCCCGAGAGCCAGCGCTCAGCTACCGGCCGGACCTCTTCAAAGGTGACGGCCGTAGAGCGTGAAAGCCTGTCCCGTCATTCCGCTACCGATGCAACTCCATAATGTCGCTGCATCAGCCGCTCGCCCCGCGCCCTCGCTTCCTCGCGCCACCGATACAGTGACGCGAGTACTTTCGCCTCCAGGTCCCAGGGCGGGGAGGTCTTAACCACCTTGGCCAACATGACATTCCATATAAACTATAATAATTTAGTACTAGAGGAAATTTTGTATTTTGGTACCACCTCATATGATCAACCTCGTGTACGCCAAGTGCTGATATTATTATTTGGTAAGACACACTAGCAGCTAATTACCTGATGCGTATATTTCAAATAGCTTGGATATATTGAATCTGCCTCGGAAAGCACGTTAAGCCGTTGGTCTCGGCTGTCATTCGTGCATCTTTGATAGTCGTTACAGGTCGTCAGAAGCGCGAAAGTCCGACAACCAGTCTTACCCAGGGGTATCGCATTACCCAGTTACTGGGTTGTGGAGGTCAGTTAGGCAGTAGCTCCATGTAAAATCCTGGTATTCAGCTGCATCCTGTTAGACCACAAGCTGACCTGAATGATGATGATGATGATGATGATGATGATAGTGAATCTGTCCAGTCGGTTCTTGAAGTAGTTCAGTGTGGGAGCCGTTATAACATATTCCGAGAGCCTATTCCATATAGTTACAACTCGCTTAGGCAATAATTGCATCAAATGCTCTCTTGGCAAAAAATGTTTCCACTTTTTACCATTTTTTCACGCACAAAGTCGAAAAAAATCGAATTCTAGTGTGGATTGTATTGTATTTTTAACAACAACACATACACTACCAAAATTGCGAGGATTAACGATCATCCAAAGGTTTATCCGCGATAAAAAAGCCATTGATATGTATCTGTATGCGAACCATCACTTCGATAGTTTTCCGTTTCTTCCTGAAAGCGGAACTAACCAACTGCAACAGATACTTTTTCGTATTTATAATAAAATTATAAGTACTGTCTACACAACTGTGCATACCTCTTCGGGGAACACAGGCGTAATGTTTAATAATTATAAGTAGGATTGCCATCGAGAACCAGATTTTGTTTAACACTTCTAGTCCAAAACACGAATATACTTTTAAAATTTAACCCTGTAAAATACTAAATTAATTATTCTTTTGTCGACAGATCACCTCGGACAGAACAGTACCAACGATATCTTGGCATTCCGAGCAGTACTCAAGTTGACGCCTTCGTTCCCAACCAACCCGGATTATGAGTGAGTACCTAATTAAGAAGTTCTTAATTAAAACTACTAAGCGTAGCGAGGTGAAAAGCTGAAAATTTAAAATATAATAGATAAAAAAGAATAAAGCCATTTATGTATTGGAAAGTCTTTCTTTGAAGGCTCCAAATTGAAAACAGGTTTTTAGTAAAATTGCTGATTCCCTTAGATTCCCGCTTAAAGTCCAAAAATTTGAATATTTTTGGACAGAAAACGTGGAGCGAGATCCCAACCTATGAAATGGTGCTCAAAACTTCTGGAACGGAAATTCTTATGCTAGACTTGCGTATCGTACCCAGGCCGCCACGTTCCGCAGCTCAAGCAGTCCCGCTTGCAAACAGTCGACCGACCATGCAGTTTAATGAACTGAACAATAATTTTAATCGAAAAATATTAGCCTAGTCAACAAGGTTGGTAGCAAGGTCAACACTGTGTCCAGTTATGGCTATTAGAAACTCTCATAACATAACATTATACCTCTAACCCTCGAAGGGTTAAGCTTTACCTATAGTTCACACACATTTCGCGAGTATGTACGTTTTTTTTTTGGATGCGAAATCATGAAATAACTTCTCCCGCTCTGGGCGGAGCGGGAGGGTGTGTCAGACTCTTACTGACTAAAACCCACCCGTTTTCCTTCCTGTTGCCTGTGTTGCCAGGGGATTCGGTGACCCTTTAGTACCTTCCCGCGACCTCGGCAGGCATCGGCCCTAGTGGACCCCTACATCTGTGCTGACGACATCTCTTTGAGGCGCGCGTGGAATACCGGGCGTTGAGCTACCCATTGCTCACCGTCCACAAGCCCGCGCCTACGGTGGCCGGAAATCCGCCCGGGATTCCCGAAGCCCAGGGCGTCTCCTGCGGCGGCTAGGGTCGAGAGGGCGCGAAATTTGCCTTTCCCTCAATCGTCCTGCCTCCTCCTTCGCGAGCATTACTGCTTCGCAGAAGGAGGTGACGGCTGCCCATGCCCTCTCGCTCCGTATCATGACATGACCCAGGGCCGGACGCGAGAAATCTCTGCCGCCGATCGCCTCCACGAGGACACGGCGGTGCTCTGCCCAAGCCGGGCGAGTAGGTACGTTTAAGTACCATGTAATATGGGGCGAGCCTATTGTCATTAACCGGGCACAAATCCAGATCTGCTACTGAGAAATTCCAGATGGATTGAATCCAATAACACTTTGCCCGACTTGGGAATCGAACCCAGGATCTCGTGCTTAGCAGTAGCACTTGCGACTACATAGACCAACGAGGCAGTCTCTCTTGATAAGTGAAGATAATATGCTTTCTTATGTAAACTACGCCAACCATCTAAATAATATCAATATAACAAATGCGTATCACGTTACCTATCTTCAGAAAACATCACGAAATCCCAACAGATTGCTTTATCCACAAATCTTGCAAAATAATGGAATTTCAAATGAAGATTGAAACAAATTGCGTCTGCGAAGTACGAGTAACAATTTATTAACATACCTGCGGCTGAACAGTAACTGAAAACTAACGGTAAAAGAATGTGTAAAAAATAACTAAAGTTCAAAAATTATGGCAGATGAAAATGTTGACTTTTTAAACCTTGGTTTCTTTTTTTTTGGTCTGGTTTCAGCGTATTTCTATTTTCGATTTCTGTGGGAGAGGCAATTTAATGCTTGTTAGTCTATTTACATTTACGTAGCCCAGGAAAATAAGAGTTATCTTTCGAAACAAATCTAAACCACGACAGCGCCAAGACATTGAAACTCGATGATACCTAGAGAAATAATTTAACTATTTTGGAAGCTGACAAAATTAATCCTTACTAATATACTTAACAAATGCGAAAGTGACTTTGTTTTTTTACTTACACTTTAACGTTAAAACGGCAGAACAGATTTGTATGAAATTTTGCACAGGTGTAGACCATGACTTGGATTAGGACATCAAATACTTTATCATCCCGGTTGTACGTTCCCGTGGGATAATTGCAAACATGCACGTGGGCGAAGCCACTGGCAAAACTTATTAAGAAACTAAAAGTGAAGGAGTATGAATAAAAGTGTAATACATAAACTCAAACTCAAAACTCAAAGCATTTATTTCAAATAAACCAATTACAGGCACTTTTGAATTGTCAAGGGTTCGGTCGGTCAGTCAGAAAGATGAAGCTAGTTGCCCATTCCAAAGCGTTGTAGGTACCTTTGGAGAAGAAACGGGCAAGAAACTTCACGGACACTCTTTTAAATCAACGTATTATGGTTACAAAATATTGTTTACATCATTCATTTTTAAATTATACATGAGAGAACGATGCAAAACATCTTTTTGTTACGGACGCTTTTCGTCCGTAACAAAAAGATTAACAAAACAAAAAAAAAGCAATTCAAAAATTAAAATAAGCCGTGGCAGCTAAGAGATGACCAGTCTCTACTGACGGCGGCCGTTCACGAACATGACGCGTGGATTAGCACCATTCAGCTCAGCCATTTTGAAGGGAGCTAAATGATCCAACACGCGCCACCATCAGCGAGACATTAGAGTGAGCACGACATACTCCCAGCCGCCAGGGCACATTCAAGTCAATGAAAGACGTATCCAGTAAATGGCAGCTTTATAGTACATAGTACTCACATAACAATGTGCTGTGCAACTATATACATACTTAGAAACAGTAACCGGGAATAGAATAGAACAGAATACTCTTTATTGTGTACACTATAAAACACAGAGACGCAGAGCGCACAGATAAGTAACAATCGCTCCCAAAGCGTTTCAATCTTCAAATCAGGTAATAAAAAATCAGGTAATAAAAAAGACGTTGGCAATTTCAGGCCTATTTCTATTTTACCTGCATTTAGCAAAATCTTTGAAAAGTTAATACTCAAGGAGTTGCTAAGACATTTTAATTTAAACAGCCTCCTTCATAATGAACAATATGGCTTTACAAAAGGTCGTTCGACTACAGATGCAGGTGTTGCACTGCTGAAACACGTATTTAACGCATGGAAGAACTCGCAAAATGCTATTGGAGTTTTCTGTGATCTCTCCAAAGCTTTTGATTGCGTGCAACATGACACGCTCTTGCGTAAACTACATCATTACGGTGTCCAAAATGAAGCTCTTAAAGTAATAAGTTCATATTTACATAATAGGTTGCAATGTGTAGATATTAATGGTGTGAAATCTTCCGAGCTTCTAGTACAGTTAGGTGTACCACAAGGCTCAATACTGGGTCCATTCTTATTCTTAGTATATATTAATGACTTACCATTCTATTTAAAGGGTATCTGTGACGTTGTACTGTTTGCAGATGATACCTCTCTTATTTTTAAAGTAGAAAGGAATAGACAAGATTTTGACGACGTAAACAGTGCACTCTCAATTGTGACGGATTGGTTTACGACAAATAACTTAGTTCTCAATGCTAAGAAAACAAAATGTATAAAGTTCGCTTTACCAAATGTTAGAAATCTAGAACCCAACATCGTCTTGGATAAAGAGGTTCTTGGAACTGTAGACTCGGCAGTTTTTCTGGGCATAACAGTAGATGCCAAACTTCAGTGGGGCCCTCATATATCAAGCCTAGCGGGAAGGCTCAGTTCGGCCGCTTACGCTGTCAGGAAAGTAAGACAATACACTGACGTTAATACAGCTCGGTTAGTATATTTTAGTTATTTTCATAGCGTTATGTCCTACGGTATTCTGCTGTGGGGCAAAGCCGCTGACATTCAAAATATATTTGTTCTTCAAAAACGAGCTGTTCGAGCAATTTACCAGCTAGGTGCCAGAGTTTCTCTGAGAGATTTTTTTAAAGATATTGGTATTCTCACGGTGGCATCACAATTCATCTTCGCCAACATCTTATATATTAGGCAAAATATACACTTATACATTAAAAACAGTGATATTCACAATATTAACACCAGAAATAAGGACAAATTACGTGCTCCATTTCACCGGCTTCACAAGGTTCATAACTCGTTTGTTGGGCTTGGTATTACTTTTTATAACAAGTTACCCTCTTCTTTGCTAGATTTGCCTTTTAATGCGTTTAAAACTAAAGTAAAATCCAAACTTTGTTCAAGGGCATACTATTCTATCAACGACTACTTAAATGATAAGAATTGTTGGTCGCTGTGATTAACTCAAGACAATGTTTATGTTCTTTCTCCAGAATTAGCCTACCTAGTGACAGGTTATATGAGTTCATATAATTGTTTATTTTATTTGACTGTATAAGTCAATTTATTTTAAATTTTATTTTCGTTTATTATTGACATAATCTTCTCATTACAATGTTTTTTGTTGAGTTGTATTGCAATATGTGGTTAGCTAGCGACCTCGATAACTGATTATATTATTCTTACAACCGGCAGCAAGTTCGTCATGCTCCCTTAGTTGTCACTGCTTGCGGTAGCGTCGGGGGTCGGGTTACCTCCTTCCCTCTAATATGGCGAGGGGGGTAATGGCTGATTTTTGCGTTATGCTCGTGAACGGGTGCTGCTTGTGGTGACTGGTCGTCTTGCTGACCATTGTTGTGTTTTGTTATTAGTAATTAATTGTTTATTTATTTTACTTTGATGGTCCTAGTTCATCATTTGTGACTGTTACAGCTATAGCTATATGTAAGCGGGCACGCCTTTTATGCTTGGAGGCTTTTATTTGGGCATTAAGTTCTGTTTACGTTTTTATCTCTGTGTTTTCGGTGTTTTGCTTTTCTTTTTTTTTTGTTGGTATAGTGGTGTGCTAGCTGACATATGGCTAATAATTTAATGTTTTATGTTGCACGTAATGTAAATTGTTTTGCATACTGTTGTATAGAATCCATTTTTTTTTCCTCTAACTGAACAGACAGCTGTGCTGCTGGGGAGTTTGTTGACCACTTCTTCTTCCCAGCTAAAGCACTAGGAAGTGGTGAAGGGTGGGCGTTTTGGGGGACTGTCTTATGTAATTTTGACGTTCGAAAAGTGCTGATTCTCAGCCTAGTTTGAATAAATGACTTTTGATTTTTTTTTTTTTTTTTCGTTATTCTACAACGACTATCAACGGGATTGACATAAACTTTTCGGTAGATTAAGTTGCGTCAGTCCCATCCATTTCAGGCTTTTTCACTATATAGTACACTAGCTGTACCCGTCCCGCCTTCGCACGGGTAGCACTAAGTGTTGTAGTGTGTGGTACGTGCTACACTAATAAATAATATTCTGACACCTAACGTTAAGCAGGTAAAAACCAATGTACTAGTAAATGGGGCGGATTTGGATCTTGTGGACACCACTGTGTTCTTAGATATTACTTTGGACTCGAAGCTATAGTGGGGCCCACATATAACCAAATTGTCAAAGCGGCTAAGCTCTGCAGCCTACGCGGTGTATAAAATCCGTCATTTGACTGTTGTAGAAATACCTCGATTAGTACTCGTATATTTTAGTTATTTCCATAGTGTGATATCGTACGGCATAGGCCATATTTGTGTTGCAGAAACGAGCCATTCGAGCAATTTATAACCTAAGTTGTAGGCATTCACTGAGGGATACATTTAAGGATATAAACATAATGACAGTCGCATCTCAATAATATGTCTAAGAGAACCTGATTTATGTAAAAAAGAACATTAATCTATATTCTAAACACAGCAACATTCATAGCATAAATACTAGAAACAAAGACGTACTTATTGTGCCCAAGACTAGGCTCCAAAAAATTAGTAATTCATTTAAGTGCCAAAATATATGTTTTTACAACAAACTCCCAAGCCATGTTAAAGAACTGAGCCTCAATAAATTTAACTCCGTCAAAAAGGTTTCTATAAAGTTAAAGATTACTTGGACGACAAAAAGGCTTGGGATTAATTAAGCTACTCCAAGCAACAAACTAATTTTATACTAAAGCATTTTTATACTGTCTTAGAATTAATATTAACATTTAAATTTTATTGACATATGTGTATCATATGTATATTTTTAAATTTTACTTTTTCTCAGTTAGTTTTAATGATAATCTGGCAGTTTGAGTACTTTATGTGGGCTACCCAAATATCCTTTTTTGGTTTTGTTTGTCGAGTCGTTGAGCTCCTTAATTTCTGAGTTGAGCTTCACAGTTACTGACAAATGCGTGCACTGACAGGACAGGTTCACTCAAATCTGTATGGTTCTTTCCTCAAAATACCATACATGGTCCTCAAATGATCTGACCAATATTATTTACTCATTGACATTGATGATATTTTTATATATACTCGTACAATGACATGGATATTTACTTTTCGAAGTATTTTTTTTTAATTATTGTGAATGTGATGACTATGTGGGTTATTGTTTTTATTTTTTTCTCTCAGTTAGTTTTAATCTTGGTCTGGTAGTTTGAGTCATTTAAACGGCCTACCCAAATGTCCTTTCTTTGGTATTGTTTGTCGAATCGTTGAGCTCCTTAAGTTCTGAGTTGCGATTACTGACAAATGCATGCAATCACTGGATAGGTCCACTCAATCTGTGTGGTTCTTTCCTCAAAAGACCATTTCAGACACCAATCTACATGGTCTTCACATGATCTGACCAAGATTATGTCTGGACTTTAAAAGAGACTGTGTCCTCTGAGTTTGTGTCGGCCTTTCTTCTCAGATTAGAACAGATAGGAAACGCCGAGCTCATCTAGTTTTTTTTCTAAATATGGTTGACACACGTCAATCATATTAAAGTGTTGGTACAGCCCTACTTACAGAAAATAAAATCATTTCATTTCATCATTTCATTTCATTTCCCATACGTCGATATAAGTCACAGTCAATTCTCCAACTGCAATTTTAAGTTGGTCAACTATTACTCGTTAACTTGTAAAGCCTAAACTGTGATAGTTTTTCTTTTAATTTCATTATATGAACTACTGCCATGAATTTTTTCACATCTCGCGGGGGGGTCACATTACGTGCATGGGAGGTACCCCTTTTTTTACCACTTGTGTAATTAATAAGAATACCTATGCCAAATTATAGCTTTCTAGTACTAAGCGTCTCTGAGCTACAGCGGGGACAGGCAGACAGACGGACATGGCGAAACTATAAGGGTTCCTTGTTTACTACGCAACCCTAAAAAGCTTTTTTGAATGATTTTTCAAGTAGGTAACTGATTGGCAAAACTTCTGTGTCCTAATGATACTATATAGCCAAGTAACTGCGACCAACTTGGATGTAACTCGCGCGGTTGGTCACAGTTCTAACCTAATCTTTCCTATTTGGTCCCCACCACTAGCGTAGCGTGAAATGTAACTAAGTTACGATAATGAGTGGTCAGCTGTGAATATCGATAAATGGGTGCTTTCGTCGATCGGCCCGACTACCGATTGGCACCTCCTGATATAACCGGCCAAATCACGAAATGGCGGCATATCGTGAATTGGTCAGGCAGATCACGATACGGCCATTTTTACGATCGGACCACGACATATATAACATTAATATTAAACTAACATATGTATAATGGTATGTATTGAGAGCAGTCGTGGCCCAGTGGTAACGGGCCCGACTTACGAGTTGTAGGTCGTGGGTTCGAACCTAGGCAGGCGCTTTACTATAAATGTGTAAATGATTTCATCACCACCGCTCTCAAAAACGGTGAAGGAAAACATCGTGAGGAAAGGCGACATGTCCTACAACCAATAATTCGAAGACATATGCCATCTCCCAACCCGCACTGGGCCCGCAAAGTGGATTACGGCCCACTCCCTCTTACAGAGAGGAGGCCTGTGTCCCAGCAGTGGGAACATTATAGGCTGATTATCTTATATGTATAATAAATAAATCTCGATGTTTTGTCGTCGCGTTGCTAGTTATTTTTTTAGAAAGTTTATTGTAATAGGTCAATGAACCGATGTTTTAGTTCGCTTCTATATCTATCGCGGTCTGTTTGAGTATCGGAGAAATTGATATTGAGTGTAAGTGGGCGGAAAATTGGAAATAGTTTGTTGTTTGATCTTTTCTTAGAAAATTCGATCTCTAGATAATGAGGTATTTTTGATGTTGAGAACAAAATATTATGTTTTTTTAAATACATTACAACTGTTACCTCTTTTATTCTTATATATATGCGTATTATTACCGTTCCGTGCTTGCATAATTCATCTTAGAACAAGACAGAACTTGTCAGAAAGTTAAAAATAAACAGCATAACACATAGTAACAATCCTATAATTAAATCGTGTTACAATAGAAAAGGGGCAATAAATATATATAGCGTTTTATAGCGTAGTAAAGTATGAAAATAACACCCCCTACGTGCTTCCCAGAATTGACTTAAAAGGCTACGTCGTAGCACGCGTAAGTGCTCAGCTACGCCGTAGCGTAAAAGCGTAGCAGGGTCACGTTTGATGCAATATTATTGTCGCTGGCGTTTCGGATGATTTTTATTTCAGTTAAACGACAAGTATTTTACCAACCATTTTGTTTTTTTCCATTTTGCCAACTGACTGACAATTCTGCCGTTTATATAATAAATACTGTTCTAGTGAAAATAAAAAGGTTTTGTTTATACTTATTTCATTTCTTTACTAAAACGAAGCATGAATGTTGATTCGGCACGTGACTTACTTTACTCAATGCCGTACTCAGAGTCGTTTCGTAGCAATTATAAGAATTAACTTAAGTTGACTTCTTTTTCTCTAGCCTGCGCTGTCCCATTCCTGAGTAAAGGCCAAAGGAGGTGGATAACGGTCTTATACAAGCTTAGCCCAGGAATTAACACAAATCGAACAAAATGTATTATGAAGCTATAATAAATTTTCATAGCCCTGCATATTTTTTTTCGTCGTAAAGCTTTGTGAAGGGACACCCTTCTCAAATCTGATGACTTACAAACATTTGTTTGTAAGTTGAATATTTATTCAAACCGCATTGATCAATGAGTAATCCACTGTCTTCTAGCAGATTTATTTTCACTCAAATCTAACGACTGTATCGCAAATGATTCAGCCAGTGGGGCTTGTGGCCAAGTAATAACAGCCGTACGGGTTGATGGATCAGGTTAAATTATAAAATAAATGTTGTATACCTAATTACCTCCATTATGCGTGCATTTGATGCGAGCTTGCGATCGGAACTATTCGGCTCGGGTAGCATTTGGGTGAGTTCGGGCGAGCAGTGGGGCGCGGCGCGCAAAAAAATTGGCACGGCAATGCAATGCCATGCATCACGCTAAATATTGTAAGTTTTACAAAAAAAGGTACATAATTTAAACTCTTTTAAAACGTTTACCTAGTTATTTTTTTTTGGGCACATTGTGAATCAAAGGCCTGCCCGCCAGGCCCGCCTTTGATTCATCCGCTGAGTGGCCCCTATTCCCTATAAGTCTGTGCATCCCTAGTCTAGTGTCTACGTCAAAAAATAACTTATTGGCATGATTATAAAAGTACTAAAGCGTACTCTTTCTAACACACGGGATCTTACGTATAGAAAAAAGAAATAGAAAATATAGCGTTGCATTGTTAATCTTTGAATGCCTCCCTCTATATTAGTTATAGGTCTGTGCTAAGCATAAGTGACATTTATGACAAATGCTTGACAATGATTACGAAAATAAAGAATGTGCTGCCATTACATACTTTTAAGACTGGACTTAATCTATTGATAAAATGATTTAAAAAACAAAAAACCGACTGCAAAAACACATAACTGAAAAGAGAAAAACAAGCATTATAAGCTATAGTTTTGGTCGGTCAGTCGGGTTTTTGTTTTTTAAATAATTTGTTTTATTTCCAGCTTTTTAGTCTTATATATGAAATTGACTAATTACCAGCTGTTATTTGATATCAATATTGTTGAAATTGATTTAAAAAAAAACCTTTCCCTCCATTTTTTTGTATTTGCAGATGCAATATATAAATATTATATAAATCCATCAAGCCGTTTAGGCTACAGAGCGTGCCAAAGAAATAGACATACATACATACTACATACATATATACATACATACATACATACATACATACTCTCAAAAAACATTAACCTCCTTCTGGGGCAGTCGGGTAAAAAATGAAATTGATACATTAATCAATTATTAACTATCATGTTCATTGCAGTCAAATTGTTATTTAATACGCTTTAAATACTGTTTTATTATTTTATATTCTAAAAATACTAGTGACATTTTATCAATTCTTACAATAACCATGTTCCAATTACCATCATATTTCCAAAACTGGCAGCATAAATATGGCCCCGATAACTTGATAAAAATAATCTTTTAGATTAAAATGTTTCCTGCAAAGTTTTGTCAAGTAACAAAAGCTGTGGTGGGCTTTCAAATATTATCAGTTATTTTTTTAATATAATTATCTCTTTGTCTGTGTCAGGCCACACTTTATCTATGTCCTTTGACTTAAGACGTTAAAATTGGAACGTTATCATTTAAATATTTTGACAGTTTAAGAGCCTTTCAAAGTTGTTGCCAAATGATAAGATAAGCTGGTTAATTAAGGTTAACGATTGATATTGTTAAGTGACTTCCGGCAGTTAGACGAATTTAAATTATCTGTTATCAATTTCCAATATCGAGAGTTTCCCTATTCACCGGTTCGGGGAACTTATTAATATCACGCCCGTAGCGTGATGTTAATTATGTTTAATGTCACGCCTGTATTAAGTTATGTTTAAGTCCCATGTAATAGGTGGCGAACCAATTGCCATCATTCGGGCACAAATCCAAACTCCGGGATGCTACTGAAAAATTCCAGATGGAAAAACCCAATAATTGCATGCTTTTTTTTTTTTGGGTGGGAAATCATCAAATAACTTCTCCCGCTCTGGGCGGAGCGGGATGATGTGTCAGACTCTTACTGACTAAAACCCACCCGTATTCCTTCCTGTTGCCTGTGTTGCGGGGGCCTCGGTGACCCATAAGTACCTTCCCGCGACCCCGGCAGGCATCGGCCCTAGTGGACCCCTACTTTGTGCTGACGACATCTCTTTGAGGCGCGCGTGGAATACGACGCGCCGTCGACCCGGGCCTGGTCCTTACCGGACGGTGAGCTACCCATTGCTCACCGTCCGCAAGCTCGCGCCTACGGTAGCCGGAAATCCGCCCGGGATTCCCGACGCCCTGGGCGTCTCCTGCGGCGGCTAGGGGCGAGAGGGCGCGAAACGTGCCTTTCCCTCAACCGTCCTGCCTCCTCCTTCGCGAGCATTACTGCTTCGCAGAAGGAGGTGACGGCTGCCCATGCCCTCTCGCTCCGTACCATGGCCTGAACCAGGGCCGGACGCGAGAGGTCTCTGCCGCCGATCGCCTCCACGAGGACACGGCGGTGCTCTGCCCAAGCCGGGCAGACCTCCACCGTATGCTCCACCGTGTCCTCCGGGCGATCCACACAGTGGTGACACCCGGACGTTTCCTCCCGCCTTATCCGACACAGGAACCTCCCGAAGCTGCCGTGTCCGGTGAGGACCTGCGTCAGGCGAATTAAAATTATCTGTTATCAATTTCCAATATCGAGAGTTTCTCTATTCACCGGTTCGGGGAACTTATTAATATCACGCCCGTAGCGTGATGTTAATTATGTTTAATGTCACGCCTGTATTAAGTTATGTTTAAGTCCCATGTAATAGGTGGCGAACCAATTGCCATCATTCGGGCACAAATCCAAACTCCGGGATGCTACTGAAAAATTCCAGATGGAAAAACTCAATAATTTCATGCTTACCGCCAGCGCTTTCGACCACTAGACCCTTATTTCCTTCAATATTTGATTTAATATTACCACAAAGACCACTCTAAACGTACAACAGACTGCACGTCGGTGGTAACACTTTGACCAAGAGCTGGCATAGCGTTTTACAAGAGCTGGCCTAGCGTAGTACACGAGCTGGCCTAGCGCAGTACGAGAGCTGGCCTAGCGTATTACGAGAGCTGGCCTAGCGTATTACGAGAGCTGGCCTAGCGTATTACTAGAGCTGGCCTAGCGTATTACGAGAGCTGGCCTAGCGTATTACGAGAGCTGGCATAGCGTAGTACGAGAGCTAGCCTAGCGTACGAATTTCCATAGAATGCGAGGCCAGCTTTGGTTTTGTTACCACTGGCGGCGGTGCTGCCTTCTGTAAGACGTTATAATTAACTCTTCAAGACTGCCACAGGAAGCTACTAAAATGACAATATCCAAGGCCATACTATTATTTCTATCAAAAGGAGTTTATTTATAACTAAAGGTGAAAGAACTGTGTAGCCCAGTTCAATTTTTATCACTTTGTAGTGTTTATTTTTGTAGTAGGTTGTTTTCTTTGTGTATTCTTGAGAAAAAGCAGTCCCCATAACTGCCTTTTTTACTTTTGTTGCAATCCCCCTACAACAATTGTGCACCAATACTTGCTATGTAATTATTATAACATCATCAACATGGCCGAAAGGGATTGAATACGTATAATCAAAAACTGTTCATTCGATGTTAACAATATAGGACCACTGCGCATCTTCTAACAAATAAAAAAAACAGGTAAATTGGCCCAGTAATCACAGAGAAATCGGTGTACATACATACGGTACTTGAAATCAAAACTCCTCTTTGCTGAAGTAGGTTAATAACAACAAGTTTATAAATAACTAAAGGTGAATGCACTGTATGACCCAGTTCCATTGTGAGTGGAACCCTCTGTGTTTGTCAAACGATGAGAAGGATTATATCCTAGAATTTACTTAAGCACGAGTTGGGCTTTATTGGTTTTCATAGGAAAAGTTTTATTCGGCTAAGTCGGGACAGTGCATTCTAATTCAATATTCAAATCAGTCACTCGCAAAATATACTACAATACAATACAATAATATGCACTGGCATTGGATTAAGCTAACTTACACAAAACATCACGCCTGTTTTCCCCATAGGATTACGCAGAGGTTACCTATAGTAGGGATGGCGACCTGAGATCGATTAATCGAAGAATCAATTTCTTGGACCAAAGCAATCGATTTTTTTAATCGATATCCAGTACAGAATCGATATTTCACCCTAGAAAATCGAAATTCGATTTTTCGTTTTAATAATAATAATAATATTCTTTATTTTTCGGACAACAGTGATCCATCGTGTTAGTAAGCAAAACAACATAACTTATTTCTAATGTTAGTAGCTGAGATACAATAGAGAAAAAAAGGGTAAATAGTATTGTGAAAAGGACATCTTCGGTTTAATGTCCAGTGATTGTCCTTCTCACAAAACCTTTAACAATCGGAGAGTCGATACTCTCCGCCACTGTTTTTGGGATGCTGTTGCCACTCGCCCGCAACCTTGACAACAGCGACGCGGTTTTCTTACGAATGACGGCGTGGAAGCCGAAGGTTTTGCGCAAACATAGCAGAAGCGCTGCACCATCGTGGCAGTCCCAACATCATCCTAAAAATATTATTATATTGTACGCGTAGGTCATCTAACGTTCTTTTAGTACTTTTACTAAACTGCTACACTGGGCGAATCTTCGGGCCAACATGTTACCTCGGACCGCCAGTGCCCTACGCTCTCTTTCAATATCAGCATTGTCGTTAAGGTTGTCTGTGAGAAGATGCCCCAGATATTTGAATGTTGTCACTCTTTTGACGTTCAAGCCGTTTAGGGTAATGTCAGGTATAGTATCTGGGCATTCACACTTCTTAACGTTATACACAAGTCCGTGTGAGGCAGCATACGCCTGACAGACCCGAAGCATTTCATTTATCGCACCTGGCGTCGGCGCCAGCAACGCCATGTCATCAGCGTAGCTGATGCTGTTTGTTTTTATACCATGGATGCTGCATCCCACCCTCATATTGCTGAGGTTCACGATTAGGCCATCTATATATGTGCTAAAAAGCCTTGGAGATGTCAGACCACCCTGCCTTACACCGCATTCCAACCTGTATGTATCAGAGAGTGCATTGGACCACCTTACAACATTTTCTTGATTCCCATACCAATACCGTAGGATCCTGAGCACTCCGGCCGGTACACCTCTATCCTCAAGCTCTCTCCTGAGTACATCATAATTTACCAGATCGAAGGCACTGGAGAGATCCAGAAAACAGGCGTTTTCCGATCAGTGTAATACTGGACGGTATGTTTGAGATTTACTATGGCGCTTTCCGTTGACAGTCACGGAAACAGATTCTTTCAAAGTGGAATCAATCATACCGTCCAGCACTTTTGCCAATGTGTTTGCGAGAGATATAGGTCGATAGTTTGACTTATCTGATATGTCGCCCGTTCTATTCTTAATTATGGGAATCACTAGTGTTTTCATTAGTCCCGCCGGCAAGTAAGAGTGACTAAGGCACATGGTATAAAACACCGATTTGATATTTTTGGCCGTTTTGATAAGAACCTGAACCGTAAATTATTTATAATTAGTGAAGAATGTATTGTTCATTTAATTACTCAAAAACTCGCTAGATGGCTTTGTACTTAGTTTCTTTGGTCGCTCGTAAATAGGTAAAAGAAATAAATAAAAAATACGTTTGTATTACAAACGTATTTTTAACATTAACAAAGAAATACAAACTCGAAAAATCCACAAATCGTAAGTTTACCTACCTATTTACATACTTTGAATTCTGTGGAACTAGCATAGTATAAACCTGTGCATAATACCTACTTCTTTTAATTCTAAATAATTGTAGTCTTACATTTATTGTGCCATGACATTAACTCAAACTATGTATTTTAACAGCAAATCTGTTATAGAATTATTATCATTGTTGATACAGATTAATTGCATGATTTGCAAACGTATCTATCATTATCACTAAATACTGTACACTTTAGTGCTCAATACTGTCCACAGACAGTATGTTGATCAGTAAATACTAAAGATTGTTACTGATGTAATGATATAATGATGTAAGGATTATGTAATATCAATATCATCACTTTACTGCATAATGATTAATACGAAAAAAACATTAATATTTGGGTGTTAATTATGTGTTTTTAACCTGATAGGTATTCCCATGCACATAATCCCTTAACTTCCAGATTACTGATGATGATTATGTTTGCGAATCATGTTGGGAACTGGCAATGGCTGCTGTAAATCGGACTTTGCAGCAAGATATTTCTGCCAGTGATGAACAAGTTGCGCACACGTCATGGCTCTCGTGTGTTATCTAGGATGGGCTAGCCATCAGGATAATGTATCAGCTCCGGCAGAATTCCTGGACGATATTGTAATTAGAGAGGATGAATAAAATATAATTAAAAATCTTGATACTTAACTGTTTTATTTTACCCCTAAATTAATTCTGCATAGCAGTATTATCCCTGTTAGCCTTGTAGTTGTCATCTACCCAGGATTCATAAATATTATGGAGGATAAGGAAAAAGCCTCCATGAGTGCATTGAGGGCAATAAGCCTCTATACTTCCTATGCTGACTGGCTAATCTTTCCACGTTTTAATTTTAATGCAGGTACCTACTTAAGTAAGTTTATGCCGATAGAAGATAAGGATTAAGGGTCCCATTGTAAAACTTGGACCTATTTTATAATAATGCTATAGATAGCTATTAATTCGTATTTTAAGTGTTTTTCTTTGACACAATGCATCAATCTTATTTTCATAACCTCAAAATACAAAAATGTTAATATCTTTTTTTTTTCATGTCCCGAGAATGAAAAGTCTCAGTGATTATGTTTAAGTAATTAAACGGTTTTATATTTTTTTTCAACATAGACGCTTCAAATCGATGTCAGGTAAAATGTAGTATGGAAACTTGCCATTGTTCTTTATTTGCAGCAATCATTTCGTGGGCTCCATTAAAGGATTCACCTTAAGTAATCCTAAAGTAGAGTGTGACAAGTTCTCAGCTCCAAATTCTGAACTCAGAAACCGGATGTAATACTAGCTGGTGTTAAGAAAGAACCCTCATGACTAACAGTTTTTAAACTACGCTACTAATCTTGCAGGCTTGCTAATAATTTTACTACAACTTGAGAATTTTATAAATTAATGTCCAAGATTAACTGAGACGTATGAAGGCGCCGCTCCACAGCACCCCACTGCTAAGCTACGCACGTGTAGTTTTCGCTTTGTGTGAAAATGTAGGTGGGATCGTATACTGCAACCAGGGCTATATATAATTGTTATTTTTGGGAACTGGTACTATTGGCCTTGGTGTGATAGCGGTACGAGAGTACAGAGAGTACAGTACTACCGTACTGTTACTATTGGTAACGACGTAATTCCTGTACTATTGATATTTCTAATTAGTATTGGTACTGTACCGGTATCAAAACTGGTACTAAATAAATATTTCCGTAAGGTAGAGTAAGAATACAGATATAGGAAGAAAAAGGGATAGTTAATATGCATTTGAAAAATAACTTTAAAATATTTATTTTATTTTATTATTTATTTACACACAGTAAACTATATAGAGATACGACAGAATTATAATTTTGAGTCCAAAGATAAAAAAAACGAGAATTGTGGTAGGTACGCGGCGGGTACCTGAATTTGATAACGGTACTTGTTAGGTGAAGTGCCGGTAGACGTCTTGTACCGGTACCTGGTACCGAAATGGCAAGAAACGCTAAGTACCGGTACAGAACTTGTGCTTTTGGTACCGGTTTCAAGTCCTGAACTGCGACCCACGGCTACGCATGGATACGTGGCTATTAAGCATAAGAACCGCGTTCATAGGTTTGTTGCACATCACCAAGTGGCAGTAGACGGTCGACTCAACGTTCAAGATACACAGTGCAGTACTCGCCCAAAGTCAAAGTCAAAATATTTATGTCAAATAAGCACATTTAAGGCACTATTGAACGTCAAAATTTACAAAAAATAGAATTGATTCCATTTTTTAAAATAAATAATGGAAACCGGACATTTTTTTTGTACAGTTGGTTAAGAAGCGGTAGTTAAGCACTCTGGGTACTTCACGGCTTTTTGTCGGTATTGTTGATAACTAAAATAATATTATGTCTTTCCCACAGGACGCTGTGTCAAATGATTCGAGAGATGTCGGCAGCCCCTCCATTCTGTGTGCCAAACTACCACAAGATCTTTGAAGATACATCGGTAAGTGTACTAAGAACTTTCTTAATGACGTCATCACGATTTTTTTTATGACCTTTCCCCTCACTAGCGATATGAATAAACCTACAAAAAAAAACCGAAGGCAATATTTGTTTAGTGCGGGTATCGAGCCGTGCCCCGTATCACAAAAGCCTGTCGGTCGACCACCACTGTGCTAACCGTACCGTCAAACTAGTAGTTAAAAATAAATGGTTATCATTAGCTCAGTTCTCGACCCTCTTTAATTCATTTAAAGACCACTTGAGAGTTTGAAATTATAATTATGTAATTACTAAGTACTGCGCATCTTCACAGTTAAGTTAATTAGTAAAAGTTACTCTGTACTTGCTAATTTCAACGTGAATATTATTCTGCCTTGTTTGAAAACATTAGCGTTTGAAACCAAAACACGTTTTGAAAAAAAATCTCGATACAAACTAACGTTAAACTAACCTCTTACGTTGAGTTCTAATCCAAAATATCTGCATTAAATATCAACATACGTTACGTATTTCATTAATAACAAGAACGTCTTATTTGGATGCAGAACTTAGTTGCTTTTTATTTTCGATTACTTAAACCAATTTTGAGTAAATAGATAATTGCTTCATATTTTGCAATAAATTACAAGCATTGTGTCATCGCGCTTCTCTTTCTTTTCTATGCAATCTGACAGTGACCGCGGTTTAGGTGTTGTCAGCGTCTTAAGAAACATAACATAACACGCCTTTAATCCCCGAAGCGTTAGGCAGAGGTGTACCTGTAGTACACCTACATTTCGCCAGTTATATTTAAGTCCCATGTAATAGGGGGCGAGTCTGCGACTAATCCTTCAGGGATGACAGGTGTGATGTTATGGTACTTCGATATCCGCTGGTATTATTTTCTATTTGGTTGGTCTATTTGCTTCCATACTTAATATTATAAATTTGAAAGTAACTCTGTCAGTCTGTCTGACTGTCTTTGTTATTTTTCACAACTAATCCACACAAAACATTTCCTCACGATCACCATTTCACCGTTTTGGGAGCCACTATCACCTACACATTAGTGAGATGCATTGTAATATTTACAATAGAATAACACGCTACGAGTACCCATCGTGTTATTCTATTTGAAATATTACATCACATGCACATACACACATAAATCGATACCATGCAGTAGCACGGTATCGATTATGCTTAAAATATATCGATAAGGATCTAATGTATGGGCATCCCTAATCCTTGTTATGTTATGTCAATCAACTCAACTGTCAAGTTATTGCATTCACACTGACCTAGAAGATTTACTGAGTAAAATACTACTTAGTAAGTTGATTTAACACCAAATAAGATAGGTACATAATTACTTAAATGTTTTACTGAATCTCTTAGTTTAACTAGCCACGTACAGGCAATAGAAATAACAGTGGTGACATGACAGACATTTCCTAGCGTGTATTTTAGAAGTATTGAAAGGATTGTTTCTTACTAAATATAACCTCAAAATCTTTGTTTTCTTTTTAGTTAAATGCTTTCTGCAAATTGTCCGTCATTAAACTTTGTCTTCATGGGCCTGTAATTTAGAATTCGCAAAGTAATTTTCCTTAGCTGTTGGTTCTGGGGCGAAAGATGTATGGATGCAGAACAATCTCCTTTGGCACACAGATAGTTTTTAACCTAGATTAACACAGGGCACTTTTAATCCCGGTAGAACGTTCCCGTGGGATATTTTCCGATTTTTAATAATAATAATGATTCATTATTTTATTAGATCTATGACAAGACTACTTTATAAGTTTAAATAATTTAAAATTGTCGCAGCAATACTATGTTAGTGTATTTTATGTATTATACTCATCTTAAAACGTCTTTATTTATTAATAACAGATAATCTTTAAACATACGCCCCAGAAAGACATATAGTGACCTCATTAATGATGTTCTTCAAAAAGGTCAGGTGCGTAGTACTCGCAACCGGCGTGCGTGTATCACCAGATGTATGAACGTAAACGAAGCAAAAGGAGTATGTAAGGAGCGTAGCAGGTGGCGTTCTATAGGTTCTGCGTACCCCATGGGAAGAAGGCGTGAGTTTATGTATGTGTATGTAACATATTTTTTATTTTCTTTGTTCTTTGCACCTGTTTTGGTTCGTAGCGCTAGTTTTATGATTATTATTGAATATATTATATAGATAATTTTAATATATTTTATGTATGTATGTATTTTTGTATATACGTAAATGGTACACCACAGACTATCTGCAGTATTGTCTCTCCTTTCCCCCCTAATCCATCCAAAGGTTGTCTTTAAAAGATCGCTTTTAGCTATAAGACCGCCCATTGTGTCACCCTATGTAAAATTCCTACATTTATATCTGTAATTTTTATGGTGTACATAATAAAGAGTATATTCTATTCTATTCTGATCTTTATTTATATACTTTATTATACGTGTTATCATTTTTCGACGACAATCTCAAGCAACATGAAAATATATTTATTGTAACGTAAGTAAAAACAAAGATCTGATCAGCATATTTTTTTAGAAGTTGGGTTTTAGTAGTTAGAAAACCAAAACCGGTTTTCTGACAACACAGCTAACGAGTACCCTTTCACGGCATGGGAGGATTTTAGTTCCTCGAATATTATCATACTAAAATATTCCTACAGATGTTTCACGCACGTTCCGAGCCACAATAGGGTCATAATTTGTAACACGCCGACAATATGGCGACTACATACACAACACTTAACCCTCCTAAGTCTGACCTATTTCCTAGTTCTTTGATCTGACCAGGGACGGTATTCTTGAAACCCTTGAAGTATTTACTAATCTTTTATCGGTAGAGGAAACTATAAATATATTGTCCATTGTTGAGAAAACTTTACATTATTGTAGTTGTAAGGTTCCTTAGTCCTATTGTTCGATGTGTCTGTATGTAGGTTAAAAGATTTGTGAATGTGTTTTTATATCCGACGCCGTTGAATGAGAAAGTTTAAAAAAAATATTGTAGGTTTGTTACATTTTTTGATGATTTGGATGAATTTTGTCACACGGCTAGACCATGTCCTCTTTTTACACATTGCATACTTTATCCGGGTCTCTGGAGGAGTTTCCCTAAAAACCGGGTAGGCAACATTTAATGTTCATTATTTTTGTAAACGAATAAAAAACTGTACCTACATGTATAAGTAAATGTTTCGAAAATTCAGGCCGTATTTGTAAAATCATGAATTAAAACGGACATTATTTTTCCACTTTATTTGATTTTAAAATAGTCCCATTTTGGTTATGTTTTACAATGGAAACTAATAAGTAATTTAAATTAGAGTTTGTTTGAAAGCAATATAGAATGTGTACAAAATATAATGTATTATAAGCTCGAATAATAATCGGACATAACACTATTTTATTAAAGATGTCTTTTTTAAGAGATCATGATTTTTTGAATGGTAATCAGAAGAACATATTATGAGGAAAAGTCCATAAGAAACAAACAAAATAAGGCATTTGTGACATCTACAAACCCGCACTAGGCCCGTGTGGTGAATTACGGCCCACAGCCTCTCACAGAGCTGATGTCGAGTCCCGTGGGTAATTGAGATAGTAATATGTTTTTTTTTGTCACCCGAAATGTCACAAATTCATTGGTTGTAATAAAACACAATATGTTTTTGTTGTCATCCGCAACTTACATTTATGTACTATTGGTTCTAGAAAATGGTTGTGTGCTTCCAGTCTTAAATTGTGCTAAGGTACGAAACTTTTAATTTTAGAATTCATTATAGAAATGAAAAATAATTATATTTTGCACCAGCACAAAATATAATTATTTTCCGTCAAAAAAAATGTTTAGGTCTTTCTACCAAGCTCTATATTACATCAGATTATTAATGTTGTCTCCTGTAAACATTTGAGATTTTCAAGCCAATGATCATTCAAGTAAAAAGACAAAAGACGGCGTAACCTAGGCTACTTTTTCTGGACACAAAATATTCAAATGGAAATTCTGGCCTCCATTTTGAATATTTAAAAGTGGTTGGACAAATAGAGGGTAAGCATTGAGTGGATTTTTATTATCATAATTTGTATGACATTTATTTTTATTTTGGAGTTTTCTTAGTTCATTTTAGGTTGGCTGCTTGTTTTATTTGTTTGACAGTTATTATACAAAGTATCTATTAATATGACGTAAGCTTTTGATTACGGCGATCATGACATTCTATTAAACAAGTTAAGCGTATATGGAATAAGGGGAAATGTACTAAAACTTATTAAATCATGCCTTAGCGATCGTAAACAATACACGGAAATAACTAGAATTTGCCCTAAGACGAAGAGTGAAAGAAAATCCAAACCGATCCAAAGTACGAACAATAAAATATGGCGTGCCACAGGGCAGCGTCCTTGGACCACCCCTTTTCTTAATTTATATACGATTTGCCACGTCATGTTGATAATCCAATGGTATTATTTGCCGATGACAGCACCGCGTTAGTAAGATGTAAACATCGTATAGCTTGACAAAAACAACTTAGTAGTGATAAACTAATATAACGCAGTTCCATCAACGACCAAGTTAAAGTAGCACAATTTTTAGGAATTTACATTGACAGACAACTAAATTGGCAACCACAAATAGAGGAAATTTTCAAAAGGATGAATACAGCGGCATATGTCCTTTCAAAGTTGTCTTTAAAAATTGTCATTCAAACAACATTAGTAGCTTATCATGGTCTGGTTGGCATGGTCTGCAACTGATGCAAATCAGTTCTAAGATTTGATCAACGCGGTGAAAACCGAAAGTGATCACCGAATGGTAAGAGGCACATTGAATTTAAATATCAAGCTGGAAAGATCTCGACTGATGAAGTCTACGCTCAGCCCAGCACCGATCCAAGTCCAAAACCCCGAGAGCTTTCAGCTCGAACTTCAGAATAATTTCGAGTGCCTACGGAGCTCCGTGGACGATTATAACGATGGGTTCGTGGAAACTGTCCATACGGTCATGTCTAAGATCTTCAAGACCCGTCGTATGAATAGAAACAAGAAGCTCTCTGATCCTACTATACGGCTCATGGAGAAGAGGCGCGAGATGATCCTGCAGTCTTCAGTTGATGCGCTCAAGTACCGCCAGCTCAATAAACGGATCTCTAAGTCCTTAAAAAGCGACCTTCGCCGCTTTAATACAGAGCACATTAAGGACGCAATAAAGGCTCCAAGGTCTTTACAAGAGATCTGTCTATCAGGCAGAGCCAGCTTGTAAAACTGAAGACCAATGATGGCAAGATCGTATCCGCCAAACATGAGCAGTTGAGAGAGCTCGAGAGTTTCTATGGACAGTTATACACGTCAACAGGTAACCCTGGTATGAATCTGGCAAACGACCCAAGTGCTAGATTGACCCGACACTAACCGAAGACATCCTGGACGTCAGCTTGTACGAGATTAGGATGGCTCTGAAGCAGCTCAAAAACAACAAGACGCCGACAATGGGTGATGACGGAATTACGGCTGAACTTCTGAGGGCCAGTGGAAAACCCGTTCTCAAGGCCCTCCAGAAGCTATTTGGTTCCGTCATACTCGAGGGCAAAACGCCACAGGCATGGAACAGAGGTGTGGTGATACTGTTCTTTAAGAAGGGAGACAATACCCACCTTAAGAATTATAGGCCCATCTCCCTTCTGAGCCATGTCTACAAGCTGTTTACAAGAGTCATCACGAACCGTCTCGCGCGCAGGTTTGACGACTTCCAGCCTCCCGAACAAGCCGGATTTCGTAAAGGCTTTAGCACTGTAGACCACATACATACGCTGCGGCAGGTTATACAGAAGACCGAGGAGTATAACCTGCCTCTCTGCTTAGCGTTTGTGGACTACGAAAAAGCCTTCGATTCGATCGAGACATGCGCTGTACTGCACTCTCTTCAACGGTGCCAGATCGACTATCGGTACATCGAGGTGCTTAAGTGTCTGTACGAAAACGCCACTATGTCAGTCCGACTCCAGGACCAAACCTCGAAACCTATCCTTCTGCAGCGAGATGTAAGGCAGGGAGACGTTATCTCTCCGAAACTGTTCACCGCTGCACTGAAAGATGTCTTCAAGGTTCTGGACTGGAAAGGGCCAGGCATCAACATCAATGGCGAGTACATCAATCACCTTCGGTTTGCCGACGATATAGTTGTCATGGCTGAGACTATGGAGGACCTCAGTACAATGCTCGATGACCTCAGTAGAGCTTCTGAAAGAGTGGGTTCTAAAATGAACATGGACAAGACAAAGATCATGTCAAATTCCCATGTTACACCCACTCTCATGAAAATCGGAGACGCTACGCTCGAAGTTGTGGACGAGTATGTTTATCTAGGACAAACTGTCCAGTTAGGTAGGTCCAACTTCGAGAAAGAGGTCAAACGTCGAATCCGACTCGGCTGGGCAGCGTTCGGGAAGCTACGCAATATCTTCTCGTCCCACATACCACAGTGTCTCAAGATGAAAGTCTTTGACCAGTGCGTGTTGCCAGTGATGACCTATGGCACTGAAACGTGGTTGCTTACAATGGGCCTTATCAAAAGGCTAAAAGTCACTCAAAGGCCAATGCTTGGAGTTTCCCTACGTGATCGAATCAGAAATGAAGAGATCCGCAGGCGAACCAAGGTCACCGACATAGCCCGAAGAATTGCCAAACTTAAGTGGCAGTGGGCAGGGCACATTGCTCGCAGAACAGATGGCCGATGGGGCCGAAAGGTTCTGGAATGGCGACCGCGTACCGGAAGACGTAGCGTTGGAAGGCCTCCTACAAGGTGGACCGATGACCTTGTGAAGGCCGCAGGAATCCGCTGGATGCGGGAAGCACAAAACCGGTCGAAGTGGCGGTTCTTGGGGGAGGCCTATGTCCAGCAGTGGACGTCTTTCGGCTGAAATTAATGATGAATGAATGAATGAATGGACCTAATATACATTTATTTTTAATTTTTTTTGAAAGTAACATTTTAATTTGACATTTTTCAATATTAATTAGTATGTATAATTGTAATTAACTATAACTGTGACATCTTAATTTCTAATTTTATTTCGAGATAGCTTCGTACCAATTTTTATAACTTTTGCGTGCCTATTTCCAGGCAGAATGTACATGGGTCACTCCTATCTACTCCACCTGTATTTTTAGGGTTCCGTACCCAAAGGGTAAAACCCCTATTATTAAGACTCCGCTGTTCGTCTGTCTCTGTCTGTCCCTCTATCACCAGGCTGTATCTCATGAACCGTGATTGTTAGACAGATGTTTTTTTTTTAATGTAACCTACATTCGTTGCAAATAAATTATTGACTGATTGATTGATTGATGACCATGTCAATAAAGTAAGTAGATAACTTGGAATTAGTATAATCTGTAGGTGAACAGTGCTTCTTTTTTCTTAATGTATCTCGACAATCATCTTATTTCCTAATACAAACGAATTTCCATGTCCATCTATTATTCGATTTTATCGTGTATAATGATTTGAATTCAGAACTAAGTACTTCTGAATTTTTTATCAGTTGCAAAGGGCAACTAATAGAAATCCGACTACTGACGAAACACGTAGTTTACCGGGAGACACTAAGCAAACAGAAGCACTGTACTTTAAAGTACTTACTAATTCCATGGTCCTATGCTAGTAGTTCTGCGAACAGTAGACCTTGCGAGCACTAACTTTTTTGCAACAATTAATATACCTCTATAGTTATTTGATTTTAATAGGTGACAATATATTGTCCGAACAAAGCTGCACTTCGCTCGGAGCCAATCTTTGCTTTTGCTGCAGGCATATTCTATAATACCTATCCGGATATATCCGGATAGTAAGCAAAGGTCAACATCGAAAGAAGAGTTGCAGTTTTGGTGTCGCTTAATTTCAAGAAAAAAACAGTTAAAGCGCTTTACTTTGTATGCATTAGCTTTTTTCATTTGTGCAATCAAATAAAAAAACTAATGCATACAAAGTAAAGTAATTATTTCATATAATTTACATACTTTCACTCATGAACGCTCCGAGACAAAACAGATATTTTTTTAAATCTGACTATCAAAACGCAATTATTTGCAATATTTAAACTCAGAACTGGGACGGTAGCTTTGTAGTTACCATACTCACCAGAATAAGGTAAGTCATTTATATAAATTAAAAAACAAGAATGGAATGGATGAATCCTGCAGATCGCTTGCCATTAATATCAACCCTCTGAATTCATCATACCATAGTGGTGCAGATTCCTGATGAGTGTAGCATGATGTACGCACTCGGTGGCCTTAGACAAGTTGCAGAAAATGCCAAGAGCATCCTGCGACTCCTCCCAGGCCTCGAATATGCTCAGCAGTAATTCCACGCCCACGTTTGTAGTTCCAGTTTGGTTTTACCCTTCGTACAACCAAACTGTTTCAGATGAAGTAAATTTATTTATTTATTTATTTATATATACTTTATTGTACACCACAAAAAATACATGACAAAAAATAAATCAAACACTGCAAAATATACAATGGGCGGCCTTATCGCTTTCTGCGATCTCTTCCAGGCAACCATAGGATGGACAGTGATTTGCCTGGACATAAAGTGGGGCTGTCGTTGGTGTAAAAAATAAATAAATACAATATACTAAAATTGATACACAGATATATATATATATATATATAACCTAAATAATATATACATAAATACATACATATTAAATGTATAAGCAACGAAAATAAATGAAGACTATAGACAATTACAGTTACGAGAACAAGCTCACAGCGACAAGTAATGTTCCTTTACCAGTCTTTTAAATGCGAGTAACGATTGCGCGCGTTTTATTTGAACTGGCAAAGCATTCCACAAACGAGTGGCCTGGACAGTAAAGGATTTGTCGACGAACGTTGTGGAATGCATAGGCATTTTAAGCTTCAAGTTATCTGATGACCTTAAAAATTTCGTGTGGGAGTCGCCAAGAAACTGGAAACGTTCCTTGAGATAGAGAGGGGTGGAAGGGGAAAAGAGGACATTATACAAAAGGGAAAGAATATGAGCATTCCGGCGAAGGCGAATTGGTAACCACTTGAGCTTCACACGAAATTCGGAAACATGGTCAAATTTACGCAAACCGAATATGAACCTTATACAAAAATTTTGAAGCCGCTCAAGTTTATCAAGTTGGTCTTGGGTAAGTTCAAGATAGCTGGTTAAAAATTAAAATTAAATTATGTGTATTGAAATGTCCAAACATTTATTTTTAAATTATTTTTTTCAAAGATTTTGCTCAATGTAGGTAATATCGAATAGGCCAAAAATTCGTAAGATCAGTTGTGCTGCCAGATTTGAACAGTGGAATTACATAGCTGAGTTTCATCAGATCAGGAAATATACCAGATGCAATAGAAGATATTTAAAAAAATGCTAAAAAGGGTGAAATAACAATTATTAAAGACATGGTATGTACTGATTATCCTCAAATATCAGCAGTTTTTAAAATGTCTTTAGTGCTAGCTGTGAATTTAAAGTGATTATCACATTATTTTAGTACGAGTATTGAGTAAGCAGAAGTGGAAGACGACGATGACAGAGTTTCGGTTGTTAAAATGGGAATATTAGTGAAGAAATTTTCAAACTCAGTTACCACCTCCACGTCTGCCTTAATATCTACATCACTGATTTTTAGATGGAAGTCACGATTCCGTACTATCATTCTTCCCGCGTCAGAATGAATAATATTCCAAGTTGTTTTCATTTTATTTCCAGAAGTTTTTACTTTATTTTTAATGTGTATGGCTTTTGCTGAGGAACAGGCTCTGTTAAAAGTTTAAGAATAATTCTTAACCAATTCTTTAAAAGATTAATCATGGTTGTATGTTTTTTCATGATACCATTCATATAACCTCAGCCTACTTTTGTAAATACCTGGTGTTGCCCAATCACTAAATATATCGCGATCACAAACAGGCAATGTTTTTGAGGTGAATACCTTCCTAAATTCACAATTGGTAAGGTGAAATAGTAAAGTATATGCTCGATCCGGATTGGTGTGATAAGGCAAACCCGATAGTTTTTCCATTTAATTATTTTTAAATGGTTCTAAGCGACTTTTGTTTACAGGAATAAAACTCACAAGATATCTTTGAGCCCTGACTATTTTCTGAGTGGCCACAGTGATCAGAGTCCAACTCATTTATGTATAATTGCTGGTGGTAGTGGTTTCATAGTTTCAACTATTATGGTACTTTTACTACCTCGGAGTATTACAGGACAAGACGTTAGTTATTGATGTGATAACTTAGTTCTGTTCCATCAAATCTAAGACATCTCATAAGGTGTTGATATTTAGTAGCCCGCTTTTTGCCCCTTTCTAGAGGAAGTACCCCCCCTCCAATCAAAAATCCCTGAGGACAAAAAAATCTATACATTTTTAAAATCTGTATACCAATCTTCGTCCAGATCGGATGTAAAATACGACTTGTAGAGGAGTACCAACAAACTGACAGAGGCAAGCAAATTTTGCCAGACTTGAAGCAGAGATGCTTCGTTCGCTCGGTCAGTAAGATAATCGAATCGTACCATTTAAAAATTAATGACTATCATGTCATTTGATTTAAAAATTGCTTTTTAGAACGAAGTTCATTATCGCACTCTGCAAACTTGGCGAATGAAAACTAGAATTCAACACTTTTTTCGGACGTAGTCAGTAATGGCTCCATTACTGACTAGGACATTCGCCAAGTATGCAAAAGCGAAAGGAACTTCGTTCCATCCGGGTGTTCTCTCTTTTATTTTTTTCTACTTCGTGAACGTGAGAAGGTTGTAGGCCTTAAAGACTCCTATGAGTCTTTAAGGCCTACAACCTTCCCACGTTCACGAAGTAGAAAATAAAATAAAATAAAAAATGGTCCGATAATCGAAGCATCGAAGCATATGCTTCGATTATCGGACCATTATTTATTTAATTTTACATTTTTATAAGTTCCTGGTACTTGTTAACATGCTTACACTGTCCTCTCAAACCTACATGAACACACTTGTTGCGCCCCGCGGTGTCACCCACGTAAGTCTCAATCTCGTGGGAATATCAGTATAAAATGTATCCTATGTTATAATTCAAATCATGGTCTATCCATGTGCTAATTTTTTTAATAATAATAATAATAATTTATTTGTCAGAATATTGTTTTACAAGGTGTTACAAATTATAATATGATGTCCATAATATTCTGCTGTTTCCAGCGTACAAATATTGAAAATAATTTAAATGATACGGATTAGAAGACAATGTCAAAATTAAACATTAACAAATGAACAAATGTCAAGAAAAAGGGAAAAAATAATTACCGTTACATGCACGCTCAGGAGTTATTAGTAATCATAATGTCAAGAATGAAATACAATAATAAAAATAATAAAAAAGATATACAATGTCAAATAAATAATAAAATTCTAATCAATTCGCACAAATGTCAGTAGTCATCTAATTTAAATTTAGAATCAAATCTGTCATTTAAAAACTCAGTCGTTGAGTAGTAACATTTTTGTAATATGAAGTTAAATAATTTCTTTTTAAATGTCATAAAGTTAAGAATCTTAAATGCATTGGGTAATTTATTAAATATTTTAATTGCCATGCAGTAAACATTATTAGAAAATAGTTGAATTATTTGTTGATGTGCACAAATTTTATAAGTATTTCTGCTTTTTCTTACAAAAATATCATTATATACTTGAAATAAAGCTATGTTTTTACGTACAAAGATACACAGTTCAAATATATATAAATATGGGAGTGGTAATATTTTGAGCTTTTTAAGATTGGGACACAGCTTTGTAATGGTTGTGCTTTAGTCATTGAACGAATACATTTTTTTTGGGCTCGGAACGCTTTAATAGTATCAACAGAATTTCCCCATATAATTATGCCGTATCGAAGAATTGATGCTACGTAACCATTATACGCATTAAGTGCTGCGCTGATACCAGCCACGCGAGTTATTCTATTTAAAGCAAAAACAAATCTTTGTACCTTAGCGCATAGTTTTTCTATATGCACTTTCCAGTTACAATATTTATCCAATGTTATACCCAAGAAAGTCGCACTTTCAACCTCTTCTACAGCATTATCTGCATATTTTATTTCCAATTGGTGACGTGTGCTATTATAAGCTTGGAATTGTATTACTTTCGTTTTACTTATATTTACATGTAAATTGTTGTCTTTAAGCCATTCAATTATTTTGTTTAATGTGTCGCTAATTTCTTTTTACGTAAAAGATGATATTACCATCGGTGAGTTTAATGCTAAGAGTAGTATCGTCAGCGTACAGAATGCAAGAGTGTGGGGTTACGTTGGGCAAATCATTGATATACAATAAGAACAAAAAGGGACATAAAATACTGCCCTGGGGAACACCACATGAGTTTAGTGGATCTATATATTTTCTTCTCTGATAATGTGTGCCTAGATATTTCTACGCATTGTTGGCGATTATTTAAATAAGTGTCTATCCATTGTAGTGCGTTTCCTCTAATCCCATAACGATTTAGTTTCAAAAGAAGCAGTTTATGATTTACGAAGTCAAATGCTTTTGACATATCGAGAAATATCGATGCTATTGGTTTTTTATCGTTCAGACTAGAGGTAATCAGTTTCATAAGAGAAAAACATGCAAGAGTTGTAGATTTATTTTTTCTGAAACCGAACTGTTCTTCTTTCAAAATGGAGTGTTTTATTATAAAGGAGTGTAGTTTATCGTACATGACTCTTTCAAAAATCTTGGAAATTACGGGTATTAGAGTAATCGGGCGATAATTATTCATGTCATTTTTATCCCCTTTTTTGTATAATGGTTTGACTACAGAAAATTTTAGTCTGGTGGGGAATAAGCCTTGAAATAACGATAGATTGATAATATGGGTGAGTGGAGGTGATAGATATTTAGAGCAACGTTTAATTATTTTCGTATTAATGTCGTCATAACCGGTTGAGTTAGTTGAATTTAAAGAATTTATTATTTTATGAACCGAGTCTTCATTAGTTGGAGTCAAGTAAATGCTATCTGATATGTCAGTGATGGTATGATTGTAGTTGATAGGGGTTTCAGAATTAGGGGTTTTAGGTTTGTTTGTCATGTTTATAAAAAAATCATTAAATTTATTGGCAATTATATCGGCGTGAGTGTAAGTGCACTGATTAATTTTGATACAGTTTATTTCAGCGTTATCATCCATATCTGTACTATTCTTTTTGATAATGTCCCAGGCAGCTTTACATTTGTTGTTCGACTGTAGTATATAGCGCGTATTATCAATTTTCTGTGCATGTAATATACACCGTCTTAGTATACTTGTGTACTTTTTGTAGTTTTTTAGGTTTTGATTTTTATTGGAGTTAAATAATTTGTATTTTAGGTACATACTTCGTTTCTTGACACAACATCTTTTTATTCCTTTTCCAAATCCTTTGAGCTGTTTTAGTGTGAAAGCATAACAAACAATTAAACAAACTCACTTTCACATTTATAATATTAGTTAGGATTGTAAAAGCCAATTATTTTTAAAAGAATAGCCGTGGAATTTCTTGCCGGCTCTTCTCCATAGAAAGCGACCAATTAGAGCCGTGTACCTAGTTTCTGAAGTTTCATAAGTGCCCATGTTGGTTTATGTGAAATAAAATAATATTAAATTGAACTGAAATTGTAATTTTCGGCTTACCTTTTTAATAAAAAGGTAAGATAAGTTTTGTTATAATTAAGCAACAAAAGTTGTTTAAAAGTAATTATATTTCAAAACCGCGGCTAATTAGTACAAAGTAACAATCAATTTCCTTTACCAGCAACAACTTTATAATTAAACAAAAGGAATACATTGTAGCTTCTTTAGACGTAAAGTTTTATCGTGTCACTCGAGTTTGCAACCGCTGAAAGTTTCCCAGTAATTTATCTACCTAGACAGATTCTAGGGATTGTTTGCTCTAAACCTTGTTATCAGTGGATGTTTACATTTATAGTTAATTAATGTTAATGAGGAGTCAGAGATATGTAGGTAGGCACGACTCTAATGAGTAAATCTTGTAGACTGGATTTTAATTACCAACCTCCTATTTCTTCTTTACAAACTCCTTTTTAGGGCTCCTTAGTAAACAAGGAACCTTTATAGTTTCGCCATGTCCATCTGTCTGTCTGTCTGTCCCCACTGTAGCTCAGAGACGCTTAGTACTAGAAAGCTGTAATATGGCATAAGTATACATATTCATTACGCCGAGAAAGTGGTAAAATAAAATCTTGAGAATGTTGTTTATCCCCACATTAGGTGCAAAACGCACCTAATGTGGGGATGATATTTTTTTCTTGTTCATCCCATGGTGTGGGGTAACGTTGGATATGCTGTTCAAAAATATTGTGGGTCTGTGAACACCATTTTCGATTCAAGGATCTGTTTACGTAATATTAAGCTTTAAAGTGCTAATTTCTGTTAGAGTCAAGTGTGCCCCTGCCAGCTAAATGGTTGTTTATGGTTACGTGAAAAAAACTAATGGCAGTAGTACACATAATGAAATTAAAAGGAAAACTATTACAGCTAAGTGGACTTTACAAGTTATCGAGTAAAAGTCAACTTAAATTCGCAGTCGTAGAATTGACCGTGATGTATATGAGAACATGTTTTTCAACTACAATGTTAAGTTTGTTTTTGGGATAAATGCATCCCAACTTCCCAACTCCGGAACCCTTCATTGTGCGTGGTCCGACAAGCACTTGGCCTGTTTGTTTTTTATATAAGTTTTTTATTTCTGGTACTTCAGCATATTCTAGGAAGTTTCTTTTGCTCATTATCACAGAATCAAAATAAAATTATTCTTGGAATTTCGGTGTTTACTAAGATTTTTTTAAAGTCTAGTCCTCTGAACCGTACAGGATTAAACGAAGATCAATATTAACGTTTACTGCCTCACTGGCCTTGTGGTCGCAAGCGAACTGCCGAGTATGGGTCCTGGGTTCGATTCCTATTTTGGATAAAGTGCTATCAGGTTCTTCCATACAGATTTTTCCGGTTGATTTCAATAAGGTCGTCTTTAACATAATTAACGAACAGTGCGTACTATCATATTGGTGTGATATTATGTTAAATGCTATCCCTCCATTTTACATTTATATCACGAACACACTTACAAATTTCTTTCCAAGCAAGCAATATGCTACGTAAAGCTTCAAACAAACAAAAAATCAATGCGAACGTGACGTGACTAAGAGGAAACTCAAATTGAGTTGTCCAGGTCTACTGCGTCACATTCTTCATGTTTTAAGACGCACGTGACCAGTATTTGAGGCAAGACTTAGGGGCAGGGATAATTTTGTCACCACCAGATATTTTTGTCCGAGTAAAGATTTGAAATGAATTTTGGACAGTGTTTCCATACAAAAACTGTCAGACGTCAATATTATTCCACGAATAAAATATATCTGAGGCTGGAAACTCTGTCCTTAGTGGGATAGATTTTGATGGCTTGATAATTCGTACAGAGGCCATAGTTTGCGAAGCATCGCCCATGAGGTGGAAACCTATATCTGATAACAATCAATACAACAAAAAAAAAGGTTTTTCATGGCGGTGAAGTTCGGCCCCTTTTTTTTGACCTGAGATTTTTTTAGTCACAAAATAATAGGTTTTTTCCAGATAAGCTTTCATTATTTTCGACCGCTTAATCATTTAATTTTAACGAGACGATGAAATAAACGAGTGTATCGCTATCCACTTATCCAGTGCGTCAGGAGGATTAAAAAAAAAGGCAGAATTGGTAGTTATATTTTGGTAGAATATAGCTACCTACCCAAAATATTGGGTGAAAATGTGGACGGAAAGTATCTAAGATCTATAACACATTTTGCTCAACGGAGATTTCATTTTATTTTATTGCAACATTACAATCATCAATTTATTAGGGAAATAAATTCTCTCTTTGTGATAGATTTATATCCGTTTCATTCCAGGACCATTTTTTAATATAATTATTGGAATGTATATCTCTGACTAATGAAAACGAGGCCTCTATGTGAATTTGTATCACTATCGTTAAAGGTACATTCCTTAGAAGTGGAAGTTGTTTTCACCCTATATATCTGCCCTTTTTTTGGGTACAAAATTATCAAATAACTTCTCCAACTATGGGAGGAGCGGGAGGGTGAGTCAGATTCTTACTGATTAAAACCCACCCGTGTTCCTTCCGTTGCCTGTGTTGCCAGGGGCCTCGTTAACTCTTTCGGACTTTTGGCACCAACATTGTAGACTGGTATAATACCTAGAGATATCAGAACAACCACGTTTTTGTGAATTCTGCGGAAAATACACGTAAGTCATCCAAAGTTAAAACAAACTAAAGCAATATTCTCATTTTACAGTGGACTCGCAAAAGTGGGAACAAAGCCTTATTGGACAAATGATACTAAGGAATTGTATAACTGCGACGAAAAGACGACCTGTGTAGCAGTACTGTAATTAATACTAGGATGAGCAGGAGCATAATCAGCCTAAAGCGTTTCCTCTGCTGGGATACAGGGCTCGTCTTTGTGAGAGGGAGTGGGCCGTAATCTATCACGTGGGCCCAGAGCGGGTTGGTGGGTATCACATGTCCTTAAAATTTTGGAAATATCAATTTATTCATTTTTCTAGCATAAAAACCAAGTCAGTGTTAACATTTACAGTAGTACCTACTTTCATGATTATATTCTACTCTAATCAATAATGAATTACCTGGTGTTTTTCTGAAACACTACTCCAAGATCTGAAATAAACCCGTAACACTTGATTTAAGTCAAAATTAACAACTGAAATCAACATATTATATAATTTGTTCAATTATACAATCCAGTAAGTTACACAGGCTTATAACAGAGAAACAACCCTCTACTTTGTAAGAATTACGTAAGATGCAAAACATAGTTACATAAAGAAAAATAAACAGCCAATGTTTATTTGTACACCGGTAAATAAACTAGGGCGCCAATCCTATCCTATATACGTTGCGTATGTACGGTAATTATATAGGAAACGTCGCAACTAAGACAGACATAATTATGTAAGGCCCCGTTCACGGCCTCGAGCGATGCGACTTGCATCAAACAAACGTGCGCGCGTCCCTGTTTGCGTTCGTCGCACCCCAAGTCGCGTCGCGGTGAGTCGTGGCATGCTTCAGGCGGGCCCTACACCTACCAGAACATTGGCCACTACTTTTATTGTGCAATAATATTGAATCACCCTTTGCACTCAAACGATTAATAAATAAATCGTCGCGTTTATGTATCTTTTTGTTCACAAAACCGGAACAGTCGCCCTCTGTCGGCGTGAGCTTGCGTTCGGGTTTTTTTTTCAAATCTTTATTTAATGAGCTTGGTCAACAAGACTAAATCATTCCGTAACGCTTTCTTATAATATAAAACAGCATTTTATTAATATGATACAGTTCCCATATAAGAGTAACTAATAAAAACAAATCCGCACAAGTTTATACAATAGCCTCGCTGTTTCTGACGAGGGGAATGCAAGAATATTATTGCATCTTCCCACCTCTTTGACATCAACACCAAATTGTATTAATAACTCAGCTTTGAGATCTTCGTTCCGGGCACACTCCACCATGATGTGAAGGACGTCTTCCACTTTCCCACATTCCCGAATGTTCGGGTTTACCGAACAAAAAATGACATATGAACGCGACGATCGCTTTTGGTAAGAACGCGGCCTTTGCGTGTAGCTCGTAGCCACGGGGTTAAACGGTGAGGTAGGTCGGGATGCCTGAAGTCGTTCAAATGCTGGCGTGCTAACATTGATTCCAATCTCGAGTTTCAGTTGCCGTTGCATTAAGTTACGGCTCAACAGTGATCTTATTTACACACAAACATTGGAATCACGCCTTTTGCACCCAAAAGGAGTCGATAGAGTTGTATTACACGACAGTTATAAATTATAGGTTCCAAATAATTAGGTGTCACGATTATTTCTCTATATTGGGCACTATTCCAAATAATGGGCTGCTACTAAACATTTATTTGAGGGAAAAACAAAAAAACAAAGTATTTTTATGTTTTTCCTTCAAATAAATGTTTAGTAGCAGTAAACCCGACCTAGAAATAAAACCTCAACTCTCGACGCAGTAATGGCCATTACAATTACTAGACTAATGGGCAATTAAATGGTTTGTCTAATCATATTTCTAATTAAAAAGAAATCGTGGTTCAGATCGATCAAGAGAAACAATCGTTTTGTATTAGGTGAAGCTGCACCAGCGACTGGTTTGTGGATTAGTGACCATTCTTTAAATACCCATCAATTCCTCACGAAAACGCGAGAAAACCTTCTGCGACCAAGAAGGTTTATTTAAACTAGCTAACCCAACAGACGTTCTCCTGACAAAATTTCAATCTATAGAGAGAAAAAATCAGTTTTTCCCGATTTTACAAATTTTCCGGGAAACTTTTTTTTCCATAAATCTTAATTCGGCGTAGGCACTTCGTCAATTTTAGTTTGTTTTGACTATACAGCGGAGATGATACATATACATATTTTTTATTATTTTTGGGATAAAAAATACCTATATTAAAAATTACAGAAATCGATTTAGTAAACGATTCTGAACAAACTACTTTCATAATGTGCATTTACACGTTGTACAGATTATAAAAAAAAACCGATGCCCAAAAACCGAACACGAAAATAAAAAAATACAAAAATAAATTCCGACTAACTGAACACTATATCAAACTAAAAATAGATATTATAATCGACTGTAGTTTCCCCAATGTACAGCTTGAAACATAAAAGCAATATAAAATAACAACACGTTATGTAGGGCAGTTGGATATCCCAGCCGTATTGTCGAGGTCAGTCCGTAACAAGCTCCAAGACAGTTACTGTTAACCGTTTGTCATACAAAATCACCCTGTGTTGGATTTTATAGGTCAACTTCAGTTCTTGATTATAGTGGCTTTTATCAAAGAAAAACACAAAAAATGTAGGGGAAGGAGACAGATCCTTCTACATAAAAAAGGAGCTAGACAAAGATCGTTAGAAACGAAAGACAAAATGGCAGATTGTAGAAGGATTTCTACGGTGCGATTTCAAAAATGGAGAAACGAAATGTCACTTTGTATAGAAATAGCTGTTTCTTTTTCTTCGTAGAAATAGAAAGCGTCATACTAAACCCGCTGGGCTTGATTCCCAGGTCGAGAGGATATTTGTTTTCTCATTGAAACCATTTTTTTTTTGCTGAGCAGAACCCCAAGCTCAGCAGTCGCGCTTACACTTCGAAACCATACAGTAGTAAACGGTTCACAGAGATAATGGCTGATGGAGATAGATGCATGGAAGAACACACATGCTGCGATAACCATAAATAAATTGAGATAAGGACATCATCATCATCGTCATTCTCCTAATGACGATGATGATGATGCTGATAGCAGAGCTCTGATTGAAGGAAATCAGGGAACCAGCGAATACCATTATAGAGGCATCAGGTACAGGGAACAGGGTGTAAAGTTCACTCATCCTCCATAGAAAAAGGAGGATCCTAAGACCAGACGGGTGGGTCTGGTGGGCGACTGCCCGACGGTTGATGTCGGGATGTTGTTTAAGTATATGCTAGTTGCGCGGTAAAATCTGCTTGCGCGATGCAGGGTTTTGCATGACGTCACTGTGTTGCGTAGTTCGCATGTAGCGAAGTAGATGCCGCCACACCACTACACCTATTTCTGAAAAAAAATACAAACCATTAAAAGTAATTAAAAATTACCAACAATTTACATTATTATTTCTGTTGCTCCTATTTTTATTCTCTTACAAATGTGAATTCATTTTATATCTGTCACTTCAAAGGATTCCTATCTTAACTGTTTAACGACATCAACCAAGTTTCGTTAGTTGATTAATGATTTATTTATATTAATTATGTAGGATTGCGAGATTCAATGTTTATTCGTAAGTCTCTTTAATGATTTAAATATTAACTTCCTGGTCCATAATTATTAATTATCTGTATTAAACGAACGGCCACAAAATGATTACTGATTATTACAAAACAAATAATGATGGATGCTCAGTGTTGTCTGTTCTATACCCGTGCTTTAACAGGCACAGGACGTTATTTTCTATTAAATCTGGCTCTAACATACCAAAATACGTAAAGTCAAATAAATAATAAGGCTTTTTATATCTTGCACTATGAAAGGAAAAAAAAACTATAAACGCAAGCATCGGTCAGATATTTAATTTGGAAATAAAATGTGATTAGTTCCTGTTTATAGCTAATTACTTAAACATACTTTACTAGCGACTCACCCCTTCTTTACACGGGTGGAATTTGATGTGGCGCTAAATTACTACAAGTTAAATATTTGTGTATTAGACACAGTAAACCCTTCGTAATACATTCTCGAAAAGATGGTGAAAACCACATCAAAATCCATTGTGTTTCGAAGAACTAAGAGGACAATATTCATAATTTGTTTTATACCTAAGTACGTATAGATGCGTTTTACCCTATTACTTTCCCCCCAGGTCCCCATAGAAGCAGCTCACCTATATGACGCGGTGATTCTGTGGGCGCGGGCGGCGACGGCAGCGATGCGCTCCGGGCTACCACCGACAGATGGCGCCACTCTCATGAAACTCCTGCGCCCCACCACTTACAGATCTGTGCAGGGATTTGACGTGAGTTTATATTAGAGGCTATTGTTTTTTCAGCTAGAGCGTACGTTCATAATTATCAATGCTTGTGGAAGAACATAGTATAATCAGCCTATAATGATCCGACTTGCTGGGACACAGGCCCCCTCGCTCTGAGAAGGAGTGGGCCGGATGCGCGTTGGTGGGTGGCACATGTCTTCGAATGTTAATTCAATTTAACTTTAATTTTATGCCGAACTAAACTCTTGTGTATTGCTTCGAAACTTTAGCTTATGTACAAAACAAATTCAAAACATATTACCTACTTAGTTCAGTATCCTCTATTTTCCCAAAGGGGAATTTAAATGGATAACCCTCGTTAAAATAAAGATTTTGTTTCTTTATCGTGCGACATAAGTACTATTATTTAGTACTTTACGAGTTTTGTTTACATTTCAGCCAACAAAGTTGCTGCAAAGTTATGACTAGACAAATTAGAGGGTGTTTCTTATTATGTGTTTTATTCGGTTTAAATTCCGAACTCAGAGATTACGTTTATTTATTTATTTAAACTTCTCGCACACAATAAGGTACAAAGGCGGACTTAATGCCTTAGGCATTCTCTACCAGTCAACAATAATAATAATAAAAATAAATAACCCCACCGCCGTATCTCTACGTTGATGTCGTGGTGGGGCTTGCGCGCTCCGAACTTTAGGTCTGTGCCAGTAGAGTTTACTTTGCCGGAACGGGTCTAGGGTAAGGAGCCAAACCAAGAGATCAGAAACCCGCAGGGCAGCATGTGGCGAGCTGTTGGGCAGTAGCGACCCCACGGACCCTATCTCCTGGGAGAAGTCTTGTTCCTCATTTCTGGCTTGCCTTTATTGGCCGGCTGGTGTGAGCACTGACGAGGAACAGAGCTCCTACCTCATTCTTGCCTTTATTGGCCGGCTTGAGTGGAGATTCGCAAGACCAAACATGCTCGGAGGAAGGAAGTATTTCAGTAAGATGCTGGTAAGGATCTTGACCGTACTTCCGGGATTGTCCTGATAGCCGTGGAATACCTCTCCACTCCTCAAGCACCTCAGGAAGTGTTGCCCCCTTGTCACTACGTCACTATGTGCTAGCGGCCGTTTTCGGGGGCCCATTATTGAGTGTACAAGTCACCCCCTGCCATTTTATCGGTGTATTTTATATAAAGCATTGGTCAGGTAGGGGCCATAGCCTTTCTATAGTCTTAGGAAACCGATCCACTATAGCCTCCCAAACCCATAGCCCAATACGTTTTGTTCCCATGTTCTGCAATAGTCCTGCATCAACCGGGGGTTGTCTTTGGGTGCACCAGCAGGGATAGTCGTCTGTTGGTGCCTCATTCCATTACAATTGTCCAAGGGGCCTCTGCGAGTTGTCTTCGGCCCCTCGTACGCCTTCCAAAGGACCCCATGATCCCGAGATATGTAAAGATAACAATAATAAAATAATAATAATAATAAAAATAATAAAAAAGAATAGATTGTAAAATATAAAATAAGTACATAAGTACATAAATAGGTTACAAACTTATTATACACAAACATACATATTACCTATAATATATACCTAGATTATACAATGCGCCCATGGGCATGTGACTGCCCGTATTTTTCTGAATATAAAAAAACGGAGATGAAGATATTTAAAAAAGAAACTGTATTTGTTAAGTATATTTAAGTGTAAGTCCATAAAATCCCCCTATAGGGGGACTTTTTTGATCGTTATTAATACTGTTTTTTTTTAATGTCGTCACCACCATTTTTTTTTCATCGTCGTCTTATTTTAATTAAAAAGGTTAGTTAATCCGATAAAACAACTCAAAAGCTTTTAGAAATAATAAACAGAATTCAAATCGAGCCAATAACATCGGATATGGCAAAAAATGTAAAGCAAGGTCACAAACCCTACTCAAAAAATCGAATAACATGAAAAATATTAAAGATAGTTAAAAAATATTAAAGATAGTAAAATATTAAAGAAAAATTATCGAAACTTAACTGTATATATATATGTATACATACAAATTCTAGGAAAAGAGGTAATTGAGACAACTCTACGGTATTTGATTTGAAAATAACTGGTGCGTTAGCGTTCCCCAAGCTTGTAATAAGTATGTATGGTCATTTTATATTGGGTTTCTATTCATGACAGGTTTTGAACATAAGTTTTCCGTTCCCATAGGCGTAAAATATCGTGGTGAAATAAAATCACTTAGCCCGAATTTTTCCCGCCTTTACAGTGTTTGATCAAGCGTTATAAAATCACTTCAAACGTCTTGCAGTGAGGATGTACGATGGATTCCACGGATTGGGTCCGCGGTAGATTTGTGAGGCCAGCAGGCTTAGCACGAGCACCGTTTTGTCGACGGAAGAATAGACAAAAATGACGTTCCGTGTAGAAAGTACGACGACAGCAAAGTAGAAAAAGTCAACAGCACTTTTTACGAAATTCACGCTTTTACATAATTTACTCAGCATTCTGTTTTGTCATAGGATTTTATTCTGTTTGATTCTCATTTTTTACTGATATTCAGTCACGTATATAAAGACAATTACAACAATTTTTCTCAGCGTCGAAATACCGTATTTTGGAACAAAAGACCTTATAGTAATATTTGGCCTTAACCATTTCCTTGGTAATGCCCTCCCTATTAACTAAATGATGTAAAATAGGAGAAGATAACTTTTCTTCTATTAATTATCACAGTTTTGCGCTCTCCTGTAAAATCATGATTTTGTATAACCGTATATACTTTGTGGCCGTAGAGTAGTAAAATGCAAATTGTTTTCACTACCTTAGAAAACTGTCAGTTGTCAGTGTGATTTTCACAGTTTGGGATAGAAAACTTTCTTCTGAAATAGTCTACATAAAAAAGGACCTAGACAAAGATCGTTAGAAACAAAAGCCAAAATTACAGATTGCAGAAGGATTTTCTACGGTGCGATGTCAAAAATGGCGAAACGAAATGTCACTTTGTATAGAAAGAGCTGTGTCTATTCTTCGTAGAAATAGAAAGCGTCATGTTAGCCGCAGGAGATGTCAACAGAAGCAAAGAAAACTTTGGGTGCATCCTTTGAATAATGAACTACATTTATGCTTATATATTTAATTTTTAGGATATTTCCTTAAATCATTGTACAGCGTATTTATTATTATACGCTTTACAATGATTTAAGGAAATATCCTAAAAGTTTGTAATAATTATCAATTAAATAGCATTTTATTAATATTGTTTTTTTTTTTCTATTATACCCGTTCAATGTTTACTTACTTTCTTTATGATGAGCTCCACCCATATACATTCATTCGTACCATTCGTACTATTCGTAGGTAGTTACAGGTACCTAATATTGGAATTGAACACAGCAAATAAAATAACGGGCAAATATCTGATATCATTATACTTAAGTAAATAAAACTAAGATTTCATTAATTGTAGTTTATTATCTTGTTTCGTTTTCAAATACCTGGGTATAAATCATGTAGGTTGCTTATTTAGGAACTACGTATAATCGTACGTCGTCGGCCGAACTCGATTAATCGAAAAAAAAATTGGTAAAAGAAAGTCAGTGCGTACCTACGCTACTTCAACCGATATCGAATGTGAAGTCCGATAACTAACTTCAAATAAATTACTTTCATTACCGACTAATTATTCCAATGTTTTATTTACCTTTCGGCTCGGCATCGCCGTGCGCCGTGGCCTTGAGCATGCGGCAAGTCTGCACTGTACGAAACAGCGCGCTCCACTGACCAACGTAAGCGTTTTTTCGAGACCGTGCGAACACGTGTACAGAACTTCATAAATCACATTAATTAAACGCTCAACACCGAGCGTTGAAAATCCAACATATGTACCGCTTCTTATTTGTTCCAGTCCAAAGCGAGGCTAGCGATTTTTCACGTCCGTACGAACGTGGGCTAACTTTGAGCATGAGAAACGGGCCTTTATCTATGAACATTACCTACATTTGTCGACATAAAAAGGCCTTTTTTTTTGAGTGGGAAATTATCAAATAACTTCTCCCACTCCGGGCGGAGCGGAAGGGTGCGTCAGATACTTACTGACTAAAAGCCACCCGTGTTCCTTCCGTTGCCTGTGTTGCCAAGTGTCTCGGTATCCCTTTCGGACTTTCCCGCGACAGGCATCGGCCCCAGTGGACCCTACACTTGTGCTGACATCTCTTTGCGGTGCGCGTGGAACACAACGCGCCGTCAAACCGGGCCTAGTCCTTATAGGACGGCGAGCCACCCTCTCCCTCACCCGTTCCGCCTCCTCCTTCGTGAGAATTACTTCTTCGCAGAAGGAGTTGACGGCGTCCCATGCCCTCTCGCTCCGTGCCATGGCCTGGACCAGGGCCGGACGCGAGAGATCTCCGCCACCGATCGCCTCCACGAGGACACGGCGGTGCTCTGCCCAAGCACCTCCACCGGGTGATCCACACAGTGGTGACACCCGGGCGTCATAAATAGGACTGGCAAAGGATTTTATAATAAAATCAACTATACTCTCGCTTAACGCGTTACTAAAGTTAAAGCTAGGGAACTGGATATAATATTACACAATAAACGTTTTATTTTTCATCAAAAATTGAAGTATACAGATGAGGTAGGGGATAAAAACAGCACTTTCCATTTTTGTAAGTGTCGCCGGCATACAAAGCCATCTATTATGTTTATTTATTTAGACGAGGCTGTCATATCGCTTTTATAACAACATAATGTTACGGAAAAAATCCACACGTACACGTGTGGATTTTTTTCCGAATGTTACCAATCACTTAGCAGAAAAAATAAAATTCTGGGTTGCGTTCTTCAACATCATAAAATACGTCAAAATCATTACTAAGAATACACATATATATACAGCCTATTATTATCCCTCTGCAGAAGAAACTCCTCTTCTCATACAGAGAAGGCACAAGCAATGATCACCACGCTTGCTCTCAAGACGGGTTGACGATTTCAGACATTTTTCCTTCTTGCTCAGCTCCTAAAGTTACTAGCATGGTGTTTAATATTCCTCAAAAATTGTGCTATCAATATAAATAATTTAGTAAGGTCCTGTATTTGAACAGATGATGTAGGCATGTTCCATACAATTCTCTCCCAACCAAATGGCGACGATGCGAAGGGTTTATTCAAATTGGCTCACGTCTTGTGAAAGTACAATTGTTTAGGATACCATGCGTAAAAGCCCCTAAACAAAAATAAAAAATAATGTGCTTTCAAATGCAAGTTCCAGAGATGACTGCGGACGGTGAGCAATGGGTAGCTCACCGTCCGGTAAGGGCCAGGCCCGGGTCGACGGCGCGTTGTATTCCACGTGCGCCTCGCCGCGGGAAGGTGCCAAAGGGTTACCGAGGCCCCTGGCAACACAGGCAACGGGAGGAATACGGGTGGGTTTTAGTCAGTAAGAGTCTGACACACCCGGTCTCCGCCCAGAGCAGGAGAAGTTATTTGATGATAACCCAACCAAAAAAGAAAAAAGAGATGAGCGCGTTCAAACAAACAAACTCTTCAGCTTTATTATTAGTAGACAAGTCCAGCCGACCTACCACTTCACGGTAAGACTTTTACTGAATAGGTCGGCTCGTTGCCTTACTATGTGTTTCTTCACCGATGTCAGTAATATCCAAGATAGAGGCAGAAAGTACATATGAATTGAAAAAGTCACATTGGTACTTACCTGGATTTGAACCCAAAACCTCATGTATGAGAGGGGAGGCCTTAAGACGCTGATAATACCCAATTGACCAAAATAGACTTCTCTAAAAGACTAAGACTAGAAAAAAAATTGCCAAATCTGTATAGTTTGTGGTAGCGGAAAAAATATATGTTAATTTTGAATATATTTCCCAGAACTTGGTTGTTACCAAAACACGTTTTAAAAAAAGATCTCGATACAAACTAACGTTAAACTAACCTCTTACCTTGAGTTCTAATCCAAAATATCTGCATTAAATATCAACATACGTTACGTATTTAATTCATAACAAGAACGTCTTATTTAAATTCTGATCTTGGTTGTTTTTTATTTTCGATAACTCAACTCAATTTTGAGTAAATAGATAATTGCTTCATATTTTGCAATAAATTACAAGCGTTGTATCATCGCGCTTCTCTCTTTTCTGTGCAATCTGACAGTGACCGCGGTTTAGGTGTTGTCAGCGTCTTAACCACTAGGCAAAAAATAATTATGCGAGCGAAACCACATCTAACTAACTACTAGTTGTCTAATTGACTGGGTCAACAAGTTGAATAATTTATTTTCATTACTAATACATTATTTCATTGGAATTCGTGACTATGAGCGGTACGGCGTAGACTCTACACCGTAGCGCTCCTGCGGTCGTAGTCACGGCGTAGCTAATTCTGTAAACCGCTACGTCGGCTACGCGGCGTAGGCGAGCTTCTACCTGGTAATTTATTGAGTTAATCGGCCGAAACTTTGTTACTCTATAATTTGAATAATATGGAGCTAGTTTAGAATTTAACAAAGGTTCGATAATGTAATAAACCACTGTTGAATCCGGAAATTACAATCCTTAAACAATTTAATGTCCTTGAAAAAGATATTTATTAAAACAGTAAAACGATAATTAAGAAATTGCATAGTAAAGTCATAAACACACGTTATTGTCCTCGTACATTGTGAAAGCTCCGGCCTTGATTACTTCGTCTAGCATTGCATTGCGGATATTTCCTTCATGAGTTTTTCATAATTAAACTAAGTTGCTTTAATTTTGTTTTTTTTTGGGTTTATCTTCCTCTTCTTTCTTTCCATTTTCTTTCTTCTTCGCTTTTCGCTTCTCTTAAAGTCTGGCAATCAGTCTTAGGGCCGATTCACACGAGAACGGCAGAAGCCGGCAGCTGCCAGACGCGCGCGGGTGGCCGCGCTCGCGCAGCCGCGGGCAGTACCGCTGACAAGACGCGCCTAGCCGCGTGACCTTTTCTAGCTTTTCAAGTGAAATTGGTCTTTTAATTATGAAATTAGATAAAGATTAAAATTATTTGACACTGAAAGTGCTCGCCGCGCCCCGGCCGCTGCTTTCCCGGTGTGATTCGGCCCTTACCAAAGGATATCGTGTTAGTATTGGCTTGTGGAGGTTACATAATGTAGTGAAATAAAACTGCTACTTCACCAGTTTAATACGTATATTAATTTTAGATATTATTAAAAAACATCGTATCAAAAAAATAAAAAAAAAAAACAACATTGCAGCTAAAATAGAAGGTAACATTTTTACTACGTGTCGATTTCAATCGGCCTCTAGGTCCGCTTCACTTATTACGTAAAGAACACGTCTAATAGAGATGAAGCTAAGTTCCCTCGGTATAAGTAGAACTGGATTTAAAAAAAAAAAAAATAAAAAATCTACAAGTACTGGTAGTTGGCCTAGACTAAGCCACTCCTGACGAACTGCATCCAGTGCCTCGACCGACTGTAGGCGACACGCCGTACAGCAAACTTGGCCACCCTCAGGCATTCCTTGCCTGGATACCCTCACAGGCAACACCGAGACTTACATGTTGGTGTAGAACTCTAAGTAATGCGGCTGATATAATGAACCGCCTGGTCGGTACACTAGTAGCCCAGTAGGACCATGACTGTGTGGATCGCCCGGAGGACACGGTGGAGCATACTGTGGAGGTCTGCCCAGCTCGGGCAGAGCACCGCCGTGTCCTCGTGGAGGCGATCGGTGGCAGAGATCTCTCGCGTCCGGCCCTGGTTCAGGCCACGGTACGGAGCGAGAGGGCATGGGCAGCCATTACCTCCTTCTGCGAAGCAATAATGCTCGCGGGACGGTTGAGGGAAAGGCAATTTCGCGCCCTCACGCCCCTAGCCGCCGCAAGAGACGCCCTGGGCGTCGGGAATCCCGGGCGGATTTCCGGCCACCGTAGGCGCGGGCTTGCGGATGGTGAGCAATGGGTAGCTCGCCGTCCGATAAGGACCAGGCCCGGTTCGACGACGCGTTGTATTCCACGCGTGCCTTAAAGAGATGTCAGCACAAGTGTAGGGGTCCACTAGGGCCGATGCCTGCCGAGGTCGCGTGGAAGTTCGAAAGGGTTACCGGCCCCTGGCAACACAGGCTACGGAAGGAATACAGGTGGGTGTTAGTCAGTAAGAGTATGACACACCCTCCCGCTCCGCCCAGAGCGGGAGAAGATATTTGATAAATTCCCACCCAAAAAAAAAACCCCAGTAGGACGGGCCGAAAGCGGAATTTTCACCTAGTCTTATATCTAAATGGGTTCAATCGGACTATATAATAATATAATGAGTGGACTGTATTAAAATAGGTGTAAACCATAAATCACATGAAAAACGTTTATAAAACAGTTCAAAAAATGCCCGTAGTGGCGTTGCGTACGGGTTCGGTACCCCGACACCCCGCGCCATTCCGCGGTCAATCACGCGCATGTGATGCGCCGGGATAACATAATCAGCCTATAATTTTCCCACTGCTGGGACACGGGCCTCCTCGGGAGTGCCGTAATCCACCACGCGGGCCCAGTGCGGGTTGGTAGATGTCACATGTCTTCGAATTTTTGGTTCTAGGACCAAATTAGAATGACTACAAAAAAGCGACGGATTCATACATATCGATGACCTTCTTAACTTGTTTGTTCTACAGTCGCACATACAATGGTTTTAGAGATACGCGATTCTGCAAAACGTTACTCTAGCAGGAAACGCAAACCTCTCTATCTCGATCTCGAAAACCTAAAGACGCACAAATTATATTTTCGGCGCACATGTTTGCACAAATATAAGCTCTCTGTCCATGTTCAAAATTTTTCTCTCCCATCATTTGTTAAGAATTTTCCTGCTAGAACAACGTTACTCCAGCAGGAATCGTTTTTCCGTTTTTTTCCAAAACGAAAAAGCGCACATTTTTTATGTGGCGCACATTTACAGCAGATTACGCACTAATTATACGTACCACTCATATCACTCTAGGAGCCACTTTCCTGCTGGAGTAACGTACACTCATAACCGCACTGCAGAATTTAATAAAACATTGGAAATAGCTTTTAATTATTAATTAGCTTTTAATTTCACAAGATCTGTAACTGCACTACAGAATTCATTGAACTAGCTTTCAATTTCACATTGTATACCAACATTTTTTCAGTGACTTGTTTCAATAGGTTTTTTCTACGACTGACTTGTTTCATGAATAATTTTACAACCTTTTTAAAGTTATACATATTCTAATTTCAAAACCAGAAAAATTATGAATAAGAAATGAGGCAAGCTAGAAAAAGTAAACAGATCTAGACCGCAGACGTTCAACGCTGCAATAAGCAGGCACGTCAATTACTTGTAGAAATATTCTTCTCAGAACGTCTAACAATAAATTGAAATAAATCTCCCTTTATATTTAGCTCAGAAATAAGATTGAAAGTATTCGTGACCTTTGGTATTGACAAAGAAAAAATATTGCCTTTTATAACTGGCAATTTTTTACTAGGAACTACTAATGCGAATTTAAATCGGGTCGTTTCTTTTGTCTATGATAGTATATTTGTCAGTCTATAACTATTTTACTTCAATATTATGCCCAAAGGATGGATTATCATGTGGATGATAATCGCCTGTGGAGGCGTGCTGTTAAAAAATACTGTTATATAATGTTCTGTGATTGTTAAAGCTCGTTCTTTAAGGAGGAATTATTATAAGAAAGAAAATATAAGAAAAATACTACAAATGTTTGTACAAACTGTTAGAATTGTAGAACATGAAACAACCAATTCAATGCTTGAGTCCCTCAACGGGACATAATAACGGTCAAGTTTTTTGTTACCAAGCTCTCAAAATAAGGAAATTGAAATCGAATATGAGAATTTGTTTCTTTAACTAACATCAAAGCTGTCAAGTGGCACTTCAAAGATTTCAAATAAGGTTTCGAGTTTGTTAGATCAATACCAGGCCACTCAGAAAGTATTGCGAAAAGGTATTTATGTATGAGAGACTGGCCAGTTATAATCTATTTTGAAAATATGATTATTTGTAAGTAAAAGTAGGTACGTTCCAATTTCAAAATTCTCACCACATTGTTTGCGAGCTAATTTAAATTATCGTGTCTCATTAAAAAATGGATCTGCGCCGGGAACATTTTCGCGCTATGATTTTTTACGATTTCAAGTGTCGCCTGAAATCGGACGAATCGTACGATAGACTTCAAATGGCATTCATGGATGAACACCCTTCCCTTCTAAGGCAACCGTGTATCGTTGGTATAACGATTCAAGCGCGGTTGACTAACTTCGGGGGATGAAGAAAGAAGTGGTCGCCCTTTGACGGCTGTTACGAAAGAAAACGTGCATAACAATAGGCGAGTTACGTACGAGGGTGACACTGAATTTTTTTTAGAACTGGCCACTCGTAAACGATACAATAAAAAAAAAACAAATTTTGAAAATGGAACTCTTTGCCAATATTATGTGTATGTGTATGTATTTTATTAATTTGTCATTTGTTTACGATTTGGCGGCAAATTGAAAATTGTTTGTGTCACGTCAGCATGAATTTAATGCGAGAAAATTTTCGTACAATGATTTTTTATGACTTTCGATGTCATTTAGGTCAACAAGAAAGTTATGATAGACTTCGATTGGCCTTTCACGATGAAGCCCCATCTCGTGCCACTGTTTACAACTGGTTTAATGAGTTTAAACGTGGTCGCACTAATCTCACATATGATCACAAAATCCTCCATGACCATTTAGCGGTCAGGAAACTTTGTGCCCGGTGGATACCTCATAAATTGACAGAGCCCTCAAAACTCTGTCGTGTTGATTGGTGTCGTAAAATGGTTCAAAGATTTAACGAAGGTGACTCAAATGCTGTGTTCGACATACTTATGGGGAAAGCTGGATTTATTGTTATGATCCTGAAACTAATAGACAGTCTGCTGTCTGGGTGTTTCCTTCCGAGGAGTTGCCAGCTAAATTGAAGAGAGGTCGAAGCGTGGGAAAAAAGATGGTGGCCTCGTTCTTCGGAAGGACAGGTCATTACGCAACAATTGTTTTAGAGAATCGAAAAACAGTTACTACAGAGTGGTACACTAACAATTGTTTGCCAGTTGTCTTGAAAAATGTTCGGGAGAGACGACCTGCGTTAGGATCCTCCTTCACCACGACAACGGCTCGTCGCACACTACCAAGCAAACAATCGACTACTTGGCGACGTCAGACGTGAAATTACTGGGTCACCCGCCCTATAGCCCCGACCTCGCACCTTGCGATTTTTATTTATTTCCGAAAATAAAAGAAAAATTTCGAGGAAAACGGTTTATGGACGCCGAGGAAGCAGTGGCTGCGTTTCAAAATGCCGTCGAAGAGGACGAATAGGTAAAGTGCTTTTCTCAGTGGTTCCATCGGATGCAGCGATGTCTTGATGTAAATGGACACTATTTTGAAAAGATATAATAAAACTGATAACTTGCTAGTTTGTTCAGTTTTTGATTTTCTAAGAACTTTCAGTGTCACCCTTGTATCAAGAGATTCAGCACATACTGCAGGTTGGATCGGGAAGCCGTCATGAAAAGAATTTCGATCCTCATTGCGATGCATCTTCGCGCGAGGAGGATAGTTTCACGTTGGGTGCCGCTCAACCTAACCGATGCTCAGAAGCAGGGCCGGGTGGCATGGTGCTGTGAGATGATAAAAAAATTAGCAGGCTCGTCTCGGTGTGTTTACGACATCATTACAGGTGATGCGTCTTGGGTTTATAAATAAGATCCAGAAACGAAGTGCCGGTCGACGGTTTGTCAATTCCTTTACGGAACCGAAGTAGCATCAACGCTGAATGGTATACTACCAAATGCTTGGCAGAAGTTTTTTCTGTTGTGAGCAACAAGTGACCAAACACAGGCCTCCACGGGCTACTGCTCCACCACGACAACGCGCCTTCGCACACGGTGCTTAAAACGAGGGATTTCCTGGACAGCACGCCGGTCAAACTCCTGGGTCACCCTCCTTACAGCCCTGACCTAGCACCTTGTGACTTCTTTTTATTTCCGAAAATAAAAAATCAGCTCAAAGATCGATTGACCCGTGCGGCTGTTATTAATTAGCCACGGTCGTATCGTTCTAGTTTCTAGAACGATATCAACGTAAGTTATAAATTGAAACGGATTATTTAAAACTTTGTATTGAATAAAATGGTAATACAAATACAACAACAAACTATGTAACAAAAACCCTGTTGTTCCTTTTAGGAACATATACATTTACTTATAAGCAGAACATTGATGAAATTATAATTTAAAAAAATTAAGCATTGGCTAGTCGAGAGGTCAAAATTAAATAACTATTAAAATCGACACATTCCAAAAAATGTTTAGAGTACCTGATTTTACAAGTACATCTTTATTTTGCTAAATAGCCTACTAGCTGCCGGCCGGCGGCTTTCTTTGAATGCGACAAAAGGTGCCGCCAAAAACACCCGCCGCGCATGTCGGCGGGTCGGTACCACTTGCCTACCTACCCCGCCGCCCCGCCACCCGTCTCCCTGCGAGTCACTTCCTTAGTCAGTCTCCCGCGCAGCTTGCTTTCGAATGGATGTTATTGTTGACCTACGTAGTGAGTCAATTGTGTTTTGTTTACGTAAACGTTGACCACATCTTATTGTAACGTAGAATATTTTAATATGTTGATGTGTCTGTGTATGGAAATGTAACTGCAATTATGCAGAAGCACGCAGACTCTACCAAGAACATTTTGCGAGTCTACCATTACCGTCGGCGATGGTATTCCAACGTTTGCACATACGTACGTACAATACCGACAGTGTGTACGGGCGAGACCAACAACGAGGCAGGCAACTTACGCAGGCAGACCGAGGACTCGAGACAGAAGTCTTGGATTTGTTTGAGCACGATCCAACGCGAAGTATACGCTCAGTGGGACACGAACTCGGAGTAAACCTTATGCGAGTTAGGAGAGTACTCAAAGAAGATGGCCAGCACCCATTTCACTATTGTCGCGTCCAATCACTACTTCCCTCCGACTATGAGCCAAGAAGTGTAGAGGTACAAGGTGGTCATATCGAACAGCAACTCCGTGGCCGTCAAGTAGATATCATAATAAATTAATGCATTAAAATGTAAATAGGAACATCAGGTTTTATGTGACAGACGCGGCGAATTTGTGTTTTTTTAACGTAGTGAAGTGTTAAATGTAGTTTTAACAATTATCAATTGTGCTTAAAAAGAGTGTAAACCAAGATTTTCAAAAATTAATTCGTTAAAGTGATACTGATAAACAACAGCTGACAAGGTCACGAACTTGTGTAGAAAAATAGGTAGATATGCGGCGGCGCGCGGCGGTTTGTACCGGCGCGGCGGCACCGATCAAAGAGTGTGGCGGGACCGTTCTATCTACTTCTGGTTTCGCGTCATCGCTTCATTCAGAATTGCAGAGGTAACAAATCAATTAAACATTACAAATATTAATAATTAAATATTTATTTTAGAGCAGTGGTGGCCGAGTGGTAACGGCCGCGACTTACAAGTTATAAGTCGTAGGTTCGAACCCGGACAGGCGCTTTCCTTTATGTAAATTATTTCATCACCACTGCTCTCAAAACGGTGAAGGAAAACATCGTGAGGAAACCGGCATGTCCTAGAACCAAAAAATTCGAAGACGTGACATCTACCAACCCGCACTAGGCACGCGTGGTGGATTACGGCCCACTCCCTCTCACAGAGAGGAGGTCTGTGTCCCAGCAGTGGGAACATTATAGGCTGATTATGTATTTATTTTAATTTTTTTTATTGAACAGTTTTTTATAAATGACTTGCTTTATCGCTTAGTAAACCGATTCTTAAAATGTAGGTAGAAGGAACAACATGGTTTTTGTTACATATTGTATAAAACCCATTGTTATTGAGACAAACAAATGTATTTATTTTAAAGAGATATTGTGTGTACGGTGCACGTTAGGTACGTGCACCGTACATGGCTTTTTAAAAATAATTTCAATTTGTTAGGTAGTAGGCTGGAGTATTTGCATTTTGATGCACTTGGGAGTGTATTGACGCGCGGCTAAGCACAGACGATGCATTTTTGTGCATTACTAAATGAATGTTCAATTAGATGCGGTTTGAGTCAAATAACTTGCATAATTATTTAGATTCTGGCCCGTTAATCATTTATTGACGTTCCTTGCATTTTACTGACATTTTCTGCATACATGCATTGCATCTGCATTGAAAAACTTGAATGTTTAGTTACATTTAGCATTGCGGAAAATGAATTATATTCAAATCTTGAATGTACCAACATAATTTTGCATATTTTATTTATACATGACGGAGAAGGTAAGTCTCGCTAGTTATCAGCAGCCATATTTTAACTATTGTGGGCGTACACAATAGAACAACTGTTTACAGTTTAAATCAAATTATAATTTACCATCAAATAATAATCACAACTATACAGAACGCGCGACAATTTCTAAACGTGTTCACTCCTTGACCGCCTCCGACAAACTGTACTTAACCCCGGTCGAGCGACAGAGTCTACACACTATAAGTGTGTAGACTCTGTCGAGCGCCGCTTGGTGGCGCTTTTTTTTTTTTGGGTGGTAAATCATCAAATAACTTCTCCGGGGTGTGTCAGACTCTTACTGACTAAAACCCACCCGTATTCCCTCCTGTTGCCTGTGTTGCGGGGGCCTCGGTGATCCATAAGTACCTTCCCGCGACCCAGGCAGGCATCGGCCCTAGTGGACCCCTTCATTTGTGCTGACATCTCTTTGAGGCGCGCGTGGAATACGACGCGCCGTCGACCCGGGCCTGGTCCTTACCGGACGGTGAGCTACCCATTGCTTACCGTCCGCAAGCCCGCGCCTACGGTGGCCGAAAATCCGCCCGGGATTCCCGACGCCCAGGGCGTCTCCTGCGGCGGCTAGGGGCGAGAGGGCGCAAAACATGCCTTTCCCTCAACCATCCCGCCTCCTCCTTCGCAAGCATTACTGCTTCGCAGAAGGAGGTGACGACTGCCCATGCCCTCTCGCTCCGTACCATGGCCTGAACCAGGGCCGGACGCGAGAGATCTCTGCCGCCGATCGCCTCCACGAGGACACGGCTGTGCTCTGCCCAAGCAGGCAGACCTCCACCGTATGCTCCACCGTGTCCTCCAGGCGATCCACACAATGGTGACACCCGGACGTTTCCTCCCGCCTTATCCGACACAGGAACCTCCCGAAACTGCCGTGTCTGGTGAGGACCTGCGTCAGGCGGAAGGTGAGGACGCCGTGGCGCCTCTCTAGCCACTCCTCATAGAGGGGACTTATCGCCGCAATCGTGGCGTGCCCAGCACTGGGTTGCGATAACCGTACTTTCCATGACGTCATGAGATCCCGCCGGAGCTCCGTCCGCTGTGCCGCGATTTCTCGCGGCAGCGAACTTACGCCCCGGCGTTTCGCCTCCTCGCACCACTCCCAGACGTGTGCGAGGACTTTTGCCTCCAGATCCCATGGCGGCAATCCGGTAAGGAGGCTCGCTGCCTCACAGGAGACCGTGCGGTATCCCCGGACCGTGTTCACTCCGCTTCTGACCGCCTCCGACAAACTGAACTTAACCCCGGTCGAGCGACAGAGTCTACACACTATAAATGTGTAGACTCTGTCGAGCGTCGCTTGGTGGCGCTGGCGTCCCGATTAGTCAAACGAGTGACTAACGTATTTCCGACATATATTTATCTTCATTTGAATTAATATATAGCTCTATTGTCAACTGCCAAGATCTGAGAGTAGACTGCTCGTTAAGTATTAATTATTTATAAGACAATAAGCTTTTATTCATTGAGTGTTTAGGAATTTGCGGCTTCATTGAAATCAGATCTCTATAAACATTTTTTTTTGCGTCAAGGAAACTCAATATACATATTTATTGCTTGCACATGTGAAATTAGGTAGTAGGTTTTACAAAATATGATCATTGTGGATCCTGTCGGGCACAGCAAAAGTAGGAGATAAAAAGAGGGCTTTTATTTGACTACTTAGTTGTTAAATAAAAGCCTGAAAAATGATGTGATAAGGCAATGGTGCGGTTTAAAAGAAGATGTAGTGACAAAAAATTAAAAGATAATGCTTAGATGGTTAGATCATGTTGAGAGGATGAATGAAAGGTGACTAACAAAAGGTATTTACAAGGCAGATGTGAGTGGAAACGCCGGGAGGGCACGCACTAGGCGGACATAAATAGTGACCTAATTGGTGATGTTCTTCAGAAAGGTAAGGTGCGTCGAACTTGCAACCGGCGTGCGGGTATGACTAGATGTATATGAGCGTAAACGAAGCAAAAGGAGCATGTAAGGAGCGTAGCTGGTGGCGTTCTGTAGTTTCTGCCTACCCCTCTGGCGTGAGTTTATGTATGCATGTAATTGTTTAATATATTGTAATTATTTTATGAAACACGTAATTTAAATTTGTCATTAAAATTTACATAATAGAAACTGTTTTAATTTGTTCATGAATGTATGTATGAATTTTTTGTTCTTCTTTATTTTTTTCTAGTAATTTAGTTTATATTTATATTTACATTATGAATAGTGTACTTTTGAGTGCATTTTTAGCTTAGATCTTGGTAAGTTTTACCAATTCTTATGGCATAATGTATATTTTGACTGTATATTTTCTCTTGACGTGTAAAAGTTTGGTAATTTCGAACGAATTTGCATATTTCTAGAATGTATAGGCAGGGGAGGGTTAGTATTTTATGTTTTTGGTAATGAGGTTTTCAGCTGTCGGTGTCTTTTATATTTACTAGGATTCTTATTAGTTTTTTTTTGTGCGAAAAGTGTTGGTGCATCTGTGCTGTTTCCCCACAATATGACGCTGTAACTGAGCCACGCATATGCGTAGGCATAATAGGTAACAAGAGCAGTTTTAAGCTTAGTGGTATTTTTGACTTCACGAAGGCCGTATGCTTGGATAGTTTGATTTTATGTTTTTGATGTGTGATTTCCAATGAATGTTTATGTCTATAGACAGGCCAAGTGGAGTAAATATTAGATGCAACGGTTATTCAGGAAATTGTAAAGGGAATGTTCATTTCAAATAGATCAGTTATTATTAGATTTATTGTCAAGTGCCAGTAACATGGTTAGTTTATCCTCTTCAAAACTGTGACTTCACAAAAAAAGATAGCTTGATGAGTTTTCTGTTATTCGCTCTGTGAAGGAGGTTGAATATCGATGTTATTATAATCACAGCTTTGGTTGCGTCAGTAGGCTGAAAAGTCTTTATATACCTTTTTTGTCTATCTGCCACAATATGTAACTTTTCAAGTACCAAACTTGATAACTTTTGGTTATTGGAACCTGTATCTGGTACCATCACTCATATAAAATGTATGATTTTCAAAGAATCTTCTGTGTTGTCCTGGCAAATGCATACCGTCCTCGAAGTGCCAGGAATGGGGTTATTGTTGTGTTGTGGGGTTATTACGTACTACGTATAGTAAGATTTACCTTGAAGAGCTATGAGAAACATAGGGTATAAAGTTCCTCATCATTCACTGAAAAGGGACGATCCTCCAACCAGACAGGTGTTGTGACTGGTGACCGACCGTACGATAGTTATTGTCGGGCTTTTTTTTTTTGGGTGGGAAGTTATCAAATAACTTCTCCTGCTCCGGGCGGAGCGGGAGGGTGTTAAACTAAAAAAACTGTAACTGGCTAAAACCCACTCGTATTCCTTCCGTTGCCTGTGTTGCCAGGGGCCTAGGTAACCCTTTTGAACTTCCACGCGACCTCTATCCAGTTATTGTCGGGCTGTTGTATATATTTTATTTCTTGCAAAAACTCTGCTTGTAAAGTGTACGTTCTGTGGCGTCAGGTGTGATGCGGAGTTCTTATATGGCTCCATAGATTCCGCCACAACATCTATGTAAAATGTCATCAAAACTCACATATAAATTTATTGGGCTGCTTACGACTAATATTTAAACGTAGTCCTTAGTGTCAATAAACTCAGGGACTAACAATCTTTGGGAGACCCTCCTCTCCGCCTACGGCTTCACGAGGCCCTGAATGCTAATGGACTTAATTATTTAATACCGGGGTCGAATTATTCTAGATAATTCTCAGCCTCATAAATCAAACAGTTTTGCCTTAATATGCTTTTAGTGTTAAGGCAGTCTAATTAAAACAGATATGATGGGTTGGACCTAGTATCGTTTGGCAGTAGTTGGAAGGTAAAAGGGGGTAAAGTTGGTAGGGGTTGGGTCCCCTATTATAACGCTACCACTCTTATTAAAAGGTAATGCATATTTTTCGAGAAATTAAAAAGGGCCTCAGCTCAGCATAATGTCAGATGATAACACAAGGTGTACCACCTTTTTTTTGGGTGGGAAATTATCAAATAACTTTTCCCACTCTGGGCGAAGCGGGAGGGCGTGTCAGACTCTTACTGACTAAAACCCACCCGTGTTCCTTCCGTGGCCTGTGTGTTGCCAGAGGCCACGGTATCCCTTTCAGACTTTCCCGCGACCCCGGCAGGCATCGGCCCTAGTGGACCCCGTCAGTCAGTGGCGTGCAGTTGTTCTCCACAGATGGTAGGCCACGCATACTGACACAAAAAAAAAATATTCGCGCAACATCACAGCGTCGCTCTACATATGATGACCCTCAAAGTAGTCACTATTGATTTATTATATTTGAAAAAAAAAAACATTGAAAATAATCCTGTAAAAATAAATGATAAATACAAGAACTCACCACATTATTATTCAAGGTTCAAAACACGATTTTCTGAGGATGCAAACAGAAGAAAGATTCGGCCACCTCAAATATCATAACCAAGTGGGTGGGTGATAATTACAGAACACGTCACTTGCAAGATATCCGAAGTCATGAATTATCATATTTTTGGATTAATTCTCGTAATTCGGGCACACATCTACCATTAGACACAACTTGAATCTTATCATTAAACGACAATTGCGAAAACTTACTGGTTTTAACTTCTAACAAACACACATTATCGGCGCAAACTTCACAACAGAACACCATTCTTAGGTAAACAACAAATAATATTTACACTACTTTACGTATCAAAACGAATTACTTATAACTTTATAAATTGCGTGTCACTGTCACATGAAACAAACACTACCAATTAAAATTGTATCATTGTCATACCGTGTTCTCCACAAAAGGGACTACCAAATTTTGCCGGATAATACAGTCCAGGGTTGCCAAAACTTATTTTCCTAACTCCCCAAAAATCACAGCAAAATTACCAAATATGAGGAATATAATAAAAAATTATGAAGTTATTAATTATTTTTATAGGGCTTTTGCTATTCCTTACAATTTATAATTTTTTGGATGGTATAAATTCGACAATACCACCCTGTTTTTTTAATTGTCTCTAGTAGTCATGAAGGAAACTTCCCCGCAATTCGGGGAATTGTCCAAAAATTGGAATCCCTGGTCTTCAATACTTTTCATTCATTAAATCTTGACTTTACACAGCCAATGGGTAGCGTGCTCCTGCCGCAGGAGTTACGCCCCTAATTTAAACCATGTCACTATTGTGTGCCCTTCATACACACAAAAATATACACGAGTGTACGTAAATTTATCAACGGTTTGTAGGCTAGCGAGTGCTTGCCTAGTAAATAGCGCATACCTACCGTACCAAGCTCCGTCGAACTGTGAGTCACGTGGCGTCTGTGACAAGTTGCTATAAGAGTTTTAACAGGAGTTTAACTTTTTTTTTAATATTTTGTGTTATTGTATTACATAGTTAAAATAAATGCATTTGGCGTTGTTGGTAGGGTAGGCTAGGCCTAATTGCCTCTATGGACGGCACGCCCCTGCCGTCAGTTATGCAAGGTACATCTCTTTGAGGCGCGCGAGCAACACAACTCAAACTCAAACTCAAACTCAAAGCATTTATTTCAATTAAACCATTTACAGGCACTTTTGAATTGTCAAGGAGTCGGTCAGTTAGAAATATGAAGCTAGTTGCCCATTCCAAAGCGTAGTAGGTACCTATGGAGAAGAACGGGCAAGAAACTCCATGGACACTCTTTTAAATTAAAAAATAATGTTGAAATTATAACATTTATTTATAATTTCAACATTATTTTTTAATTGAGGACGATGTAAAATAAAAGACGCGTCCATAGTAGAAAGAGAAACAAAAACAATTTCTAAATAAAATAATTACAAATAAGCCGAGGACGCTAAGAGGTGACCAGTCCCAACTAACGGCGCCCGTTCACGAGCATGACGCATGGATCAGCACCATTCAGCTCAACCATTTTGAAGGGAGCTGAATGATCCAACACACGCGCCACCATCAGCGAGACATCTGAGTGAGCATGACATACTCTCAGCCGCCAGGGCCCATTCAAGTCAATTACATAACCGGTAAATGGTAGCTCTATTATACATAGTACTCACACCCATGCAATGCAATTATACAATACAACGTGGGTTGAATTTATACAATGCAAAGATAGTCTTACAATTTTCAGCTGCTCCAACAGTATTTTCAAATGTTAATTATTCAATTGGTTGTGGTTGTGGAGCAGGACCAGCATTGAGCCAAGCATTTTTATCAGCGATGTAATCACCCAACTTATAATATGCCTGCCTGCATAGTGTGCGTTTGATACAAGATTTGAATTTAATTTCATTCAGTTTCAACGCGCCCTCAACCCTGGTCTGATCCTTATCGGACGGCAAGCTGTAGATCGAGTTGTACCACCTGACGCTGATTTTCTTCTGCAACCCACAACCCACAACGCATTTTCAAACATAAGTGTTTACACAGAAAAATAATAATATAAAACTGAAGACATTGAGAAATATGAAAGTATACAACAAAACTATACGGATGGTATCGCAATTTTTCCCAGTTACTTAAAACTAAGCCATATACAACATAAAATGTAGTAAAAATGAGATCATAATAAAAAAATTAACTAATGACTATGACAATATTTCTTATCGCCCGAAAACTGTTCAATTAGGTTAGACCCTACTCTTTAATAGTTATCACTATGGATCACTTCAACAAACAAAACAAAATTCTCAATACCTGTTTTGCAGAAAATCCATACAGGAAAATCTTGCAAATACATAAATTCAAACTGCTTAGAATACAAACTGAAACTATTTATTTCATACTCAAAGCATTTATTTAAAACTAGCTGCGCCCCGCGGTTTCACCCGCATAACTCTCGATCCTGTGGGAATATCAGGATAAAAAGTATCCTCTGTCCTAATTCAGCTCATGGACTACCTATGTGCCAAATTACATCCAAATCAGTTCAGCCGTTTTAGTGTGGAAGGGAAAGTGTGATCATTTCATTGAGACTAAGAAATTTTGAGTCTTGATTTTTTTTTTTTTTAAAAAGGGAAATAGAGGTTCATTTATATATATATATATAGATAAACCCATTACAGGCACTTTTAAATTGTCAAGGGGTCAATCAGTCAGAAAAATAAAGCTAGTTTCCCATTCCAAAGCGTTGTAGGTACCTATGGAGAAGAACGGGCAAGAAACTTCACGGACGCTCTTTTAAAACAACATAATTATGGTTACAAAATATTATGATGTAAATCATTCATGTTGAAAACATGGCAATGATGCAAAACGTCAAAAGCGTCCGTAATAAAAAGAGGCATGTATTTAATGCGGCGACAAATTAATCTGAATTTAGGATTAAAAGATAATTAAAGCCGTTAGCAAAAATAGTAGGTTGGCAGCTACAGCGAAGGATAATTTCTAAGTAGAAAGTAGCAGCTTAATAATCAGTTTTTAGGTTTGTTTTAATTTTAACTGGCCCGAGTTTTTTTTGGTAACTGAGAGTCACCAACAATAGAGGGGATCTGGCGCTCGGTGGTCGCTGTCGCGAGATGCTCGCTTCGCTCGCTCGCCTTCGCACGTTAATGGTCACTGTTCTAACCTAACCTAACCCAAATGATCATGAATCAATAACGGTAGATGGTATCATACCAACCACAAACAATTTGTTTTATATTAATAGTATTAGTATGGGTAGTTACTATATTTTGTGAACTAAATAAAAAATATATTTAACTTTTGTTGATTTAGATTTAAAAATAATGTTTAATCGCTGCCAAGTTATTTTTTTAGTAGCAAATAGTTAGTCGCCCTTTAAGTTGTTAATCGCCTGGAAAATAATTAGCCATAAAAAGATGAAAAAAAAAACAAACATTAGATTAAATTTAAATAGGCCGTGCCAGCTAAGAGATAACCAGTCCCTACTGACAGCCCCCGTTCACGAACATGACGCATGGATTAGCACCATTCAGCTCAACCATTTTGAAGGGAGGTAAATTATCCAACACACATACATTGCTTGAAATCCCTAGACTTAACAGCTGTTGTGCGTTTGGACATAGATACGACCCACATTTGAGAAAATCTGTGCAAATTTCAATCATTAAAACCCAAGTTTAAGTTAAAAGCGACAACAAGTATTTTTATAATCCAGCGCAACCAAAGTCTCAATAACCGTTAGTAATAGAGACAATGCCTATCAAAGTCTGGGCTCATTTCCATTCAATAAATAAAAGTAATTTCGCTTACATTTATTACCAGAATCCCTATTTTGGAAACAATATCTTTTGCCTTTATAATCACCATCTTACTTTATGTTAGAAAATGTCATTTTACTGAAAATATACAAGCTTGTTTTTCCTTTTGGGATTTTACAATTTTTTTGCGTAAACCTTATAAGGGATGGAGTGAAAACCTTTACCAATGAAACAAAATGTGATATTGGTTTTGTCGGTTTTTTCGGATTAACTATTGATGAATTTTCCCAAAAAGGTAACTTGGCACCTAGTGGAATATAAGGTTATTTTTTAATCAAAAATAATATTTTCCTGGATGTTGGAAGCCGGGATCGACAGTAGTTCTTACCTACCACAAAATATTTTACGAAGAATTATCTAGCTTTGGTGGGCTTATGGTTTTGTTTACTTTTTATGGTCAAATGTAAAAACAAAGTTGTGAAAATTCAACAGTAAAAGCACCATATAATATGGTGCTTTTACTGTTGAATTTTCACACCATAGGTTGTTTAGTTGAAGAGGTTAAGTGGAATACCTAGTAGGTGTTAGAGAACAAAACAAAATGCTAAAAATTATAAAAATATATTATTTTTTTGCTCTTAGTGTTACACAGAGTACAAAGTCAGAATATATGGTGCAGCGGAAGCTAACTAAACTAAGCCGGAAGTGTCGTACTCTAAGTAACTAAGATCTTAGGGACCTTACTTCAGAGCTTGTTCATTAAAAGGAACTTTGGCCTTCGTTGATGCCCCTTTCGGTGTTGGTCAAGTACGTGTGTAGTACTCGCAAAACGCGTGGGTTTGGGTAATAGCTAAGCTAGGTGACGTATGACCATAGACAAAGGAAAAGGTAATGTACAGACATCCCAGCAAAAATATGCGCTTCGGCAATGATCACCTATCTTCGTAAATTCGAAAGCACGATTATGAGATCTAATATAGAGCTGTTACAACCATGGAAATACTTACCTATTTTGTGCAACCATGGTTACAAAATTTGAGATTAACAATTTTATGCAATGCTAAAAACGACATAAGATAAGATGCGCCCAGAGTAGGTAACTGAACATAGAGAAAGCCTAATACAAACGCGCAAAGATACGTGCACTGCTACACGAAAGCGCGCGGCAATACTAACCTTCGAATCTTTCTTTGCCTTTGTGGGAGGTTACTCTGTGGCACGACGTTCGTACTAATTTAAAAACACGAACATTACCGACGCGCATACTTTTTCTGGTTAACCTGTATGTAAGGATCTTAACACGTGGAGTTATGTAGTTTCAGCCAACCCTCATGGGGAAAGGTGTGAGTTTCTGAGTGTTTGAACTATCATATCAGTGTTTAACCAATCTTTGGCATGCATATTCTATGATATAGGTACGTAGTACGTAGTAGAAATCTGTTCGTCGAATAAAACAAAATTTCCTTGAGTAAAGTTGACCCACATACACTTTGATCTGAATGTTCTAACTGTGACATCCATATTTACATTATCTACGTATTCAAGTAGGTAGGTACCGATAGCAAGAGCATTGTTATTTTAAGCTAGAAAAATACATACAACAATACTCACTCAGGTTTCAATGATTTTTTTTTAAATGATGGTTTGCGAAAAAAAAGTTTTAACGATTAAAAACCATACTAAAATACAATATGTAACAAAAACCCTGTTGTTCCTTCTACCTTCGTTTTAAGAATCGGTTTACTAGCGATAAAGTAAGTCATTTATAAAAAACTGTTCAATAAAAAAAATTAAAATAAATATTTAATTATTAATATTTGTAATGTTTAATCGATTTGTTACCTCTGCAATTCTGCATGAAGCGATGACGCGAAACCAGAAGTAGATAGAACGTTCCCGCCCTCTCTTTGATCGGTGCCGCCGCGCCGCCGATTATCTACCTATGTTTCTACACAAGTTCGTGACCTTGTCAGCTGTTGTTTATCAGTATCACTTTAACGAATTAATCTTTGAAAATCTTGGTTTACACAGTATTTTTAAACACAATTGATAATTGAGTACTCTCCTAACGCGCATATGATTTACTCCGAGTTCGTGTCCCACTGAGCGTGTACTTCGCGTTGGATCGTGCTCAAACAAGTCCAAGACTTCTGTCTCGGGTCCTCGGTCTGCCTGCGTCAGCTCAATGTCAGGTCTCGCATGTGCACATTGCTGGTAGGTATTGTACGTACGTATGTGCAAACGTTGGAATGGCATCGTCGACGGTAATGATCGCAAAACGTTCTTGGTAGAGTCTGCGTGCTTCTGCATAATTGCAGTCACATTTCCGAAGACAAATCAACATATTAAAATATTCTACGTTAGAATTCATTCTACGTTAGAAGACATTGTCAACGTTTACGTAAACAAAACACAATTCACTCACTACGTAGGTCAACAATAACATCCATTCGAAAGCAAGCTGCGCGGGAGACTGACTAAGGAAGTGACTCGCAGGGAGACGGGTGGCGGGGCGGCGGGGTAGGTAGGCACGTGGTACCGACCCACCAACATGCGCGGCGGATGTTATTGGCGGCGTCTTTTGTCGCATTCAAAGAAAGCCGCCGAACTAGTAGGCTATTTAGCGAAATAAAGATGTACTTGTAAAATCAGATACTCTAAACATTTTTTGGAATGTGTCGATTTTAATAGTTATTTGATTTTGACCTCTCGACTAGCCAATGCTTAAGTTTTTTAAATTATAATTTCATCAATGTTCTGCTTATAGGTAAATGTATACGTTCCTAAAAGGAACAACAGGGCTTTTGTTACATATTGCATATGCAATTATTCTGATTTTATGTCAGATAATTCTACAAGCCACATTTTAGTATAATAGTGTTTTCATTTTTTTCTCCAATCAATGGATTTTTTGTAAATAGATAATTGCTTCATATTTTGCAATAAATTACTAGCGTTGTGTCATCGCGCTTCTCTTTCTTTTCTATGCAGTCCGACAGTGACCGCGCTTTAGGTGTTGTAAGCCTCTTAAAATAATGTAAATGAAAAATTAGTCTTCTGCCTAACTTTTTGGGAATACAGGCCTGATGTTATGTTTTGTTAAGATAAATTGAAAAGCAGTAAATAGCCTAGTGGTGTGACCGTCGGACTGCCAAGTCATATGTCTCGAGTTCGAACCCAAGGCAAGCACCTATGACTTTTCGGGTATACAATACGCACATGAAGAGCGTATTGTATAAATAACACTTGCTTAGAAAACGGTGACGGAAAACATCGTGAAGAAACCGGCATGCCTTTTTTTATCATCAAATAACTTCTCCCGCTCTGGGCGGAGCGGGAGGGTGTGTCAGACTCTTACTGACTAAAACTCACCCGTATTCCTTCCGTTGCCTGTGTTGCCAGGGGTCTCGATAACCCTTTGGTACATTCCCGCGACCCCGGCAGGCATCGGCCCTAGTGGACCCCTACGCTTGTGCTGACGACATCTCTTTGAGGCGCGCGTGGAATACAACGCGCCGTCGACCCGGGCTTGGTCCTACCGGACGTTGAACTACCCATTGCTCACCGTCCGCAAACCCGCGCTTACGGTGGCCGGAAATCCGCCAGGGATTCCCGACGCCCAGGGCGTCTCCTGCGGCGGCTAGGAGCGAGAGGTCGCGAAATTTGTCTTTCACTCAACCGTCCCGCCTCCTCCTTCGCGAGCATTACTGCTTCGCAGAAGGAGGTGACGGCTGCCCAGGCCCTCTCACTCCGTACCATGGCCTGAACCAGGGCCAGACGCGAGAGATTTCTGCCGCCGATCGCCTCCACGAGGACACGGCGGTGCTCTGCCCAAGCCGGGCAGACCTCCACTGTATGCTCCACCGTGTCCTCCGGGCGATCCACACAGTGGTGACAAGCGGGCGTTTCCTCCCGCCTTATCCGACAGAGGAACCTCCCGAAGCTGCCGTGTCCGGTGAGGACCTGCGTCAGGCGGAAGGTGAGGATGCCTGAGAAATATTTCTCGTTGGCAAGTGAAGCCAAGTCAGAAGTTCATGGGCGGCATAAAAAGTCTGACACCAGGTTAGTCACTAACCATACGAAAAAGAAAGAAGATGATAAAGTAATGCTGCGGATAAATAATATTTATTTCTGTAAGTAGGTTATAGGTACAAACGTCGTAGTGTTAAATAATTTGTATACGATTTGTATAGAATCAAGTTTAACTAAACGGATAGGTGTGCTGCTAGGAAGTTTGTTGCGCCACTTCTTCTTCCCAGCTAAAGCACTAGAAAGTGGTGAAGGGCGGGCGTTTTTGGGGACTGTCTTATGTAATTTTGACGTTCGAAAAGTGCTAATTCTCAGCCTAGTTTGATGATAATGATAATTGTAATGATAATTTTATTTGTTGATTACATGACTTTGGATTTTGATTTTAAAACACTTTAATAGGTCAATAATATTTTCAAACCTAAATGAAGTCGGCGTTTCCTATACGATCCTCTGAGACACAGTCTCTATTAAAGTCCAGATATTACCGTGGTCAGATCATGTGACTGTAACTGTGTTTTATTTTCCAGGTAAACATGGACAGTGCAGGCGATGCGGAGGGGAACTTCACAGTCATTGGCCTAGTAGCAGACTCCAGTGTCCTAGGGGGCTGGAGCGCCCAGCCTGTCGCCACCTTCCGATACGTCAACTCTTCGGATTTTCTACCGGTTCGTACAGCCATCATCGTTAAGATTTATGATCAGGCAGCTTTTCTTTTAGTGGGCTGATGCAGCTTTTGGTCGAATAACTAAAATTAATGGTGGTACAACTGTCATCCCAACTCATTCTAGGATGCTGATGAACAAGGTGATGGCTGATAACTGTATTGGTTATGACTACCCAAAGCCATAGAGCCATGGGGAGGCCAAACTGACTTAGTGAAGTGCGTCGGTGATGGCCTGATTGGATGCTTCCACATTCGCAGGCTCATCACATTTGTACGAATTAATTGCCTACATGAAATTTTAATAGAGGAGGCGAACAAATATTTGAAAATTATCAAGTACGGGTAAGATAGGTATCCTTTATAATTGAGGAGGTCAATTAATCTTTGTAAACTGCGACAATGTGCAGTAACAATGCGTCACTGTGAAATGCAGTTTTTTAATGGTAACTATGACATCGGTCCGGCTGACGCAATTTGCTTGGTGATTTATAGTTGGCACTTTGCATTTAATTTTACTATTTTATGACTTGTTTTTTTTTTTTTTGTAGAGTGTAGTAGACAGAGCCCCGCTTTGCGGGGTTCCTATTTCTGTCTTCAGGGTTTAAAGGAATAATTAGTTCTCTTTTAGTTAGATTTGTTCCTTAAAAACCAATCTCTTATGGAAAAGGTTTTGATTGAATGATTATAATTCTGTAAATACGTATTTGTTATGTTCGCAAATCATAAATGCAAATTGCAAAACAACTTCCTGCAAATTGCAAAACAAGTATATTTGAATTTAGCGGGTACAATAAAATATTTTATTAAAGAAATCACAATATTTTTGTTAGTTTAAAACCTTTTACCATAATTTCGGCGTATTTAAATGTTGTTTAATAACAACCGGATAATTAATTGTTGTGGGTCTGGCTGTTTGTTTGTGTGAGATTTGTGTTTGAAACTTAGTTTAGAACTTAGTAGGTACTTACCTAGGAGTACTTTAAGAGGTACTCGAGTGTTTACCCCCTCTCTGTACACAACTCAATATGGCGCCAGTGATTCACAAAAGTACGAGATTTAACCGTGTCAAGCGCTGTAATAATCCTTTCATTTAAATGTCCCCTATCACTCTCTTGCTCGTAAAGTAGTCTTTTAACCTCGCCCCTCAAAAAAAAATTTCAAGAACATCATCAGGTCAGGCAACCGCACCGGCCAACGCTCATTATATCATCGATCAAGGTACGAGTAGGCACGAACATCACGCTGGAAGTAAAGCTCGGTCTAATAGTTCTTAGGCACATTAATTATTAATTAGTTAATTATACCTGACCACACGTTCACCAAGAAACGATTTCGAAAAGCGTGTCTTCGATTTACGTGCGGGTTCTGCCCAGTCTGAGCCCAAAAATGCTCGTTGCGGACATTAAACAGTCCGATTCGGGTGAACGTGGCCTCGTCTGTCCACAAGATATTTTTATCCAGATTTTGTAATAGGCATGGGTGCATTTGGTAGTTTCCAGACAAGAAACTGGCTGACGTAAAAATATCGCGCTGCCTGTCGACTATTGACCTGTGGATGCCTCTGGAAGTATCGCTTTATTTGCCGATGCAGGGTTCGCAGGTACACGGGCGCTCTACCACGCGCTTGAGCATATGTTGGTGCGGGGAACGATGCAAAATCCAGTGGGTTTTGTGTTGTCTCAAGATTCGGTCTCGTGACGGAATCGATGCATCGATGGGATAAAGGCGGTGAAACATGAGAAGAATTCGCGGCAAACTGTTTATCTGTGTAACTGTCCTAGAATAAGACCATAATTATCTAGATGAATTTATTTACTGACAAGTGTGACGATAAGATTCATCATTGTCCTTAGCTATATATGTGGACAGTTGGTCAATTCTATCCGTCTGTATTATTATAAGCTTCTAGCCTCGGTCTGTGTTCTCGTGAGTCATTTTCAGTCTCTGTTTTAGTAATTTCTTTTCTCTGTGGCGCAACCCCAGCATTATTTTTTAAATAAGTTCTCTGGGTCTGTGTGTTGTCATTGTTGTCCCTTATGTGTGATCTTTGAATGTTATTTTCTGTGTTTTGGCTATCTGTAGGGTCTATCACTTTTTTATTTGTGGATTGTTCATATTTTGGTTGTCGATTTTTAACCGATTCACTGTAGAGTTATAGGTATTCAGCGGCAGTCAGATCTCAAGCTTTACTTTGAACAACTAGGTAATTTACAGTGTCGTCATATTCAGTTGTAGCTTTTATTTCCTTATTTAACCATTTATGTACACACATATAAACAGACAAGAAGAAAAGAACAGAAAAATACGTACAAAAGTGATTCTTATTTCTAAAGGAATCTTTTCTTCTTTTACTGATGTGTTGTTGTTAGTTTTAGGTAGTGTTGATCTCTCTTCAGCATCATTTATGTGTTCTTTTTGGTGTGTTTTAAACTTGTTTTTAAAGCGGGGTGACTTCCTGAGTACAGTGAGCACATTGCTGGGGTGTTTGCGTCGACTGTAGGTACACATGATACCTCTGTATGGTCTGCACTGTACTGTACACCTGTCTCATGCGGTTGTTTTTACTGAGCCCATATTGCTGGCATCTTTTGCACTGCACTAATGAGTTTTTTTTTGGGTTTTCTATAAGAACTTCTTGTTTGTAGATGACTTTTATGTCCTTTACTAGTTCATTATTGTCATGACAATGAATGTATTTAGGGGTTCCTTAGTCCCTGGTTTTCGGGTTGCTGCTATCTCCCCTCGTACAGTATCACCAGTTTTCTTAATAGCTGCTATAATTTCATCTGTAGGTGTACTAAAGTGAAGAAAGAGGTGTTTGATAACAATTCTCACACATGTTTGGTCTTTCCCGGTGAAAGTATACCCTATGAGTCCCTTATTTCTAATGTGTTCTATCAATGTCTTGTCTACAGTGTTAGTTGATATAGTAAGTTGATTTTTAACTATTTTATAGGTTGAAGTTTCGTTGTACAGAGAACTCTGAACACAAACAATAGTAGTCATTTCTTGAGAAATTTGTTGTGAAAATTCCATTATTCAGAATATTTAACGGCTTTCCATCAAATAGAGTTTACACATGACAAAAAAACAGGAGGCTCAACAATAATTGGATTTGTCTGGAAATTTCCACACGAAACCAATTATTTTTGAGCTGTTTGTTTTCTTTTTACGATCGCATTAGGATCTTTATCACATTTGTAAGATAAACTACTTTTGACGAACACTAGGAAAAATAAGAGCCACTATTCTTACACATATGTTGATGATATAATCGTTGGCAGATGTGCGTGATTGATGTCCCGAATGCAAACAGTTTTGTAATGACACCTCAGCAAATGCAGAATTAAACTGAAAGGCAGCGAGTTTGATAATAATTATTCGTCTAATAGTCAGCTGGAAATCGTTAATTAGAGTTTAAAACCATCGCGATATTTACTGAAAAGACTGATTAGCTTATAAGTATTCATTTGGTAAGGGCGGGCGTTTTTGGGGGACTGTCTTATGTAATTTTGACGTTCGACAAGTGCTGATTCTCAGCCTAGTTTGAATAAATGACTTTTGATTTTGGTAAGTACATAGTTAATTAACGCGTGGTTTAATATTATCGTTTCCGTTTTATGTATTTTATGATTAACTTGCTTACCAGAAAAAATGGCGGTGTCAGACTTTTTGAAGCCAAAAGTTGATATTATAAAAATTATGTATTAATACTTCCATTTTAGGGTACGGTAAGAATAACATAGTAATCTATTAAGCAAGTTAAACATTACTTTTTATCGCAGGAACTAGTCGGAGCTAACAACATACGCTGGATTGGAGGAAGCCCGCCTGTCGCTGAACCTGAATGCGGTTTCGATGGCATCAAATGCTCCTTACCCCACGACCCTGGGGTCTTATCTGCAGCAGCAGCCGTGGCAGCGGCGGCCATCTTGGCTGCAGCATTGCTCGTCCGTCACTATAGATACGAACAAAAGCTTGCGTCAGTGCTGTGGAGGATTGAAGCTAAGGATCTGACCTTCATCTCGGCGTACAACGCGCAGAGCACTGACAAGGCTGTGTGTGAGGTGAGTTTTTTGTTCTACCATATTTTTTTTCTTCACATTTATGTACCATGCATGCAAAGTAATATATATTTATTACTTTGTATTTTTTCATGCTTTGTCTGCCTCGTTGGTCTAGCGGTTGCAAGCGCTACTGCTGAGCATGAGGTCCTGGGTTCGATTCCTGGGTCGGTCAAAGTGTTATTGGGTTTTTCTATCTGGAATTTCTCAGTAGCAGCCTGGAGTCTTGATTCGTGCCCGGTTGATGGCAATGAACTCGGCCCCCTATTACTTGGGACTTAAACATAACTGGCGAAATGTGGGTGTACTACAGGTATACATCTGCCCAACCCTTCGAAGAAACAAGGCGTGATGTTATGTATGTATGTGTACTTTGCATCCATGTTTGCAAAGTAATAAATAATATGATTTGATTCACTACCATTTTAGGAGAAAGGACACACAAGTTTGATTTTAAGGCGCTTTAATTAAGGACTCTAACCAACGTAAGTCCATCTTTGTAACATATTATGTCCATCCATTCGAATATATTCCACTAAGTATCTCAGATTTGGGACATCTAAAACGAGGTGTAAATATTTCATCATCAATATTTCTACACCTAAAATAATGTAATATAATCTATACATATAATAAAATAAAACCGTAGCGAAGTCAAAACAGTATATTATATATTTAAACAAAAAGTAATTGCTACGGGGTCTAGAAACGATTCTAATGCCCAAAAAAAAAAATATATTCTATTTTTTTTTTTTTTGTTCCAGCATCACGCAAATGTCTGAGAGTCTGGTCAGTCTGTCAGTCGGCTATAAATTATCACGCTATTTGCTATGGAGGATGAGCAATATTGCATTATATTTGTATTCTTCTATAGTTTACCGCAAATTGTAAAAAGACGAGCCTAACGGTTAGAAAATTGCAGATAGTTACAGATTTAACCTTTACCTACTTAAATGATTATCATCAGGCTATAACTTTACGGGGCTAGCAATCAATCATGACATGTTTCAGAACGGCTGTTTTTGACAAGTTTCAACAAAGCAAAGAGCTTAGCGGTTCGACGACGTTCACTCTCAACTATTGATATTTTTGTGTTTATTTTTTTACATTTCGTTAGAACGTAGTTCGTAGACAGAAAAACGTCAAGTTTAGGCCTCTTCTGTTATCTATAGATATAGAATAAAAATAAATGTGTAGGGTTAGGTGACTGTTAACGGGGCAGCGCATCTTCCATACATTGGCTTCATAACAAAATATTCATTGATAGTGCTGCCATCTGAGTGTTTAGGTACAGAAACTTTGACCATAGTTTTACATTTTTGCCGATAGGTAGAGCTACTTGATAACAGTACAACAAAAGTGAAACTACTATACAAACTAAATAAGTGTTATTTATTGTTTTACTTTAGAAATAAATTAATAAAATGTAGTAGCAAAATAAATATATATGACGGAGAAGGTACGTCTCTCTCGTTATCATCAGCCATATTTTAACTACTGTGGGCGTACAATGGGAAGTGTTGGTTATTGCACAATATAAAAACCGTTTGCAGTTTAAATCAAATTATAATTTACGGTCAAATAATCACACTAGCTATTCACATACTGTAGGTACACGACACAACTATACGGAACGCGCGACAATTTCTAAACATGTTGACTCCTTGACCGCCTCCGACAATACTGCCCTTAGCACCGATCGAGCGTTAAGTTTTAGACTCTGTCGAGCGCCGCTTGGTGGCGCTGGCGTCCCGATTAGTCAAACGAGTGACTAACGTATTTCCGACATATAAATAGATCGAGAGAGGGGGGATAATTACATATATAACAACCTATGTACCATTTACCTATATGCGATCACCGTTTTGAAAAGTTTTACCCAATGACTATAAAGCCTCTTAATTATCTTTGGTTTTACCGAACAGCAAGTGGACGTCTTCTCTCAAGTAAATAAATTCTTTAAATATTATTTCAATTATATCTACAATTGTATTTCGTTTTATTGAATGATGAAGTTCTCTTGATGATGTTATTTCTAGTTTCTAGATTTTGAAGAATAATTGTTTTTTATTTTGTGAAAGCAAATTCGTAAGTGTATTTTTCGTATTCTAGATTTATTTTAAGGTAAGAACTAGAATATGATGTTGTGATATTTTTAGTGTGTAAATAACAGTTTTGTGGTCTGCCACATTAATTAGACAAGTAATATTGTTATGAACAAATGAATATAAATACAATACATACAGGTTCAAGATCATAGATTAGTTAGCGAAACTCCGCAGATGATCTAAAAATGATAAAACAAAAATATGACGGAGAAGGTACGTCTCTCTCGTTATCATCAGCCATATTTTAACTACTGTGGGCGTATAATGGGAAGTGTTGGTTATTGCACAATAGAAAAACCGTTTGCAATTTAAATCAAATTATAATTTACGATCAAATAATCACACTAGCTGTTCACACAGTGTAGGTACACGACACAACTATACGGAACGCGCGACAGTTTCTAAACGTGTTCACTTCTTGACCGCCTCTGACCAACTGTACGTAACCCCGGTCAAGCGTTATGTTGTAGACTGTCGAGCGCCGCTTGGTGGTGCTGGCGTCCCGATTAGTCAAACGAGTGACTAACGTATTTCCGATAAATATAATACTTGATGAGATCCCAAAAAAGATCATCATTCTTTTTTTATTTTTGTTTTATTATTTTTAGGTAACGATACTAAGAGATGCCGCGAATAGTTGTAATAGTGAATAGTCGAATGCCGATTAATCGCTATTCCCTATTGCAAATATTCGAATACTCGCCATTATTACTCGACAATATAAAAATAGTTAGAAAGTCAGTTGAGAATATAAAAATAGTTTGTTTATTCTCAAATTATAATATTTATTTTATTTATTTAACAGTTTATGTACACACATATAAACAGACAAGAAGAAAGGAACAGAAAAATACGTACAAATATAGTTCATTTATTCTCAATTAATTGGTCAAGGACAGCTACTGAGATACAATTCATTTTCTATTGTTTGACTCCGAATCGGTGTCGCGCGGGGCTTAACAGGTAATATTACACTTGTTGTAGTCTCTTGAACTTACCAATCATTACTGTAATCTAAAAAAAATCTAAGATTATGAGAAAAGAAAAGAATGAAGTTATAGAAACCAGTCTCATATTTTACTGGTTTTACGTTTTTAAATGCTAGCAACCCTTTTCTTGTACGTAATATATTTTACGGAGAATACCTAGTTTTGTATAATCCTGCGTTTAATACTGTAGGGGAGTTCGCGCCCAATCGATTTCGCTTGTGTCGCACGTATTTGTTTGTAATTCGTGATGAGCTTGCTTGACGTGACGTCGGTCGATATTTTAATTTTCGTAATGAGAACCAGTGCTTAAGTTGTGATATTCTTAATTAAAATTTTCCATTGAATTAAAGACTGAAATAGTTGTAACTTAAAAAGAAAAACGATCATGCCAAATCCCGGAAAAAAATCTTATGTTTGGCGTTATTTTGGGAGGAAGAAAACAGTGCGAAATGTGTTTTCATAATTAACTTCAAAATCACTGATTTTTAGCTAATTTTTTATACTAATGATAAAATAATAGTAAATTTGTTTTGTTTTTAAAGATTAATAAGAGTTTAATTATTTTGAAGTCTACAGTTTTTCTGTTCATTAAAAGTTTTTTCTTAGACAACTATTCGCAGAATGTCTAATCCGCAAATACTAGAATATTTGGGGTTGCTCGTTCCAAACAGTAGGCTGCGGCAAGGGCCGAGAGAGAGAAGCTGTTTAAAGTCGCGCTAGCCTGTACAAATTTACTAAAGTTTGCACCGGTGGGGCGGGCGATAAAGATACTCAACAGCGTCTCTGCGATTCGATATCTTTACTTGGTCTTTGGCGAAATTCTAAAGGGTGACACTTAACATTTGTCCTCTGTATGACTCTGTACTCAGAAGTCTATATTAAATTAAATTAAATCGGGACTACATTGTTGTATTGGGTTCCTGTAAAAACAAATGTAAGTGTTAATAATAAATTAAAATAAGTAAATTATTCGGTATTTGATGAATAACAAAGTTGAACTCCTACCGCAAACCGCGTCAAAAAACTTCATTCCAAAAAAACCCGAAACGGGTAGTATCGTGACCTCAGATGAAGACATTGAAAACAGCAACGTATAACACAGAAAAAGCAGTTAAATCGCGCCAAAAGATTCATTCATTCATCATACATTCAAGATCCGGTGAAGCCGGACCTGAGCTAACCGGGCGGTAACGGTATTAAAAGAATGACAACATAAAGCAAGACATGACTTACTTCGACAAGGAAACCAACTTTTGGATGGACACGGCTGAAGATAGAGACAAGATCAGGAAGGCTGCTAGCGAGATTTACAAGAAATCAGAAACGGATAGTAGCGAGATCTCAGATGAAGACATTGGAAACAGCAACGTGCAACACAGCATAGCAGTGACACAGAAAAGAGTCGAGAAAGCAACTGGACCTTTTTTTTTTTTTTTTTGTTCCCGGGGTGGAAAATCCTCATGGATGTCCTCCGCCCTGGGGTAGGCGGAGGGGTCTGTCAGACTCTTACTGACTAAAAACCACCCCGGTATTCCCGTCCCACACTTGCACCGGGGATCATGGGATCTAATGCGACTTCCACGATCCCCGGCTAGTGCCGGCCCGCCTCTGCGGGCCACCTCAAGTCTGGGGGAGGTGAGGTGTTTAAACCCCCCCCGCGACGTCTGAAAGGGGCGCGTGTGGAACACTACGCGCCGCCACCTCGGGTCCAGTGTGATGGGGGGCGGCGGACGTCCCCAAGTCCGCCGTCTCTGGACCCATTTAGGGGGGCCGGAAGAGGGCGTTGTCTGCCCTCTGCCAACGCCCGGTGCGCCTGCTGCGGGCCGGGTGATCGGAAGAGATCTCCCGCTCCCGTTCCGCAGCCTCCTTCTGCGACACGACTGTTTCGCAGAAGGATACCACCGCGTCCCAGGACTCCTCGCTGCCGACCATCGCCTCGACCACGGCCGGCAGCGACAGGTCACTGCCCACTCTTGAGATGAGGGCACGGCGTGGCTCCTCCCAAGCGGCACACTCTGCCAGCGTATGCCGCGCCGTGTCCTCCCGACAGTCGATGCAGTGGTGACACCGGGCGTCCGGCTCCCTGTTTATGCGACACAGGTACTTCCCGAAGCAACCATGCCCCGAGAGCACCTGCGTCACCCGAAACGACAGGGAGCCGTGCCTCCTCCCGAGCCAGGGCTCGAGCACTGGCCGGACCGCCTCGATGGTGGCGAGGCCGGCGGTAGGGCGTGAAAGCCTGTCCCGCCATTCCGCCACCAGGGCTGCGCGGAGCTGTGACCGACGCAACTCCGTATGTCGCTGCATCAGCCACTCGCCCCGCGCCCTCGCTTCCTCGCGCCACTGGTACAGTGACGCGAGTACTTTCGCCTCGAGGTCCCAGGGCGGGGATCCGGCCAGTACGCAAGCCGCCTCGAAGGAGATCGTGCGATATCCCCTGATGACTCTGACGGCCATCGCTCTCTGCGGCTTTCGCAGGACAGCGATGCTGCCGGCCGTCAGGTCAGCCGCCCAGATCGGGACCCCATACAGGGCCATCGATCGCACGATCCCCACGTAGAGCCGCCTACAGGCGGCACTCGGGCCCCCAGATTGGGAAGCAGCGTTGACAACGCCCCAGCCGCGCCCAACAACTTGGGCACTAGCCGCTGGAAGTGGGGGCCAAAATCCCACCGGCTGCCGAGCACCAATCCTAGGTACTTCATGGTGGACTCGACAGCGATTTGAGCACCCACGACCACGATGTGTGATCCCGACGGCGGCGCCCGCCGGGGGCCATGAAAGATCATGGCCTCCGACTTGTTGAGGGCAACCTCCAGGCCCAGGCGCCGTATGCGGCTCACCACCTGTGAGACCGCAGCCGTCGCTAGCAACGCTGCCTCCCTGTACGAGCTCCCCCGGGCCGTGACCAGCGTGTCGTCTGCATAACACGTCAGGTCCACGCCCGGCTGGAGCTCGCCCCGCAGCACCCAGTCGTACCCGATGTTCCACAGGAGCGGGTTACGACCGAGCCCTGTGGAACACCGCACGACATGCGGCGCTGACTTCCGCCATCACCTCCCGTGTAGATGACACACCTCTCCGCTAAATAAGCCCCAACTATGCGGCGGAGGTAGGAAGGCACCCGATGATAACGCAGTGCCTCCCTAATACAGCTCCAGGGCAGGGTGTTGAAGGCGTTGGAGATGTCCAAGGACACCGCCAACATCACCCCGCCCCGGGACACCGCTTCCTCCGCCAGGACTCTCACCCGCGATATAGCGTGGATGGTGGAGCGCCCGTGCCGAAAGCCGAACTGGCTCTCGGCCAGGTCAGGCCCTCTCCGCACAAGTGGCTGACGAGGCGGGCAGCGATTATACGCTCAAACATCTTACCCACCTCGTCTAGCAGCACTATGGGCCTGTACGCGGACGGTGAGTCCGCAGGGCGCCCCGCCTTCCTGAGCAGGACCAGACGACCAGATTTCCACAAAGTGGGAAACTGGCCCTGCTCAAGGCACGCTGTGTAGAGTCCTGTCAAGTGGGGCTCTAGCTCCTTCAGAGCGAGGGCTAACGCTTGGCCGTGGATACCGTCGGGCCCCGGAGCCACGTTCTTGGCCCGGAGCCGCACCACGGCTGCCCTCATCTCTGCTTGTGTCACCTCTGGGACGCTGATGGCGTTCTCGTCTTCCTCTGCAAGCTCTGCGGCTGTGGGCAAAGCCATCGGCGGTGGAGTACGCTCCGCTCTTGCCGGGAAGAGGGCTGCGACTACCTCCTCCAGCAGCTCAGGCTGGAGACTCTCCGTGAGTGGAGGCGCTGCGGCTCGAAGTTTCCCTCGAACCGCACGATAAGGGCGCCCCCACGGATCTGCGTCGAGAGTCTCCAACATCTCCTCCCTGGCTCGCGTTCTCGATTCGCCAATGTCCAGCCACAGGGCCTGCTTCGCCGCGCGGTACACCTCATACAGCGCGGCTTCTTCGTCAGGGACCCGACGACGTCTCCTCCGGTATCGGGTGTACTGGCGCCTGACCGCTACGCAGTCGACACGTAATTGTGCGATCTCGGCAGACCACCAGTACACCTGGCGCCTTGCTGGGTGGTTGCTGACGCGGGGCATGGACGCGTCGCAGATTTGCGTCATCGCCCCGCGGAACCACAGCGCCTCCTCTTCGACGTCGACGGGTCCGTTCGTCGCCGACTCCCGAATCCAGGCCTGGATGATAGCGGCCTCCTCGAGAAGTTCCCTGTCGATGCGCTTACGCGCCCAGCGCGGACCATCCCTTCGCGGGGTCGATGGACTACGGCCGCCGGTGGTCTGGGCGGAGACGTCGAATCGGATGTATCGGTGATCCGACAACGTCTCCACCTCCACGGCGACATGCCAGTCGTGGACACGGCTCGCGACAGCAGGGCTAGCGAACGAGACGTCCACTATAGACCCGCCCCGCTGTCGCACGCACGTGTGGACCGAGCCCCGATTTAGGGCGACCAGGCCAGACGTGACCGCCCACTCCTCCAGCGCCTCACCCCTGGCGTCGGTCACCGGAGATCCCCACGCCGCAGACTTGGCGTTGAGATCTCCTAGCAATAGCACCGGGTGAGGGTGGAGTCGGCCTACGACGGCACCCAACTCGACAAGGAAGTTCTCGAAGTCGGCAAGGCTCTTGTTGGGCGAGAAATACGCCCCAACTGTGCCAATGCCGTCCGCGAAGGCGGCTACCCAGCCGTGCCCTCGGGCGGATTGACGAGAGCCCCGCCAATGATAGCCACCAAACCATCCAGGTCTCCCACCCAGTTATCCCTGGGGGGGACAAAGTATGGCTCGGCGACCACAGCCACGTCAATCGACCACTCTGCCATGCTCTGGAGTAAGAGATCCTGAGCCCTGGCAGCGTGGTTGATATTGCCCTGGAGGAAATGGTAGAGCGCCATTATGCGCAATCCATTCCCTCCAGACCATTCCTAGGCCGGGAGTCGGCCGTAGGGCAGCCAGGCTGAGGGGGGGGGTAAAGAGCCCCCGGTAGCCTTGGCACCCCTTCGCTTCTTTTGGGCGGGCGCGCCACAGGCCCTTCCGCGCGCTCTGTGCTCAGCGGACCTCCCTGCAGCTGTACAGAGGCTGCAGTTTGGCGCCGCGAAGAACTGGGCCGCTTTGTGGCCGGGCTGACCGCAGCGATAGCACTGCTCGCTGCGGTCTATTTCGGCAGTGCACCGTACCCTGACATGCCCAATGTCCAGGCACCGGTAACACCGCAAGTCCCTGGGTTGCAGCAACTTGACCCTCGCTGCAACCCAGTCCACCAACAGACGCCCACCGCGGGTGATCTTGTTCGCCGCCGCCACCGGGCACCGCACCCAAATCACGCCGAGCCCGGAAGCGTCGGCGCGGATTTCACCCGTCCGCACGTCCTCAGGTGGACACCGGCTCTGGCGACGGCCGCCACAACCTCAGCCGGGGTTGCTGAGTCGTCCAGCCCGTCGACACGCAGCTCAGCGGTCTTCATCGGCCTGGACACTCGAACGTCTTTCGGGTTGAAGACCTCCCTCAGCTTGGCGGCCAGAATGTCCGCCTTCTCGCCCCTAGAGGCACCCGACACCTCGAGCAGCCGCGCCCCCGTGATCGCCGGCCTCACTTTGAAGCCGGATGGTGTGCCAAGGTCGCGGAACGGGATTTTGGCCTTTGCCTCCGTCAGGACCGCCTGGTAGGAGACGCCCCTTGCGACGGCTCCAGGGTGCAGTGTGATTACCACAGCCGCAGAGCGTGAGGCTCTCGTCCTAGGCGGCCCCTGCGTCCTCTTCGTTGCCGGTGCCGGTGCTCTTACAGGTGCCGGCGGCGCCACCTTCTTCTTTTTTTTTTTCCCCCTCTTGACCACCGTCGTCCAAGTCTCCGAGGTGGGCACAGGTGCGGTCGCCAGGGGAGGAGCAGCCGCCGTCCGGGAAGTGGGCGCTGACTTAGCCTCCGCAGGCTTTCTGGCCCCCACCACAGGCTTTTTGGCCCCTTTCCCGGACTGGCTTGACTCAGCCGTCGCGGCCATTGGCCCCGGTTTTGCGGGTCCCTCCTTCCTCCGCTTGTCCGCAGCGAGCGGTGGGCGGACGATTTCGGCCGGGGGGAGCCTTAGCTCCATGGCCTCTAACCGAGCCCCCACCATCTGCCCGCACTGGATCATGCAGATGCGGACTATCTTCTCAACCTCCGCATCCGCAAGTGCAGGAGCCGACGATGGGGCCGGCAATGGAGCCGACGACGGAACCGGAGTGGGGCCAGTGGCAGCGGGAGCTACTTTCTGAGCGGCAAACTCCCGCTTGAGGTCCTCCAGCTCGGACCGGAGACGGCTATTCTCCTCCCATAACTTCGCCGTCTCCTCCGTGCTCGTGCGACTAAGGAGGACCTGCACTACCTCCCTAATGTCGTCAGCCGCCTCCTTCAGGGCACGCGTGAATGTGCCCTTCAGGTTGCCCGATTTGGTGGCAACCTTCAGGACGACATCCACGCCGTCCAAAACTTGGCGACCGAGCGCCACCGCCGATGGCCTCTCCCCGGCAGTCATCCGGGCTGAACGCCGCTCCCGCGCCTGACGAGCCAGCTCGCTGATTTCGTCAGCCGCTACCGCCTTGCGTTGCGCACGCTTAGCGGCATTCGCCTCCGCCTTATTAGACCCCAGCAAGATGCCCTCGCTGGGGTCCACGATCGCGGGACTGGGGTCGCTCCCCACGCTCTCGACGCCCTCCACTGGAGCCGGCGTATCGGGTCGCGAAACCGACGAGAATCGACCCCGCACGTCGCGCTCCGGCAAGCGAGCAGGAGCTCCACTCGCCACCGCACGACCTCGTCCGCGTCTCCCAGTTGGCACTTTAGCGGCCGGCAGGCTCTCCTCACTAGAAGAGCCGGACAGCCCCGCGCGCTTCTTCTTCCGTGAGCTTTTCTTCCAAAATCGCCCACCCACCTCCTCTTCAGTTTGCGACCGCTTTGAGCCTAAGCTCGCCACGCTCGCCAAACTCATCCTTCCGGACGCGGTGTCAGAATCTGACACCGCACCCATGTGCTCGATCAAAACGATCGGCACATTCTCCGCCTGTTTTTCAGTGTTTGTTTTTTTTTTATTAGTTTCCATATAGTACCCACGAGTAGATATAGGAGTTGACGTCCACCGGACAGAGCCTAGATGCCCGGTAAGCCTACATACTGCAGAGGGCGGCAGGTATCTGCAGGTGAAACGCTAACGACTGGACTCCCTCCAGCCATTCATCCTCTCGCCACGCTTCAAAACTTAGGATTGGGTCCCTACTTAAACCTAGCCTAATTATAAATACATAATATACAATATCTAGCCTAACCTATTCTAACATAACCTACCCTGTGGGCCCCTCTACCACGGACCGTTCATCCGCCTCCCTACACTGCGCCCACTCGGCCTCCCTCTGTAAGCAGAGGGGGGAGTGGACGACCGTCGATCGGCCTCGAAAGGCCCAAGAGCCATAGGCTCTCCCCCCCGCAGAAATCCGCCGCAGTCAATACCCTCTCCAACATGGAGAGGCTATTGGCCGCGCCCAGGGTGCACCGGCCCGACGACTGCTCTTTCCCCCGAACGTATTCGAAAGGAACGAGCAGCTGTCAGGTACACGAGGAGGTTTTCTGCACGCACCCCAAGCAACTGGACCTGAGCCAACCTGGCGGCGACGTTGTTAAAAGATACATATTCCCATAGATAAATTACCCGTCTCTCCACTATTCCATTGCTTGCTCAAGGATGCATAACCGGTAGGCTCTAATAATCCTTCCTATCCTAAGGGCACGTCTTCCTGACCATTACCGCGCCCCCCGGTCTACTCATTGATATGCAATGGTCTCTGTAGTCCCATGAAACATGAGGCTCCAGGGACTAGTGCGAATCCTTGGGTTCATTCGAGCAATCGAGTCTGGTTTAACCACGCTGGGATCGGTACATTTCATTCATTCATTCATTCATATTCGGTATTTGATGAATAACAAATTTCGAGTAATGCCGAATAATAGCGAGTATTCACGGCATCTCTAAACGATACCCATCAGTCTGCGGAGTTTCGCTAACTAATATATGATCTTGACCCTGTATGCATTGTATTGATATTCATTTGTTTATAACAATATAATATTACTTGTCTAATTAATGTTGAAGACCACATAACTGTTATTTACACACTAAAAATATCTCTACGTAGGCACGTAATATTCGCCGTCAATAAATTCAATCTGTCTAGCACCCAACCAGCTTGGGGTCGGCTTTTAGTCTCACCGGATGCAACTGAATACCAGTATTTTACATTGAACGGCTGCGATGTTATTGCGAAGTGTCACGTATTATAGACGTCAAGGTATCTCTAACATAAAATATATTACAATGTTTTGCGTGTCAAATATCTGACTTATGTATTAGGAACTTAATTACTTACTTTAACACCGACACTGTGCCAATACCTATTGTTGCATAATAAATGATTACTCCCTCTCACAGAGAAGAGGCCTGTGTCCCAGCAGTGGGAACATTATAGGCTGATTATGTATGTATGTATGTATGTATGTATGTATGTATGTAAATGATTATTATTATTATTCTTTACATATCTCGGAACCATGGGGTCCCGGACCTTTGGAAGGCATACGAGGGGCCGAAGCCAACTCGCAGAGACCCCTTGGTCAATTGTAATGGAATGAGGCACCAATCGACGATTATCCCTGTTTGCTCTATGATGGTGCACCCAAGGACAACCCCCGGTTGATGCAGGACATGGGAACAAAACATATTGGGCTATGGGTTTGGGAGGCTATAGTGGATCGGTTTCCTAAGGCTATAGAAAGGCTATGGCCCCTACCTGACCAATGCTTTATATAAAATACACTTTTATTATTATGATTATTAAGGGACTTAACTCGCCACTTAACTAATGCAAATCAGCCTTAAGAATCAATTGAGCTAGATTTTGCGACTCGAATGCGACCTTTGAATACTTACTTACTTTTACGTTGTGTCACATTATTTTTATAGAGAGTCACAGACGAAGCAAAATAAATATTATCTAAAAAGTTATTACTCGCAATATCTTTACTTGGCGCTCTTTTCGGAATATTCTTGTTATACCTGCAATAGACTAATTTTCAATTAAGGCTAGTCAGTTATATTTTATGTCATAGTACGTGAGAGGTTAAAATGTCTAATCTTTTTAGTTTTATAAGAAAAATGTTGCAAAAAACATCTAGCTAAATTACCTAAAAATAGAAATGAAATGTTTATATTATAACCAGAATTAGCTCTTGCTCTGAAAAATTGTAAATAAAAGATTATAAGATAGTAGTACCTACCAAAATACTGTAGATATTAAAAAATAGTACCTACTACAAAAAACTGTAGAAAGGTTTCTTTTGTGAACCGGTTTTAAAAAAGACAAAGGGATGGGGCCCAAAAATAAACTCTGCTACTCAAGAACGTACCTAGAGAAAGACAGATTAAAAATTCTTTAAATTTCTGTTGTGACTGAAATAACTTGGACCGTCCTGATTTTGTGCAGAAAGATACCTATTTTAACTTTTCTTTATGCACTCAACAATAAGTTTTCATATATTTACATAATTGCGAAAGCTGATCCCATGTCGATGAACCAAATTCGCCAAAAAGAGCATGAAACTCTCTCGGAATCGTAAAGATTTATATTTTAATACTTTCTGCAAGCGTTATGTAAATTCACGAAAGCCAAAATAAAATAAATTTAGGTACCATTAAACATTCTTTTCATAAGTATAACGGGTGCAAAAATACCCTTAACGAAGGCGAGAGCCACTTGTTTTTCCCGTTATTATGATATTTTTTTATGTTAGACCATACCTGGGAACCTTCAGCAGGCTTAGCATGACGCTTTCTATTTCCACGAAGAATTAACACAGCTCTTTCTATACAAAATGATATTTCGTTTCTCCATTTTTGACATTGCACCGTAGAAATCCTTCTACAATCTGTCATTTTGTCTTTCGTTTCTAACGATCTTTGTCTAGGTCCTTTTTTATGTAGAAGGATTTCTACGGTGCGATGTCAAAAATGGAGAAACGAAATATTACTTTGTATAGAAAGAGCTAAGTCTATTCTTCGTAGAAATAGAAAGAGTCATGCTAAGCCTGCTGGCTACGGTGATATTGAAGGTCAAAGTTCCAACATTTTTTGATGGTTTTCTTTCTTTCTTTCATCTTTCAAAATATTGTACCATTGTAGGTACAATGTTTTCCGTGCGTTACATTGCGCGCGTTATATGAGCGCTACCGTAAACAGCGATTCTTCACACCAAAAATAAAAGTCGTATTCCTGCAACAGTTTTGCTCAATGTTATTGAGTTTGATGTACAGAATGCGTAGGTGACGGCTATGTGATGGGTATAAGTTGGCCAGTAATATGTTTAAAATACTACTATGGCTACGGTTACCTACCATTGTAGGTTTGGGGGTTAATTTGGGGACCTTGTTTTGCTCTCACTAGAGGAAACTTAATCCCCAAATTCATAAAAACTTGAGATACACATACGTCTTCTTTTTCACGTGACTAAAAAGAGACATTATAGATAATACCACTTTAGTTAAAAGACTATTTATTTAGATAATATTACATACTTACTAACGTAAATTTTATCTCTCAAAAGTTTTTTTCATCTCCCCGCAGACTTCAACGCAGCATGACATGGAAACCAGACGAGCTCACACGACCATAGCCATGTACAGAGGCAACATAGTCGCCATCAAACGTCTGCAGAAGAAGAGCATCGACGTCACCAGGGCCATAAAGAAGGAACTTAAACAGGTCAGTGGGTCACTTGATCGGCTTAATTGACTTAAGTAGCACATCCACGGTCATTTGGTTTGATCAATTGGAATGAAACTCTGATGTTACGCAAAACCACGGATCCGCAAACCCGATCGACTGAAATCAAAATAGGCCACTAATCCTAATGAATAGCCTACTTTGTTTTGCAGACGATTGGGTTTGTGTGGCTTTGGACACCAAACGCTGCATCACAGCGCGGCTTGTGTACTTTTGTTTTGATTTTTAATGACCGAAGGTCGAAGGTACTACCTTCGATTTTGTACAAAACGAAATACAAACTGCGTCGCACCCCACCTCGCTTGGTGGAGGTGTGGAGCTCCTTACAGTTCTATTTAAAGCCGCTGCCTAAACACTCAAAGTGAAAAACATGTTGCCACTTTTCTGACACATCGCCGCCCGCTATAATATCACCGGCCTTCGATTTTGTTTGAACGATACACAAACTGCGTCGTATCCCACCGCGCTTGGTGGAGGTATTGAGCTCCTTACAATTCTGTTTAAAGCCGGCCCCCTTCACATTCAAAGGTATAAACACATTGCCGCCCGCTACAATATCATCAGCTACGGAAACATTTTCATAGGATTACGTAGAAACCAGGGCCTCATGTCTGCTACGAGTATTACAATAGTGTCAGAATGGTCTGTTCCGATCCTCATTAATGACGCCATTATATTAGTAGATTACCAAACTTGTCAAAATCAACGATTATAAAATCAATGATAGACCATTCTGACACTATTGTAATAGCAGACTTGAGGCCCAGTAGTGTCGCTCCGGGCTGTTATTGCGGTTGTGCCGCAGCGGTGTGCGGTCTGTGGAATTGTACCTTAACCATCCCTTTAAATCATAAAAAACCAAAGGCTTTTTTACCTGACTGCGTTTATACAAAAGGTGGTCTGGCATATAATGCCTTACGACATTTCTGTTTTATGTACCACGATGTACCCACCATTGCGTATTGTGGGGTTAGAAATATTTGCTAATCTTTTCCTGTTTATTTAATATCGGCACATGATCATACGATGGGACCGGCGTCGATGTATATTGGGCAACAACATAGCCCGGGCCTTGGGCCACATTTCAACAATAAATTCTACCGTAGGATTTTAGAAATGGGTTATAAAAGTATTCCATTTTTAGCTACATTGGGTTACTTAGTCCATTAATCTGGGTGTCTAACGAGACGTGGACTCGTTCGGGCATGTTATCAATCATTTTATTTACCTTTATATTATCAGTTGTTGGAGTTTCAAGGTTAAGAATTTGTTGGTGACATAATGTTTTATTTTAAACTACTTAAATTAGTTAGCAAGACTTCACAGACGAGTTGGGTATCTATATTAATGTTGATAAAACAAGACAAAGGGATTTTCTAAGCTCATACTTTTAAGGGGACTACTGACAGGACCTAAGCGCACATTTTGTAAGTTTTATAATGCCTGAAAGTATATGATCCACTGCAGTAAACAAAATCAGAAAAATATATGATATCATTCAGAATATATGCTAGGAAGATAGTGTGTTGAAAACATAATACAACTAAATTGATACGATAGAAAAAATCACGAAGATACCTCTAAAAATTTATTTTAACGATTAAAAACCATACTAATATACATGCAATCACTTTGATTTTTTGTCAGATTATTCTACAAGCAACATATTATCATAATAGTGTTTTATTTTTTTTTTATACAATCTATAGCTTTTTTGTAAATCGATAATTGCGTTGTGTCATCGCGCTTCTCTTTCTTTTCTATGCAGTCCGACAGTGACCGCGCTTTAGGTGTTGTCGGCCTCTTAAGTTCTTCAAAAAGGTCAGGTACGTAGTACCTACTCGCAACTAACGTGCGTTTATGACCAAATGTATGAACGAAAACGAAGCGAAAGGAGTATGTAAGGAGCATAGCAGGTGGCGTTCTGTACTCTACCCCCACGGGAAGAAGGCGTGAGTTGGTGTATGTTTGTAATTTTAAGTAACGTCTATGGAGACAGGTGAAGTTTCGACAACTAATTTAATTTCACCTTGAACTTTGGAAATGGTGTTGTTTGTTCCTGAAGTTCACCTACTTACGAGTCGGTAGTTCTTGTGTAGGTATGCTGGAATGTGAGAAAACGGATTGTTGTACAGCGTACTGGGAGATGCCTAGGTATGTTTAAACCGTAAAGGCTCGCGCCGACTGGGGCCACATATTGAATATTGCGCTAGTCTTCACGAGCCTTAATAGAACTGAATTAGTATACATACATATACTGAGTGAATTGTATATATTTGTTTGTAGTTAATTAAACTTAAAAGCTAAACTTACCTTACTATGATAAAGAATAGTGCCGCATAATTTTAATGATTTCTTAAACTTAGAAAAAAAAGAAAGAAAAAAATACGTTTATTTGCGGTACAAATGACGCAAAGAAAGAACACAACCACAAAAAGAACAAGTTGGGGGAAATATGCGTCACATCCACGCAAAACGACTCACGCAGTCGGCTCGCAAACGCTCTACATAATGCTGTAACCCTATGCGAGATAGAGCCATAACGCTGGTTCCCAGCGAGAGCCTGCATGCGTTGACGTGATGACGTCAACTCGTGCAGCATAAAATGAGATACAAATAGTAAATATGAAAAAAAAACACAATACAAATTCTAACTGTAATATTTAAAATGGCAACATTCCGTCACTTCCCAACTTCACTTCCCATCTTTTATCGAATTGTTCAGCTATAACATTTTATTTTTATTTAATTGCCCTGAGGTTGTTCAGAGCAATGAGAAGCCAGCATCCTCTTCTCGTATCTATGGTAGTAACAGTTTGTCCTTTATTCGTAAGTAACCCATTTTATGGTCGTGGTTTTATTATGCCCGCAGTAAAAATATAAGTCGGAACCTGAATCTACTGTTATCTTATAATCATTTCCTTCTTTCTTATTTCTTTATTTTTAACCGACTTCAAAAAAGGAGGAGGTTTCTCAATTCGACCGTATATATTTTTTTTATGTTTGTTCGCCGATTTCTCCGTCAATTATGGACCATTTTTGTTTGAAAGGGTATGCTCCAGAGGTGATCCCATTGTCAACAAGTCATAATCTGATGAGGGGATCCCATGGTAAATCGAGAAAAATCCTCAAATTTTAAAGGCCCTATAGCGATTTGGGTAGTTTTTATAGTAACTTGTGCATTTACTCTCGGAAAGCACCATTTGGTGGAGTGGAATTGATGATGAAGACCTCCGTAACTACTTAATAAGATGTAGTTAACGAGTTGCGATTCGATTAGGTACTTTAATATGGTTGCTAAGCCATTTAGGCTCTTCACAATGCACATGGTGAGCGGCAGTTCTCCTGGTTCACCAGGAGAAATCCTCAACAATTAACGTTCCTACATCAAGAAATATTTTCTAAAAGGTGATGAGCAATTGACATTAGGCTATTGTAACTTAGATAAATTACAAACTGACCCGCTAAAAAGTGAAAAATTATAAACTTTTTACAAAAAAGAAACAACCGACTTCCAAAAAAACACTACAAAGTGAAAAATAATTCGGAAGTCGGTGGCAAAAAACTAAAATACAGATCCAAAGACACCAACTTCCGAAATTAAAGTTATTTTTCACTTTGTAGTGTTTTTTGAAAGTCGTTTGTTTTATTTTGTAAAAAGTTTTTTTCTTTCTTTCTTCTTTTTTTTTCTTATAATAGCGCTTGTCCGCGACTTCGTCTGCAAGCCAGGATAAAAAGTATCCTATATCCTTCTCTAAAATCCATTTTACACAAAGTGACAGCTAGCACATGTCAGATTACTTCAGTGAATTAATAACTCTAATTTAGGTCCTAGGCTACCTATCTCTCAAATTTCATAACGATTAGTTCAGGTGTGAAAAGGACAGACAGGTACGAGTTACTTTCGCATTTATAATATCAAGTATGGCTTACCCACTAATCCAAAGGATCGTTTTATTCAAGATTGTAATTGAATTTGGCTTGACTTTAAAAGTCAAGTTTAAAAAATAACCCTTTCTTCAAAATAACAGTGCCTTAGTAAAAATATTGTTTTTGTGTATCCAATGTTTTCTATTTCTAAAGTCATGGAAATTAATTGTTTCAGATATTCAGATCACAACCTATCATTATTTGACTACTTCTTTGAATGTTTTTTTTTTATAGAGATAAATAAAAATGTATTTTGACCCAGATAAACATAAAATACGGCCTTAAGCCTACCGATTCCTACGCAGGAAACTTTCTTAAATCCAATAGTACACACAAAAAGATTTATAGTCTGAAGGGTAAGTTATTCTTAGTAGATGACAAGACTCTTGACACCAACAGAAGTCCCTACTAAGTCAAAGTCTATTTATAGAATTCATGGTCTGCATTGTCTCTAGCTAAATGATTTAAAATCGACCAGTGAAACTAGAGTGTTTTTAATTGTGAGTTGAATTGTGAATTGAATATTTTTAATTGTTTTTGCGTGTGAGTAATTATTTATCCACGAGCCCCTGCTCGTGGATAAATAATAACAGCCGCACGTGTTCGTTAAAGGTTAAGCTACGCTTATTGAGGTCGGTCCGTGGATTGGTGACCATCCAATACATATCGAGACCCCTTAGCGCCTCGGAAACGACGTTAAGCCGTTGATCCCGGCTGTCATTTTTAAATCTTTGACACTCGTTACGGGTAGTCAGAAGCCCCAATAATCTGACCACCAGCCTTACTAAGGGATATCCTACTACCCAGTAACTGGGTTCTGGAGGTCAGATAAGCAGTCGCTCCGTGTAAAATACTGGTTATTCAGCTGCATTCGGTTAGCCTGGACGCCAACCCCAACATAGTTAGAAAAAAGCTAGGCAGATGATGATGATGAGTGGAACCGGCGTCGAGGAGTCTACTAAGTTTCTTTTGAATGAGCATTAAAGCGCTGACAAGACCCAATTGGCCAAAATAGGCATCTCTTAAGAAAAAAAATGCCAAATCTGTATTGTTTGTGGTAGTGGAAAAAATATATGTTAATTTTGAACATATTTCCCAGACCTTGGTTGTTACCAATACACGTTTTGAAAAAAAATCTCGATACAAACTAACGTTAAACTAACCTCTTACCTTGAGTTCTAATCCAAAATATCTGTATTAAATATTAACATATGTTACGTATTTAATTAATAACAAGAACGTCTTATTTGAATGCAGAACTTGGTTGTTTTTTTTATTTTCGATTACTGAACTCAATTTTGAGTAAATAGATAATGGCTTCATATTTTGCATTTTAAATTAGGTACAAGCGTTGTATCATCGCGCTTCTCTTTCTTTTCTATGCAATCTGACAGTGACGGCGGTTTAGGTGTTGTCAGCATCTTAAGTACGCACGATACCAATAATGAAGTCATACAGGACGAGGACGGTTGCCTTTAACCGAACATTAATTCCTAGGCTGCTACTGGGAAATTCCTAACGAAAACCCAATAACACTTTCCCCAACCGATCTATGGGTCAAACCCCGTGGTCAACAGTCGCTCTAGCGGCCACTAGAAAAACGGGGCAGTTAGTTAGTATTCCTAATTACACATAATTATGTCAAATGTCCTAGTATTTGGGGACTATAATTGGCAACCATGGGCTAAAACATATTTAGGAATCAATCGCTTTGGGATCAACAAACCTGCTCTGAGTCCGCGTGGTAGATTACGGCCCAATCCCTCTCGCATAGAGAGGAGGCCTGTGTCCTAGCAATGGAAACATTATAGGCTGAATAGGCTCATGAGACTCGAATCAAATCCTTACAGTTTTTGTTGCCTTGAACTTAGATAATGACCTACATAATTATGCGCAATGTGCCAAATACCTAGAAATTGTGCGGGATGGACTGAAAATAAGACAACAATCTCTTCGATAGCGTGGGATTGAAGCAGTTTGTGCGTAATCGAATCCTAATTTCGTTCTATGTAATGATTGTTCATTTCAATTGTTTTCTACGATTGTTCTTTTAATTAACATATCTGTAGGTATTTACAAAAGCTGCACAACATTGTTTCAGCAACTCGTTTTTATTTATTTAATTATTTATTTCAGACATAATTCTTGTCCATATTTTTACAAAAATACATTTAAATTAGACTAGTTTAAAAAACAGATAAAAACCCAAAATAATTTTATTTTGGGTATTATCTGTTTTTTTAAAGTAGTCCCGATTAATTAAATTTAAATATTACAAAATGTAAAAATAAAACTGTCAAATTGTAAAATAGTACATAAATAGTGTAACTGCCATTTTTACCGTACACTTCAGGTTTAACTAAAATTGACGTTTAATTTGCTTTACTGATAGTTAATAATAACTTTTCAAATAAATATCTAAAACTGCAGCTACAAAACACTTAACGATATTATTTCTTCACCAGATCCGCGAGCTTCGCCACGAAAACCTGACAGCCTTCGTAGGAGTCTGCGTAGAATCTGGCTCAGCATCCATCGTCTCCGCTTACTGTTCCCGAGGCTCTTTAGCCAGGGTCCTAGCAGATAGGGACCTGCACCTCGACGACATGTTCGTGGCAAGCCTGGTAGCCGACTTACTCCGAGGACTGACGTACTTACACGATTCAGCGCTGATCTCGCATGGCAACCTGACTTCGAGCAACTGCCTGGTGGATAGCCGATGGGTGCTGCAGATTGCTGATTATGGGCTTCATAATTTGAAATGTGAGTGTCTTCTGTTATATTCTTTCATCTTATTCTGTATATGTGGTTAGAAGAGACTACCATCGTAGTGCTGAAAAGCGTGTATCTTATTCCAAACAAGTGGTGAAGGGTGGGGGTTGTTTTAGGCTGCCCCAAAACAGCCCCTAAACTTCACGTCTTTACATTAAAATGTGTCGATTCTCAACCTTTTTAGGGGGTAGTAAACAAGGAACCTTAAAATTATATTATAGTTTTACCGTGTCTGTCTGTCTGTCTGTTTGTCTGTCTGTCCCCGCTGTAGCTCAAAGACGCTTAGTACTAGAAAGCTGCAATTTGACACATATTAATCACGCCGACAAAGTGCTAAAATATAATCATGGAACAATTTTTTTTTTGGGGTATCTTCCTTGTAACTAATGTGGATGATATTATTTTTTCTCGACTACCCCATGGTGTGGGATATGCCGTTAAAAATATCGCGGGACTGTCTACACCACTTTTCGATTCAAGGATCCGCTTGCGTAATATTAAGCATTAAAGTGCTAATTTTTGTTAGAGTCAAGTGCCGCCCCCCCCCCCCCCCCCCCAGCTAAATGGTTGTTATGTGAAAAAAATCATATTAGTACGAGTAGTACATATAATTAATTTAAAAGGAAGGATCGGGCTTTCAAGTTAACCAGTAATAGTCGACCAACTTAAATTTGCAGTTGGAGAATTGATTGTGGCATGTATCGATGTTCGGGCGAACATGTTTTTCAACTACAATGTTAAGTTTATTTTTGGGATAAATTCAAAACAACTTCCTAACTACGGAACTCTTCATTGTGCGTGGTCTGACATGCACTTGGCCGGTTTTTTTTTTTTAGGAATGATGGACTGCGAAATGCGTATATAAGAGGAAGTCTGAAAGTGACACCGGTGACTGAAAAGTTGTGTGGAACGGATGTGATGCGGAGGAATGAGGAAAATGTCACTAGAAAGATTTGAGTATTCATGTGATGACTATACGAGTAGGGGAAGACCAAAGTAACGATGGATGTACTGTGTGAAAGATGATATGGCTAGAAAGGTAGTGACTACCGCGATGACAACTAATAGAGAAGTATGAAAGAAAAGACATGTTGCGCCGACCACAAATAAATTGGGATAAGTGCACGAGAATGCTGGAAGTATGAGGACATCACAGACAATGGCTATTTTTTTAATAAAAGCACTTTCAGATACATACAAAAAATATTGACTCATTCTACATACGCTTCAATCCAGTAATCCCAAATGACCGACATATGAATCAGTAAAACCAATAAGCAATTTCATATCGTGATGAATAATACTGGGTCAATAAACCCAAATTATATTTTTAAATATATAACTGCTGAAATGCTTTTTTCGACCTACATTTTGTATCGTATTTTGCGATGCTCAATGACCGATGATCTTAACATTGGTTAGATTTGACTATTTACGTCATTATGCGTCGGGCTGCACAGGATCATACGAAAATCAAAGGCTCGAAGATCACGTTATTTTTTGCCCATTTTGAAAATCTGAAAGTGGATTCCTGACCACGGAGCTCGTATCTGTCTGGAACTTTCAAATATACTTTCGGTGTTGTCTCCTCATGCCGCACCTACTCAGATATCAACTTTTCGCCCTGTATATGCTTGCTCAAAAACCCTCCGGGTTTTCACGGTACCCGTATTTCATCCAGGTATTACAATTTTACAGGTTTACAAAGCTTTGATTTCTCCACAAAGGTTTTATGCGGGCAGGGTTTAAATAGGGATGTTACGAACAAAACGTGTGACGAGGAGATTTCAATTAAATAAATACGTCTGTTACTGTGATCCTACCTATAATAAATGCCCTTGGTTTGGCACAGACTAACAAAAGAACATTGGTCAAATACGACCTGACCAAAATATGAAACTACCACCAATGATTGATACGTCAAAAAATAGTGACTTAAATTTAAATGAAATTACAGGGTCCAGCTTATTTTATTGGAGCCGGAAAAATATTTTAAATTTGTAATAAAAACCTCATTTCCTTACTACTTTTTATTAGTTTTGAACGCATCTAAACCCGTCACGTTTTATCTGTGGTACACGTTTCATCATAACACATAATATTTTAAAAAAGTAAATGCATAATGGTAGCATCTTAGAATATAGAAAGAACCAGAAGCCGCGAACATGCCTAATACTGAAGCGTCAAAAACTACTCCTAAATAGAGTAGTTTGACGCGCTGCCGATCAGTTACTCTGTGAACGTCGTATCGCGTAACGTGTTTTAACGGTGTGCAATTTTATTTAATTATGCCGTCTTGTGTCGTTCATACCTGTAAAAATGCAGCGGGGCTAAAAAATTAACAGGATGGGATCACATTTTCACGTGTAAATAGCGCATTCAAATATCGTCTTATTTAATTACTGAATAAATTGTTCAGTTTGTAATTGTCATAGAGAATGATGCATCCATCTTGTTAGTGTTGCCAGTTTATGAGTTTTGTTTTTCCCTTCTTTTTATTACCTACTGAGGGCATTTATTCGTTGTAGTGTTAAATTAAAAACAACTTACACGAAAAAAAAACCCGACTTGAAAAAGAAAGGTTATCAACGCAACCCGTATGTATATATGTATGATTTTGTTAGAATTGCATAACATTCATAATAGGTACTATGTTAGACTATTAGGATTTCTAGGGTGTATGAAATTATGTATCTATGAAAAGACCAATTGTGATTTTATTATTTATATTATCTTACCAATACACTCAACGTTTACCCCAAAATGGGTTCATAATGTCCGAGCTAGCAACATTACGCGGGTGGGAAGTGAGGCGGGCGCGGGACGCTTGTTTTGATTTTGGACACAGCGTGCGGCTTGCAATAACAGTTGAACGCGGGTTCTGGTACTTTCTATATTGTAAGGGTAGCATTATACATTTACTTTTTTTTTAATATGAGATCTTATTTTAGATTTTTTATTTATTTTTGTAGTGTATTATCAATAACATATGTGTAGGTAATTGAAATAATGCACATAATGAAAGTAGTTTGTTCAGAATTGTTTACTGAATCGATTACTGTCATTTTGAATATGGGTAATTTTCTGTCCCAAATTCATTAAAACTAACTACGTAAATTACAGTCACACTTACGCTGTACAGTCAAAACAATCCAAAATGGACAAAATAATTACTACGCTAGACCCTTATAGAATACCTACATGTGCGACTGTGTGCGTGCGTATTTGTGATGTGACAAAATTTTTTCCCACAATCAGTGTAGTAAATTTATCAAATAAACAATGTATTTTTTATGTAATAGTAAACATTCAGTGTATGTATTGTGATTAATTAATATTCTAATTGGGTGTTTGGTTTGGTGGTGTACGTTAACTCGGGAGTATGTGGTATATTAGAAGGGATCTATTATCGAGAAAAAGATATATTGATCACGCCCTTGTTCACTATACATATATTCGCGATTACACAAGCAATTGAGAATTTGAATTATCTTCTTCACTGTATGGATTTGATGTGTTTCTCATCATCATTTTCCCAAGCTCTTATCCTAATTTATTTGCGGTCGGCGCAATTTGTCTCTTTTCTTCCATACTTCTTTATTAGTCGTTATTTCGGAAGTCACCCCCCTTTGTAGCCATCTTTCACACAGTCCACCGATCGTTTCTGTGATCTTATCCTTCTCTTGTTACCATCCAAATTCATACTCAAAACTTTCCTCACAACATGTTCCTCATTCCTCCACATCACATGCCCTTGACAACTGATTTCCACACAATGTTTCAGTCACCGGTGTCACTTTCAAACAACCCTTGTATTCATAAAATATTATTATAGGACTGACAAAATACCGCCTTATTTCTGTCACATACATCAGTGCCAACTCCAATAAGAGACTAAACGTTATTTGTAAAACACTGTAGGTACACAAATATTGTAAGCACAAACGTATACGTTATATCCATCAGAATGATTTACACAAAACAATTAGGGACGCGTACGTCGCAGGAGTTCGGTTAATTAATTGCCCGAACCCTCAAGTCGCATTGTTGTTGCAAATATGTACCTTGAGTAAAGTATTGAACCTAGACAGAACAGTAATATATATGTGCGCACTTGTAGTATATATAAATAGGTTTTAAACCTATTCACTTTTGTCTAATTATAAGATTAACTGCAAATATTGTTGAATCTTGACAATGAAACGTATAGTTAGACAATGGTGCCGATTCCCTTGTTCACAAACTAAACTAAATTTAAGTTCAGTGCATCTTTTTCTTTCTATTTCAATAAGAAAAGGACAGAAGATACATTTTAGTTTAGTCCTGTCAAATTAATCAGCGGTTGACGTAAATTGACGTAATTTTAGTAGGCAAGTTTTTAATCGCGTCTAAACTTGTATAGAGTAGTGACAGGCGCTGATTATTCTGACAGGACTAAACTAAAATGTATCTTCTGTCCTTTTCTTATTGAAATAGAAAGAAAAAGATGCACTGAACTTAAATTTAGTTCAGTTTGTGAACAAGGGAATCGGTGCCAATGGGCGTAGACTTTGCGAGTATTGGAAACGAATACAATTAAAAACTTAGAAATTTTTATTTTCTAACTGCTGCCTGCGGCTTCGCTCGCGTGGCTTTTTCTAACGCCGCGCCGGTAGCACACCTGCTCCGCGAAACCATAGCAGCGAAACCGATTTAGTTCAAATCAATTGACTCACGTCATGTTTCGCTTCTGTTGATTGATATTTTGATATTTTTTTTGTTGATAATATTACTTATGATTATTTTATAAACTCAAGGTTAAATAAGTCTGGTGTTCAGGGTGTTAACAAAGCCAATTCAGAGAAATCTAAGAAAAACAAAAATACCCTGAACTGAAGTTAGGAACCAGCCTATATTAGCGTGTCACAATACTCACAATAGAATCAAATACATACTTATTTTTAGGTCTAAACTAACGACCTGAAACTTTGGGCTTAAATGTTTCGATCTACAATACCTACGTTTAGAATGGGCAACTAGCTTCAATTTGAATAATGACCAACGCCTCGACAATTCAAAAGTACTTACCTGTAAAATGGTGTGATAGAAATAAATGCTTTGACTTAGACATTACCTTTTTTTAAAGGTTCCTTCGCCTTCGCTTTAGGAATAGGCGTTTTAGAATAGGCAGTTAAGGCTCCGTGCATGAAAAAATCCCTCTTTTGTCAATGTCTTATATAATTGTTGGTAAGCTTGAAATAATTGAAACATTAAGTCTGTATGACTATAAAAGTAGAGTTTTCGTGGTGCTAAACCATTCTTGTCAGTCACAGCAAAGACCTCTTGACCGCCAGACTCCGGATCCTAAGTTCTTATGCACAAATGGTGTATCACGCGACATTTCACAAGTTAATAGTTTCATCACTTTTGCACTTTTGAAAATATAATTTATTTCGCCTTTGATTTACTTAATGAAGATATTGTATTATCATAAATTAAATTTTAATTTTATTTCAAGGATAGCTAAAGACTAAAGGCTGAATTTCAAATTTTCTGAAATAATTTACTGACTTAATAGAAAAAATACATTACAACAAACAAACATTACAAAAATGGGTTTTTCCAACATTATTTGTCTGCTATATTGTACATCGGAGTTGAAAAATGTGGTTTTTTAATGTTTAAAATCAAACCTGTGTCGACACCCTTGCGCCATCTCATGTTCCAAGCACGGCTAGCTGTGCTGGCGCCACTGCTGCAGCTGCTGAGACCCTCAAGCGGCGCAAATACTATAACCTTAGGGTAACTACAGTTTTGAGCCGTTTGGGGTCGAAACGCTCGGGTCATGAGGCCCGAGTGCGCGTCCGAAATTTCACGCCGACTGATCGACACTTCATGTGATCACAGGGGCTGGCTCGTTCATTGGCCAAATAATTAGCATTGCCATGGCAATGCTGCTAGTCTTCTGGGCAGGTTTCCGGATGACAGCGATGCGGACGAGTACTTCACGTCTAAGTGTCCTTTTGGTTTTTGTATTTATTTTTATAATTAGTACCTAGTGTAAATAGTTAGTAGCGTCATATATTGTATATAATCACACCAATAAAACTACTTAAGATATTAAAAGTAAAAGAAAAGAAAACAAAAGTAGTTTCTTGTAAAAAGATGATCAAACGTCAGTCTCGCGTAATTTTTCGGAAAACTTGTTGCGAATATTAATGATTTTCCATGTATACTTAATTTATTTGAGAAATTTCTTCCAGCCACATGCAAAACAAAGAACTCGACTTATCAAATACAAAAAAAAATGTTATTCTTTTTCCCTTTTTCACAAACAATGAACAGAATTGATCAAAATCAGTTGATTTCGTGTACGGTCCCTTACCTAAGTTACAGGATAATATTCGCGAAGCACAAAATTATTAGTCTGAAAACCACTGTGGGTGACTTTCGCCATTCCGTTTTCATCAAGTCGATGTAATCAAGTGTAATTTATTATACTGCTCCAATTTTAATATTATCGTAAAAAGTAATACATTAAGGCGCTGACAAGACCCAATTGACAAAAATAGGCTTCTCTTAAGAAAAAATATTGCCAAATCTGTATAGTTTGTGGTAACGGAAAAAATATATGTTAATGTTGAACATATTTCCCAAAACTTGGTTGTTACCAAAACACGTTTTGAAAAAAAATCTCAATACAAACTAACGTTAAACTAACCTCTTACCTTGAGTTCTAATCCAAAATATCTGTATTAAATATCAATATACGTTACATATTTAATTAATAACAAGAACGTCTTATTTGAATGCAGAACTTGGTTGTCTTTTATTTTCGATTACTCATCTCAATTTTGAGTAAATAGATAATTGCTTCATATTTTGCAATAAATTACAAGCCTTGTGTCATCGCGCTTCTCTTTCTTTTCTATGCAATCTGACAGTGACCGCGGTTTAGGTGTTGTCAGCGTCTTAAATGAGCAAAAAGAATTTTTCTTTCGTCACGGCGTAAATATTGAGTACCTAAAGTCACGTTAATGGGATTTTCAGATTTATATTATGTACAACCAGCTAGCCAGTGTGTTGTGTATGGATACGTGTGTCTTACAGCTCAATTTGTGTACAACTAGCTATTGCCCGCGAATTCGTCCGCGTGGAATTTCTTATTGTAACATAAAATATATCCAATGACACTTGGCATAGTGTAGCTTTCCATTAGTGAAAATGGTGCGTTCAGAACCGGATCAGTAGTTTCGGGGATTACCCCTACATGCAAACTTACAAATATCTTTTTATAATATACCTACCTACTATCCTGTACTTATGTATGTCAAAGTTTCTGCCCGAAATTCCAAAAAGAATATATTAATTAATATATTTATTATTATTATTTTATTATTTCACCAGATGGCTGTTCCGACGCTGAAGATGCCTTGAGAATGGAGCGCCGCATGCTATGGAGGGCACCAGAACTCCTCAGGGACCCAAACCCTCACCCCAGGGGGTCGCAAAAGGGGGACGTGTACTCCTTCGGTATCATTCTCTACGAGATTCTCGGTAGGAACGGACCATGGGGAGATACTAACCTTACTAGTGCTGGTGAGTGACGAATCGTTGATCTATTTTAATATTTTGGCCCCATTGAATATAAGCTTGTCATGCGTGCAATATCTCGCGACATAAATCATCTATACCTACGTTTCCAGTATAAGCTGAAATGTAAACTGTTGCTGTTGCTGTGTGTTCTATTGTAAACTGAAACATACAATGCTGGGTCAGCTTCTACTGGAAATGTATAGCTTGATAATATAATTATGCTGTATGTGCACCCCTCTAGGTATGGCCAGCTAGGGACTGATTCTGAACATGATCTTGATGAAAAGGCAATTCTATGATAACTCGTATCGGTGGAGCATACGGAGGAGATCTCTCGCGTCCGGCCCTGGTTCAGGCCATGGTACGGAGCGAGAGGGCATGGGCAGCCGTCACCTCCTTCTGCGAAGCAGTAATTCTCGCGAAGGAGGTGGCCGGACGGTTGAGGTAAAGACAAATTTCGCGCCCTCTCGCCCCTAGCCACCGCAGGAGACGCCCTGGGCGTCGGGAATCCCGGGCGGATTTCCGGCCACCGTCGGCGCGGGCTTGCGGACGGTGAGCAATGGATAGCTCACCGTCCGGTAAGGACCAGGCCCGGGTCGACGGCGCGTTGTGATCCACGCGCGACTCAAAGAGATGTCGTCAGCACAAGTGTAGGGGTCCGATGCCTGCCGGGGTCGCGGGAAGGTATTAATGGGTCACCGAGGCCCCTGGCAACACAGGCAACAAGAAGGAATACGGGTGGGTTTTAGTCAGTAAGAGTCTGACACACCCTCCCGCTCCGCCCAGAGCGGGAGAAGTTACTTGATGATATCCCATCCAAAAAAAAAAAAAAAAGTGTAGGAGGCCACTAGAGCCGATGCCTGCGAAGCCCCTGGCAATACAGGCAACGGAAGGAACACGGGCGGGTTTTAGTCAGTAAGAGTCTGACACACCCTCCCGCTCCTAGAGCGGGAGAAGTTATTTGATAATTTCCCACCCAAAAAAATAGAAAAAAGGGTTGTCGTATCACAGAATGTTATCGAGTAAGTTTAAAGATATTGAAATAAGGACAGCAAAAAACGTAACACTCCTTTTTTGAGCAGTTTTGTAAAAAATCAAGAGTAAATAAAATCATTACCACCACACTCTTCTTAGAATTCAATCATATTAAAATGGTGGTAATAAACGCAATTTAATATTCACACCGTTATTCATTTCCTCGGATCAATTTTATTACTTAGTTAAAACTACTAGCCTACTGAAGTACCGATAAAATAATGAATTATACGTAGTATCTGCTCGTGCAGATTGAGGCAATATCTCGGGCGCGACAGGCATACCTATTGCTGACTGTCCCGCCCGCGATATCGTGCTAGTCTGCACGTGTGCCTTTAGTCGCTATAACTATGTAGCATAATCATTAATCAGCCTATAATGTTCCCACTGCTGGGAAACAGGCCTCCTCTCTGTGAGAGGGATTGGGCTGTAATCTACCACGCGGGTCCAGTGCGGGTTGGTAAATGACTACGTAGCTACTTAGTTAATTTCAGATAATTAAAGTAATTCTAGAAATCTGCAGCTTTTTTATCCTAAATGCTGTCTTCCAAAAATGATGCAGGATAATTTAACACAAGGCTACAAGGTAAGCGAACGATAACTGAAAATATAAACATTCGAAGTCTGACGAAATAACACGAGCAAAATTCTGACACTTATATAATCGGTCATTGTTCCCGAAATACATGTGTAAACACCTAATTGGGCATAGCCAATTTATTTCTTAGGTCGTTTATCCACCGACACTGTCAACGAGAACGAGATGAAGGCGACGAAGTAGGTACGTAGCGCTACATACGCTATATTTACTATGGCCGCGTGTCCACCGCACACCGCACGGGATGTCAAGTTCGATTCGAATAATCTCGTTTCTTGTTGACGTGTTGACAGTGACGGTGGGCAAACAGTGTTAGGGTACAAGTACCCTAAAACTGCTTGCCCACCGCCAACGTCAACACGTGCCAACCAGCGTCTTTACGCAAGCGTAAAGGCTCCTACATATTGGCGCGACTTGTCGCGCGACGCGACGCGACACAAAGACACCGCGTGTAGCGCTACAAGCGGTGCCTTTGTGTCGCGACGCGTCGCGCGAAAAGTCGCGCCAGTATGTAGGAGCCATAGAGACGTTAATAGCTGCGACACAGTATTGTAACTCATTAGTTACATCATTATAAATTGATTGCCTACGTAAATAGTTAGAATGTAACTATTTACGTATGACATTTAAAATTATAATTTTAAACACAATTTACAATTTGTACAATGGTGCCGATTCCCTTGTTCACAAACCAAACCAAACTAAACTAAATTTAAGTTCAGTGCATCTTTTTCTTTCTATTTCATTAAGAAAAGGACAGAAAATAAACTTTAGTTTAGTCCTGTCAAATTAATCAGCGCCTGTCACTACTCTATACAAGTTTAGACGTGATTAAAAACTTGCCTACTAAAATTACGTCAATTTACGTCAACCGCTGATTAATTTGACAGGACTAAACTAAAATGTATCTTCTGTCCTTTTCTTAATGAAATAGAAAGAAAAAGATGCACTGAACTTAAATTTAGTTCAGTTTGTTAACAAGGGAATCGGCGCCAATGTGTGTTTGTTCCAATAACGATTATTATTTACTTTATTCCATTAAATACATATTATTTACATTTATAAATATTTTATAAAATATAAGAAAAAAACATTTAGAAATATAAAAAATAGCAGCCCACCGGTATCGGGAACAGGGTCCAAGCTACCGGTGGTCAGGGCTCTTGAGAGAGGAACCTCCTGACGATACGCGCCGTGTCCAGAAGTAACGCTCTCTGGATCCAGCTGCCTAACGAGAGCCTCTTCAGGTGTTGGTCGAGACTCTTGGCTATTATGACGTTAGCCGTCACGATAAAAAAAAAATTATAATAACTGAAGCACAGACTAATGAGCAATCTCAATCTGAATGAGTTTAAAGCATATTCCCTTAGATATCTTTGCTTTATATGTTGGAAAATTTTGTCTGCTCAACAAATAGCGCAATGAATGTTGTTGAATTGTCAAAATGAAAACCGTTGCTGCTGTGTCATGCAATTACCCGGCCGTTCTCAGAAATATTGGAAATATTGTTTGCACTGTTATATTAATAGAATATCTAATGATTTACTTACAATATGCCAGGAAACAGCAGTGCTATTCTGTAACCTTCTCACCGTGAAAACGTAAGTGAAGTGAACGTGGAGTGAATTGTCAGTGTCATTCCACCGGATACTAGGGATGGACCAAGGATTACATTTACAATCATAATCGAGATTTTAATAATATTTTTATGATAATTCTATTGATCATAATCAGTTATCTGACTAAATAAACGCAATCCCATGACCCAACTGCGATGTGTTTTGAAGAAGCGATAGTGGATTGAGTCGACTACAGCCTGTGCGACGTTATTCAGCGTTGTTATTAATAACCCAAATCTTTTCAATAAGAAGAGATAACCGAGTGTGTCAAGTGATCGAGTGCTAAAAGTGTGCCTGGCTGACGGACCATAGAATTTATCCCCTCACAAACTACATATGTGGAAAACTAACTACGCGATGTGTGTGTCTGTATACATAAGACATTTGAATAAAAAACGTGCGGGTTACTTAATAAGTACCTTTCTAATATTTTATTTTAAGTAGGTAAATTTATACCGAACTACGCGTTGCCAATAATAAAATAATATTCATAAAATCACCGTCATCAGTACTGTAACAAAATTCAACACTTCAACTGACACTCGCGCAGCGCGCGCACCGGCGGCGGGCGGCTAGGCTCACTTCACCCAGCCCGAGTGAAGTGATGTTGCTATGGCAACCAGAATCGAGTGAAGTGATAAGATCACGACACTCGCGCGACGCGCTTACCGACTCACTTCACCTAGCCGGCGCGACTGGTTACTATGGTTACGAGAATCGGGTGAAGTGATAAGATCACGCCGCGCTTGCGCGTGAGGAGCTGTTAATAATGTCAAGTTGAGTTTTTTTTTAATTTGCCATTTTTTATTTTTAAATACGCGACAAACAAAAATTTGGATTTACCAATATCCAAAATGGCGGCTTCAAACATTTTTCATCGTTTTCATGGTTTTCGGGAGTGTTAAATCCGATAGTGAGGTCAAAATTAAAAAGCAAGATGACGGCTGCGAAAATGTTTAGATTTTTCATCATGGGTGTCGTTTTCATGGTTTTCGGGGGTGTTAAAGCCGATAGTGTGGTCAAATCTAAAAACCAAGATGGCGGCTGTGAAAATATTCAGATTTTTCATCATGGTATCGTTTTCATGGTTTTCGGGGGTGTTTAATCCGATAGTGAGGTCAAATCTAAAAAGCAAGATGGCGGCTGCGAAAATTACCAATCCTTAATAAAACTGAAGAGTTTGTTTGTTTGAATGCGCTAATCTCTGGAACTACCAGTCGGATTTGATAAATTATTTTTTGCATTTGATAGCCGGTAGCAGTGGTGGTCCAGTGGTAATGGCACTTACGAATTGTAGATCGTAGGTTTGAACCCAAGAAGGTGAATTACTTTGTGTAAATAATTTCATCACCACTGCTCTAAAAACGGTGAAGGAAAACATCGTGAAGAAACCGGCATATCCTAGAACAAAAAAATCGAAGACGAGATATCTACCAACCCGCACTGGGCCCGCTTGGTAGATTACAGCCCACTCTCTCTCGAAGAGAGGAGACCTGTGTCCCAGCAGTAGGAACGGTATAGGTAGATTATGATTGTAATGATAATTTCTTGCTATTTAACATCACGCTACGACCCTGAGCCAGAAAGACCGCCAAGCGACATCATAGTAACAACGCGGGCGGGCGATGCGCCGAAATATTTATAATTAAGATTATGATCATAAAGGGTAACATTTTTATGAGACGCCTTTTTTTGGGTGGGAAATCATCAAATAACTTCTCCCGCTCTGGGCGGAGCGAGAGGGTATGTCGGACTCTTACTGACTAAAACCCACCCGTATTCCTCCCGTTGCCTGTGTTGCCAGGGGCCTCAGTAACCCTTTAGTACTTTTCCGTGACCCCGGCAGGCATCTAGTGGACCCCTACACTTGTGCTGACGACATCTCTTTGAGGCGCGCGTGGAATACAATGCGCCGTCGACCCGGGCCTGGTCCTTACCGGACGGTGAGCTACCCATTGCTCACCGTCCGCAAGCCGCAGAAAGAGGTGACGGCTGCCCATACCCTCTCGCTCCATACCATGGCCTGAACAAGGGCCGGACGCGAGAGATCTCTGCCGCCGATCGGGATCACCGGGCGTTTCCTCCCGCCATGAGTCTGGCGTACTTACCTACTGTCCGCCATTTTGTTTTTTCAAAATGGCGGCCGCGCATGATACCTATATAAATCGATAGTTGACATTAATGCATACCCACTCCGCCTCCCATCAGACCGCTGATGGACCCCCGCATCCGCGTCTCCGTGCCCGTACCCGTACAACCCGCGAGACCCGCGCCCGCTCCCATGGCCGCTGCCGCAACCGCTGCGCCACGGCCCGTCGCCGCTTCAACCACTCCAGTGGTCGGTCCGTCTATCCCAGTAGATCCGTTCAGCGTGATCTCTGGGACCTTCGCGTTATTCTTCACGCCCCGCGCGCGTAAAATGGCCAACGACCTCGTTGCCGCCCGAAACTCCTGCGATCTCGCCCAGATCCAGTGTATCTTCCATGCGTATCCCGAAATTACGCAAGCCCTAGAAAACGCGAAACCCCCCCAGTAATGGATATACAAGTTAAAGCACGTACCAAACCCCGATCCCTAAAGTTAGGTTTCTTTAATGCCAATGGCATGATTAATCAACGCGATGAAATCGCTGCATTCCTCCGCGACCACCAAATTGATATTCTCCTCTTACAGGAAACCTTCCTAAAGCCCAGCCGTCGAAACCCGTCAATTGCCAACTATCGTATAGTTCGCAATGACAGGACTAGATGCCACAAGGGCGGCACCTTAATCTATTATAGAACGTCCCTGCACTGCATCCCAATGGACCCGCCCCCTCTCTTACGTTTAGAAGTGTCCATATGTAAGTTAGGCATGACTGGCCATCAACCGATCACCATAGTATCGGCCTATGTTCCCCCCGTTTGCACATCGGAGTTAGCCCTTCCCCCCCTCTCTGACGACCTTTCCATTTTAATTGACCTGAGTGACTCCGTTATCATAGCGGATGATCTCAACGCCAAACATCATGCCTGGAACAGCACCAGGATCTCCACCAGAGGCAAACACCTGTTTGACCTATGTCCCATCCTCAACTTCGACATCATCGCCCCGATGACTCCCACTCACTTTCCCCACGACCCTAGCCACTACGTACTTGACATAGCGCTTCTGAAGAGTATTAAACTACGGTTGAATTCTATAGAGGCGCTTGACGAACTCTCCTCTGACCACCGTCCAGTTGTTGTAAAGCTGGCCCCACGCCTAGGTCTCCACGACCCTGATAGACCCCCTCTTACCAAGTTAGTTACAGACTGGAGGAAAGTAAGCGACTGCCTGAAATCCACCACGTTAGGTCCCCGACAAGACTCCATTCCCGACCACTTCGACTCTATCACTGACACGACAGCCGCGATCGACTCATTCACAGTACACGTACAATCAGTCCTGAACGACTGTTCAAGGGAGGTTCCGGCGATGGACGACCATCGCTGGAAGCTCCCGGACGATGTGCGCGAATTGTTGAATGAGAAGAACGCGGCTGTCCGTGCGTACAGTAACTTTCCCAACCACGCGAACAAAGTCCATATGCGCTATTTACAGAGATCTGTAAAGACACGCCTATCGGAGCTGCGTGACGCCGGCTGGGACGAGATGCTGAGTGAGTTAGAGCCCACCCACCGTGCTTTCTGGGATCTTCAGAGGAAACTCAAATCCGAAGAAGTCGTCTCAATGCCCCCCCTGGTGCGCCCCGACAATACCATCGCTTTCGATGACGTCGACAAGGCGGAATGCCTAGCCGATAGTCTTGAGGCTCAATGCTCACCTAGCTCTCAACCAGTAGTCCAAGCTCACCTGCCCAGGTCGACGCGGAAGTCGAACGTAGAGCCTCCCTCCCACCCGTTGAAGACCCTGATTATCCTCTGCCTCCCGTCACTCCAGACGAAGTGCATGATATCATCAAGGGTCTAAAACCTCGCAAAGCCCCCGGCTCAGACGGAATCACCAATAGGGTGCTCCAACTGTTCCCCGCTCACCTCATAATGCTCATGGCCACCGTCTTCAATGGAGCCCTGAGCAATAACATCTTTCCACAAGAGTGGAAGAAGGCCACCGTCATCGGCATACCGAAGCCCGGCAAGCCGAAAACGGAGCCCACCAGCTACCGGCCCATCAGTCTGCTCAATGTCTTCGGCAAAATCTATGAGAGGCTTATCTTAAAGCGCCTCAGAGATTTTGCGGAAACAAAGGGCCTCATCCCCGACCAGCAGTTCAGTTTTAGATCCCAACATTCTTGCGTCCAACAGGTCCACCGCATCGTTGAACACATAAGCTACGGCTTTCAACGTGGTCTTACGACCGGTGCTGTATTCTTCGACATAGCGAAAGCATTCGACAAGGTCTGGCACAACGGCTTATTATATAAGCTCTACAAACTCGGTGTGCCCGATCGTCTCGTGCTCATCTTACGAGACTTCTTGTCAAACCGCACCTTCCGCTATCGCATCGAAGGAGCGCTATCCTCCCTTCACCCTATCCGTGCAGGTGTCCCTCAGGGCTCTGTACTATCCCCTCTCATTTTCACTCTCTTCACCAGCGACATCCCGAAAAGTAGAAAGGCGCAGTTGGCTCTGTTCGCAGACGACACGGCCATCTACTACACCGGGTTAGTCCACGACCATATATCTCGCACTCTCCAGACCGAAGTCAACAAGCTTGGCGCTTGGTTTAGAAAGTGGAGAATTGAAGTCAATCCCGACAAAAGTCAGGCTGTTCTTTTCACCAAACAGCGTAGAAACCTCATCCCCCCCCGACCGCTCACCATGTTCGGCAAGCCTATCCCTTGGGAGAAGTGAGCCAAATACCTAGGCGTGACCCTTGACCACCATCTCTCGTTCTCAGAGCACATTAAGCAGGTGCGTTCGCGTGCCGCTTTCGCTCTCGGTAGACTACACACCGTCCTAAACGCGCGCAGCAAATTGTCCCTTAAGGGCAAATTGCGTATTTACACAGCGTGCATCCGTCCCATCATGACGTATGCCTGTGCAGTCTTCGCACATGCTAGGCCCCACCACATCCACAGGATGCAGTCCCTCCAAAACCGTTTCCTCCGAAAGGCAACGGGAGCCCCCTGGTTCGTCCGAAACGAGATCCTCCATCTCGATCTTAAAATCCCCACCATCAAGCAGTTCATGAAGCGCATCACGAAGCGCTTCTTCGACTCCGCTGCCACCCACCGCAACCCTCTGGTTGTACAGGCCGCCAGTTATAGGCCCTCCACCATTAGCTCTATTCGCCGTCCAAGGCATACTCTCACCGACCCCGATGACCCTATTACCCTCCTCCAGGAAAGCAGTGTACAGTGCACAAAACGCACCGACCTACGTTCCGACCTCGCCGCCGAGGTCCCTCGCGTAAGCCCCGACGTAATTGTCCACCCCGACCCTTGCTCGACGAAGTGCCAGCCCGCGCCGCAGCTGAGCCTGTAGTTTTAAATTCCCCGACTAATAATAATAATATTAACCAGATCCAGCCTGTCCCACCTTAGGGCGTCGCTGGGGGGAGGACAGCTCCCCCCAGCGACGCCCTAAGCCGAGGTCCGTACCCCACAGGGGGTGCCCTTAGCGTGCAGTCGCTTAGTATTATAAGAAATTCGCCCCTGGCTGGAAGCTTTGAGTTCGCTTAAGGCAGCCACAGGAAAGTCCGGTTAAGTAGTCACGACCTCTCAAGGTCAACTACGAGATGCCATTCACAAAAAAAAAAAAAAATAATGCATACAGAAAAAAAGCTCATTCGCAAAACGTCTACTTCGCAAAATGTCTACCGGTCGTAAAATATCTCTGTCGCATTCGCAGAATGCCTCTTTCGCAAAACATCGCTTTCGCAGATGTCTCTTTCGCAGAATGCCTCTTTCGCAAAATGTCGCGAAACTTAGGATAACATTTTCGTTACAAAAAACGTTTATTAAAGTAAACAAATCATAAAAGTCTTCATTTTGGTACTTAAATTTACTTTAGTGTTACATATATCATAGTTAAAAAGACATTAATTAATGTAAACAAATCATAAGTGTCTTCATTATTGGTATTTAAATTTACTTTAGTATTACATATTAACAGAAACATTGAACAAAAAATGTGATAACCAAAGGAACCAATAAACAAATAAGACAAAACAAATACTTTCTAGTACACTAGAGCAACAGCCACAAAGCGAACTATGTCTCCTAGGTCTCAAATGTCACTTAAAATCTATTTGAACATTTGTAAAAAAATAATTTTATTTAAAATTGCGACAGCGTCAACTCCTTACGCTCAAATTGTCTCAGTAGTTTCTGGTATTTAATGTCAAAGTATATATCTTTCTTCTGTCTGTTTTGTATTTTTGTTTTAGTATATAAATTATCTGTTATTCTTCTGTCCCAATATTTACTTTCTTTTCGCAATTTGAAACGAACATGTACAAATTTGGCTTTTTTGGAATGCGGCCTGCATTTATACGCCAGTACCCCACTGCGTTAGTTGTGCGATGGCGTAGATAAGCGCAACTTAGTAAAGTTTGTGCTTTTCTTGGGGATCATTGGTTTTCGTAATACTGTCTAAAATTGTCCATCTCTTGACTGTCCGGAGCTATACTTAAAACAAATCCTCACGCAGCAGGGATTTCGTTCGCGGGCACTAAAGCTATTATTGCAGAAATTTTTGCAATATTTCGCCCTTCTCTTGTGCGGTGTAAGACTTTTTTCTCATGCATTTTTCCAAATTACTGCGTTATAATGTCTATAACATTCTGTGTTATTTCTGCTTGGGGAAAAACTTCTTTAAAGATTTTACAGCATTCATTTGCGCCATTTCATAATCACTCTTAAATGTTTTAATGATTAAACCCAACTTTTGTTTTAATATGTTAAAAAGACGTGTATTATGTCTCTGGGGACTTATTAGGTAGTAAAGTATAAATTACTGGAATGATATTTGTACACGTTTTACTAGAATTAATATACAAATGCAAGACGTCGAACTGATAATAAGGTGGCGGCGCTGACATAAACGTACCATCTGCGTAATAGGATCCTGGCTTCTTCTAAATCTTCTTTACTAATCGAATAGCAAATACCAAAATCTTCTCACTTTGACCATCTTCACAAATAATAAAATTTTTACCTAAGACTTCTGTTACGGTTGTAGGTGGTACTTGTATGCTGTAGCCGGTCTACATTCAAATAAGACTTCCGTGCCCTGTATAATGTGTCTTTAATCGATTTAAAGGTAGGTATTTGAGGGTTTTCACGAATTTTTTCAACATTTTCTTCGTTTTGTGGTATTGGTCGAAATCCTCACAAACTAACTTTTTTTAAATGTTATGTGTTCTGTAATTAAATTTTTAAATTCCGTTGACTCACATGTGTGCAGTAGTTTCCACATATTTTTTTTCCTGTTTTGTCTAATGACAATGAAGCATTACAGTCTAGTCTATTTACGTGCCGCCATAAAGTGCTTCCACTATAATTTGTTTTGCTCATATTATATCTGTACTCACAGAGTATAAGTGTTCTATGCCCGTATTGATAAGTAATACAATTATTCAATAAAGAAATTGATCCATGTTTTACCGCAAAACCACTTACTAATATGTATTTTTCTTTATGACGTTATACACAGTTAGAAAACAGTTCTGTAATAATGACACATACATTTACGAGTATATACCTTCACATATTTTAATTAAGTACATCATGGCAGAACATCATAATTTACAATAATTTATTTTCAAATTACTCGTAATTTTTTTTCATTCATCATAATAAATTATTTGACAGAATAACTCTAAACTTTGACAGCTAACAAACTTTGGCATTTACATTCATGAGGTCCTCTAAAGAGTATTTACTACTGCAAACTATATTAAACTTTAAAATAGTCAATATACACATATAATTGAATTATAAATTATTTGTTTGCTTTATAACTTTAATGTTTTTTTTAAACTATAATATATGTAACACTAAAGTAAATTTAAGTACCAAAATGAAGACCTTTATGATTTGTTTACTTTACTGTAGTAGTAAAAGGTTTTTTGTAACGAAAATTTTATCCTAAGTTACTATAGCGACATTTTGCGAAAGATGCAATCTGCGAAAGAGACATTGTGTGAAAGCGATGTTTGCGAAAGAGGCATTCTGTGAAAGCGACATTCTGCGAAAGAGACATTATGAGAAAGAGACATTTTACGACCGGTAGATATTTTGCGAAGTAGACGTTTTGCGAATGAGCCAACATAATATGACCTAATCCCGTAAAGCGTTAAGCGTATCCGAGGTATTACCGATCAAAGTTGATCACGTGACATTCACATTTTTTTGGACTTGCGTACATCTTGTTGCATAGATGTTTGAAATAAACACTTTGAATGTTTAAAATAATCATTTTAATAATGTTATAAGCTAAAATATATTATATACTGCGATGGACATTCTTCGGCCTAAGCCTAACGTTTTTTCTTGTCAATTATCGTATCTAATAGAATAAAATATGAGTCTGATTGTAGTAGAATCCTAAGTTTTACAGACCTGTCTGTCTGTCTGTCTGACAAATGGAGTAACTTACTATGACTTATGTATAAAATAATATTGTTGTTCGAATACCGCCCAGGACAAACATTTGTGTGTTTGCCTTGTATCTAGATGTATAGTTTGGGACCATATTCATATATTTAGTATAATACACAAAAATTACCTATAATAAATGTTTTAGGTTAAATAAAGCTAAATTAAAATATGTAACGTAATATAATTGTCATATACCTAATTAAGTACACTAAATAATAAAAATTACAGAACTTTACAGCGTTGCACCTGTGTGCAGTTTGCATAAAACGGTGGTCAACACTGTTTTCCGTTTTTTCATGTTTGCATTATGGACAGCGATTATTCGAGTATATTTAGAAAATTCATTTTACTTATATTTAATTTTTTAACAGGCTATACCTGTTAAAAAATTAAATACATTGCCGGGAATCAAGTCTTTCAATGTCCTCTTTTTGCAAGAGATTTAAGACTCTTACAAACAAGCGCGACACGCGACGCGACACAAAGGCACCGCTTGTAGTGCTACACGCGGTGTCTTTGTGTCGCGTCGCGTGTCGCGCCTGTTTGAAGGAGCCTTTAACATTTCAGACATTTGTCTACTGTTAAAAGTTTCTCGTGTAGGACGGCAATTCTCTTCCAGTTAGTTCCACACATTACTCAGTAAATGCTCATAGCAAACACGATTTCCAGAAGGAATAAAGATATTTTATTTCGACAAACTATTTATTCTGACAGGCAACTGGATCCTATCTAAGTCATACAGATTATTGCAGCCGGCTACAATACAAAATGTAGAATTATTTGGAACTCGTTTAAAATCAGGCACAAGAAATACGGGAGCATTTGACTGTTGTGGCATTTCTTTTACATCTTGTATTTCGGGTAGAATTTTTTTAGGAATATCTTAAGGAGCCTCTTCAGGTACACCAACTACCCATTGGATCATTGATTGTTCCTCCTGACGACCTGCCACTAGAAGTTGCAGCAGACATCATGTCAACCGCTGCTTGTCGTACTACGTCATCGAGTTCTTCTTGGATACGATTTCTTCTTTGGGTGATGACAAAGCGGTCAGCACGCTGTAAACACGGCCTACATATTCTATGCCTTGCCGTTATCTAAAATATAAATTACATTTAATTCTAAATACTACTTTATTATTTAGAATAAAATAGTCAGCACAAATATCATTATATGTATATTAATTGGTGTAACGTCATATACATGTCGCAGCCATCTGGTTAAATTAGCCAGCTAATTGGAAACCTAGGCCGTTCATTAAACGCCGCCACCGACGTTGCAGCCAACTAGCTTAATAAGCCGTTTAGTTAACAGCCTAACCGTTAGAAGTAGCACTCGCCGGCCGCTGCCGCGGCACCGCTCGCTTCGCTCGCTCGCCTCATGCGCGGTTGGTCACAGTTCAAACCTAACCTAACCCATATGATCCGAGTGCCCTGGCTTAGTTACTGCTACAACTTCGGCGCGCGTGGTTGGTCAAAGTTCTAGTTGTCCTTCAGCTATTTAATTGGGTGCGTTTAATGAACGGCCTAGGCGTCCAATTAGCTGGCTAATTTCACCAGATGGCTGCGACAGAGTTAGGGTGTTAACTAAACGCTAATTAAGCTACCTGGCTTCGACATACATATATCATCACGACGTAGATATCTACTAAATGACTTCACTTTTATATTTATTTAAAGTGCGTTTGGGTAAATAACTGCGGCAGTGGTGCGTTTTTTGATCTCGAGGGTGGCCTCTCTGTCGGCACGCCTTTATTTTTAAGTTATTTAAACTAACGAACTTTAATTGATTGATCAGTTACAAACCCGCTTACATTTTTTTTCAAATAAATTCTTTAAAAAACGTAGTGTCACTGCTTTACAGAACCCACAATCTACGCACTAGTCTTACTAGTTAAGTAAATAGTTTAATTGGCGACCATACTTAACGTTAAATAAAAGCTATTTTTGTTGTGTGCTATTTTTTGATGTTCTCTATTAGAGCGAGCGAGAGGTAACGGAACTCTCGTTCTTGATTTATGATCTCGATAATGGCCCTATTATAATAATCAGTAATATCACGCAGGCGTCATCCTGGCATGGCCACTATCAAAAACCGCAATTTCGACAAATTCAGGGGAGCAATCGACTAAGTAAGCAGTCTGCTTTGTGTGTGGGAGATATTCAGGTGGCCATGCCAGGATAACGTTTTTCAGCATGGCCACCAACAAACCCCTGTATCTTTTAGACGGCGGACCGACTAAATGTAGTTTTTTGCGACTAAATTCGAAAAATTCACGACATTTTGGACATCTATTCAGAATTGCGGTTTTAGATGTTTGCAATGCCAGGATGACGCCTACTGCACGACGCATATCACAAGATGGCGGATGTGACGTTACACCAGCCATTAACGTTACGCTTACGTATTGACGTGAAATATTGATCGCTTCTCGGAATGGGGCGAAAGTCTACAACATAAACATCTGCATCTTAAAAACAAATAAAATCTAAAATATATTAAATAGGTACAAACCCGCGGCTTTTTCAAAAATATGCGCGTATTCCACAATCGATGGAAGATCAGACACATAGTCATCGGTCAGCAGATAGGACCGTATAGGAGGCCGAGATCCCCGGGCCACCTCGGTCCACGGTGCTTACTCCACAAAAATAACATCGTGTTGTGGGAGTTCCAGACATCTCGTCACAATAAGAAATCGAGTCAATAATAAATAACAACAACAGTGAAACTTAACAAAACAGAAACAACTAAAATATGAACAAAGAGAAACAACGCAAAAACCACTTGTGGGATAACCACAGAGTGACGTTTGCTTGCGCAGAGGAAGAGCAGAGGTAGCAAACTGAGCGGAGGGAGGACGGAATGTAAGCAACAGAAATTATGTGACATTCGCACACATACTGCTGTCTCACTCGTAGTTTTGATAAGTATTACGACGCATTTTGTTTTAGTTAACGTTTTGTATTTCGAGTGCCCGACGTTGAGGGAGATAAGCCGGTCCCGCGCTTGAGGCTTTGTTCATTAATATTTTTGCAGACATCTAAAAAAAAAATTAAAAAAAAAAAATATATTAGAAATTGTCCATAACACTACTGTCAATTTGGTCAACTCGAGAACTCTTTTACCCCAACGGCCGTCAGTCAGGAAGTGACACCAGATTTCTTAAAGAATTTATTTGTGAATGAATGTTAGCAGGTTTATAAAGACCTATAACAGAAGAATGCTTACCCCAGTATTTCAATTTTTAGCTTACCTAATAAATAAATAAATCCATTTATTTCAGGTAAATTATACCCATAGAAACTAAACACTTAATGAATACAAAAGATGACAGACAAGCATTACGAAATCAATTCAAATAAAAATAAAATTCGACTAATATTCAAAATTTATAAATTAGAAAATACTTACATAAATGAGTCAATCAGAAATTTAAAATAATTAAATCAATTACAAATTAGAATATACATAAAATTATTGCATCAATAATCAATTAAAATGAAATTAAAATGGATCACTTAATAAATGGTGACGAACTGGCATGCAGGTGCATCCACCTGTCCAGCAGCGTTGAGTCCCACCGCTCAGACAATACGCTCAGGATACTGTTAGTCTGCGTCGGAAGCGACTTAATAGCGAGGCGCTCCGCTTCTTAAGACGCTGTCAACACCTAAACCGCGGTCACTGTCCGATTGCATAGAAAAGAAAGAGAAGCGCGACGACAACATGCTTGTAATTTATTGCAAAATATGAAGTAATTATCTATTTACTCAGAATTGAGTTGAGTAATCGAAAATAAAAAACAACCAAGTTCTGCATTAGAATAAGACGTACTTGTTATTAATTAAATACGTAATTTATGTTGATATTTAATACAGATATTTTGGATTAGAACTCAAGGTAAGAGGTTAGTTTAACGTTAGTTTGTATCGAGATTTTTTTTTCAAAACGTGTTTTGGTGACAACCAAGTACTGGAAAATATGTTCAAAATTAACATGTATTTTTTCCGCTACCACAAACTATACAGATTTGGCAATTTTCTTTCTTAAGAGAAGCCTATTTTGGTCAATTGGGTCTTGTCAGCGCCTTAATAATAGCGTAAAAGTCATCGGTTTGCGCCTGCGCTAACATTGTAGAAGCGCTGCAAAACCGCGGCAGCCCCAGCAGTAGGTACCCTAAACGCATTTTTGTACTGGACATACATGGCGCTGTATGTTCGCTGCGTATAGTTGGTCCCTAAGCTGCACCTGTAGTAAGACTGACAATAGGCTTTAAATAAGGTCACCTTAACTTGTTCAGTACAGCAGTAATATCATTATTAAAATGATTACTTTAAAGATTCAGAGTGATTATTTCAAATATCTATACAACAAAATGTAAGCATGTTCATAAAATATGAATGTCATGTGATTAGCTATAAACGTTAATATCTCGGAAACATGACACTTTTTTTTTTTTTTTGTGGGTGGGAAATCATCAAATAACTTCTCCCGCTCTGGGCGGAGCGGGAGGGTGTGTCAGACTCTTACTGACTAAAACCCATCCGTGTTCCGTCTTGTTGCCTGTGTTGCGGGGGCCTCGGTGACCCATAAGTACCTTCCCGCGACCCCGGCAGGCATCGGCCCTAGTGGACCCCTACCTATGTGCTGACGACATCTCTTTGAGGCGCGCGTGGAATACAACGCGCCGTCGACCCGGGCCTGGTCCTTACCGGACGGTGAGCTACCCATTGCTCACCGTCCGCAAGCCCGCGCCTACAGTGGCCGGAAATCCGCCCGGGATTCCCGACGCCCTGGGCGTCTTCTGCGGCGGCTAGGGGCGAGAGGGCGCGAAACTTGCCTTTCCCTCAACCGTCCTGCCTCCTCCTTCGCGAGCATTACTGCTTCGCAGAAGGAGGTGACGGCTGCCAATGCCCTCTCGCTCCATACCATGGCCTGAACCAGGGCCGGACGCGAGAGGTCTCTGCCGCCGATCGCCTCCACGAGGACACGGCGGTGCTCTGCCCAAGCCGGGCAGACCTCCACCGTATGCTCCACCGTGTCCTCCGGGCGATCCACACAGTGGTGACACCCGGACGTTTCCTCCCGCCTTATCCGACACAGGAACCTCCCGAAACTGCCGTGTCCGGTGAGGACCTGCGTCAGGCGTAAGGTGAGGACGCCGTGGCGCCTCTCTAGCCACGTGACACTTTACGGGGTTTGGTCTTATTATGCTTTCTGTTTGCATTGATATCAGCTATCGGTTTATATAGGTTTCTTGCGTGGCCGCCATTTTGGAAAAAATAAACAAAATGGCGGACAATTGGAATATGCTACAGATCTTCAAAGCCTTTTCATTATATAGGGGTGTTGGAGAGGCTCGAGGAAGGTCTGTAGAAATTACAAAATTCACGCGAGTGAAGTCGTGAAGGAAGTATTATTATAAAAAAGTCCCTTTTCGTGTTTGTCTGTATGACCGCTTAAATCCTCTAAACTACTCAACGGATTTTGATGCGGTTTTCACCATATTTTAGAGTATTAATTCCGGAATGTTTGTTTATAAAACCTTTATATTAAACTTGAAAATGATATAGAAATCTTGATGATTTATCAAGTGGTAAAAATTGTGTGGAGCACCCGGGTTGCTTCATCATCTGCTTAGCCTTTTCCCAACTATCTACTCCACACCCCAGTTACTGGGCAGAGAGTCTGTTTCAAAAGTATCTGATGATAATATAAACAAATGGATCAGAAAACGTGCCGTGGATGGCAATTTGTAGTGCTCTTACAAATTGAGTGCTTTGATTTGATTAAGTATTTAAATACTTAAACTCAACATCTCTATTTTAAATCATCAATATGTTTTTCATTCGATAATTGAGGTTAATTTTACAGCCTCAATTTTCGTCGATGAATTTTCAATTACTATTGAATAATGTTAAACAAACAATTAAAATTAATTAATAATCAAAATTATAAATTGTATTATGTCGTATCTCTATTTATTTTACTGTGTGTACTATGGGCAAAACTTAAGCATGCTCACTTAAGAAAATATTTCTGTGGCAAGCGCAGCTAATACCACAGTACCCCTTCCTGGTTTCGTCCAATTAGATACAATATGCATTTGTGTGAGTATACGGCATGTAATAAAAAATAACAACAGACATTATGATACAAGTGTGCTATGTTGATCACTCACTACACCCGACCTGGTATTGTTCGTTTGCGATAAGCGAGCCGAGTGCTGGTCTTGTTTCCGCGCGTCGCGCAAGGGTAAATAAAGGCACTGGCAAAACCGCTAAACAGCCTATATAATAAACACAAAATAATGTTTTGAATACGCAAATTAAGGTTAATATGTAGTGAAAAATATATAATTTGTAGAAACGATGATAATTTTGATGGTTGATTTATCATATGTAACCTAAAATGTTTTTTCATAAAAATATTCATCGTTTTTAGACAAAAAAAATATTTGCGGAGATTGACAAAAATAAATGTAAAGTGGAAACACTACTATATAATAAGCTGAATTAGGAACCTAAATGCGTTGCCATAAGAGTCACTTTACAAGCGTGTTGAAGAAATACTTCGTCATTTTTTGCGACCGCATTTTATGGCCCTTCTATTAAGCCGTCCTATTGTTTAACCGGATGTTCTGACGTTCCCACTGAATAACAATGGTGCTTAGATAATGAACTTATTTTTATTGCAGTTGCAAAAGTTGCAACAGTTGTAAATTGCAAACAAAAAACTGGTGACATCGTATAAACTGCGCCAAGTATTGGTTTAAATACTACTGTTATTTTGCTATTTCTAACAAAACTACGTAACTTGCTTCTTTTTAGTGCTCCGTAGTCAAGAAGGAACCCCTATAGTTTTCCATGACCATCTGTCTGTCTGTCCCCGGCTTAGCTCACAGACTTTTAGTACTAGAAAGCTGTAATTTGGCATGGGTTTGGTATTAATCACGCCTACAAAGTAGTAAACTAAAATCTAAAAAAAAGGTATTTTTTAGGCAAGGGACGTCCCTTTTACGTAAAGTGGGGATGAAAATATCTTCTATTACTACTATATAATAGGAAAACTATTACAGCTAAGTAGGTTTTACAAGTTTACGAGTAATAGTCGAAAAACTTACATTTGCAGTTGGAGAATTGACTGTGACGTATATTGATGTATGGGAGAACATGTTTTTCAACTACAATGTTAAGTTTGTTTTTGAGATAAATGTATCCCAACTATGGAACACTTCATTGTATTTGGTCCAACTCGCACTTGGCCTGTTTTTTATATTATTGTTCCCAAGTTTAAAAACATTTAACTGTAGTTATTTACTTTCCAATAGCACTGCATTCCTTATTCGAAATTATTATATTTGTGTGGAGATATTTTGTTATTGATACTAAAATAGCAATACCAATAAAACATTTTCTAAACCAAACAGATGATATGAGTACGAAATTACTTGTTGTCAACAATAATAATTCATAAAAAACTCTCGCTGGCCGTGCCTATTAAAAAAGATCTCACGAACAAGTGAGCATAGCATGCGCTTAGTGTGAGTGTCACACTTCTATACATAATTACATTAATACGAACACGACTAAAATACGCTTCGTGCATCCCATTGGTCAAAACGCTTGCATCGGGCGATCGAGTCGTGAGCCGTGCTATACGATTATCGCCTTAGAGGTGAGCATGCGAAAGTTTGGCCGATAGTACAGTCGCCAGCACATAAAGTTGCAATCAACTGTCAAATTCCTCCAAATGGTTTTAAACCTTAAAATATTGATGGATAAGTTCAAAATCGAATGAGAAAACTTTACAGTTTGTGGTAACTTGATGTGCTGGCGACTGTAACTATTAACCTACAAAAGTAAATAATAGTAATATAATATTAATATACTAAATAATTGTTGGAAAAAGTGGTGAAATATAAAAATTTAAATTAAATATTTATTTATTTATAAATTTAAATACAGATGAATTTGTTACTAATTCTCTTTAGAGATTGATTAAGTAAGAATTTAACCTGGACAGGCTTTGTATACACTTTCATCAGGCACCTAGTTTTTAAACTGACCATATCTAATAAAAAAATTATCTCCAACAGAGATCATAGGCCGAGTGCGGCATCCAATAGGCGGGGTGCTATTCCGGCCACCGCTTGCAGGCTTGGTGGCTCGACCGGCTGTTCTAGCAGTTCTTAATGCGTGCTGGAGCGAGCGGTCTGACCGCAGGCCGGACTTGAGGCTCGTCCGGCTAAGGCTTAAGGATATGCACGCTGGCATGTGAGTACCTTCAAAAATTAAAGTGGACCCGCGAAATTCAAATTTTCTTCCGATTTTTGCAATTTGCAGGTCTGTGTCAGGTTGTATCTTGATCAAAACAAACAAATATGTACGAGGGCGACACTGAAAGTTTTTAGAAATACCCACTTGTTAACGATATAATAAAAAAACAGTTCAAATTTTGAAAATGGAACTCTTTGCCAATATTATTTTGTATGTATTTTATTCATTTGTCATTTGTTTACGATTTGGCGGCAAATTGAAAATTGTCTGAGTCACGTCAGCATGAATTTAACGCGAGAAACAAACAAATATGTAAAAATATGAAAGCCGTCGAAGAGACCCCTAAGGACGAATAGGTAAAGTGCTTTTCTCAGTGGTTCCATCGGATGCAGCGATGTATGGATGTAAACGAGTGTCGGTTATTTTGAAAAGATATAATAAAACTAATAACTTGCTAGTTTGTTCAGTTTTTGATTTTCTAAGAACTTTCAGTGTCACCCTCGTTTTTACATCATTATAATCATAAGAATAATTAATAGATACATCTCTCTTAGTTAGATTTATTCCATAAGAACAAATGTGTTATGAAAAAGTTCTTATGGATCAAATCTAACTTAGAGAGGTGTATTCATGATTTCATATAGACCTGACATTAACCTGCAAACGCGGGCTTTTTTTTTGTGGGAAATTATCAAATAACTTCTGCTCTGGGCGGAGCGGGAGGGTGTGTCAGACTCTTACTGAGTAAATCCCACCCGTGTTCCTTCCGTTGCCTGTGTTGCCATGGGAATTGGTAATCCTTTCTTACTCTCGCGCCACCCCGGCAGACATCGGCCCTAGTCGACCCCTACACTTGTGCTGACATCTCTTTGAGGCACGCGTGGAACACAACGCGCCGTCGACCCGGGCCTGGTCCTTATCGGACAGCGAGCTACCCATTGCTCACCACCGTAAGCCCACGCCTACGGTGACCGGAAATCCGCCTGGGATTCTCGACGCCCAGGGCGTCTCCTGCGGCGGCTAGGGGCGAGAAGGCGCAAAACTTGCCTTTCCCTCAACCATCCCGCCTCCTTCTTCGCGAGCATTACTGCTTCGCAGAAGAAGGTGACGGCTGCCCATGCTCTCTCGCTCCGTACCATGGCCTGGACCTGGGCCGGACGCGAGAGATCTCCGCCGCCGATCGCCTACCACTGCGGGCTACCACTGCGGATCTACCTTAAATAGGATGCCTGAACATTCAAGTCATTTATACCTTCGTCAGTTTTCAAATTCTTTTCTTTATAACGTCAGGGCACATTACCGATTGAAGAGAACGGCACTGGGCGGAGTATTGCATAAAAAAAATTTATATAAAAATTTGTTAACAAAGATAACTTATAACAAAATAAATAGCTTACGCCATTGACCAATGTCATGCATCAATCTAAAACCTTTTTAATGGCCAGGGCCATTATCTGAAATATAAATCTTTTTTTTTTATTCGCGTAGGCTTTATGCAAAGTGCCAACTATCAATAAACCAGCGGTAAATAAATCAGCATAGTTCATTTTGTTACTTTTTATGCATAAAGGATCGATCAAAACAGATGGACAACGAAACGATTCTATAAGGATTCCGTTTTTTCCTTTTGAGGTACGGAACCCTTAAATGGCAAAATGATACAAGCTCACTATTTCATACGATTCTACTACTCGAATATTAAACTAAGAATCCTTATAGCTAAAAACAGAACGGAATATTTTGTTTACTATTTTAATATGCTCAAACTTGTCTTTTATAAAAATATAAACCTGAAAAAACTGTTTCTTTTTTTTTAGGTACCACATAAGTCATAACCCGTATTAAAAACATCCTTAAATTATTCAATAATATATACAAAATCACACAAAAATAAATACAACATCAACACACAAATTAGATAATTCAAATTCATACAAAAACAGACTTGGACAAGCGATATAAACGTCTTGATTCGTCTTATTTAATGTAACATCTGCAATCATTATTCCTAGCCTCGTTGTTACTCTCACTAACAATATGCTACACCTAAACCCAGTCGAATTTTCAACGCTCCGCTCAGGGTCGTAAGTTGAAAATCTAACAGCGTAATAAAATTGTATTTAAGCTTTCATTTAAGTGTCGCCTAGTGTTTATGAAAACGCACATAATTCGTCTAGACATGTTGAAGAAAGTTTGTCTATAAAATTATTATCTCTTCATCTAAAATTCCATTGTCCGTTGGGGATTCGGATTAAACTTATAATAAATGAATTTGCGCGATTGGAATAATAAATTGCGATAGTTTCGACCAGGGTTGTCAAGCGGGACATCCCAAGTTTTAGCCCAAAATTAAATGACCCGCACGGGACAGGCTTAGTCCCGCTTTACGGGAATAAAAAAAAGAGTAATTTGTCATTCATTTAATGTATAACTTATTTATATTATAGCCATCTGAAGACTTAACTGCCTTACAGATCAAACCAGACAATTATTGTTGTAATAACAATACAGAAAAATAACGTATTTTCATAAACAAAAAAAATATGGTATCAACCATTATAAACTTAATTTGAAACTCAATTATAAGGATAAGTAGTACCTAATAAATGAAATACTACTGATTATTTACGTTTTTTTTAATATGTCCCGCTTTCGACGAAAGAATCCCGCATTTTTTACTCAAAAGATTTCAAAAACCCGCTTTGCCCGAAAAAAAATCTGGCAACGCTGGTTTTGACCGTGGAAGTCGTCCCTTTTAAGCTTTGGATGAAATTTGACACGAGTAGGCCGAAATTGGGTACGAAAGGTATTCGTTGGCAATTCGTACAATCGCCTAAGCTGTCTAATGGGATTTATTTCACTCAAGGGACTAAGATTTCTGGCCTTTAGTGGAACCCACACGTTCAAGTAACCCATCAATGTCGGTGCCAGATTCAAAAAATATTAGACAAACGTATAATTAGAGTATTTTAGACAAAACCATAGTTTTAAAGTCAGAGACTGAATCTGATGTTATGCCAATGACGACAGCCAGATTAGACAGCAGCCTTTTTTTTTTTTTTTTGAGGGTGGGAAATCGTCAAATAACTTCTCCCGCTCTGGGCGGAGCGGGAGGGTGTGTCAGACTCTTACTGACTAAAACCCACCCGTATTCCTTCCTGTTGCCTGTGTTGCGGGGGCCTCGGTGACCCATAAGTACCTTCCCGCGACCCCGGCAGGAAGACAGCAGCCCTACTATGTTGCGGTCAGCTTCTGTTCAGGTCTAACCGAATGCAGCTGAATACCAATGCAGCTATTCTTCAGCTATTCTTCTTTCTCTTTTACATGGAGCTACTGACTATCTTACCTCCATATCCCAGTTACTGGGTACGATACCCCTTTGTAAGACTGCAGTTGTTGGTTGGTTGGCTTTAAGAGCATTTAGTAAAACCTGTCACTTGTCCATAGGAAAACGAACATTTTCGACAACATGCTGGCAATGATGGAGAAGTATGCTTCAAACTTAGAAGCCATCGTCGCAGCGAGGACTGAACAGCTGCTGCAGGAGAAGAGAAGGACTGATGACTTGCTGAATAGGATGCTTCCAAGGTAAGACTCTATAGATATGAGCTTTGAAATACAGGGTGTAACAACACCGATCACATAGCCTTCAACTACGCATTCTGCCCATCAAACTAAGTAACATTGCACAAAAATAATTACTGGGAATCGACTTTTAGTTTTGGTGTGAAAAATCGATGTTTACGGCCGCGCTCAATAGAATAGAATACTTTTATTTCGTACAACAGACAGCCAGCTACTCGTACCTACGTTCCCTTTCAATGTCACAGTTATCTTTAAGGCAAGCACGCGTCAAGGCTCGTGCAGACTGGGGCGATATTGCGGGCGCGACAGGCTTTTTGCTGCCTGTCGCTAGTTTGCACGAGCCTTTAATGTAACGCACGCAAAACATTGTGCTTATTGGAGCATGCAACGGTAGCCGGGTCATGGGGGTATTTAACCAAAATCTGCCAAATATATGTATGTAATTACTAACAAATTGGATTTTAAGATCTATAAAATATAATTTATCATCTTGTCCCAATTTATTAGGGGTCGGCGCAACATGTCCCTTTCTTCCATACTTTATTAGTTGTCATCTTGGTAGTCTCCCTTTCTAGCCATATCATCTTTCACACTCCATCCATCGTTTCTTTAGTCTTCCCCTACTCTTATAGCCATCGACATTCATACTCAAAACTTTCTTCACATTTTCCTTATTCATCTGCATCACCGTGACAACCGATTTACAAACAACTATTATAAAATTAAGTTAAAGCTTGTTTTTCTAAAAAAAACAGAATGAAACTTTCAATATGTCCATAACAACAGAAAAAAAATCCAATAACAGTGCTTGACTCGGACATGCTAGGATCGAAACTACCGCTTAGTAATCGCGTATGCGCCAACTATAATTATCCTTAGAACAAACAAATATGGCGCCGATTGCACAGGCGACAAAGGGGAAAGAGACGAGGGGTGGTTGTCACAATGCAAGGATGTTGTATCCTAGACAAATTATTCATGAAGGCGCTGACAAGACCCAATTGACCAAAATAGGCTTCTCTTAAGAAAAAAAATTGCCAAATCTGTATAGTTTGTGGTAGCGGAAAAAATATATGTTAATTTTGAACATATTTCCCAGAACTTGGTTGTTAGTAAAACACGTTTTAAAAAAAAAATCTCGATACAAACTAACGTTAAACTAACCTCTTACGTTGAGTTCTAATCCAAAATATCTGCATTAAATATCAACATACGTGACGTATTTAATTAATAACAAGAACGTCTTATTTGAATGCAGAACTTAGTTGTTTTTTTTATTTTCGATTACTTAAACCAATTTTGAGTAAATAGATAATTGCTTCATATTTTGCAATAAATTACAAGCATTGTGTCATCGCGCTTCTCTTTCTTTTCTATGCAATCTGACAGTGCCCGCGGTTTAGGTGTTGTCAGCGTCTTAATCCCCGGTTTTTTTGTTCCGAGATTACCAGCCGTGACTATATCACAGTCGCAAACCATTTATCTACATATGTACAACTACATTCTTAACAAAACCGCATACCTATCTTTCATCCACCATTTTTTTGCCTCAATGATTGTATATTAAAATAAACACGCTTCGAAACATTTCAAAAGTATTTTTCTCATCGGAATTTTTCGCACAGCATTGTTCGCCATGATGGGCAAAAGTCGCAAAATTGAAATAGCTAACATTTCATTAATGTCGAAGAGAGCTTACAACTATTATTCAGGTACTTCAATAAGTTTATCCTACCGAGAAATTGCCTCTTTTACTTTCCTTTTCGCTGGAAATCTATACTAACAAAATGAATCTGAAGAAATTGTTTGTTTTTTTTGTTTGAACACACTAATCCCTAAAACTACCAGTCGGATTTGAAAAAAACATTTTTGCATTTCATAGCCAATTCTTGAGGAAGGTTATAGGCTATTTAAGATCACGCTACGACCACTAGGAGAATAGCAAAAAAAAAAAAAAAACGCGGACGAAGTCCCGCGCTAAAGACGAGTATTTTAATATTTTGGACATCTATTTTCATGGTAACTTGGTTATGAATACGTTTTGTAGCGAGGTTTCATAAAAGATGATGTGAAATCATGTGTACGAACTTTGTGTATCAAAACTTCGTATGATGATTAAGTTTATATTGCAATGCGATCGGTCGTTGGCATTAGGACTCAAGGGAATTCCACAAATAATATTTTATTGTCATCCCTTGACTATATAATTTAACTTTTTTGTTATTTATTTAGAATTATAAATGGGAAAGTTAGTTTATTTGTTACGCTTTCCCGCTATAACGGCTGAACGGATTTGGATGAAATTTGGCCATGACATAGGACACTTTTTATCCCGACATTACGTTCTCGTGGCATAATTTCTGACCTCCACGCGGCCGCGGGCAAAAACTGGTTTATTTAGTATTTGTTGGTCTTATTTTATCGTTTTTGCACCAAATAAGTAAGATTATTTATTAGAAAGTGTTATTGAGTGCATATTAACTCAGCAGTAATATTTATCATCATTCGTGCCCTTATCCCAATTACTTTATTTAACTCTGCAGTACTGCACTTCTAGAATAAGACCGATCACATATAAAAGTAAAAAAAAGCATTAGATTTGATCACCTCATAGTGTCTACGGAACGTTTTACTTGACTACGCCACTCAAAATATACAGGGTTATTTGATTAACTTTCTCATGACCCTTTTTTCCTCGCTTTTCAAGTACTTTATAATTACTTTAGGGTTTTTCTTTTAGGTGGATCTGCAGTGGTAGCCCGTGCAATTCAAACTTTCCGATATTTCTAATTTAAATCTGTTCCAAGAACTTTTCCATAGAAGATTTATTCTTATGGAACAAATCTAACAAAGACTGATGTATTAATGATTATAATTCTGTAAATACAAATTTGTTAAGGTCGCGAATCATATTTTGATCAAGATACAACCTGACACTGACCTGCAAATTGCAAAAAAACGTGTCAAATTTGAATTTTGCGGGCCACCACTGCAGCCACTGTAATTATAAAGTACTTGAAAAGTGAGGGAAAAAAAGGTCATGAGAAAGTTAATCAAATAACCCTGTATATTTTCAGTGGCTCAGTCAAGTAAAACGTCATCCATTTAAGTGTGGATCCATGGATGTTTCTCTATTTTCTTTTTTCCACACCAGGACCGTGGCAGAAGCCTTGAAACGTGGTGAAAGGGTACAAGCAGAGAGCTTCAACTGCGTCACGATATATTTTAGTGACATCGTCGGATTCACAAAACTAGCGGCTACCAACACACCGATGCAGGTGAGCACTATTCTTATTTCACTTTAGACTCTAACGGCCTTATTACAATACAAGGTTTTCCTTCTAACCCAGGTTTAAACCATCGAGTATTTTTTTTATTTCGAACTCTATTCTGAAATAACCAAACAAAAACTGTTTTTTTAAACCTAAATCTAATTGTCAATTTTGCGTCAAGAACTGTACGTACGTCAGTCAGAAGAAGACGGTTCGAAATACAAAAACTACCTCGAGGGTTTCAGCTCGGGCTAACGTTCGGTTCGGTAATTTAGTTCTGAAGACTGATAAGTTTTCAAAGCTTCCTCTCTCCGACTATTTTCATACAATTTTAAGTTACCGCCTAAATAAGTACCGTAAAACGGGGTGAATAGGGATGCAGGGGTGAATCAGGGGTTACCGAGGCCCCTGGGGGTTACCGAGGCCCCTGGCAACACAGGAAACGGAAGGAATACGGGTGGGTTTTAGTCAGTAAGAGTCTGACACACCCTCCCACTCTGCCCAGAGCGGGAGAAGTTATATGATGATGTCCTACCCAAAAAAAAAAAGGGGTGAATCAGGACGAAACTATAAAATGTAATTTAACTATGAAATAATATACTTTTTTGCCAAAAAGGGCTCCAATGTGTTTACTGTATAATTGTACGACTAACTTTCCTTGTTGGCAGCAAACTGTATTATTTCATCGTTAAAATCCATTTTAAAATTTCATCCCGATTCACCCCTGCATCCCTATTCACCCCGTTTTACGGAACACATTGTGGAATGTAATAAACGATTGAGCACTGAGTAAAGTTAGATCTCGTTTTGTTTTAAGACGCTAATTCTTATCTCAGCTTCTAGTAGCCCAACGCCCAACTCGTCTAGAATGTCGTCCGACCTAAATCGATTGTAAATTTGTACAACCCTCAGATCCTTACTTAAGGACCAACTGATCGCTTAGCTTACCCAATAAATTGAAGATTTAATTTTTAACTTCTATTTACAGAATATTGAATTTTGTTTCTTACTTTGATTAATATTTGTTATTTTAGATAGATACTTATGGAGTAAAAATAGACGAAGGACCAACTTCCATTTATGGTTTTAGACATTTATTTCCCAGACATAATCTTGGTCAGATCATGTGAAGACCATGTCGATTGGTGTCTGAAATGGTCTTTTGATGAAAGAACCACACAGATTGAGTGGACCTGTCCAGTCAGTGCACGCATTTGTCAGTCGTTGTGCAGCTCAACTCATAACTAAAGGAGCTCAAAGATTCAACGAACAATACCAAAGAAAGGACATTTGGCTAGGCCGCAAAAAATATTCAAAACTGCCAGACCATGTTAAAAACTAACTGAGAATAAAACAAAATTAAACAAAAAAAAACAAAACAAACAATTATTCACTTACAATGAGAAACAGTAGTTGCATACACAGTGATGGGTAACTCATCAATTTTATTTGAGGCTGAGGGAGGACCTCACTTTACCTCGTGAGGTCCTCACGTGGCACCCCTCATTTGAGGTGAGGAATCGTCAACGGCGTATTCACCTCTCGACTCGTGAGCCCGAGCCGAATTCAGCCGAACGTACGAGGGAGCGAGGCGGGCGGGCGCGACGACGACTTACGAGTACTCACGAGTCTCTACTCACTCGCGACTCGCGAGTACTCGCTAGTCACAAACTCGTTCACCACACCCCTCGCCACGATTTCATATTGTCAATGTCAATTTTTGAGGACGCGTGAACGAGTGAGGTGTGGTGAGGTGGTTCAATGAGGAAATTCGAGTAACTCTTTCAATTTGCGATCATGAGTACCTCAAACGAGGGACCTCATGAGTGAGGGACTCATCACACACAGAATAGTTCCTTGGAACGAGTATCGGAATGGTGTGTTTGAAGTTAGAAGTAGGTACAATAATGTTAGTCAATAACTTATGCGGAGGTGGAGGACAGGGTGTTCTGGCGCAGCCTGGGAGAGGCCTATGTCCAGCAGTGGAGTGCGATAGTCTGAATTGATTGATTGATTGATTGAATTACTTATCATTATATTAGTAAAATACGTTAAAAGATATCGAGCTACGGAGATATTTCTTTTTAAATATTTTTACTTGATGTATGTAGATAGTCTGCAAAAAATATTGAGACTATGTCCGTGGCTGGCGTGAATATGTTGACATGTCTAAAATGACAATTTGTCAGGACAGCCATTTTAAAGGTTTGACCTCTTCTGGTAAATCGGTAAATTAGTTTACAGTATATGTTTTAGTTGTTTTAGGGGTTATTTTATACCATCTTTTAAATGATGACAATAAATAAACGAAATTACCCGTAGTTTGCATAATAATAGACTTATCAAGTCGTTCACCATCGAGTTATCAACTTATTCACCGAGTTGTCAACTTATGCACCAACAGTTATCAACTTATTCACCTTCTGAGTAGGAAATATTAGTATGTAAACAATGTTATTAATGACAAACACAATGAGGACCAATCAACCAACTGATGACGAATATAAAAATATTTGTTGAATTGTTGAAGTACCTACTACTTTCTCAAATCAAGCAAAGTAGTTCTAACTGAACCAATATTTAATTGAAAAACCACGAACCTATCAGTTGCCTATTGTTAGAGCAATAAATAAAAAAGAAAATAATAGTAAATTGTTTTATTGGGCCAAACAACGGATACATACTTAATAAAGAAAGAAAAGAATAAAGAATAACGCTAATAATATTTTTAGTTGACAGATACGTCAGGGACACAGATACAAGTAAGTATAGTTGTATACCACAGTACCGTTCATATTTCATTGGATCTCAAAATCGTCTTCATCTGGGTTGTCCTAGTCCAAATCTCGGATCATTAGATGCGGAGACATCACCAACAGTTTTTATTTTAATATAAAATTCCTTGAAAGAATCATCAATCAGGTCAATCATGTCCATCAAATCCTTTTTTTTTTCTCTGCGCTGTTGAGCCAAATCTCCTTGGAGATTAGGCTCTGCACTTTGCAAGTCCTCACCAACTGCACCCAATCATATAAATGATTGAGTCTCATTTGAGTTCTCTTTTCAGTTTTTTCAATAATCGCTTGGTTAGCGTCACACCCCATATGTGTGTGCCCACTGAGGAGGAAATTGTGGTTTATCTTTTGCAGCGTCGGATGATTACTAAGCAAAAACATGAACATCATCGCCACGACATAGTTTTTGTTTTGGCCACCACAAGTGTCGGAATAACACCATGGGATCTGGAGGCAAAAGTCCTCGCGCACGTATGGGAGTGGCTCGAGGAGGCGAAACGCTGGGGCTTAACTCCACTGCCGCGAGAAATTGCGGAACGGCGGACGGAGCTCCAGCGGGAGCTCATGGCGACATGGAGAGTGCCGTTGGCGCAACCCAGTGCTGGGCACGCCACAATTGCGGCGATAAGTCCCCTCTTTGTAGAGTGGTTAGAGAGGCGCCACGGCGTCCTCACAGTCCGCCTGACGCAGGTCCTCACCGGACATGGCAGCTTTGGGAGGTTCCTATGTCGGATAAGGCGGGAGGAAATGCCCGGGTGTCACCACTGTGTGGATTGCCCGGAGGACACGGTGGAGCATACGGTAGAGGTCTGCCCAGCCTGGGCAGAGTACCGCCGTGTCTTCGTGGAGGTGATCGGCGGCAAAGATCTCTCGCGTCCGGCCCTGGTTCAGGCCATGGTACGGAGCGAAAGGGCATGAGCAGCCGTCTCCTCCTTCTGCGAAGCAGTACTGCTCGCGAAGGAGGAGGCGGGATGATTGAAGGAAAGGCAAATTTCGCACCCTCTCGCCCCTAGCCGCCGCAGGAGACGCCCTGGGCGTCGGGAATCCCGGGCAGATTTGCGGCCACTTCCAGCAGCTCAACATTTCTTACCAGTCGAATTTGTAATAATAAAAAATAATAAAAAAAAAAAACTCAAAAACAAACGAAATCAAAACACTGAGAGTTTCCGCCACAGAGTACTTTTGAGTTCCCGCGCTCGCGGCTTCTGAACTGACGTTTGTTTACCAACACATGAGCGAGTTGCGCTAGGGATGTGCCTGTGCCACGATATTAATAAAGGCTCCTACATACTGGCGCGACTTGTCGCGCGACGCGTCGCGACACAAAGGCACCGCTTGTAGCGCTACACGCGGTGTCTTTGTGTCGCGTCGCGTTGCGCGACAAGTCGCGCCTGTATGTAGGAGCCTTTATTCTAAAATGTTTACTTTTTACGGAAGCATCTTGACAACTCGATTATTTTTTTAATACAACATAGGTTCATAAGTTGGCAACTAAACATATTAATTTAATGTCAACGTTTTTTGCTATAGACATTTATTGATAACTATACTTATTACATTTAGGGTTCAGAACTCAGTTGGCTGTAACTGGACATCTCAATATATCACGATTTAAACAGAAATACTTCGGTTGGCTATAACTTGACATCTCAATTTGTCAAATAAAAGAGAAAACTTAATATGTGTATAAGTTGAGATATCAAATAACGAATTATATTTTGGTTACTGGGTATAAGTTGATATAACGAAATATCAATGTTCGTTCACAAAAACATGTGAATCGTTAATTTGACATGTTGTGTTGTCAGGTGAAACACGTAAAAATGCGAGATGTCAACATAATACCATAGTCGATTGCTCCAAAAGTTATTTATATTTTGAGCTGTCAATTTTTTTCATATAAATTCCTAATGCGTAGAACGTATTAAGCCAATAAAAAAAAAACATACAAGTCGAGATGTCAATGTATTCACGCCAGCCACGGATGTATAAGTCCATATTACTTATCGAAACACAGTTTCTATCATACGTAGTTGCTATTGAAAGCATAATTACTTTTTAATGTTAATTTTACAGGCATTTAGTTTTAATTATTTTCACAACATTAATACAATAAAACGAATAATTAATCCAAGTATTCGTTTTATTGTATTAATGTTGTGAAAATAATTAAAACTAAATGCCTGTAAAATTAAATGTTGTGAAAATGTATCGACGGTTAAAAGGTAATACGGCATAAGCGACATACCGTCGGTATATAGTTTTTATTAATAATATTAAAGTTTACTAAAATATTCCAAGTTATTATGAAATACATAAACTAAGATAATTGAAAACTTTTCATTATGTGGAATTTTATTTTTCATTTATTTATTTATTGAACAGTTTATGTACACACATATAAACAGACAAGAAGAAAGGAACAGAAAAATACGTACAAAGGAGATGCTTATTTCTAATGAAATCTCTTCCAGCATACCTGCATTTTAATTTATTTTTAAATAGGGAAAAGATTGTATTTCCTTAATATCGTTCGGCAAATCGTTATACATTTTGGCACCTTCATATTTAATATTTCTAGTACCGTACTTTGTCCGCGGTCGGTTGTAGGCATTTCCGTCGCCCTACGCATTTTTAATTCTTTCTTTCTTTTTCTTTCATAAGGAAAAATATTTTAAGTGAATTCTTTTATCTCGCCTTCTAAATTGTTTTGACATCTTGTTTCATTAACGTGAAAGGAATATATTAATATTTTTGTGTGTGTTTTAACTTACTTTTGGTTGTTTGAAAAATAAATGCCTGTATTTTGTAACGTTGAAAATGTTTCTATAACTCCGTATGCTGAATTAGCATAATCAGCCTGTAATGTTCCCACTGCTGGGACACAGGCCTTCTCATTGTGAGAGGGAGTGGGCTGTACTGTAATCCACCACGCGAGCCCAGTGCGGGTTGGTGGAAGTCACATGTCTTCGAATTGTTGGTTGTAGGACATACCTGTTTCCTCACAATGTTTTCCTTCACCGTTTTGAGAGCAGTGGTGATGGAATAATTTACACGAAGTAAAGTGGCTGCTTGGGTTCTTACCCAAGATCTACAAGTCGAAAGTCGCGGCCGTTACCACCGGGCCACAACTGCTCTCCTACGCAGAATTGTGAATGACTGGCACTTCGCCCGCATGGATTTCGTATCCTCGCCTACAAAGTTCAACACTCTCCATCCCGTTTAAACGATAGTTTCCGAAAACGAATGATTGTGATCTTTTTATTTATTTTATTATGGCAAACTTTTTTATTTATTACAAACTACTATTCAATTGCTTCTAGTTTACAAAAAATAAAATGTGAAGGTAGCAAATAGACTAAGCGTGGGACAGTTCGTTCACACCGCGGCATTTTCCTTACTTTTAGCATTTTTACCCGTCGCGTCGTACTCGTAACTTCACTAACCGAAAGGACAGATTCGAAATATTCAAAGAGGAATTTACATGTACATAATCAACCTTGATTATGAAACTATTTAGTTGGATAAGGATTAATATCATGATACGATGTCATCGTCTTACGATTCTATCCGTGTTTTGATTGACTTATTTGAACAAAAAACGGTTATTGTGACTTAACTATAATAGTTAGACATATAGCCTCGTGAACTTTTTTTTGGGTAATGATGAGTACTATACACATGTAGTACGTTATTTTATGTATCATCAATAGTTTTCGCAGCGCACGGCAAATAATGACTTTATAGGCAAATTTTTGATATCTTGGGTTACATTATTTTAATTTTCGTAGGGCTCTCTATTTTTTTTGGAAATAGAATACAGCCCATGTTGCTTGCTGATAATGTAGCTTTCTATGGGTGAAATAATTTTTAAAATCAGTTAACTAGTTTTTGGGTTTATCCATTACAAACAAACAAACAAAAAATCTAATCTTTTTACTCTATAATATTATTATAGTTTAGTATAGATAGTATCTATATATATTAAATATTCTTTAAATGTGGATCATACGGAGTGAAAGATTAAAAAAAAATTAAAAAGTTTGTTCTTGGGATAAATTCATCTACGCAAACCTTCATTTTGCGTGGTCCAACACGCACTTTGCCGGTTTTTATTTTACGTAAACAATATTAATTACTGTAGCGAGTAATTTCCAAGACACGCGTTTGGTGTTGTTATGATACGAATTAGTCAAGCGTGAGTGCTGCCATCTGTTGAGTCTCGACTCGGTTGGCTGGTCCTTTTGGTTCGCAGAACTTTCTTGGATATCCTTGAGTCGACAGTTATTAGGTCAAGCAAGATATACGAGTCCTTGCTATGCTCAAGTTAATTTACCGAAGCAATGGATTAGCAATATATTTCATAATCATTGAGATTGTGTTTGATACTGTTTTACGTAATTAGGATGCTATTCACAATTTCCGGTTTCCCATGGACTATCGAAAAATAATGCGTTTTTGTAAATGGTTTGTTGCAGTTAACATTTTTCGACAGTTTATAATTTATCGGAAATAATACCGATAGATTATAGACGTTCTTAATAGGGTCTTACACCCATTTTTGAAAAGTGTCTTAATTAAATTATACAGTGCTAAAGTACCCAAAAGAAAAATCACAAAATTTTTAAAATTTTGCATTTAAAATTTTACATTTTCAAATTTCGCGCGTAAGTTGACGAAAACGCTGGACGCAGTGGACGCCATGTTGCTCTGTGGTCATGACGTCACTGGGCTATGAAAACAAATGCGCTGATCTTTGTATGATAATTGACACGTTTTTGTTAACATAGCCGTATGACGTAATAACATGGCGGCTACTATTTCATGGTGTTTTTTAACAGATTAGAAAAACTGAAAACATTTAATTGAAATTTAAAATTTATTTTGTTATTTTATAAACTAAAACTAACATTTTCCGACTCCTTTTTGCCTAAACTATCTCAATAATATATTTATAGATTTTTTCTCATATATAGTAAAATACCCAATTATGTTGGTGACATATATACAAAGTCAGTGTGGTGGGTATCAATATCTATAAAATAAAACAAAAAAAAGTTTGGATGTTTTTTTTTGGAATCAACGACTGCAGGTTTGCAGTTATTTGAAGTATAGCGCTTGATAATCATTTTCTGATAATTATGTTTTCATTTTATCATGCTTAGATATAGATACCCATCAAGTCTCCAGAGTCACGCTAACTAACTTAATACAACTTTAAAATTTTATTCATCCGATATTTCCACAGGTGGTGGAAATCCTGAACGATCTGTACACTTGCTGCGACGCAATCATATCATACTACAACGTTTACAAGGTATGTTTAGATGTATGCCTCTTGTTTACAAGGTATGTTTAGATGTATGCCTCTCGTTTACAAGGTATGTTTAGATGTATGCCTCTCGTTTACAAGGGATGTTTAGATGTATGCCTCTTGTTTACAAGGTATGTTTAGATGTATGCCTCTCGTTTACAAGGTATGTTTAGATGTATGCCTCACGTTTACAAGGGATGTTTAGATGTATGCCTCTTGTTTACAAGGTATGTTTAGATGTATGCCTCTCGTTTACAAGGGATGTTTAGATGTATGCCTCTCGTTTACAAGGGATGTTTAGATGTATGCCTCTTGTTTACAAGGTATGTTTAGATGTATGCCTCTTGTTTACAAGGTATGTTTAGATGTATGCCTCTCGTTTACAAGGGATGTTTAGATGTATGCCTCTCGTTTACAAGGGATGTTTAGATGTATGCCTCTTGTTTACAAGGTATGTTTAGATGTATGCCTCTTGTTTACAAGGTATGTTTAGATGTATGCCTCTCGTTTACAAGGGATGTTTAGATGTATGCCTCTCGTTTACAAGGGATGTTTAGATGTATGCCTCTTGTTTACAAGGTATGTTTAGATGTATGCCTCTTGTTTACAAGGTATGTTTAGATGTATACCTCTTGTTTACGAGGTATGTCTAGACGTATGCTTCTTGTTTAACTACTCCTACATGCACGTTTAGATTCCGCATAGGTACCGAAATTCCAGCCAGTAGGTATTCGTTACTGCCTCGTAGGTTGCCAGCGCTACTGCTGAGCATGTGGTCCTGGGTTCGATCCCCGGATCGGCCAAATTGTTATCGGGTTTTTCCATCTGGAATTTCTCAGTAGCGGCCCGGAGTCTAGATTTGTACTTCGGTTCATGGCAATAGGCTATCCCCTTAATACATGGGAATTATAAATAACCGATGAAATGTGGGTGTGCACATCTGGATAAGTAGTCACAAAAGAATGTGGTCTAGCGCAGAGGATTTTTTTTTTTTTTGGTAGCTGTATTTTGCTGTTCACACTCTTTCTTTCCAATCTATTTTTAGAAGTGAATACTTTTAATTGGCTGTCAGTCTCACATACAATTTTTTATTCTGTTTGTTTTAGCTGTAAGTCATCCATATTTAATAAATAAATGTGGTAGTAGAACGTATGATTCTTGGGTAGATGGTGAAGTTAAAGAGGTTGTGAGGAAGAACAAAGAGGTCTGGCTTAATATGTTAGCATGTAAGACCCTAAATAGGATGAATAAGGCAACGAATGTGGCAGATGATTTGGAAAAAGTGAAGAAGGAATACACCGAAATGAAAACAAAATTAAATGAGATTGTGAAAATGAAGAAGGAAGAAAAGTGTAACAGGAAAGTGTAAATGACTGGTGCAAGGCTGTAATTGGACCTCTATAGATAATTTTCCTGCCCTTATCCCAATTTATTTGGGGTCGGTGCAATATATCCCTTTCTTCCATACTTCTCTATTAGTTGTCATCTCGGTAGTCACCCCCTTTGTAGCGATATCATCTTTCACACAGTCCATCCATCGTTTCTTTGGTCTTCCCCTACTCTTATATCCATCGACATTCATACTTAAGACTTTCCTCACGACATTTTCCTGATTCCTACGCATCACATGCCCATACCATGCCAACCGATTTCCGCACAACTTTTCAGTCACCGGTGCCACTTTCAAACTTCCTCTTATGTACTCATTTCTTATTCTATCCATTTGTGTCACACCACACATCCCTCTTAGCATTCTCATCTCAACTGCATACAATTACCTTTCATTCATCCCTTTTGTAGCCCAGCATTCTGATTCATACAAGACAGCAGGTCTTATCATTGTTTTATATATCTTCTCCTTAAGTTTAAGGAGAATGCGGGAGTCACAGATTGTTCCCGTGACCAGCTGCCATTTCATCCATCCAGTGTTTACTCTATGCTTAACCGTCCGATCTACTTCGCCATTGCTTTGCACGACTGAACCGAGATACCGAAAGTCAGAACAGCCTGGAAGAAGCACGTCTTCAAGCGCTATGGTTCCAGAACTGGAGAGACCGCCGAAATCACAGAACATATATTCAGTTTTGGTTCGTATAAGGGAAAAGGCTCTCAGCAGGAGTGTAAAAATTACCGCGGCATTGGTCTTTTGAGTGTTGTCGGCAAACTGTATGCGAAAGTTTTAATAAAGAAAGTGTTAAGAGTGACAGATGAGAAAATATGGGATGTGCAAGCAGAATTTAGGAAATGGGCTGTATGGATCAGATCTTCACTTTAAGGTGCATAACCAAAAACATCCAGATGTTTCGTTGACTTGGAGAAGGCCTATGACAATGTGTGGAGGGAAGAACTATGGTCGACTGTCAAAGATCTACGAATGACAGCCGGGACCAACGGCTTAATGTGTTTTCCGAGGCACGGTGGAGTCTTGGTATGTAAAGATGGTTACCCATCCACGGACCTATCCCGGCAAGCGTATCTATACCTAATGGATCGTCCCGTGCGGCTGATATTATGTGGCCACGGGCTTCTCCTTAGCCACGGCTCCTCAAATGAATTAATGAATCATTATAATGAGCTTTTTGGTCTTTTTGTCCAATACCGTTGACGTTTGATCCGCCATCATTATTACTCACACATAGATTTCTTAAACATTTCATCTGACTTAGCCTATTCTACAGGTGGAAACAATTGGCGACGCATACATGGTGGTTGGAGGGCTACCTGAGAGGTGCTCCCGTCACGCTGCTGAGGTAGCCTCCTTAGCCCTGCATGTGCTGGATGAGGTACCCAAAATCAGGTCCAGGCACATGCCGGGTGCAAGACTGCATATTAGGATCGGTAAGTCGTGGTTTCCAATAAGTTGAACATCTTATCTTATTTTTGATTTTCTCGTTTCTTCTCATCTTATCTTCTTTATCTTTGTTTAGTTGAATACCCTTTCGTGTGTAGTGCAGTGTAAGTGGGTAAGCTTATATCAATAGAGCGTAGCGTAAGCATAATCAGTCTATAATGTTCCTACTGATGGGACATAGGCCTCCTCTCGAATGAGCCGCAACCCACCATGCGGGCTCAGTGCGTGTTGGTAGATGTCACATGTCTTCGAAGTTTTGGTTCTAGGTCATGCCAGTTTCATCACGATCTTTTCTTTTACCGTTTTGAGAGCAGTAGTGATGAAATAATTTACACAAAGTAAAGCGCCTGTCTAGGTTCGAACTACGATCTACAACTCGTAAGTTGCGGCCGTTACTACTGGGCCACCACTGCTCTCTGATGAAGCGTGGCTTACAAGAAATAGCAAAGGAAATTGTGGTCGACGGCTCATATGATGGAAAGGGTGGAGAAAATAAAGCTGACAAAAGGTCTGAAATGGACGTGTAGGTTGGCGAAAAACGACAATGCCAGAAAATACCTATGGGGTTCCCTACCTTAAAAGGAAAAAATGAAACCCTTATAGGATCACTTGTATGTCTGACTGTCTGTATCTTTCACAGCCGATTCGGGTTTCGTAAAGGCAGGTCTACCGGCAGCGCTCTTTTTAACTTTTTAAGGAATGTAATGACAGGATTGGATAACAAGCAACATATAACTGCAATTTTTATGGACATGTCAAAGGCTTTTGATCACGTGGATCATCGAATACTCTTGGGAAAATTAGAAAAGTATGGAGTGCGAGGAAATGCTCTAAATCTTATAAAATCGTATTTATCAAACAGATTTCAAGTAACACAAATAACAAAAATAACAAATGATACAAAATTGGAACAATCATATATATCAGACCCTAGAACTATTCTCTATGGAGTGCCCCAAGGAAGTATTCTTGGGCCTCTTTTGTTTATCATCTACATAAACGATCTACCGAAAATTATAAAACAGGAAATGGTACTATTTGCAGATGATAGTACAGCTATTTTTACGCACCAAGATAAAGAGAACTATGAAACTAACATTAACGAATCACTTAAAGATATTATACAATGGTTAAATGTAAACAACTTAAAAATAAACCTTGAAAAAACTAATTATATGGTTTTCACAAATAAAAATTCAAAAAAATAAAAGTACATATACATTATAAAGGCGAACAATTAAAAGAAGTGAACAACACTAAGTTTCTTGGTATTCATATTGACTCAGGACTAAATTGGAAAATGCAGATTGATCATGTTTGCAAAAAGTTAAATCAGTTTTCATATGCCCTTTACATGCTAAGAAAAGTTGTTAACGAAAGAGCATTACTAAGCGCTTACCATGCATACGTGGGTTCTACAATAAAATAAGGTATTCTTTTCTGGGGTAACTCAACTAACAGAGAGTATGCTTTTAAGGCCCAAAAAAAGTGTGTTAGAAGTATATGTGGGCTTAAACAGACTGATTCGTGTAGAACAGAGTTTAAAAGATTACATATTTTGACTATACCTTCATTATACATTTATGAAGCAGCAGTAATGATAAAACGCGACATTAATAATTATGACACATTGCGAAGTGCACGGTATAAAAATGAATTAAGCGGAATTAGATGTAGGACAGTTAAGTTTAAAACGAGTATTTTTGGTATAGGTGTAAAAATTTATAACAAACTTCCAAATTATTTAAAAAACAATGTAACCTTTGATAGTTTCAAAAAGAAACTAAAGGAATTCTTGATAAGTAAAGCCTACTATTCAATCAATGACTTTTTTAATGACAAAAATACTGGTGACTGCATCATTAGGTAACGAGTAATTTAATTTGTATGACATGACTGAATAATTTAAATCTGACTATGTGAATAAACAACTTATATTAAGACGCTGACAACACCTAAACCGCGGTCACTGTCAAATTCCATAGAAAAGAAAGAGAAGCGCGATGACACAAAGCTTGTAATTTATTGCAAAATATGAAGTAATTACCTATTTACTCAAAATTGAGTTGAGTAATCGAAAATAAAAAACAACCAAGTTCTGCATTCAAATAAGACGTTTTTTTTAATAATTAAATACGTAACATATGTTAATATTTGATACAGATATTTTGGATTAGAACTCAAAGTAAGAGGTTAGTTTAACGTTAGTTTGTATCGAGATTTTGTTTTCAAAACGTGTTTTGGTAACAACCAAGTTCTGGGAAATATGTTCAAAATTAACATATATTTTTTCCGCTACCACAAACTATACAGATTTGGCAATATTTTTTCTTAAGCGAAGCCTATTTTGGTCAATTGGGTCTTGTCAGCGCCTTAATGCATGATGAATGATGTACGTTGACTTAGGACGAATAATGATTTTAATGTTAATAAAAATTATTGAACAAGCATGAAATATTGTACACCTTATAGGTATGTTGCAGCGAGCCTTTATTAACCATAAGAACTGATATTTCACCTGTGACAAACAATAAATGAATTTGAATTTGAATTTGGTCCGAATCTGCTAGACCGATTAAGTTGAAATTTGGTACACATAGGAATTTCTGTGACCCAAACACAACCGTGTAACGTAAATGCATGAATTTAGAATAAGGGGTTCATTTTTGAGGGGATTTTTTTTTCTTGCAAACTGTACGTGTAACATATCAAATAAAAGGACTTGTGAAGAGGATTTCAAATATAATTTTTTTATAATTTTAATAAGATTAATTTTAAAATTATTTTAAAAATGATGAAAATTGACCATACCCCTTATTTCCAAAACAGCAGAGCCCAAAAAGTTGAAAAAAAAAACAGATAATAGTTCTATACTTATAGATTGCAGGAAAACCCATAAGAAGTCTATGATCTTAAAAGAAAGAAAGAAAGAATAACGTTAAAAAAATAACAAAAAATAAAAAAAAATAACATGGTACATACAAACTTAACCTACATTTGCAGTTGGAATGTAATGGGTATCATGTGCGTGGGCACACACACATGCACTTGACTTTTTCCTAATTTCGTCCTAGAGAATCTTTACTCTAGAATCAGATCTAGTATAGAAAGTACGAGATTAAAGCCTGTCTTGAAATCAAAAGCTCGTCTCTAGGCATTTACCTTATAACCAAAAACCGACGTCACAGACGGACTGCTGCCGAGCAAAGTCATTCAGTATTACGTCACTAGCAATTATTGTAACCACAACTCCCTTCGGACATCCGGGGCCGACGATTTAAATTGACTCCAAGACGTAGGTACAAGTAAATCTATTATTATTGATTATATATCTTTAAACTAATTATCCACTAAACTGACCTACTAACTTATTTACTCATTTATTGAATAGGTACTTTAAGCACAGAACTGTACTGAGGCGGACTTAATGCCATAAGCATTTTCTACCAGTCAACCTTTCAGCCTATAATGCTCACACTGCTGGGACACAAGCCTCCTCTCGGTGAGAGAGAGTGGGCCGTAATCCACCACGCGGGTCCACTGCGGGTTGGTGGATGACACATGTCTTCGAATTTTTGATACTAGGACATGCCGGTTTCCTCACTATGCTTTTCTTCACCGTTTTGAGAGCAGTGGTGATGAAAAAAATTACACAAAGTAAAGCGCCTGTCTGGGTTCGAGCCTACGACCTACAACTCGTAAGTCGCGGCCGTTACCACTGGGCTAGCACAGTATTAGGTGCAATAACGAAAATTGAGGAATATTTATAGGTATTTATTTAAATATAAAGATATACCTATTAAAAACTATAAATATCTAACTAACTATCTACATCGGTATAACTTACCTCTTATACCACAAAATATCATCAATCCGTCTCTAAATTTGACAAACGACATCTAAAACCCAACTCTCTTCTCGTCAACTCAACATCTACGAGATAAAGCTATTGTTTTCTTATCACCATTAGTAAGTTTAGGCTGAAAATTATTCGCTGTCTGTTATCAATTTCAATGTTGTCTCCGCGTTATTGTTAACAGAAACGTGCCTAAGCGTTATACAAAGTTTGTAATATTTCGAAGCATTAAGTAACACTCTAAATTTGGGGTGTGTTTACACTCTAGTCGAGTAAAAAGTCTAGTAAGTTTCTTCCGTGGGGAAATCCTCATGATACCCTCTGTCTAGGACGAACAGAGGGTTATGACGGACTTCTACAGACGAAAACCTCACTGTTCCTTTTAGTACCATGAGTCGGGGGCCCGGGAGATACTTGTATATTCGTCCCACTCCCGACTGGTATCAGCCTGCCATCGCCATGCTTAGCGGGCCCATCACTGATTAAACCCAATTTCGCCGCCCGCAGGCCCCCTTATGGTGCCCAACTGCTCTTCTAGTGCGCCAGAATAGTACCTACTTAATTATCAACTAACTATTTCGTTTGTAAATTATAGAACAATAAGCATGGAACTCCGCTTTTCCACCCGTATATAAGACCACCCACCCAAGGTCATTCCGTTTATCCACCCTAAATCCGCCAGCCTAGGGTGGATACTCAGAAACGCGTGTTCATCTGCGCGGATGAATGGAATAATATGAGGTGTAGTTAGATTCGTCTTAATTGTGGGAGTGATACAGGCTATATTATACATGTGTTATACACACATGTATAAATTGACGCTGTTTCAGATATGTATTATTAAAAAAACAACTTTTGTACCTATACAACGTACTGAACTTAGAAGTCCTTTTTTATTTTTTTGGGAGGGAAATCTTCAAATAACTTCTCCCGCTCTGGGCGGAGCGGGAGGGTGTGACAGACTCTTACTGACGAAAACCCACCCGTATTCCTTCCATTGCCTGTATTGCCAGGGTCCTCGGTAACCCTTTAGTACCTTCCCGCGACCCCGGCAGGCATCGGCCCTAGTGGACCCCTACACATGTGCTGACGACATCTCTTTGAAACTTATTAGTCTTAACAACTTGTTTTCAATCAACTCAGCCTATCGCAGTCCACTGATGGACATAGGCCTCTCCCAGGCTGCGCCACAACATGATCTGCTCCTCCTTCCGCATCCAGTCTGACCCAGCCACCTTCTTAAGGTTGTCGCTTGGCGATACGTGGTCTCTACTCCAGGACTCGTCGGTTCCACCGGCCATCGGTCCTTCGAGAATCTTGGCCAGCTCACTGCCACTTCAGCTTGCTTACTCTGCAAGCTATGTTGGTAACTCCAGTTCTTCGTGTAACGACTTGTTTTAGGTGCAGATAAACGATACACAAGACTATCAGACACAACACATTTTTTAAACCTTAGTCTAAACGCGGAGTAAGTAGTTTTTAAAGATTCTAAATCTGAAGTGTTAGTGAAAAAGCTTAAGTCCTAATTCTATTTATCGCATAGCGTTAGCAGGCTAGTAAATGGAAGTTAAAACTTCCGGACTACAAGCCGACTTGCTTACTCGACCAATGTGAATGAGCCTTAAGCGATAAATTTGACCCAAAAGTAGGGTAATTTTAAGAAGTAGGTTTTCTGAGAGTTTGTATGTATGTATGTCTATCTTTTTGCCACGCTCTGTAGCCTAAACAGCTTGATGGATTTTAACATATGAGGTGTCGTTAGATTTGTCTTAGTTGTGGGTGATTAGGCTATATAATATTCATATAATTATGTATATATTGCATCTGCATATATAAAAAGGGGAAGGTTGTTTTAAAATAAATTACAACGATATTGGTATAAAAAAACCCAGTAATAGAGAGCTTTGTTTACTTACCAATAGGTACTTAACTGAACAAGTCGTTCTTTAAAACTAAAAAGCTTGAAATAAAGTAAATTATTAAAAAATAAACAAAGAATCCCACTGCAAAAACACCTGAAAGAGAAAACAAGCATTATGATCTATAAAGTTTTTATAGACTGGGGGGTAACCATCACCTCTTATAGCAGTATTATTATAATATTACTTCACAGTGGGAAAGTGATGGAGCTGTACAGGACGTATAGCTCCATTTCTTTCTCACGCTGAAGTAATATTGAAATAATACTGCTATAAGAGGTGACGGTTATCCCCTGTACCTACAATATAAATTGTAACTTAAGTGTCTGACATTTGTGTCGTAATGTTTCGCGATTTGTTTCTTTGCTGTGAAAGAATACAGCTGTTCCTAATATGTACTTGTAATATATGTGTGACATTTGGAGTTTATTTCGTAATATTACATTGTTCAAAGAATATTTTGCTGTATTACCTTCAGTGTGACGAGTTCATAATGAGTTGTGAGTGTTGTTGAGACTGAGTTCCATTGTTACGTTCGTTTTGGTTTGTTAGTTATAAATGCCGGCATTTAACTTGAGCTCTCGGCGGACAAACAAGCATTATAATCTATACAAATATTGGTCTTGCAAGCGGGGACAGTCGAATAACCTAAAATATGGTGTAACTTTTGATTGTCCCCCGCCTTCAAGACCAAAATTATATAGATTATAATGCTTGTTTGTCCCTTTTCAGTTACCTATGTGTTTTTGCAGTCGGGTTTTTTGTTTTTTAAATAATTGATTTTATTTTATTAAAAACTAAAGAGCAACAATAATTGTGGTTTATAACCTAACTAATATTGTAAATGCGAAAGTGACTTTTTTTGTTAAGGTCTCACGCCAAAACGGCTGAACGGATGTGGATAAATTTGGTATATAGATAGGCCATGACCTAGTTTAGGTGATAGGATACTTTTATTCTGATATTCCTACGGGATCGAGACTTATGCGAGTGAAACCGCGGGGCGCAGCTAGTAATATTATAAATGCGAAAGTGAGTTTGTTTGTTTCGCTTTCAAACTAAAATGGCTGAACGGATTTGGATGAAATTTGGCACACGGACAGACAATGATCTGAGTAAGGACATAGAATACTTTTTATACCGTTATTTTGACGTGATCGAAACTTATGTGAGTGAAACTGCGGGGCACAACTAGTCATCAATAATTTAACACAACACTCTCCTAACATCTTTTCTTTACGTCATCGGACAAAATTAATTATTCATTTTATACGACACCTACCTAGGCAGGAATCCTTAACCCTAAAATACCTCAAGGTTAAACAGAACCTCCTTCTCCAGGTATACACAGCGGCCAATGCGCAGCAGGAGTGGTAGGAGTCAAGATGCCAAGGTACTGCCTCTTCGGAGACACAGTGAACACTGCAGCCAGGATGGAGTCCAGTGGGGAGCCCCAGAGGATCCATGTCAGCCATGACACCTACCTGCTGCTAAAACAACATGGAGGATACCATTTCAAGGAGAGGGGGATTGTGAATATTAAGGTAAAGGAGACCAGCGCCCTTATTGCTTAAAACAATATAAATAACAATCTAAATGATTTTGGAGGATATTGCTAAACCATTGCTTCATATGTTAAAAAATTGTGTGCTCAACAACGTACTTAAATATCGCAATGAATGATGTTGAACTGTCTCCATTTATTTTCGTTGCTTATACATTTAATATGTATGTATTTATGTATGTATTATTTAGGATATGTATATACAGTGTGTCTGTATACAGTGTAGCGAAAATTAAGGGCGTGGTACAAACCATCAAACTGAACAAATTTCTCCCGGGGACCAACATCTTAATCGTGAACAAAAAATCTGTCGTCCCATACAAAACTTCAATACCTACTCGACCAAATGTATGGGACGAATAATATTTTTTTCGCGATTACGACGTTGGTTCCCGGGAGAATGTTATTCAGTTTGATGGTCTGTGCCACGCCCTTAATTTGCGCCACACCGTATACAGACACATTGTATATCTGTGTATTAATTCTAGTATATTGTATTAATTTTTTGCACCACCAACAGCCCCAATTTATGTCCAGGCAAATCACTGTCCAGTCCATGGTCGCCTGGAAGAGATCGCAGAAAGCGATAAGGCCACCCATTGTATATTTTGTGTTTGATTTATTTTCGTTAGGATGTATTTTTATGGTGTACAATAAAGTATCTATAAATATATAATGAAACCCATTGCTACTCTAAGAGTGCTAGGCAATTACTCCGCAGTTTGCAGTTTATTTAGATCTCTTAACTTGACAAGAGAGCATTAGGCATCGGAATAAAAAAAAATAAAAAAATATCCGACTCACCAGATTTTTGTAAATGCCCGCAAACACGAGCTATTTTGCAAGGTTAGGCAAGTTCCACAGCTAACAGATAGAAAGGGATCGAGATAGACAGAGACCATACAGACAGAGAGTGACAAAGTTACTATTTATGTACGTCTATCGAAGGAAAGAAGCATCCTCCTGCAGGCTTAGCATAACGCTTTGTAATCCTTCGAAGAAAAGACACGGCTCTTTCTATACAAAGTGACATTTCATTTCTCCATTTTTGACATCTCACCGTAGAAATCCTTCTACAATCTGTCATCTTGTCTTTCATTTCTAACGATCTTAGTCTAGGTCCTTTTTTATGTAGAAGGATTTCTACGGAGGGATGTCAAAAAAGGAGAAACGAAATGTCACTTCGTATGGAAAGAGCCGTGTCTATTCTTCGAAGAAATAGAAAGCGTCATGCTAAGCCTGCTGAGCATTGATAACCAATAATCGTTTATTTGCTTAGAAAGTACATAAAAAATGGTGTTTACAAAACTTTGTGATCCCGGTACAATCTACCTTAAATTAGACATGCAAATATTGAAAATAATAACTATATTTTAATCAAGGTTTTATTGAGTGACGGTGATTGATATTTCTTTTGTTTTTTTTTTAGGGCAAGGGAGAGATGAGGACGTGGTGGCTAATGGGCGAAGACCATGACAGGAGAAAAAACATGATGAGTAGATATCGTAAGTATATGTCAGTTTTCAGAATGGCTAAGAAACCATAATACATACACATAATACAGGGTGATTAGTAAAATACTAAAAACCTCTTAAGGGGTCATTGTACTCATCATTATAAACAACTTTTACTGTGGGACCAAAACTGAAACTGCGAAAAAAAAATTTGCATTTATGACCGCATAACTCATCAAAATAAACTAATATGAAAAATGATAAATTATAAGTAACTTCATAACTAACTATCTACAAATATTCACTATTAAAGATACGCCTAACTACTCAACTACGGATAATAAATTTTTAAATAAATATGAAGCGTCCAATAAATAACATACCCTAGGGATAATAACATTAATTACGTAATAAATAAAAATAATAATAAGTAAATAAAACAATAATGAATAATTTAAAAAATAAAGGGTTTTTACAAACACCAAAGAATAATACAAGTAATTACACAAAAACAAAGCAGACACAAACTGTGGAAAACATGAGCACAGACTGTACACCTACACATGCGATATTGACGAACAAAAGCGAAGATAACAACCTATGTCTCTCAAGCACTTCTCAAGAAAAAATACCACATATAGATCAAACTGTCTCTCTCATCTTTAAAACACAAAATATGTCTACTTAGTTGTGAGACTTCCAACAGATTATACAAGATCGCACAACAAGAACGCAATTATATAATTTTGAAATATGCCATTATCGCAAGCCTAATTGTAGTCTGAACCTTTTATTAGATAATATTGACGGAAAAGTACGAAACTTTACATATAATGACTATTGTATTATTTTTATTGGCGAAGTACATTTTAGAAAAACGTACAACTATATTGAACTTGTATCGCTTATACGCGAAAAACTAGTTACTTTGAAACACACAAACTTTATAATATGTTTGCCAACGTTTAAATGTATGATAAACAGTAATATAATGTATAACAGCCGAATTGAAACGTTCAATAATCTGCTTTGCATGGATGCGGAAACATATAATTACGCATATATTCTAGATTCAAATTTAAATCTGCCCTATACTTCCGACACATACAGCTATCGTTATGGCACTTTGAACAATAAAGGCTTAAATACTGTCATATTAGATCTCCAAGATCTCGTCTTAGACATAAGTGCCCTGAATGCTGCACCCTTAGAGGTTGATTGTTATCAGAAAAATCAAATGAATGCTTTACTACCAGTCACACAGACAACAAATGATTCTCAGTTTTTTCTATAACTGTCTCAATATTCTCCATCAAAATATAGCCGGTCTAGCGAACAAATCTGATATATTTTTAGTTAAACTAGAAGAATTATTCAATAAGGGAACTGCTATAGACGTTATATGCATTACAGAACATTTTATGGAATCAGGCAATGAGGATCTAATGTATAAACCTAACTTCTATCTAGCTGCTTACTATTCAAGAAATAAGAAACTAGGAGGTACATGCATCTTTGTCAGAGCAGGACTGCAATATCGAATACTAACTGACGCAGCCAAACAATCGATTTCAGGATTATTTGAATGTTGCGCTGTCGAACTTATATCCTACAATAATATTATAATTTCTATATACAGGGTACCTAAACATAATTATGTATTATTTTTTGAAAAATTGGACAACATACTCAAAAGGCTTAGTTCTGGGACAAATAAAAACATTATTCTTGCGGAAGATTTTAACATTGACGTAATAAAGAGAAATAAAATTAATCTTGAATTTGAATATTTCCTCTTACAATATAATTTAAAACTAGCACTTTACAAACCAACAAGACTCAGTAATGCCTGCATCGATAATTCTGCACATAGTTATAAAAGGGGCTGCAAAGCTGAAATCTTAGATCTAGCCCTCTCGGATCACACATGTCAAATACTGAAAGTGCCCATAAAAATAACTTGCAAATTACAACTTTGGAAATGTAAAAAGAAAGAGTACTCTGAAGATAATTTGATTAAATTTAAAAATCTCCTAGGCAGTTTATCTTTCGTAGAAGTTTTTAATGCTAAAGATGCAAACGTGTCTTTTAAAGCCTTCATGGACGATTTCTTATTATTTTATAAATAATACTTTCCAGAAAAGATAGTGACTATCAAATTAGATAGAAAAACTAAGTGGATATCTCGAGGGATAAAGATATGCAGCCAGAAACAAAGCAGGAACAAATTATGACCATAAACAGAGACAATTTGACTTTTACACGCCCTATTGACATTGCTAATGAATTTAATAATGACTTTATTAACACAATTGAAAATAATATAAATTCTGATAAGATGAATGGTAATGTTTTTGATAATCTTTCATCACAATCTTTATTTATGTCACCGGTTTAATGAAAACAAAAATGACATTATAAAAATTATCTCTAATCTAAAAAATACGAATACTGTTGGTTGGGATGGCGTTTGTACTAAAGTCCTAAAGTACGTAAAGGAAAATATAGCACAGCCATTAGCTCACATTATTAACCTTTGTATTGCTGATGGCATATTTCCAAACAGCTTAAAAAAAGTTATTATACCTTTACTTAAACCTTTACTTAAAAAAGATGACAAAACGAATATGAAAAACTATAGACCCATTGCAAAAATTTCCGTCCTGTCCAAAATTTTTGAGAACGTTATATACAACTCCATGTACACATATTTTTAAAAATATAACTTATTCTGCAATGAACAGAAAGGTTTTCGCAAAAACATAAATATTAACTTGGCACTGTTTGATTTAATTAATAATATTATGACATCAGTTGATAAAAATAATCCAATTTGTACTATTTTATTCATACAGTGTGTACTGTATGAATTTTTAAATGATGGCTCAATATAATGTTTCTTTGTCATATGAAAAAACTTAAATTATGAACTTTTTTGAGGTTGACATTTATTATTAATTTGACATTTTCAATTATTCTGACTTGGTTATTTTTTTTTTTCTAGACATTTGTAACTAAATAATTCCTCATTTAAATCTGACATCGTTCAATTTTTTAATAATATTATATAATTGTTATGATTTATTTTGAAATTTTAATTATGCATGATTTTCAAACATCTTTTCTTTTAATTGTAATTCATAATATTTAGATACATGCACATCATATTTGTACGCCTCCTGGCATAACATAGCGCTCTGTTCACCAAACTCAAGATCTGTATTTCTTTACCTGTGTTAACAAATAAAAGTGATTTGATTTGATTTACAATGTTAATAAATAAATGTATATAATTTATAAAACAATAATAATAATTCTAAATTCAATTCGGTATTAATAAATAAAAATAAAAATAAATAAAATCTTTTTATTTCAGGCATATTTGGCCCATACATATTGTTAGTAAAACAACTTAAAACTATGTTAGTATTTAAAATTACAATTTTAATTTAAGTATTTGCCGCCCTCTGGGGCCCCGGGCACACGCACTTGAGCTTGAACCCGAAAAACGAACGAACGAACGAACCCCCAGAAGGGGGCTGTCCAGCTTGTGGCTGAGCACGTTCAGGATAGAGTTGGCGCTCCCACGCGTGCGGTATATCAGCGACGCGATACGGCGCCGCAGCACAGTTTGAAAGCCGTCTGTGTGCGCCCGCGCAAACATCGCAGACGCACTACAGTAGCGTGGGAGCCCCACCAGCACCCTGAATGCGTTGTTATATTGTATTAGTATTGTATTAATAAAAATGTTAAATAACCTAAGAAATACTTAACTAATAATAAAATTTATCTAGTTAACACATTAAACAGCCAGTCTTCCTCCTCTCTCCTGCTTGATCTATGCTGTGCCCGACAGGGTCCATAATTGTAACCAATATAATTATTTTCCTACCAGCTATATACATTATGGTACACAATAAAGAATTGAGAATTGAATTGAAATGTAAGGAACAGCAAATATTTTTTTCGCGGCATCGGGTATCGTCCCATAGTAAAAGTTGTTTATAATGATGAGTACAATGACCCATTAAGAGATTTTTAGTATTTTACCAATCACCCTGTATATCATGAAACCAACCGATTATTCAGGAAGCAAAAATGTATTTTAACAAATTTTCCTCTCGTTAGAACCAGGTCTACTTCGAAACATGAACGAAGAGAACGAAGACTTATGGGGCCTGAACCGCTCCATCCAGAACATCCGCGACAGGGCCCGCCTGTCCTGCGGCGGCCTCGCGGGCCCCGGCTCAGCGCTGTCCTCCCCCGGGCCCCCAGCCTGCGACTGCTTCATCCCCAACCGAGACCACCACTCCGCCCCTGTAGTCCTATTCTGCGACGAATGACGTTAACAAAGCTCCCTTCAATATTTCTGGTTGAGAAACGATTGTGATGTAGATGTACCAACCGAGGTGAAGGTGGAAGATGCAGACAATGTAGAAGATAATTATAGTAATTGGATGGTGGTGCACCAACGTGGGGGGAAGGTCGTAGACGATGGTGTGGCCGGCAGAGCCAGAAAGCTCGCGGCTTTGAGGAGACTGTATTGTGTCGATTATGAAGGCGGTACATGGTTGTAAATTTATGGAACTGTTAGCCTATTTTGTGGTGTTGTGGATAGTGTAATTTGAAGCGTATTCGTGAAACTTTAGCATTGTTGGGAGTTGGTATAATTGGCAGAGAATCTTTTTTTTATATTATAAAACGTACAAGTTCTGGCCTATTTCTTTTTCCCAACAGTAAAGGTTGGTTATTAATAAGCTTGCGTAAGTTACTTTTTTTTTTCATCGAACAAATCAGCCAGTCTTTGTTATTTATTCTATCGTCTCGTTCGTTTTTATCCCTCTTTAGTAATTTTGTTTTCGTCCAAACCGTTTGTCGATTTTTATTCGACCATCTTAATTCTCTTTCAATAGAAGCTTAGGTTTTCCTCATAAAATATCATCATCTACCTAGCCTTTTCCCAACTATGTTGGGGTCGGCTTCTAGTCTTACCGGATACAGCTCAATACCAGTATTTTACATGGAGCGACTGCCTATCTGACCTCCACAACCCAGTTACTGGGTAACACTGGTTGACCTTGGTAAGACTGGTTGTCAGACTTCTTTTCCTCATAAAATATATTGAACTGTAATTAAAATTTCTCGCAATTACTATTAAAGCTACGAGACTGTGCTTCACGACTTTTATAAAGTTAATCTGTAAGCCCAATAATGGAATGTTATAAGTAACTCTAACTATTCATTGTCAGTCAATTGACAGTCAACAATTTTATTTTGCCTGTCTTCTGTTTGTCCGAAACGGCTGGACCGATTTTGACGGGACTTTAACTGCCAGACTACTTCTATTATAGAAAAAGCCACGTGGGTAAAGCCGCGCAGCGAAGCCAGCAGCTAGTTTTTAAGATTTACTTGAAATCGATTATAAAAACGACATGACATGTCTTAAAAATATAGAATAAGAAATAACTACATCTGTGTGTTAGGAAGTGCAAAAAGAACGTTAGTAGTTAAAGAAAAAAATGTATCTAATGTTGTATCTACGAGTATATATTTTATACATTTCGCAAAAATTGAGAAAAAAAATACTAAGTAATTTAAATGTCACTTTGCCATTAATAAAATTTCTTATAAGAGAAAATAAATTGAAACCCCATAGATAATATATTATATTCTACATAGAAAATAAGCATAATTGGATTATCAGCACTAATGATAGTAGGTATCTATTAGATTTGTGTCATTTGGGCGGACGACGCGACGTTAAGAAATAATTTAACGACATTCATATGAAGTATCTTTCTGAAAATTATCTTTGAGATTAATGATGATGTTGATGTATATTTCAATTATGTAAGAGATATCAAGCAGGCCGATATTTTTCTATAATCAAACTATAATAATGACCGGGTAAGCCAAGCTATCCACATGCTAAGGATGTGTGCACATTATACGTTACAATTACACGCACTGAAAACGCCACTTTTACGCGTAATCGGCTATACAGGGTGGCAGGGACATCGACGCGCAACCTGTTACCATGGTTTCAGTCGATGTGCCTGCCACTCTGTGTAGATAGGTGTTACTACTCCTTTATGTCACACTCTTTCGAGCGGAGACTTTACATTAAGGAGACTTAATGTTCCTACAAGTCTCAGCTGAGACTTGTAGGTAACATTAAGTCCCCTTAATGTTAGACAGAGTGGACCTAAACGCAAGTTTTATAATGCCTAAACGTACATGATCCACTGCATTAAACAAAATCAGAAAAATATATGATATTATTCAGGATGTGTGGTGTGACACGAATGGATAGAATAAGAAATGAGTACATAAGAGGAAGACTGGAAGTGACACCGGTGACTGAAAAGTGCGGAAATCGGTTGTATGGGCATGTGATGCGGAGGAATGAGGAAAAGTTGTGAGGAAAGTCTTGAGTTTGAATGTCGATGGCTTTAAGAGTAGGGGAAGACCAAAGAAACGATGTATGGACTGTGTGAAGGATGATATGGCTAGAAAGGGGTGACTACCGAGATGACAACTAATAGAGAAGTATGGAAGAAAGGGACATGTTGCGCCGACCACAAATAAATTGGGATAAGAGCAGGAGAATGATGATGACGATGATATGACATTTTTCAGGATATATGCTAGGTAGATAGTGTGTTGAAAACATAATACAAGTAATTTGATATGATAGAAAAAAATCACGAACATAACTCTAAAAATTTCTTATAACGATTAAAAACCATACTAATATATATGCAATCATTCTGATTTTTTGTCAGATTATTCTACAAATAACATATTAGCATAATAGTGTTTTAATTTTTTTATTCAATCAAAAGATTTTTTGTACATAAATAATTGTTTCATATTTTGCAATAAATTACCAGCGTTGTGTCATCGCACTTCTCTTTCTTATCTTTGCAGTCCGACAGTGACCGTGCTTGTTGAGCCGTCAGCACCTCTAAGAACTTACTTCATTCTCCGTCTCACATACAATAATTGCGTGTCATTAGACGCTCTTCAATTTATTATTTAACTAGCGACTCACTGTTTGTACGACTTGGTAAATCATCGACATTTCTTTTCAATATACATATTATAAAGAAATGTCAAGTTTCATAATTATTAATGTATAAACACAAACTTTCCAGAATAAATTCAGAATAAATTAAATAAGGACCGGTTTGCACCACGACGATTTCGCCGTATTATACTCGTGCGATGCGGCGCCGGAACGTACCGTGTGACATACCATGGATATTTTTATGTATGTCGTGCCGCGCCGTAGCCGCATCGCATCGTATGTACTGGCCCTAAAGGCATGGACGACACGACGTCGTGCGGCGACATGGTGCGTGTACAGTGCATCGCGCCGCCGCCGGCTCATGGCGTATCCGCTCGACCGTTGATGTTTCGCTGTTGCTAAGTTAAGATGGCTGATAATATGTTGACTCGTTAATTTAATTAATAGAGGCACGTCCCGTCCTCCGGGACAAGACAATTGAGGATTTTAGGGACAAAAATTTGAAAACAGGCGCGACGCACCATACTCGGCACCGTGCCGCGGCGCGACGGCGTGCCGTTACACGGCGGCGGCATCGCGCCATTACATGGTGACGGCGCCGCGCGGTAGTGATGTGTCCACCCCCTAAATGATGGCGAAAACCGTATCAAATTCGTTGCGCAGTTTAGAAGAACAAAGCGGTCACACAGACAGACACGATAAGCGAATTTAATTTAAAATATGGATAGATAAAGACTAACTGCGCAATTTAAGAACGTGTCTTTACATAATTCGAGATACTTTTAATATAGGGTTATTATCCTTCAGCTCAATATATTGAAAGTCGGTATTATCCTTTAATACCTATGTTGGTACTTGGTTAAGTAAAAAATGGAATATTTAACGCTTGTTTGAAAGGATTTTTGGGGGCTAGCACCCTTTTGTGTAACACACTTCCAATCACAATTTGTATGATTTTTGAAGTATATTGCTAATCCACTTCATAAATGACTAATCTACAGTACCCAAAAAGTACACGAGCATCTTAATATGCTATGGATAAAAAATTGTATAGACTTAAAAAGAAATGGCATTATTATAGACTAGTTTACATTAAATAAACTTACACTACATTTCTTTCCTTGCCAAAATACCTAGCGCCACCAGCATCTGCATTATCTGTCAGCTGTTTTCTGGTGTCAGTATCGTCTCCAATTTTTATTCCAGTAGAGTTATTGCGTAACACACTTATAGTAGCAATATCTTCAATTTTGAAAGTTCAACAACATATTGCTACTATAAGTGTGTTACGCAATTACTCCACTGGAATAAAAATTGATTAAGATGCTCGTGTACTTTTTGGGTACTGTAGATTAGTCATTTATTCAACTGTTTTATAATAAGAGGTATTTAAATACGAATATGGGTTTTATCACACGGGGCGAAACCGAGTGTGTTTTAATACCTAATTATGTACCTACAGTTGCATACTAGACTTTATCTACACACATGATATGAATCCTCCATAAAAGGTTCTGAAACCATAGGGTGTTGTACAGTGTTGCAAGTGTAAATTCATGGAAAGTTTCTGGTAATAATTGGTTAGAAATTAAGCTTAGAAAAAAAACTTTGCTGCATTAGAAATATCTGGTGATGTGTTATCAAAGCTTGTATCACTAATTTTTGTAAACAACAAAGTAATAATTTTTATTGCATATTGCAAAAAAATCGAACACGACTTCAGATTTAAAAATGGCGGGATACGACGTGAATTCGAATAACCTATAAGTTTTTTTTTAGTTACGGTGCTGTGGTAGTGAAACACGCGTGCATGACAATGTTCTTTTTTTGAATAGGAGTTGCATATTTAAATTTAGTACAACATTATAACACTCTTTTGGATGATATTATGGTTAAGTATGATACTGGTTGTTTTAATGTTGACAATAAGCTAACTGTATCAGAATCTTTTATAGATGATTTATATATATATATATATTTTTTTAGATAAAGATAGGTTGTATATTATGTATTTCAATTACTCTGAAGTCGAATTATTAATTCACTGGAGTCATCTGACATCTGACATGTGCTGTCACTTTGTGTAGGTAATAAAATGCTCATATTTATTGTAATGGTGATCACCATTACAATAAATATGAGCATTTTAGTTTTATTGATTTATATAAGTGTAAAATAAATGTATAATAAATAAGTGTAAAAGTTTAGAATAAAATAAATATAATAAATATAACTATTTTATTACACAAAGTGACAGCTAGCACGTTTTAGATTACTCCGGTGAATTAGTAATTCGACTTTAATTGTATTTTCGATGATGCAAAATAGGCCGTTTTGCAGTTTTGCACAAGCGGATTCGAAAAGGATTTTTTAATAATATTTTCTGGTGACCACTAAAAATCAACACTGTGCTAGGTGTCCCAAAGCACAGCATCATGCTGAGTGGAAGCCTTCTTGTCACAGGCATGACGTGCAGCTGCCAAATATTTGTGTTTTATCCTGGTGATTTTATTTTGTTATATTTCTCTGTTTACCTACTCGAGTTAATTATCTGTTTGTATGCACGTGTTTTGTGTTTTCTGTATTTTCTTCTAAGTATTCGTTGTAGCTGAAAAAGGCAAGAATTATTTAATTTTAACTGATCTCATTAGGTACCTAATTGATTTTTCATGTTAATATTGTCAACGAACGCGCTTTTGCTGAGCGTTAAAGTCTGGGTTCGATGCCCGGGTTGGGCAGTGTTATTGGGTTTTTTCATCTGGAATTACTCAGGACCAGCCCGGAGTCTGGATTTGTGCCCAGTTGATGGCAATAGGCTCGCCCCCTATTACACAGTGGCGTGCAGTGGTTCTCCACAGAGGGTAGGCCACACATACAGACACCAAAAAAAAAAACTAAAAATTCGCGCAACATCACAGCGTCGCTCTACATATGATGACCCATTATTATGATGACCCAGTCGTTATTGATTTATAATATTTGAAAAAAAACCATTGAAAATAATCCTGTAAAAACAAAAGTTAAATACAAGAACTCACCACATTATTCAAGGTTCAAAACACGATTTTCTAACGATGCAAACAGAAGAAAGATTCGGCCTCCTCAAATATCATAACCAAGTGGGTGGGTGATAATTACAGAACACGTCACTTGCAAGGTATCCGAAGTCATGAATTATCATATTTTTGGATTAATTTTTGTAATTCGGGCACACATCTACCTTTAGACACAACTTGAATCTTATCATTAAACGACAATTGCTAAAACTTACTGCTTTTAACTTCTAACAAACACACATTATCGACGCAAACTTCACAACAGATCACCATTCTTAGGTAAATAAAGAAATAATAACACAACAAATAATATTTACATTACTTCACGTTTCAAAAGGAATTACTTATAACTTAATAAGATATAAAAAGCAAAACATTCTAGATCGGATATAAATTGCGTGTCACTGTCACATGAAACAAACACTACCAATTAAAATTATATCATTGTCATAGCGTGTTCTTCCACAAAAGGGACTACCAAATTTTGCCGGATAATACAGTCCAGGGTTGCCAAACTTATTTTCCTAACTCCCCAAAAAGCAAAGCAAAATTTCCCAAATATGAGGAGAATAATAAAAAATTATGAAGTTTTTAATTATTTTTATAGGGCTTTTGCTATTCCTTACAATTTATAATTTTTTTGGAAGGTATAAATTCGACAATACCACCCTATTTTTTTAATTGTCTCTAGTAGTCATTAAGGAAACTATCGTATCTGTGTGTAGTCTGATTCTCAAATTCCCGCAATTCGGAGAATCGTCCAAAAATTGGGAACCCTGGTCTTCAATACTTTTCATTCATTAAATCTTGACTTTACACACAGCCAATCACAACACGGGATTGCCAGCTCCAGTCACTGTAGTTACGCCCATAATTTAAACCATTTTAATAGTGTGTGCCGTTCATACACACGAAAATAAACACCAGTGTGCGTAAATTTATGAATGGGATTTAGGCCGGCCGAGTGCCTGCCTAATAAATATTGTGTGCTCCGTCGAACTGTAAGTTACGTCACATGGCGGTTGCGACAAGTTGCTATAAGTGTTAAAAGAGGAGTTAAACTTCGTTTTTAATATTTTGTATTATTTGTATTACATAGTTAAAATAAATGCATTTGGCGTTGTTGGTAGGGTAGGCTAGGCCTAATTGCCTCTATGGACGGCACTCCCCTGCTATTAGATGGGTCTTAGACATAACTGGCAAAATGTGGGTGTATTATAAGTGCACCTCTGCCTAACTATTATTATGTTATATTATTGTCGAAGAATAAAATATCTATTTTGACGAAAAGTCTGTATAATCATAAGATGTATTATACGAAATTGAGATTGACTGAACGGGTAAGGAATAGGTAATTGTATCTAAGTATGTTAAATTTTAGTATCTAAATTATATTATTTTGATACTTGAAGTATTGGAACAATTTTATAACGGACCTAATTAATGTACCTACGACCATTGTTATGTAAGTTTTTGTAATAAGTCTTTGTGTGTCAATGGAATGGTTTATATTATATTATGTATGCGTGTTGTGTGATTTTGACAAAATCCCTGCCAATATTTTGTTGTTTATCGAAATCGATAGGTACATACTGATTAAGGCGCCATCTCCACAGGCGCGACAATCGCGGCGATATTCTCGCCGTGCCATCAAATTCAATAGAAACTCTATGAATCAATCTCCACATGGCGATATCGTCGCGGCGATAGTTTGAAGGCACATCATGACTATGGCCACGGTTCTCTCGTCCGTGGAGATGACGCCTTATACATGCTGAACTACATTTTTTTGTGCATAATTACGACTTCTTTGACTTTTTGGTAAATAGGAATATAATAGATTATAATGAATAGCTTGATATGTAGCCGTGTGTAAATGTATTAAATCGTCGTTTTTATAAGTAGGTACCTACCCATTTACTATTTTTTAAAGTAATGGCAGGTACAGTCAGCGACAAAAGTCGATTAACACTAAAACTTCAGATTTAAAAATCTTAATTATTGAGCTCAATATTTAATTAAAATCGGTACAGAAGTAAAATTAAAACAATATTACTAATACTCTTAGCTATTAAATAAAAGCAGTGGAATGTGAGAGCCGTGGTGGCCTTGTGGTAACGGCTGCGACTTACGAGTTGTAGGTCGTAGGTTCGAACCCAGACAGGAGCTTTATTTTGTGCAAATTATTTCATCACCACTGCTCTCAAAACGGAGAAGGAAAACATGGTGAGGAAACCGGCATGTCCTAGAACCAACATTCGACATGTGACATCTACCAACCCGCACTGGGCCCGGGTGGTAGATTACGGCCCACTCCCTCTCACAAAGAGGAGGCCTGTGTCCCAGCAGTGGGAACATTATAGGCTGATTATGATTCAATGAAATGCTGACATACAATGTAGGTATCGAATCATTTTTTGTTAATTTAGATGATGTGTAGTATTGGTCATTTATGCTATTTCCCGCGTTTGGTCACTTTTCCGCCACGAAACTTTTAAACTTTTTTTTAAATTTTCAACACGTCATTCGACTTTGGTACGCAAAGAAAGGGGAGATCGCTTGGCAGTATGAAGCCAAGTCATCTTCCCTTTCTTTGCGTTTTTAAATAATAAATGACAGCTATTTTACACAAACACAGAAGTGATATAAATTAAAGCAAATGAAATAAAATAACGACTTTAATCTGCGACGTTTTATTGTGCGTATGGCTGTTGGGCCTGATTATCTTAGTCTTAGAAAAAAAGTTTACTTTATGCTCCAGTGCATAAAGTATTTATTTTATTTTATTTCATTTGCTTTAATTTATGTCACTTCCGTGTTTTCTATCGTTAATTTAATAAAACCAGATAAAAAAGTTGTTAAATTACAACTTTATTTGGTTTTATTAAATTATTTAAAAACGCAAAGAAACGTTTTTATGACCTGGCAGTATGAGTACCCAAGTCGAATGACACATGTTGAAAATTAAAATAAAACTTTTAAAAAGTTTCGTGGCGGGAATCAGCTATTCTCTTCTTCAATTTTGCAACATTTTAAACAACTTTTTAAAAGTGATTATGATTAGGTATATGATTTATGCCTGTTTCATTTTCTCGCAATCGAATTGCATAGTATAGAACTCGGGTATAAACGAGTGCGGCTCGGGTGGATATAAACGTCTCGGGGTAAAATGGCTTCTTTTATGCACTAGTTTTAAAATCTACTATTATTTCTATTTATTATGTTGTTGTTGGTGTACTAAATAAATAAATTGTATGTTATTTCAGACATTTTCAGAGTCATTTCAGGCTTATTTAGAGACACTAATGTAATTAAGAGACAATTATCATAGAAATCGCTAGGTTTATAGGTACCACTGATCAATGCAGCAGGCTTAGCATGACACTCGATTTCTTCGAAGAATAGACACGGCTCTTTCTATACAAAGTGACATTTCGTTTCTCAGTTTTTACATCTCACCGTAGAAATCCTTCTACAATCTGTCATCGTGTCCTTCGCTTTTAGCGATCTTTGTCTAGGTCCTTTTTTATGTAGAAAGATTTCTACGGTGGGATGTCAAAAAAGGAGAAACGAAATGTCACTTTGTATGGAAAGAGCCGTGTCTATTCTTCTAAGAAATAGAGAGTGTCATGCTAAGCCTGCTGGTTGGTCACCTTTGTCACTGCCCCTAATAATGAGTTTGTTTTTTGTCAAGACTTATGCGGGTGAAACCACGGGGCGCAACTAGTTGAAAATAAATATATTAGAAATATATATTGGGTACCTAACTATAGGAATCCGCTGGATGCGGAAGCACAAAACCTGTCGAAGTGGCGGTGCTTGGGGGAGGCCTATGTCCAGTAGGTAGTGGACGTCTTTCGGCAGAAATGATGATGATGACCTAACTATATGTATATCTAGGCCTATTTAGGTATAGGCTATAAATAAGACAATTAAACTCCTATTTACTAATGAAATGAAAATGTTTTTGTAAATAGGATATCGAATTCACGTTTACACGTCATCTAAAAAAAAAATAAGCTAGTTGGAGTCGACATCTCCTATTTGAATACCCCTGAGAAGAAATAACGATACAAACTCAGGGTTCAAAGCCTTTATTTCGCCTTAAAGTCCAGAAATAATCTTGGTCAGATCATGTGAGGATCATGTGAGAATCATGTGAGGACCATGTAGATTAGTGACTGAAATGGTCTTTTGAGAAATTAACCGCACAGATTTGAGTGGACTTGTCCAGTCAGTGCAAGCAGTCAAATCAATACCTAATAGAAGAACACATTTCTATACTACCTCATATGACAGCATAATGTTCACAAAAATATTTCCGGAGATTATTTCCCATATTGGGATGATATTTTTTATAAAAGCTCGGTGGTCCAACTGTGAAATTCCTAACGGAAAAACCCAACCCTAAAAATACACTGCCGATCCAGGGATCGAACTCAAAACCCCACAGGCCAGCTGTCGCACCTGCGAACTGAGAGCAACGAGACAGTCCAGTATTTGTAGCATGTTTGTATCGATTTCGATAAACAGTACTTATTATTTCCGTGTCAAATGAATGTCCGTGCTTATTCCCATGTTTAAAATAATTACCTATGTAGAATATTACAATTGAAAATTTACCAAAGAATATTGTTGACGGATGCTTTGTAAGTAAAATCTACATGGACTTAATTATACCTAAATGTACTTATACCTATACTGAATATTGCTGTTGACTGTTGATATAATAAAGACTTTTTTAATAAAATGATCATTTGTTTTTTTTTTTCGGAATATTTTATTGTATCGATTTTTTATTTAAGAGGAATATCCAGAATTTTATTACCCTAGGGTAACAAAATTCTGGATATTCCTCCTTCTGACCAAAAATTGGTTGCTAAATCTACTGCTGAAAAACGTCTCTGACTTCTTACACTTTCAAAATACTTAGTAGGTATACCTAATTTGTTCTTTTTATATTTTCAGTTATGAATACATGAATACAAAATGGTGAAATGAGCGCAATAGGGCCAGTATTATCGTATATTTGCTATATATATATATATAAGCTCAATTAATGGCATTTGTAACGTTAATTAAAAAAAAAACATTTTAATAGTAGCAGAAAATAATTAATATTAGATTTATAATTTTAAATATTTTTATAAATTCAATTTTTTTTAATATATTTTCACCATCTACTACTATTAGTAGTAAACTTACTTTTTACTAGACTGCGCAACAAAGACATCTATATGGAAGTACCTAAGTGTTAATTTTATTGGAGTTATATGAAAAAATGGGAAACAATAAAAAGAGAAGCAGGAGAAAACAAGGAGCAAACAAAAAATTATACCCTCAAGTAAAAGGTTGCTTCCAATATTCCCAAATGTGCTAGCACAGTATCCTCAGATGAATACAAACTTGATGCCTCGAAATTTTGATTCAAGTCGCTTTATTCCACAGCATCCTAGACCATTTTATCAGGGACCCTCTAGAACCCAACAAATGTTCAAAGCTTTACCGCGATCCAATATGTCCACCGGTTTTAGAGTCAACCCTAGACCCCCAACGTCTCAGCAGGCACCGAACAACCAGCCTCGACTAATGAGCGGTGTTAGTCACCCCGTTTCACTCGTCCTGCCACCGACCAATATGCATGATTGGCGTAATTACGGTAATCTACTCCCCTAGTAATTACTTTAGAACACGAGAAGCAAACGTGAACGAATTTTTTGTACAAGAACCCGACTTTGACTATTATGTCCCAGAGGACTTTTACTAATGTGACACAGGATGTCTCCGTAGGTGAACCCACACCCACAGTTCCACCTGAAAATCCAAAGTCGTCAAATTTTCCAAAAGAAGCCCCGAAAAATGCCCCCGAATAGAAATTAATATAAGTACAGAGGAAAAGTAATTGCCTTTTTTTAAATTTAATGTTAGGCCCGGCTTTCCACCTTTAAAATTTTTAATTGACACGGGAGCTAACCAGTCCTTCATAAGTCCAGAAACTGTGGCAAAGTACTATCCCGACTATGAACTTGACTATGAACCATTTATAGTCGCTGACGTGCATGCATCCACCATGAATTATTACTCAATCACTATACCCTGTTTCGAAGAATTTAAAGACAATCACCCAATCAAATTGAACATAAACAGCAGTGCTATTCTGTAACCTTCTCACCGTGAAATCTTAAGTGAAGTGAGCGTGGAGTGAACTGTCAGTGTCATCCCACCCGATACTAGGGATGCACCAAGGATTACATTTACAGTCATAATCAATATTTTAATAATATTTTTATGCTAATTTTATTGATCATAATCAGTTAACTGCTGTGCTATTCAGTAACCTTCTCACCGTGAAAACTTAAGTGAAGTGAGCTTGGAGTGAACTGTCAGTGTCATCCCACCTGATGCTAGGGATGGACCAAGGATTACATTTACAATCATAATCGAGATTTTAAGAATATCTTTATGCTAATTCTATTGATTATAATGATACTGATTAAATAAACGTAATCCCGTGACCCAACCGCGATGTGTTTTGAAGAAGCGATAGTGGATTGAGTCGAGTAAAGACTGTGTAACGTTATTCAGCGTTGTTATTAACCCAAATCTATTCAATAAGAAGAGATAACCGAGTGTGTCAAGTGATCGAGTGCTAAAAGTGTGCCTGGCTGACGGACCATAGAATTTATCCGCTCACAAACTATGTGGAAACCTAACTAAACGATGTGTGCGGCTGTATACATAAGCCATTTGGATTAAATAGGTGCGGATTATTTAATAAGTACCTTTCTAATATTTTATTTCAGGTAGGTAAATTTATACCGACCTACGCTTTGCCAATAATAAAACAATATTCATAAAATCACCGTCATCAATACTATAACAAAATTCAACAGTTCAACTGACACTCGCGCAGCGCGCGCACCGGACGGTGGGCGGCTAGGCTCACTTCATCCAGCCCAAGTGAAGTGGTGTTGCTATGGCAACGAGAATCGAGTGAAGTGATAAGATCACGACACTCGCGCGTCGCGCTTACCGACTCAATTCACCTAGCCGATTCACTTCGGCGCGGGTGGTTACTATGGTTACGAGAATCGAGTGAAGTGATAAGGTCACGCCGCGCTTGCGCGTGATGCGCTGTTATTAATATCAAGTTGAGCTTTTTTTTTTAAATTTGCCGTTATTTATTTTTAATTGCGCGACAAACAAAAATTTGATTGTACGCCTTTATATCAAAATCCAAAATGGCGGCTACAAACATTTTTCATCATGGTGTGGTCAAAATTAAAAAGCAAGATCGCGGCTGCGAAAATGTTTAGATTTTTCATCATGGGTGTCGTTTTCATGGTTTCGGGGGTGTTAAGGCCAATAGTGAGATCAAATCTAAAAACAAGATGGCGGCTGCGAGAATATTCAGATTTTTCATCATGGGTATCGTTTTCATGGTTTTCGGGGGTGTTAAATCCGATAGTGATGGCAAAATTAAAAAGCAAGATGGCGGCTGCGAAAACGTTCAGATTTTTCATTATGGGTGTCGTTTACATGGTTTTCGGGGGTGTTAAAGCAGATAGTGAGGCCAAAATTAAAAAGCAAGATCTCGGCTGCGAAAACGTTCAGATTTTTCATCATGGGTGTCGTTTTCATGGTTTTCGGAGGTGTTAAAGCAGATAGTGTTGTCAAAATTAAAAAGCAAGTTGGCGGCTGCGGAAATGTTCAGATTTTTCATCATGGGTGTCGTTTTCATGGTTTTTGGGGGTGATAAGGCCAATAGTGAGGTCAAAATTAAAAAGCAAGATAACGGCTTTGAAAATGTTCAGATTTTTCATCATGGCTGTCGTTTTCATGGTTTTCGGAGGTCAAATCTAAAAAACAAGATGACGGTTGCGAAAATTACCAAACATTTTGGAATAAAAAAAACCAAATTGATTTTCTGACTGAATTTCTGTTGTGCTATTTTATTTAAAAAAAACCCTTAATAGTAACGTTTCAACACTTAAATACTAGTTTTGAAATAATTTAAAATGATCAATAGAATTAGCATAAAAATATGATTACAATTTCGATTATAATTATAAATGTAATGCTTGGTCACTCCCTAGCATCAGTGGGATGACACTGATAGCTCACTCCACGCGAGTTTTCACGGTGAGAGTTTTACAGAGTCGACATACTGATTCCACGATTACTTTGACGGACTTAATAGGGTGCGATCTTCTTGAACGGTTCTTAGTAAAAATTGACTTAAGTGCTCGCGTACTTAAAACTGAATTATCTAGCAACCCTATACATATGTCGCGGGAAGGTACTTATGGGTCACCGAGGCCCCCGCAACACAGGCAACAGGAAGGAATACGGGTGGGTTTTAGTCAGTAAGAGTCTGACACACCCTCCCGCTCCGCCCAGAGCGGGAGAAGTTATTTAATGATTTCCCACCCTAAAAAAAAAAAAAAAAACCCTATACATATTGTAGTGTGGTTTTATGAATCGCGCTGTACGAGGCAAAAAATATAGATATATTTTCAAATGTCTTAAATGTAACGACAATATTATTAATCATCACAAAAAAAGGTAAAGATCTGAGTCAGGTGTGCGAATTATGGGTTGGGTGTGATAGGTACTAACGACCTAATCGGAAGATTGCAATCCACCCCTTGGTGCGTGATTGCAATAGAAAAAAAATGATAATGAAATTTTTTACTGAATAATGCTGGGATTTTAATGGGGAACACTATACGCCAGCTGATCGGCTTGATCGGCCGAGTCAGGTCACGACACCGAGACACAGACCACGCTGAGACGCTCCGCGGCGAAGTGCAGATGGAGGCCGCCGCGTAGAGGCGAGCAACGCGATGCTGGACTGCTGCGTAACGGCGATTGACACGACGCTGCACCGGCGCGGATTGACCAGTTATACGATGCTGGTGCTGCGTGGTGGCGAGTGTTGTGGTGGTGTTCCGCCTGGGCGTGTTTTGAGAATCGCCCAAAGCTGAACTCTGAGTGATTTCCCTATATAAAAGACTGTGGTTAAAAAAGGTAATTCCATATTACAAAGCCGGGACTTTCAAAATAAAAGGTATTACATACCACTGTTACGTGGGACTCAACTTATACGAGTGAGTGAGTGAGTGTGTATGACGGCAAGCAGAACGAATAGCTATAAATAACAAGAGAATTGGTAAATAGCCAATATTATAATAACCAAAATAAAGAAAAAAATATGGGAATACATACCAAATAAAATTGAATTATCGATATATCAATTTAGTCGATTTTAAAAATACAGATAAATTAACCTAACGACAGTAGGACGACGCCTTTGATCTCGTGGTAAATGCCGACAACATGTAGGCATTGTCGCAACAGCTGTGGTTGTCCCAAGTAAACAATATTTATTCATTTATTTTACATCAACATCGTCATCAACATTATTATTATGTTATAAAAAATAATTAACAATTATCAAAAAAGAATACTTCCAATTTCCATGCCTTGTTGAAAGAAAAATACCTGCATACAACATTGATCGGTAACCAATATACATAAGGAGCAGAACCGCGTCGAGCGTCGACGGTATGAGTAGTTGAGTAAAATACTTTGAAGTTTTGCGAGTATTTCGGTCGGCAGTTGGTACTTACAAGTAAAAACCTGGTATAAAAGTGAAAAACCCTAAAGCCTAAAGCGCGTAAATACGCACCTTCCCTACTAAATAAACAATATTTATTTCTTTACTTTTCATCCGTGCCCGCGCACTTTTTGAAAAAAATTGATGAAATCGAGTTCTTTATTAGGGTTCCGTAGTAAACAAGGAACCCATATAGTTTCGCCATGTCCGTCTGTCTGTCTGTCTGTCTGTCTGACCCCATTGTAGCTCAGAGACGCTTAGTACTAGAAAGCTGTAATTTGGCATAGGTACCTATATATATTAATCACGCCGACAAAGTGCTAAAACAAAATGTAGAAAAAAAAAATATATACGAAAAAGATTTTTAAGACCTCCCATGTGGGAATAATCTGGGGATAATATTTTTTTTCTCGTCTATCCCATGTTGTGGTATTGTTGGATAGGCCGTTCAAAAATATTGCAGGTCTGTGCACACCGCTTTTCGATTCAAGGATCCACTTGGGTAATATTAAGCATTAAAGTGCTATTTTTTGTTAGAGTTGAGTGTCTTCCCCCCCTCCCTGCCAGCAAAACGGTTTTACGAGTATATGGAGATATGAAAAAAATCATGGCAGTAGTACATATAATGAAATTAAATAGAAAACTATCATGGCTTTACAAGTTAACGAGTTATAGTCGACCAACTTAAATTTGCTGTTAGAGAATTGACCGTGGCAAATATCGATGTATGGGAGAACAGGTTTTTCAACTACAATGTTAAGTTTGTTTTTGGAATAAATTCGTCCCAAGTAATCCCAACTACGGAACCCTTGGCATGTTTTTATTAATGTAAGATGACGACTTGCAATCTCTCACAACACACGTCTTAAGCACCATTTTAATTATTTAATATAAATTAAACAATCATAAATTCAATACGATAGCCCTGAAAGTTATCTCCATCTACTAACACGGTAAGCTGTTCGGGAGCGCGCTTCCCCCTTCTCGCCCCTCACGCCCCTCACGATTGCCCTGTCTAGACGTCTTCGTCGGACTACTGTATGATGTATAGATAAAGTGACCATATACGTCCCATTTTGAACGGGACTGTCCCTTTTCTCGGTCACCTGTCCCGTTGTCGGGGCAAAGATCCGGGATGCAAAATAGTCCCGTTTTCCGAAACCGCGCAAAAAATCCTCGGACAAATATAAATATAATAAAATAATATATGTTGCTTAATTAAATAATTACTGTCAGAGTATTTTTATTAAGCTGGTGAACCGGTGATTTATTTGTTTTTTCACAATTTGTTATAATAAAAAAAATTAAGTAGTTAGATAGGTCCAACTTCGAGAAAGAGGTCAATCGTCGAATCCGACTCGGCTGGGCAGCGTTCGGGAAGCTACGCAATATCTACTCGTCGCACATACCGCAATGTCTCAAGACGAAAGTCTTTGACCAGTGCGTGTTGCCAGTGATGACCTATGGCACTGAAACGTGGTCGCTTACAATGGGCCTTATTAAAAGGCTAAAAGTTACTCAGGGCAATGGAGAGGGCTATGCTTGGAGTTTCCCTACGTGATCGAATCAGAAATGAAGAGATCCGCAGGCGAACCAAGGTTACCGACATAGCCCGAAGAATTGCCAAACTTAAGTGGCAGTGAGCAGGGCACAGTGCTTGCAGAACAGATGGCCGATGGGGCCAAAAGGTTCTGGAGTGGCGACCGCGTATCGGAAGACGTAGCGTTGGAAGGTCTCCTACAAGGTGGACCGATGACCTTGTGAAGGCCACAGGAATCCGCTGAATGCGGGAAGCACAAAACCGGTCGGAGTGGCGGTGCTTCAGGGAGGCCTATGTCCAGCAGTGTACGTCTTACAGCTGAAAAGATGATGAAAAATAATTAGAATTAATCTGAATATAATTATAGTGAACATTAATTGTATTGCTGACGCACACGCGGCGCTCGAGCGCGGCGCCGGCGCACGCGCAGCCGCCGGGCGCCAGGCACAGGCGCGCGCGCGCGCGGTGTCCAAGTTACACTTTTTGTAAATACAGAACACTAAAAAGTTGTGTGTATTTTCAATTTTAACTTGCTAACTGACGCATATAATAAACCCATGTCCCGTTTTGAGTAAAAAAAAATAAATACATGGTCACTTATGTGTATGTATAGACTGTGATTTTAGTGTTAGTGGTTTTATGATTTTTTAAGGCTCGTGCAGACTAGCGCGATATCGCGGGCGCGACAGGCAGTGATATGCCTGTCGCGCCCGCGATATCGCCCCAGTCTGCGGAAGCCTTTATGCATAAAACCCGACTGCAAATAAAAGTTCTAAACATGTTCTCTTTGTTTTTTTTTTTTGCAAACAGCCTGATCCAATTGGAAGCATTAAAACTGAGATTGAACTTTAAATAATACTGCCTCGGTGGTCTAGTGGTCGCAGTTGCTACTGTTGAGCATGCGGTACTGGGTTCGATTTCTGGGTCGGGAAAAGTGCTATTGGTTTTTTCCTTATGTGTCTCAGTAGCAGCTCGGAGTATGGATTTGTGCCCGCTTGATGGCAATAGGCTCCCCCCTATTACATGGGACTTAAACACTATTGGCGAAATATGGGTGTACCTACTATAAGTGCGCCTCTGCATAACCCTTCAGGGATAACAGGCGTGATGTTATGATAAATTATGTTTCAAACTCAAACTCAAAGCATTTATTTCAAATAAACCAAAAACAGGCACTTTTGAATTGTCAAAGGGTCGGTCAGTCAGAAAGATAAAGCTAGTTGACCATTCCAAAGCGTAGTAGGTTTCAATGGAGAAGAACGGGCAAGAAACTCCATGGACACTCATTTAAATTAAAATATTGTTAAAAAATTATTGGTTACATCATTCATGTTGAAATTATACATGTGAGAACAATGTAGAAAGACGTGCACGTTAATTGAGTCCGTAATAAAAAGACAAAAACAAAAAAGCAATTAAAACATTTAGTTTATAAACTTTAAATAACGTATCTAAATAAAATGTTTCGTAGTTGTTAGCCTACCTAAATACGAAACATTTAATTTAGATACCGACCTACAGTACCTACCAATTTGTAGGTATATTATACCTAGTAGAAAATATTGGGGTAAGTTCGGCGCTGGGATAAGACCGTACGTATCAAATTCCCGGCTTATTTTATAATATTTTTTAATGCACGCAACGATGTGCTCTGCCGCCCTACAGTTCCCGCTGCAAACTAAACGCATTGAGAATAAGCAAGACAATTTTTGCATTTTTTTAAGGAAACGATAGTATGTATTCCTTAAATAGAGCTTCTCCAAGCACTAGAAGCGGGTATAAATCAAAGTCCGGACTTACCCCTTGATAGTAATTAATACATCATATTTAAAAAATCTATGTCTTGTCTTTACACATAAAAATACAAAGAAGAAACTATATTCAAAGCTGAACTCTATTTCAGTAATTTAAAGTACTTATACTGATATGAGAAAATAAAGTTTTCAACTAGTTGAAAATCCGTCCGGTATTACCCCACCGCACATGTTTTCTAAAACAACAAACAACGCAGACTCGCAGTATCTACGGCCTTGTAGGCACAGACGTTTACGTCAACATTAACATATTTGACCCTTGAAGGGCGACGAAGTGACTTAATTATTTACGCAACGATTACATGAGTAATATCTAGTTCAAAGTGGCTCATGTGGATCAGTGGTTCATGTGGCTTAAGGTAAGTTGTGGAAGGGGCTCGTGCCAAAATAATTACAGTCGCACGGGTTGATCTTGAAGGTTAAGCAACGCTTCCCGAGGTTTGTCCGTGGAAGGGTAACCATCAATTACACGAGAGCACGGAGGGGCCGTGCCTCAGAAAACACGCTAAGCCGTTGGTCCCGGCTGTCATTTGTAGATTTTTGCCAGTCGTTACGGGTAGTCCGAAGCCCGAAAGTCTGGCAACCAGTCTTGCCAAGGGTATCGTGTTGTTACCGAGGCCCCTGGTAACACAGGCAATGGAAGGAACACGGATGGGTTTTAGTCAGTAAGAGTCTGATACGCTCTCCCGCTCCACCCAGGGCGGGAGGAGTTATTTGTTAATTTCTCAACCAAAAAAAAAAAACGGATATCGTGTTACCCAGTAACTGGGCTGTGGAGTTCCGCTAGGCAGTCGCCCCATGTAAAATACTGGTATTCAGCTGCATCCGGTTAGACTGGAAGCTAACCCCAACATAGATGGAAAAGGCTAGGCAGATGATGTAGGTTAGGTGTGGAGCGTAGGTCATTATTAGGTATATCTGAATCTGCCGGGGTCGCGTGGAAGTTCAGAAGGGTCACCGAAGCCCCTGGCAACACAGGCAACGGAAGGAACACGGGTGGGTTTTAGTCAGTAAGAGTCTGACACACCCTCCCGCTCCGCCTAGAGCGGGAGATGAAATGAAATGAAATTGTTTATTCTGTAAATAGGATATCAGAATCACTTTTACACGTCATATTAAAAAATAAGCTAGATGGAGTCGACATTTTCTATCTGACTACCCCTGAGAAGAAATGGCGAAACAAACTCAAGGGTCAAAGTCTCTTTTAAAGTCCAGACATAATCTTGGTCAGAGAAGTTATTTGATAATTTCCCTACCAACTTTCAATTTAGAATTCAGGTAAAGAGCGCTGAAGGGAAATTAAATTAAAAGTTACGTTCTGCATCTACCATGATGGATCCGCAGTGGTAGCCCGCGAAATTCAATTATTCTTAGGTTTTGCAATTTGCATGTCAGTCTAAGTTAGATTTGTTCCATTGAATGACTTTTTCATGAAATCATGCAATGAGGAATAAATCTAACCTAGAGAGATGTATTAATGATTCTAGGGTCAGGACCAAATTTTTGACGTATTGCACAACGGAAATAACAACGGAAATGTATCACAGTGGAAAATAAATGGAGCGCAATATAATTATTAGGGTGTGTGTAAATCCTCGGAATACTTTAGGCAAGTGTAATTAATTTGATTACACCTGCCTGAAATATTCACACACCCTAATAATTATATTGCGCTGCATTTATTTTCCAGTGTGATACATTTCCGATGTGCAATACGTCAAAAATTTGGTCCTGACCCTCTAATGATTATAATTCTGTAAATACATATAAGTATGTTAAGGTCGCGAATCATATTTCGACCAAGATACAAATCAAATCAAAATCAAATCAAATCTTTTTATTGTGGGCATAGGTTATACATACAGATGTTAGGTAAATTACAGATCCATTATGTCCTGCCTAGTAGGCATACAATAATAAATTATGCCAACATACATTATAAAAAATTGAGTTATAATTTTTAAAGCAAATCTTACAAAAATAATTAGTGACAGATTCGAGCAAGTACTACTTATTAAGAAAATCTTGGATCGTATATCTTAAGAGGACGATAAATGCCAGCGACCTTGAGCGAGTGGGAGGAGCTTGCGTCACCCCCCGCGACCCCGCAACCGTTTGCAAGTAACGTAGGGTAATCATACGTTTCAGATTATGTGGACTGTCCTGCCTGATTTTTTATCACCATCCATTTTTTTTTTATGTAGTGTTCATAAATAAGGTAATATTCTGATAATAAAATAAGATTGTAATATATTATATTATTTTAATAGTTTGCATTGACTAAGCTGGTTTAAACAGGGTGTAATTTTAAACACCATCAACCTCTCTCGTCATTGTACTCATCATTATAAACAAGTTTTACTATATTGGACACAACATGAAATAACTTGGACTAAACAAGAAATCGCGAAAAAAAAAATCAGCTGTTCCCTACATTTTGACGAATTAAGCGAACATAAATGTAGGGAACAGCAGATTTTTTTTTCGCGACTTTACGAGGCACGGATGAGTCTCAGTACGTAAAGATGCTCACCCATCCACGGAACAACCGCGGCAAGAATAGCTTAACCTAATTGGCCCCGGCCCGTGCGGCTGTGATGCGACTAACGAGCTCTTTAGCTATGGAAACAATATAAAGTGAAATAAAAAGCCAAAAATCTAAATAAATAAATTTATTTCCAAAAAACAATTAATTTCTTTAGTGACAGATGAGAAAATATGAGATGTGCAGACAAGATTTAGAGAGGGAATAGGCTGTATGGATCAGGGGCCGATTCTACTAATTTGCAAAGTTATACGTTTCATTCGGCTCTCGTTCGTCCCCCATAAATCTATTCTACAATTTTTATTACAATAACTGAAACTGTAACTGACTGTAACCAAGTCAAAACCCAACCCAATCACTACGGGAATTAATGGCAATTAATGAGTGTTACCTATAGTTCAATTAGTAAGTTTATAATATTACTATAACAAAAATGGTTAAATAACAAATAAAGTTTATACGAATAATAAACCCAATAAAACTTATTTTCCGTTATATTTACCACGAAAAGTAAATTATTTTTTCCACATATTTTAATAATTGTAAATTAGCAAATTTTCTTAAAGGAAACAGTCTGGGCGCTTCGAATCGCGTAAAACGAAACGGATTTTAAATGTCGGATAGAGTTACTTTACTATAAAATAAACAGCGGGAATGGAATACTTTACTAACTACTATACTACTAGCATGGTGGCCATGCCAATAGTCGCTGATCACTGTTGCATGTCATTGAAACTAAGAAATATTTTTAGGATCAATAGGTATCACGGTATGCTGTGTGATGTGATAAGTATTCAATGCTTTTCGTATAATTTTAGTTCTAACATCAAATATATTAATATTCCGGTGCGTACCTAGGTATGCCTACAATAGCAAAAAGAATCATACGTTGTTCATAAGTAAAATATGAAAACGCTTGAAAACCCTGATTGAGTTGAGGTTCAATTGCCATTTTTTAAAACAATGTTGTTAGTAGAACCGCCCCCCAGAGTAAGTTCGTATATTTGGGGAGTCAGTTTACAAGGGATGGAATGATTGATGAAGATGTGGAAAGGAGAGTAAATGCGAGAAATAAAGTGAATGGTACTATACATGCGATTGTAACCAACTAGTCGATTCCTAGAAAGGCTCGACTGGCTGTTCATAATGGTGTGCTGGTGTCTAAGCTTATGCATGGAAGTGAATGAATTTGGGTGTGGCAAAAGAAGCATAAAAGTAGAATAAGGGCCGATTTTTCAATCGCCAGATTACTTTTATGTAAAGAATATGTTTGACGTTTTGACAGCTTTTGTATAGAAAATATGTCAAAGCGCCATATTTATTCCTCAGATAGAAGTTAACTGATGATTGAAAAATCGGCCCTAAATGCTGTGGAAATGCCTCCTTGCGAAGCATGTGTGACGTGACTATAAATGATAGACTGAAAAATTATGTGATAAGGCAACAGTGCGTTTTAAAAGAAGCGTGCAGCTGGCCTTCTATAGTTTTTGCCTCCCCCTTGGGAAGAAGGCGTAAATTTGTTTGTACTAATTATTTTTTTTACATTTCGTAGAAATGTAGTGATTTTTCGAAATATTCCTCTTGTCGAGTGTCTTGATCATCCTGTTTCTCTGTCTCTTCTTTGTCTGTATTTTGCCTTCAACCAAAATCATTGATTCCATTCCAGTTGATGGTCCTGGAAATATAAAAAAAAAACCTGTGAATCTACATTGTATATAATAAATAACGAACCATTGTCAGTTCTTTCACAATTTTCGTCATTATTTATTTCCGTCGGGTCGCAAAAACCAAAATATTAAAACATAATCTTATTAATGAGCTGCACCTGATTATTTAAACTAGACAAGTTTCTAACCTACTATAACGGGATTGTCCCCATAAAACCATAATAAATGGTATGCCTAGAATCTACAATTTAATACTCACTTTGTCTCCGCTTTTTCATGTTGGGAATCATTGTCAGTTCTTTCATTATTTTTATCATTATTTACTTCCGTCGGGTCGCAACAACTAAAATAGTAAAACATAATTTTATTAATGTACTACACCTGTTTTTTTTGAGCTAGGTAAGTTTCAAAACTGCTGTAACGGGATTGTCCTCAAAAAACCATAATAAATGGTAGTCTACAATTTATTAGGTAGGTACTTACTTGCTCTCCGCATTTTCGTTTCGGGAATCTGTATTCATTCCTATCCTCCTAAAAAAATAAAAAAAATAGATACGGATCTAAAGTTATGTTTGAACTTACTCGTAAATAATGGATATACTCGCGCACAAATTATTATCAATATATCATTTAGCTAACCTCATTATATTATAATAATATATGAGAAACTTACCTCAGTATCCTGTTTCTTTCATGTATACGTCATTTCTCTTTCAGAACTTTAGTTGTTCTACCCCTAATGTCGAAAAAATACGTAAGTACAGCGGTCGCGCAAAGTGTCAGCGTCTACCCGTGACAGTGGTCAGCGGTACACTGCCGCCCGTCGCCCGCGCAGAGCGCCGCATGCCGTTCCGTTCGATTTTATAGGGAATATTTATTTTTAGTAATAAAAGTATGAATATTTGAAAAAAATCACAGACAGAATTATAGATAACAGAATAGTCTATTCATACAAAAAAATAACCATGAAAATATCTTTAGTAGTTTGGAAGTAATTTCGATTTTTATATTTGGGTAGACCTTACTTCCTGAATTTATTTCGTAAAGTATTTTACTACAATACTAAAATATTCACAGATATAATTGATGTGTATGCGGTCTAGTTTAACATATATTTTTTGCGTAACTTACTTGCATTAATTGAAGGCGTAATAACAGATTTAAAAGTCACTAAAATCCTATATCTGCACCTTAATCTTGGCTATACAACCTGACACTCACCTGCAAATTGCAAAAAACGTAAGAAAAATTGAAATTCGCGAGTACAGCTGCGGATTCACCTTAAACCTACGGTCAAAGAATAACTTACAAAGCATTTTGTTATAGTGCTGTAAGTTAAATATTTAGATACAATATTGTTACATCAAAATTAATAAAACTAGATACTTACCTAGGTACCTACGTAAGTGGGGCGTACTTACAAGGTCAGCCTATAATGTTCCCACTGCTGAGACACAGGCCTCCTCTCTTCGAGAGGGAGAGGGTCGTAATCTACCACGCGCGCCCAATGCGGATTAGCAGATGTCACATGTCTTCGAATTTTTGGTACTAGGACATGCCGGTTTCCTCACGATGTTTTCCTTCACTGTTTTGAGAGCAGTGGTGATGAAATTATTTACACAAAGCAAAGCGCCTGCCTGGGTTCAAACCCAAGGCCTAGTAGTACTACTCGTACTACGGGGCATACTTACCTACTTATAATGGGATGGCGCGGGATACTGTGCAACGGGTCGTGGGTTCGATTACCGCATGAGACAATAAGGTACTTATATGCTTTTATTGTATCGGCCAGCATCAGCATCAGGGGAGTAGTCGTACCTCAGTCTCAGTCTCATGGTTTGAGAAAAAAAGATTTTTTACAAAAAAAAAAACAACTGGCTTCCAAAAAATAGTAGTGTATTTTTTAAAGGGATAAATAACCTTATTATTTTTCACTTTGTTACTACAAAGGTCGAAACAAACTCAGAGTTCAGTCTCTTTTAAAGTCCAGACATAATCTTGGTCAGATCATGTGAACACCATGTATGTAGATTGGTGTCTGAAATTGCTTTTGAGGAAAAAACCACACAGATTGAGTGGACCTGTCCAGTCAATGCACGCATTTGTCAGTAATCGTGCAGCTCAACCCAGAACTTAACGTCAAAGCAAAACACAGTATAAAAAAAATGTAAAACTATCTACAATTTAGTAGAGTACATTGTCATATTTAACAATTTACTAGCAGCTATATTTTCCACATAGGTACCTATTATAATTAATGTTATCTCTTACTAAGTATTGGTCGTGATTTGGTATTTGATCCAGAATGAAAAGTAGCCTAATAAGTAGTCCTACTCCCGATCCTAGACTACCACGATTGGTCGTGACTTGGTCTCCTATCCAGGATGAAAAGTAGCCTCTGCCGGGGTAGCGGGAAAGTCTAAAAGGGATACCGTAGCCTCTGGCAACGGAAGGAACACGGGGGTGGCTTTGAATCAGTAAGAGTTTGACACGCCCTCCCGCTCTCCCAGAGCGGGAGAAGTTATTTGATAATTTCCCACCCAAAAGGATGAAAAGTAGCCTAGTAAGTAGTCTTTCTCCAGATCCCAGACTACCACGATTGGTCGTGACTTGATCTCCGATCCAGGATGAAAAGTAGCCTCTGCCGGGGTAGCGGGAAAGTCCGGAAGGGATACCGTGGCCTCTGGCAACGCACAGGCAACGGAAGGAACACGAGGGTGGGTTTCAATCAGTAAGAGTCTGACTCCTGCTCCGCACAGAGCGATAGAAGTTATTTGATAATTTGCCACCCAAAAGGATGAGAAGTAGCCTAGTAAGTAGTCCTTCTCCAGATCCCAGACTACCACGATTGGCCGTGACATGGTCTCCGATCCAGGATGAAAAGTAACCTAGTAAGTATTCGTTCAGATCCCAGACTACCACGATTGGTTCAGTGATTTAGGCGTGAAAAGGTACCTAGCAGAGTTATTTTCGCATTTATAATGTTAATTGTATGAAGGACGGATACAGTGAACAATGAAAGCAGAAAAAATGTTCTTTACCTGTATACATTTTAAAGTAGATCATTAATATAATAACATGATTTTACCTTCACACTAAAAGGTTCGGCGGCGAAGCATTAATTTCAGGGACAAGCGAAAATTAAACTTCCTTTTCATGAACCGTACCTAACGACCCATAAAAAAATATATTGACAGCCTTGGATATTAAAAAATTAGGTAGGTTCCTACCTACTAGGTACGTATCAAGCTTTAGACAGTCAAGGACAAAGGGGAGGGGACAAAGGGGAGGGGAAAATGACATGTATGATTGGCTGTTAGTTTTTTTTTGCTAGAAGGGTTAATATTAGTTAACATGCAAATTATGTTTTTGAAAGCTGTACTGTAAAGCCGAACTCTTTAATTATGCACGAGACTGTTAAAAGTATGCCGTAAAACATAGTCATCCAGTAGGTAACACTTTGTTACCTGCAGACGGGTGTTAATAGTATTTCGCACCCTAAGGGCCGATTCACACCGGGAAAGCAGCGGCCGGCAGCGGCGCGGCGAGCACTAAGAATTTTAAATTTTATCTACATAGTTAAAAGACCACTATCGCTTGAAAAGCTCAAAAAGGTAGTGCGGCCGCCCGAGGTGCCACGAGGCCGCCCGCGGCGCCACTAGGCCGCTCGCGGCACTGCGAGCTGCCCCGCGGCCATACGCGTCTTGCCAGCGCTACGCGTCGCGCCGCTGCCGGCCGCTGCCGGGCGCTTCCGGCCGCTGCCGGCCGCTGCCGTTCCGTTGTGGTGGTTCCGTTGTTGTACCCTTAAAACATAAACGGTAGGTACTATACGAAAATGTTAATTTTACGGTATGGCCGTTTTAAGTTTTTTATGTTTTTTTAGTATTGTATGGGCGATTTTGAACTAAAAAAAATGTAAATAAAGCTTTGTGATCGGCTTAAAATAACAGTTTATGTTGTTTCAGTATCCAGTGGCATACACAAAATTATTGATCAATGAAGAAGCATTAAAAAAACGTTTTGCAAAGTGTAGGTTATATGAAGTTTCATAGTTATTTAAAAGATTTTGCTTAATAACCGCTAAGTTGTTATTTTACGTACATTGTAATGATAAAAAAGAGAGAAATAAAACAAATATAATCACTGAAATAATAAAGAATACTATTTATTTGGCACACGCTCACAGTTTTAGGTCAAAACTACCAAAAATACTCATAATTAACAAATCTGTGTAAATCTAGAAAAAGGTATTATCAAAATAACAGAAACTTAGAATTTGTGTTTGCATAAAATTCGTGATTTTATCATTAACAACATTATATTAAAATCTTGTCTCAAAATCTTTACTTACTAATCAATACAATTATTAGAGGTACCTATTCCAAATTAACTACTAACAAGACGGGAAGGGTGTGGGGTAATCAAATCGAACTGTGGTTCCACGTATAATTAGTACTCAGTAACTGATCCATATCCTCAAACCGTAGTGCGCACTACTTCGTTTATTCCCAGTAGTTCCAAATATCTAGTTCCACGCGGAACTATTGCAACCCTAGAAAAAAAAACCCTAAAATAATAATATGAACAAAATAATCTTACAAAAATTTAATAACTCGTTATACACACTGTCTTTTCGACTTTGATACATTATTGAACCACGAATTCAATAATTTATAACTTGTTCATAATTAGAACTTATAAAGGACATAGGAATGTATAGATATAGAAGAGATACAAAAGCCAAAGTTCTTTTAAACTTTGCCATTTATTTTTTTATAAAGCTGTATATCATTAAATACAATAAATATTGATTAATATTATTAATAAATTCAATGAATATTTTTGATAAAATGCTTAAAGCAGAATTTTTTTCAATCATTTATCTTAAGAGGTACACAAACCTGAATGATATTTATAATAAAAACAAGAAAAACACAAAATTTGTCGACAATTTGCACAACAAATTAATGCAGCTTTTTAACAAGAGCAAGCTGTCTTTAGAATTTCTTCTGGAAAACAAACTTTGTTTACAAAATTAAACTAAAAAACACTCAAAGAAACATAAAAAAAAAATCAAAAACAAAGTAAAATAAAAATAAAACAAAAGTCCTGTACGAGGCCAAAAGGCTAAATTACTTTAAAAAATAAGTGTCGTAGCGCTGGTATTCTGATAGGGCCCGCTGTGATGTCACGGATAGATTGATTGCTTAATGAGTGATTGGATTTTATTTAAATATATATATATATATATATATATATATATATATATATATATATATATATATATATATATTACAATCTTCACGAGAATTAATTCCCCGATTTTCTTCAATTAATTGCGAAAAATGTTGTATTTTTTTTCATGAAATTGTTAACGTGTCTGTAAAAGCAGGGATCACACGGTTGTACTACTTAGTGGAGTACATTTTGGAGGTATTAGTTTAACAGTACAAGTAGACATTTTCTCATCATGTTGAAAAATTTTATCTTACATTTCGAGCTTCGTTTGTCCTCCCCAAGAACCGATGAGAAGAAATTTTTCTTGCCCACGTAAGATTCTAGGCATTTTGTGAGAAAATTGGAGTATAAAGACGTAGTAAGTTTTCCGGATGTTGACGAAGTGAAGAAAACATTTTTATATTTTTTCATTTACTCATCAACCTGCTTTTGAACCCTGGGTCGAAATGTATCTGTTTGCTCTTGCAAACAGACAAATACTTGAGGCAGCATGCGCCCAGACAAGGTAATGCTGTATTGTGCAGAATATGAATGTGCAACCTTGTTCATATCTTTTCGTTGAACAAATACAGTTTTACTGCCCACTGCTGATAACGTTCTATTGAAAATAGATTGATACTGGCATCCTAAAAAAATAAAGAAATAACATTTACACACGTTTATCAAATAAATGTTTCGAAAACGTTTTCGTATAATTTATATATACACACACCTGTTTAATCCGTATTTATTACAAAGTCAGGGTTAAAATTTTGTATCCAGTGACAAGTTTGTACACGGAAAGTTTCTGTTAAAGCTAACGTCTCTTCAATGGACAAAGTTTCCTTTTCAAACACGTATTTGGTGATCTTGCGCTGACGAATTCCATGTTTCTGTTTGAAATCACCCAACGCTCTGAGGCTTTGAAATAAAAATCTTTAAATTGTGCATCAGCAGTTAATGCCCATTGTTGTAAATTTCTGGTTGTAACTTGCTGATACATAGTTTTGTCGCGCTTCAACAAAACTATCATAAGTCCACGAGTCGATTATTGTATATTTATCAAAGATAGATATTTTGAAAGATGCTCCTTTTTTTTCAAACGACTGCATCCTTTTTTCTGTAGAGTTGCCAAGCTCCATGAAGGGTGTGCCTCAGCAATGTTGACAACCTTTGTCTTATAGGCCAATGAAATGTATTCATTAGAATTGCTTTTTTTTTAGACTCGGGCTCGTATTCTTCTGGTGACGAATCATCATGAACTATATTAAAACTTATTCTTCACATTCTTCATTTACATGAATTCATTGTTCATCGTGAATTAATTGTTTTTCATTCAGAAATTCCAACGTCATATTTTACAATGCCTCGCCAATTGCTATCGCATCTTTAGGAATTGTAGGTGAAGACTTCAATGCAATTCAATTATTTTCGAATAGAAGATCATAATAGATACTACTACTATACTACTGTATTTTTATATCAAATTCGACTTATCACTGCATAAAGATGATTCAGGAATTGCATCTTCACTTACAGAGGTACCAGAAAGTTCATCGCTTTTCGACATAGTCGAAAAAAAAAATCAATGTTGAATTATGTATCCAAGGACACCTCAGGTAGGTATTTTCGAGACACTTCTTTTAGTTTGGAAATCTTTTGTATAGTATAAACACACGATACTATGATCAGCAGTGCTATTCTGTAACCTTCTCACCGTGAAAACTTAACTGAAGTGAACGTGGAGTGAACTGTCAGTGTCATCCCACCTGATACTAGGGATGGACCAAGGATTACATTTACAATCATAATCGAGATTTTAATAATATTTTTATGCCAATTATAATGATCATAATCAGTTAAATGATTAAATAAACGCAATCCCATGACCCAATCGCGATGTGTTTTAACTGATTAATTATAATGACAATTATAATGATCACAATCAGTTAACTGATTAAATAAACGCAATCCCATGACCCAACCGCGATGTGTTTTGAAGAAGCGATACTGGATTGAGTCGACTAAAGACTGTTCGACGTTATTCAGCGTTGTTATTAACCCAAATCTATTCAATAAGAATAGATAACCGAGTGTGTCAAGTGATCGAGTGAGAAAGTGTGCCTGGCTGACGGACCATAGAATTTATCCTCTCACAAACTATGTGGAAACCTAACTAAACGATGTTTGTGTATGTATACATAAGCCATTTGAATAAAAAACGTGCGATTATTTATTATGTACCTTTCTAATATTTTATTATAGGTAGGTAAATTTAAACTGACCTACGCGTTGCCAATAATAAAATAATATTCATAAAATCACCGTCATCAATACTATAACAAAATTCATCAGTTCAACTGACACTCGCGCAGCGCGCGCTCTGCGGCCGGCGGACGGCTAGGCTCACTTCATCCAGCCCAAGTGAAGTGATGTTTCTATGGCAACGAGAATCGAGTGAAGTAATTAGATCACGACACTTGCGCGTCGCGCTTACCGATTCACTTCACCTAGCCGATTCACTTCGGCGCGGGTGATTACTATGGTTACGAGAATCGGGTGAAGTGATACGATCACGCCGCGCATGCGCGTGAGGCGCTGTTATTAATATCAAGATGAGTTTTTTTTTTTAATTTGCCTGTTTTTATTTTTATATGCGCGACAAACAAAAATTTGGTTTTACCACCTTTATATCAAAATCCAAAATGGCGGCTACAATCATTTTTCATCATGGGTGTCGTTTTCATGGTTTTCGGGGATGTTACAGCCGATAGTGAGGTCAAATACGTACGCGGTACGTGTCGCTGGGGAAATCATGTCTGGAGAGCCAATCAATATTTCAGCACGGGAGATAAAGGATATAATTAAATCCATGACAAGAGGCAAATCCCCTAGACATGATGGCCTAAGCATTGAACACTTTCAGTATGCTGGTCCACATCTTCCTAGGATGCTATCCATGTTTTTCAACTTTTGTGTGAGGCATTCCTATCTGCCTGTGGACCTGATGAGGATGATAGTTGTGCCTATAGTCAAGAGTAAAACTAAGGATGCGTCAGACAAGGACAACTATAGACCAATTTCGTTAGCCACTGTAACAGCTAAGGTTCTTGACCGTGTGTTTGAGCGTAGGATAAGTGCCCAGCTCAAACCACATGCTGCTCAGTTCGGTTTTAGAGCCGGGTTGTCCACTAAAACTGCTATTCTGGCGCTTAAGCACACGGTTAGGTACTATACTGATAGGAATACTCCTGTGTATGCTGCTTTTCTGGATCTCTCCAAGGCGTTTGACCTGGTTAATTATAATATCCTGTGGTCAAAACTGACACAGAACACAATACCTCATGAGTTGGTTAACCTCCTCGAGTTTTGGTAAAACCACCAAATTAACCAGGTCAGATGGTCGGGTGCATTGTCTGGTGAGTATGGGCTGGAGTGTGGCGTGAGGCAAGGTGGCTTGACCTCCCCAGGGCTTTTCAGCCTATACATCAATCAGCTGGTTGAGGAGCTCGGCAGCACTGGTGTCGGATGCTCTATTGATGGCAAGGTCATTAATAACATAAGTTATGCTGATGACATGGTGCTGCTGAGTCCTTCGATTGATGCACTCAGACGGTTGCTTGGGGTGTGTGAACAATACGCCACGGCCCATGGACTCCTGTACAACGTTAGGAAGAGTGAGGTCATGGTTTTTCGTGTTGGTTCCAGAAAACCTAAGTCGGTTCCTCCAGTCTTTCTGTATGGGGAAGCACTTAAGAGAGTGTCTCAATTTAAATACCTTGGGCACGTTTTGAATGAGGATCTGAGTGATGATGATGATTTGGAAAGAGAGAGAAGAGCGTTGTCGGTTCGATGTATGTAATATGTTGGCCCGCAGGTTTGCTAGGTGTACTAAAGAAGTGAAAATTACACTGTTTAAGGCCTACTGCCAGACTTTCTACACCTGCAGCCTGTGGATCAAGTATACGCAGAAGGGCTACAACGCTCTTCGAATTCAATATAATAACGCCTTCCGAGTGCTGCTGGGGCTTCCACGGTTCTGTAGCGCGCCGGGCATGTTTGCTGAGGCAAGCACAGATAGTTTAGAGGCTGTCGAAAAAGCTAAGCTCCGCAGCATACGCTATTAGAAAAATTCGTAATTTAACTGATATAGAGACAGCCCGGTTAGTGTACTTTAGCTATTTTCATAGTGTAATGTCGTACGGTATTCTGTTGTGGGGAAATGCCGCTGACATTCAGACTATCTTTGTTTTGCAGAAAAGAGCTGTTCGGTCAATTTATAGAATAAGTCCGAGACACTCTCTCAGAGAGAAATTTAAGGAGATTAATGTCAGTGGCGTGCCTAGGGTTTCAAAATAACGCAAGCCCAATAAAATTTTAACCGACTTCAAAAAAAGAAAGTTCAGTTTTCGACTTAGTATGTAGGTACCTACGTATGTATCGTCGCAATTTTCTGGCGTCGGTTTTAATGAAGAAATTAACTGTTTTTTCTGAGCAAAGTTTAAAGATTTTACCTTATCTTCGCCAATCAAAACTTGAACGCATTTTAAATCCTCACAAGGTACAATTACCTCCATTGTTGTAGGTAAGTCACCAAAACAATTGTATCACTGAGGAAATCTAAGAAAACACACAAAAAACTTTAACAACAAAACCCTTTTCCACTCAAGCAAATGAAACTGAAGTTAGTTGCACTCTCGGATGTCGGGAACTACTCAGTGTTGTCATTTAGGCAAAAAAAGTCGCCAGGTATATGAAAAATCTAGCTAGATGTCGCATTTTTTTTATTTTTAACATATTGCTTGAATATTTAATTTCGTTATTTTAAAAAGTCGCTAGTATTTATTGTTGCTAAATGTTAAAAAAGTTTCCAAACTCGTTAAAAATCTCCAAGATCTCACAACGTGGCTAAAACGGCAACACTGCAGAGTTGGCAAGCTGACAAGGTCACGCATACGCGTGCAACTTCATACCGAAAGCCCGGCTTAAATCTGCCATAGTGATCGATTTGTTCTATGTACAAGGTCTAACTTGTTATACGGCACATCGCTATAAGTGCGAAAGTGACAGATATAGGGAAGTCCCCTAGTGGCGGACACTTAAGGTTTTTTAGAAATAAAATAAAAAATATTTTAAGGGATGTTTATTTATTTATGACTTACAATAGATAACTAAGTTAGAAATCAAATTAAACTAAAAAAAGCACAACCTCTGCTTAAAAATAATTAACACCATTAATCAGACTTCGGTAACAAAAAATTTAATTTATAAAAGTGGCACCTAGTACCGGACGGATATTTGTGCCATACCAAAAGCACTGGACATCTCAGATTAGCTTGCATCGATCACATATGTAGCCATCTCCAGCCTCTGGGACGTCTGCACATGCTTCATGTGCCCACCCAAGACAGGATGAGCTCTGGATCCAGTCTTCCTCAGTGTCTTCTAAGCAAACCACGCAAATTGTTGTGTTTGTGTTAGATGTTTCAGTTAATGGTTCCACTTTATTTCCATATTTTTCTTTGGGCTCCACGTCTTTCGCTTCTTTTCCTTTGGGTTTAATTCCTTTGGTTTGCTTTCCTTTGCCTACAATTGCTGCTTTAAACTTAGATCCTAATTCCTTCTTTTTGTCTCTCATGTTCTTTTCATTTTCTTTTTCTTCTGCCACTTTTTTGTACGGCGTTTCTTCTTCTCCTCGATTTAGCGCCTTTATTTTGTCATATACAGTGCTTTTAGGAATATTGTATCGCATTGCAGCTTGTCTTACACTCAGTTCTTTGGAAAAAAAATATCGATAGCAGTTTGTAAGCTTTCCACCGTTTGTAAGCCCACGATCCTTTCTTTTTCTTCTCTTCCATTTCAATGCTATTCATTCTTCTATGTTCTAAAACAAAATTCAACAATTAGAATAAATAACGTTAATTCTCACGAGAAATATCAATATGTTTACTGTCCGGTGTTAAGGGATGACTTAGTGTCCGGTACTAAGGGACAGATGATTTCGTACATTAGGTGGTACCTACTATAATTAGTTAAAAAATCTAACAATATTCTATCAGTTTACGGGTAACAATTAAGTACTACAATAATTTTTGAATACCATTAAAATGTAAATGCAGAAATGTGTCAGAATTACTTACATCGATTTTTACGTGACGCCGTGATTTCCCGCCAAAAGCAGCAAACGCCCGCTCCCGCCGTGGCCTTGCGCGTCACTCGCGAGCCACGGCGCGTGATCCTGTTGCTGTGTGCCCCCCGCGCCCCTTTCACTTGTACTTTGAATCGAACCGGTTTATACTTGCTTGAATAGTACGAGTGTCCGGCGGTAGGACGGTGCCGTCCGGCGCTACGGGACTTCCCCCTAATATTTGAAAGCCCGGTAAAAGCCGGTGCGTGTAAGCGAGATAGCTATATGTAGATGCTACAAATGCGAAACTCTGCGCGCGAACAATCGCGATGTGTAGTAGTGTAGCCTATGCTACACTACTAAATAACACAAAGTATCTACCTATGTAGATACTTTGTGTTATTTTGATAAGAATTAAGCGCGCGAACTTTTAAATAGTTCGGGTTTGATATTGATTCTCTATCGAGCATTTTAGTAAGGCTTTTGGGCTTATATGAAGGTACCGCAACTGATTAATGTAATGACTGTGCCCTCCCAGTATATTTTTGAAAATCTTTTAAATACCCATAAAAATATAAAATTGTTTAAAAAATACAGTGATATCCATAATATAAATACTAGGAACAAACACAAATTTGTTGTACCTACAACAAGTCTCAAGAAAATAAGTGGCTCATTCAGATGTCAATGTATACGTTTTTATAATAAACTTCCAAGCCGCGTTCAAGATCTAAGCCTTAATAAATTCAAATCATTTATTAAAAGTAAGTTGTGCCAGAAAGCCTTTTATACTATTAAAGATTATATTGAGGACAAAAAGGCTTGGGATTAAGCTGCTCCAATTATTGCATACTGAAACTTTTATTTTATTTATATACCATTTTGACATATTTACTTTGTGGAGTTCAATATACTGTTTGGAACTTGATATTTACTTGTAAAGTATTATATTGTTTTCAATTATTGTGAATGTGAAGCCTATGTGGGTCATTATTGTTTTTTTTTTTATTTTTTTTTATTCTCATTTAGTATTAATCATGGTCTGTTCCACCCAAATGTTCTTTCTTTGGTATTGTTCGTCGAATCGTTGAGCTCCTTAAGTTCTGAGTTGAGCTGCACGATTACTGACAAATGCGTGCACTGACTGGACAGGTCCACTCAATCTGTGTGGTTCTTTCCTCAAAAGGACCATTTCAGACACCAATCTACATGGCCTTCACATGATCTGACCAAGATAACCAAATTACAAGATGATTATTAACATTAACTAAATTAAATTAAAACTAAGTTAAGCTTAAAAAAGGCCCTCGGGGCATTGTACCGAGGATGCTGGCGGCATTTCCTCGCTGAATTGCAATGCTGATGCGTTGCGCGAGAAAGCCGCCAGCTTTTCGGTCACCAGTTACATCAACTAGACGTTTCGCGATTTCCGCAAATAACTTATGCGCACTGGGACCCCACGGACCGAGGGTCTCGACGCCAAAGGGCACAAATTTGTACTCTCTGCCAAGGCCTCCATATTTAATAACTTTCAGATTTTCGGCATTTTCTGCCGCTGCACCCGCTTCAGAAGTAGTCCGTTGGAGGTGGGACGGTGCCAGTGTGTCTACACAGGTAGTGTCCCACACAAGCATCCGTCCCAAACTCCACGGGACCAAAGACACACCATCAGGTCTTTTGCCATCATCTCTGACAATGCCAGTCGGCTCAAGAAGAGCAGGCACATTGATGCTGGCAAGAGACCGGCGGATTATGTCATTAAGTGTCGCATGTCTTGAAAAGCGGCCTGCACTTTTTTGACAACAAAGTCCGTGGTGACCCAGTCGGTCCACGTCCGTGCCACAAGGGCATGTGTGTGGAGTGCATACCGTGACCCCAAGCCGCAGACCAGTCGCCAGACGAAGCGAGGTCGGATCCAGGAAGGTACCGATATATGGAGAAGGATGGGCATGTAGCCAATGACCGGCCTCTCTGGTTCCGACCGCCAAAAGTCTTGCGCGATCCGGACTTGAACTGCGGCTCAGAATAGATTTGTATGTTAAATCGCAATAAATATCGTCCCAGCTCCTCTGAGATTTTAGGTTGTCTGGAAATTCTTTACCCGGGCAAGCAATTTGAAAAGCATTCTTGGCATCCTCCAAGCCCGCAGTCTCATAGTTTGTGGGCAAAGCCCTTAGGACATTATCTATGAGACGTGACGTGCTATGGGTGGACGACAAAAAGGCTGGGGAAGCAACACTCGAAATTTTGCGGTTTCCTAAACCGCCAAACCGAATAGGGAGGGATGCTTGTAACCAAGATGGTTCATTGAACTGAATATTTAAAATCGTTTCTAAACTAGTTTTGACTAAATCGTCTATTGGTGAAAGCAAATTTGGATGTTTCCAAAAAGGGCTACAGCGAAGCACATAAGTAAATTTAGGGACAAAAAGGCAAAACTTTAGAATTATAAGAGCATAATGAGGACTGATTTCGAGTAAACAATTTGCGTGACTTTGGAATTTAGAAATAGTGTTAGTAATATAATCAGGAAAAGATTCTTCAAAGATGGGAGAACCCAGGAGGCAAAGTGACTTTCTGTCTACTATTTTGATATTGGGTGCCAGAAAATTTAATTTGGATTTTAAATTATCCAAACCGTAAGAAGTTTTTTGAATAAAGAGTTCACATTTGCTAAAATTTAATTCTAAACCAATATTTTCGAAATTTGTTTTAATATCTGATAAGTCAGATAACACAGTGTCCACATCGCCTCCCAGGGTTCCGTCATCCAAATACCAAACGTTAAATTTTGAATAATCGGATTTATAGCCAAGCTAAAAATTGCTGGCCCGAGGGGATCGCCCTGCTGACAGCCGACCTCCGAAGAAAGTTCATGGGAACGGTAAATTAATTTTGAACGTTCTGCGTAGCAGGTAAGCAGGTATTGATAGAGTTCCGGAATTTTGTTCTCTGTCAGCATGGCATCCCTGTTTACTGAATTGAAAGCATTTTTGACGTCAATTTTGACTACAATTTCGCAATCATCATACGAAAGGTAGGTTCTTAAGGCATGGACGGCTGCCTTTCGTGCCAAATCCTAATTGTATAGGTTCGAAAACAGACTGTAATTTAGATTTGATATGTCTCACCGCAATTTTGGATGCCAAACGTCTTGAAGTTGACCCCACAGCAATGGGTCTCACCCCTCCGTCCTTTTTAGTTAGGGCGATCAAATTAGCGACCGAAAAGCTGGCGGCTTTCTCTGACCAAGATTATGTCTGGACTTTAAAAGAGACAGTGACCTCTGAGTTTGTTTCGGCCTTTCTTCTCAGAATAGTCAGATAGGAAACGCCGACCTCATCTAGCTTTATTTTAAAAATATGATTGACGTGTAAAAGTGTTTGTACAAACCTACTTACAGAAAATAAATCATTTATCATTTATCATGCGTAAAAGGGCGGCCTCCTTGATGCGTAGGATACGTGGGAGTTCCAACAGCATCCTAAGCGTTATTGCTGAAAGACCAGACTGCCCTTTCCTTGCGCACTGGTCCCGTAGGCATGCCTGCAGGCCCGGTGCAGAGGGAAAGTTTTTGAATTAAACTTTTGTGATTTTGTAATTAATTAATTGATTTTTGCTTAAGGTTACTAACATAGTTGTAAGTTTTTCTGTGACTAACTCATTATGGATTTTTAATTATGTCCGAATTAAATGATTATTATTATTATTATTATTATTAAATAAAAAAGCAAGATGGCGGCTGCCAAAATATTCAGATTTTTCATAATGGGTATCGTTTTTCGTGGTTTTCGGGGGTGTTAAATCCGATAGTGAGGTCAAAATTAAAATGCAAGATGGCGGCTGCGAAAATGTTCAGATTTTTCATCATGGGTGTCGTTTTCGTGGTTTTCGGGGATGTTAAATCCGATAGTGTGGTCAAAATTAAAAAGCAAGATGGCGGCTGCGAAAATGTCCAGATTTTTCATCATGGGTGTCGTTTTCGTGGTTTTCGGGGGGTGTTAAAGCCGATAGTGAGGTCAAAATCAAAATGCAAGATGGCGGCTGCGAAAATGTTCAGATTTTTCATCATGGGTGTCGTTTTCGTGGTTTTCGGGGATGTTAAATCCGATAGTGTGGTCAAAATTAAAAAGCAAGATGGCGGCTGCGAAAATGTTCAGGTTTTTCATCATGGGTGTCGTTTTCGTGGTTTTCGGGGATGTTAAATCCAATAGTGTGGTCAAAATTAAAAAGCAAGATGGCGGCTGCGAAAATGTTCAGGTTTTTCATCATGGGTGTCGTTTTCGTGGTTTTCGGGGGTGTTAAAGCCGATAGTGTGGTCAAAATTAAAAAGCCAGATGGCGGCAAAAAAAAATCAAAAATCAAAAGTCATTTATTCAAACTAGGCTGAAAATCAGCACTTTTCGAACGTCAAAGTTACATAAGACAGTCCCCCAAAAATGCCTGCCCGTCACCACTTCCTAGTGCTTTAGCTGGGAAGAAGAAGTGGTGGAACAAACTCCCCAGCAGCACGTCTGTCTGTTTAGTTATATAAACTTGATTTTATACAAATCGTATGCAAAGTAATTAACATTACGAAACACAAAACATTGGATTAAATTACACACTTGCCATACGTTAGCTAGCACGCGCCAGTATACCAACAAAACAATGAACAAACTGTACTCAAGCAGATAAAAATTTCAACATAAAAAAAACGTAAATAGAACTTAATACCTAAATAAAAGCCTCCAGGCATAAAGGGCGTGCCCGCTTACATAAGGCAATTGCTGTAGCTCGAAGTGAGAAATGATAAACTAGCCCCATCGAAGTAAAATAAGTAAACAATTACTAATAACAATTAAAACCATGATCAGCAAGACGACCAGTCACCACAAGCAGCACCCGTTCACGAGCATAACGCAAAGATCAGCCATCACCCCCCTCGCCATATTGGAGGGAAGGAGGCAACCCGATCCCCGACGCTACCGCAGGCAGTGACATCTAAGGGAGCATGACGAGCTTGCTGCCGGTTGCTCAGGCAAGAATAGTATAATCAATAGTCGAGGACGCTAGCTAACCACTTATTGCAATACAACTCATAAAACACACATTGTAATGAGTAGATTATGTAACTAATAAATTAAAATTTAACTAATTAAATTACATTGACTTATACAGTCAAAATAAAAAAATAATCAATTATATGAACTCATATAACCTGTCAGTAGGAAAGCTAATTCTGGAGAAAGAACATAAACATTGTCTTGAGTTAATCACAGCGACCAACTATTCTTATCGTTTAAGTAGTCATTGATACAATAGTATGCCTTTGAACAAAGGGTGAATTTTACTTTAGTTTTAAACGCATTAAAAGGCAAATCTAGCAAAGAAGAGGGCAGCATGTTATAAAAAGTTATACCAAGCCCAACAAATGAGTTATGTACCTTATGAAGCCGGTAAAATGGAGCTCGTAATTTGTCCTTATTTCTGGTGTTAATATTGTGAATATCACTATTTTTAGTGTATAAGTGTATATTTTGCCTAATATATAAGATGTTGGCGAAGATGAATTGTGATGCCACCGTGAGAATACCAACATCTTTAAAAAAATCTCTCAGAGAAACTCTGGCACCAAGCTGGTAAATAGCTCGAACAGCTCGTTTTTGAAGAACGAATATATTTTGAATGTCAGCGGCTTTGCCCCACAGCAGAATACCGTAGGACATAACGCTATGAAAATAACTAAAATAAACTAATCGAGCTGTATCAACGTCAGTGTATTGTCTTACTTTTCTGACGGCGTAGGCGGCCGAACTGAGCCTGCCCGCTAGGCTTGATATATGAGGGCCCCACTGAAGTTTGGCATCTACTGTTATACCAAGAAAAACTGCCGAGTCTACAGTTTCAAGCACCCCATTATCTAAGACGATGTTGGGACCTAGATTCCTAGCATTTGGCAAGGCAAACTTTATACATTTCGTTTTCTTGGCATTGAGAACTAGGTTATTCGTCGTAAACCAATCCGTGACCATTGAGAGTGCACTGTTTACGTCATCAAAATCTTGTCTATTCCTGTTTACTTTAAAAAGAAGTGAGGTGTCATCTGCAAACAATACAACGTCACAGATACCCTTTAAATAAAATGGTAAGTCATTAATATACACTAAGAATAAGAATGGACCCAGTATTGAGCCTTGAGGTACACCTAACTGAACTGGTAACCCGGAAGATTTTACACCATTCACATCTACACATTGGAACCTATTATGTAAATAAGAATTTATTACTTTGAGAGCTTCATTTTGGACACCATAATGACACAGTTTACGCAAAAGCGTGTCATGGTCCACGCAATCAAAGGCTTTGGAGAGATCACAGAAAACTCCAATAGCATTTTGCGAGTTCTCCCATGCGTCAAATATGTGTTTCAGCAGTGCAACACCCGCATCTGTAAAATGTTGTTGGGCTGCGAAAATGTTCAGATTTTTCATCATGGGTGTCGTTTTCGTGGTTTTCGGGGGTGTTAAACCCGATAGTGTGGTCAAAATTAAAAAACAAGATGGTGACTGCGAAAATGTTCAGATTTTTCATCATGGGTGTCGTTTTCATGGTTTTTGGGGTTGTTAAAGCCGATAGTGAGGTCAAATCTAAAAAGCAAGACGGCGGCTGCGAAAATGTTCAAATTTTTCGTCATGGGTGTCGTTTTCATGGTTTTCAGCGGTGCTAAAGCCGATAGTGAGGTCAAATCTAAAAGCAAGATGGCGGCTGTGAAAATTACCAAACCTATTGGAACAAAAAAAACAAATTGAGTTCCTGCCTGAATTTCTGTTTTGCTATTTTATTTAAAAAACCCCTAAAATAGTAACGTTTCAACACTTAAATACTAGTTTTAAAATAATATAAAATGATCAATAGAATTAGTATAAAAATATTATTAAAATCTCGATTATGATTATAAATGTAATGCTTGGTCACTCCCTAGCATAAGTGGGATGACACTGACAGCTCACTCCACGCGAGTTATCACGATGAGATTTTTACAGAATCGACATGCAGGTCAAATGAATGAATACCAAATGGAATGTTACGAATGGAAGAATTCTTATATTGTAAATTCTTCATATTATTTTTGATACATTAATATTAACCACATGCTAATTTAAAATGTCCATGTTTTTGATGTTTAAAGAGTTATAAGTTATTGAATTCACGGTTCAATAATGTATAAAAGTTGAAAAGAAATTGTTCTTGAATTATTAAATTTTTATAAAAAACATTTTTTTCATACTTTAGGCATTTTTTTCTCTGCAATGACTAAGTAGTGTGCTTTACGGTTTGATACAATTACTGAGTACTAATTACACGCGGAACTACAGTTCAATTTGAGTACCCCACACCCTTGCCGTTTCCTGGTAAGGTTAAAAGTCTTTCAAAGTAGGAAATGTAAAAGTACGTACAAATATGCGTATTAAAGGCTATTTTTTTTGGGTGAGAAATTATCAATTAACTTAGCGTGTCAGAATCTTACTGACTAAAACCCACCCGTGTTCCTTCCGTTGCCTGTATTGCCAGGGGCCTCTGTATCCCTTCCGGACTTTCCCACGATCCCGGAAGGCATCGGCCCTAGTGGACCCTACACTTGTGCTGACAAAATCTCTTTGAGGTGCGCGTGGAACACAACGCACCGTCGACTCGGGCCTGGTCCTTACCGGACCGCGAGCTACCCATTGCTCACAGTCTGCTAGCCCGCGCCTACGGTGGCCGGATATCCACCCGGGATTACTGACGCCCATGGCGTCTCCTGCGGCGGCTAGGGGCAAGAGGGCGCGAAATTCACCTTTCCCTCAACCGTCCCGCCTCTTGCTTCGCGAGCATTACTGCTTCGCAGAAGGAGGCCCTGGTCCAGCCCATGCCCTCTCGCACCGTACCATGGCCTGGACCAGGGCCGGACGTCAGAGATCGGACACGACGGTGCTCTGCCCAAGCCGGGCAAACCTCCACCGTATGCTCCACCGTGTCCTCCGGGCGATCCCCACATTGGTGACACCCGGCCGTTTCCTTATCCGATACAGGAACCTCCTGAAGCTGCCGTGTCCAGTGAGACCTGCGTCAGGCGGAAGGTGAGGACGCCGTAGCGTCTCTCTAGCCACTCCTCAAAGAGGGGACTTATCGCCGCAATTGTGGCGTGCCCAGCACTGGGTTGCGACAAGCTGATGTTCGAGGTCAGACACAAAACATTAGACTTTGTGATGTATGGTATGTTCCAGCAATAAAGAAAAACTTATTTTCTGTACTCGCTGCTCAAGATAAACTTGAGAAAAGTGTCTTCACATCTGAAAGAGAATTTTGTCAATTGATAGGTGATGGAAATATAAATTTATTTATTTATTAATTAATTTATTTATGTTTTTAGTTATTCATTTATATATTGATTTATGTATAAATTAATTTATTTATTTATTAACAGTTTATGTACACACATATAAACAGAGAAGAAGAAAGGAACAGTAAATGTACAAAGGTGATGCTTATTTCTAAAGAAATCTCTTCCGGCGTACCTGCGATAGGACAGTAGACAAAGAGATGTAGACACGTGTGTAAGAGTAGAGGAGAAAACAAAATACATAAAAACAAAAAACTATTCACTAATTTAAATATAAACACAGAATAAGAGAATATACTTACATACATACTTATAAAATATATATCACAAAAATACTTATATAGAGATACTTGAGAATGTTGCGAAAGTTAGTAACATGATCATACCTTTTAAGATTAAAAACAAAATGAATACAGATAAAATAATAATAAAATAATAATTGGCACAAGAGTAAAGAATGGATGACTATAAATTAAACGTAAAGACTTTTATAAATTCATCTCCTGAATTGAATTCACTGTCAACAAGAAATATCTTACAACTCTGTCACGAAAGATTTTCTCACCAGAATAAAAGACACGTCAAGCAATTGATTGAAAAGCAACTTGGTATAAAAGTAAAACTAGATTCTGAATAATGTACAGGATGTGTATATGAATAGATAGATGGATATAAATATAAATCCATACATATAAATTTGGAGCAAGAGAGCGAGCTAAAGCACCAGGAGAAAGCATTCACACAGATGTATGTGGTACATTTCCCAAATCATTCAAAAAGTTTCGTTATTTTGTATTATTCAAAGACGATTTCATTAGGTATCGTCACGTTTACTTCATCAAGGACAAGTCTAAAGTGAAGGATAAACTTGTAGAAATGATAAACGAGACCAATACATCAAGGGTGGGGACAGAGACGATGTCTCCAACTTCAGGCCCATATCTGTATTACACTCTATATCAAAAATAATAGAAAAACTTATCAATATAAGGCTTTTAATATACCTAAAAGATTTCAACGTACTATCTGAGTCACAATTTGGCTTTCGTCGAGGGATTTCTACTGAAGATGCAGTTACTGCACTAAGTATTCATATAACCGAACAGCTTGGTAAAAAATGTATGACTGCTTTCTTAGATCTAAAAAAAGCCTTTGACACCGCCTCTATCCCAATCCTTGTAAGAAAGCTGGAGTGTATCGAAGTTCACGGAATGCCGCTAAGCCTTTTCAAGGATTATCTCGTTAACCAGAAGCAGAGGGTTAGAGTGGGTCAGTACACTAGTGAAGACGCAAATACGTCATACGGCGTCCCTCCAGGAAGCGTATTGGGACCTACATTGTTCATTATTTACGTCAATGAATTCTGTAACATAAATGTTGCCAACGCACAGGAATTCTGTTACGCAGATGATACTGCTGTAGTCTTCACTGTTGATACTTGGCAGAATGTTAAACTTAGTACTGAGACAGGCTTGGCTAAAATCGCCAAGTGGTTAGTTTGCTTACATTAAACATCACAAAAACTAATGACATTTGCTTCGGTGTCTGCCAACGTACACAACCAGAGGAAGATTTAATGTAAAAATTCATACGCCTCCTGCCGGAGACTGTACGCGGGAGTCGTGCGGTCCATGGCCCTTTACGGAACACCTGTGTGGGCGCATTCCCTGGCGCTGCGGCCAGTCCGCCGGTTGAGCGCGGCCCAAACGGTCATGGCCATCCGGCTGGTCCGGGGATACCACACGGTCTCCGGTGAGGCCCCGAAGCTCCTTTGCCGCCATGGGATCTGGAGGTAAAAGTCCTCGCGCACGTATTGGAGTGGCACGAGGAGGTGAAATGCCGGGACGTAACTACGCTGCCACGAGAAATCACGGCACAGCTGACAGAGCTCCGGCGGGATCTCATGGCGACATGAAGAGTGTGATTGTCGCAACCCAGTGCTGGGCACGCCACAATTACGGCAATAAGTCCCCTCTTTGAGGAGTGGCTAGAGAGACGCCACGGCGTCCTCACCTTCCACCTGACGCAGACGTCACTGCGTGTGATCACTGGACACGGCAGCTTCGGGAGGTTCCTGTATCGGATAAGACAGGAGGAAACGCCCGGGTGTCACCACTATGTGGATCACCCGGAGGAAACGCCCGGGTGTCACCACTATGTGGATCACCCGGAGGACACGATGGAGAATACGGTGGAGGTCTGCCCAGCTTGGGCAGAGCACCGCCGTGTCCTCGTAGAAGCGATAGGCGGCGGAGGTCTGTCTTGTCCGGCCCTGATCCAGGCCATGGTACGGAGCGAGAGGGCATGGGCAGCCGTCAACTCCTTCTGCGAAACACTAATGCTCGCGAAGGAGGAGACGGGACGGTTGAGGAAAAGGCAAATTTCGCGCCCTCTCGCCACTAGCCGCCGCAGGAAACGCCCTGGGCGTCGGGAATCAAAAAAAAAGGGTGAAAATGTTCAAATCGGATGCACTCATAGTTCAAAGGGGTTCAACAATATCAGAATTTCTTTTAGAAGCAGGCTGAGTATTTTGAGATTCATCATCGTCATTGTTGTCCTGAGTTGATAATAATTGTATGATCCTTCTACATCTACTTCTCTTCGGATCCATGATAGTTTAATGTCTTAAACAAAACATTCAATCAAATAAAGGGTCGGACAAACCAACGCGTCCAACTTGCGTCCGTGGTGGCGATCTACTTGCGTTCAAAAACGCGTCTAGACGCAGAACGCGTTTGGTTTGGTCACTTCGCAACAGGTAGGTACAACTGCGGTGACAAGCCGGTGAAATGGATCACTTAATTTGTCTTTATTTCTGATGTTAATATTGTGAATATCATTGGTTTTAGTGTAAAAGTATATATTTCGCCTAATATACAGAGTGTCCCTGAATGTATGGATCAAATCGAATAGGGGCGTGGGCAAGGGCATTTCCAAACTTTTTAACCCTGAGAATGTTGGTACAATTTTTTACGGTTTAAAAGTTATGACTAATTTAATCACTTCGCATAGTGCTCAATGAAAAAAATCATTAAAAAAAACTATGAGGGCTATTTTTTTTTAAGAACGTTGTAGAAGAGTGGGCCTTTCTTTTGGTAATACTTATACGCAGCTAGAAAACATGTGTTCAATAAGAAAAAACATTACAGCAAAGGCTTCGGTCTGGCAATTTTTTTTATATAACTATATTACTCGTATACTACGAGATAATATAACTTTTGAACCGTAAAAAAATGTACCAACATTCTCAGGGTTAAAAAGTTTGGAAATAACCTTGCCCACGCCCTTATTCAATTTGATCCGTACTTCCAGGGACACTCTGTATAAGATGTTGGCGAAGATGAATAAAATTGTGATTCCATCGTGAGGATACCAAAATCTTTAAAAAAAATCTCTCAGAGAAACTCTGGCACCAAGCTGGTAAATTGCTCGAACAGTTCGTTTTTGAAGAGCAAGTATATTTTGAATGTCAGCGGCCTTCCACCATGAAATAGATAGACAAAATAAATAGAATAATATGATATACTAGGTTTTATTATGCTTTAAATTCGACGTAGGAAATGACACAACTTGTCATTGATGAGAAATTGACAATGAAATAAAAAGAAAATGTTGGCGTATAGACGGAAGAAGTAAGGAGTTTATATCATTCTCCCGCGCTAGTCTGTAACATAATCAGTTAAAAAAGTTGGTGGTCAGCACACGCGACTAGATCTACGAATTGTCTCCGGTGGCGCAGATAGCGGCGGTTGTTCTTGAGAGACTCGCCCTCCACTATGGTCAGAGAACGGTTCTTCTGCCTCTGTAGATGAAGAAGGTGTCATGTTACGGTTCTCAGTTACCGGTGATGTAGGTGGTGTAACAAACGAATCAGTTTCAGTTGCTTGAGGTTGAGGAGCTATGTCATCTGATCCCAGCGGTGCTAGATAACGATTTGATACTGTGGTCTCCCTTCCATCTGGATATCGGACATATGAGTAATCCGGGTTACTGTGTAAAAGTTCCACCTCCTCAACAATTGGTTCATATTTGTTACTCCTTTGTGCTTTCTTCAGTAGTACTTGACCGGAATTCGTAAGCCAAGTTGGTATAGAAATTCCGTTAGTAGATCTCCGTGGGTGTCTAAACATTCGCTCATGCGGTGTAAAATTAGTAGTGGTGCAAAGTAAGGATCGAATAGAGTGCAAGGCTTGCGGCAAAACTTGATCCCAGTTCTAGACTGATAAGTTTTTAGTTTTCAGTGACAAAAGTATTGTTTTCCAGAGTGTAGAATTCAATTTCTCCACTTGCCCATTGCCTTGTGGATTGTAGGCTGTAGTTCGGCTTGTGGCGATACCTCTTTCATGAAGAAATTGTTATACCTCGGCAGAAAGAAAAGCTGTGCCACGATTCGAATGAATATACGATGGAAAACCGAATATCATGAATAAATTGTTGAGATGTTTGACCAATGTTTTTGAGCCGACGTCTGAGCATGGAAAAGCAAATGGAAATCGTGAAAACTCGTCAATAACAGTTAAAATAAATCTGTTACTTGTATTCGTTGGAACTGGGCCTATAAAATCTATGCTCAAGCGTTCGAAGGGTGCCGTTGCTTTAATGTCTCTTATGCTCATCACTAGTATTTCGTACGTATCTCGGCTTTATTTCTGAACATGTCCGACAGGAGCTTGTCATATTTCGTACTTCTTCAAGGGAATATGGTAGATTTTTTTGAGCGTATCCAATGAAACATGCGTGAAACACCGGGATGGCAGAGAGCTTCATGGAGAGATATAAGTTTGGCAGTACGAGACTTTGTAGATGCACAAACTCTAGATAGAGCATCAGAAGCGTAGTTTTCTTTGCCTGGTCTATACACGATTTCAAATTTGTAAGCAGCAAGTTCCAACCGCCATCTCTGAATCTTCTCGTTTTTAATTTTGCTTGAGTGTTTCATATTAAACATAAAAGCAACCGAGCGTTGATCAGTGATCAAGCGAAATTGCTTGCCAATAAGGTAATGTCGCCATTTCTTTAATGATTCCACGATAGCGTAAGCTTCTTTTTCTATAGCAGAATGATTTTGTTCGGTTGGATTTAGGGTTCTTGAAAAGAATGCTACAGGCCTGGAGTCTTGCGTTAGCACTGCTGCGATTGAATGGTCTATGCATCAGTTTCGACATTAAAAGGCATATTTTCATCGATAGCATGAATTGAAGATTTAGCAATTTCATTTTTCAGACTTTCAAAGCAGTTATTTTGCTCATTTGTAAGGGGGAAAGATGTTGTCCTAGCAAGTGAGTGAAGACGTTCAGAAAAATTAGGAATCCATCTGGAATAGTGAGCGAACATACCGAGTGCACGTCTCAGTGTCCGTACGTCTTGTGGTGGTGGTAAGTCAATAAGTGGCTTGAGACGCTCACCGTCAGGTTTGATAACGTGGTTGTGAATGTTATAGCCAAGAGTATTAATAGAATCTTGAGAAAATTTATATTTTTGAATACTCAAGGTCAGACCGTACTTTTTGGCCGCAGTCATAAAACGCTCCAAGTTTTGGTCATGTTCTTCACGAGTAAGGCCACAAATGGTTATGTCATCTAGATAAGCGTACGTCTTTTGAAGCTTTTCTTTTCTAGTTATCCAATCAATAGTTCGTTGAAAACTTGAGACGCCATTTGTCACTCCAAACGGTATGCGCCTAAACTAATACAAATTACCCATAGCTTCGGAGGCGGTATACTTTCTTTCCTCGGGTAAAATCGGAACTTGATGGTAAGCGCTTTTCAAGTCGATTAAGCTGAAGATTGAGTTTTTGGCTACTTTAGCGACTAAGTCCTCTATGTTGGGTAGTGGGTATGCGTCAAGCTCAGTATAACGGTTGATTGTTTGCGAATAATCAATTACGAGCCGTTTCCTATGAGTTTCATTTTTCCTTATGAGGACCTGGGCTCTCCACGGTGATTTACTCTCCTCAAACACTGCTAAAAGCTTGTCGATCTCGTCTTTAATAAATTTGGTATCTTCATCGCTGTGTTTTCTGGATTTTACAGCAATAGGTCTGCAATTAGGAGAGACGTTTGCAAAAAGTGGTACGGCCGGCACAGATGCTGCAGCTACATTACACACGTGAAGTGGCTTCTTTGGTCCACTAAATGAGAATTCTAGTGACGCATGTTCTCCGAGGACGTCATGACCGATTATTATATCGGCGCAAAGATTTTTGACAATAAGGAAATTCACACTTTCGTATTTGTGATCACCAATGTTAATTGTTTGAAATGTTTGGCCTTCTACTTGTGAAACATGGTTAAGTGAGGCCATCGAAATTGTTTGGTAACAAGGCTTTGTTTTAAGTCCGCAGAGTTTGGAGAAGCTGTCATTGATAAAAGAAACAGAACTTCCTGTGTCTAAGAGTGCTTCTGCTCTTACACCTTTGATGGAGTTCCTCGTTAGGAGAGATATGGTTTACCAGAAGTTGATACTTGACTTCGTTCCATTGATCTGCTGATGTCGAAAGAGCGGTCGCCTTCTTCTGACTTGATAAGAAGTATTCAAATGTTTTACGCCAATGCACCCATGTTCCGGATGCGGCAGTGTCCGATGGGTCGGTATCAAACCTTTCCGGCCTTAAATATTTTTCCATTATTAAAGCATAATAAATTGAAATAGATAGACAAAACCTATATGATATACTAGGTTTTATTATGCTTTAATTTCGACATAGGAAATGACACATTGTCATTCATGAGAAATTGACAATGAAATAAAAAGAAAATGTTGGCGTATAGACGGAAGAAGTAAGGAGTTTATACGAGTATCACCCCACAGCAGAATACCGTAGGACATAACGCTATGAAAATAACTAAAATAAACTAATCTTGCTGTATCAACGTCCGTGTAGGTATTGTCTTACTTTTCTGACAGCGTAGGCGGCCGAATTGAGCCTAAAGAACATTCGGTAAGGCGAACTTTATACATTTCGTTTTCATGGCATTGAGAACTAAGTTATTTGTCGTAAAAGAATCCGTAACCATTGAGAGTGCACTGTTTCATCATCATCATCATCATCATTCCAGCTGAAAGACGTCCATTGCTGGACATAGGCCTCCCCAATAGGGAGGGGGGGGGGGGTTGCCATAATCGCCGCGCTTGGCAGGCGGGTTGGCGATCGCAGTATGGTGTTAAAATGCTTAGATAACGCTGCTGCCCATTCTCTAGTACGTCCCTTAGTCGACTTTTACGACACCCACGGGAAGAAATGGAATGGTGCTTTTCTTTACGTCCGGCACCACACGGAACTGTGCACATGCACTGTTTACGTCGTCAAAATCTTGTCTATTTCTGTTTACTTTAAAAAGAAGAGAGATGTCATCTGCAAACAATACAATGTCACCTGCAAACAATACAATGTCAATACCCTTTAAATAGAATGGTACCTAACTCATCAATGTACACTAAGAATAAGAATGGACCCAGTCTTGAGTCTTTTTTTTTTGAGTGGGAAATCATCAAGTAAGTTCTCCCGCTCTGGGCGGAGCGGGAACCCTCCCGCTCCGCCCAGAGCGGGAGAAGTTAGTGTCAGACTCTTACTGACGAAAACCCACCCGTATTCCTTCCGTTGCCTGTGTTGCGGGGGCCTCGGTGACCCATTAGTACCTTCCCGCGACCCTGGCAGGCATCGGCCCTAGTGGACCCCTACATTTGTGCTGACGACATCTCTTTGAGGCGCGCGTCGAATACAACGCGCCGTCGACCCGGGCCTGGTCCGTCCCACCTCCTCCTTCGCGAGCATCACTGCTTCGCAGAAGGAGGTGACGGCTGCCCATGCCCTCTCGCTCCGTACCATGGCCTGAACCAGGGCCGGACGCGAGAGGTCTCTGCCGCTGATCGCCTCCACGAGGACACGGTGGTGCTCTGCCCCCAAGCGAGGCAGACCTCCACCGTATGCTCCACCGTGTCCTCCAGGCGATCCACACAGTGGTGACACCCGGGCGTTTCCTCCCGCCTTATCCAACACAGGAACCTCCCGAAGCTGCCGTGTTCGGTGAGGACTTGCGTCAGGCAGAAGGTGAGGACGCCGTGGCGCCTCTCTAGCCACTCCTCAAAGAGGGGACTTATCGCCGCAATTGTGGCGTGCCCAGCACTGGGTTGCGACAACCGTACTCTCCATGACGCCATGAGATCCCGCCGGAGCTCCGTCCGCTGTGCCGCGATTTCTCGCGGACTTAGGCCCCGACGTTTCGCCTCCTCGCGCCACTCCCATACGTGCGCGACCAGTAGCACGATAACGTGACCATAACCTTGATATCACGTTTTGTTCCGCGGATTTCCGGCCACCGTAGGCGCGGGCTTGCGGACGGTGAGCAATGGGTAGCTCACCGTCCGGTAAGGACCAGGCCCGGGTCGACGGCGCGTTGTATTCCACGCGCGCCTCAAAGAGATGTCGTCAGCACATAGGTAGGGGTCCACTAGGGTCGATGCCTGCCGGGGTCGCGGCAAGGTACTTATGGGTCACCGAGGCCCCCCGCAACACAGGCAACAGTAAGGAATACGGGTGGGTTTTAGTCAGTAAGAGTCTGACATACCCTCCTGCTCCGCCCAGAAGGGTCGCGGGAGAAGTTATTTGATGATTTCCCACCCTCAAAAAAAAAAATCGTGCTACTGGTGAAGTGGCTGAAAGACACTCAGGCGGGAAGCGTATAACCACGCAATGACAAGACCGATTTTTGCAAGTTGCCGCGAGAAGACAACCAAATGTTGCGGCCATGCAGTTGCTTTAGAGGCTCCAGTCAGAGCACCAGTTGCTTGTGAGTGACGAAACTGTGAGGAGAAGGCTGCATGAAGGTAACCTTCATGCTCGCAGACCGCTTCGTACTCCAGCATTACGCCGAGGAAATCGTGGACGACGACTAGAGTGGGCTCGTGAACATTTGCTCTGGGAAGATTGGTGGTCTGTAGTGCCGTTTACCGATGAGTCCCGGTTCAGTTTCCATCCCGATACACGTAGAGTACGTGTTTGGCGAGTTCCTGGCCGTTGTAGCCGTCTGCAACATCCTCAGGAAGTCCATTCATACGACGGCGGGACAATTATGGTTTGGGCGGGAATTCGTGTTGGTGGCAGAACAGACCTCGTTTAGATCAGAAACACCATGACGGCTGCCAATTACCGTAACGAGGTGCTAGTACCAATAATCTACCCCCATCGACTACAAATAGGCCAAGAATTCACGCTCATGCATGATAACGCCCGTCCGCACACAGCGAGAGTGGTGACGAGCTGGTTGCAGGAGCACGACGTATCGGTCTTAGGCTGGCCCGCTCAATCGTCTGACCATAGAATACCCGTGGGACATGATCCAAAGAAAGGCTTTGAGGAATTTCCCTGCAAACATTGCGACGGAAAAGCAACTTTTTTTGCATCTTAGCCGGACCTGGGACAATATACCGCAGCAAGACTTTAATAACTTAATCCAAAGCATGAAAAACCGTTGCAGGACCGTTATTAACGCCATGGGTGGTTTTACTGACTACTAATTTTCCACATAACTGTTAAAAACAGATTAATTTTCCTCATTTTACACTTTTCAAGAGAGAAACGCATTCACTGTTAGTTTTACTATTATTTCACGTTTTTTCTTTATTTGAAAAAAAAATTTGTTTACGCAAAAAAAAAATTTTTTTCTTTGGCTTCGCACGGTTTGTGCATTTAGCTAATGTCACGTTTAGTTTCGTAGGTAAGATAGGGAAACAACATTATTATAAATATTTTAACGGGATTTAGGATAGGGCGGATAAATAGGATCAGTATAATTATATGTAACAAGGATACCATATGGATAAATGAAAACAAAAAAATTAAAACATCATATTATTTAGAATAATGAATGAGACTATACATTTATATACAAGAGAGCTATTTGTACAAAGTAAAGAAAGTATTGAGGTAGGAAAAGGAATACGGAGGGATAAGAGGTTACTAAGAAAGTAAGAACGGTCATTTGAAGGACAGGAGAAAAAAATATGATCTAAGTCGCCTACATCTGTGCCACATAAGCAAATGGGATCGTCACTGATAGAAAGTTTGGCAAGATGGGCTGGAGAACAAACGTGACCCAGTCTCATCCGTATTAGAATGGAGGTCCATCGACCGATCGTCCATTGGCTCCATCTTGCCAAACTTGGCCTTGCCAAACCATGGTTTTTCTGGAACGTCAGGTTGGATAAGTGAAAAATAATGTCCCTTCGATTTGCTTCCGATATCCCAAGCTACCTTCCAGGTTTCCCGAAGAAAAGTCTTTGGTAACGACGCAAGGTCATAACTAAAATTTGTATATGGAACTAAGTCCCCACACTGCACCGCATCATCGGCAAGTTTATTAGCCACTTCATTGCCATGGATTCCAGCATGGGCCGGAATCCACACAAATTGTAGTGAATTACCCTCAGCGATGGTCCTGAACGCAAATTCTCTTATTCGAAAGCAGATTTATTGATGGCTAGAAGAGCACTTTGAGAATCAGTAAAAATTATAGATTGAGCTTCAAAATACGGATATATTCTATGGCTTTTTAGATATCGTATCTTTATATTAATACTTCGGTAATGTCCGACGTATATGTGTTCTGTTCACTTGTATCGAGGGTGCAGGTTTAATAGAAACGACCAATTACGACTGTAGTTTATTTGCGACTGAACCTCTCTGTATCACGGGCGCAGCCGTGCGTCACCAATAATATATTCGCTGAGTAAGCTTGTACATAAATTGTGTCCCTACAGTAGCCCCCTTCTTAAAAGAAGTACACACTAAGTACATACATATTTTTTTCAACAACAATCTTTTCAAAAATTATATCTAATTACATGGTTTTTTTTTAATCTAAACACCATTATACCTTTGCACAACCCAATTTTATTTTGAAGGAGTAAATGACACATGACACAAAATCACTCAACCTTAATACACGTCTGGGTTACGGGGTACAGTCGGCGGCGGCGCTGTTTGCACCTTTACGACTGGCAGACTCCAACCGGCCGCGACTGCTTCCTTCTGAAACCAGCCTCGTGCCCGCTTCTTGCATTGGCCTTTGATTAAATACAGGATCAAAATTCCCATGAGTACGGCGCACACAATCACAATGATTTCCAAAGTTCCAACTCTTTGTCCCATCATCTCGTTAGACACCGTTTGTGCTATAGCGACATTGTTCTGTTGTGGTTTACTTTGGCCCCAACCCATTTTTAATTACAGAGATATTTTATTTTAAATAACAGTTGTAGTTCGTAAGGTCTTATTCCAGCAATGGATAAATTGCGTTTGGTATTTTAATTATTATTTGTCTAAACTACTAGAACATTTTGCCTTAACTCTGAATAATCTTAATTAACACTTTTTTATGAAACTTTGCATTTGGCTGGCCTGGATAAACATCATTTCATATGCCAGAATTGCATTAATTCATTGTTTAATAAAGTGCTTCTTTATTGACAATATGCAAAATAATTTAAGTGTTACCTATTTGCTGATTATATAATAATATCTAAAACCTATATTTTTCTCTTAATTGCATTAATTAAATCGTAGTGTTGTTTTTAAGCAGGAATCGAACCTGTACCTTTGTAACACTATGGCTTACTGTACTATTAGTTGTAACATACATAGTTTTTATTGCGCAAACCTTATCGGTCGCCTGACCGTTCTACCGCTGTGTGTGGTATAAGTTACACGCTTAGTACTACTAGTATTATCATTAAACAGTCTATTATTAGGATTAGCTACGACACAATCTTTTTCTTGCTGTTTTAGTGGAAGGGTTCCTTCATTAACTACGTATGCCGGTTTTAACCTATCGATCGATATCTTCACACGCTTATTTGCTATTTGTAACAAGAAATACTTTTCTTTTCTCTCTAAAACCTGATATGGACCATCATAGGGAGGTTGTAAGGATCTTTTCACCAGATCTACTCTTACAAAAACATGTGAACATGTCTTCAAATCTGAATGAACAAATATAGTCCTTGCATCTCTCTGTTTAGTTGGTCTTGGCCTAAGGCTTTCGATGATGTTCCTAATTTTGTTTACATATTCGTTTGAATCACTAACGCTTATGTTGTTGTCACCGTAAAAATCCCCGGGTAACCGTAATGTCTTCCCGAATGCTAATTCCGCGGCACTGACACCAGTGTCGCTTCGCGGTGTTGCGCGTAACCCAAACATAACTGTCTGCAACTCTTCAACCCACGTGCCACTGTCCCTTCTGGCCATCAGTGCTGCTTTTAACACGCGATGGAACCTTTCAACAGTGCCGTTCGCTTGTGGGTGATACGCTGTAGTTCTTAATTTATTTATTCCTAGACATTTCATTAACTCATTAAACAAGCTGCTTTCGAACTGTCTGCCCTGATCTGTAGTAACCCTTACCGGACAACCGTACCTCGAAATCCAACCTTCGTATAACGCCTTGGCTACCGTACTAGCGTAAATGTCTCTGATTGGAAAAGCTTCCGGCCAGCCTGTAGCCCTATCTACCACCGTAAGGCAATACCTATAATCATCAGGTGACGTAGGTAATGGTCCTACTAGGTCAACATGTATATGCTCGAATCGCCCGCTACTTTCGTATTGTCCTAGTCCTGATACCGTGTGACGTATCACCTTCGACTTTTGGCATTGCACGCAGGTTTTGGCCCACTGTCCTACGTCTATGTTCATACTTGGCCAAAAATACCTAGACGACACTAATTTCCGAGTAGTACGAACTCCAGGATGACACAAACCGTGTACCGCCTGAAATGCCCTTTTCCTAAAAGCTACTGGTAGATATGGCCTTGCAACTGAAGTAGACAGTTCGCACATCACCCCACTTTGATAGTCGGGTAAAAGAATTCGCTTAAATTGCATTACTTTGTTTTCTTTTGATAAGAGCAATGTCAGCTCATCATCCGTCCGTTGCGCCAATGCTAATTCGCTGAAATCGAGCGCTGTTGGACATGTGATAGCTTCAACCCGAGACAGTGCATCCGCGGCTGTATTATCACTACCGACAATGTGCTGTATATCTGTCGTGAACTCACTGATAAACATAAGTTGTCTAACGCGTCTAGTTGTCTCTTTGTCACTGGGTTTTTTTGTGAACGCATAAACTAATGGTTTATGGTCCGTGTAAATTACAAAAGATCTGCCTTCTACCATATAACGAAAATACTGAACCGCCGAATAGATAGCTAGAAGCTCCCTGTCGTATGTGCTGTATTTAAGTTGTACATCACTGAGTTTTTTAGAATAATAACCTAAGGGGCACCAGTGTGAGTCAACCTTAACTTGCAACACGGCACCAACACAGTCGTTCGACGCATCCGCCCATATTGCAAGCTCGGCGTTCATTACCGGATACGATAGCATAGTTGCATTCTGTAGGCTAGTTTTGCATTTCGCGAATGCAATGTCTGCTTCTGGCGACCAGTTAATTATTGACTTGTCTTTCTTCTTTGCCTTTTGTAAATACGTATTTAACGCCGCTTGATATTCCGCTGCCCTAGGTAAACTGGACCTATAAAAATTTACCATGCCCAAGAAACGCCGTAACTGATCTACTGTCTTGGGTTTTGGGAAATCGATTATTGCCTGCACTTTGTTTGGTAATGGTTTGATTCCTGATGACGTGACCTCGTAACCTAAAAATTCTAGATTTTCTTTTCCGAAACTACATTTCGCCATATTGATAGTTATACCGAATCGGTTTAATCGCTCAAATATCGCCTTTAAGTGTAACTCATGAAGCTCGGGCGTCTCACTAGCTACGATGATGTCATCTATGTAACAGAAGTAGAAATTAGACTCTAAATTGACCTTCTGCACCTAATTTGAATTGTGCATCTATCCCTTGTAATACCACGTTATTCATATATCGCTGAAATGTTTGTGCGGCATTCCGTAAACCAAAGGTCATACGCGTAAACTCATACAACCCAAAGGGAGTGGTTATGGCTGTTTTTTCGACGTCTTCCGGTGCTATTACAATATTGTGATACGCTCTATTTAAATCTAAACGCGAGAATATGTACTTATTGCCTAAAATATACGTAAAGTCGTTTATCCGCGGAATAGGATACCTGTCGGGTATTGTTATAGCATTCAAGGCCCTATAATCACCGCAAGGACGAATCTGCCCATCCTTTTTGGGTACCACATGCAGCGGACTGGCCCATGGACTTTTCGACGGCCTGCATATTCCCATTTCCTGCATGCGCCGAAACTCCTCCTTCACCTTGATATATTTCTCTGGGGCTAACGGTCTAGCTCGAGCGAATACTGGCGGTCCGTGTGTCTCAATGTAATGTAACACCGCATGTGGGGGTTCCTCCTTAAAAGACACTGGTATAGTGATCTCAGGAAACTCGGCTAGTATATCCGAATAAATGCAAGTGTTATCAATCGTAGTTAAGGATGGTCCCTTCCACTTTACAATTAAACCTACTGCACTTAAACTAGTTACTTCATCTATGAGTCGTCGGCCACTTAAATCTACTAGTAATTTATACTTTGTTAAAAAATCTGCGCCTATTATGGGCTGATTTACATCTGCTACAATGAAATGCCAAGTATACGGACGTCTTAATCCCAAGCTTAGAGTTAATGTCTCAATACCGTAAGTTTTTATTATTGTGCCATTAGCGGCATATAATGTAAAGTTAGACCTATTGCTATCGTAATAACTACGCGAACGATTTCTCTTCACAGGTATTACAGACACGTTAGCTCCCGTATCAATTAAAAATCTCATACCTGTTTTCTTATCACATACTACTAGGCGGTTGTGTATCGTGCAACGTTCCGCCGTCGGCTGCACCGGGTCTAGTTTCCCGCCGACTTCTCCTGCCCTTTGCTCCAATTACACGGCTTCACGCACTTTGTTGCATTCTCCCTGTAACGATAGTGGTAAAAACACAACCAATTAGCACTTTTCCTCTCGGCACCCTCATCACCATGCTTCGATGCCGATCTCGATCGCCGGCTGCCGTTGTCCCAACGCTTTCTGCCTCTGCCACGCTCCAGACCTGCGAGACGCAGGTTGATCTTCGCTAGCTCCCCCAGGATGTGACTGATGCCTGTTGATACATCACTCCTTTTCCCTGTAGTTTTTTCCTGGACCTCCACTGCTTTGATCTCTGCTACTGTTGATGAGCCCTCTCTCGTACTTTCCAGTACCTTGTCTGCTATCGTGGCGAGCACATCCAAATCCTTCGAGTCAGACACTGCCAGCACAGCCCGCACTGATTTCGGTAGGTGTGATTGCCACATCAACTTTAGGGTATCGTCAGGCACTTTTTCTCTGGCTAACTCACGCATTCGTCGCAGCAAATGTGATGGCCGCTGGTCTCCCAACTCCATTTCGCTGATCAACTTCTGCAATTTCCTTGTCTCCGACTCCTCGAACACCTCCAGTAGCCTTTCCTTCAGCGTCTGATACTTCCGAGACTCGGGCGGGGCAAGCAACAAATCGCTCACCTGCTGTATAGCAGCCTTGCTTAATTTAGTAACAACCAGATTCTGTTTGGCTGCATCACTCAGTCTTTGATTTTCTACCGCGGCCTCGAACTGGACAAACCAGAGTCGCGTTTGGTCTGTCCAAAACTCGGGAATACGCGATGAGACAGTTATGCTGGCCAGCGCCTTTTCGTTGGCATCGCCGGACATGTCATCTTTCACACCTTGCGCACGTGGCGTAACACTTTGTTGAGGATTCATTTCCGTTTCAGTTTATCCACGCACCTCGCCAAAATGAAATTTTCACAGGGGTCACCACTTTAGATATCGTATCTTTATATTAATACTTCGGTAATGTCCGACGTATATGTGTTCTGTTCACTTGTATCGAGGGTGCAGGTTTAATAGAAACGACCAATTACGACTGTAGTTTATTTGCGACTGAACCTCTCTGTATCACGGGCGCAGCCGTGCGTCACCAATAATATATTCGCTGAGTAAGCTTGTACATAAATTGTGTCCCTACAGCTTTAAAAATGCCAAAACATTCCCCGGTAAAAACAGAAGTCTCCGGAGGTAGTTTTATTTTTTGTACGATGTTGTATTGAGATTGGTAAGTACCTATCCTAACACAACCCATCGGAGAAGGCTTGGCAGCATCCGTAAAAGTATGGTGGTACTCTAAGTGTTCTGACAGAAAATTATTAAAACTTAAATGACAATCGGGATCTGATTTACTTACACAGTCATATTTTATAGAGGTACTGAAATGTAAACTCTCATAACTACTGCTAAATAGGGGAAGTTTATTGGAACGGTAAATAGGAGAAGAAAGTGAAAGGATTTTTTTATAACTTACAACTAAACAAGGAGCACGTTTATGGGACCAGTGATCTGAAGATTCAATCTGCAACACTAAAGCGTCCAGTTTAGGGATGACAGGATGAGTTGAGAATTGAAGAATCCGGAACAAATATTTGTCAGATAGGAATTGTCTTCTAAGACTTAAAGGAGCATCCCTGCATTCCACTTGAAGTGCATTAATGGGACTAGACTTCATTGCACCTGAAATAATGCGTAATGCTTTAGACTGGATGCGATCCAATTTTTTTAAAAGCCACAACACTACCAGGTTCTAGAACCAACAATCCATAATCCAGAGTGCTTCTGATGATTGCGTTGTAAATGAGTTTCAAAGAAAAGGGATGTGCACCCCACCACACACCAGAGAGGCATCTAAGCATGTTTAGGTGATTTTCGCATTTGTTAACAATATATTCACAAATGAGGGACACTACTTAATTTACAGTCAAGTATTATACCTAGATATCTGAATTTATCTTTAACTGGAATAGGTATTTCCTTATAAAAGAGATTTACTAAGGAAATATTTCTCTTCCGGGTGAATAAAACAGCCGCGCTTTTAGACGTGGATAAATCCAAACCGTTTAGATGTAACCATGACTCCAAAATAGCTAAAGCAGAATTGATAGCAGAGCTAGCTTGCTCAACAGATTGACTTAAAGAATATAATATATTTCAGTTCTGTGCCTTCGGCTTGACCTTCGGAGATAACCTACCTTACCTATTTGCACACACATGTATCTACTTACGTTCCTTCGTTTCTGTCCGTGTTCCAAGCGCGGGGGTGAGGTGCGGCGACGCGCCGTCACCGCGCGGCGACTGCCGCGCGACGGGAGAGCGCGTGATCTCGTTAGTACGCTTACTATTACCTAATGTACGCACATGTTTCGTTTACGTAGTGATTACGAATAAAATAAAACGTATTTTTCACGAAAAGTTTACTATTTCAACGTTGTTGTAACGTTTTGTGAGTGAATTACCATTGGATATCGGGGTAAGTCACTGAATTGTTTTATATTCTTTGTTTCTGTGTTGTTATGTTCAAGGTGCGGGTTTACTGAATTTGTTTTGAAGGTGAAATATTGCAAGCTTAGCATGCTCAATAGCATTGCCGATAGCATAATTTTGTCGGACATGCCATCCACAAAATATGCACGAGTCATTATTGTATTTGTCGGACATACCATCCACAATATACATATACTCGTATGAGACGATCACGACGTAGCAACTGCGCTCGTGAGACATGTCGGCCAGTCAGTCACAGTCCGTCTAGTCATAGCCGCAGCCCGAACAGCACGGCCAAAAAAAAAAAAAATGCGATGCGGCTCAAAATTTGGGCGGCGCGGCTTAAAGTTTGGGCGGCGTGGCTCAAAGTTTGGGCGGCGCGGCTCAAAGTTTGGGCGGCGCTACTCATAATTTGGGCAGCGCGGCTCATAGATTGAGCGGCGCGGCTCACGCCAAAAAATGAGCGGCGTGACTCGATTATTGGTAGGCTTATGCACTTAGATTTTCTGAGGGGATTTGCTCAATCAGTGATTGCTAAAGGTCAAATTGAATGCACCTACTTGGGTTTTGCATGACCGCTTTGCTTTTGCTTCAGATGACCCAACGGGGAAACCTCGTAACCCTCAGCGAGCTACTGGACGAGCATGCAGCTACGGACCAGGACGAGGAAATTTTGGAGCGGGTGAAGGTGCTAGCACAGGAGCATCTACCGGATGGCTGGTCATGCTGGGAGGTAACTACAGCAACAAAAGAAGAAGTGTTCAGTGAGAAAATCGATCCCAATATACTAAATAAATTAGTATTCGCCCTGCCTACCGTGGGCCTAGTCCGCGCATTTGTACCAGAGGCGGATCACCTTTCGGAGAAAGGGTATCGTGACATAAGGTGTAAGCTTCTTGATTGGGCTTTTACACGGGCTCTTATTATCGGGCCACCAGCTGTGGCAAACCGCATACGGGGATCAGCAGCGCGCACTGAGTTATTTAAACAGTCCGTCGATGCACTACGGCCACTGTTACACACTAGGGCTGAAGTCGATCAAATTCTTTCCGGTTCTCGCTCTGAGACGGAGGAAACTAGTCGGAAGAGAAGGAGTATGTCCTCTGCAACGTCACGAATTCAAGAACCTTCGGCACGTAGGCGCAGAAGGGACTCAGACTCGCCCTCTACATCGCGGGATGCCAGAATCGACGCTCTGGAACAAAGAGTGGAGGGTATGTTTGCTGTTCTGTTGGAAAAACTAGAGCAGCGTCAACAGTCTGACTGTGATTCCGACAAAGAAAACTACTTTTCAAACGGTGAAGAGGATGCAGTTGCGGAGACCTCCGATTCTCCGTCATGGAGAGCACCTGCTCTGGACCCGAATTGGCAAGTCGAGGAAGACAAGAAGGAGCTGGAATTTCTGCCCACAACCAAAGAAGCGGATCCTCTGATACCCGAGCCGTCGGCTCAACTTAAGAACGAAGGAATTGAGTGCCAAAGGCTGGGCACCGATAGCTGGAACCGGATCCGATACAAGGAAGTGGAGAAGCACTTGCAGGCTGCTTCAGTCTTTAGCGCTCTTAAAATTAACATGGAGCTGGGCATTCTAGCCACTCAACCGTCTCCCTGGCTTACGAAACAGGAGAATATCCTAGGCACAATCACGCATGGGTTGCTGCTCCAACGTAGGGCCCTTGCGGAAAATTTAAACACAATTATTAAAAAGTGTCCGAGTGCCAGCACAGAATTAAGACAGCTTGTGGCGGACTCTACCTTCAAAACGATCTCAGATCAACTTCTGCAGTTTGGGTGCGCTCATCGGTCCGAGACCATTAACCTTCGTCGTAAAGCATTCAAGACAAGGAATGAAGTCCTTAATAGCGCACTCCACAATATTCCTCCATCACCGACCCACTTATTTGAGGAAAAGCAACTTAGTTCCTTAGTCAAGGATAACGGGGGAGTGGCAGCTGTTTTTATCTCACCAAGAACCACGGAAAAGCCCTTAAATTCCTTTCGTAAACCAGCCCCACCGGCTAGATCCAATGCCACGAAACCATCTTGGCGCTCCCGACCGGCTCCTCAATACGCCGCTAACTGCCACTCATCGCCCCACAAATTATCCTCTCACCACTCATCACCTCACAATCCACCATCAAAAAAGTCGTCTAACTACAGTCAACGTAGGGGTAGGGGTGGAAGCAACAAGAAATCTCGAAAATCCCGCACCACATATTGACGGTTTTCGAGGAGGACAGCTGGGCGAGTTCCGAACACAATGGGAGAAAATAGGGGTACCAAAAGCGATTTCAAAAATAATTTCGGGTTACACAATACCTTTCGTGTCCAAACCGCCTTCTATCCCTCTGCAAGAAAACTTAGAAAGATTCATGACAAGACCCTCGAACGCGATGTCCAAAGAGCTCAGACAGCTTCTAGCCCAAGGTGTAGTCGAGAAGTGTCATTCCAAGAGTGGATTTCTGTCGCGAATGTTTCTAATTCCAAAAACAAACGGAAAGTTCAGGCAAATTTTCGACCTTCGTCGCCTGAATTGCTATTTAAACCCACGAAAATTTCGCCTGGTAAACCAGACTCAGGTACCCGATTTTCTCCAGCCCGGCGACTTCTTAGGAAAGCTAGACATAAGTCAAGCCTACGTGCCAATAAAAGTGAGCCACCGGAGATTTCTCGCGTTTGGTTATGCAAACGAACTCTTCCAGATGACGTCTCTTCCCTTCGGCCTATCCAGTGCACCGTTAGCTTTCTCTCGCGTCACCAAATGGGTAGCAGGGTTCCTTCGAACAAAGGGACTACGAATTCTAGTATATTTAGATGACTTCCTTTTAGCACATCAAGACCCAGATGTACTAAAAAGTCAAATGAGCTACGCAGTGAGTCTTCTACAGAGTCTCGGCTGGTGTGTAAACTTGGAAAAGTCGGTCCTGGAGGCTACAACAAGCATAGAATTTCTAGGGATTGTGTGGGATACATGCAGAAACGAGAAAAGACTTCCGGAAGAGAAAATAATTCGGTTATTGACAGATTTAGAGAAGGTATTGCAAAAAAGCCAATGGACGTGGCAGTTAGGAACCTCACTTATAGGTCGACTGAGTTTTGCAGCTTTGGTGACCCCTCTAGGTTGTCTGTTCACCAGATATATTCAGCGCGCCAGTCTGAAACTGTCTCAGAACCAACCCGACCGGCTGCGGGTTTTATCGTCAAAGGCTGTCAACGACTGTCGTTGGTGGACTCTCAATGTGAGAGTGCCAGGAAGAATTTTCGTTCCAGAGCCTATGATTTTTGTTACGACAGATGCGTCAGACGAAGGCTGGGGTGTTCAGATCGACGATGGTCACCTATTGGGGAAATGGACCACAGAGCAAGCTACTTGGCACATAAACAGAAAGGAATTATTCACCGTGTACATAGCTCTAAAGAAATTTCAGAATGCGCTAGCAAGACAATCGGTTATGATTCAATCCGAAAACAAAACGGCGATTTCATATCTGAGGAATCAGGGAGGAACACGGTCTATGGTTTTGTTAGAGGAGGCCAAAAAGATCTTGCTACTAGCGGAGAGCTTAGGAGTAACCATTCATTCGTTTTATCTTCCGGGCCGTTACAATTCCATAGCCGACTGTTTGTCAAGGGGAAAATGTCTCCCGGATTGGCATGTCGTAGTCGAGGTCACGACAAAAGTATTCCTAAAGTGGGGTACCCCTCAGATAGATTTGTTCGCAACCAGTCGATCGAAAGTAGTCTCGACATATGCGTCGATAGAAGCATGGTACACACAAGCGATGTTCATCAACGCATTCAGCCAGACCTGGCATTACAAACTGGCATGGATCTTTCCACCTCCACCTCTGATACCCAGAGTACTACGGCACCTCAACCAGTCTTCAGGAACCTACCTACTAATGGTTCCTCGCTGGGAAACAGTTTTTTGGAGAGGCGACCTAAAACGAAGGGCTCTGGAAGCCCCCTTTCAGATACGCAATGTCAAAAGTTGCCTGGTCGATCTGTCCACCGATCGCCCTCTGCCGAACGCAGGAGACCTCTCTTTCGAGGTTTGGAGGATACGGGGTGGGGTGAACTTATAGCAGATATGGATCCTGACGATATCGATTTAGTTCAGTCAGCATGGCGTGATTCCACGTGGCGCACTTATGAGTCTAGCTGGAAACAATGGGTCTCATGATGCAGACAAAATGGGAAAAGCCCTAGTAATCCTCGACCTCAGGATTTAACTACCTATTTGGGGTACCTATCCCGTGTTAGAAAGCTCGCAGCTGCAACCATTTTGGTCCACAAGTCAGTTATTTTAACTCTGGCTGATCCTACACAGGAAAAGAGGTTAGCAGCGCACCCTTTAGTTTCAGCAATAATCAAAGCTATAGGAATTAAAATGTGCGCATCCTCATCATCAAAGTCACAAATCTGGGACGTTCACGATCTGCTAAGATGGTTGAGATCTCATTGCCCAAATGAAGATAGCATATTCCAAGTGTCTCGGCATGTAGCCTTGCTTTTATTGTTGGTGTCAGGTCGTCGTGTCGTATCCACGACCTTACACTCGCATCGACGATCAACATTGCGATAGATCAAGCTCTTCGATAACGTTCTGGCCTAAATTTGGCTCTAAGACCGATAACATCAAAAATCGCCGGTCAGGATGGCAGTTATCTTGCTCAGGAGACCCTGCATTAAGTTTGGTTAAATGGGTGAATTGTTTGATAGACTTGGCAGCGAGTAGAAGAAGTGCACGGCCGAATTTGCATAGTCTCTTTATCACTACGCGTGGTGAAGTAAAGGCCGCCACAAGAGCTATAATTGCTGGTTGGATTAAGGCTCCTTTTCGAGATTTGGGTATAAACTATAGTCCGGGCTCAATTAGATCAGCCGTTGCGTCAAGTGACTATCAAAATAACGTCCCATTAGACCTTATTTTGAAAAGAGGGAACTGGAGAGGTTCCGACAATTTCTTTAAGCATTATTGCAAATCGCTAGAACGACCTAGAAATGAAAACTTAAATGTTCTTAATAAGTCATTCTCTACAGTTTGACTAACTGTAGGTAACTGTATCTTATGATTGTACCTGTTTTTATTGAGATTCAAAAAGACTGATGTGATCTCACTATTTTAATTATCTAATTTTATATATCTAATTGTAGTTTTTTGTCAAATTCGATAACGAATATTTGGTTAACCAACGTCTTATTTTGTTATTAAGTATTAGACAGAGTTCCATTAATTAGTTCGATTATAATAACGGTACTAACTGTTTGAACGATGTAAGTGAGACCTAAGATTTTTAAAATAAAGGCTTGTACTAGGTTTAAGATTCCTAAGGGAAATAAAAATGTCTTCATTTACGTAAATCTGGGTTTCATTTTAAAGATGCTTTACACCTACTTCTGTCACAGTACGCTATAGTCAGAGGGCGCCGGCAGAAAATAGACACGTCTCCGAAGGTCAAGCCGAAGGCACAGAACTGAAATAAGACCGTTTTCCACCCCGAAGGGAAGAAAACGAGTATTTCAGGTCTTGCCGAGGCTTGACCGAAGCAAGCCCTTGCCGGCTCTTCGGAGTACATACTAAAGAGATCACGCGCTCTCCCGTCGCGCGGCAGCCGCCGCCCCCCCGCGCGGTGACGGCGCGTCGCCGCACCTCACCCCCGCGCTTGGAACACGGACAGAGACGAAGGAACGTAAGTAGATACATGTGTGTGCAAATAGGTAAGGTAGGTTATCTCCGAAGGTCAAGCCTCGGCAAGACCTGAAATACTTGTTTTCTTCCCTTCGGGGTGGAAAACGGTCTTATAAATCATCGGCATATTGAAGAACCATAACGTAACTAGTTAAGGATAGATCTAAATCAAAAGTGTAAATATTGTATAGAAGGGGACTGAGCGCAGAACTAGGGAATGTAATATCGGATGGTTTTCGATTCCGATACTGATTTCCGATATTAGATCTCAATATCGGAATTTCGTTATTTCGTTAGAAATTGCACATTTCATTAATAAATTGCACAAATTCGGTATGAGGTTGGATTGAGTACAATAAAAAACATTTCACTTGTTCAAGAACCATTTTCACATTAATATTTGGCGTTTTCGGTACCTACGTCGTATCGATTTTTTTTTTAAGTGTTGTCGAAGGTCTCGAATTTCAGCAAAGAATCTGAAACTTGCACCATTTAAAGCGGTCATTCGAAAAACAATAGCTTCCATTGATTCTGAAGACCTATCAGTTTCCGTTTCTTGAGCTTTGTCGTCTGCTCTTGTGATGTTAATTTGCTTGGAGTACTCTCCGATTTAAAGAATATAATATAATAGAAGAAATTTAAAGAATACGCTAGAACAACCGCTGAAAAATACGTGGAACTGTACGATTGGTACTACATGTCATCAACCGTCCACAAATTGTTGATTCACGGAGGGGACATAATTGCAGAAAATGCTATTGTACCAATTGGAAGTCTTTCGGAAGAAGCTTCAGAGGCCCGAAACAAAGACTTTAGGAGGTTCAGAGAACACCATTCGAGGAAAAAGAGTAGACAAGCATCAAACGAGGATATCCTCAATCAGTGGCGTGCCTAGGGTTTCAAAATAACGCAAGCCCAATGAAATTTTAACCGATTTCAAAAAAAGAAAGTTCCGTTTTCGATTGAGTATGTAGGTACCTACGTATCTACGTATGTATCATCGCAATTTTCTCATAAACTACTGGTTAGGTACAATAAATTCTCTATCGAGCATTTTAGTAGGGCATGCCGGGCTTTTGGGCTTATATGAAGGTACCGCCACTGTCCTCAATATGCTCATCGTCTCTTCTGATCCTCTAATTTCTTCCACAAGACCAAAAATAAATGCCCACAAGAGGCAGACATACTTGAAGGAAACAGTAGAACTACTGAAACTTCAGGATCAGGAAGCTCCGACAGAGTTCTTAGAAGTTATATCTATTGTAGAGCCTGATTCTGAAGTGGATTCTGATGGTGACGAAGTATAAAATAAGTTAACTTTTATTGTTTATGTTAGGTTAGGTTAAGTTAATATTTTTTTTTAATAATTTGCTTTTATTTTTAATCATACTATAGTTTACCATTTATTGTTATTGACTAATGATCACGTTTATTACCCTCATTATGGTACGTATCCTTTTAACAGGTATATAGGTATTAAGTTTTATTAATCATTAGCTAATGTGGACTTGAGGCATTAAACAAGATTACATATTATGTAATTCATAATAACCATGACATTTCAAATAAGTAGGTAATACGACTTTGTGATTTCTTAGAATGTATCATACTTTTTTTATTTTTTTTAATTATGAAGATTTTTTTTTAAAAAATCGCAAGTGATGCCGCGATATTAAGTATGTCAAAAATTCACAAATAAATAGTACTATAACAGTGTGCAAGGATATAACGGCCAACCTTGCGATTCCAGAGATATCCTCATTTTTCATGTCAGCTCCATACATTTTTTTCTTATAAAAATTATAACTCTTCCATTTGTGCACACAATTACTTCATATGACATTTTATAGAACAGTAATGATCAGCAGAAGTCATTTCCAGCAAAACAAATAACATTTAAGAAATCGAGATCCTATGTCTTCTACAGCCGATTTTCAATCCACTGTGGGGCGGTGCGGCGGTATGCTTTTTTTTTTGGTGAGAAATCACCAAATAACTTCTCCCGCTCAGCGGGAGGGTGTGTCAGACTCTTACTGACTAAAACCCACCCGTATTCCTTACGTTACCTGTGTTGCCAGGGGCCTAGGTAACCCTTTGGTACCTTCCCGCGACCCCGGCAGGCATCGGCCCTGGTGGACCCCTACCCTTGTGCTGACATCTCTTTGAGGCACGCGTGGAACACAACGCGCCGTCGACCCGGGCCTGGTCCTTATCGGACGGCGAGCTACCCATTGTTCACCGTCCGCAAGCCTACGGTGGTCGGAAATCCACCTTGGATTCCCGACGCGAGAGAGGGCACGTTTGCCTTTCCCTCAACCGTCTCGCCTCATCCTTCGCAAGCATTACTGCTTCGCAGAAGGAGGTGACGGCTGGCCATGCCCTCTCGCTCCTTACCATGGCCTGAACCAGGGCCGGACGCGAGAGATCTCTGCCACCGGCCCGCATAACCCTGGATGTATTTATTCTATCGTAAACAAAGCAAAAAGAGTAGAGTAGGTAGGTACCTACTTATGTAAGGATCGTAGCAGGTGGCGTTCTGTATGGGATTATTTATTCTAAAAGAGCATACTTACCTACACAACATGCTTAGGTACTTACGAATAAATATATAAACATAAGTGGCACTGAACAAAAAAATATTTTTTTAGATACAGTCAAAATGCATGTTTATTTTCTGCTGTTAAGACGCTGACAACACCTAAACCGCGGTCACTGTCAGATTGCATAGAAAAGAAAGAGAAGCGCTTCTATTTTTTTTTTTTTTTTGGCGTTGCACTATTTGTGCTTATTGCCACTGACAATGTTTTATTTGTTAACAAATCGTAAGAATCAAGTACTCGCGAAATGATAAAATATTATAACGGGGAATTTGGAAATGGAAAGGAGATTAGATGTTATTAAATAAAAATAATAAAATATAACAAATTAACACTATGGGAATTTAATTTAACAGAAAACTAACGTTTTAACGCCACCAGGTGGCCCAGCAAAAAGGCCGACTCGATGCGTAAACTAAGAGCTACATGGTAAATAAAAGAGGTTTATAAATGATGTTTAAATAGATATATCATTATTTACAAGGAAAAGAGCTATGGTTTTATAGATATCTACATTAAAATTAAATAAAATACATGCAATAGAAGTGGGAAAAGGGACTCGGAGGGAAACAAGACTTTGGAAAAGTGAGGAGTGGTCATAAAGGGGGCAGGAAAAAATAAGGTGGTTCAGATCACCCACTTCAGCGCCACATTCACACGCAGGGTTCTGCACAATGCCAAGCCTGGCAAGATGAGCAGGAGTGCACACATGACCTAATCGCATACGTATGAATATTGTTGTAATCTTTTTGTTTAGTTTGTATTTGCTAAACCAAGGTTTAACAAAAATGGATGGCTGAATATTACGATAAAATTTCCCTTTCACTGATTGCCCGGACCAAAGCTGACCCCAGGATTCCTGTAGATAAACCCTGGGCAGAGCTGCCAGATCTTGGGTGTTATTTTTGTTCGGAAAAACGTCTCCACACAATACGGCATCATTAGCTATCTGGTCAGCTCTCTCATTACCTAAAATGCCACAATGCGAGGGTATCCACGCAAAATGCACTGAATACCCCTTAATAGAACACCTATAAAGGAGTTCACGTGTTTCAAATATAATATAAGGATTATGAGAATAGAAAGGGAATCTGGCAAAATGAGTGAATTCCGTAAGCCCATTAGAAGTATATATTCGACAGCTTTGAATAGACCGTAACATTCTCCCGTAAATACAGATGATTCGGGCGGAAGTTTTATTTTTTGGACGATATTAAATTGGGAGTGGTATACACCTACTCCCACACATGAGTCTCTTCCATGCTTTGAAGCATCTGTGAACAAGAGCTGACAGCCCTTCCAGTCTCTATCCATAGTGAAGTTGAAGATATGGTTGTGACATACGTCATCTCGGTAAATGTTAAGGTTATAATGTATATTTGGTGACATAATTAATGAACTGTAATTACAGTGAAATAAAGGAAGAAATTGAGATTGGTGACAGGGAGCTTCAATTAAATTGAATTTTCTAAAGCTTTTAACTAAACACGGAGTAGCTTTGTGCCTCCAGTAAGTGGATGAAATTACTTCTTCAGAGAGAATGAAAAGTTTATTTCGCAAAGGATGATATGTAAATTGCAGACACCGAGCCATAAATCTATCAGCTAAAAATTGACGTCGTAAATGAAGTGGACTGCTTTTCATTGCACCTGAAACTACTCTAAGTGCCTTTGACTGAACACTGTCAAGTTTCTTAAGACCAGCAACATTAGCAGGTTCCAGCAAAAACGTCCCATAGTCCAATACGCTTCTAATCAAGGTGTTGTACAATAGTTTTAATAAAAAGGGATGTGCTCCCCACCAAACACCAGCAAGACATCTAATTATGTTGATATTTCGTTCACATTTCGCAGCTATATAGTCACAGTGTGGTAAACCAGTAAGATGTGTATCCAAAATAAGGCCTAAAAATTTTACCTGGTTTTTAACGGGCATAGGGATATTATTATACCTTACTATAACTATAGGGGGCTTACGCATTCTAGTAAACAAGACAATGTTGCTTTTATCAATTGACAGGTGTAGACCATTGGTTTCTAGCCAAGTCTTCAGTAAGCATAAAGAAGAGGTTAAGGAAGTACAAATATTCTCAACAGAATGACCAGATGAATAAAGAAGTAAATCATCTGCATATTGAAGAACTTGTACTGACTCATTTAGGGAGGATTCCAAATCATAAGTGTAAATATTGTAGAGAATTGGACTAATTACAGAACCTTGAGGGAGACCTTTCCATACTAAACGGGTAAATGTATAGTATGGCCATAATTTTTTCTGCCTCTTTTCTTTTTTTAATGGCCTGAGTGCACTCAGCATCCCACCAAGGTGGTGAAGGAATTTTGCCTGTAACACCATTCTTAATAGGGAAAGTATTAAAGATCTCTCTGAAAGCATGTTAATTATGAACTTAGACAGCATTAATGGAACTTGTAATGAATTCAGCTTTTGTTCTAGGATTGATACCTGGACATTATCGTAAGCTGAGAGTTATTAGAAGAGAAGGCTAAGCGAATATCAGTTGTGAATACACTAAGGTTGTCCATCGTACTTTTACCCTTCCGAAAACCAAACTGTGACGTAGCTAGCAAGTTTTTGCTTTCCAAAAACCACTCCAAACGATTCTTAATGAGATGTTCAACAATTTTAGCAAGAACTGTAGAAAGTGCAATTGGTCGATAAGATGTAACATTAGAGGAAGGTTTGTTTGGTTTCAGAATGGGAATAATTGTTTGAGACTTCCAACTTAATGGTATGTTGCCAGATATCAAAGCTGTATTGATGAGATTTAAATATATTAAAAGAACAGAGTCGGATAAATTAGATATAAATGAATATGGTATACCATCTTCACCAGGAGCTGAATCCTTAACATGTGAAAGGACTCCCTTCAACTCACTTAGTGTGAACAGGGAATTCAACTCAGAATTAGGAATAGGAACATAGGAATAGTGCATTAAAGATCTCTGTGCTGGGACTGAAGGAGGAGCTAAATGATCCATAAACTCATTGGCTAATTCTAATGGCAGTTTTGAGGCTGTTGTGTCACTAAATGCTGACCTGAATCGCCTAATATTTTGCCATACTAGAGATGCATTAACTTCTGGCGAGATAGATGCACAGAATCTTTGCCAACCTTCAAATTTCTTTTTCCTAAGGAGCTTACGAGTTGTACGAGCAGCTTCTAGGTATATCTCAAAATTGTGACGAGTCATAGTATGGCCATAATTTTTTTCTGCCTCTTTTCTTTTTTTAATGGCCTGAGTGCACTCAGCATCCCACCAAGGTGGTGAAGGAATTTTGCCTGTAACACCATTCTTAATAGGGAAAGTATTATCTGCCACCTCTATTAAAATTCTTGTTATTTGATTAGATAATAACTGAGGATCGTGTAGTTGTAAGGAATTAGATAAACCAAGAATTCTTTCTTGTACATCATTTTTGTATGTATCCCAATCTGCATTTTGAAGTCTATACTTTAATCGTGGTGCTGGATTGCTAGCAACTGGTTTTTTATGTGGAAAAGAAATTATTAAAGGGTAATGATCACTACCATAAGAAGACGGTAAAGGAGACCAGGATAATGTTGATGCTAACTCAGGTGTGCTGATTGAGAGGTCAGGGGCACTTATTCCCTCATCTGGATTTGTTCGGCGTGTTGGGAGACATGTGTTTAAAATACACAAATTATTAAAGTCTAGAATTTCTAATAACTTTTCCCCATAGCAATTGGAATTAGAACTACCCCAGGACTGATGTTGTGCGTTAAAATCTCCCATTACCAAAAATGGTTTAGGTAAAACTGAAAGAAGATTACTTATTTCAGAAAGAATATCTATAGTGGGACGAGAATAATATATACATACTAAACAGATTTTATTTACAATAGCAGCGACAGCAGATATTTCGTCACTGAGACTTGGAAGAGGAAAAGATTGAAAAGACAAGTTATTTTTAATAAGTATGGCGACACCGCCATACCCATCGCTTCTGTCTGTTCTTAGACACGCATAGCCAGGAATTCTAAAAGAAAACCCTGGTTTAAGCCATGTCTCACAGAGAGCGACTGCAAAGGGATCGTATTTGTTCAATATGTAGGACAGATCAGATTTTTTATTCACAATGCTGCGACTGTTCCACTGGACAATCTTGGGTAGATTTAGATCCATTATGATTAAGGTTAAATAAGTTAGACAGAGTATCAATTAAAGTAGCAACGTTGGACGGTTCAATATTATTATTTTTAGATAAAGTATTAATAAGCATAATTATTAAATTAAAAATTTGGCTCTCATTATTATTTGTTGTTTTATTTTGGAATGCAACACCATTCCCTGACACAGAAACATCATTAGTGATTAATGCTTGATGAGCTGCCCGTTCATACCCCTTAGTTGTTTTTGGGGGATCCCGAGGTTTAAGAAATACGGTTTTTCTTTGTGAGGAGACAATTGGTGTGTTACGTGATTGGGGCGAAGGTTGTGAAAAGAAAGAATTTTTAGTGGTATGTGATGGGGCAGATGTGACCACATCGGCATACAATTTTGAGATTGGTGGATGTAGCTGTGACGCTTCCGCATATGACACGCAGCTATGGGCCATATAATGCTTAATTGCTTTTGCCTCTCAAATTCTGGGCATTTTTTATTAATGGCGTAATGAATTCCACCGCAATGACAGCATTTACTATTACTCTCATCTTCAATACTGCAAGTGTCAGCAGAATGCTTCTCCCCACACTTGAAGCACTGAGGGTTCGACCTGCATTGTACCTTTGTATGGCCAAAACGACAACAATTAAAACATTGAATTGTTGGGAATGTATACAATTCCACTGGCATAGAATTGTAACAACAAAACACACGTTTTGGTAAAATTTGTCCGTCAAAGGTGAGCACGACTGTTTGCGATGGTTTCCACACAGGGGTCGGTTCGTGCACTTTATAATTGAGACGCCTTGCTTTGATAACTTTCCCGCATCCAGCGGGGACAGATATATTTTCCAGTATTTCCTCCGGAGACCATTCGGTAGGTACGCCTTTAACAATTCCAATGCGACACACATTAATTGATGGAACAAATGCCTTCAACTTTTCTTTGGCCAAACTTGGGTCATTTAAGAAAGAGTTAGCATCTACGTAACGAGAGAAACTTAGCGATATTCTATTACGACCAATGCGTTTTAATGAACCGTTAATGATGTTGTTGAACATGCGTTTTTTAAGAAAATGCCCTAAAGTTATTGGGTGTAATGTTTGAGCAGAGTTTTGTGTATCAAAAGATTTTTGAATGTGTACAACGTATGGCGACAGGTCTGTGGCCTCATACAAAGTCCTAGTAACCTGTGGCTTCCGGGGAAGATCTGACTTTATGAGGTTTTCAGTCTGGGGAACATCCACAGAACGTGGAGAGGTTTCTTGATGAACTAAAATTGAATGAACCGGTACGTCTGATGCTATTTTTGAACTAGTGGCTGAGTCATTGTCGCAATGACACTGTGCTCCTTTATTTATTTCTGTTGTAGTGTGAGAGTGACTATTTCGCCTTTTTTTTATTGCAATTTTTACACACTTTACGTGGAGCTCTAGTCCTTTTCCGCTCCGATCTGGTTATGGATGAATCGGTATCCATACTGGATTCGTAGATGGTTATATTATGCCCGACCGAGGGGGCTGTGCCCCCCGGATCAGGCGGTTCGTTGTCCATTGTGACCAGAAAAAGATAAAATACAAAAAACTTACCCTAAATATGAAGTACAATATACACAAACAATAAAAATTAAGTAATCTAATGAATATCTACATATATTTACACAACTTATCTCCAATCTTAAGTGTTTTTTAATTTAAAAAAGAAAACGAAAGAAAAATCACGCCCGTCAAATTCGATGATTCCCGCGCTTTTTCTGAAGTGAAAGTTAAGCGCTTCTATTTACTCAAAATTGAGTTGAGTAATCGAAAATAAACAAAACAACCAAGTTCTGGATTCAAATAAGACGTTCTTGTTATTAATTAAATACGTAACGTATGTTGATATTTAATGCAGATATTTTGGATTAGAACTCAAGGTAAGAGGTTAGTTTAACATTAGTTTGTATCGAGATGTTTTTTCAAAACGTGTTTTGGTAACAACCAAGTTCTGGGAAATGTGTTCAAAATTAACATATATATATTTTTCCGCTACCACAAACTATACAGATTTGGCAATTTTTTTTCTTAAGAGAAGCCTATTTTGGTAAATTGGGTCTTGTCAGCGCCTTAAAATAAAAACAAAAACATAGAAAGTGATGATGGTTCTTTCACGCCACCCAAAAAAAAACAAAAATAGATAAAAGGCTTCAAAAATATAAGAGCCAATGGGAATCCAATCTACCAATGGTTCAAAAAAAATGTTAATTAACAAATATGGAGCATTGTACTGTTATAAAGGTAGGGTGGGGGCTAGGTGTATCATTGATGGCCATAGCGGAGCAATAAAAAATATATGTGGAAAAATAAATAATACATAAGTAATTAAAAATAAATGTGTACTTACTATTTTTCCTGAATTTCCCATGTACTATATTTTTGCATCACTTTAGAGTAAAATACGACATTTAAAAAAAAAAATTATGCAACCCTAACCCCACCTGACCTTTCTGAAGAACATTATTAGTAATACGCCTGTATTCATATTTAGGACATCAGAAGTGATGCTATTGTAGCCTTTAGATGTGATAAATCAGAATCATCGCCGATGGCAGAGTTCTTTCCCTAGGTGTAGGTACTATGGGGTATCTGTGGGTGGTATTATAGCTTTTCCGCCCCACATTAGAATCAGCCAAATTGTGGGCATCCAAACATTTGTTCTGAACGGGATGTGAGCCCGCAACCTGATGTACCACTCTTTCGGGTTAATTTAGACATAACTTCCGTTGTTTTTGTTGGTACTTGGCGTGCTATAAGAAAAAATATTGGGGAAAGGAATAAAAGCCACACATTTTAACAAAAAAATCTATTCGACATTCTAGAGATAATAAGCGTAATAATTATTATGAATGTATAATAATAATACAGTATGCCCGTAATTATTTCGGAATGAAGCTACGCCAAAATAATCTACATCCATAGATTTTTACATTTTTTTTTTTTAATAACATAAACAAAACGTCTGTAATCCCCGAAAGGTTAGGCAGAGGTGTACCTACCTGATACACCCACATTTCGCCAGTTATGTTAAAGTCCCATGTAATAGAGGGTGAGCGTACCTATTGCCAACAACCGGGCACAATTCGGGCTGCTACTGAGAAATTCAGAAAAACCCAATAACATTATTTCTGACTTGGGAATCGAACCCAGGACCTCATGCTCGGCAATAGCGCTTGCAACCACTAGACCAACGAGGCAGTCAATCAATTCCTAATTATTAAAATTATAATGTTATTATTGGCGTAACTTAATTCTGTGTTTCATACCATTTGTAATATTTTTCTGTACAATAGTTGACTTAGATTTTACAAAATGTAAATAGGAATAAAAAATATAGAATTTGTATTATCACAATAATTATACTTATCTTTTATGGATGAGATGGAATGAATGAGTGAGATTTATTTACCTATTCACTTATTTACATATTAATAGTGGTACAAAGATCTTTTGGCGCCTGATTGACATTGACGGGGGGCGTTACATTTGTGAAGTTACCATAGAAATTGAATTGAAAAACATAAAAAGCTGGCGGCGTTATGCCTTGATCACACATACAAAGTAGATGGGCGAGACAGTGCTTACGGCCGAGTGCTCGGTACGTTTAAACACATCACTGAATGCTCGGCCGAGTTAAAGGACTAGACAGTCACTCGGACCGTGCCAAGTGCCCACCCCCACGCTTCCCCGCACTGACTCGTTTGCCCACTCGGCAGGTATAAACATGCACTCTGTGCGTACTCGCCACTCGGCACACTCACGTCGCTCGCAGCACGCTACCATACAATTTTCTATTATCTTTTTGCGATCCATTGTCTCGCTCGTGTGCAGCGTCTAAACTGAACTGACTGACTGACTCGGTGCCAAGTAATAAAATACGTGTAAACACCTACTTGTCCACCCAACTCTATCTATACCTCCATTTCTATCTATGTTTACCATAAGGCAGGTAGGCTTGTACCTAAATACAAACAAAACATGATTTGTAGAACAATCTTCTTGAATATTTTACAATTTTCTTTTTCAAGTGTTCATCATTAATGTTTTCTATGGTTATGTCCCAAGATCTATCATAAATATGTAAACAGAGTGTAGCTATCCTGGAAAGAAAATGAAATTCATTACATATTTAAATGAAATATTTAACTGAATCTCAAAAACATTACTGACCATCTAATTATGCATACTTTTTTAAATTAATGAACCTCTAAAAACATTAACACTTTAAGGATGCACACAGGCAACGGAAGGAACACGGGTGGGTTCTAGTCAGTAAGTGTCTGACACACCCTCCCGTTCCGCCCAGAGCGGAGGGAGAAGTTATTTGATAATTTCCCATCAAAAAAAAAAAAGAAAGGCTGTAGTTTTAATTAAATGAGCCCCTTTTACCTTCCTGAACTTTTCTGAACTGTGACCAACCATGCGCAAGCTGAATAGGACGCAGTCACTAAGCTAGGGCGCTCCAACCAAATGGGTAAGGTTAGGTTAGAACTGTGACCAATTCAGCTACATCTAAGGCGGTCGCAGTTACTACTACAGTTCTATTTAGTATCTACAGGACACGAAAATAGGAATTAGTTAAGGTTCAACAAAACAGGCACAATCATAATAATATTATGTAGCGTTTCATATTATTTTTAGAAGAGCTTACTGGGAATTATTAAAGGTTCAATTAAATACATGCCTATTCAGACACTGCTATCTACAACATTACTATCTATAACTAATTAGCTACAATCTACATGATCATTTCTTTAATCCTCGCATCCTCAGTTCCATTTCCAGGTATGCTTTCATAGAGGGGTCGTCAACCATCTTCAGTATCTTTTCACTGAGTTCAGGCCCAGCATCTTGCATCTTTGCTGATAAGGCCTCTGCCCATACTATGAATACACAGTTGGAGCAACCAGATTGGCAGCATGCAGTTGGAGGTTCATCTAAGGAGGCCTGGAATTATAAGAGGTTTTAGTTTAGAATGGTTGCTTTTCAAGGGATTTAAACTATTTTTTTTACTGGAAGATTTATATTTTTTAACTGGAAAGCAGATGGTGGAAGAAGATTGTAGTCTGAAGCCTTGACAATCTTTAGTTTTTAGTAGTTCTTAAGTATTTGATTAATTGATGTTTTGAGCTGTTGTTTCTTATCTATGACCGAATTTTAGTATTGATCCACCCAATATTGAAAGAAAAAGATAGAAATGGATAAACAAATACAAGCTTACATCTTTAGCTATTCTCTCCAGTTCCTTCTCTTTCTCGTCATCTGAAGCTTGCGACGTAGTTGTACAGAGTCTAACAAGATGGTTCTGATATCTTATTATAGCAGGAAGTCTTGAAATATTTAATTTCTGTAATCAAGGTAACAATTTTAATAAAATTTGTTATTGGAAGAGGTCAAATAAAGGACTTAATTTAGAACTGAGATACTTACAAACATTATAGTTTGGTAGATTTGATAGTTTAACATATAAATACGTAAAATAGATTTCAGTCCATTTTAATTGATTTAAAAGTGATTTCTAGTTACGAAATAACATTAAGGTTGGGTTATAATTTATTTTAAATAGCTACAGCTGATTATTCTTAGTACTCTTCACACTTGTTTATAAAATGTAATTGAAAAAGAAAGAGATGATTGTTATTTTTAAGTCTCATGTTTAACTAAGTAATACGACTATTTAAGATAGTACGAATTCAAACTCATGAGTTCAGACTGCATATTACTCAAGAATCTAACAACAACACAACATTAGATGGTTGCAACTGTTGCAAGTATTTGCAAGGAAAATGACATTGATTCACTGATAATGACAAATGACAATCTTTAATGACAGTTTTGACATTTGCAGAAAACATTGTTTTTTAATGAGAATTGGAACAAGCTATTTTGGCACTATTTAAGGAGACCTTATATAATCAATCTGGCATCAGTTCAATCGTGATGTTGATCTGATTCAGTTGATGTCAGTCAAATTGATCATGTTACAAACGTGTAACGCGATTCTCACCTCAGTGTTCTTGGTTCCTGCTGGGGTCGCGGGAAGGTACTAAAGGGTTACCGAGGCCCTTGGCAACACAGGCAACGGAAGGAATACGGTTGGGTTTTAGTTAGTAAGAGTCTGACACACCCTCCCGCTCCGCCCAGACCGAGAGAAGTTATTTGATGATACCCAAACCAAAAAAAAAAATGTTCTTGGTTAGCACACTTGTTTAGAATTTTTTGTTGTTTTTAGTGATTGTTTATATTTTTGTGACTTCTTATAGAATAAAGTGTGTTGTCTTTGTGTTCGTAAACAGGTTTCAAGTATTAAAATTACACTATTTTAATTTCTTTTGTCCAAGATGGATATAAATAAACCCTCCTCCGACTCCCAACATTCCAGATCCTTCATCTCCTCTTTCCCCAAATCCACTATCGCAATTCGTGGATGTTGTATGTAGTGTTATGAGAAAAAGAAAAAAATAAAATAAATTTATTTGACTCAGGTTAAGGCACACAATATTCACACAAAAACAGAAACATGATGGATCAATCCCAGTACAGTCAAACTTCCCGCAAACGTCCACTACCGAAGATATTTTGACACCTACCCCCCAAACAAACAAAAGAAAAGCCAAATTGGATGCGTCAAATATTCGACAATAGATACGGCTCGTCACATCGTCAGCGTCTTCCATATTGAGATCCAACCCAACTCAGGCACCACATTACACCCGGTTAATTTTGGAAAGTTTTTAATAACCAACAAAATTGTGAAACTAGTTCGTGGTGAGTTTAATAGGGTTGGTAGAAATCGACGTCCTTTCTGGGGAACAGGACGTCTTAGTAGGGTTAAAATGAAACAAATTAAGCCACCAAATGTTCTGTCAAAGTTTAGCAGTTTTTTAGTTTATTAGATTTTGTTTTTTATGAAAAATCCCAAAATAAATAAATTGAAGCCAATTTAAAAATAATCTACGGCACGACTGTACTGACATTTTAGTTATTATGATATGTAGTAGTGTATAGCCGTCGCAGATCTTTCTTAATAATTAAAAGTTCAAAAATCCCTAAAACTTTGGCAAAGGTCCCTAATCAAACGTTTTATTTTTTGTAATTTTTGCCGTACTTCTTAAAAAATATTGTCTTGTGCAAACAAAAATGACTACGCCTGATGTAAAAATTACTAGAAAAATATCCTTGTCTAGTTGCATTTTAAACCTAGTATGACGTCCTGCAAGGAATACCTCGAGTTACAAAAAAAATAACAGGGGAAAACTAAACAATAAAAAATAATAACACACAGGGGCTACTACAGCTGCGCTTAAGCGTGACACGTAAGGAGCGAAAATATATCCTAAAGTACATACTCACTCCATGATTACGCCTAACTTGTTTCTGCTATATTCTATTTTTTATTATGGCAACCAAAGCCGATGTCGACTATTCTGCCAATGTCATAATTATAATGCAAGTGAGCGCACGCTTAACCGCAGCTGTCGCCCGCGAAATTCTCGTTTTTGCAATTTGCAGGTCAGTGTTAGGTTGTATCTGTTGTTGTATCGAGGAGGCGAAACGCCGGGGCGTAACTCCGCTGCCGCGAGAAAACGCGGTACAGCGGACGGAGCCCCGGCGGGATCTCATGGCGACATGGAGAGTACGGTTGTCGCAACCCAGTGCTGGGCACGCCACGATTGCGGCGATAGGGGTCTTTGAGGAGTGGCTAGAGAGGCGCCATGGCGTCCTCACCTTCCGCCTGACGCAGGTCCTCCCCGGATACGGCAGCTTCTGGAGGTTCCTGTGTCGGATAAGGCGGGAGGAAACGCCCGGTGAAACGCCCCCACACCACTGTGTGGATCTCCTGGAGGACACGGTGGAGCATACGGTGGAGGTCTGCCCGGCTTGGGCAGAGCACCGCCATGTCCTCGTGGAGGCGATCGGTGGCAGAGATCTCTCGCGTCCAGCCCTGGTTCAGGCCATGGTATGGAGCGAGAAGGCATAGGCAGCCATCTCCTCCTTCTGCAAAGCAGTAATGCTCGCGAAGGAGGAGGCAGGACGGTTGAGGGAAAGGCAAACTTCGCGCCCTCTCGCCCCTAGCCACCGCAGGAGACGCCCTAGGCGTCGGGAATCCCGGGCGGATTTCCGGCCACCGTAGGTGCGGGCTTGCGGACGGTGAGCAATGGGTAGCTCACCGTCCGGTAAGGACCAGGCCCGGGTCGACAGCACGTTGTATTCCACGTGCGCCTCAAAGAGATGTCGTCAGCACAAATGTAGGGCTCCACTAGGGCCGATGTCTGCCGAGGTCGCGGGAAGGTACTAAAGGGTCACCGAGGCCCCTGGCAACACAGGCAACAGGAAGGTATACGGGTGGGTTTTAGTCAGTTAGAGTCTGACACACCCTCCCGCTCCGCCCAGAGCGGGAGAAGATATTGATAATTTCCCACAAAAAAAAAAAAGTGCCTTTCACTTTACCCCTACTCCGCGGCCGGCTGTCATGCGACATGCGATAGATGGTCGAAAAAGTTTGCGAAATTAAAATATTTCCATTAGAGATTTTTTGGAACAAATCTAGCTAAGCGATCTGTATGAACGATTGTAATGATTATAATTCTGTATATACATATTTTGATCAAGATACAACCTGACACTGACCTGCAAATGACAAAAAACGTATGAAAATTTGAATTTCGCGGGCTACCACTGCGGATCCACCTTCGCACATTACTGTTACCCATAAACACTAGACTGCACCGGAAGTCTCATAGACGAAAAGGTTTAGTTCTGGCAACACCTGGGTAAATTCTTGTTGCGATGTATTGGCATCTCTTTTTGCCATACTGAAAACGACAGAGAGACCATAGTCAGTAAAGTGAGATAGATATGTTTGAGATGTCAGAGTTGCAAATGTCGCACAGCCATTTCGACGAATAAATTAATTTTGAGAGTTCGATGACCGGTCGGAATCATTTTGTCCGTCATTTTTGATCTATAAATTTTACAAATCGCAAATTTTCGTAAGTTGTTTATCTTTATTTGGTGCTAATCAGTGCTTGTTACGATTGTGCAATTACAAGTTATTGATTTTGATTCGTCTCACCAGCATTTTCTATTGAAACGTAAGTGAAATCCAAGTTTTACTACGATTGTCGAGATAAGGCAGCGTAAGCGTATTGCACGTATTGGGCTTGCAATGACGGAGCCGCTTAATTCTGTTAGTGGATGATGTAGGGAGTCGTTGCGTGTGGTAAAGCTACGTTATTTTTAAACAACTTTAATGTAATTCACGGACTTGTCCAATAAGTTTATGGTTTTTTGTTTTTTTTGGGCGGTTCCATTAGCGGCTTATGTATTTCGGGTTACATGTAGTTTCATGGCAAGCGGGTTTGATTTGTTTATGCGTCTCGCGTGAGTCCAGTCCGAGTACAACTTTTCTTGAAACATATTTTTTATCAAAATTGTAAGCGTAATTTACTGTAGAGGCTAGGGGGGACCTATGATTCATACGATTCTATGCGACGGTCGCATGTGACACTCAACTGTAAGTCTCTTGCAATTTTTTCATGCAATTTTGACTAATGATAACACTGGCAGAAAGCATTGTTTGATTGGGATTCATGGTGCTACTATAATTCTTTCCCTACACAGTGAAACTGAAAATTGATTTACAATTGATTTGCAATTAAGTCCGTTTCTTTAACTTAAAGTGGCCCAGACTTCCTCATGTTCATAAAACGGGTGCAGAATTTAAAATTAGCAAACACAGTTTTAAATGATGCATGAGTCAAAATGTGAGAGCAGTGGTGGCCCAGTGGTAACGGCCGCGACTTACAAGTTGTAGGTCGTAGGTTCGAGCCTGGACGGGCGCTTTACTTTGTGTAAATAATTTAATTACCACTGCTCTCAAAAAACGGTGAAGGAAAACATCGTGAGGAAACCGGCATGTCCTAGAACCGAAAATTCGAAGACATGTGACATCTACCAACCCGCACCGGGCCCGCGTGGTGGATTATGGCCCACTCCCTCTCGCAGAGAGGAGGCCTGTGTCTCAGCAGTGAGAACATTATGTTGAATATGTGAGTCAAAATGCTAGCATAAAGATATTAATAATAAAATGTCTCTGTTTATCACAGCCCTGTCAAGTTACTACAATAATCATGATAGAACCACTAGTAATTGGTGGTTGAATCAATTGTATAAGAGGTTGTTTGAATTATTCAAACTCACTCTTTAACCTTGAGTAATAAATATTAATTATTGATCAATCAGTTGGAGTCATGCATCACAAAAGATATCAATATCATCAATTGGTACCATCATCTCTATATATATAAAAATGAATCCCCATTTCCCTTGGTCACGGCATCACATGTGAATGGCTGGACCAATTTCGTGAATTATTTTTTGTTGTGTTTGTTATTGTCATGAGAAGGTTCTAAAAATAAGAAAAAAAACATATGTAAGAAAAAAATATGAGCAAAGCCACGGGAAAGATCTAGTAATAAATAAACTTTTTGATCTGTTCAAATGGCCTAACACAAGACATATTATTATTACTTACTAAGAAGAAGGGAATTGGTTTGAAAATCTCTCAATTTGAACAGAGTTGAGACACCAATCATTCATAAAAGAAGTTGGTAAAAATAATTCATCAAATACTCCCGTCAAGCTGTCGCCTACTGGTGATCACTTGACGGGTTAATAGCCATTTAAAAATGCATCTTCAATTGGCCTAATAATTTATTGATCACAAATATCAATAACTAGACAGGTATGGCGACAATAACACTAAAATAATTTATCACACTAGTCTTGATATCAATAGGAGATACCTACAGTCAATTGTGATCCGTAAATGTCACTCATTACTGATAAATAAGGCTTCAAGTGGTTTGCATCACGCATTATTATCACTTGTATGTCAATCACTAATGATCACCATAAAATATGAAATATAATGTTACATAAAGTCAAATTATTAATTCACTGGGGTAATCTGAGATGTAAATGGTCATATTTATTGTATTCTAGATTTTTAGACTTATTATTATACATTTATTTTACACAGTTGGTCGTTGGTTAGTGGTGGCAAGCTCTACTGCTTAGCATAAATAAGGTCCTGGTTTCAATTCCCGGGTTGGGCATAAGTGTTATTAGATTTTTCCATCTGGAATTTCTCAGTATCAGCTTGTAGTCTGGATTTGTGCCAGGTTGATGGCAATAGGCTCGCCCCCTATTACATGGGACTTAAACATAACTGGTGAAATGTGGGTGTACACCTCTGTTTAACCCTTCGGGGAATACAGGCGTGTTGTTATGGTATTTTATACATAAATAAATCGATTAAACTGTCAATCACCATCTCAATAAGTATGACCATTTTATTACACAAAGTAAGCTAACGCATGTCACATTGGAGTAATGTTTTTGACATCTCACCGTAGAAATCCTTCTACAATCTGCCATCTTGTCTTTCGTTTCTAACGATCTTTGTCTAGGTCCTTTTTTATGTAGAAGGATTTCTACAGTGGGATGTCAAAAAAGGAGAAACGAAATGTCACTTTGTATGGAAAGAGCCGTGTCTATTCTTCGAAGAAATAGAGAGTGTCATGCTAAGCCTGCAGTTAATTAATAATTCAACTACTAGGTTTGCTATATCTTCCGATATTTGTGGCTATTTTTCAAAAATATGTCATAGGTTTTATATAATAAGAGTATCAGACCATTTCTTAAAAATCCGGGACCTTAGTAGGGAACTGAAATGAATCAAAATTTGAATTTATTTGTCTTGTGATATTAGTAAACTGTATGAACTCACCCCAAAATTATTTCTTTTTAGCTTACCTACCATGTCTGGAGAACCCGAAGTGACCCGCACTCCTGAAGAGGAGGAAGAGGAAGAGATCAAGTCCTCCTACAGGCCTCCTCCAGAGAAGACTATTGATGAGATCCTCGCTGCAGATCAGGAGGACGAGTCCTTGAGGAAGTACAAGGAGGCCCTTCTAGGAGAGGCACAGGCTGGTGCTGTTGTAGTTGGTAAGGATATTTTGTAATTGCTAAAAATACACATTTTTTAATTCGTTGAAGTAAGAGAAAATTAAGGGGAAGGGAGGTAGAATATGTTCAGGTGTGAGGATGTCATTTTGATTTGATCTCAAAAGCTACTGCATGATTTTAAATTCATGTGAGCACTATATAACAAACAGTTTTTGTTTTTTCAAAACTTGAAGTTTGAACTTGAACTTGAACTTTGGGTTTTTCAGGCAAAAATTTGCAGATTATGCCAAGTTTTGGCTGAAAAACCCAATTGCAATTCCTAAAGTGCAATTTGTGAAAGGCAATGTCACCATGATGTAATGGGGTTTCCCTACTCTGCGCTATATTGCGCTTAGGTGATGGTGTGAATACCCTTATCACATATAACTGTGCCTACTTTAATAGTAAATAAAAACATGATAATTAATTAACTAAAGCAAATAAAAAACAACATGTTTTTACAAAAATTCTTAGATGGTACAGACAGATGACACCCCTTACCCCACAAACTTAGCTGGCGGGTTTGTGTACGCTTAGACGCATGCTCGGATACAGGTCCCGTCCCGTTATCCACACTCGGGAGGCTTAAAGCACGGCGCCAGGAAAACGTCGCCAGCCAATCGTAGACAGAAAGACAAGAAATAGCCTTAACAAGAAAAAAAAAACGACCAGAGTCAAATCGAAGATGTTTTTTGATACCTATATAATCTACAGTAACTATCCTAAACTAAGCTACGTGTTGTTGTTGCGTGGGGTTGGTCCGTGGATGGGTGGACCAACTTTACAAAGTGAGACTCCGTGCCTCGGTAAGCTCGATAAAACGTGGTCCCGGATATCGTTCGTGGACCTATGACAGTCGTTAGGTGTTGTCAGAAGACCGAAAGTCTAACAACCAATTTTGCCAAGGGGTATCGTATTACCTAGTTGCTGGGTTGTGGAGATCAGATATGCAGTCACTCCATGTAAAAATAAATTATTTAAAAAACAAAAAACCCTACTGCAGAAACACATAACTGAAAAGGGAAAAACAAGCATTATAGTCTATATAATTTTGGTCTTGCAGGTGGGGACAATCAAAAGTTCCACCATATTTCAGGTTATTTGACTGTCCCCGCCTGCAATACCAAAATTATATAGACTATAATGCTTGTTTTTCCCTTTTCAGTTATGTGTTTTTGCAGTCGGGTTTTTTGTTTTTTAAATAATTTATTTTATTTCAAGCTTTTTAGTTTTATTTATATATATATATTTGAAAATTACTCATCACTAGCTTTTATTTGATACCAAAATTGTTGCAATTAATTTAAAAAAAAAAAACTTCCCCTCCTTTTTTTGTATTTGCAGATGCAATTTATAAATATTATATAGCCTATGTCACTCCCACAATTAAGACGAATCGACTTATGTTAAAATCCATCAAGCCGTTTGGGCTACAGAGCGTGCCAAAGAAATAGACATACTTACATACATACATACAAACTCTCGAAAAACATTACCCTCCTGAGGCAGTCGGGTGAAAGTACTAGTATTCAGCTGCATCCAATTAGACTGGAAGCCGACCCCAACATAGGGAAAAGGCTAGGCAGATTGATTTGATTGATATTCTACAGCTGAAGAAACTTGTAACATATTCAAGATGTTTGGTAGCATGATACTTAGATGATGATTTGATGTCTGAACAAGAATCCTGCTGTGAATCTTAGTAAGTGAGAAGCAGTTGCCATAAAAAGACTAAGAATTCATTATCAAGTCTCAAATGAACCCTGACATTCGAAAGGGAGAGGTGTGCCTATAGCACACCCGCATTTCGCCAGTTATGTTTAAGCCCCATGTAACAGGGACGAGCCTATTGCCATCAACGGGGCATAAATCCAGAATCCAGGCTGTTACTGAGAAATTCTTAATAGAAAAACCCTATACTAAACACTTTGTCTGACCTGCGAAGGTAACCCAGGACCTCATGCTCAGCAGTAGGGCTTGCGACTACTAGACGAATGAGGCATTTGGTGTCTACACAAAGACTCCTACTGTGAATCTTATTAAGTGTGAAGCGTTTTCCTTATAAAGACACACAATTCATTATCAAGTCACAACTGAACACTGGACAATCATGGTTTAGATATCTGATAACATTAGTCACGTCGTTTATATGCGAGAATCTAAACCCTTCATAAATATTTAAATTACATGCTATTCTTGTATAGACTCTCTGGACACGAGATTTGTAAATAGTCATGCATTGGTGCTCTCTCAAAGATAAGCAAAATGTACCTACCCTACCGTTGTTCCTGACATCTTTTGCTAAGTTATTGCGTGTAATTAGTAATCACTAGCTTTTGCCCGTGACTTCGTCTGCTTGAAAATTCTCGTTTTAACATAAAATATGTCCTATGATGTAGTTCCATTAGTGAAAGAACTTTCGGAAACAGATCAGCAAGCTTAGCATGACGCTTTCTGTTTCTACTTAAAATAGACACAGCTCTTTATCTCAAAGTGACATTTCGTTTCTCCATTTTTGACATCGCACCGTAGAAATCCTTCTACATAAAATAGGACCTACAGGTTTAGCATGACGTTTTCTATTTCTACGAAGAATAGACACAGCTCTTTCTATATAAAGTGACATTTCGTTTCTCTAGTTTTGACATCGTACCATAGCAATCCTTCTACAATCTGTCATTTTGTCTTTCGTTTCTAACGATCTTTGTCTAGGTCCTTTTTGATGTAGAGGGATTTCTACGGTGCGATGTCGAAAATAGAGAAACGAAATGTCACCTTGTATAGCTAAAGAGCTGTGTCTATTCTTCATAGAAATAGAAAGCGTCATGCTAAGCCTGCTGGAATCTGTTTTTTAATCTCGGATACTAAATAGACACATGCAAATGTCAAACTCTAAATCGATAAAACGAACAACAATCATTTGAAATGTCAAATTAGTCCCTGGGATTAAAAAACGAACTATAGACAAAGATCGTAAGACACGAAAGACAAAATCACAGATTGTAAAAGTTCTATTCTTCGTAGAAATAGAAAGCGTCATGCTAAGCCTGCAGTAGTTCCGAAGATTACCCCCTACTGCCTATCCTTGGCCAAAAGCTGTTTCTCTCTTACGCCGTTCTCAATTCCTCCAATAAATTCAGCCAGTTTTTATATAGACGAATATGACTTTTATGAGTTTAAACTTTGTTACTTCATAATCTTGTACAATTGACAGGCCGAGAGAATGCGTTACTGACGTAGCGCATTCTCTCGGTGACCGGAATATAGTTGCTACATTATTGTCTTTTTTTTCTACTGTAATACTCAGAACATTATCAAGCTTTCTAGAATGTGTTATCAATGTCATATCAATAGCTGTTGTTATATATATCTTTTATCTAATCATTTTACGTTGGCAAACAATTTTATGACTTGTCCAATGCTCCGTTTTCCGTTTTGATTAGTTGCGCAGGCGTTGCCTATTAAATGTTGTTTTTTCCTACTTCTCATAAACATAGGTGGGGGGGGGGGGGGCATACAAAACGCGTGCCGTAAATATGTAGTTGCTTTTAGGTACCTGATTGAAGTATAAATAGATCAGCCGGGCAATTGCGACACCTAAAATGACAGTTGATCGTAATCCGTTTTATTTTGACAGTTCAGTACGTGCATTGCGTGCGTTATTTACGTTGTTGAACAGACGAATTTTTCAAACCTATGAAGCAGTGGATTAGCAATATGCTTCAAAACTCTTAGATTGTGATTCATACTGTGTAACACTATTAGGGTGCCGATCTCACGGTTGTCGCAACCCAGTGCTGGGCACGCTACGATTGCGGCGATAAGACCCCTCTTTGAGGAGTGGCTAGAGAGGCGCCACGGCGTCCTCACCATCCGCCTGACGCAGGTCCTCACCGGACACGGTAGCTTCGGGAGGTTCCTGTGTCGGATAAGGCGTGAGGAAACGCCTGGGTGTCACCACTGTGTGGATCGCCCGGAGGAGACGGTGGAGCATACGGTAGAGGTCTGCCCGGCTTGGGCAGAGCACCGCCGTGTCCTCGTGGAGGCGATCGGCGGCAGAGATCTCTCGCGTCCGGCCCTGGTTCAGGCCAAGGTACGGAGCGAGAGGGCATGGGCAGCCGTCACCTCCTTCTGCGAAGCAGTAATGCTCGCGAAGGAGGAGGCGGGACGGTTGAGGGAAAGGCAAATTTCGCGCCCTCTCGCCCCTAGCCGCCGCAGGAGGCGCCCTGGGCGTCGGGAATCCCGGGCGGATTTCCGACCACCGTAGGCGCGGGCTTGCGGACGGTGAGCAATGAGTAGCTCACCGTCCGGTAAGGACCATGCCCGGGTTGACGGCGCGTTGTATTCCACGCGCGCCTCAAAGAGATGTCGTCAGCACAAATGTAGGGGTCCACAAGGGCCGATGCCTGCCGGGGTTGCGGGAAGGTACTAAGGTCGCGGGTCACCGAGGGCCCTGGCAACACAGGCAACAGGAAGGAATACGGGTGGGGTTTAGTCAGTAAGAGTCTGACACACCCTCCCGCTCCGCCCAGAGCGGGAGAAGTTATTTGATGATTTCGCATCCAAAAAAAAAAGGGTGCCGATCTAGAATTATCGATATTGCGTTATCCGGAAAAAACAATGCTTTATTTTTAGTCGAAATTATGAATATGGAGGATACATAGGTAACTAACAAGTCAGGGATTACATTTTATATGACCTGACACGTCACCCAAACCAATGCGTTCCACGGCTAAAGCTAGGGTTTCCTAAGACTGGTTTTTCGAAGACGTCAGTGAAACGTTAATAAATTAACTTTAAGAAATTAAAGTATGTTGGTGGGTTTTAGTCAGCCACTTTTTTTTTTGGTGGGCGTGTCAGGCTCTTACTGACTAAAACCCACCCGTGTTCCTTCCGTTGTCTGTGTATTGCCACATGTGTTGGACTTTCCCGCGTGGTGTGTTTCCCTAAAGAGCGTTTTTTGGCGCCGTAAAGTCCAAGCACGCTACCATAATTTTCAATGACGGCCGACAATGCGGCCGTTATGTGACGGCCACAGTTTTCGTAGGAAACCCGAGCTTAACGGGACAGTATATCGTGGCATCTATAGCTGTGGTTTCTGCCTACCATAGCAAAAGGCGACTAGAATGCTCTTCTGTGTGTGTATGTAATCCAATATAACTGAAGTCGTTAACTACAACGTTAGTCTATCAAAAAGCATTAAATACCAGAATCTTTTTAAACCCATCGCAGTTTAGAAAAGTTGATCTCATGACATATATAGTCCTCCAGACCGAGTCTCAGCGGAGAATGGCCATCGACGCGGGAGATATAGTGAAGTGTATGCAGAGATACAGGTGCACTCTCTCTTCCGTCACTTTCATAGACCTCATACTACCTGAACCGTGAACATTACAAATACATAGTCACGAATGTCAAGGTCTGATGCTTCCACGCATGTCATCAATGACATGACCTTGACGGGTGGGTCGGCTAAACAAACTGCATTGCACGACATCGTACGCAGACGAGTAATCATTACTATGTTATCGACATGGTTGGGTAGGAGACTGAAATAGAGTAAGACTAATTCGATTTTGAATGGTGTTTTCATGTCTGTTGAGTTAGATGACGAAAACGTTTTTTGCTGAAGTAACCGATGAGGACTGAAGTTTTAATTAAGAGATTAAGAGGTTTTTTAGTACTGAATGTGATTAGAAAACAGAATGGTTGAATTGTCCCGGTCTTTTTTAGTAGATCTGGCTTACTGCCTCGTACAGAAACATACAAAAAACAACGCTGAATAAGATATTCATTACGACAAACAAATAGTCCTAAAATGTATTGATTTTTGCCTCCACAGTAATTTCATATGTTTGTACTGTATAAGTAACTTATTACACCTTAGTTACCTACCTACTAAGTTACGCAAAAAATGTACCAAATATCCCTGATCTAATGAGCACAGGTTCTTTCTGGTCCTTCGAGTCTTGGTATCAATAGATACCATATTTTAATTTATAGTTTACACGGATATCCACCACAACCATTCTACGTATCAGTATAACTTCCTCCCCGACGCGTATATTATCTGAAGCCCTATTAATACCGGCGTGTGCTGCCACATCAATTTCCTTTATAGCTAATCTATCAGCTGTGACTAATATAATATCGACAATGACCTATTTGCTGTGACCTACTTGGTCGAGTGGATTCCGTGAAGAACTGCATCCTGTGTGAGAGGACTTGATTTGTGATAACCGTCTTGACTCTTGTCCTGTGAGGCTAAGAGAGCTAAGATGATTGCCGATAAACGTTAAAAGTTGCATCCCAACCGTTACGTCAAATTCGTCCAGACTACACAGTCATGAAAGTAAAAGGATCAACTGAAGGCAGTTGGTCCTTTTACCATCTGAAAAGCAATTTTTATCCATGTTTGCGCAACAAACAGGAAAAATCTCCTAAAAATCGTGTATTTAATTGGCTTCCATCATAACCCAAAAGCTATTTAATTATAACGACGTCAAAAACGGCCAGGACGTCGCCTTTCATTAGAACTTTGGTCTTACAAAACCATTTTGATTAGTAGTCGGTTCTGCAAGGTTTCGCATAAACTTCCTCGGTTGTTATAGTTTGTGTGTAGTATACGTATAGAAAGTTGTTTGAAAGGAAGTCATTAATATAAATTGTAAAAGGTTAACTTGGGTATTTGTTTCTGCAAGGGGCAGATTTTTAGAAAATCAAATATAATCTAAAGCAACATTTTTCGTGGACTTAACCACGTACAGTCCTTCCCTAGCAGCAGTTATTGTATTTGAAAAAGAGCTCACCCAAACTCTCCCACTGCATTGTGTATCTTTGTGTCTAAACTCTAGGGTTATTCTGTCTGAAGTTCAGACACCTTGCTCAATAGAACCTGAGCGAAATCTTGACTTTTCAATACTTTGAAAAGTATTTGGGTCTAATAGGTACTTCGCCGATATCTAACATCCATAAGACACAATAATCGTGAAAGCTGAGACACACTGAACGGAGCACGTGTCCAGTGAAGCAAGTTTTCAGCGGAGCACATGTGCAAGGAAGCAAATAGCTATCCGTTACGTATTGTTATGGCTATAGTTACAATGTTTAGCCCACTATTGACGTACTAGATTCGGAGTGATTTAACAATCCCCTTTATAACATCATATGTATGTGTAACAGTTGCGCACTTGCTAGTTTGTTAGACGGAGGAGGGAGTTTTGCTATGACAAAGAGACGGTTAAGTGTTACAATCTCAATATATTGGAGATTTGTGATTGATAGTTCTAATTTGGCATCATCAACGTTGTTATGGGCAGTGTTGTTCCACCCACTGTTGGGTGTAAACCTCCTTGTTGTCCCTGGTCTGTTTTCATGACATATATTATTATTGAAATACTACCTGGTACTCTCGGCTCCGCCCGCATGGCTTCTTCTAAAATAAAAGTGTAAAGCCTATATTACTCCTTATAACATCAGCTATCTGCCAGTGAAAGTCCCGTCAGAATCGGTCCAGCCGTTTCGGAGATTAGCCGGAACAATCAGATACAGAGAGAAAAACAAGAACAAGAAGTTGGTTGTGTTGTATATATTTAGTAAAAAGCTGTTATATTGACATTGCAAACGGAGCTCAATTTTATTTATTTGTATAGATTAGTCTGTCCCCACAGACGTCGTGTACGAAAGCTAGCACAAACTACAGTCTAAGTTTAGACTGTAGTTTGTGCTAGCTCTATTCTTATGTCATCGTAGAAATAAATTTAGACACGTGAGCAATGATCTTATAATTTTTTTTTCCTTCGATATCATAAACAATTTAAGCACTCTGCGTTGCTTGCCAGGTGACAATTATCGTCACTTAGAAATAGCTATCATATTTATTGCGTAGAAAAACTTCGTCAGTATTTATTATGCGCTTTCAAGTCTTTTTCCAAACTCAAAATTGTTTAGGCCTTATCAGAAAAATTAAAACGAAAATATTTTATTTAATATAAATCAACTTGGAGTGCCACATTAGATTTATATGTAATAAAATATTTTATGAAACGTCAGACGCTAGGTGCACGGTTCCAAATGGTCGTTTCCTATGGAGAAGAGCCGGCAAGAAACTCCACGGTTCAATTCCCCACCCCATGGCAAAGGGCACTTCTCTTACATAGAAGGAAAGAGCAACACTACATATCCGTGTTAGGGATTTCAGATCAGACAGATTCAAGGACAATATGGTATTTTTTTTTCCAAAGAAACGATGGGTGGACTGGACTGTGTGAAAGATGATATGGCTAGAAAGGGACCCTTTCTAGCCAGTACTGAGATGACGACTAAATGAGAAGGTTTGAAGAAGACCCCAAATAAAGTGGGAGAAGGGGAGAAGATCACCCAGCAGGGGGAGGGGGGGTCACCCAGCGTGCTATGGAGCGGGCAATGCTCAGAGTCTCTTTGAAGGATAAAATCAGGAATTAAATTATCCGGAAAAGATATGCAGTTACCGACATAGCTTGCAGAGGCAGTGGGCTGGCCATGTTTTTCGAAAGAGCAGACGAGTTCTGGAGTGGAGACCGCATATCGGCAAGCGTAGAGTGGGACGCCCCTCAGCTAGATGGACTGCTGGAGCTGGATTCGGAAGGCAGAGGACAGGGTGTTGTGGCGCAGCCAGGTAGAGACCTATGTCCAGCTCCAGCGATGGACTGCGATAGGCTGAGTTGTTTGAAGGGCAAGAGATGATGATGATGAAGTCAGGTTTTTCTCACCAAATTGAAAGGCGTCGATGGGTAAAGATATTGGATTGAACACTGGAATCGGTGGATAATGGGCAGAAACTACAGAAAATTAGTGACTTGTTTTCTACAATTACGTATTTACCAGCCCTTTGTAAACTATTTTCCTCTTTGAAATCTCTCAGAGCTTAGTCAATTAAAGGGAAGTTTTCGGGAAGTTTCCTTTCCCCTCTAATTAGCTTATAGCCCTAGTCGTGAATTAGTCGTCCTTGTATAATTAGGCCGCCCTATAAACTTGGCGGCCTCCGCTTACCCTTCGCGGTTTGGCTGAGCTTACTTTCTCTAACTGAACAGACTGCTGTGCTGCTGGGGAGTTTGTTGGCCACTTCTTCCCAGCTAAAGCACTAGGAAGTGGTGAAGGGCGTTCTGGGGGACTGTCTTATGTAATTTTGACGTTCGAAAAGTGCTGATTCTCAGCCTAGTTTAAATATATGACTTTTGATTTTGATTTGACTTACTTTGGCTAAGTAAACCCAAGTCTGCCATTCAATTGAAGCTCACGGCAACCTGATATAATTTTATTTGTAGGTAAAACAACATTATTCTTACATCTTAACTGGTGAAATATGGGTTCTGTGCAACTGCCTAACCTTTCGAGGAAGTTAGGCGTGATTTAATGGATGCTTTTTTATGATTTAACTATTGTCTAGACTCAACCCATCTCAATGCATTTATTTCAAATATACCAAATACAGGCACTTTTGAATTGTCAAGGGGTCAGTCAGTCAGAAAGATAAAGCTAATTGACCATTCCAAAGCGTAGTAGTTTCCTATGGAGAAGAACGGGCGAGATACTCCACGGACTCTCTTTTAAATTAAAATATTCTTACAAAAATATTGGTTACATCATTCATGTTGAAATTATACATGTGAGAACAATGTAGAAAGACGTGCACGTAAAAGTGTCCATAATAAAAAGATAAGAACAATTTAAAAATTAAAATAAGCCGTGGCAGCTAAGAAATGACCAGTCCCCGACGGCGCCCGTTCACGAACATAACGCGTGGATCAGCACCATTCAGCTCAACCGTTTTGAAAGGAACTTAATGATCCAACACACATGCCACCAGCAGCGAGACATTTGAGTAAGCATGCCATACTCTCAGCCGCCAGGGCACATTCAAGTCCATTAAAGACGTACCCAGTAAATGGTAGCTTTATAGTAGGTACCAAGTGTTCACACAGTCATGTGCCATGCAATTATAAAATACTAAGAGAATGAATTTATACAATGCAAAGATTTTGCCCTTCATTTTATTTTATCATGACATTGATAATACTCAGCCATTGAAAGAAAACTCAAAACGATATAATTAATTAATGAACATGCTATAAATTCAACTCGGGAATTCGGATTCGCTCTTGACACTGTATCAGCCTATAATGTTGGAACTGCTGGGACACAAGCCTCCGCTCTGCGAGAGGGAGTGGTCTATAATACCACCTACCACGCGGGCCCAGTGCGGGTTGGTAGATGTCACATGTCTTCGATTTTTTGGTTCTAGGACATGCCGGTTTCCTCACGATGTTTTCGTTCACCGTTTTGAGAGCGTGATGAAATAATTTACGCAAACTAAAGCGCTAGTCAGGTTTCGAACTTACGACCTACAACTCGTAAGTTGCGGTGGTTACCACTGGGCCACAAATGCTCTTGGCTCAAAAGTAAAAAAGTCGGAACTGAATAAGATCTCTCACATGCTGAATATCCAAAACCTGAACTGACTATCAAATCTGATTGATATTTTTATTTGTCCAACAGACATCAACGACCCACGCCGTGTAATAGTCAAGAAGCTTGCGTTGTGCGTCACTGGACGCGATGACGTCGAGCTGGACCTCTCCGGGGATCTCCATGATCTTAAAAAGCAGGTACGTACCTTAATCTAAACAAATTGTATTGGAATAATCATGTACCCAAGGATTCATAAACGCGGAGTAAAGTTATGCAAAACTTAATAATATCAGCCTATTATTGGAAGCCTTTGGCCTGCAGTGGGACGGACAGTAATAGTTTGGTATTATTATCGTCCCTCTGCAGGGCCAAGGCCTCTTCATATAAAGAGAAGGCACAAGCATTGATCACCACGTTAGCTCAAGACATGTTGGCGATCTCAGACTTATATTAAGGCGCTGACAAGACCCAATTGACCAAAATAGGCTTCGCTTAAGAAAAAAAATTGCCAAATCTGTATAGTTTGTGGTAGCGGAAAAAATATATGTTAATTTTGAACATATTTCCCAGAACCTGGTTGTTACCAAAACACGTTTTGAAAACAAAATCTCGATACAAACTAACGTTAAACTAACCTCTTACTTTGAGTTCTAATCCAAAATATCTGTATCAAATATGAACATACATTACTTATTTAATTAATAACTAGAGCGTCTTATTTGAATGCAGAACTTGGTTGTTTTTTATTTTCGATTACTCAACTCAATTTTGAGTAAATAGATAATTTCTTCATATTTTGCAATAAATTACAAGCGTTGTGTCATCGCGCTTCTCTTTATTTTCTATGGAATTTGACAGTGACCGCGGTTTAGGTGTTGTCAGTGTCTTAACTATGAGTTCAGGTTTCCTTACGGTGTATTCCTTCACCGGTGACAGTAATCTCCAAGATAAACTCTGAAAGTACATAATAAGAAATAATTCACATGGCCCTCCAAACTTAACTTTCGAAAAATGTGTGGTTAAGACGCTGACAACACCTAAACCGCGGTCACTGTCAGACTGCATAGAAAAGAAAAAGAAGCGCGATGACACAACGCTTGTAATTTATTGCAAAATATGAAGCAATTATCTATTTACTCAAAATTGAGTTGAGTAATCGAAAATAAAAAACAACCAAGTTCTGCATTCAAATAAGACATTCTTGTTATTCATTAAATACGTAACGTATGTTGATATTTAATACAGATATTTTGGATTAGAACTCAAGGTAAGAGTTTAGTTTACGTTAGTTTTTATCGAGATGTTTTTTTTTTTGAAAACGTTTTTTGGTAACAACTAAGTTCTTGGAAATATGTTCGAAATTAACTTATATATTTTCCGCTGCCATAAACTATACAGATTTGGCATTTTTTTCTTAAGAGAAGCCTATTTTGGTCAATTGGGTTTTGTCAGCGCCTTAATGTGAAGGTTCTCGGTTCAGGTGTGTACTTCGCGTTTATTAAATAAGGGGGTTAGAGGTTGAAGGTGGCGCAAATGTTATTTTTGACCGAATTCGGTAGCAGTCCTAATTGGGTCCATAGACGGTCAAAATTGCTAGACAAGATTGTGGTTTTTTCGTGCTTATCAAGCAATTTTTACTGTCTAGGGACCCAATTAGGACTGCGACCGAATTCGGTCGTAGAGCGATCGCTATCTATGTATGTCGAGACTACAGCCCCAGTAATGGTTTTATTTTCTCTCGTGTCGCCACGAAATATACGATACTGGTTAATTAGGTTAAAAAAACATTCGTTGTTTTAATTAAATTGGCGTTGATAAGTAATGAAGCCATTTTTATAAAGATATACAATACGAGCCATGTTTGGGCCCAATTACTTAAGACGCTGACAACACCTAAACCTCGGTCACTGTCAAATTCCATAGAAAAGAAAGAGAAGCGCGATGACACAACGCTTGTTATTTATTGCAAAATATGAAGTAATTATCTATTTACTCAAAATTGAGTTGAGTAATCGAAAATAAAAAACAACCAAGTTCTGCATTCAAATAAGACGTTCTTGTTATTAATTAAATACGTAACGTATGTTGATATTTGATACAGATATTTTGGATTAGAACTCAGAAGTAAGAGGTTAGTTTAACGTTAGTTTGTATCGAGATTTTGTTTTCAAAACGTGTTTTGTTAACAACCAAGTTCTGGGAAATATGTTCAATACTGACATATTAATTATATTTTTTCCACTACCACAAACTATACAGATTTGCCATTTTTTTTTCTTAGCGATGCCTATTTTGGTTTATTGGGTCTTGTCAGCGCCTTAAACAGCAGAGTGTATTCACGATTTATACGATTTAGATCTGCAGTAGTAATTGCGTAACACTATCAGTAGCTATGATTTTAATTTTGTCAGTTGAACAACATTCATTGCTTTATTTACGTGGTTGAGCAGACAAATTTTTCGAACATAAGAAGCAATGAATTAGCAATATACTTCAAAATCATTCAGATTGTTATTGATAGTGTGTAACGTAGTTGGTGCTATTCTAAAATGTACATAAAAATTGTCTTTGTTCCCCTATAAAAAAAATATTCACTAACTCTTAACTAATGTCGTGATTCCGGTGGTCCCAGATGAAATCGTAAACTACGCCTAAAATCAGCTGTATGCTCTCGGGCTCGCCACACTTACCTTCTTGAAGTCCCCGAACAGGCAGTTGGCATGCTTAGTTTTAAAGATGTTTTGGTTTAGAGTGGACCCAACTCAATAATAACTTATTTTGTAGACTTGATTTTTAAACATTCAAGTTTATTTGCAGTTTTTCCTCATGAATTGACGAAGAAATGTCACCATTTGCTTTGCAAATCAATAAGACGTTACCGAAGAATGGTCTCCTTGGAAAGCCATCTGCAAAACATAGGGAGTTAATTTCTTCGACTGTTTTTTTAAATTCCTATAGTGTTTGTTTACTTTTTGAATTTCATGTTCTTATTTTAAATATAAGTTTTTCATAAATAGTCTGTGTAAAAGTTTATTGGTTTGAAATAAGTCATAATAATAATAATAAATAAAAAAATAAAAATAATAATAAGGAATAATAAATAATAATGCAAAATTATGGCTGTTAAGCCTGTCTTTCCAAACAGAGATTACTTGCGTGGCGAAGAATTTGTACGATGTCAACCAATAGGATCGTTTAATTTCCATAGCTTACTTCCAATTATGTTGTATTTAGTTTTCAATTCATTTGGGTCCAACCTCATAAGCGACGTAATTTTTTTCACCACATTAGTTAAGGGTTATAAACTTATAATATTATAAATATAATATCTGAGCGACGTCATTTCATTCTGAACTAAACTTATTATTTCTAAATGAACACTACATAACCGAGATTTAAGTAGGTTTGTATTTTCATTTCATCATTATCCTTGTCCCTTCAGGAAATAATTGCATTAAAATGGGTACTTACTGTTTTCCTGTACCCATTAACTTGATACTGGGCTATTGTGATGGAATAATAGTGGGATAAAACGTTTGACATTGAAAGACTTATAAAAGTTATTTACATGGCCAATTTGTTCACGATTGCCATTAGAAACAGTTTGTTTCGTGCTTTTCATTCTAATAATTTCATTTTTAAGTTTCAAACTCCATTTTCAGCCTCAAAGATGCGACAAAAATATTACCTATCTGCGTATGTGCCACTGCAGTACAAACAAATTCCTTTCCATACATATAAGGTAGCCAAAGCGGTTATTCCTGCAGTTACCATAAAACAAGCATTCCTCTTCATAAATAAGGACTATACCTAAAAAGTTTTCCTCGAATCTTGTTATAATAACATCACGCCTTGTTTCCCCGAAGGCAGGGTTGGGCAGGTACTTATAGGTATACTATTGTAGTGTGAGACTATAGTACACCCACATTTCGCCAGTTATGGCGAATAGGGGGTAATGGGGGGCGAGCCTATTGCTATCAACCAGGCACAATTCCAGACTCCGAACTGCTACTGAGCAATTCCAGATAGAAAAATCTAATAACACTTTGCACGACCTGGGAATCGAACCCAGGACCTCGTGCTAAGCAGTAGCGCTTGCGACCACTCGACCAACAAAACAACACTATAAAATATTGCAAAATACACCTCAACGACCAGATTTTTATGCTCAATATCCGGGAGCTGTGTTTATAGAGTAATTTGTGGTCTTACTCCGTCTAATATTATCAGATCATCCACTTTTTTAAGCGTCATTGATTTTGCACTCTTGCTTTTAATTTGGATATATTTGAGGGGCTTGTGGCTAAGTAATAACAGCCGCACGGGTCGATCGATCAGGTTAAGCTACGCTTACCGCGGTTGGTCCGTGGATGGGTGACCATCTTTACATACCAAGACCCCTCCGTGCCTCGGAAAGAACGTTAAGCCGTTGGTCCCGGCTGTCATTATATGAATACTGGTATTCAGCTGTATTCGTTAAGACTGGAAGCCGACCCCAACATAGTTGGGAAAAGGCTGGGCAGATGATGATGATGTGTTGATATTTGCATTTCTACGCGCTTTGGGAGGTCACTCGTTTGTCTTGTAGCTTTGTAGAATACCTAAAAGAATAAAGACCTGAAATTATCGTGGACGAGGCGTATCAGCTAACAATTTCAAACCAAACTAAGCAAATGCAAATGTACCCATAACAACTCGTTTTGGCAAAAGCAACTATAACGTGACCGTTACAATTTCTATGAGTGGCACGAATGTTAGAAGTCATTAAAATATGAACCAAATTTTTGATTTAACACTTCGACAGCCAATTACGTAGCCACCACGCGATGCCGCTCATTCCACAGGACGCCGACCACGTACGGAATACGTGATCAACTTTCATATAGTTTAGATCAGGTATGGGCAACCTTTGAAATGTTGAGGGCCAAACTTTAGCGTGCAAATACGTTCGCGGGCCGCGTTTAAAAGTAGGTAAGTAATTAGTGCATTTTTAAGTAGTGATCTTATTTTTTGCGATAGATGTTAGACATAAAATAATACGACAATGTTATTATAGTACAATTTGTTAAAATAAAAAAAATAAATATAAAAAAAATGGTACATTATAATTAAATCGTTAAATTTGCAATTGTTACAAACTACGATAGTTAAATACACCGAAATCAATGAGACACTTGAGCTTGAATTTGGGAAACTAATCCATCGATATTTGGATTAATTCGACTGATACAAAGACGTAAAGAATTTTCCAAATTATCGTCAGTGAGTCTTGTACGATGTGTTGATTTATTAACTTTCATCAATGAAAAGAACTGTGCGCATTTATAAGTACTGCCAAACGCACAAATCAATCTTCTTGCGCATTTTCCGCAGCTTAGAAAATTCCTTAAAAAAAATACCTAGAAAGGTATTTTTTGTAGAAATCGCACAAGTCTACGTCTTAAAACTTGGTTTTTAGGAGTGAGTTTTCTTGAATCTCGATCAACTCCATTTGTAAGTGTATTGGAGCATTTTGTACATTACATTTTGTAGGAGTAGCAAATAAACTGAAACAGTCTTACATGTTTTTGAAGTCGCTAAATGTGTTCGAAAATTGTTCCGACTGGAACTTGAGTTCTTCAGCATATTGAGCATAAGCAATATTTTCATACGCAGAGATCGTGTTGAATGGTAACTATTACCAGACAGCATCTGTGACTCCCACAAGCGTAGTTTGATCTGAAACGCTTTCAAATGGCTGTACAAATCATTTACTAACTGTCCTTGTTTTTGAAGTTTCAAATTTAAATCATTCAAATAGCCTGTAAGATCGACCAGAAATGCTAAGTCACATATCCATTTTGGGTCACTTAATTCAGATAGTGGTTTATCTTTTATTTTCATAAAGTCTGCTATCTCATTTCTAAGCTCGTAAAACCGTTTCAACATTTTTCCTTTACTCGGCCATCTGACTTCACAATAATATGTTACGTCGTTATATTCAGCTGATATTTCATCCAAAAACGCCTTGAACTGACGATGGTTAAGACCTCGGGATCGAATAAAGTTGATGGTTTTTACTACCACATTCATAACATTCTGGAGTCGAATGGACTTAGAACACAAGTTCTGTTGGTGGATAATGCAATGAAGGACTCTCAAATCATCATTTTGCACATTTAATTCTGTTGCTTTTTCATTCAAAATTCCGATGAAACCTTTACGTAAGCCGACCATAGAAGGTGCACCATCAGTGCATACTTCAATTAAATTTGACCATGGCAAGCCAAAACTTGTGAATACCTTTTGATATTCAATAAAAATATCCTCTCCTGTAATGGTTCCTTTAAGCGGCTGTAAAGCAAGCAATTCCTCAGTAACAGTGAACTCCTTATCAACACCTCGAATAAATATAGCCAGTTGAGCTGTGTCAGACAAATCGGTGCTCTCGTCTAATGCTATGGAAAATGATTCAAAACCAGCCATACGGTCAGTCAATGTTGTTTTTATATCATTAGCCATCATTTCTATACGTCGAACAACAGTTCGTCTTGACAAACTATTTTTTTCAAATTCATTTCATTCATAAAACTAGCTTTCACAACATTATCAAGTTGTGTTCTTTGTTTATGAAACATTTGTTGCTGTTTTTCCAAATTTGCGGTAAGCTTCTGGATTTTGTCTGTTCTTAATTGTCCTGTCAGTGAGTGCAGCGTAGCATGCTTAGTTGAGTAATGCCTCTTTATATTGAATTCTTTCATTACTGAAATGGATTCATTACACAGCAAACAAATAGGCTTACCATTGTGCAAGATAAAAAAGAATTCTTCAGTCCATTTTTCTTGAAACTGGCGACCCTCTGTATCTACTTTTCGTTTCTTTCCACCAGACATCATTGTTGTTTACTTTTCGTTCAATAAACTTAATAACAAACTATAGTTAGTAACCACTCAAGATGCACACAAAGTCACAAAGCATGTTGACGGCTCGCTAGGATATCGCTTGTCCAAGTTATCACCTCGGTAGCTCAAATAGAACAACTAACGTTCGGGCCAGCCACCCACTGATATAGGCAAAATGAAGGAATAATCTGGAATAAACTAGTTTAGAATAATTGAGAAGCAATAAATCTTTTGATGTGTCGCCCATGAGGCGGCAAACCTCAAAGAATTTGATCGAGCAAGCCGAGTGGCGGCGATTCCAAAGAGTGAGGCGGCAAACATCAAAGGATTTGATGTTTGGCGCCTCACTGTCACTCCCGTGAATATAAGTACCTAATGTAAAAATTTTTAAATTGGGTTTTTTCTAAATGTCTCGCGGGCCGGATAATATCTTATAGCGGGCCGGATCCGGCCTGCGGGCCGGTTGTTGCCCATATATGCTTTAGATAATACATAACGGAAATAAAAAAATATGCATATAGCACTTACAGTTTTTTTTTTAAATCTTACAATATCTTAAAAAATGCCCGGCTTACCAGGGAATGCATGCTAAAAACCGGCCGGCTGTCAAAGTTAATCTATACAAATAAATAAAATTGAAGTGTCTGTTTGAAATGTCAAAATAACAGCTTTTAACTAAATGCATAATAATATGAAAGTTTAAACGGTACTTATAACAAAATATCAATTTAAAAAAAATAGTATGTCTGTTTCTTCCGGCTAATCTCCGAAACGTCTCGACCGATTTTGACGGGACTTTAACTGGCAGGTAGCTGATGTTAAAAGCTTTTTCTAAAATAAAAGTAGCCTAAGTTACTCCCAAAACTTAGGCTACTTTTATTTTAGAAAAAGCCATGCTGGCGAAGTTGCGGGTAGCAGCTATTTGTATGTATGTCATGAAAACTAACTTGGGAAAAAAATAAGGAGGTTTACACCCAACAGTGGATGCAACAACAACGCTGCTCAAAACGATGTTGATGATGCCAAATTCGTACTATCAAGAGTGTTGCCATATTTTGCCTCCAGTACATTGAGATTGTAACACTTAACCATCTCTTTGTAATAGCAAGACTACCTCCCTCACCCGAACAAGCAAGTGTGCAACTGTTGCACATATGATGTGATAAAAGGCTTGTATAAATGTCACTCCGAATCTAGTACGTCAATAGTGGGCGTCTGAACAGTGTAACTAAGTATAGCGATACGTAACGGATAGCTATTTGCTACCTTGCATATGAGCTGCGCTGAAAACGTGCTTCACTGGACACGTGCTCCGTGTAGTGTGTCTGCTTTAACGATTATTGTCTTATGGATGTCAGATATCGACCTGACTACTTCTTACTGACTGGTCTTTTTGGCGCTCAGGTGTCGTTGACAGGGGGCGCTGTTGGTAAATAAACATTTGTGAAATTTATTGAAAAACAAGATGGTGTCGTCAGTTTTGATTTTAGCCACGCGTCAAAACAACCCTTTTTTTTGGGTGGGAAATTATCAAATAACTTCTCCCGGTCTGGGCGGAGCGGGAGGGTGTGTCAGACTCTTACTGACTAAAACCCACCCATGTTCCTTCCGTTGCCTGTGTTGCCAGGGGTCTCGGTATCCCCTCTGGACTTTCCCACGACCCCGGCAGGCATCGGCCCTAGTGGACCTCTCCCTACCCTTGTGGTGTCGACATCTCTTTGAAGCGCGCGTGGAACACAACGCGCCGTCGACCCGGGCCTGGTCCTTTCCGGACGTGGAGCAAGCCCGCGCCTACGGTTGCTTGAAATCCGCCCGGGATTCTCGACGCCCAGGGCGTCTCCTGCGGCGGCTAGGGGCGAGAGGGCGCAAAATACGCCTTTCCCTCAACCGTGTCAAAACATCCCTGTAGCGCTATTAACCTTATTCTATTGTTAAATTTTCATGCAGTACAACCAAAAAATTACGTATGTATAATGAGGCCCGTCGAATAAGGTTGAATTATATAAAACATGTATCTAGTTATGACGACACTTCACTACGTAGATTATCTAAAAACATATCCCGCTTAAATTTTATGTTATGTAAACTATTTCGCCTCTTATGATATGAATTACTCAGCGACACATAGTATCTCGCATTATATCAAATATTATAATGCCAACATTAGGACAGAAACAGACACGCTACTTCACATAATTCATTTCTCTCTGAATTATTAGCAAAACGCTAAACATATTCACATCTATAGACGCCTGCGCTCAACTAATAACTCCCCAAATGATTTACGATGCAACAACTCATTTATCATGTCCGTACGTCTGTAAGATGCTTAGTAGGATTGTACGTTACATTCACGTGACGTCATATGGGTTGATAATGCTGAAGGATTTACGGTTGTAAGCGGGGTATAATTTTAGTTAATTGTTGATTCGGTCGTTAGTCTAATCTGGAAGTCTGACAACCTGGTTGACCTATGGTTTTGGTAATGGAAGAAACGCTTCATATATAAGTGTTGAGCTGTATTTAGATTTAGGTACTTCTTCGTCATGTCGATGGTTCCATTTATCTGTTTTAAATAAGCTTCGACCAGAATTCGGCCACTTCGACAGCGTTATCGTTGGTCTCGCAAAGGTCTTTCATAATGCAGGTGGTTTTGCATCTGAGCACGACTAGAGATCGGCGGAGCATCGTTTGCGAAGTGTGGCTCATCGGAGTACCTCACCTGATTACCTGGTTTACTGGTACCTGACCCTGGGTAGCTGGGGTAGCCTAACTGGTAAGGCTGGTTAGTTACTGGTTAGGAACTGATGAGTAACCATAAGGCTAGCCTGATGTGATTATCGACAAAGGTTTCCAAGAGACATAAGAACATGCTTGGATGATAAATTTATAACGAACATAGGCTTCCTGCTAATGATAGAATCTGAAACACATATGTCTGTAGAAAACTGCATTTCGTTATTGACAAAATATGTGTTACAATAGGCACACGAGTTACCCACGTCACGTTAGACTTTGTTGGCATACCAAAAATAACTGAAATGCTACATAATTAACTATGCACAGAGTCGTACATCACTGTTGTTCTGTACTAGCTTGGCGCGTCATAAGTCACGTGAGCTTGTTGGTAGTGCTGAAAGATACAATTGTTACGTGTCTGTGTTTATCTTTTGTCTAGATGGTTTATTTCCTAAAGTACTTTGGTTTGTGGGGTATTCCTCGCCTGGGCTGAGGCCAGCAGAAATTGGAAGTAGGTACCTATAGAATTATGTATGTTAGCCAGAAAATCAACGGCATGCCTGATAGAAAGTGGTTAGCGCCACTTTGGCATATCCCACCGTGGTACACGGTGGGATATGCCATAGGTGTTTCCAACCATAGAGATTTGAAATGTTCCGTGCCGATAATTTCACTGGCATCTGGTTTATACCTATAAAACAGAAAAATACAATATAAAACAGCAATGCAAATGCCGGCTGAAATATAATGGTTGTATTTTTCCGGGTGGTAGTTCCCTTTCACGAGGAGCCCTTTTATTATTATTATTCATTTATTTCAGATTTACAAATACATCCATAAATTTGTTAGTAACCCAAAAATGCTTATAAGAAACTAATTTTAGTAATGATAAGACAAGACACTTAAAAAAAAACAATACAAACATAACTCTAACGGAAACACCTATACCCATGGGCGTGTTTACTTGACTGCGTGCAGTCGTATTCAGTGCGCGAGCATCGGAGAATCCCACCTGTCCGACAATACACACAGGATACTTTTGCTTAATGCAAATTATTTTGCATACTATTGTACAGAATCAAGATTTTCTAACTCAATAGAGAGCTGTGCTGCTGGGGAGTTTGTTTCGCCACTTTTTCTTCCCAGTTAAAGCACTAGGAAGTGGTGAAGGGTGGACGTTTTGGGGGACTGTCTTATGTAATTTTGATGCTCGAAAAGTGCTGATTCTCAGCCTAGTTTGGACAAATGACTTTGATTTTGATTTAATGTAGGTAATAGAAGTCTCATATTCTAACATACTGGACATCTTAATTTTTGTTTTGAGAAACCTTATCGTACTTCGTCGATTCGCCCCCTTTTACATGGGACTTAAAACATATCTGGCGAAATGTGGGTGTACTATAAGTACCTACACCTCTGCCCTCCCCTTCGGAGAAGCAAGGCGTGATGTTATGTAAGTGTGATTGTACAGTTAGTTTATTTACTTGCTTAACATTCGTTCAAGGTTTTTAAGAGCTGTTTCTTATGATATTATCCCCCAGAATCACTGTGTTCGAACTGGGAACAAATCACGCGGTCCCTTTCACTGATCATCCGTGTGACAGGTGCAAGATGATCGCTGCCCAATAAGTCGCTTAGTCACAATTATCGCGATACGCCCGACCTGGCTCCCTGCCAAATACCTGAACGTACAGGATGTTTGGATAGAGTACAGTTTTCTTACGTTTATTGAAGCTTTTTGTTGTGAGTCGTATATAGATTTTGTTTGGAAGAATCCGAGTCAAAGGGACAGATGGTTCTGGTTTTTCTTAAAATTTGTCTGTTGTAATAGCTGGTCCCAGAATTGCATTTTTTCAATGTATTTTCGTAGTTTTAAGTTTGTTACACGTAGTACCTACTATTAAATTGTATTCCTTATTGAACGTTACTTTCGTCAGATTAAACGATAATTTATATGAAAAAGACATGTTGCGCCGACCCCAAATAATTGGGATGAGGGAGGGTTGTGACTGGAGTGACTGATGATAATGATGAAAAGAGAATTTACGTTGTAAAAAAAACTTAAAAGGAATCATATTACAGTGTCTCTTCTCCTTCCCCTAGGGCTTATTCACATGGCGTTTTTATACGCGCATTGTAAGCTTGAAAACGCAGTGCAGGTCGTATTGGTATCGAAAAAAAAACACGTGAAGCGCGATACATACGCTACTTACAGCGCGTTGGCACCGCGTAAAAAAACAAGGAACAAGGAGGTTACAGATCTGTTATTACATGGCACAACAACATCCCTTCCTTGCAGCTGGTAAAGCCAACCCACTTCCCGTCATTCTACTTGGGCCAGGAAGTCAAGACTTCCTTATTTTAACTTTACATCTTTTTCTTTACTTGTCGGAGGAAAACGGATATTTGTTAGGTTCTATACTGATGAGTAGCTATGCATTAGGCATGCACTTGTATAGTTGATCTTTTTCAGACCTCATTGAGGCAGCTTAATCAAATGAACCCCGCGTTTTTAAATGTGCCATAAAAAGTTTTCTGCGTTATCCTTTCGCCGGCTATGGAGCCGTTACGCGGCGTTTGACAAAGGGATAAGTTTTTGACCAGGATTGACGATCAGAATCAGAGCTCCAAAACTTAAGTTACATAATGAATGTTATCAATTAACAATACACTGCTTATCCGATCAGTTTATAAACTTTGGTATCCTACTGTATCGAGCGCGCACTATGATTTATGCCAGCAACAACTGCCTGTGTAGTCCAGCGCACGACCTAAAAACTTCGCGTCGCTGCCGGTGTCGTAGCGAACTCGTGTCGTTACGCTCGCTTTAATAGCTGTTTCGCGGTTTACTCCGCACAAAACAGATGGCTTGTCACCGAAGGAAATCGTGCAAGTAATAATTGGTATGTTGGAGTATCGTCAAGACAAAAGGAAGAGTAAGAAATGACTGTCTCTTTTCCACCACTCGGTGTTTTAATACAGTTGAAAGATTATACCAACATGATGGGTAATGGCTTTTTTTTTCTGCTAACATGTATAACCCTTTCACAGTTATCATCTCATGTTAGCATCTTTATTGGCGTTTAAATAGGGTTGCTGCTGTCACAGGTAGAATAATTGTGAAAACACTGTACCAATCATATTGAGTACTTAGATTACCGAGATCAAGCAGATCCAGTAAACGATTGCTGAATAATTATGAGAAAGATTGATGGTCATTGTCAAAAATTATTCATGTAACGTACTTGGAGATTATATCAATTTGGAGATCCATGATCATATTAAACTTCCACTTTGTCACTAGAATTAATTGATGATCAAACTCCAAAAAAAATGTTGTCTAATAGTAAAAATAATGTTCTTTCCGCTATCAAGAGACCATCAACTTAGCATGTTGTAGTCCAACTGGACATAGGCATTTTCGCAATTGACATCACGTTATTAAATTAGAAATGTCTTTAGTGAACTAATCACCAACTCCACCAACCCGCACTGGGCCCGCGTGGTGGATTAAGCTGGGGCTTAATCCACCACGCAGGCCCAGTGCGGGTTCACAGGCCTCCTCTGTGACAGGGAGTGGGCTCCCAGGATGTCACAGAAAAGGCCTGTCCCAGCAGTGGGAACATTATAGGCTGATTATTATGTGTTTAGTCTGTTTTTTAATAATTAAAAGTTTCCTAACATCACTTTTATAACGTTCCAGGTGTTCGTGATAAAGGAAGGAGTGCAATACAGGATAAGGATTGACTTTATCGTACAAAGGGAGATCGTGCACGGACTCAAATACGTGCAGAAGACATACCGGCTTGGAGTGCCAGGTAAAGTGTCCTGAATATTACTCTCTGTAAGAAAATGTAGGGATAGCTGGATGCAGTGGATAAATACCCTGGGGCCTACTCTAGGGGTTCTCAATGAATTCAGGCTTTTTGCGTCAGGACGCATTAGAGCGAAAAGCCTGGGGGCCATGTTGACTAATTCACAAACGATGCAATGGTCTCACCATTGTGAGTTTTTGACATTTTTTTTAAATGAAAAATCTATTAATAACTTATAATGGGAACTTGCAATGTTTGTAAATGAGTCGACTTGGCCCCCTGGCTAAATTAATTCAACTGTCTGTCCAAGGTATGGTTAAACTCGATGAATGGCAGACAGATCCCCCTATACCAGTAAATCCTAGTTTATCTAAAGGCAACTGATGATTATTATGATGATATTATGGTTTATCTAAAGGCAACTGATGATTGTTGTTATTTGATTCACTCTAAATCATATATATTGTGAATCTTACCACACATAAATAAATTCTATAATCTCCAAGATAATGTTTTGTTAGTTCAGAACGTATTTTGAACCAGCTTGGTATTTTATGAAACAAGTCGAGATTTATTGCATTAACTGCGGATTTACTAAATCATGTTTTAGGATTTTCTGGAATATCTTAAGATTTGCAATCAGAGTTTAACAACTCGGATATTTCAATGATTTTAAAATAGTGGCTGTATTTTAGAGCAATGTCCAAGTATTAATATCGATTGAAAACTAAATGTGAGACTAGATACTTATTCCAACACTCTTGGACTCATAATATAGGTAACATCTTTCTAGAATACGGCCCTAGAAAGCGTTCTAATATAATATCTGTTTCAAAAGTATCCGATATAAGTGTAAACAAACCCTATTAAGACTCTTACAAACAAGCGCGACACGCGACGCGACACAAAGGCACCGCTTGTAGAGCTACACGCGGTGCCTTTCTGTAGCGTCGCGTGTCGCGCCTGTTTGAAGGAGCCTTTAAGGTTAAAATCTTACGCAACCAATCACTCACTAAAGGGAATTAGTAATACCTACATTCATCCGTAGAAGGTTACAACTTTATAACTTACCACACTTTCCAACAATTATTATTTGAATAACATTATTAAATTGTGATTGAAGAATCAGTGAAGAAAATTGTATTAATTAAATTAACTTCAATTTTCAAATGAAAAACATCTTAAAGTTGATTTAAAATAAGAATTTCGTGTTTAAGTATTCAAATAACCAAATAAAAGCTATCAATTTGTACGTTTTGTACACTACGAATTAGCTTCGATTTGTTTACATTTTCATAAGATAGTTTTGGAACAGACCATAAATTTATTCACACTTTTACCTCTATCTGATTGCACCTTGTATTTTTTCACGCGCCCTCCTCAGTGCCCGGTACGTATCCGATTTTTATTCAAACTGCATCGATGATGATTGTTCATTCAATGTCGTTATGTATTGTATTCAATATCGTGACTCAATGTGGTGGCATTTTAATATAGTCTTGTTCCTGATTGATTGTATCTTGTGACGTCTGATGGCTGTTTACAATGAGACAGTATTGTCGGGCTTTAAAAGCTGCGGTTTTATTTTCCACTGCTTTGGAAGCCTGATCAAGTCTGAGCACTTTAAGTCTAGCTATCAAATATTATGTTAGGCCCTGTAAATTATATAAAAACCAGTCGTAATAGTTTGTATGGGATTTTACAATTAGAGCTAAGATTGAATAGAATACTCTTTATTATACATAATAAAGAGTATTGTATTCTATCTTACCTCTATCTATTATCTTGGGTTATCTTGGTGTACACACCATAAACATAAAGATAAAAATAAGATAAAGTTATGTAATGATTGTGAGTGAGAGGGGCTTGTGGCTAAGTAATAACAGCCGCACGGGTCGATCGATCAGGTTTAGCTACGCTTGCAGCGGTCCGTGGATGAGTGACGGTCGACTTGAGTCACTTTCATTCTCAGCGTGCGACTTAGCAAAATGCTTGAAATCTCACTAAGGTAGGTAAGTGCGATTTCTGCAGGAATTGTATATGATTTCCGTACAATGCGAGGTAAACGTAAACTGGAAATGTATAGCTTGATGTGTAGCCTTGTGTACTACATGTTAACAGAACCATGTTTTTACAAATCACGCCTAGCCTTTTCCCAACTGGACCCTAACGCAGGCTTGCAGTCTAACCGGACGGACCTGAATGCCAATATTTTACAGGGAGCGACTGTCTAACTGACCTCCACAACCCAGTTACCGGGTAACACGATACCCCTTGTTACGACTAGTTGTTAGACTTTCGGGCTTCTGACGACCCGTAACAACTGTTAAAGATCTACAAATGACAGCCGGGACCAACGGCTTAACGTGCTTTCCGAGGCACAGAGGGTATCTGGTCTTGGTATGTAAAGATGGTTACCCATCCACGGACCAACCGCGGCAAGCGTAGCTTAACCTGGTCGATCGACCCGTGCGGCTGTTATTACTTAGCCACAAGCCCCCCCATTTGAAAACTATCAAAACAAACCTAAAACAATGCCTTTTAATTTTAATACTTAAGATATACCTACGTAAAAGATATATGTTTTTATACCGTGTTTTTCCTTTTTCGATAACCTGTTTATGCTTTGCGAAATTTATTGGTGTAACTCCCGGCTTTCACAAACCTCAGTCAAGTGATTTCATTTAACATGAAGTTCAACAGCTATGTATTTTACTGTTGATAGATTTCAGAAACCGGAATGATACCTATGCTTTACAGTTGAACACCATCAAACTATAACACCTCTTTCTCATTTACAGTTGACAAAATGACCCACATGGTTGGGTCGTACCCGCCAAAAACCGAGATCCAGTCGTACACGACGCCTCCCGAAGATGCGCCCTCAGGAATGGTCGCCCGAGGTTCGTACTCCGTCAACAGCCTCTTTACTGACGACGACAAGAACGTACATCTCCAATGGGAATGGTGCTTTGACATCAAAAAGGATTGGAAGGACTAAGCTTGGCTGTTTTATTTTTATGAAAAGACCGACTGGGTTGGGCTCTGTTCTTAGATTACTCTGTGCCATAAATATCGGTTAGAATATGCGCTCTGGTACTGTGGAGAATCATACGTAAATCTTATAGTAAATATATTTACATACGGCATTGCGACTGTTGTAATTAATGTATTAAATTTTAATGAATTTCGATTTTATTTCTGTCGTGTGCTCGTAAATCCAATATGGCGGATCAAATTCGGCGGGAAAACTAGTGATGTGAATGTGACTAGTACTTTAAATGTCTTTGTCGATAAAATTAGGTTTTCTTTCACTCAAATGCCAGGAGCATTTAAAAAAAATAAAAAATGATTGGATGATATTTTAAAACGCACAGTAATTGTTTATGCAGTGGTCTTCACGAGCCTGATCCAGTTGTAAGTGTCGATAATGGTGGCTGACTGAGAAAACCTATTGACAAATTAGTGTAAACGCTTCGTCAAACAGAAATCAGGAGTGCGATAGAAAATTCGAGAATCTTAAGGTGATATTGAATAGTTGGTAATATCTCACACTAACGATATTTTGATGTTAAATTGATACTATCACGACGCGATACTATAGAAGTATATTTTCATACTTTTTCATACAAATAAATTGAATGTACAAATATATCGCATCTTAAACATGAACTGTGTGTGACATGAACTTTCAAGCGTAGAAAATGTCTTTAGAACGCTGATCAAATAAAACTTTTTGTAAAGGCATTTTTCAATCGTAGTCCTCGCAACTCTTTGACGAAGCCGAGTCATTAGTAATACCTACCTATACATAACAAAATATGTGATTGTATAATCATGGTGATTTTATTTCCTAATGTATGTACTTTTCAGACAGACTTGTGCTAAAGTTAGCTATCCAGTGATAATAGAAAATTTAATAACAGACCTTGATAATAATTAAACCAGTTTTAGATATACTTACCGATTTGTAACTTAAAAATAAAATAGAATTTCATATTATTAACTGTATAATACACGGTCACAGGATGGTTTATCAATTTAAATTTTTTCACGACTAAAAGTTGTCTCGCTTTCTTGATGTAAGTAAACTTTCAACGCGTTTAAAAAAAAAAACTACCTAAAAAGGTAGATTTTTTTTTCGACTATTCTAAAGTATCAACCATAACCATCTTGGCATAGGTAATATTTTTTCACGACTCACTTTTGGTATTAGTATTCATACATTTTCCTTGATAAACCAGTGTTGCCAGTAAATACAGTTACTATTTATAAGTGATGAGTAGAATATGAAACGAAAAAAAAAATGCAATGTATTTCCTTAGTTTGTCATATACTTCCTTATTACAAATTAAAAGATGTAGCAATATTATTATTTAGATTGTAATTAGCTTATTATTTTAGTTATGGTCAATGCAATTCGTCTTGGTAACTGGCGATTACCCAGTAACGTAGGTCAGTTCACTGTCAACCTCTCGTCGGCACTGTATGCTTACACCGGCATTCCTGAGAGCATTTTTGGGCCAAGCTAACGATTTTGATGTCATTAGTTTCCGTAGATTATAAATACCGATAACTATAGATATTAAGACTCTATTCTGATTGAATAAATTGATATTCGCGCAGTATTATCGATGTATAACAAAGTTTTGTATAAGGACATGATGTGTATGTCTGTCTCGTTTAATATTCTGTAAAGGGTTGTATGAAAACAATAATACTGCTCAGTGTTGCTATTAATAAAAAGGTCCGATTCCAAAATGTATCAATGTATACTTTTATTTTTATTTTAAATAAAATTGAAAATTGTCTATGGTGTATTTTATTTTATTGAAAACTACAAACAGATTGTAGTAATTGTCTAGTGTTATTATTTTTTGTATTTACACCACAGTGTCATAGAGTAATCAGAATAGGGTTGCCAAACTTTTAAATAGTTTATTGTCTCAATTTATCTTTTATACATTTCTTTTAATATAACCTTTAAATAAAATAAAGGCACAGTTCTATAGAAATTCATCATGTAAGTACCAAAATATAGTATTATAAAATATATAAGGGGTGCACCAATTCAAAGAAGAATCTATTTTTAATATTTCACATATTGCTTCCTATGAGCAGTGCCAGTGAAACCGTGGCAATAATATATTAAAAGAAAAGTATTATGTATGTTCCCCTAATAGAGTAAATTAGGCATAAGAAGTTTGAAATAAAGTACATTTTTATCAATTAAAAATCTGTCGGAGATTTGTTCCCTACATTGATTGAAGTAAAGATATGATTCCTGATTGAAATGATCCGACAATAATATGCTTTTAATCGGATTAGAATGGCTTGGAAAGCGGTCTTATTAATAAAAACTATACTGCCAGGTATAACTAAATGAATGTCGTTTAAAATTAGTACGGGCGTTAGAGATTTACAATATTATTGGTATGGCTTGTCGCATATATGTGACATCAGTGTATGTAGTTTATGTCGGTTAAGCTAGTGTTTCCTAGGAAAGCAGTTATGACATAGATACTGTGCGTTCACTATAACTTGACGCGTGACGCGATCGGTAGCACTGAATTTTACAGTTGTGTGTTTGGTAGTTCTTTCTGTCAATTGGTGTTTTGAACTATATTATTATTGGAACTAAGACTGCAAAATTCAGTGCTACCAATCGCGTCACAAGTCATGTTATAGTGAACGCACTATATTATAACGGCCTTCATGAAAATATGTCATTTGTACCAACATTTGACATTAAGGTGCAAAAAACGCTCCATATTTGGACAGCCGTTATTGTATGACATATTTATAGACGATATTTTTCTTCCCACGTTTTCTATCAACACATCTGAATTGTCGACGGCACCGTTGCCATAGAGAAAAATAGAATAGAATTGTGTGACCGTTTTCCGCTTTCTTAGGAAACTAAAGTTTTATACCCGATTGCTACGGCAAGGAATGGGCAGGAGAGCTGTAAACGGCATTTAAATATCGAACAAAGATATTGCTTAAGCGTGAAAAGATAGAGGGTGCTTCAGTATTAAAGCTGGGTGCTCTTCTAAAATTAAGGCTTCCTTTTATAAATTTTTAAAAATAATTATCCCCCTTTTTTAATATACTTACCTACATAGTTACTTTGCATTTTTATTGTCCAGTAGACGGACCCAATATTTTGTTGTATATTCTAAATAGATTTTGACCAGATATTGGGTCCAAAATTGTACCTACAGTAGTTCGTGCTATATTTTCTTAAGGATTTAATTTGTTACATTATTAGTAATGATTTTATTTCGATAGATGTGTAAAGGTGTTTACGCAATGTAATAGTTTGGCCAAAAATAAAGCTTATTTATTCAGTGATCGTTTTATTTTTTAAATAAGTTGTTACACATTCTAAACACGCAAAACACGCATACAACACATGAAACATTCTTTTTTTTCTATAGGTATAGGATAATAAAAAATATGTTTTTCGTTCGAGAGAAAATGAACAGTGTAATTTTCGTCTGAATTATTTCTCGTCCTTGGAGTTACCATAAACGCAAGACAGTATTACAAACATGTTCAAAGTTCAAAGGCTTAAATTAAAAAATAAACAATTTTCAATATTTAGATCAGAGTTCTGGATAGTGTACACACAACTCTCAGATATTTCAATCTTCTCTGATGGTACAAGGATTGGCTATAGAAACGCTAGGAAGCGGCAGTCCCGAGTGCCGCACGCCCTGCAAGCGAAAATAGCTCACGTTTATAAGGAGTTCTATGAATTAGTTTACCCTGTCTACTGCCAGATTGGAGTCGGCTTCTCCCAAATTGCGCCACAACACTCGGTCCTACGCATTCAGAATCTACAAATCAATATTTTGTAGTTTCAGATTAATTGAATTCGTTTTCTGGCACTCTGAATCAGTCTTATTTAAATTTATATCTTTGGTTTTTATCTACAAATGGCGCCTTAGGACTGAAAAAGGCGCCTCAGAAATTCCTAACCGATTGTGGGTCAGTGCAAAACGCCGAAGGACGTATACCTAATTCTATACACATTATAAATTAGTCGCTTTACGTGTCTGTCTGTATGTCTGACCGCGTTGTTCTACTAAACTGCGCAACGGAATTTGAAGCGGTTTTCACCTTCATTCCGGATGATTTATGTGTATAAACCTACATTTAGATCGTAGCAGGTAGCGTTCTGTATTTCTGCCTACCCCCATGGGAAGGAGGCGTGAGTTCATGTATGTAGTTATATTAAACTTACATATAATAAAGAAATCTCGATGTTTTGTCAAGTCGTAAAAAGCGCGCGAAGTAGGGGCTGGTCGCTAGCTAGACAAAGGCTGTTCCAATTCGAGGTTCCTATATTGGCAACACTAATTTTGACAGCTGTTAGTAATGGCGCGTGTTTCAAACGTCAAATGTTAGATTGTAACAATACATTTGCAAAATGAATCGCTTTACTGTTGCTCAACGCGTTAGAATTGTTTAGTTGTGCTTGCGTTAGATGTTTTGTGTGAAACGTTCAGAGGTCACATCACGTTACGCAGACGTCAACTGGCCGCCAAAATCGTGCGATTTAATGCCGTTGGATTTTTTGTGGGGTTTTCTTAAGTCTCGTATATACCAACAAACCTGCAACGTTGGGGCACCTAAAAACTAACATCCGCCATGTTATTGCCGAGATAACCCACGAATTTTGCGAAAGAGTAATCGAAAATTACTTTGAAAGAATCAACTGCTGCAGAAGGTCTAGTGGCGGCATAATTAACGAATAACTAAATATTTTTATTTTTAAATAAAAATTAGAACACTCGAATTAGATGACCCTTTATAAGGCCTTAGGCGTCTTGCACTGACCCACAGTCGATTGGCTTTTGGATTTATTTCTTTACTAACTTTAACTGGTAATATCGTAAATTTTAGCTCAATATCTCATCTAAGTTAACATCGTACACTCGACTGTTGGGCAGCTGTGCCTGCGATAGAACATCTTTCCGCAGAGCCATCACCACGGAAAGATCTGTCTTCTTAGAGGGACAGAAGGCTGTCAGACGAGTCGGCACATAGGCTAAGTTCAGGAGTTTCAGAGGCATTGCTAGGGCCATGCATCCTTGTTCTGAAAAGAAAGGAAATAATACATCATCATTCATCATCATTTCAGCCGAAAGACGTCCACTGCTGGATATAGGCCTCCCCCAAGCACCACCACTTCGGTTTTATGCTTCCCGCATCCAGCGGATTCCTGTGGCCTCACAAGGTCATCGGTCCACCTTGTAGGAGGCCTTCCAACACTACGATTTCCGGTACGCGGTCGCCACTCCAGAACCTTTCGGCCCCATCGGCCATCTGTTCTGCTAGCATTGTGCCCTGCCCACTGCCACTTAAGTTTGGCAATTCTTCGGGCTATGTCGGTAATAATACATACTTATTAATAAAAAAATTCCGATCTAATTTCAGTCACGGTGGCCAATCTCGACGGTGACTAGCCAAGTAGGGGAGACCGAGGACTCTATGCATGTTTTGGATACAAATGGCTAGTTTCTATCCTCTATAGCAGTGTTTCCCAGACATTGTTCGGCCATGGCCCGGTAATTTCGTGACCCACTCAATCATTTTAATCCCCTCGCTGGTTACTTGTATATAATTATGTATTACACTAGAATTATTCCGACTGCTGACAGAATAATATTTCCACCTGAGCAGAATCAAAAATTTTGTTATAATTAAAATGAGACAATTGATTTTCTATTGTTTTACACCGAATCGGTGTCGCGCGGGGCTTAAAGAGAGGAGGCCCGTCGTGCCCCAGCAGTGGGAACATTAAAGGCTGGTTATGTATGTATGTATGACTGAACAGAGTAGGTCAGTACCTACTCTGTTCAGTCATACATACATACATACAAAGTCATAGATACAGTTATTTAGCGGCGGAGCTGACTGGGGCAAAAACATGAGTGAATTCACAAGTTATATGTCTATCACATTAGCGGGTTTGGAGTCTATTTTATTTATTAGACCTCTGTTTAAAACTTGCGGAGGCGGATGCGGAGGTACGATCTCTTGCGGAAGTTCCGCATTTGCGGAGGCGTAGTTCCGTTACAACCCCAATTGCAATTACATGCAATTTTTCGTGCATGCAATGAGTCTCGTCTAGTTTGAAAGAGTACATTATCAGTGTTACCAGCTTTTGTCTTTACTGTAATCTGCTGTGCACATCAAATATCTAACTAAGAAAAAAGCTGGGTGAAAAACAATTCTCTAATCTTGAAAAATTCTTGCAAATTTAAGTTGGTTGACTCGTTAACTTGTAAAGGCTACTTAGGTGTGATAGTTTTCCAATTAGCTGGGGGGGGGGGGGGGGGGGGGGGGGACGACACACTTGACTCTAACAAAAATTAGCACTTTATAGCTTAATATTACGCAAACGGATCCTTGAATCGAAAAATGGTGACAGACCCGCAATATTTTAGCACTTTGTCGGCGTGATTAAGGCTAGTACTAAGCGTCTCTGAGCTACAGCGGGGACAGACAGACGGACATGGTGAAACTATAAGGGTTCCTTGTTTACAACGGAACCCTTAAAAGCCAAATAAGCAATTAGTGATTCGCTATCGTTGCACACAATTTATACGTGACTATACACCTGCCAAATACGGATACAAATACTATAGGTAATTAAGATAATTGCCTCATTAGTCATGATTAAGCTCTTGGCTAAATAATAACAGCCGCACGTGTCGATCTTCAAGGTTAAGCAACGCCTGCCGAGGTTGGTCCGTGGATGGGTGACCATTCATTACATACCGAGACTCCTCCGTGCCTCGGAAAGCACGTGCAACCGTTGGTATCGGCTGTCATTTGTAGATTTTTTTTTTTGACAGTCGTTACGCGTAATCAGAAGCCCGAAAGTCTGATAACCAGTCTTATCAAGGGGTAGCCTTAATCGTATAACCCAGTAATTGGGTTGTGGAGGTCAGATAGGCAGTCGCACCATGTAAAATATATGGGAAAAGGCTGGGTAGATTGATTGAGTAGAGTACAGTTGACCCAGAAAGGGTATGCGCTTCGGTAATCTTCGTGTTTCTGAATTAGCACGGATGTCGCGGCAGACAGCCCGTCCCAGCTAGGGATTTAGCAATTAGTGATTAGCACACGATTTATACGTGATTTACACCTGCCAAATACGTAGCTCTAGGTAATTAAGATAGCTGCCTCATTTGGTCATTAGTCAAGAGTAGACTCGTGGCTAATTAATGACAGCCACACAGGTCGATCTTCAAGGTTAAGCAACGTCTGCTGAACTTGGTCCGTGTATGGCTGACCGATCCGTTACATACTGAGACCTCCTCGGAAAGCACGTTCAGCCATTGGTACTGACCGTCATTAATACATCTTTGAAGATCGTTACGTACCGACTGTCTGTGTGACGTGTGACTGGGTGAAGGACCGTCAGAAGCCCGAAAGACAACCAGTCTTAACAAGCGGTATCGTGTTACCCAGTTACCGGGTTGTGATCTGGAGGTCACATAGGCAGTCGCTTCATGTAAAATACTAATATTCAGCTGCATCCGATTATACTGGAAGCTCACCCCGAAATAGTTGGGAAAAGGCTAAGCAGATGATGAGGTATGTACTAGTAGTGATGAGTTCATCACTCCACGGAAAGACAGTCGTCTTTCCGTTAGGATTTCAAAAGAAAGACGTTACTATAGGTATCAAAGCGGGGTGTAAGTACTTAAATCTGATTGTATTATCGAGCCTTGACCTTGAGCATATCGGAGAAAGACTTGTGACGTATTCGTTTGTGATTATTTAAAAAAAAAAAATAAAGTTAGAGTTAGTGAGCACGTGAAAGGCTCGGACGTTGATGTTTCAACCTACCTAACCTACAGATATCCCAAGAGAAGTATGCGCTTCGGGGATCATCGTCTATCTTCGGAAATACAAACGCGCGATGATGAGATTTAATATAGATTTGCCTATTTTGTATTACCATGATAACAAAATTAAAGATACAACTTAACCTATGCATTACCAAAACAATTTTCGAAACTTCTGACAAATGACGATCTGCCATCAGAGTAAGTAACCCGTTAGAGAGAAAACATCAAACAAACGCGCAATGATAGGCGCGGCCAGTACAAAACTTAAAAGCTTAGTAGCTGGAGAGGTTACTCTGTGGCGCGACATTCGTGCTAATTCGGAAACACGGAGATTACCGAAGCTCATACTTTTTCTGGGTTAACTGTACTCTACTCAATCAATCTGCCTAGCCTTTTCCCAACTATGTTGGGGTCTAACCAGATGCAGCTAAATACCTGTATTGTACATGGAGCGACTGCCTATCTGACCTCCACAACCCAATTACTGGGTTATACGATTAACGATACCCCTTGCTAAGACTAGTTGTTAGACTTTTTGGGCTTTTTTTTTGAATACCCGTAACGACTGTCAAAGACTGTAAGTACTATTATAGGTACTCGTATATGATAAAAAAACACATGAATCTCCTGCATTTGTGGCAAGAGGACAAAACACAATAGACATAGTAAAAAAAGGGAGTAAGTAGATTCATATACCTAATTATGCGAAAATTAGGACGGCATATAAAACTTTTCAAAGGCAAAAACCCACCAGGTATTTTTCTGAAATGCACATTTTCAATCATGTAGACGCCGCTCCTCCCCAGGACGTTGGAGACAGTTCTGCTGGCAAACTCCCTAGTCTGTTCCGATTCGAAGGTCGGTGTGTCTGTAGCCACGCCGACCACGTGGCTTAAGTTCGCTGCTATCCATTCTGCTAGCTCGTAGCTTAGTCCTGGAAAAGACAATGTGGGTTTTGAAAAACCTAATCCATACTTGTTTGTCTGTCTGTTATCTTTTCACGCATTTACGGCTCAAAGTATTAAGGTGAAATTTGGCATGCAGGTAAACCATGAACTGGCTGACACAAAATATTTTTTATCCGGGTAATACGTTCCCGTGGAATAATTTCCGGTATCCACGCAGGTCGATTATGGCCCCTCACAGAGAGGAGGCCTGTGTAGCGGCAGTGGGAACTTTTTTAGGCTGATTATGTAAGGTGGTACCGACTTCCGGGGCTGACTGCCAGTCGCCCGAGTTAAAGGAAGATAGCTCCTGTCATGGTGAAAAGGTTCAGCAGTCAGGCAGTTTTGTTGATAGTAGGGCAAACTGCCTGTGTCCCAGCAGTGGGAACATTATAGGCTGATTATTGTATAGGGCAAACTGCCTTGGAAACGCCGGACATGGCTGCCCTAGTCGGCATTTTTCCCATAAGTTGTGGGGTGATTAATCCACTGCTTGTCATCATACGTCTAAAGTTAAGCATGCTATCGATTTTTCTTGTTGTTATCGACGCCTACACGTAAGCAGAATAATAAACGAAAAGTCATCAGCCTCGAAGCATCAGTATTTCAACATCAATATAATGCAACTATGGGCGTAAATAAATAAAGGAAGGAGTATAAAATCTCCACAGTTTTTACAGGTATTTTTCAATTATTCAACAGTTTAAATAACTTTATTATGATTAGGATTTAATCGTTTTGCAATAGTTTTTTTTTGCCTTAAAAAAGGTCTATCCATTACGTTTATCAGTATAAATCATAATTTTTCTCGTTTACACGACTTTGACGTTTAAGGCACGCCCACTGAACCCACCGCCACTCGTGGCCGAGGTCATTTTGTAGTAAAATGCACTTTATTGCTGACTAGCTGCGCTACGCGGTTTCTCCCGCATTAGTCTCGATCCCGTGGGAATATCGGGATAAAAGTATCCTATGTCCTAACCCAGGTTATGGTCTACCCGTGTGCCAAATTTCATACAAATCTGTTCAGCAGTTTTAGCGTGAAAGCGTAACAAACAAACAAACAACGTGACTTTCGAAAAATTTCTCAATATGTATGTCGGAAATACGTTAGTTAGTCACTCGTTTGACTAATCGGGATGCCAGCGCCACCAAGCGGCGCTCGACAGAGTCTACAACATAACGCTTGACCGGAGATATGCAGAGTCTGTCGGAGGCGGTCAAGGAGTGAACAAGTATAGAAACTGTCGCGCGTTCCGTATAGTTGTGTCGTGTACCTACAGTGTGTGATTATTTGATCATAAATTATAATTTGATTTAAACTGCAAACGGTTTTTCTATTGTGCAATAGCCAACACTTCCCATTGTACGCCCACAGTAGTTAAAATATGGCTGATGATAACGAGAGAGACGTACCTTCTCCGTCATCAGAAGTGGGATTACGTGTTGGTTCAGGCGCAAAATGGAAAATGCTGAAAGTGACCGTTGGTGTGCCATGTTTGAACAACAAAATGCAAACATGCGAGCGCCGATTGAAGCCCTGCAAGTGCCAAAAACCAACAATCGTATGGATCTCCCCGAGTTCGACCCAGACAAGGCAGATACGGGTGCGCGATCATGGTGCGCAACAGCTGATTTGTTTTGCTGAAATTCACTGCAAGGAGACCCTAGTTGCCTATGCGAATCGCCTGATGACGTCTGTCACAGGAGCACAGAAGCAAGCCGATTGACAGCAGAGGAACAGCTACGACGTCTACAGTATCGAGCCAAGCAGCCCCGCAGCCGTCTGCGAAGCCCTTCTTGTGCTTCAAATTTGGGAAACCAGGACTTATCGCGGCCCGGTGCACGAATAGTGGCAGCCAATCGGATGGTGGAGCACGCTAGAACATAACGGTGAGCTGTATTGTTTTTTTTACGATTCTGGTACTGAATGCTCGTTAGTAAAGGAAAGTTGTGCAGCCAAATTAAGTGGCAAACGAGTTAATAACGTTGTTGCGTTGACTGGTATTGATCAAACACGTGTATTCAGCACAGAACAAATCTTATGTAGCGTAACGATTAGCGAACACCAGTTTGAGATTTTGTTACATGTGCTTCCCAACCTTCAAAGTAATCTAATGATAGGACGTCAAATATTGAACCTAGGCTTTTCCATTAACATGTCTGCGACAGAGATATCGTTACATAAAACTCTTGTAGTAAATACGGTTATAAACGGTCATCGACAACAAGATGATTTTAAAACTATTGATACGAACATTGCAGGTACAGAAAATACTGAGCTATTGCAAATTTTAAATCGATTTTCACATTTTTTTACTATCCGTATGCTTATTACGCCTTTTAACTAATAGCCGACCAAGGCAGATGTTTTGCGAGTAAGGAGTTTCGCGATTTCTGTAATAGGAAAAACGTAAATATGCTCCTCATAGCGACCGGTTCATCTCGTGCGAATGGGCAAGTAGAGCGTGTAATGAGTGTCTTAAAGGCAATGTTAACTGCCGTAGAGATCGGAAGTTCAGAGGTCCGTTTAGGGTAGCCGATGTTTTGGATGGTGATCGCTATACGTTAAAAGCTTTAAATTCTAACCGTACTTACAAATACGTTTACGATAGGTTAAGAAAGATGCCAGTAGGTCATGTACCAGTCGAAGTAGATAGTGATCACAATCGTGATGAGCAAGCTTAAGTTATGGGAAACACGCGAGTGGGGTTCTCTATCGGTCGTAGTAAAGTCGACCGTACCAGTATTCAATACGTAGTCGTAGCCCGGTAGAAATCGGTGTCTCTTGAGAAAACTCAAGTAGTCCGTGGGTGCGCTGTGGGCGTTTGTCTCTGGCGGAGGTCGGGGTCTGGAGAGACCGTAGTGTGTAGTCAGTAGGTGACACGGGCAATCTACTTGATGGATATGCGTACAGATTGATCCATGCGCTGGATGTGTGACAGCAATGCGATTGCTGGTCGGCTGGAGAGCCGTGGCGTTAGAGGTCTTACTCGGGGGTTTCTGTAAGCTTGACAATTTTTGTTGCAGTAGAGTTTTAAATGTTGGTTGATGGTACATGGCCCAGGGTAGTGATTGTTGTATTTTCCCGATTTTACCATGTTTGATTTTAAAGAGTACGGTTTGGTTAGAACAAAACTGTAGAGCTTTAAAAAAATCCTTATTTTCACCGACCCGATGAATATAGAGTTTGGTCAGAATTGGCCGAGTCGAACAAACACTGCTGTTGATTTTTGGTTGCAGGTTAACACACGAGGACGTGTGCAAGCAGGATGGCCGTGTCGGAAATATGTTAGTTAGTCACTCGTTTGACTAATCGGGACGCCAGCGCCACCAAGCGGCGCTCGACAGAGTCTACAACATAACGCTTGACCGGAGATAAGCAGTCTGTCGGAGGCGGTCAAGGAGTGAACAAGTATAGAAACTGTCGCGCGTTCCGTATAGTTGTGTCGTGTACCTACACTGTGTGAATAGCCAGTGTGATTATTTGATCGTAAATTATAATTTGATTTAAACTGCTAACGGTTATTCTATTGTGCAATAACCAACACTGCCCATTGTACGCCCACAGTAGTTCAAATATGGCTGATGATAACGAGAGAGAGACATACCTTCTCCGCCATGTATGTATGTATTAATGTACCCACTAATATTTTATTATCATTTTAAAATTATTGTATCATTGTAGTATGTAAGTAACTTTATTGTAAAATTTATTTGAAAGGCTCGCCGCAAATGGATAAACCCTGAGAGGTTTTCGTTGTGAGGCTAAAACCAAAATGTAGTAGGTTAAGTGTTTTAGAAATAAAAAAATAAATAATAATAATTTATAATATTAGTAAGGATTAGGTAGGTTCCTACTTACCTATCTATAATACACCGATGCACGTGAACGTGCTGTTGAATTCATGTCGTTTTTCGCAAAGATATAGATAAAACTGACGAGTTTTTGAGTAGTGTTAACATTGGCAAAGGAATTAGGTATTTCCAGAATATTTTTATTATACCTACCTACTGGTGTTTGTTAAGACTCTTACAAACAAGCGCGACACGCGACGCGACACAAAGGCACCGCTTGTAGTGTTACACGCGGTGCCTTTGTGTCGCGTCGCGTGTCGCGCCTGTTTGAAGGAGCCTTTACTCCTTAACATACAAATACATACGAACAATTATTAAAAAAAACAAACCCCACGATAGATGTAAACATTGTAAGTAATCAAAAAACTTTTTAGAGAATTCCTCTGCTTTTGTTTGGTGTCTTACTTTTTTTTTTGGTGGGAAATTAATAACTTCTCCCGCTCTGGGCGGAGCGGGCGGTTGTGTCAGACTCTTACTGACTAAACCCCACCCATGTTCCTTCCATTGCCTGTGCATTGCCAGAGGCCACGGTCTCCCTTACGGACTTTCCCGCGACCCCGGCAGGAGATTTTATACCCCTAAATTTACTGCTCCATTTATGGTTTTTAATAGAAAAGTAAATATAAGATTTTATATTTTACTAGTTTTGCCGGCGTGGATGTCATTTATGGGAAGATACTACAAGGATAAAAGTAGCCTTTGTCCTAATCCAAATCATGGCCTATCCGTATGCCTTTCAACCAAATCCGTACAACCGTGAGCACTTACCCTGACACCACATTACGGTAGTAGAATTTTCCATACTAAATGACAAGCGTTTCACAACGTAGTGTCATTTTGGGCATATGTTTGCCTGCCGAAATTTGGTACTACGTCGATGGACGTGAACTTTGGTCGACGTTGTGCTATATTAGGCATGTGTTTGCTTGCCCAAATGCGACACTACGTCGACAGACCTGGATGTCCCTCGACGTACTGTCATAACGCACTATTTTAATTTCCCGCCTAACGACGTACTGTCAGCGAACGTGTTAAGGAGTGTAAAGTTAACAGATAGACAGATAATAAATTGTAATAACGTTTGACCCAGGGGACCGATTCTAATGAATGAATAAAGACTGAATGTTATCTAAACATACGGACTATGGCTATATCTTCCTATGGCTCTATCTTCCGTACGCAAAATACGCGCATTGACGTGGAGTTGCGGACACTAGCCCGTATTACCTATGGCTATATCTTAAAAAGGCACTACATAATACCTACAAGTGAATTTTTGAATCATCCCCTATTTAACATCCTTGGGGATGATTTTACAAAAAACGTTGTAAGACCTTTTTTTTATTTCTTACCAGAAGCATTTTGAATGTTCATATGCTTAACTTAACTCTGACGTCGGACATACAGGAAGAGGCACCACCCTGGTGCATGTTGTTTGCCGATGACATTGCTCTTGTCGGTGAAGATAGACCTGAGATCAAGAGCAGTTTAGAGAAATGGCAACAGAAGCTAGGGAATATTGACTTGAAAATCAGCAGAACCAAAACTGAATATATGTTCTGCGATTTCAGCGGTCTCTCAAGTTCTGGAGCCAAAGCACTTGATGGCGCGCTTCTCCCAGTCTGTTCTGACTTTCGGTATCTCGGTTCACTCCTGCAAAGTCATAGCGAAGTAGATCGGATGGTTAAGCGCTGGATGGATGAAATGGCAGCAGGTCACAGGAACAATCTGCGAGTCCCGCATTCCGGATATATAAAACAATGATACATACTGATCCATACAAGACAGCAGGTCTTACACCTGCTGTCTTGTATGGATCAGTATGTTGGGCCACAAAAAGGATGAATGAAAGGCAATTGTATGCAGCTGAGATGTAGAGAATGCTACGAGGGATGTGTGGTGTGACACGAATGGATAGAATAAGAAATTAGTACATACGAGGAAGTCTGAAAGTGGCACCGGTGACTGAAAAGTTGTGCGGAAATCGGTTGTCATGGTATGGGCATGTGATGCGGAGAATGAGGAAAATTTCGTGAGGAAAGTCTTGAGTATGAATGTCGATGGCTATAAGAGTAGGGGAAGACTAAAGAAACGATGGATGGACTGTGTGAAAGATGATATGGCTAGAAAGGGGTTGACTACAGAGATGACAACTAATAGAGAAGTATGGAAGAAAGGGACATATTGCGCCGACCTATAAATTATTGGGACAAATTGGGACAACGGCAGGAGAATGATATGCTTAACTTAACAAATGCTGGGTTTCCATACCAACTTTCATCCCCTATATCACAACCCCTATAAGATTATATTTCAGACAAAAAGTAGTCTTTGTCCTTCCCCAGGAAGTATCCTGGAGAAGGACATAGACTACTTTTTGTCAGTCCCTCAGCAGTTCATATACAGAAGCAAGAAGAAAAAAAAATATTACAGCGCCCTCTGGTGAGTTTACCTATCTCAGAACCATCGCCGAAGAATCACAAACCTTTTTATAGAAAACCGAAATCGGTCAAAGCGTTTTGGAGGTAAATGGGAACATTCGTTTTTTGCACACCTCACCCTGAACGCACACCTCCATTTCCTTTCCATTGTGTATAATAAAATAAAACAATACGTGACTTACGGTACGCCCTAATTAAGGTACGTAAAAAATAAATTTTACTGATTAGCAAACCTACAATCAATCATAAAAACTAGATATAATTAAGAGATTTGAAATTATACTTCAATTGAATAGGTTGTCACTATGGCTAGCAGGATTCCTGTCAATGAAAATTAGATCACTTTGTCTGAAAATGTCCTGTCCAAGGTTGCGTAGGGGCCATGTTAGAACCATCATAGTTCTAAAGAGACAGATGCTGCCGTCAATAGCATAGTTGCAGTAAGTACGCTCTAGACGGTTTCGAGAAAAACGCAGTAAAAGTTTTGGTGAAAAAATCTACTATAAATCCTTTGTTTGTAATCAGATCATGATGGTTGATACCTTAAATAAAAGAGTACCTCAGCACCTATCTATTTATTATTTAGAAACCAATACTGAGTAATTGAAAGACAAAATAAATTCATTATCTTAGTTATACTTAGTATCTCCTAGAGGCTCTCTGATAGGTAACACTTAGCTTAAACACAGTAAGTGTGTTTTTTACTGTATTTATGTTAAGTAACCATATAAAATATATGGTTTATAAATTTTGTTTTCTCAGGCTGTAGTGTAGTTTTGTTTACTCTGAATAAGAACTTCTGCAGTAAGTGTACCCACTGTAATCATGCTTAGTGATGTAAAAAAATGCTCGACTTACTGCAAATTTTGAATTGTCAAATTTGGTTTAAAAAGCGATTCAAATAAATGGGTAAGATAAAAACGTAGTATCGTTAGCTAGTTATCGTGATCACGGCTGTATATCTAACTCATTTTTGACAAAAATCCGACTTACTGTAACTATGCTATTGAGGGCAGGATGGAGGTGTGTAGGACGAATAACACCAACACTTTTGTATAACGAAATATTTATGGCTTTAACACTTCGATATAGGTACGGCGCCAGGTGTGAGGTTACTAAACTCACAATGTCAATAATCTATCGCTCAAAGTTAATAACGGCAATAAAATAAAAGTACCTACGGATTATCGTGCAAAGCGGTGTGATCAAGAAATAATCAGTGCGCCAAAACAAGTTCATTAGAAATACAAAATAAAGGCTAGTGCAGACTGGCGCGGAATTTCGCGGGTGCAACAGGCAGCGCGACACTTTCCATGAAGTCTTCTCAGAAATTGTGCTACTAGTGTCACGTCGCGCCTGTGTGCATTGAGTCATAGTTCATTAGTCTCATGACTCTTGAAATATCTAAAATATAACTCAAATGGCTAGATCATGAGAAAGGTTGTTTACTTATTCAGTTAAGTTAAAACGCACAGTTGTAACGCCCAGCCGTCAGACAAGCATGGAGTGTGTTGCACAGACGCAGTTGTTCCGATTGCAAACATGCAGTTTGTAAATAGAGCTGGAGACAGAAAAGCCGTGGAGAAACCAATTGTTGTGGTATTGAACAACAAAAAGCAAAAAACAGCCAAGTGCGTGTCGGACCACGCACAAGGAAGGGTTCCGTAGTTGGAATGAATTTATCCCAAGAACAAACCTAACATTGTAGTTGAAAAACATGTTCCCTCATACATTCCAACTGCAAGTGTAAGTTTTTACGCACACTATTGAGAGATTTACCATCTTATTTTAATGCCATAGACTTCTTATAGTGTTTATCTGTAATCTATTAGTAAAGAAATTTTTCTGTATTTTTTCCCAAAATTTTTGGCTCAATAGTTTCGGAGATAGGGGTAATGGTCAATTTTCTTTTCTTAAAATAACTTTAAAAGTATTTATTATAAAACAAAAATATCTGAAATCCTTACAATAATCCTTTTCATTTGATATGTCACACGGTACTCATACCTAATTTTTTATTTTAATATTTCAAATTTGCCCCCCAAAATTTGACCTTCTTAAAACTGAAGCGGAGGTTAATTGAGATGTAGTTCGGATGAAAAAGGAGTTAGAAATAAAACATCCAAGTATTAAAAGCATTCGAAACACTCGTCTCTTCAAAGTGGGTAGGTATATGAATTTATCACTCTAGTCCATCAAAAGCTTGTCAGTTGTCTGGTAGATAACGCTGTTAGCGATAAGTTGGTATTGTACCTTTAATTTAAACAAATACTATAGTCGTCGATACGGATAATGATAAGCAGTAGATATACTAACACATAATTACTACCTGCTTGCTTATATTCTATGAATATGTCATTTGTCTAGTGATTGTTGACGCGATATCCTTTCTTTAGATTTAATTTAGGGTTGGTAACTGGCAATGCACCTGCGTTGTCTCTGGAATACCAGAGACACAATACAATAGTAGATCTTCATTGGGAGCGGTGGCCACTTATCATCAGATGGACCGCTTGCTTGTTTGCCATTAAATAACATAAAAAGTTAACAGATGAACAAGTTTAGACTTACCAGGCACCTTACAAACGCACGTTGCCACGTTGATCTGCTGGTTATCCTCTTCGGTCCATCCAAACCTGAAGAGTAACAACGTGGGTTCCTGCGGGTCGTGCTTTAGAGCTGTCCATTGTAACGCTACGTCTAGGGTTAATACCACCGCTGGATTGATCGTTGTCAGCGAGCTTACGTCCACTACAGTCACTAGAAGAAAGTCATCATGATAGTATGGTGTCCATTTGAAGTACTTACTGGTCAAATGTGCTTCTATGTGAAAGGGTTCAATACCAGCAAAAAAGTCTCTGACTGAAACGAATTAAGTCATTTAGATTTAGAATAGAGAATAACAGACATACGTGCCCTCATATATTAAAACAGGCTCTTGCGATGAACCTCTTTAAAAAAATGTACATCGTAACGTACAGGTAAATACGAGGTGTACGTAACGTACAGGTACGAGGCACTGCAAAATAATGACTCAGTGGCTCATCGGGACCAGTGCAAGATCTTCAAATCAATGCCGATGAGAAAACTGCTAAACTAAGTAGGTAGGTATCTACTTACATCGACTCAACAAATACTCGGCTGGTATAACAGCCGGGTGCATGGATCCTGTGCTTCCAGAGTGTTCTAGGTGTATTCCAGTGCCTAGATCCGGTACCCCGCAGTTAATGCATACCTTCCTGGAGACAAACACAGGTATTAAGAGCATGAGAATGATAATGATTAAGAAAAATCTAATCGAAATCTAAATCTAGGCCAGACTGAGATTGAGCAGGAGGGTTAGCATCTACCTAAATGAACTGCTAAAAGCATGGACGACAGTGTCATGACAAAGCACGTTAAGCCGTTGGTCATGCGCCTGGTCTCTCTCCGGTCGTGTGGGATTGCCGTCCCATCGGAATATGAAAGTTAGGGAAGAGAGTGCACTTGTGTCCGCACACACGCATTTGTGCACTATAAAATATCTCTCGCGCCGAAGGCTAGTTCTCCGCTAAGATGGGTCGTCATGGCCGAAATTCGGTTTGTAGAACTATTATTATTATTCTAGATTCTACTTACCATCGCTTCTCCATGGCGCCATAATACATGGATAAGGCTCTCCAAGTCGTAGGCTTAGTCATATCAACCACTTCTATGCGATCAGAATTTTTTTTACAATATAACACATTAGACATTTGAGTTATTAACGTTACAAAGATAATCTGTTTGTTCATTTTAATTGGTTTTGTATACGATGCTTTTTCTTCTCGTACTTTTTGGTTAAGTTTTGCGCAGCCTAGTTTAAATGTTTACCTTGTGACCCACAACGCAGATGTTTTCAAGCGATTTCTTTAGATTGATCTATTTTGCGATCTTACTTCTAAAACATTTTATACTTGCCAGTTTTTTCAATGTCAGATTTTATATAGATGATTTATTATATTTTAATTAAAACAAGTTCACTACTTTAATAACAAATATCCACCACACAAATTAGTATGAATTAATCAGAACATTTCCTATAATTCGTTTCCTATAACTTGTTCTTACTGCCAGAGTCTGTACGAAAATGGCGGGGCGCGTCCAGATCATTCTTATTTGTTCAGAAGATTGTTTGTTTATGCATTTTGTCGTTTATTTTGTTTATATTTCGAACAAAGGGTTGGTTGATAGTCACAGAATGTTTATTCATTAAGAACTGATTTGCTTCGTGGGTGAATTTCGATGATGTCAATTGTGCCTTTGTATTAAGATACCTGTTATTTTTTCTCTTGTTTTACCAAGGAGGAATCGTGTTACGCAGTAACTGGGTTGTGTAGGTCAGATAGGCAGTCACTCCATGTAAAATATTGGCATTCAGCTGCATCCGGTTAGACTCGAAGCCGACCTCAACAAAGTTAGGAAAAGGTTAGTGGCAGACGATGATGATGATGATGATAAAAAGATTTAATAATTAGTCATAGAAAAGAATAAGACCGGTTTCGGCTTTTTGAATTATGTCTTCACTGTAAGTAGGCATGTCTAGGTCATCATCTGCCTAGATTCTTCGGCTTCCTTCTAACCGGATTTATACTTATAGGATATTAGGATATTAGGATTTTACATGGAGCGACTGCTTATCTGACCTCCTCAACTCAGTTACTGGGTAACACGATACCCCTTGGTAAAACAAGAGAAAAAATAACAGGTACCTTAATACAAAGGCACAATTGACATCATCTAAATTAATCCAAACCAACTTACAGAAATAAAGATTATTATTTATCCACGAAGCAAATCACTACTTACTACGAATGACTCCCGCAGACATGCTCGATGCGACAGCGCGATGCGACTCTTAATCATGGAAATTGTTCTACCAGAATCGCGTCGCACCGTCTCGTCGCGCCTGTCCACCGGAGCCTTTATCTTGCCCACTGAATTGACAGATATCTGGAAAAAGTAAAAAAGCACTATGTTAGTCTTCTAATTACGTTGTACACTAATTCCACATAACAGCATAGTAACAATTCATTCTGCTTCAAATCAACGAATCTAGTGGAAAATCATGCCTAACCTTTTCCTAACTTTGTTGGGGTCGGCTTCGAGTCTAACCGGATGCAGCTGAATGCCAATATTTTACATGGAGTGACTGCCTATCTGACCTACACAACCCAGTTACTGCGTAACACGATTCCTCCTTGGTAAAACAAGAGAAAAAATAACAGGTACCTTAATACAAAGGCACAATTGACATCATCTAAATTAATCCAAACCAACTAACAGACATAAAGATTATTATTTATCCACGAAGCAAATCCCTACTTACTACGAATGACTCCCGCAGACATGCTCGATGCGACAGCGCGATGCGACTCTTAATCATGGAAATTGTTCTACCAGAATCGCGTCGCACCGTCTCGTCGCGCCTGTCCACGGGAGCCTTTATCCTGCCAACTGCATTGACAGGTATCTGGAAACAGTTGAAAAGCACTAGGTATGTTAGTCTTCTAAATACGTTGTACACTAATTCCACATAACAGCATAGTAACAATTCATTCTGCTTCAAATCAACGAATCTAGTGGAAAATCATGCCTACGTCATTGATAATGCCACAGATTATTAGCATGATTTCTATTATTTAGAGATAGGTAGAGCCCAAGTCGGGGGAACCTATGACCACGGCTTGGATTGGTGTCAAAACTTAAGCTCTGTCTAATCACAAAGTAATTTATGGCTCTACAAAACGAAGAGCGGTTTTATTATAGTTTAGTTATCATTATTACAGTTTAGCAATAAAGTTTAGTTTTGTATTTAATTTTTGATTGTAGTTTCATAACGAATCATCTGATTTTTATGTGCGTATTAGAAAACATGGCTTGTTATTTTCGTATCTATCACCACTTGGTGATAATGCCAAAAACAACAAAAACTAAGCAAGTAAGTAAGTATTTATTTATTGTTTTTACATCAACGACAGCCCCACTTTATGTTCAGGCAAGTCACTGTCCATCCCATGGTTGCCTGGAAGAGATCGCAGAAAGCGATAAGGCCGCCCATTGTATATTTTGTAGTGTTTGATTTATTTTTGTCATGTATTTTTGTGGTGTACAATAAAGTATGTATAAATAAATAAATATAAATAACTAAGCCTTTTAAGGCTCGTGCAGAATGGCGCGATATCGCGGGCGCGACACTTTTCATGAAGTTTTCATAGAAATTGTGCTACTAGTGTCGCGTCGTGCTGTCACGTCGCGCCTGTCTGCGGCAGCCTTTCAGTGTTCCTAGGTAATAAGAAATCGCTTCATAAGACAATTAGAATCGATAAGATATAGCATGGTAATAATCAGCTGCACTGACGTACGACTTCTTCTTCTTTTTGTGTCGACGGTAATTTGGTTAATAAATTATTATATTGTTTGAGTCCAGTAGGTTGGTACGTTGATTGCGGCATCAATGGCATTAGGACTTCAAAGGTGCAAGTGGACTGGTACTTAGGACACTTTAGCAAGAAGATTAGAAGCACCACACTCGCACTGGGTCAACACCGACTGATCCATTCAACAATGGATCAGTAATTCTACTCTTCGTTAAATTAGGTTTGCAGTGGCCTATTTGGGTACGCAACCCAAAAGAGCTTTCATAAGGCCACTGCAGATCACGCCCGGGAGGTAAATATTCCTGGAGCTTGAAGTACTCGGGAGGCGGTGAATACTTGTCTTTCCTAAAATTGCTTCTCTCTTTGGGTGGTTTGACCGGGACGGCCTGCGTAGAGCGTAATGAGCGATACACACGCTTAAACGTTCGACAGAAAATGAATTTAAAGCATGCTTTAGGCATATAAACAACATGAAGGACAAGCAAGAAACCCCAAACCCAAGCTAGGAACTTTGGTGCAACGGAATTTAAAAGCAGAAAATGTTTAACTTTTAAAGAAAAAGCGTGGCCACTGTTCACAGGGTGGATGGATGGCTGGGTGAAGGTCGCGAGAATCCGCTGAATGCGAGAAGCACAGGACTGGTCGAAGTTGTGACCACTGGACAAAAACTTACTAAATTAAATGTTTTGTGGTTGCTTGAGAGCACTAAATCACAGCGAATAGAGACCGTAAAAAAAAATATTGGCTCAGAAAGTGCCTTCAACGCACAACTTCTAACACGGACCGTCTTCAAAACCATGAGTTTATATACGTCATTTTTGTCGTAGTACGAGTAAACGATGACACGCTTGGTTTGTATGTAAAGTGTTGATAATGCCGCCTCTAACAGCGGCCGCCGAGACGTCTCCGTGCTCTGTGCTTATGTTGCTTGGGGGAGCTCTATGTTCAGCAGTAGACTTCTTTCAGCCGGAATGATATTGACGATGTTTAAATAGGCTGATTATGATGTTGACGATGAACTTTTGAGGCTTCTGTAGTACACAAGGAACCCTTATAGTTTCGCCATGTCCGTATGTGTATCTGCTTACCTCAGAGTCTTTTAGTACTAGAAAGCTGTAGTTTGGCTTGGGTATACACATGTATATATACATATATATATATATATATATATATATAAATCGGAAAAAAATAAGGTAGGTACCTCCATTCTGGAATCTGGAAAAAAAAATAAAGTTTACTTTTTTTTTACCTTACACGTAAAATGGGGAGGATATTTTTTGTTTCCGTCTATCCCATGGTGTCGGTTATTGTTGGATAGGCCGTTCAAAAATATTGCGGGTCTGTCAAAACCATTTATCGATTTAGGAATCCGTTTGCGTAACATTAAGCTTTAAAGCGCTAATTTTTGTTCGAGTCAAGTATCCAGCTAAATGGTTGCTTGAGATATGTGAAAAACTCATGGCAGACTACTGCCATGATTTTTTCACATATCTCAAGCAACCATTTAGCTGGCAGGTATATACTAATATATAACGAAATTAAGAGGAAAGCTAACACAGCTAAGTAGGCTTTACGAGTTAACGAGTATATCGATGTTTTACGAAATATCTCCCCTCATCACCTATATTAGCTGAATCTCTTCTCAAAAAACACTTCTCTAAGGAAATTCCAAGATTTTAATTCAAGCCCATTTCTATTGTCACAATTAAAAAGGCATTCAAAAGTATTAACATAAAGAACACTAAAGACTTATGGGGGATTTCTGTCAAGGTTCTTGGAGATATTATTGAAAAAATACACCCTGTCCTAACAAGCATATTTAATCAATGTTTAAACAGCGGTACGTTTCCTGATTTAATGAAACATAGTAAAGTAGTACCAATTTTCAAATCGGGGAGTAAGAGTGATCCCTCTTATTATATACATATATCTGTATTACCAGCATTGAGTAAAATATATGAAAAAATCTTGCTAGACCAGATGTTGTCACATTTCAATTCAAATATGATTTTATATAGTCGCCAGTTTGGTTTCACGAAAGGTAGGTCAACTACTGACGTAGGAGCAAAACTCACCAGTCACTGTCATTTTGAGACCCTGGGAGAAATCCCAGGATGCCATTGGCATTTTCTGTGACCTCTCAAAAGCGTTTGACTGCGTTGATCAAAATACACTGACCTGTAAATTACACTACTGCGGAATTCGTGGACAAGCTGTTGATCTTGTTCGGTCATATCTATCAAACAGGCAGCAAAAAGTAAACGTTAACGGGGCGACGTCCTCGGGGTCTCTAGTAAAGATGCGCGTGCCTCAAGGTTCAATTCTTGGCCCGTTCCTATTTCTAGTTTATATTAATGTTCTTCCTTACATGATGACTAACTTATCGGATATAATTCTATTTGCTGATAACACTTCTGTTATTTTTAAAATAGATAGAAAAGACACGTATGTCTTACACGTCAACGATAGCTTGGTTGTTCTTTTGTAATGGTTCACAGCTAATAATGTCTTACTTAATGCGAACAAAACAAAATGTCTTAAGTTCTCATTACCAAATGTACCCCAAGTGGGTCTAAATTTAAAACTTGATGGCAAGAAACTAGATGATGTTACGGCAACGGTATTTCTAGGAATTACTCTAGATTCAAAACTCCAATGGGGTGCAGTAAGAAAAGTTAGGCAGTTGACTGATATAGCAGCTAGGTTACTTTGCTTATTTCCACAGTATTATGTCCTATGGCGTTCTGCTGTGGGGATCGGCAGCAGATGTAGATTCAATTTTTATTTTACAAAAGAGGGCAATCCGCGCGATCTATAGAATGGGTCCTCGTGAGTCCCTTAGAAACAAATTCAAGGAAATTAATGTACAAACTCTGTATGTTCGCAAAAACTTAGGTCTTTTCAAAATAAGAAGTGATTTCCATAATATAAATACACATAGTAAACATGAAATGATGTTACCCAAATTTAGATTAACAAAAATAAGCAAATCATTTGTTATCAACAGTATCCGCTTTTATAACAAGTTGCCAAAATCGGTTACAGAACTTAGCGACGGAAAGTTCAAAACCACATCAAACACACTAACAACGCTTATTATTCGATGAAAGTTTACGTTGAAGACAAGGAAATTTGGCAATAATTTTATTCCTTCTGCACATGTGGCTTCCCTGGTACCTCATATGCAGAACATGCAACGACATAAGTATGTAAATGTCTATTATCTGCTCCCAAATTACGATGTTTATTTTCTTTTCTTTTTTATACATACTTCCTTGACATAATATTTTTATTATTTGACATTATATACCTACAATTTTGATGTCAAACTATTTATTAGTGGCTTTTGTGGACAGTATACTAATAAAGACTTGTTACAGTTGTAATGGCAAACATTTAATTTGGTTTGAATAGGTTTTTATTATTTTATTCATATTTTACAATGATTACTTTATATTTTGTAAATATGAGAACTAGATTTTTAGACCATTTATTTTTTGTTAAGTACCTGGTACTTCTTGACAGGCCTACACTGTCCTCCCATACCTATTAACACTGTGATTTGAAAACATTGTAAAAGCCAATAATTTTTAAAAGAGTAACCTTGGAGTTTCTTGCCGACTCTTCTCCATAGGAAACGACCAATTGGAACCGTGCACTTAGCTTCTGACGTTTCATAAGTGCCCATGTAGGTTTATGTGAAATAAAATATTTTGATTTTGATTTTGAGTATGGGAGAACATGTTTTTCAACTACAATGTTGTTTGTTTTTGACATAAATTCATCCCAACTACGGAACCCTTCCCCTAAATTTTTGTTCAGCAAATGTGATAGCAAGACCTGGAGCGCATATAGGTATCAAGCAAATTGAAAACAATAATTTGAACGGCGCGACAGGCATATTGCTGCCAGTCGCGCCCGCGATATCGCGCTAGTCTGCACGAGCCTTTATGGCATGCCAATAAAAATATGGAAACTTCGATTTCGGTACCTAAAATCGAAGTCTAATCTAGAGTATATTGAATATGGTATTTTACTCTGTATGAGAAAAAATCTACAAATATATTATTGAGATAGTTTACGCAAAAAGCAGTCGGAAAATGTTAGTTTTAGTTAAAAAAATAACAAAATAAATTTAAAAATTTAATTCAAGGTTTTCAGTTTTTCTAATCTGTTTTATAACACCATAAAATAGAAGCCGCCACGATATTATGTCATATGGCTGTTTAAACTAAAAAGTGTCAACTGTCAACTGATCGGCGTTTATAGGCTTTGTACTTTTATTATTTTCGTAACCAACGTAATTTAAATTTAATTATCAGCACACCAACGTTAAAATAATACTTATCTCATTTTAAATTTTATACAATTATCATACAAAATATCAGCGCATTTGTTTACACAGCCAACTGACGTCATGGCCACAGAAGCAATATGGCGTCCACTGCGTCCAGCGTTTTCGTCAAAGTACGCGCGAAATTTGAAATTTTAAAATTAAAATGCGTTTTATGGCACTTATTGATTGAATAAAAAGTTTGTGTTTTTTTTTGTGGCATATTAGCACTATAGAATTTAATTGAGACACTTTAAAAAAATGGGTGTTTTATGACCCTAATGCGAATTAAATAACTATGTGGTATGTTGGAGTAAGAAGATAAATATCCACTTTTATGTTAGTTGTAAATGTGTATTAAGGGGACTACAGGACCTAAACGCAAATTTTGTAAGTTTTATAATGCCTAAAAGTATATGATCCACTGCAGTAAACAAAATCAGAAAAAATATATGTTATTCTTCAGGATATATGATAGGTAGATAGTGTGTTGAAAACATAATACAACTAATTTGATATGATAGAAAAAAATCACGAAGATACCTCTAAAAAATTCTTTTAACGATTAAAAACCATACTAATATACATGCAATCATTCTGATTTTTTGTCAGATTATTCTACAAGCAACATATTAGCATAATAGTGTTTTATTTTTTTATAAAATCTATAGCTTTTTGGTATTTCGATAATTGCTTCATATTTTGCACTAAATTACCAGCGTTGTGTCATCGCACTTCTCTTTCTTTTCTATGCAGTCCGACAGTGACCGCGCTTTAGGTGTTGTCGGCCTCTTAAAATGGTAGCTACGAAGCAGGGATGTTATGGATATGTTTCGGATCTGGATACTCATACGAATATCGATATCTGTGGAAATAATATGATACCGGTTTTAGATACGGTTACGGATATGCAATTATTTCGGATTATCTGTTAATTCGGGTACCTAGTTTCGGTTACGGAAATTAGATTTTTAAGGAATTTTATAAGTAAAATACAAATAGGTAAGCAACTTTAAATTGTTTTGAGGTTAGCTTACAATAATTTGTTTTTCTCAAGAACAGTGCGTTACCTTTTCATGGGAGTGGTACCAGAGGCGGGAGGGGCGGACTCCCACCACGCGTCCCACCTACCTCCTCCAGCCAAACGATACTAAATTTTTACCCCAAAGCCTCCCACCGCGTCTGTCTATCTGAACGCGATAAATTAAAAAACTATTGAACGGAATTTCAAACGGTTTTCACCAATGAACGGAGTGATTCATGAGGAAGGTTTAAGTGTAAGGTTTTGTGTAAATTGGCTGAAATATGACGATGATTGTTGTAGATGTCGGAAACAATCATAGACATTGGGAGCTCTACGCTCTACTGGCGTGCGTAAACCGTAAGAGGTACTGTAGAATTATTTATTCTACAATATTTTTTTAGTATTTATCCTTCGTTCTAACCACACATGCAACCTCATTTGTAGATCCCTACTGACACATATCTGTTTATCGTTTGAATATGAAAATTCTTCACAATCGATGAACGTCAATTGTTTTTCTTGGGTGTGCGTCTAATACCAGATCGCTGTCTCACATCAACATCTAAATTTATTTTTTTCAAATCATCCATCAATTTTTTTATTTAATGCCGTATCTCATAACTATTTTGTCTGAGTAAATACTCGTAACCCAATTTATACCATTGGTACGTATTCCCTATTACCTAATTTCGAATGCTAAACATTTGCCTTTTTACTCACGATGTTTGTCTTTTAGCCGTTAAAAACTACAGTCGCAAAGATCAAGTCTCAGACCTGTCCCGATGGTGGGGCCGGATTTGGCGGAGAGCCACTTTGGTTTCCGCAGAGGACGCTCTACGGAGGACGCTATCATGCGCGTGCGAGCCCTGACGACGGGGAATGCTGTTGCCCAGGGTGGGGTCGTCTTGGCGGTGTCTCTAGACATCGCCAATGCCTTCAATACACTGCCCTGGAGTTGCATCAGGGAGGCACTCCGGTACCACCGGATGCCGACCTACCTCTGTCGTGTGGTCGAGGCCTATTTGACGGACAGGGCCGTCATCTACCCAGGTCACCAGGGAGTGTGGAACCGGCAAGAGATGTCGTGCGGTGTCCCACAGGGATCGGTCCTGGGGCCGCATCTGTGGGACATCGGATACGACTGGGTGCTGCGCGCCGACCTCCCTAGCGGCGTTAGCGTAGTGTGCTACGCTGACGACACGTTGGTCCTGGCGCAGGGGAGGTCGCACCAGGTGGCGGCCGAAGTAGCGGCACGCGGGGTTACGACAATCGTCAAAAGGATCCGGCAATTGGGACTCGAGATGGCTTTGCACAAGTCCGAGGCCATGTGTTTTCATGGTCCTCGGAACGCGCTACCGTTGGGGTCCCAAATAACGGTAGGAGGGGTTTCCATCGGCGTCGAGTCGACGATGAAGTACCTGGGACTCGTCCTCGACAGCCGGTGGAACTTCGTTGAGCATTTCCGACGTTTAGCTCCCAAACTGGAGCGGGCGGGCGCTGCATTGAAGCGGCTCCTGCCCAATCTAGGGGGTCCAAACGCCTCCTGCCGCAGGCTCTACGCGGGGGTCGTGCGGTCGATGGCCCTCTACGGGGCTCCTGTATGGGCGCGCTCTCTGGCGCTGCGGCCAGTCCGCCGGTTGAGCGCGGCCCAAAGGGTCATGGCTATCTGGATGGTCCGGGGATACCGCACGGTCTCCTGTGAGGCAGCGAGCCTCTTTGCCGGATTGCCGCCATGGGATCTGGAGGCAAAAGTCCTCGCGCACGTATGGGAGTGGCGCGAGGAGGCGAAACGCCAGGGCGTAAGTCCGCTGCCGCGAGAAATCGCGGCACAGCGAACGGGGCTCCGGCGGGATCTCATGGCGTCATGGAAAGTACGGTTGTCGCAACCCAGTGCTGGGCACGCCACGATTGCGGCGATAAGTCCCCTCTTTGGGGAGTGGCTAGAGAGGCACCACGGCGTCCTCACCTTCCGCCTGACGCAGGTCCTCACCGGACACGGCAGTTTCGGGAGGTTCCTGTGTCGGATAAGGCGGGAGGAAACGTCCGGGTGTCACCACTGTGTGGATCGCCCGGAGGACACGGTGGAGCATACGGTGGAGGTCTGCCCGGCTTGGGCAGAGCACCGCCGTGTCTTCATGGAGGCGATCGGTGGCAGAGACCTCTCGCGTCCGGCCCTGGTTCAGGCCATGGTACGGAGCGAGAGGGCATGGGCAGCCGTCACCTCCTTCTGCGAAGCAGTAATGCTCGCGAAGGAGGAGGCGGGACGGTTGAGGGAAAGGCAAGTTTCGCGCCCTCTCGCCCCTAGCCGCCGCAGGAGACGCCCAGGACGTCGGGAATCCCGGACGGTCAGCAATGGGTAGCTCACCGTCCGGTAAGGACCAGGCCCGGGTCGACGGCGCGTTGTATTCCACGCGCACCTCAAAGAGATGTTGTCAGCACATAGGTAGGGGTCCACTAGGGCCGATGCCTACCGGGGTCGCGGGAAGGTACTTATGGGTCACCGAGGCCCCCGCAACACAGGCAACAGGAAGGAATACGGGTGGGTTTTAGTCAGTAATAGTCTGACACACCCTCCCGCTCCGCCCAGAGCGGGAGAAGTTATTTGATGATTTCCCACCCTCAAAAAAAAAAAAGACCTGTCCAGATGACGGCGCGTTGTATTCCACGCGCGCCTCAAAGAGATGTCGTCAGCACAAGCGTAGGGGTCCACTAGGGCCGATGCCTGCCGGGGTCGCAGGAAGGTACCAAAGGGTTACCGAGGCCCCTGGCAACACAGGCAACGGAAGGAATACGGGTGGGTTTTAGTCAGTAAGAGTCTGACACACCCTCCCGCTCCGTCCAGAGCGGGAGAAGTTATTTGATGATTTCACAACCAAAAAAAAAATAAAAAACAGGCCTGCCTTGTAAAAAGTTAATCACAAAAATTTAACTAAAAAATAAAAACAAGCTAAATGATTTTGAACTGAATACCAATCTTTTCAGCGAAGTCGGGGGACCTGTAAAGAACTATCTCAAGGAACCGTCCCCCGACTGCAATGAATACCTACATTGATACACATACATTGATATCGGTTAAGCCGTTTAGAAGTTATGGTGGAATAAAGAAACTCACAAACATATATGAACCCTGAAAACATAACACTCCTTTTTTTAGGCAGTTGTGTATAAAAGACCTGTCCCGATAAGTTAAGTAAGTCCCACGACGAAGTGGTATGTAATTCGCCTTTTTTTATTCCATTATTATTATTGGAGCCACAAAAATACTGGCGACGTAATACTTACGAATTACGCTGCCAGTATTTTTGTGGCTCCAACAACTGTTTGTCTCTGAACAACTGACAGGCAGTTGTTCAGAGACAGAATTGGAGCGTAGAAGCTCGTCGTGTAACCCGCATCTTTGCAGCGCATCTCATTCCTGACCTGCCCAGGCTGAGCACCACCGGATTCGTTCCCAGATAATCTTTCAACCTTTTTTTTAAACAACTTCTAACTAGAAATGTCTTTGTTTAATTTTTTTTAAGACAAATGCGAGCACTGTGTTTTTTAGGTTACGTGGGCGTTTTAAACACACCTGATAGTCTGATTACAATAATTTTATTAGGTCGTTTACCACCCACCTTAAAACGTACCTACTTTACATATAACAGCATCTGGTGTAGGTACCCCTTTTTTAGATCGCATAATATATAATTCAATATTTTACTTTTTTTCACTATGTGTTAATTTTTAAATTATACGTTTTTCGTACATCGTTTTTTATTTAAATTACGCCACAGTACATAAAATTAATGTTTCACAAAAAAGTCGGCGACATAAGTCTATCTTCTAAGGATGACCCAAAGTAATCATTTTTATCTTTGCAGAATTTCATGAAAAATTTATTGTTATTTCGGAAGATATTTATAAGACCGATATTATATTAAACCTTATCAAATAAAATATTGGGCATTTAATTATTAAATAAGAGATAAGATCACGGATATCGATAAGATATAGAAAAATATAATAGAAAAAAACGAATGTTGTTTTTGTTTATTATAGGTACTAATGTTTTGCATTTTTAAGGAGATAACACTTAAAATGTATAGCTATAATAAATACTTACTTAAATTACTGATTTTACAACCAAATGATAGCCTAGAAATAAAGTCAAATTATTACCTGTTTGTATTTTACTTTTACAATTCCTTACAAATCTAAAGATAAAGATAATTTTATTTGTCAAAAACATGCGTATTCATGCAAATTAAGCATGTAAGATGTCACAATATTTAATAAATCGTACGTACATTTTTACCCGTAAGGCGTACAAATTTTACGGTTGTCGCAACCCAGAGCTGGGCACGCCACAATTGTGGCGATAATTCCCCTCTTTGAGGAGTGGCTAGAGAGGCGCCACGGCATCCTCACCTTCCACCTGACGCAGGTCCTCACCGGACACGACAGCTTCGGGAGGTTCCTGTGTTGGATAAGGCGGGAGGAAACGCTCGGGTGTCACCACTGTTAGATCGCCCGTAGGACACGGTGGAGCATACGGTGTAGGTCTGCCTGGTTTGGGCAGAGCACCGCCGTGTCCTCGTGGAGGCGATCGGCGGCAGAGATCTCTCGCGTCCGGCCCTGGTTCAGGCCATGGTATGGAGCGAGAGGGCTTGGGCAGCCGTCACCTCCTTCTGCGAAGCAGTAATGCTCACGAAGGAGGAGGCGGGACGGTTGAGGGAAAGGCAAATTTCGCGCCCTCTCGCCCCAAGCCGCCGCAGGAGACGCCCTAGGCGTCGGGAATCCTGGGCGGAATTCCGGCTACCGTAGGCACGGGCTTGCGGACGGTGAGCAATGGGTAGCTCACCGTCCGGTAAGGACCAGGCCCGGGACAACGGCACGTTGTGTTCCACGCGCGCCTCAAAGCCTGGTGCCTACCGGGGTCGCGGGAAGGGTTACTGAGGCCCCTGGCAACACAGGCAATGGAAGGAATACGAGTGGGTTTTAGTCAGTAAGAGTCTGACACAACCTCCCGCTCCGCCCAGAGCGGGAGAAGTTATTTGATGATTTCCCACCCAAAAAAAAAGGCGTGCAAATTTATAAAATTTACAAAAAAATATAAAACTAAATTACAAATGGCACTTCAATCCAAGTACATAATAATCAGTTATAAACATTGATAGGTCAGTAAAATAAATTAATTATAAAATCTCACAGAATAAAAATGTCAAATAGTGTTATTAAAAAAGTCATTTCAATTATAATAGCATTGTTCTGTTGGTAAATCTCGCATATTTTTTTTTAACGGTAATGCTTTATATGAATGTGGTATTTTATTATAAATTTTAGGAGCCATACAGAACACGCTTTTTCCCATTAATACAGTCTTTGACGTACACGTCTGTTACGAGGGAAGGTGTCGGCAAGTCGTGGAAATAGAAATTGATTTACCCTAACAAATGCCGCAATTTTAAAAATATACAGAGATGGTAAAGTTAATAATTTGTGTTTTTTAAATAATGGCATACAGCTGTCGGTCAACTTCTAATATCTGTAACCGAAACTACCCGAATCTAACGGATAATCCGAAATAATTGCATATCTGTAACCGTATCTGAAACCGGTATAATATTATTTCTATATCCATAAAATCCCTGCTTCGTAGCCACCATTTGAATACTTACTTATTTACAACTAATATAAAAGTGGATATCTCTATCATCTTACTCCAATATACCACCTTGTTATTTAATTCGCGAATAGGGTCATAAAACTGTCTATCACAATCTACAATATTTATTAATTCCATATATTCTAGATTAGACATTATTTTAGGCACCGAAATCGAAGTTTCCATATTTTATTGGCATGCCATAATTTATTGTTTTTTATTTGTTTGATACCTAAGTACATGCGTTCTACGTCTCGCTATCGCATTTTCTGGAAAATAAAAGTCAATAATAAAACTACCAGCAACATATTCATCGCCAAATTTTACACTTAATACCGGCCAAGTGCGTGTCGGACCACGCACTATGAAAGAAAGAAAGAAAGAAAGAAAAAATATTTATTTGGGACACGCACAGGAAATACAACAGTAAAAAAAAGGACATAAAACTAACAAAAGCATGAAAACATAAAAATAATAATAATATAATAGTTAAAAAACAAAACAAAATAGAAGACCTGTGCGAGGCCAAAAAGGCTCCTATCTCAGCATGATGCTGCGATATTTATTTAAAAAAAAACAAAAAAATACCGCAGCGCTGGTATTCTGATAGGGCACTATGAAGGGTTCTGAAGTTGGGATGAGTTCAAAAACTAACTTAACATTCTAGTTGAAAAACATGTTCTCCCATAAATCGATATATTCGTTAACTTGTAAAGCCTACTTAGCTGTGATAGATTTCCTTTTAATCTCGTTATACTACTACTGCCATGGGTTTTTTCACATACCATTTAGCTGGCAGGAGGGGATACTTGACTCAAACAAAAATTAGCGCTTTAAAGCAGATTACGCAAACGGATTCCTAAATCGAAAAGTGGTTTTCATAGACCCGCAATATTTTTGAACGGCCTAGACAACGATGACCCACACCATGGGATAGACGGCAAAAAATAAATACTGTATTTTACGTGTAAGGGAGGAACCTTAATTTTTTGGTTTCCAGTTTTTTTTTACGTCTTTGTTGGCGTGACTGATATGTATACCCATGCCAAATTACAGCTTTTTAGTACTAAATGTCTTTGAGCTAAGCCTGGAGAAAGACAGACAGACAGACGGATATGGTGAAATTATAAGGGTTCCTTGTTTAGTACGGAACCCTAAAAAGTTAATCGTCAACATCATAATCAGCCTATAAACATCATCAATATCATTTCGGCTCAAAGACGTCGACTGCTGAACATAGAGCTCCAAGCAACACAAGCACAGAGCACGGAGACGTCTCAGCGGCCGCTGTTAGAGGCGGCATCATCAACACTACATACAAACCAAGCGTGTCATCGACCTGCCGGGGTCGCGGGAAAGTTCGAAAGGGTTACCGAGGACCCTGGCTACACAGACAACGGAAGGAACACGGGTGGATTTTAGTCAGTAAGAGTCTGACACATCCTCCCGCTCCGCTCAGAGCGGGAGAAGACGGGGTGTCTAAACGCTGCGATTCTGTGCTCCGAGATCTCAAGCAACCACTTAACATTTAACTTAGTGAGTTTTTGTTCAGTGGTCGCAACGTTGACCGGTCCTATGCTTGTCGCATCCAGCGGTTTCCCGTGACCAGCCATCCAACTACCTTTTTTTTTTTTGGGTGGGAAATCATCAAATAACTTCTCCCGCTCTGGGCGGAGCGTGTCAGACTCTTACTGACTAAAACCCACCCGTATTCCTTCCATTGCCTGTATTGCCAGGGGCCTCAGTAACCCTTTAGTACCTTCCCGCGACCCCTGCAGGCATCGGCCCTAGTGGACCCCTACACTTGTGCTGACGACATCTCTTTGAGGCACGCGTGGAATACAACGCACCATCGTCCCGGGCCTGGTCCTTACGGGACGGTAAGCTACCCATTGCTCACCATCCGCAAGCCCATGCCTACGGTGGCCGGAAATCCGCCCGGGATTCCCGACGCCCAGGGCGTCTCCTGCGGCGGCTAGGGGCGAGTGGGCGCGAAATTTGTCTTTCCCTCAACCGTCCCGCCTCCTCCTTCGCGAGCATTACTGCTTCGCAGAAGGAGGTGACGGTTGCCCATGCCCTCTCGCTCCGTACTATGGCCTGAACCAGGGCCGGCTGCGAGAGATCTCTGCCGTCGATCGCCTCCACGATGATACGGCGGTCCTCTGCCCAAGCCGGGCAGACCTCCACCGTAAGCTCCACCGTGTCCTCCGGGCGATCCACACTGTGGTGACACCCGGGTGTTTCCTCCCGCCTTATCCAATACAGGAACCTCCCGAAGCTGTTGTGTCTGGTGAGGACCTGCGTCAGGCGGAAGGTGAGGACGCTGTGGCGTCTCTCTAGCCACTCCTCAAAGAGGGGACTTATCGCCGCAACTGTGGCATGCCCAGCACTGGGTTGCGACAACCGTACTCTCCATGTCGCCATGAGATCCCGCCGGAGCTCCGTCCGCTGTCCCGCGATTTCTTGCGGCAGCGGAGTTACGCCCCGACGTTTCGCCTCCAGATCCCATGGCGGCAATCCGGCAAGGAGGCTCGCTGCCTCACAGGAGACCGTGCGGTATCCCCGGACCATCCAGATGGCCATGACCCTTTGGGCCGCGCTCAACCGGCGGACTGGCCGCCAGAGAGCGCGCCCATACAGGGGCTCCGTAGAGGGCCATGGACCGCACATCCATCCACCCTGTGAACAGTGGTCAAACCACGCTTTTTCTTCAAAAGTTAAACGTTTTCTACTTCCAAATTCCGTTGCACCAACGTTCCTGGCTTGGGTTTGGGGTTTCTTGCTTGTTTTTCAGTCGAACGTTTAAGTGTACCATCGCTTTTTACGCTATACGCAGGCTATCCAGGTCAACCCATCCAAAAAGAGAAGCTTATTTAGGAAAGATAAGCATTTACCACCTCCCAACTCTGTCAAGCTCCAGGAACATTTGCCGTCCGGGCGTGATCTGCAGTGGCCTATATGGAGAACTCTCAATCGACCCAAGTATTATGCCGCTGCAAACACAATTTAACGAAGAGGGGTATTACTGACCCATTCAACACCCAGTGCGAGTGCGGTGCTTCTGATCAGACCATGTCCTACTTGCTGCAGTGTCCTAAGTCCCCGTTCACTTGCACCTTTGAAGACCTAAAGAATGCCACTGATGCCGCAATCAACGTAGCCACCTACTGGGCTCAAACAATATAATAATAATCAACCAATTTACCGCTGACACGGATAGGAGAAGTCAAACGTTGGTGCAGCCGGTCATTACCTTGCTATATCTTGTCGATTCTATTTGTCTTATGAAGCGATTTCTTATTATCTAGGAATATTTAAACCATGTATGTCACGTTTGGCTTAGTTTGTGTTGTTTTTGGCATTATCACCAAGCGGTGATAGGTACGAAAATAACAAGCCATGTTTTCTAAGTCGCACATAAAAATCTGATGATTCATCAAAACTATAATAAAATAATTAAATACCACTACTGATAAACTGTAATAATGATAACTAAACTATGATAAAACTGCTGTTAGTATTGTAGAAAAGTCAAGAGAATTTTCCTCTAGGGCCATAAATTACTGGGTGATTAGACAGAGCTGAAGGTTTGACACCAATCTAAGTCGTGGTCATAGCTGAGGGCTTGGGTTTTACCTATCTCTAAATAATAGAAACCATGCTAATAATCTATGGCATTATCAATGACATAGGCATTAATAGTTTTCGACTAGATTCGTGGATTTGACGCAGAACAAAAGTTGAATTAGTGTCGACGTACATATTTAGAAGACTAACATAGTGCTTTTCAACTGTTTCCAGATACCTATCAATTCAGTGAAATGCGATTCTATCTAGTAGACCAATTTCTGTGAAATCGCGTCGCACCGTCTTAACGCTTAAAGCAGTAGCAAACGATAGCTAGTCCCAAACGGTCATTTACAGGGCTGCATTTTTTATTCTCACACTGTACCAGGACCTGTCGTGGCTAAATGATAACAACCGGACGGGTCGATTGATGGTTAAGTTACGCTTGCCACAGTCGGTTCGTGGATAGGTGACCATCAAAATCAAAAGTCATTTATTCAAACTAGGCTGAGAATCAGCACTTTTCGAACGTCAAAGTTACATAAGACAGTCCCCAAAAATGTCCGCCCTTCACCACTTCCTAGTGCTTTAGCTGGGAAGAAGAAGTAACGGAACAAAATCCCCAGCAGCACACTTGTCTGTTTAGTTATATAAAGTTGATTCTATACAAATCGTATGCAAAGTAATTAACATTACGAAACACAAAATATTAAATTAAATTACTTGCCATATGTTAGCTAGCACACGCCAATATACTAAAAAAACAATGAAAACTGTACTCAAGCAGATAAAAAGTACAATATAAAACGTAAACAGAACTTAATATCTAAATAAAAGCCTCCAGACATAAAGGGCGTGCCCGTTAACGTAAGGCTATTGCTGTAACTCGTAGTGAGAAATGATAAACTAGTACCATCGAAGTAAAATAAATAAACAATTACTAATAACAATTAAAACCATGATCAGTAAGACGACAAGTCACCACAAGAAGCACCCGTTCACGAGCATAACGCAAAGATCAGCCATCACCCCCCTCGCCATATTGGAGGGAAAGAGGCAACCCGACCCCCGACGCTACCGCAGGCAGTGACATCTAAGGGAGCATGACGAACTTGCTGCCGGTTGCTCAGGCAAGAATAGTATAGTCAACTGTCGAGGACGCTAGCTAACCACTTATTGCAATACAACTCATAAAAAACACATTGTAATGAGTAGATTATGTCACTAATAAATTAAAATTTTAATAAATTTAATTACATTGACTTATACAGTCAAATAAAAAATAATCAATTATATGAACTCATATAACCTGTCAGTAGGTAAGCTAATTCTGGAGAAAGAACATAAACATTGTCTTGAGTTAATCACAGCGACCAACTATTCTTATCGTTTAACTAGTCATTGATACAATAGTATGCCTTTGAACAAAGGGTGGATTTTACTTTAGTTTTAAACGCATTAAAAAGAAAATCTAGCAAAGAAGAGGGTAGCATGTTATAAAAAGTTATACCAAGCCCAACAAATGAGTTATGAACTTTATGAAGCCAGTGAAATGGAGCTCGTAATTTGTCCTTATTTCTGGTGTTAATATTGTGAATATCACTGGTATCATCATCTCATCTGGGCTCTTCCCTCACTCTCTCGTCCGATGGTACGGCACGCAGTCCGACACCGGAGAGAGATTAGGCGCAGAGCTAACGGCTTAACGTGCTTTCCGGCACGTGAGTATCACACCGCCAACTTCTAGACTCCGGGCTGTTACTAAGAAATTCCTGATGGAAAAACCTAATAGCACTTTGCCCGACCCGGGAATCGAATCCAGGACCCCATGCTCCTGCCGAGGTCGCGGGAAGTCTGAAAGGGATACCGTGGCCTCTGGCAACGGAAGGAACACGGGTGGGTTTTAGTTAGTAAGAGTCTGACACTGATTTGATAATTTCCCACCCAAAAAAAGAGGACCCCACGCTCAGTAATTGGGCAGCTTGCGACCACGAGACCAATGGGCAGTAAAAAAATAGCGAACTAGCTAAGTTCGTTAGCAAAATGAACGCTATCTTTATCCATTCCTTTAGGATTTGGGACTTTCCCCTACTCCTAATTTTATATCAGCAAGTCTTCATAAGACTGATTTTTCCAACAGTTGATATTTGACGTTGGACAAAAAAAGAATTACTCAAAAAGTTGTCCTTTTGTAACTGTGGGTGTGCCCAGAACCTTCCCATAAACCGCATGACTACTGCGTGGTAACCGCCTGTGTCTGCACCACGTATTCACTAAACACTAATGGCAGCCATTGTGTGATGATCATGGCCCATTTCCTTTTGCTACTTTCTACAATTCTCGCCAAATCCCAGTTTAGCCTGGCAGACTCATCACCCACATCAGTGATGCAGCTGTTTGTGTTTGCACATGCGAAAATGCAAACTTTTCTATAATCGGTACCTACGCTACTAAGTTAATACAATTGTATAAATTAATAGTATAGATCTGTTCGCGAAACCGTAACCTTTGCCACAACTGCAAGTCGTACTAACCTTGGTAGCACCGCACCTATGAACCGTCTAATGGGGAACTACAATAAAATCGCTACACGAACCAATAGCATCGACATCTACTCTAACTCTTTGCGACAATTCCGATGGCGACTTCTAACCAGCTCGGAGTCTCGAGTCGTCTGTGCTTCAGGAGCCACCTGTTGATAATTATTGTATTTACTTCCATACCCTTCTTTGCCGGCCTTTTCTTTTTGTTGTTTTTTTTATATTTTTTATATTTTGTACTTGCGATCTCAACTAACTATTTGTGAACATAGCTCATTTTAATTCTATTTTATTTTCTTATATGTAATTCAATTACATGTAACAACTACTTGCACGTACTATAATTCTGTGCTAGTGCTGTGCACTTCTGTAAGTGACGAATTCACAATAATTCCTAAAACTATGTGATTTTTGTTTGTGTGTCTTAGTGAGTCAGTCGTTGAAGTGCCATACAAATAAATAAATAAGTATATTGTGGTAGCAGTCGTTACGGGTAATCAGAAGCTATTATATAACTGGGTAAATTCATTATTTAGCAGGGTTGTGGAGGTCAGATAGGCAGTCGGTCCATGTAAAATACTCAGCTGCATCTAGTTAGACTGGAAATTGACCACAGAATAGTTGGGAAAAGGCTAGGCAAATGATATGTATGTGTGAGGTAGCCATCTTCAAAATATGTTGATCACAATTCTAGACTCGGAAGCCATAAGTACTTAAGTCAACTTTTTTTGCATGCAAAAATTTTACAGGAGACTGTTTAATTCGATTGGTATGAAAAAAATGTACTACGGTTATGGTTTTTATTATTTATTTTTACACAATTATGAACTAGTTACATATCAGAATATGGCTATTTAGGCTTTATTTATTATTTACTGAAATATCTGACTTAAGTTTCTTTGAACATCAATAAATTGAGACTTAGGTGTTTATTAACATACTATAATTACTTGGTTTATTTATTTTATTTTATTTTATGATTTTAATACAAACTATGAATAACTAAGATTATTAATTAATTTTTTTTTATATAATGCATGCATTAAAGCCGAAAACTAACAGTCACTCTCTTCTGAATCTTGTATATCTGGATCAACATCCTTGGTATCGTCAGTGGTTACTAAATTCTGGTAAAAATTATGGAAACATTCCGGTATTAAAGACAAAAGTGATATTACATCACGTTTTTTATCGACACTTATTGGTACTGGCTTGCCAGTAATCTGCATCAAATTAAATTCCTTATCTCGTCGCGTGTTCTGTTTGAAATTAATACTTTTAAATGATTAGTCTCTAGAAAGAGTGGTTTTGTATTTAAGACGCCGTACTCAGAGTCATAACTCAGCCACTTCACATCATGCCACTTGAAAATATTTCCATCATCGTCTTTTTTTCGGGCTACTAATGGACCCTTCAATAAGCTAGCGAAATCAAAGAAATCATTTTGTCGCATTTCTCTCACAGTAATTTTTTTGCTACTCGATCTTACTAACTGCATCCAGTCGTGGGGGTGATAAATTTGTATGTCAGTTTTTTTCTTTTTTTTTTCAATGATTGCGTGGTCTAAGTCAACTTCCATATGTGTATGCCCAGGTATCATAAACTTGTGGTGTATTAACTTCATTGAAGGTTTTACAGTCAACAAGTACGTGAACATTGCAGCTAAGTGTGTGTTCTTGTTTTGTCCTCCACAAGTATCAGAGTATAAAATCACTTCTGAGAGAGAAACTAGGACTATCTGGAGAGTAGGTAGGATCAGCAACAGAATCGTCACTGGAATAGTCAATAGCAGCTTCATCAGGAGTAATTTGTTTTTGAGTTCCAGATGTACTTGGTCGCGGATTAGTGAATGGGTTTTCATCGCCTGTAAAAAAGTGAAATGTATTTTTTTTGTTGTTACGGGTTGTAATTGTGTCCACAAAAACTATACATTTGTTTTGCATATTGCATAAAAATTAAAGGAAAATATTCAAAACTTACCTTTATTCTCATTATTTAAGGCGAGATTTACTAACTTTCTGGCTCTTGAATCCATTATAAATACAACACCACTACGACCGTCACACCAAAACACTAATGAGGGAATACGTATTTAATTTTACGTCACCCACAACGTTCGTCAACTTTTATCAAGCACTTAAAAAAAAAACGAGTAAAGTGAGGGTAGATACTTGAAAATAATTTATCGACAGCAAAAACGGATCACTGTTACCAAGTTACTTAAGTCAGTCGGTATAAGAGATGAAGACGTATAAGAGATGCGAAATGCCGGGAAAAATAACTTAAATCAACTTAAGTGGTTTGTGTCGCCGCTTGATTTGTTGATACGACTTAAGTTTTATGGTACAGTCGACTATTACGACTGAATGGAGTGACGGTGACTTACGTGCTTTTTCCAGTCAACGGATAATACAAAAACATGGATGCTGTGACTTTTTATAATTTTGAGCTAAAATTGACTTAAGTGCTTTTGGCCGACGCGTCTAGAATTGGACTAGCTACATCGATTGATTGATTGATTGATTGATTGATTTGTTGAAAAGAATTGAGTCGTATTTCAATCCGCTTAGGATCTTTAAGATAAAATAACTGAAGTCCCCCGGTCAGTCCCCATTGACTCCGAATAGGAGTTTCACTCCTCCAACCGTCAGTCCCCACTGACACCTATTCGGAGTCTTTGGGGCGCGCGGTTTGTAACTCTATTATAACGGATGAGCACCTTATTGCATTATAATAGAGTTGTAAACCGCGTGGCCCAAGACTCCTATTCGGTGTCAGTGGGGACTGAAGGGTTCGGGAGTGCGACTCCTATTCGGAGTCAATGGGGAGTTACCGGTTAATGCGGTCGTCATGGTCTTATCAATGGTGCATAACGAATTTGCCATGTTTTAACTAAATAGTGGATATCAAACAACCGTAAAATCGCCAAATCAAAATGGTGGGCAAAAAAGAATTATTTCACTCAGCCGTCCCACTGATTGGTGGGGCAAAGTGGAATGCCCAAATTTTGAAGTGGAATCTGCCCCTCTAGGTCGATTTGGTGGGGAAGATCCCATTCGTCTAAGATCTTACTGGATTCTGCTCCACTATGGTTGGCACCTTAGAATTGGTGTACACAAATATAATATGGTTGGGTGGGGTGCAAAGTGGAATAATTTAAAAAAGTTGTATACATTCGAGTTGGCCACCTTGGTTTTTTTATGAATCATGCTCATTAATCTATATAAGTATATATATTATATATAACTCATATATTAAGTCCACCTACCTACTTATCTCAATCTATAAGGTATGTTTTTGTATTGATTACTAATGCATAGGTATTTTATGTTCATTTGTGATTTGTGATGATTCATGCAGCTTACACCCATATAACAAGCTTACTACTTGGTTTTTTATCATACTGACGGTTAAGCCCCTTTTATCTAGAGAACGAAATGTCATAATGTTGCAATTTTGCTTGGAAGACGTAGGTTGACGTTTTAAATAGAAATGGTTTGATTCTGTAACTCTTATCTAACCATGGACTTAGTATGTACTGTCATTTAACTAATTTTTATTGCAGAAATTCACAATGTTGTCAGCATTAAAAAGATAGCAAAATTCGCCGGGAATTTGATTATTACACTCTAGTAAGAAACAAAGAAAATATGTCCATTTGCGGTAAACATGACCCAAAGAAGGAACACAAATACAAAAAAGAAAGATCTCTTCATAGCGCCGATTTTACTCCAACGCGGGAAGATGACAAGTTGGTCACGGTGTGGCACTACCCAAGCTAGGCACTCTTCTGATCATTGGACGAGTGTCCTGCTTCAACAGACACTTCTTTGAGGCAGTAGCCATAGTGGTGGTAACCAGGCAGGTGCTGCTGGTTATATACAGGGTGTAAAAAGACCCATCACCTACGCATTTTGTATCTACATCAAACTAACATTGTACAAAAAGAGTTGCTGGGAAACGCTTTTAGTTTTGGTGTGGACATTTTTGTTAATGGTAGCACGCAATATAAGCTCACAAGACATTGTGCTTTTTTTTTTTGGGTGGAAAATCATCAAATAACTTCTCCCGCTCTGGGCGGAGCGGGAGAGTGTGTCAGACTCTTAAGGCTCCTACATACTGGCGCGACTTGTCGCGCGACGCGACGCGACACAAAGACACCGCCTGTAGCGCTACAAGCGGTGCCTTTGTGTCGCGACGCGTCGCGCCAGTATGTAGGAGCCTTTACTGACTAAAACCCACGTATTCTGTCCATTGCCTGTGTTGCCAGGGGCCTTAGTAATCCTTTAGTACCTTCGCGCGACCCCGTGGGTGCAACGGTACGGCGGTCCTTTAAAATCAGGTTATAAAATATTTTTTTAGAGAGATCTCTCTCTAAAAAAATTATCCTTAATTAGTATGCAGGCCTATATTTAGTAAATACGGGTGATGGATCGATACTGATGCAGGATAACCAAAAGACCAGGTTGGAGGGGTCCAAAACCTGGTCTTTTGGGAGAAATTGCAATTTTAAAACTGTGATACTAAGTTTTGAAGGCCATTGTGATTAATTTAGATTTTTTTATGAATTGTCGAAAAGGTGGAATTTTACAAATTCAAAATTCCTGAATGAAATATTCGATTTGATTCGGAACTCAGAATTGAGGCTGCAGTCTGTAGACCGATATGCATGTATATACATATATAGGCTCCAACAGACAGGCGCCCGCGTCCCTAGTAGAATAATTTCTATGAAAACTACATGGACATTGTTCTAGTAGAGTCGCGTCGCGCTGTCGCGGCGCGCCTGTCTGCAGCCTGTTGATTCATAGGTATCTATTATAATATTATCGACCTAATAAAAAAGATCCAAGTAAAATATGAGGAAGTCTTAATTTCGGCATTTTTATCATGATCAGCATAAATGAGTCATTAATTTGTTTTTAATGTGCAAACCTTACAAAAATATTATCAGCATAAGTTACGCTGATAAAACAACATTTTATCGTGTCTTTGCAAATAAGAGTTTTTAGGGATTTCCCTAAAAAATGTTGTTTACCTAAAATTAGGCGTAGGCTAAAATTTAAATTAGTCATGGGCACAAGGTGGCACTGATATTGATTTAATTAATTGCATTTCTGTTAATAGCTTCGATACTACACCGACAGTTATTAGTGTCATGAGATGACGCAGGTCTTCATCGGACACGGCGACTTCGGGAGGTTCCTGTGTCGGATAAGGCGGGAGGAAACGCCCGGGTGTCACCACTGTGTGGATCCCCCGGAGGACACGGTGGAGCATACGGTGGAGGTCTGCCCGGCTTGGGCAGAGCACCGCCATGTCCTCGTGGAGGCGATCGGCGGCAGAGATCTCTCGCGTTCGGTCCTGGTTCAGGCCATGGTACGGAGTGAGAGGGCATGGGCAGACGTCAACTCCTTCTGCGAAGCAGTAATGCTCGCAAAGGAGAAGGCGGGACGGTTGAGGGAAAGGCAAATTTCGCGCCCTCTTGCCCCTAGCCGCCGCAGGAGATGTCCTGGGCGTTGGGAATCCCAGGCGGATTTCCAGCAACCGTAGGCGCGGGCTTGCGGACAGTGAGCAATGCGAAGCTCACCGCTCGATAAGGACCAGGCCCGGGTCGACGGCGCGTTGTGTCCCACGCGCACCTCAAAGAGATGTTAGCACAAGTGTAGGGGTCCACTAGGGCCGATGCCTGCCGGAGTCGCGTGGAAGTTCAAAAAGGTTACCGAGGCCCCTGGAAACTTAGGCAACGGATGGAATACGGGTGGGTTTTAGTCAGTAAGAGTCTGACACACCCTCCCGCTCCGCCCAGAGTGGGAGAAGTTATTTGATAATTTCCCACCCAAAAAAGAAAAAGTGTTATGAAATAAAGTAAAAAAAAGATCTTATCAGTTAGCTGGGGTACCTACTAGTTTAATTTTCGTTTTTGGATTAAAACACAAAGTATGACGATAGTTCCTGCCCGACATTTATCTTAAGTAGGTCCAAAAATTTAAGTTGATGACATACAAATATATGATGACCCTTTGATAGTAATTCTTTGTTGGATAGAAGATTTAACTAAGTAGGAAAAAACCAGCCAAGTGCGTGTCTTTTTCTGTCTATAACAACAGCTATCTGCCAGTGAAAATTCCGTAAAAATGGGCCAGCCGTTTCGGAGATTAGTTGGAACAAACATATAGACAGAAAAAAACAAAAACATTGTTTTTTGTTATAAGTACCTACCGTAGGTACCTTCATATGCATATAGTAAAAAGCTGTTATTTTGACATTACAAAAAGCTGCCAGCCTGGCCACCCACGGCCTACAACTCATAAGTCCAGGCCATCACCGTTGGGCCCCCACTGCTCAAAAACTGCGTACCTATGCATAAAAAACATTTGTGATTTTAATATATGTATTTACAATAACATAATACCTAAATGATTAAAATGGAATGATCCATTCGCCATTGAACTTAGCCGATAGGCGCTAATCTTTTAAACAATAAACATATACGTTTCATATGGCTGATATTATTATCTTTATAATCTATTATATTATAGGGTTGAACAGTAGACAGTAAATATAAATGCTTTCATGATGATCTGGCAGAAGGAAAAATTTTATTTTCACTTTTTTGGGACATAAAATACACACATCAAAAAAGTCTAAGCAACATTACGGTTTTGAACTTTAGAAGGAATTTTACTATTGTAATATAGTTATATTTCTTTTATAAATAATAACTAAGCATTTTTTTATGCATTAGTGACTTAAGCAACAAAATCCTTCATTCAATTGTTCATTTAATCACAATAATTAACAATATGTGTACCGTAACATACGTAGTATAAAGTTAAAACGAAATTAAACTTTTCATGTTTTACAAAATTAAAAAAGATAAAGGCGGCGGATAATTCAATACAAAGTGTGACCACCTCTGTTGTTTAAAACTTGTCGGCAACAATTTTTCATTGAATTTATAAGATTTTTTATCTGATCCTGGGGCAATCGCTCCCAGTGGAATTTTAACAAGTCTTTCAGTTGTTGGGTTGTCGACACTCCATCCAGGTTCTCTAGAACATGCGCGCTGGATGGGATTGAGGTCTGGCGATTGTGCAGGCCACGGCAATACCCGGATGTGTTCCCTTGCCAAGTACTCTCTGGTCCTCCGTGCTGTGTGCGAACGCGCATTGTCATGCATCAGCGTGAAATCTGAGCCAAGACTTTGTGCAAATGGGTGAACATAAGGCCTGAGGACATTTTCAACGTAACTTTCAGCGTTCATATTGCCATCTACAAAAACGAGCTCAGTTCGTCTGTTCTTCATAATACCCACCCATACCATTACTGTGGAGTCACTGTAAGGGTGCACTTCCTGGACGCATCTCGGCCGTTCAATATTTCCGGGACGACGATACACTCTTATTCTTCTCGTATCAGGCCTAAATCCGAACCGGGACTCGTCGCATAATAAAATTTTATCCCATTGCTCCTGAATCCATGTCAAGTGTTTCCTAGACCATTCGTTTCGACGAGCACGATTTCCATGGCATATAGGTACCTTGGGCGTCGTGCTCGCAGGCCATATTCATGCAGCCTATTCCTCACGGTTTGGTGGCGAACAACAACACCGCTTGAGAATTGTAACTTTAAACCTACGAGTATCTCCCGGGCGGTTAACATCGGCTGACGTCTTGCAGTCAGTTGTATGTATCGGTCCTGTCTATCAATTGTACTCCTTCCTCGTCCTGGGTGCTGCTCAGCACGATCCCCTGTATTAACGTACCGTTGTCAAAGACGACATATCGAGCTCCTATTGACACCAAAATGCCAAGATACCTGGGACTGATTTCTTCCCGCTTGTAGCATTCCTATAGCTCTCTGTATTTCATCAGCAGTCAAATGGCTTGGCTCCATGATATAAAAAAAGATTCACCACTATTTTTTTTTAAAAAACTGTATATTTCAAAATGATAAAAGTGAGATAAATACCAAATTTATCATGCAACGAAAACACATGAAATCATGAAAAAATAATTAGGTTGTATTTTAATGAAAACATAACACAATCAAAATGTTTCCATTTTTTAAATCAGCCAGTACCTATATGTTTCCGAGAACAAAAATTTTGTATAGGTACCAATATTTCGCTGTACTGTGGACGCATTTTACATTGTCCTCACATTTAACGTTAGATTCAACGTTATTTATACTAATCTTTCTTGTTTTTCTGAATTCCAAAGTCACGCAAATTGTTTACTCGAAATCAGTCCTCATTATGCTCTTATAATTCTAAAGTTTTGCCTTTTTGTCCCTAAATTTACTTATGTGCTTCGCTGTAGCCCTTTTTGGAAACATCCAAATTTGCTTTCACCAATAGACGATTTAGTCAAAACTAGTTTAGAAATGATTTTAAATATTCAGCTCAATGAAACATCTTGGTTACAAGCATAGGCAAACCGAATAGGGAGGGACCCTATTCGGTTTGGCGGTTTAGGAACCCGCAAAATTTCGAGTGTTGCTTCCCCAGCCTTTTTGTCGTCCACCCATAGCACGTCACGTCTTATAGGTAATGTCCTAAGGGCTTTGCCCACAAACTATGAGACTGCGGGCTTGGAGGATGCCAAGAATGCTTTTCAAATTGCTTGCCCGGGTAAAGAATTTCCAAACAAAGGAAAAACCTAAAATCTCAAAGGAGCTGGGACGATATTTATTGCGATTTAACATACAAATCGATTATGAGCCGCAGTTCAGGTCCGGATCGCGCAAGACTTTTAGCGGTCGGAGCCAGAGAGGCCGGTCATTGGCTACACGCCCATCCTTCTCCATATACCGGTACCTTCCTGGATCCGACCTCGCTTCGTCTAGCGACTGGTCTGCGGCTTGGGGTCACGGTATGCACTCCACACACATGCCCTTGTGGAACGGACGTGGACCGACTGGGTCACCACGGACTTTGTTGTCAAAAAAGTGCAGGCCGCTTTTCAAGACATGCGACACTTAATGACATAATCCGCCGGTCTCTTGCCAGCATCAATGTGCCTGCTCTTCTTGAGCCGACTGGCATTGTCAGAGATGATGGCAAAAGACCTGATGGTGTGTCCCGTGGACTTTGGGACGGATGCTTGTGTGGGACGCTACCTGTGTAGACACACTGGCACCGTCCCACCTCCAACAGACTACTTCTAAAGCGGGTGCAGCGGCAGAAAATGCCGAAAATCTGAAAGTTATTAAATATGGAGGCCTTGGCAGAGAGTACAACTTTGTGCACTTTGGCGTCGAGACCCTCGGTCCAAGGGGTCCCAGTGCGCATAAGTTATTTGCGGAAATCGCGAAACGTCTAGTTGATGTAACTGGTGACCGAAAAGCTGGCGGCTTTCAACGCAACGCATAAGCATTGCAATTCAGCGAGGAAATGCCGCCAGCATCCTCGGTACAATGCCCCGAGGGCCTTTTTTAGGCTTAACTTAGTTTTAATTTAATTTAGTTAATATTAATAATCATCTTGTAATTTGGTTATGTAAATCTTTATGTAACAATATAATTTAAAAGAGTGGCCGTGGAGTTTCTTGCCCGTTCTTTTCCATAGATACCTACTACGCTTTTGAATGGGCAACTAACTTCACATTTCTAACTGACAGACTCCTTGACAATTCCAAAGTGCCTGTAAATGGTTAACTGAACTGGCAGCCCGGAACATTTCACACCATCAACATTCTGGTACATTCTGGTTCATTCTGGTACACATATATGTAAATAAAAATGTGATACTTTGAGAGCTTCGTTTTGGACACCGTAATGCGGCTAGTTTACGCAAAAGCGTGTCATGGTGCACACAATCGAAGGCTTTGGAAAGATCACAGAAAACTCCAATAGCATTTTGCGAGTTTTCTCGTGCGGTAAAAAATGTTAACGATTTAAAAAAATGTTTAAAAGGTAAAGATATCACGAGGAACATCAGATGGCAAAAAATTAGTCGCGCATTTGATATACGAAACTCGAGAAAAACGAGTAGTAAAATATATTCTTATTAAAATAGATTTTCAAATTGAAACTCGGTCCTGAGGAAGTTCTCTTGGATGGCGTAGCACACGTCGGCTGAGTCGCTGGCGATACAACGATTAGGTATGTACTCGTATCGCCCACAAATTCGACTTCGTCACTCTTCGTGATCCAGGATTGGAACCTGGTGAGGATGAAGTAGGAACACGCAGGTTCTGGGCGGCTGGAGAAAACGAAGCATGAGTACGCAGTTTCTGATACATATTCCGGAGGCCAGAACCAAAAAACGTGAAAACTTGCTCTTTTATCTGGTGTTAACCTATGTATGTATGATGATTGAAAATAAGCTATTACGTTAGTAAAAGGGCCGAAATTTCGGTTAAGAGAAAAAAAAGGGAATTGAACACCAATTTATTCGTGGCTTTCATGATAAACTAATTGAAGGCAATTGCCCGGTTTTTCTATCAAAAATATGATGCCGTTCAATAAGTCAAATTCATATTAAAAACCAAAAACATATGAATAAAATATTGAAGGCCAACTAGGAACCAAAGGGTCGTAACCTCAGAGGTCATGGTGCAATATTTAATGTTCGCAGTCCAAAAGTTTGGAATACACTAAACTAAAAGTAAAGTTTAACTTATTTATTGCTGTTCACAGATCTCAAACATAAAAACTATAAATGATTAGCAAATTTACATTTTGTAAATTAACAAAAGGTTTATTAAGAAAAAATTGGCTGTCTGTAAAGTCGGTTTACGGACGATAATTTTACATGATAACGAGAGAGCGATGCGTCACAAGCCGAACGCTTAGGCCGATCGTGCCTCTCTGTCGCTAGTTCCACGCTGTTGCTTGCACACTCGGCTCAGGTGGAACGTGACAATGAGAGTCATGCTTTTTCGTGCGTGCAGCCGGCGTTCATCGATTTAATAATTTAATAAAAAAAAAGTCTCCAGTAAATAAAAACCGTTAGATGTGGTATGTCAATGAATCATAAATAATTCGTTCTAAAACCTGTAAAGAGATTACGGTTCAACTTAAGGAAAAGCGGATTTTTCATACGAACTTCCAACAAATTCTTCGTAAAAAATATACAAGTTATCCGTTTATATGCTAAATTAACCTTGTTTGAATATTTGAGTATAAGTAATACAAAAGACATATCCAAGAAAAACATAATACATTTAAACATTAGAATCCCTATTAGAATGTCTATAAAAGCTGATTTTCAACCCACCGTGCGGCGCCACGTATTCCAAGGTGCGTTCACAAATGCACAATACGTGACGCCACAGATACATTTAGCATAATCAGTCTTTAATGTTCCCACTGCTGGCACACAGGCCTCCTCTCGTGGCAGGGAGTGGGCCGTAATCCACCACGAAGGCCCAGTGCGGGATGGTAGATCTTACATGTCTTCGAATTTTTGGTTCTAGGACATGCCGGTTTCCTCACGATGTTTTCCTTCACCGTTTTGAGGGCAGTGACGAATTGATGATGAAATAATTTACACAAAGTAAAGCGCCTGTCAGGGTTCCAACCTACGACTTACAACGCTTAAGTAGCGGCCGTTACTACTGGGCCACCGCTGCTCGTAAAAACAGATACATTTAGTTGAGGTTCATTGAATGCGCTCCATCAGATTTTTTCTTTTATTACCTTCCAGGAAGCAGAGAAGAAGAGATGACAGTTTCGCACAAATGGATACGACCACCTCCTGTCCAGTGAAAAAGCCTACGCTGAAATGGGAACGATGATTTTGTCACTATGACCTTCTTTGAGCAGGTATCATTAATTCCGGACATTATGATTTTTCTTTGACATCCCTTCTGTGGAAAACTCATAAAAATAATTCCAATCATAATGCCCAGGTATTTATAGTAAGGAAGTTTCATTTCATTAACACATACATAATACGCAGTGCAGTAAACACAATAGATTTATTACTACCGGTTATTTGTGACCCGCATGGTTTTCAATGACTTAAGGAAATATATTGACATTCATAATTATTTATTCATAACTATATTCATAGAAATTATAAATCTCACTTGTTTTTTCCTAAAACAAAGAATATTTTTTTTTTACTGATGCCTCCTAAGCGAATTAATAATCCTTGTATCGCTTCCCATTTTGTCCCATATCAATATTTTTTTTTACATATTGTCAAAAAATACTTTACGTTTTACAAGATATTTTTACAAGTTACAGTTTTAGTTGACAAGATATTTTTTTAATATATTCATATATATAATAAAGAAGCTATTAATTATTTAAATCCAAGAAGGGTTATACATAGGTACTACTCGTGCGCGATAAGTTGGGACCTGCTAGGAATGCGACTCCCCGCCCGCTTCCCTTGCACTTCCCCGATGGCGCCCGTATTGTACCGTTCGCATCACTATTTTTTACTAGGGTTTTTAGTCTCGTACTGGCCTACGTCACGTAACGACGCGCTCTGGAATTCTTTTAGTTTTCGTTTGTGTTATTGTTTTGTTGTTGTAGTTTTTGTTGTTATAGTTTGTGTTATCGTTTTGTTGTTGTAGTTTTTGTTGTTATAGTTCTTGTTAAGTGTTTTTGTTATCATTATGAAGGGTAAACCTTTGCATAGCGGAGAAAGAAACCTCGTGCTAAAACTGTTAGAGTTTTTTGAAAACGAAAAACGGAACAAACAGTTTTGTTTACCTGCTGACCAGGCCTCTACCACCATACATGTGTGACCTCAATCCAATAGAATACATTTGGAATTTGGTCAAGCAAAGAGTAGCCGATAAAAATATCAACCAGTCAGAAAGGGAAATAGAAAAATTAACGAGAGATGCAATTACCAGCATAAGTGAGAGTGACTGGAAAAAAGAAGTCAACCATGTGGACAGGCTTCGACAAAAGTATTGGGATGATGACCTCTTACAAGAGACGAATGAATCGCAGTTAATTGTAAATTTATCGGATACCTCTTCGTCAAGTGATTATAGTGAGACTGAGGACGAAGAACAACCTCTAGAAGGCATAAATCCACTAAGTAGTGACGAAGATGAGATAATGTAAATAATAGATAAAATAAATGTATAAACTTAAACATTGTATTTTTATTCATTACAAAACCATAGTCAACACTTTCGGTGATACATAATTAAATACCTAGTGTCCTATTTTATTCAAATAGTGTAAAAAAATAGATAAAAAGCAGCGTCCTCCCTGAGTAACATAATAAATTAGGTTAAAAAAAACAAAAACGAAGCCGCGGGCGGCTGCTTGTTATGTTCGCTTTTTTGTGGGCGGTACAAACACGCCAATATGACGTCACCGTGCTCAGGTCCCAACTTATCGCGCACGGGTAGTAACAATGCTATTTATTTCTCTGAGACGTTCTAATCCTGCACACGGATTCCTCAAAGAAGGAAAATCAATCAAAACCAACAATAATAATAATAACATCCATAGCATTTCCTAAACAAAATTTTCACGGTTGTCTAATCTAAAGATAATACTGATGACGACGCGATAAGTCGCTTACAAAAGACGGTGCAGACAGTTAAATGTTATCAGTTGATCAATAGCGTGCAAAAATGGTGCTTAAATTTACACTTTTCGTCGCGTTAACGGTTTCCGTTACAGCTAGAAGATCTCCCAATGCCGATCACGTTAAAAGCCTCTTTGGGGCTAACCCAGCATTGCGGATGTCAAGTAACATTGAAGAGGATTCGCAACTAGACGCGGTAAGTGTAAATACATAAAATTAAAATTAAAAAATTAAAAACCCTGACAACAAAAAACCTTTAAAAAGTAAAATAATAAAATGAATTGGTCCTTTAAGTTTAATATAAGTTCGAGGTAATATTTTGATCCAAGAGTCGTCGCGTCGGGAGACGGGTAATGAAAATAGGAAGTTAATCCTTCTACAATGGATTGCTGGGTATAAGCCTCGTCTGTTTGGCGTTTTTATTTTATAACTAAACAATTTACAAGATGTCAATAGAAATGATGCCTGGGTAAAAAAAAGAAATCCGATTTAGTTCATCAGTAAGATAATAAACAAATATTAGACACGTATTTTTTGCTTTATCATACACACATCAAAAAGTCTCAAGTAACATGTACGGTTGTGAACTTGTGAACGATTTTTAGTATTGTAATATATTTATATTTCTTTTATAAATAATAACTAAGCATGAGTGACTAAAGCAACAAAATCCTTCAAATGTTCATTTAATCACAATAATTAACAATATGTGTACCGTAACAAACGTAGTATAAAATAAAGTTAAAACGAAACAAAAAAGATTGTATACCAATCTAGTTTTTTAAGAAAAAAATTAAGTATCGATTAATAAAACATGCAGTTTCTGTAAATGATGCGTGTTGATAAGACTGATTTGATGTGTGTATTAACAAATAAAATACTTAGGTATAACGCATTAAAGTTGGGGAGTGGGGGCTCGCTACGTCACAATTCAGTATAAAATCTAGCAAGGCATGACGTCATGTCACATTTTAATTCAATGTATCGCCATAATCTTATAATTACGTAAAAAAAGAAAAACTGTCCAATATTATTTAATAATATTAGTACTTACGTGACGGCCAAAAAAAAATGTCCAAATTCATTACAATATTGTAACATTGTTAACCATAACCACAATAGGCAACAGTCTTGAAAAAGATGTCTAAGTTAGATTTCAAAATATTTGAAGTAAATGATTGTCATTTCTTATTCAGTCCGATTAAAAAAAAACATTCTGATAATAGGATTTTGTTAACCAGAACTTTATTTCGGAAAATTCAAAAATTCACTGCAAAATTTTCCTTTGAGAGACCACACAGCAAGACCAAAAACACCTAATATCATTACAGCCCGGCCTTGTAGCCAAGTACGGCTACCCTATCGAAGTCCACAACGTTGAGACCTCCGATGGCTACATTCTGGAGGCCCACAGGATCCCCTACGGCAAAGACCAGAACAATGACCCCACCGTCAAGAGACCCGTCGTCTTCGTGATGCACGGACTCTTGTCTTCCTCCGCTGACTTCCTTGTCTTAGGCCCTGGCGATGCTCTAGGTGAGTTTTTTGTTTTTAACCATATTCATGTCATCATCATTCACTGCCTGACTTCACCAAGTGTGTGGTGGAAGCATTTCTTTGATTGTGCCAGTCTGCACGCAACTGCTCCATTCTTATTTAGGTTCAAGCCGCAAAAGCAAGTGATTTCGTCCACCCATCTTACTGCTACATCTCAGAACCAATATCCAGAACATTGTATTATAGTTTTGTACAAAGTCTATTGTTACAAGACTTAATTAGGTAATTCATTTCCTTATAGGTATAAAAAAAAAAACAACACAAACACAACAAATTTCTACATTTATAGCTGTAATTTTTATGGTGTACATAATAAAGAGTATTTTATCTATATATCTATCTATCTATCTATCTATAATTTCGCAATTTTATAACAAGCTTCAAATACCTCCAAATAAAATATCTTCAAATTAGCAAATCTACCAAAAATATAGTTAAAAATGGGACTCTCACCTTTTATCTTTTTCATTTGAATGAAAGGAACGTCGCCCGGACGAAAAAGTGCCGATTCTCTTGTACACTGAACTAAATTAAAGTATCACTAAAATTGCTTATTTTTGCTTAAGAGAATCTTAAAAGCTTTTCTCTAAACTTAAAAACAATTTTGACACAACTAAAATCGAGTTTGACAATCACTGAGTTGAGTAAACCATAGGCCAAGATTTGTCCGAAATTTCTGACAAATCTTGGCCTAGTTTTTTCGCACTTCGGATCATTTCGTTAACTATATAAAGAGTGAATCCGAAGTGCAAATAAAACTTGAGTAAAATCATATAATTATCTTTAATTGTTTATCAATACCCAAATATTTAAACGAAATACAGGGAGCATAGTGACGGCGTAAAACTATATTGTTGTTAATCCTAACTAATATTATAAATGTGAAAGCGAGTTTGTTTGGTTGTTACGCTTTCACGTTAAAACGGCTACACGGATTTGAATGAAATTTAGCGCATGGGTAGACCTTGACCTGGCTTAGGACATAGGAGAAATTTTTATCCAGATATTCCTACGGGATCGAGACTTATGCGGGTGTAACCGTGAGGCGCAGCTAGTATTTTAATAAATTGAGATGCAATAACCTGTAATTGTTTTTATTATCAGTAACCAATGTTATCCTGCTAGGTATGTACACTGAAAACGATTTAGAACTGAGGCGACATTTTTACGGTCATTTTAAAAAATATTCAGGTAGCGTAATTATCTTGGTATTTATATCAGTGTAATAAAGCTAATTTACTAATAAAACAATGATCTCGGGAAAAAAAAATCGGTTTCTCGTTCAGTAAGTTGAAAATCTCTGGTAATCTCGTAGCTGTAGGAAAGCCATATCGAAGACATCTTGAATTTGTCTGTTTGAGGATTGGGGTCTTCAGCAAATTTCCAATCTAGATTTTAGATCGGAAATTTGCTAAATCATAATGTAGTACATTAGATTAATAAATTTCGTATTGTATTCTAATAACAATCATCATCATCATCATTTCAGTCGAAAGACGTCCACTGCTGGACATAGGCCTCTCCCAAGCACCGCCATTTCACCCGGTTTTGTGTTTCCCGCATCCAGCGGATTCCTGCGGCCTTCACAAGGTCATCGGTCTACCTTGTAGGAGGCCTTCCAATGCTACGACGCGCGTACCGGAAGACGTAGCTAATAACAATAATTTTATTATTTTCTTTTCTGCCGAATCGACCACAGCTGCAATCACATAATGATTTAAAGTTTTCCAAACTCACAAGCATCCAAACTTTCAAGAACTAGAAGAGAAATGTGCTTTATAAAGTTTTGTTCTTAATATAAATTTTTATCTATTTATTATATAATTTATATATATTTTATCTCTTGTTTTAATCTTTTGTTCTTAATAGAACTTTAGAATCTTATTCCACACCTTTTTAATCGCGATTTTAAGTAGTCTGATTTAGTTTGTCAATAAAATTTTTTGGTGAAAAACTTTTGAAACTTTCGATCAAACAGAGTTTGTAAGCGGCTTAAGCCAGTTGATATTGAAATCAATTGCATACCAATTGGTTTCAATAATTATTGGCTATTAATATTCTTCACTTTCGTTTTGCCTTTTGCTTTTGATTAATAGGACTCTAAGCAGTTTTTTTAATTTGATTTCTCGAAACCTAAAAAAGAAAAATACAAAAAAACTGTTGTTGTTACACAATTTTTGTACAGTCAACAACAGAAGTAACACAACAGAATTTACAATTGCACTACGAAAATCACCTATTAAGGCGCTGTTAATGTCAAATTATATATTAGCACTGATGTACTGATGTATTGACCGTACATTTTTTATAATAAAAAAATACTGTATTTCCGATATTAAAAACTACCGGCTGTTATTTGAAAAGTTCTTGGTCTTCTTTGGTATTCGCTGGAACTATAAAAGAAAACATAATAATCAGCCAATGTTTCCACTGCTGGGACACAGGCCTCCTCGTTGTGCGAGGAAGTGGTTCGTTATCCATCACGAGGATCCACTCCCGCCACAGCTCCCTGAAAAAGCTCACACCACGCACTAGATGACTCATTCAATCAGCCGAGATACTATCTAATTCACGAATCAGACGTACCCAAACAAACATTCACCGGACACGAGAAACGTATATCTACAATAATCAACACGAAATTATGTATCTAATTATAAGTATATATCAATTTATAATCGGTTAATATCAGACTAATAGTATCTACTGCCATCTACTGTATGTGTTGATTGAGATCGATCAATCAAAATGGACGGTAGACGTTTTGGCAAGCTGAATCTGGTATATTCTGGTTTCTGATTAAAGAAAGATATATTATTCGTTATTAGTTTTAACCATAATATAGCTGATGCAATTTTTGATAAAGCAATCCTAGAATTTCAAGAAAATGATGTAGATATATTTTTATTGACCAGACACATCAATTCTTTAGAAAATAACATGGATCATTTTTATTTGGTGTATGTTTTCTGTTATAAATGCATGTTCATTGAGAGGTATTTTCGGCAGTGGACGAGCTTAAATTCATATTTCCAATTTTGATAACACCATAATCTTGCTCCACAAAGCATTACGTTTTTGCTTTGAAACAATTTTTATTCTCTCTCGCGCATCGTAGCCTCATATCGCAATTGCCGGAACATATGATTTTGTTAGCACCAGTGCAAGTCAGTAATCACTGACTTGCACTGGTGCTGAATATATTATGTTATCTGTGTGCTGCACACAAGGGAATCCCCTTGTCTGCAGCTCACAGATAACAAATTCCTCTAAAAAAATGTCTGTCGCATCTACTCTAAATTGTGTCTCTCTTCGCAGCATACCTGCTGGCTGAGGCCGGTTATGACGTATGGCTGGGCAACGCTCGCGGCAACTTCTACTCCCGCAATCACAAGTCCATCGACCCTGACGGTTTACTACAGAACTTCTGGAGATTCAGTTGGGACGAGATCGGCAACCACGACCTACCTGCCTTCATCGACTACATTCTTCAGACCACTGGACAAGAGAAACTCCACTACATCGGTCACTCTCAGGGTGGAACTACCTTCCTGGTTCTCAATTCCTTGAGACCCGAGTATAATGAGAAGTTCTTATCCTTCCACGGTTTGGCTCCGGCTTCGTTCTTCACAAACAATCGAGTGTCCATGTTCAAATCGTTGGCACCTTATGAAAGTTATATTGAGGTTAGTGTTTCATTTCATTATGAAAGATGAATGAATAAATAGTAAGATACTCGTTTACAATAATAGTTGGTAGGACTTTGTAAAGTGCATCATTTTATCGGCAAACAATCACTGAACTCGTCATTGATAAAAAGCTGGCTGGCATATATTACAAACAGTAACGTAAAGCAAATTAGTAGATTATCAGTAATGATAATAATATTAATTTGTATATCTGCTACGTAGGCAATAAGTAGGTTAGGTTTTGCATTAAAAGAGTCACGTTGGCTTTGAATGGGATCAATTAGCAATCATTGGTTTATCATGATAAATGGTTTATGAAACAGGATATATAAAAAAACCCCAGATTTTTAATGCTCACGTGTCAATATAAAGAAATATAAGGTGGCAAGATATTTAGATGATAAGGTGGGCAATCTATGAAATAGGAAATGAAACGTGAAAAGCTAAACAAATGGAAGACTACCTGAGCTTGTTTTCTATTGAGAAATTGAGACTGTCGCCCATCCTTTTGAAATTATTTGAGAAATGTTGCCGGAAGTTGAAATATAATTAAATCAAAACGTATAAAGAGAAAATATGTATGATATGACCAAGATTTTTATACGTGATGTAGTTTTGGAATTTGTAATGGCATAAACCATCATTATTGTTTTTTTTATAGACCACAGCCTTCGCCATGGGCCAAGCTGAAATCTTCGGTCAAAATGATTTCGTCGACTGGTTCAAACGCAACTTCTGCAATGAGCCATCTGCCCTCTTTGCTACGCTCTGCGAAACTGATATTTTAACCGGCCTCACAGACAGAGAGTCATATAATGCTGTGAGTATCTTAAATTTAAGTTAATTTATGAATAACCGTGTGTTTAAGTCACTATTCAAAAAATCTCTATTATAGATGATATGAATCTATAATAGAGATTTTTTGAATAGTGTTGAATTTATAAATTTAGCTGTCCAAGAAGCGACTGAAGTATGTTCATCATTATTTATTATCTATGGCAGTACACTTCTGCAAATATTTTCACAAATTGCATTTTTTCTAATATGGCTTCAGTGTTGTGTCAGTACTGTAGTTAATATAAAAAAGGGAAACCGTAATGGCAGTAGGTACTCCTAATTTTTTATTTACTTAAGACTATAAACTTGCATACTTATCCATTTTTTCCATCTTCTAGACCTTGGTCCCATTGTTCCTTGCCCACGCTCCTGCGGGTGCGTCCGTCCGTCAAGTAGCCCACTACGGTCAGACCATCCGTTACGATGACTTCCGTCGATACAACCACAACTTGGCTATTCAAAACTTGGCTGCCTACGGAAGACTTAACCCTCCAGCATACGAACTGAACAAAGTCACCGCACCAGCATACTTGCACTACGGACAGAGTGACAACGAAGTTAACTACCAAGACTTAATGCTTCTTGCTGCTGCTTTACCTAATGTAGTTGGTACTTTCAAGGCTGAAAGGGATTCTTTCAACCATTACGATTTCATCTGGGGTAACGATGTTAGGGAGCAGATCTATGATACTTTGATTCCTTTGATGAAAGACGTTGATAGCCGGCAGTGATTCGGATGATTATTTTATATAGTGTAAATATGATTGTGATATTTCTGATGTTTAAGTTTTGTTTTATTGTGAGCCTTTTCTCTACAACTCGTTTTTTTTATATCCCATAACTCTGGGGTTATATTCTATAAGTAAAAATAATACAAAAAGTCCTAGAATATGTGGTCCAAAAATGCATAGTTTCGAAGATATCATAATACTAACACTAGACTCTCGATGATAAATACGAGCAACTAATTTTCATTCAAAGCAATCATTCATATTTAAAGCTAAGAAAATGCGACGTTGTCATATTTCACTTGAGTGTTTTACATTAATAAAATAAAGAAATAATATGAAATTCATTTATTTATTAATATTTATAAACCTATTTTTATTAATAAACGTGACTTCGTCGAATTATTTTGTATGAAAAAAAAAAACAAAAAATAATGAAAAATAATTGATATGCCAGTTGATTCTTTGATACTCGCATGGTCTCATTCAGACCCTAGAGTTATGGGATATCAAAAAAAATATCTTGTATAAATAATAAGTATATCCTTCAGGCCAATAGCCTCTCATAAAGTGAAAGATCGAGCATTAGTGTTCACAGGGAGCTGGTGACATCCAAGTTCCAGATCGTTTGCGGCGTTTTAGATCACTCTGTAAGATTAAAGTTATTATTATTCTTTAATCTGAGTTGTCTGTCTTTATAATTTACAAAGTTTTAACACCTATCTTTTGTGCATATATAAGTGTCTATATAGGATTAGCAAAATCCTTACTGATTTTGATAAGTAACTAATTCGGCAACAACGGCATATCATATACATAATACCACGCCTTGTTTCCCCGAAGGGTTGGGCAGAGGTGTACCTGTAGTTAAGTCCCATGTAATAGGGGGCGAGCCTATTGCCATCAACCGGGCATACCATCCAGACTCCGGGCTGCTACTGAGATATTCCAAATAGAAAAACCCAATAACACTTTGCCCGACCCGGGAATCGAACCCAGGACCTCATGCTCAGCAGTAGCGCTTGCAACCACTAGACCGACGAAGCAGTCCAGTAAACTCAAAGTGTTGGGACTCAGGGCCTCTCCTCTGTTATCCTCCACGCGGGCTTTGTGCGGATTAGTGACATCATACTCATAACCACTATTTATATATATATGTGCATCACGCTTGGTTTCCCCGAAGGGTCATACAGAAGTGTACCTGTAGTACACTTCGCCAGTTCTGTTTAAGTACCATGTAATAGGGGCCAGCCTATTGCCATCAACCGGGCAAAAATTCCGGACTCCAGACTGCTACTTAGAAATTCCAGTTGGAAAAACCCAATAACAATTTGCCCGACCTGGGAATCGAACCCAGGACCTCATGCTCAGGAATAGCGCTTGTGACCACTCGACCAACGAGAAAGCCATCGTCATGTCTTCGAATTTTCTTTTCTAGTACATTTCGGTATTTCCTTTTGTAGTTATACGTTTTATGTTTCATGCAGAATAACACCTTTGGTTTTTTATGATTCGTAAGAAGAAAATATGACGCATAGTTTGCGAGATAGCGTGACCAAGCAATCGATTACGTCGAGGTGTACTTATACTTCAGCGACGAATTAATTGATGTAATTTTCAGCTGGTGTGTCTATTAAGATGTTATTTTTCCATAAAAAGTTCAAGACGAGAGAATCTTTTCAACTTTGAATATTATCACCACATACCTACTTAACTAGTGATCTAATATTTGCTGAAAATCATGAAACCACTCCTTTGTACAAATTACCATTAGCATGAATCATACGGCGTATATCCTACTATTCTTATAAATGCGAAAGTTTGTAAGGTGGATGGATGGATGCATGTTTGTTACTCTTTCACGCAAAAAGAACTGAATGGATTTGGATGGAATTTGGCACACAGATAGTTTATAACCAGGAATAACACATAGGATACTTTTTATCCCGATAAACACATGGGGTCAAAACTTATGCGGGTGAAACCGCGGGGCGCATCTAGTTATACATAAAGCGAGCGATATTACATCAGTGTCTGCAATCAGGATGTACGATTAAAATCGATTTATTATTAAAATGTAATATCGTGGTAATTCGACATTTCATCAGGCTGAGTGACATGATCCACTGGAATAAGTACGTTGATCTTTGTGATCATTGATAGCTTTATCCTACGTCCTAACTGAAAGCGATTGTCGCGCAAATACGCTATCATTTACCTGAATAATGACGTACGAAAACATCCGCGACTCGATTGATCGCACAAGTATGTCATATTCATAAACGAGTGCGAGGGGTTGAAAACTGTAAATTGAGAAATAAAAGATGTCGAATAAGCTTGAATCCTGCAGTCTGTAAATTAATTTGAAATAACCTTAGTAATAGTGCCTCGTTTAGGCCATAACAGGGATGATGACTTAAGTTATTTTTTGTCCGTTGGGTAGATTATTAAAAAAATATTGGAAATGTATTTTTTCTTTGTTTACGTAATCAAAAGATTACGGGGATACATTGAGCTAAAATTTGTCATGACATCACGCCTTGGTATATTTTATAATGAATTGTGACGTAGCGAACCCCCACTCTCCAACTTTAATGCATTTTATCAAGTACGTAATGTTTGATTAATATGACAAAGCAAAAAATACGTGTAATATTTTTTTATTATCTGACTGACGGGCTAAATAGTTTTTTTTTACCCACGCGTCATCCTTTTTTTTTTGGGTGGAAATTTATCAAATATCTTCTCCCGCTCTAGGCGGAGCAGGAGGGTGTGTCAGACTCTGACTGACTAAAACCCACCCGTGTTCCTTCCGTTGCCTGTGTTGCAAGGGGCCTCGGTAACCCTTTCGAACTTTCCCACCCCCGGCAGGCATCGGCCCTAGTGGAGCCCTACACTTGTGCTGACGACATCTGTTTGAGGCGCGCGTGGAACACAACGCGCCGTCGATGCGGACCTGGTCCTTACCGAACGGTGAGCCTGAGCTACCCATTGCTCACCGTCCGCAACGCGTCATCCTATGGAAACGGAATCCTAAAAAAACGTTGCATCAAGACAGTGCTTTAGTGTCTGAACATATTTCCGTAAGTGTGTCTAACAGTTTCGTTTCACTACACTAGAAAAGAAAAAATAATTAAACAAAAACTTATGCTTACATGTCTTTATTACAATAATAATGTAAATACAAGAAAATGCTACGTGTTAAATTGATAAACAATATTATTTACAAAGAGTAAATAAGGTAATTTGATAGTAGACCAATATACAGACAAGTAAAATTATAATTTCGTACATATTATAACATAAAAATATTAAATTAAGTCATTAGCAACTAAGGACATAACGGAAATCTGCATTTTCAAAAAAAAAAAGATTTTCAAATATCGATTTAAAATATTGTGACTCGTGATTGGTGTTTTGTGATCAGAATACAGAATAATGTCTGTGTTGCAATTGTATTTTAATAAAATATAAGTAATAAATTGGCAGCAGTGACATCGTGATCTTAAGCCAATTTTGCTAAACAACAAAATTACCAAGATACATAATAATTAATCGCTAAATAACTAACAAATAAATTAGTAGATGAGCCTACATTCATTCAGTTTTGGAAGGTCATAGTAACTTCAAGTACAGGGAGGTAATCATTCCAAAAATATGTAAAAAAACTGCGTTTTGATTTTTGACGTTACACTTTGAACAAGATGCCAATGAACATAATATATAATTTCGATTTCTGATCGACCAAAAACTGAACGTTTCACTAACACGTTAATTCAACCTAAAGGGCTATATTGCACTAGTCATAAAATTAGGTACGAAACACTTAAATTAGTCGTTGGTTCCGAAAACATAAAATAGAAGCACCTATTAGTACAACCCAGAAGGCATATCCGTGACTTTATGGATACCGAATTTGCTCGAATTTGATCCAATTGGAGAGAGAGTTCTTTTCAAATCGGCGTGACTGTGGGTACCAGTGACGACTAGACTAGTCATGCTAGCAGGAGCATCTCTTAGCATATGAGGTCCAGAATAAAAGCCAACGTTGCTGGGACCCCGTTTCACCAGAAATGTCGAGCTATTGAAACCAGATTGGTCGATGACAGAGTTCAATTTAGGCTGGGTCATGTAAAATTTCTGTGAGTCTATTTTGTGAACATCGTCCCTGAGACTGGAGTTCGGGTCGTAGCGGTGGATATTTGTAAGTTTGCTGTGGGATCTGGTGACTGGAATCAAAGGGCTCTCATTCCCTCCATCACTGCTAGTTCTAGAACAGGATCTCTGTCGTCTCTCATACGGCCATATCGGCTTTCTAGGTTCTGTCAGCATTACAATATCCACCATTGAGTTGAGACCCTCATCGATCCTGTCAAGGCTTTTAGTCAGTTTCTTAGATTCAATCAAGTTTACTATTTCGTCAACACGGCTGCATTTAGAATTGGATCTTTGCAAAGCAGTCATTGAACCGATTATGGGAGTGTGGGTTTCTGCGTAAAACATACTATCGATATACTCCCGCTGTCGGGATCCTTTCTCCGAAGTTTGGAAAGACTCACTTCGTTTTATAGACGTTCTCCTGCTTTCTTCCCTCGAACGAGTTCTAGAACGTTTGGTTCTAACCTCGTCTTTAATCCTATCTGTGATAGAGTTGAATACAGCTCGACATTCGTGAAAATCGAAGCTTGAACTTGAAGGCTTCTTGCTAACTGGTTTAGTGTATTTTGAGGCGCTAAGTAAAGAATCAGATCCTTCGTCACTTGAATAGAAGTTATCGTCGTAAAGGTCAGGAGGTTTATAAACCAATCCTTGGTCTACTACTGGTGGGACAAATAAGTGTAACAGGCTCTTAGCCTTTCTAGGTGGGTGTGGGACTATTTTGCTTGGAATGATTTCAGATTCTTGGTCTTCTTCAACACTGTCGTCTGGGAAATCTTCTTTTCCCTTGATCTGTATGCTATGTCTAGTGCTCGTAGTAGAATCGTCTTTTTCATCTCTATGTTTTTTGCATTGTAGAGCGTTGACTGGAACATTGATTTCTGATGTTTGGTTACATCTGGATGAACGATCATCCATGAAATCTTTAGCATACTGTTCCGATTCAGCATGATTGACTATGTTTCTTAATTCTTGAATAACTTCATCTATTGTCGTTTCATCTTCTTCGTCTGAGGATTTTTTATCATTTTTTTTGCATTCTAACTTTTTGTGCAACGTACGTTTGTTTCGCATGAGGTCGTATGTCTCGTTTTTGACATTGAAAACTTCGTAGACCATAGAATCCCTTTGAGGATCACCTTCAGGGCTTAGAGATCTCTCTGAGGAACTGATACCTTCATCTTCTGGGGGTGATGATTCGTCTGCAAGGAAAAAACAGAAACAATATTAGAGCAAGTTACAACAGAGATTTTATAAGTCAAACCTTGATCAGCAAAATTAGAGTATGCGATAGTGTTCGGGCGTTACCTCTATTTTTATTAATAGAGCTTTTCTTCTTCATGGCAAATGGTTTCTTTCTGTTGGAGTTGCCATGTTCAGACCGTAGTGAGGACACCTGCTCTTGAAGCTCACAACACTTCTCCTTCAAACATTTCTCTAAAGATAGCAGGATCCCTTTTTCTTCTTGAAGAATCTGTGAATTAGAAAAGGATCAGCATTATGGTTATGGTTATTGCAATCGCTGAACGCTGGAATAGTCCCGCTAGCGTAGTGGTGGGTTGTCTAAGATTAAGAATCATCATCTCAATAATCCTGACCACTAACATGTGCATTCGGTTTCGACGATGGAGCAGACAAGACTGATGTGGATGCGGCCGACGAACTGACAAGACGTCGATTGCAAAAAATCGCGATCGATAAATGAGCTTGTTTCATTAGTTAATTAATTAATAATTCGACAGTACTGTATTTATATACTATTTTGTATTGTATTTATTAAATAAACATCTTATTTTCCAATTATGGATATTGCCTATTCTCGGAAAGAAATCATAATCGCCTTTTTTAATAATAGAAGAACGGTTGGTCGTGATAATGTTTATCAGGGACATGCCAAATCGGTGAGGGATCCAAAAACTAATTTGTAAATCATCAAATTAACTATTCTACAGCATTTCTTGGTATCCGCTTACCTTTACTCTCTTCTCAAGCAAATCTAGCTTGTGCCTCAAATCGGCCTTCTCCCTCTGAGCTTCGTTCGCTTTCTCGCTCAGTGTGTCGATGTCAATCAGCTGTTTCTCGTAGTCGTCTATCTCTCTCGTCACTTGGTCGTTTACATTCGGCAGCTTGGCTACCATCTATAAAGAATTTAAGGATTATTTAGTTACAGAAGGTCATTGGATCAATGAAACAAACAGTAAGAAAGAAAGAAAATAAATTGGTTTGACCCAGGTTAAGGTACACGAAAAAAAAAAAACAGAAAATAGTAGTTTATGAAACTGTTGCATAATGAGAGCTATTAAATACGAGTGTGTGTGTAAAAATCGAGCCGTAGGCGAGGTTTTGTGCAGTAGTTATGTGCAGCTTCATACATCTACTCTCATACATTGGGATTGAACCTACTAAATAAAAGATCAAAGTTAAAAGTTGGAATCGAAACTTTTTTTAATTCTATAAAAATGGCGTGCCCTGTATCGTATTGGTAAAAAAAATGCTTCATAACATTATTTGTGAAAAAGTTTTAAAATATAATTCTATTTTTAAATTTCGGTATTGTATCTATAACGTGTGACAATATAAAAATTCGTTTTGAAGTTTATAATTCGAATTTTACGATATGAGTATAGATAAACTTAGTCATAACAGTAATAAACGTACCTATTATATTGAGTAGATACTGTGTAGTATCTATACGATGCCATAAACGGATAACATCAAATTGTCTCTGGATTTAATCAAATTCTTTTTTTAGATACGCACTTATTTTTGTTCTTTACTTTATGGGGACCATAAAACGGTTACAATTTAAGTGTGACAGAATTAAATAAAAAATATATTATCTATCAGACATAGTTATTAAAATTTTACTAGGTACCTACATAATTATAGGTATTATCATAAAAAAAAAACATTGTCATGGTTTCTAATTTATATCAAGAACTCGTTACCTTTTTCAAAGTAACAATATCAAAGCCAGCCTGTTCCAACTCTGCTTGGATGTACAGCTTCCTTTGAGGAGTCGGAGCACTGCTTAATAGCGCATTTATGAAGGCCAGGCCTGCCGCCTGCAGGTCTCCAGAACCTCCAGAACTCTGCAGCATCCCTACTAGAAATCTGAAGCGGACAGGTTCACCGTATCTAAGACGGAGAGTGGAAAGGGCTTCGGAAACCATGCTGTGGCCTTTTGCTGGTGGATAGCAGGCTTTGGTCAAGAGCTGAAATACAAAATGAGAAGATTAACAAAACAGCACCATTAAGAACTCATTTGAAAAGATCTTTCAAACATAGTACATAATTATATACAAAGTTTGAAGATACGTCATTATTATTGTTGGGTCCAATATAATCCAACAGACTTGCTAAAAGTTGATATATGACGTAAGATGTAACATTAAAATATGAAAAATAATTCTAACCTGTAACGCCAGTACCCTGGACTTATTGACAGTGGACATGATGCAGACGGTGAGCGTGTACACTCCGTTGGAGCCGGACACCAGCCTCCGCACGCAGTCAGGGTATCGGCTGCAGCAGCTCCATAGGCATTGTCTGGAAAGTATGGGGCATTTGTAAATATAAAATAATCTAGGAAAATATGAACTGCTTACCATTTCACGACGATTGGCTTAGGGCTACGTGTATTTGATGATCTAGCAGACCTATTTATTTACTTGTTTTTTTAAGAAACAGTATCCGTGTGTTACCCACACGGTTAGCTACCTAGGTATTACAATCAATCTGCCTAGCCTTTTCCTAACTATGTTGGGGTCGGCTTCTCACCGTCTGTCTAACCGGACGCAGCTGAATACCAGAATTTTATATAGAGTCTACCTATCTGACCTCCACAATCCAGTAAATGGGTAATACGATACCCCTTGGTAAGACTGGTTGTTAGACTTTCGGGCTTCTGACGTCCTCTAACGACTGTCAAAGATCCATGAACTACAGCCGGGACCAACGGCTTAACGTGCTTTCCGAGGCACGGAGGACCCTCGGTATGTAAAGATGGTCACCCATCTAAGGACCGACCCCGGCAAGCGTCCAATCGACCCATGCGGCTGTTCTTACTTAGCCACGAGCTCCTCTAAATAGGTATTACAATATGCACAAAAATGAGATTGTGTAGCACACACACCTCAAGATACGTCATATGTTTTGAGATGATCCCTCACTAGCGTCTCTTCGTTCACTTTAAAGAGGATGGACGATAATATTAAATGTCACAGTACTTACAAACAAGTCAATTCATCTAGCAGTGGTCTTCTTCTGACCGCAGGTGGTCCCCGCGCACCCTCTCCTGATTGGCTGAGTTGAACGTTGCGCAGGAGTTCCAGTAACAACGTCACTCCATCTAACGGCTCGCACGAAAACTCTTGGACGAAACTGGAAATAAGATTGAGTTGAACATAACATTAAATAATTATATTAATAATATAATAATATTAATATTGAATATAATATATTTAGGGTCGATTGTCAAAGTTGAATAGACCTTTGACTAGCACAACTTCTACCATCGATCACGACTATAGATACAAAACGAATTTTAAACGTTTTAAACCATTTGGTTTTAAACCGTTTTTTTGGTTTAAAACGCTTAAAACCAAACTTTACGGTTTAATAATGGTTTCAAAATTAAATTATTATTTGTAGTTCCTAATCAAAGTACCTAGTATTTTTACCCGACTGCCCCAGAAGGAGGGTAATGTTTTTCGAGAGTATGTATGTATGTATGTATGTCTAATTATTTGGCACGCTCTGTAGCCGAAACGGCTTGATGGATTTTAACATAAGAGGTGTCGTTATATTCGTCTTCAGTAGGAGAGTATTGGGGTACCTGGATCAAAAGATCCAGGCTTCCCAATACTCTATTCAAACTGAGTGTTGCATTCAGAATCCTGTATTCTTCAAGAAGGTTTGCTTTCAGACTCCTTTATTCAAAATGAGTGTTGGATACAGAATCCTCTACTCAAAATGAGTGTTGCATTCAGAATCCTCTATTCAAAATGAGTGTTGTATTCAGAAACCTCTATTCAAAAGAGTTTTGTTTTCAGAATCCTTTATTCAAAGTGAATGTTGTATTCATGTTGGTGAAATAAAACTCGGTGCTTTTGTAATTAAAAATAAGAGTTAGTGTGATGTTGTGATTTATAAACATAATCCTGTTAAACTTTTATAAGTTTTTTAGTATGGCAACCAAATAAAATATTCATAAAATATGATATCTAAATAATCCATAGCCAAAAGTAAAGGTGTCAACCATTTACTTATTAATCTTTCGATTTGTGTATGATACGCATGCGTTTATTATAGAAATGTGTGCATGTGTGTTTATATTGCGTGAATGGGGCGCGCTCACAAACAGCATCTGTTTCGTTAAATATAATGTGCTGTTCAGACCAGAATTAACATGCTGTTCCATGTATTAGGAAAACCACTGCCTCTGTTTTATATAAAAGCCCTTATAATTTAAAGAAGATATGTGTTAAAAAATAAAACTAAAAAATTGGTTTACTTTTATATTTATGTTGCTGCTTATTTTAAAAATACATTATTTTCGACACACCACTTATTTAAGCAAAATACATTTTTTAAGGCACAAATGTTGGTATGATTGATACAACTTATAATATCAGGAGAATTTGAATATTTTTTATACAATGTTACTATACTTGGACACTGCTTACTTTCTAAATTATATACATTCTCAATTTTAATTATATCTTTTAACCATAACACTTTTTCATTACCTTTTGTAAATATAGACTTATTTTTAAAAAAAATTGGAAAGTTAGCTTTATAGCTAAAGTATGGTACAGAGCCTTCGTTCCAGTAAATACCCCTGTTTTTTTCAATCCAAGCTACTTGTAACCGTTCTTTTTTCGTCAAGTCATAAAATGGTCGTGGTGGTTTTATCAACATTACTTGTATGCGTCCTTCATACATCATTGCTATTTCTTTTGGAATAAATTCGTTTTCTTCATTCTTAAACCCTTGGACATCCACGATCACATTCATGATAATTTTCTCACAATATTACTCAAAGGTTTGTATTCGAAAAGTCGATCGTTTATTATTAAACAATACGCGGATGTATTATCTGGAATATCTTCGGAACATTCAATTTCTAATCGCACATCGACCGGTCCAGTTTTGAGCGATTCGTTTTGTCTTGAGCAATCAATCACAAAAAGTGGAGCAATTTCTTTAAATTGATTTAAGCTAAGCAACGGATCTATACCCAAGTTGTAATACGACTGACGAAAATTAGCATACATTTCGTATAATATACTGTATTTATTTTCATCAAATTTCAGATTAAGTGAGTCATATGGATAATATTGCGAATTTAAAAATAATTTAATATTGCATATATTACAATGATCGAATATGGAAGAACTTTTAGTTTTATTATTTTTTCGGTTAGTTTGTAAACCAAATATAACAAACCTTGGTTTCTCTAATTGTGAAGTTGTCTTCACCGACCATGAATGCTTTGTAGTTCTTGGTAACAGCGGATATTCATACAAATCCCAATTTCTAAATGCTAACTGTATGGAACGATCTCTCTCCAAACTTTTAAGCAATGATAATTTGTTACGATCAGAAACTTTGATATGTGGCACGCGCCATTGTATTTTTTGTATATCCATTTCTAGGCTATCATTTTTCTCCATAAGCACACAGTTTAGTGCGGAACTATTTCTTTGTAAAATTAGTTCATGTTTGCAATTAATTATTATTTTGTTATAATCTTCTGCAAATCCCAGTACTCTATTTAAAGGCACAATAACGCAAAAATGTCCCTTTTCTATTTTTGTACCATTTAAGTTCCATCCTCAAATTGCTGCACCTTTGCTTTCACCTTCATTCATGGAAGCATATGATTTTAAAGTTGTTGTGATACCAGCATTTTTAATGCGATCGATTTCAACACCATTTATTTCGTACCTAATATCTTGAAACAAATATAAGATTGGGTTGTTTATGAAATCAATATCTTTTTTTATTATTTTCCCTGCTGGATCTTTAGTAGATACACTTGCATATCCTTCTATAAAAATGGAACTGTTGCAGGGCAATACATACAAATCTTGATGATGAATGGGTATTCTGATTTCATCATTTTCTTTAAAACTAGTATTATACGGATTGTAGCTATGGATCTCATAACTTTCAATAGAGTTGTCATGTTGCACTAAATCTGTGATTTGAAGCATGTTGTTATTATTTTAATTTTAATCCAATATGTCTGAGAAATCTTTTATTCTCTTTAGTAATTTTAATTTGTCTTTTAATGTTTATCGCGTTGACACGTCTGACTTCTTTGGAAACAGGAAGTGAAATATTACATATTCTTCTCACAATAGGCGTTTTATTAAAAACTAACATCTTGTTTCTATGTATAAACAAAAAAGGTAGTATTACTATTATTAAATGTAGCTCAATTATTCTTTGCAATGTGAGTAGTGGTTAGGATCACAGGCAATCTAAGAATGTGTGTAGAGTATCAAGATATAAACTTTTATAACTCTTCCTAATTACGTTACAAGGACATCCATTATTAATAATAAAACATCCATTTTTTATGTTATTTTATTGTCTTTCCAAAATGACATAAGAAATTTTAAACACAAGTGCCCACAATTATACAAATGATCACGCTGAACGTTTTCATAATTATACTGAATATTATTTCCAACATATTTCAGAAATTATTTTGGAGGTTTTAAGTTACCATAACTGTCGAAATATTCTACGTATTCATTTATCTTGCCATAGGCTACCCAATGAGTACCAGAGTTTTTAGATGAGTCAAGATTGATCACTCCACATTCTATCGGCGATACTTCATCCGGTAATTTATCTCTCATAAACACACCTCGAAAGAATGGAATCTTGTCTGAGTGTTTCATTATATCAATATTGGTTAAAGCTCTATTGGGTAGCCGAGATTTCAGTTTTTTTTGTCTGATATGTAAATCCCTAATCCATCCTTGTAATGGTTGAGATGTAATCCTCTTCCAATGAACAACGCCTCCATTTCCTTGTTGTGTCGTTCTGCTTCACACAATTGCTTCTTAGCTGTTTTATATGCGTTAATTGCTTTTGCAATACCGGCGGCACCTCCTGCTAAACTGCCAGCAGCAGATAATCCAGCAAATATTGGTACTAAAGGAAGAAATCCTCCAGTTTTTGGTACTGGTATAATCCTAGGTAATTTTATTGGTGTATCTGATGCAAATTCTTTAGCTGCTGCATATGCTAATTCCATCATTGCTTTCTTACATGATGGTTTTAATTTTCTTATGTGCTTTTTAGTATGGGTAACAATTTTTTTAAGAGTTTTCTTAAAACCAGCTCCCGTTTTTACTTTACTGATATTTTTGTTCAATGCTGATGAAAGTGTTTTTTTGTTGTCTGAAATAACTCGTGTTGTTTTCATTGCTATTTCTTTATTGTTCTCCAAAGTAATAGAAATGTATTTAATAGGAACAAATACAAGTCTTTTTTGTTTTAAGAACAAATACGTAATGAATAGAAAAATATGTGTATTTGCTTAAATACACATTAGAACAAATTTTTGATTGGCCAACTTAAAATACATTTGTTTTATCTATCCAGCTATTCTCGCTAGTAGGAAGTCCGAGCCACTTCACATATACTTGATTCCCTTTTCTTTTCAATACTTTTTCAACTAAGTACAAATCAGGGTGGCTGGTTTTTCGAAGTTCTTGAGCATAAAACGCTCCTAGTATTGGTCGACATCTTGCATCTTCTATCAAGTAAGTTAGCGGATTAGTTTCTTGTATTCTTTTTATCTTAAATATTTCTGTTGACCAATTGGGATAATAGCCTTTATCAAAACATCCTTTGTATTTACTTATTCTTACAAAATCACCAACACTAAACTTCCTACACTTGGTGTTTTTCTTACATGCAGCCATACGAATATATCTTTGCAGTATGTCTGTTTTATTGTCATGATTTATAGAAGCCGGAGGTTGTCCCACAGTTCTATGAGTAGTGTTATTGTATTCATATACAATTTTGTTGAGCGTTTCAATCATCCACTTGTAATTCCCGTTAAGACTAAATTCTTTGTATAATTTATTTTTTAATGTCCTTATTAATCTTTCAACAATTGAGGCTTTTTTAGTAGAATACGTTGAATAATGATTAATGTTGTACTTTGTAACAATATTTTTGAATTTATTGTTATAAAACTCTTTTCCCAGATCAGTTTGCAAATTTCTTGGAACACGCCCTTTAAACAATATACTTTCAAATGCTTTTGACACCTCTTGCTTATTTTTTTGTTTCAAAGGAACTGTCCAAGCATATTTGGAAAAAGTGTCTATGATTGCTAGTATATATTTGTAACCACCATTCACTTTTGAAATTGCTTGCATATCCATTAAATCTGCTTGCCAGAGATCATCGATATCTTTAAGTATGACCTGTCTTCTTGGAAAGTTAACTCTAGCACATTTATGAATTTCATTTATGACATCTACTTTGCTCATAATGCTTATTTAATTTTCCTGAAACTTCTTTCAACGCAATAATTTTTTCAAGTTTTCTTACTTTATCGTTTAAAATTAAAATCAGTTTATTCAGTTCTTCTATTTGCACGCAAACATTATCTTTAAGTTTTTCGATTTGCTCTTCACTAGTAGTTTTAAACAAAACACGTTCCACACTTATGTTACTTTCAGTTTTATTTGTACGAACAGAATTAATATTTTTATGTTCATTCATGTTGCATACAACTTTGATAACTGAGAACATTGCAAAGCGTTTAGTCTTTTATAATATCAGCTTCTTTTAACTCTTCTATTATTGATAGAATTTCATTGTCATGATTAGTATTACCAGCATTTGTTGAAGCAATTAGAAGTTTCAACCTTTCAATTAGTTCATTAGGGTCATCCCAGTAGACATAATCGGTATTACTGTTATATTTTTTTAATTTAGGCAAAAAACCACCGCTTTTTGTTTGCATTATCTGTCCTTCATCTTGAACATAACTATTTTGCGAAAACAAAGGTTTAATAATTTGACGATATTTTAAACTTTTATCACCTTTTATTTGACCATTAGGATGAAAGTCTCGTTTGTGCGCGTGTGTAATATGAAGCATATCTTTATAGACAACTTTATCTAATTCAGTGACCAAATTAAGGTTAGGTTTACTGCGTACCAAAAGTTCCTTCAGGCCAGGTGTTAATTCATATGGCCTTTTATCAATAGTGACTATATTTGTTTTGGGTGAATTACAGGTCTTATTTGCAAGAGAAAATGTAACCTTGCTGTTCCCCATCATCAACTTTTTATTTTCACTACGTATCCCAAATGGGACATTCATATTATCATAGATTTCCATCATATCTTCTTTATTTAGTGAAATCAGGGTATCATTAGAATCTTTAAAAGGATTTCTTGACAGAACGTCTTTACAACACTCTGAATCTTCATTTAAATCTGTTTTTATACATCCTTTAAAACTTTCATAATCTGGAACGTAATCTGAGCTAAATTTTCCAAGCAAGTTACTCTCATCTTTTGAAATGTCAAATATTGGTTTAATTATATCATTAGCTTTAATTAATGTTTGCAGTGGATCTGTTATTGGTTTAAAGACCTTTTTAAATGAGCTATATCTTCTTCATTTTGCATTGTTTTAATTTTATTTTTTATACTATCGACTGATTTTATCAATTGTTCTTTAATATTAACCTGCATAATGTATTCTTTTTAAAAAAGGCCCATCCGTTATTTACAGATATCAGATTTCGATTGATATATTTACTGCAATGAGTTGGTATATATACTTTCTAAAAGTATATAAATATGTCAAACCCTTGTCTGTATCTACCTTCATTTAGAGGACAATCTTTATTCATTAACAAAAAGTCAAATCTGTCTTTCCAAATAGCACAGCAAAGTTTTTTAAATTGAAACCATTCGATATCTGTATTTACGTGCTCATTGTATATATGTTTTAAGTTTATATCGTCTTGTTTGAAGATTATTAAAAGATTTACATTATCTCGTATAAGTTGTTTAGGTATTTTGGAATAGGTTTGTGATAAGTAAAAACAATCTAACTGTTTATGTCTCCCCATTGCAAAATAATTACGAATATTGATTTGATTTTCGCATGCTACGTCATCAAAAATCATTACTGCATTAGTTAAAGCATCATTTGGATGTACGACTTCTTTATTATCATTGAAAACAAAGAAGTTAGCACCTGGTATGTGGCTCATAACTTGTTTTAAAAAACAATATTTTGGCTGGAAAGCCGTCTTTGAGTATAAGTAAATATGCTTAAACTTGAGACCATTTTCATGTAATATTAAATTAAGCATTATGTTAGTTTTCCCACAGTTAGATGGACCACATATTATACATCTAATGTTATCTGGTAAGAGTGCACTATGTTTTACTTTACGTGATTGATTTTCTAATTTTATATTATTAACTTCTAAAGTCTGTGGTTGCTTGACGAACTTCATTGTGAAATGTAAGATAAATCTAAATGACCTGCGTATATATAGGGATCAATAAATAAAATAAATTTCCATGTCATTACATATAGGTACCTTTATTATTAAATTTAATCATACTTAATGTTATAAAATAATAGCTTGAAGTTAACTTAGGGTTTAGCTTTTAAAAGCTATAAACTAAAATATAACGTTATAGTGACCCCAAGGCAATGTTTCGATCTGATTCGAGAGTACATATCTTTTATCATCATTTCTATTCATGACCAGTTTATTTATTTGTTGTGAATATAATACATGTTTGATTGACTTAATCATATTCATCTTACACGATCGACTTTCATCATCAAATAATGATTTATTGTAATGCGATATCTCTAACCTTCTAGTGACAGAGTTTGAAATACCTTTTGCTTTTTTTATTTCAGTTTTAGAAGCCGATAAACAGTAAAGTTTTGCTCTTAAACCAGTAAATTCACTGATCACGTCTCCACCGAGTTCATCTTTAAATAGACCAGGTACTTTTGCATTTACCTGAGGTATTAAATATGGGTTATCTAAATCAAAATTACTTGTATCAAATTCCTTTAAATTATTTTTTATATCATGGTAAATATCTTCAGTGTGAAATAAATAAAGAAGACTGTCGGTGTCTGTGTAACATAGCCTTACATTATTCATATATTTATTTTTTATATTATAATGATATTGATAAAGATGTAACTTAGCATATTCTAAAACAGTAAAACCTATGTAAATTGGTCTGTCTAAAACAATTCTCTCGGGTTTTAGTTGCACAGCTACAAAGTTTTCCGAAAATATAGAAACACATTTTAAATTAGGTTTACAAATTAGTTTCTCAGCACAGAGTTGCTTATTTGTCACATTTTCTATGTCCATCCATTTTGTAACTAGTTTAATATCTAGCTGTTTACGTTTGTTTTCTATCGTTTTACCAAAAATAGAATTATTCAAAAGCTTAAAAAAGTCTTTCTCAAATACAGTTGCGGATGCTTGACGCAGGGTAGTGTTCAAATCAATATATTTTTTTAAATATTCTTCTTGTCTGAAAGTAAGAATTCGATGAATTTTTCTTAGAACTAACCCGTACTTCAAACACTCCTTTAAGTGAATATAATTAATTACATAGTTAAATTTATCATATAAATTAGCTATAAGTTTAGCTGTCTTTCCTCCAGGGGGTATGAATTTCTCTGGAGCAAAAGGCAAATCACTATGAAAATCATGTACTGATTCAGGATATTCAAGATCTACCTCTAAAATGAAGCCATATTCGCTATCATCAGATACACTCATTATATCAAAACAGTTAATTTCCTTCTGATTAAAAAATCTAAATTCTGAAATTGGGATTTTTTTTGTCATTGCATATCCGTACAAATTGTTACAATCGAGATAAATCAAATAACTAAACGGTTCTAGATCGTTGTATTCTGATAAATAAGGATTATTTGCTTTTGCATGACGTAGTGAGCACTGAGCCAGACCACCACGTATACCCTTTTCCAACATTTGATATATTTCTAAGTCATCAATTAAGTCTAGCTCAACACGCGTATACAACAACATAGCATCCCAGCTTAAACTAGGTGCCGTTACATAGTACACAGGGTCTAACTTATAATATTTTAAGCTTATATTACGAAAATTTTCAAATATATCACACAGTAATAAAACATCACATTTTAAATATAAATCAGTATACTCGCCAATACTATTGATATTAAATGCATTCCACACAGTTTTCGCATGTTCATATTCGTTTTCGCTAATATGTTCCATTTTCAAAGAGTTATAGAAATATTTTTTTTGAGGCAGTGATGTTTCTTCGTACTTGTCCCAAGTGCTAATATAATCATAAGGATAAATACCTTTATTTTGTAGTAAGTATATGTTTTCATTATTAAATTCTGCTGATAAATGAATAAAGTCGCGATCTGATAAACTTTTACTAAGTGCATCTAAACTAGAGCTTAAAAATTGGAACGAATCTATGAATTTTATTTGAATAGGACGGTTTCCATTCTCATTATCTATATATTTGGTAATAGTTAAATACTTTTCTTTAGTTTTAGGTATAATTTTAATGTGACCTTTATGTCTCACTAATTCTTGTATAAATAGATGAGAGTCGTAATTCGACAAATTATGAAACAGTACTGGTATGAATGGACATACTCTTAGCATCAAGTTACATTGAACATGTGCAGGTCCTCTATACTTTCCTGTTATATGATCGTGGTCACATACCTTATCATGAAATAATAACTGATCACAAATATGACAGATACTAGCATTGTTATAAGTGGTTTGCTCTTTTTTTGTTAAAGGTATCATTGATTTGTTTATCGATAATATTTCATTTATTTTCTTCACATCTTCTATTAATCTAGTAACAAATACTTCAACACAGTTAGGACCTCTATATGTAACATATTTATTTTGGCTAGGATCGTGTGAACAACATATTATATAGTATCCAAAACATGAGGGCTGGTGTTTTTTGTAATTGTGTGTTTTTTCAGATTTTTTTTCGGAACAACTAAGCAATAAGCTTTCAAAGTCTGCATAAATGACATAATTAATTTTTTGCTTTCTTTCAAAATTCTTAAAACCGAGTTTACTATTCTTTTCAGGCAAAATTGATAAAACTTTTGAACAGATATGAGATTTATACTTATTTTCACTGCTATAGAATTGTAAACATGATTCACACAGTAAAAAATTACCTTTGTGACATGTCACTTGCCGTCTTACTAATCGTAGCAGATTTTTTATAAGACAGTAATGACTTAGTCCTTTTCTTTCTAAATATAATAAATTAACATGTACAGATTTTCTATTATTTGTTAAATACAGAGGGCCAGTCACAATTTCGCTCTTATTATCTACTCCATAAATATTAATACTTATGTTGTTGTTTATTTCAAATAATTTTATGTCTTGGTATGAGACAGGAAAAGACATTCCATCGATTTTTAATACAGAGCTGTAATGTGGGTACGAATTAGTCCTGCAGACGTTCTTCTTAACAGGATACAAAGCAGCCACCACACTCCATAAAAAGCAATGATTGTCATTATTTTGTATATTAATACAACTTTTAGAATTCTTAATTTTTGTAGGCAAATCTAAATAATTGCCGCCTCTCATTGGACAATATTTATTCACATTGATTTCAAGATGACTAACTGAATGATAAGACCATCCAGAGTCTTTGTGTTCGAATTCTGACATTTTACATTTTAAAAGTTCTGTTACTTTCGAGTACAAGTCATTAATATCTGTGTTATTACAAATAATTTCATATTTCGTATTGAATGACTTAAGTTGTTGCTCACTCGTTTTTGGTAAGACAAAGTGGGCAAACAATTCGAAATTAATCTTAATACAAGTATTTTTCATTAAAGATATATGTATAAGTTTCAGGATATCATTTTTATTCTGACACAGGAATGCCTCCGGTGTGAGGTATTCAACATCTAGTGCAGGATTTAAACGATATGTTATGATTCTGTTTTTGAAAGCACTTGCAATTATGTAAATATTTTCAAATTCGCTTTGCAATAAACTATTAGACTTGTGAATATTGGTTCTCGAATGGTATTTGAATTCATTAATCGGTAATTCAATGAGACATTGTCTACATTCAATAAATTCTGGATTATTTGGATATTGCATTCGGTGAGTAGACGGGGTTTGTACTGTAAATAAAACGAAAAGATAATATTATGGTTACATTTCTGTATATATTAAGATTTGTCACCCTTATGAATATTTTATGTATACGAATACCCGATAACTATAATTAAAGTAAATAGGTAAATGATTATTATAATGATTAACAACAAGTATCTAAGTAAGAACAAGTAAGTGAGTAAGTATTATGTATTGAGACATGGACTAAAAATAACTGCTGACATAATCTATGGGACAGTGCTTGAACTCTTTATGAGTTTCTTTTAAAAAGTCTTTTATATGTTTCCATGATGGCGTCCCATCATTAGTGCGATTTTTTACACTTACAATTGCGTGCCGCCATCGATTTATAGGCGCTACACGCTCTATCTCACTATGATCGTATATCTTTAGCTCTATATAAAATCTACCCTTTTTGTTTTCACTAGTTTGTTTACTTATACCATTGGCTACTCTACGGGTATAATACGAATGCATTGGTGTTGTTTTTTTACCCAAGGTGCTTGCAACGGTCTCCTCTCGGTGCTCGTCCTCGTCGCTGTCGGTCCCGAATAGATCATGCGATGTGGGTCTCATGCTGGCGCTGATAGGATTGATCGTGGTCTTCTTCTTTTTCTTCTTCTTAATCTCGGTATTCAACGTTTCTCCCTCCGCCAACCTCTTGGCAGTCAGCGATGAAGATGACGCTTTTGAGTCTTGCGGTTGTTTCAACTGCTGCTGATGTTCGACTTCATCATCAGAAGAGAAAAGTTGGGTAGCTGTTTGTCTCGACCTGTAACAATAATTATATATTTATATATACAATAAAGAAAAACATTGTCAAAGGCACTGTTTAGTGCATGCATGGATTAAATTGCTATTGAGTGAACAGATTAAATGAACAAGAAAAGGTAGACTAATTATTTGACTGAAATAGATAATCGATTGATTAGATAATTTGAGAGATGCTGAATAAATGAAATAAGTAAATACTTAGATGAAATTAGAAATTCAATGAGTGAATAGATAAAACGATTGAATCGATGAATAGACTTAAAAAAATAAACTACTTACATTTCAAAGCCTGTAGAGTTTTGCTTGATCTACTTATGTACTTGATACTTCTGTACTTGATGCAGAAATTCAGGAGCACCGAGTCTTTCCAGTGGTGGTTTGGTAGCAAACCTTTGTCCCGACACGTTTATATAGGCGTAAAAACGCGTCACGCATATCCAAATATGTAAAATTGCATACATGCAAAAAAAGTTCATCAGCCGGATTGCAAACGCAGCATTTTTACATCGACAAAAATCTACAGACGAGTGTTATAACCGCAGCGTTTTAAACGCTTAATTCATTGAGTGTTAGCCGCTCTCGGGTGCAACTAGCAATATAGTATCAATTGTGTCTCATTAGCAACGCTTAAATAAAAAAGTAAGTATTTATATAATGTAATTTAGGTATCGTGTAATTATGTGTTAGAGGGACAAACGCCGCGGTTAAAACGCTCGTCTGTAGATTGCAATGCATCTTTGTGCACGTGTCATAAATTCCTAGCCATATGGAGACAAGAGGAGCCGTAAGTTTCGGATTACTTTTCATACATAAAAATGAAATTAAATTGAACCTTAGTGACAAAAAAAAATGGAGCAGTACCTATATATAAACCAATCCAAGATACCAAAAATAACATTCAAGTTATTTTATCTGCTCTACGATGTCGGTAAGTAAAATATCTTATCAATAAAGTATTTTAAATTATTAATAAAAACATTAAAATGTGTAATAAAAATGAATGTTAAATATTTTCACAGGGATATTTTCTAAGATAATTCATTTGTCTTCGTAAACTTGTAATTGTTATTTAATTAATATCTTTGTTTCAGATGTCCAGCGATATTTTCCCAACGAATTCTTCATACTCACCAATTCCTGCTGAACAAACCCTACGTCAAAAAGTGGCCAACTATTTGGAGAGAGAAATAACATTTCAACCGTTTCAATTTGAGGAAACACCGCCTTGCAGCAATAGTAACAACAGTAACAATAATAAAAGACGTAGAAGTGATGTTGTATACTCATATATTCAGAAACCATCAACGGGTCATCGTAGTAAAATAATAAGAATACAAGTTTTTGACGCGGAAGATTTCACAAATTCGCCATGTGATTGTAGTGCCAATATATGTGTCCAGCATGTTGTTGGGAATGTATTTAATGATGATATTTATAAATGTGTTAAGGATATTTTAAGCAAATTGCATAAAAAATTGTGAATAAACTATTAATTATATTTCAGTTGTTTCATTTCTATCACTCCTGTTGATAAAATGTACGAGTCACCAGCAGGTACCGTATACGTATAGACACCTGACAGATAGTTACATTTAGCAAATTTAAAAAATCTTATAAGTACCTACTATGAATGTGTTCCTATACACCAAGAGTCAAATTATATTAAACTAAATCAAACAAAACTTCTTTATTATAGGGTACACTTACATTTTTATACACTTCTTATTGTTCATGTCTGTACTCAGTATGTAAACCTATTTATTTGTCATAGGTATACATTAGGAATGTGGTTTAATCATAATACTACATGCTGAATTCTGATGTAAATTAACTATTAGAACTTTATAGCTATGAGGCACACGATGGCAAGAAAGAATGCGATCTGCCTCCTTTACGGGAACGAGAATGTGTTTGTTATGTAAACAATCACTCGTGCTTAGCAACTGATTATAAATACGATTAATTAAATGTAGGTATTTGGTATTTTACTCAGAGGCCACATTAACCCATAATAAATACACATCACTGCATCATACATAGGTACCTAAATGTAAATTTTATCTTTTTATTTTTTACCTAATAGGTAACTCGGTAACCAGCATCATAGAATAAAATCCCAATCGTAGAAGTCTCATTCCTAATAGAGTTTTCTAAATAGACGATCTTGAACAGATGTCTCATTTCGATCTGAATGGAACATTCACTTTGAATAGAGGATTCTGAATCCAACCATCATTTTGAATAAAGGATTCTGAATATACAAATCTCATTTTGAATACAGGATTTTGAATGCAACACTTATTTTGAATAGAGGATTCTGCATGCAAGCCTTCATTTTGAATACAGGATTCTGAATGCAACACTCGTTTTGAATAGAGTATTGGGGTGCCTGGATCTTTTGATCCAGGTACCCCAATACTCTCCTACTGTCTTCATTATGGGAATGACATAGGCTATATAATATTTATATATTGCATCTGCAAATACAAAAAAAAAAAGGGAGGGAAGATGTTTTTTTAAAATAAATTATAACAATATTGATATCAAATCAAAGCGCGAATATTGATTTATTCACAAAAACTTATTTAAAAAAAACACGCTCATATACCACCCGGCCCGGCCCAAACAATATGAATACTGTAAACATTAACAATAACAATGCAAACGTAGTCTTCACAACTGCCTGCCCCCTCTCTCCTCATACCTACGACGTTGCGATTTTGGTAGGAAAGTGCAAAATAAAAATGCGCCGTTGCCGTTCCCTAAGGCAAAATAATTTCTTAAGCTTTTTTTCGTTCTAAAATAATATTATAATGTATGATAAATGACAACCTAAATTCATAAAAATGGTGAATTATTTCAATTAGCCTTTTTAACTTAACTTTAAAGTAATACGTAATCAATGTAAGGCCCACGTGATCGTGGTTTTAAATCGTTTTAAATAAATTTAAAACCGGTTTTAAACCAGTGATTTTGGTTTAAAACGGTTTGTTTACAGTTGTAAATAAACCGTTTTAAACCAAAATCACTGGTTTAAAACCGGTTAATCAATATTATATATATTTTGTATGGGGATATAAACTGCCTACAGCAGTGATGATTTCATATATTTTGTATGGGGATATAAACTGCCTACAGCAGTGGCAGGGGGCTAGGCAGAAGAGATCCATTGATGTTTCATTCTACATCGTTCATGTAAGACCGCCTCTGTGGTCTAGTGGTAAGACCACCTGTCAACCAACCAGGTTAACCAACTGAACCAGGCTCTTCTGGGTCTGAACCCAGAGGTCCCTGGTTCTACTCCCAGTGTATAAGGAATTCCGGGTGAAGCTTGCTTCCACCTTCGGTCTGACCATCACTTACCATCAGGTGAGATGAAGGCCAAGAGCTTCCCCGTTGGGGTTAAAAAAAAAATATACATATGTATATATTGAGCACAACATCATGCAGATGATTTTTGGGAAATGCGCCAATTAAATTTAATTTGACAAGTTCCCATATTGACAGCTCGGTTGGTTTACCTTTTTGTTTTCGATTTAATTATTAACAATTGCACGGGTGATATTTATTTATTTTTTTAATACTTTAAGCACATAAATGTACAGAGGCGGACTTAATGCCGTAGGCATTTTCTACCAGTCAACCTTTGGGTGATGCAGAGACAAACAGTGGTAGGTGCAATAGCGAAAACTGTGGAATAAATATTTATTTAAATATAAGGATATACATACATATACCTATTAAAAACTTTAAATATATATACCTAATTAATTAATTATACATAAAAATAAACCTAAAAAATACACATAAATACACGATTATACTAAAACAGATGAGACAAACAATGGGAAAACATTACCATTGTGATAATACTGCCAGCTTCTTACGAATATGCTCGCGAACTTTGACTAATAATATTAATGATATTAATTTATACCTACTATTAACTAAAACATTGGGATGAGAAAGGTATTTTATAATTTTTTTGCCAGCCTTTCAAGTATAAGTCGGTGAGATAACAACTAATGAGTTCACCATTAGAGACATTTTCAGGGTTGTCAAGAGTTCAAGAGAAGGTTGTTTTATCATTTTCTTGAGGATTGCAGGTTCTTGGTGCACATTACCTCGGATAAGTTTCCTGAGTGCTTAGTGTAATTCTTGACCTATTATATGTATATATACGAGACTAAAATGGACTAATTATGGAGACTTTACCTCTATGCTTTGTTTCCTTCATCAATATAATTTGTTTCGTCACATTTTTATTCTTGTTTCTTATCTTATTTAATAAATAATAACATACACACATACCTACACTCATGCCTTCTTCCCATCGGGTAGGCAGAAACTATAGAACGCTTCTTGCTACGCTCCTTACATACTTCTTTTTACTATGTATTAGCGATTAGTTAACAATATTTCTTCTTTTGAGAATTTAAATGTAGCGAATTTCAATACTTCTCCATCTATAAAATTATGACGGAGTGGCATTACAGCCGCTACGTATAACGTCCGTTTAAGGCCCTATTGTATTTGGAAGATGCATTTTTTTTTTAGGTTGATCGTATTACGGCCGGTTAGCCTTCATATTTTACGATTAGTCGGTCTACGTCCGTCACTCCAGTGCAGTCAAAACGCAAAGTATTATTTGAAAATAATATTATTATTACGTTTAAAAATATCAAATAACGGTATTATGAGTGTCTCAAGGACAGAACGCAAATGTAGTTTGCAGTAACTTAGATGACTAATAGAATGTATTTGTGTCTCTTTAGATACACCAATGATCTTTGACATTATTGCATGTGTGTGGGCGACAAAAAGTATCTCCTGATAAGTCTGCTCGCCTAGTACCATATATCACAAAATGTTACTTTGATCTGTGTGATTATTTTCTCATCAAAGGCACTTCTAAAGTTGAGTGTACTTACTATATAGAACGGCTGTAACGCGACTGATCCGAGAAAGAATGCACCTTCAAGAATACAATACAAAATAATAAATATAAACGAATGTTACGCGTAGCGGCCGCAGTGAGACTCCGTCAAAATTATGTGCATCGTTCAGAAAAGAATGGGTGGCAACCCTAAGGATAGCTCACAGTAATAAACACAGAGGTGTAATTTGACGACGTAAAGAAAAAATATTATATCCAATTACCCACAGGATTCACGGAAACCATCGTAGTTATTAGCAGTACAAAAACTTTAAATGAGTGGCCATAAAACGGGCAAAGCGGATAAGTGGGAGATACGACACCTATGTCTTCATAAAAGTCCATAAAATATTGAATCCTGAGCTTCAATATTTTATGTACCAATGCACACTAGCGTTGCACTACAGCCCATTGAGGATGTAATGTGCACCTGGCTTTATTAGACCATAAGGTACTAAAGGGTTACCGAGGCCCCTGGCAACACAGGCAACGGAAGGAATACGGGTGGGTTTTAGTCAGTAAGAGTCTGAAACACCCTCCCGCTCCGCCCAGAGCAGGAGAAATTATTTGATAATTTCCCACCCAAAAAAAAAACTTTTCTTATAAACATAAGTCACATGTCCAATCACTTGTATGAAAAGTCGATTTTCAATTCTAAGATTTCGACCCATGTTCCTTGGGGAAAGTTGTCCAGTGCTATGCACCTGATTACCTCCTAAAATATCCGCAATCCTTTTAAACATATCCTGTATATTTCTAAACAACTTCTGTAATAAAACATTAAGGAAGTTTAAAAAACCTTGCATTTATTGGTTACTGATATTAATTTAACAAAATCTACCTCATAAAAATATTATTCAGTACCTGGAAGATAATGTGATTCACGTCAAAATGTCGAAAACTGGACTAACCCACATTTTTTTTTTTCATTCATTTCCCACCCAAAAAAAAAGACCACTTTTAATGTTAAGGTTAATTCTATGAAAACAAAGTACATTAAAACATTTCCGTTTCCTGTAGTTAGTTTTCAAACAAGTTTAATTCGCTTTATGCAAGCAATATATGTAGGCGGGCCCTAACCAATCATTATATTGCGCAATATAAGGAATTGCTCAATGTGTTTGATCGTTTAGGGTTATTATGGAAGATTGCGCAGTGATTGAAGAAAATTTTGAGCGAGTTAAATTTTTATTGCACTATAATTTTAATTGCGCCGTGTAGGATAAGTATTGCGCAGGTCATGCTCACGCGAAAACATCGAAGCTTATGGGCCGCCAATGCGTGGTATTGCGTGAAAATAATGGATCGTTTGAGTGCAAGAGCTGATTCAATGAATACTCAATTCTTTATTGCATTCCATAATGTGTACATATAATAGTTGGTATGTTAAAACATCGAATCAATTATGGACCATGTCGGGCACAGCAAAGTTAATTTTTAATAGGAGAGAGGATGAAGGCGCTTTTTGTTAAGAAAAAAAAAATGTTTAATTTGCTTTTATGGTATTTATATTTTATACCAGTATTTATATATTTGGTTTTAAGTTATATTTTTATATTATCTATTGCACGAATGTTATAATAGACTAAGTATGTATTTACAATTTTATTAAGTCTTGTAGAATGTTATTATTATTAATTAATAATTATGCACTGAAAAGCATATTCATTTTAAAATAACAGTATTTTAGAGTTTTAAAATAAATTTATATTCAAAGTGAAATTTTAAAAGAAATGTAGGTAGTTATTATGTTAAAAATAGTATTTATTGTTGTTGAAATTTATCGCTTTAATAATCGTATTGCGCAATATGATTATTTTAGCGATATTATTTATATTGCGAAAACTTATTGTAGGTTTAGAGGACGCCTAAGTGATAAGTAATATGAAATATAAATAATGAGAAATATATCAACATGTTAAAATAAAATTACAAATAACAGTTTCATTTACCGTTGAAACTAATTTAAAAGATTACAAGCAAAAGATGGCCTGCTTCCTATGGCAAGCAAATTGTATCATTTGTATTCTACAACAAGTTTACGACGGATACAATTAGATGAAGTAGTAAAAGGGCTGTTACAGATGTGATTATAATCAGTATCTTGTTTAATATTGCTTTGAGAAAACGAGTGTTCAGGAACCGTTACTAAATAAACTGTTACGGAATTTCGGTGAGTTTTTTTTAATCGGTTTTTCTTATGTCTTTGACGGAAAAGTGATGGATTCTTAGAAGAGAAAAATAGGTTGTTTTATTTTAGACTTACTTATACCATTTTTTTTTTACTGCCGTGTTTACGAAACCAACAAATAATGTTAAAAAATACTGCCAAAACTATGTTCTTTAAGTATTTTATTTCATTTTATAATTATGGGCACTTATTCGATCCAAAAGCCAAGTAAAATTTATCCACTGTCCATTCCTTGGTTGCCTGGAAGAGACGAAGAAGACCGCAGTAAGCGATAAGGCCGCCCATTGTATATTTTGTAGTGTATGTTTTTTTTTTATTTTTGTAATATATAATCTGGTGTACGATAAAGTATATATAAATAAATAAATATATAATATTATAGATAGTTAGATAGAATCGATAAAAACGTCTTTTAAAAAGAAAATATTGTTAATCCGCTTTCGCCCGTGCTAATGGCCCAACGTTTAGCACACTGTCGCTATCCGGTGCGGTGGCGAGACGTAACCGACACGTAATTACTAGCTGCCATTGCACTTCGTTTCTTTCATTAGATGGGGTTCACTCAATGTTTGCGTGTGCCCATAAAATAGAAATAAACTTTTTGTATTCTCATACAAAAAGTTTATTTCTATTTTCAAGTTTTTATTTTTTTTTATTTTTTAAAGTCATTAAATAGATCTCTCTATTTAATGAATTTTGGTGTAGGAATAGTTTGGGATTCTAATGTCAGGTTTAGAACGAAGACAAAAGAAAAAGAAATATTTTTCCTCTATTTTCGGAATTGGACCTGCCACAGTTTGTGTCTGCATCACCCAAAGGTTGTCTGGTAGAAAAATCCTGTGCCATCAAATCCGCCTCTGTACAATGGTGTGCTTGATGTATTAAATCTATACACATAAAAAAGCAGTAGAATCCGTGTCTGTACTTTGAAGGAAAATAATAAAAATAGAAAGGGGGTAGGTAACTCAAGAAGAGTAATAGAAAAAAAAACAGCGTTTAATAAATTATTTTCTGTCTGTCGGTCTGTCTGACAAACAGACAGGTCTGTTTGTCTGTTTGTTTGCACACATATCCGGAACTACTGAACGGATTTGAATTTAGCTTTCACAGAGTCGGTGCTCCACTATTGCTTCTGAGGAACCTTACTTCCGCAAAATTGTGCAATGGAACCCGACTTAAAGTAACTGCTCTACAACGAAATATAATTGAAACTATGATTCTTATTGGATGTAGCTCAGGTAAAACTCAGGTTTACACTTTAACTTCCCGTTCGAGTTCAAGCGCATACAGTTTCCATCGCGATGGCAATAGCCGTTTGCTTCGCGATGACAATAAACAACTCCCAGGGTCAGACCCTTAAGTGATCGACTTAAGGTTTGATTGATTTTCCCACGGCCAACTGTATGTGGCTTGCTCGCGGGTCAGTAATGCAGAAAATCTTTTCATACTAGCTCAAGAAGTCAAAAACAGTAAAGGTGAACGGCAGATTTCGTACAGCTTACTTTTTTTGTTGTTTTGTTATAGAATTTGTACCACATATTAAGGCAACTAAGCCATTTATTTTCATGTAAGTGTACTATTTTTACAAGTTCGGATTAATTAATAATATTTAAAACAAGATTTTAATAACTACACGTAATTTAGTCGTAAACTAAACGCAGTCTTATTTATTTACAGCCATAAAATTATCAGTTTCATAAAATATTTTATAGCGTATATATAAGGACTTTATGATAATAGCCGGACTCAATAAAAAGTTTGTAAAGGTTTATAAAATACATATGTATATAGTTATTTCGGTTTTTTTTAGCGAAGGCGCGTTAATTTTCGTACGTTATTCTTAGAACACCCTTTAAGAGGGTACACCTTAACAGTCGTGGTACAAGTTAGAAGCGGAGAGCGATTTAAATAGGTATAAAAACTAGTTGCTAAGGGTTCGCCCGGGTGTCACCACTGTGTGGATTGTCCGGAGGACACGGTGGAGCATACGGTGGAGGTCTGCCCGGCTTGGGCAGAGCACCACCGTATCCTCGTGGAGGCGGTCGGCGGCAGAGATCTCTCGCGTCCGGCCCTGGTTCAGGCCATGGTACGGAGCGAGAGGGCATGGGCAGCCGTCACCTACTTCTGCGAAGCAGTAATGCTCGCGGAGGAGGAGGCAGGACGGTTGAGGGAAAAGCAAATTTCGCGCTCTCTCGCCCCTAACCGCCGCAAGAGACGCCCTGGGCGTCGGGAATCCCAGGCGGATTTCTGGCCACTGGCTCTGGCTTGCGGACGGTGAGCAATGGGTAGCTCACCGTCCGGTAACCGGCCCGGATCGACGGCGCGTTGTATTCCACACTTCTCCCGCTCCGCCCAGAGCGGGAGAAGTTATTTGATGATTACCCACCCAAAAAAAAAGGGTTTGGTCTGAAAAGATGAAAGTGAAAATGGAAAGATTGAAAATAATACCTGTTGATTGTTTGTTTTGATAATAATCTAGGTATCCTATCATTACTTATGTAATGTATTAATCGTGATCGGGATCGACGACCTATTGCTAGTCTCGCGAGTATCCACTGAATGCGGCCAGAGTAGTAGACCAGTCGTTGTTTACGGTAGCCAATGTCATACATTATATGCCAATTTCAAGCAGTGTACACTGCTACAAGGATCTCAAGGCTCTAGAACGACGTTGAAAGGTGGGTGCTGATGGTAAACATAGGTGCCATTGGTTCGTGAAATGTTTTGAAAATCCGGCCAAGTGCATGTCGGACCACGCACATGGGTTCCTTAGTAGGGATGTATTTATCCCAAGCACAAACTCAACATTGTAGTTGAAAAACATGTTCCCCTATACATTCCAACTGCAAATGTAAGTTTGGACGCACAATTTTGAGTGATTTAGCATGTTATTTTAAGACCATGGACTTCTTATAGGTTTTCCTGTAATCTATGAATATAGAACTATTCTTTGTATTTAAAAAATGTAGGCTCAGCCGTTTCGGAGACAAGGGAGGGGGAGGGGTGATCAATTTTTGTCTATTTTCTTTAATAATTAATTATTTTAAAACAATAAAAAAAGTTAAATGCTCCTATCAAGTCCTTTCGTTTGATATGTCACACGGTCAGTTTGCAACACTTTTTTTAAAATTTAGCTTTCCCCCCAAAAGTGAACCTCTTATTCAAAATTCATTTATTTACGTTACACGTTCGTGTTTGGGTCACAGAAATTCATATGTGTATCAAATTTCAACTTAATCGGTCCAGTAGATTCGGAATAAATCGGTTGTGAGGGATGGACAGACATACAGACAGACAGACACACTCTGTCTGGCTGGGTTCCATTTTTCCTTTTGAGGTAAAGAACTCCCAAAATCTAAAGTAATGTTTCGTCTCATCTTGTTATTCACAAGATGGCAGCGTTACTTTAAATTTTGGGCGCCACAAGAACCTAGTGTAGTCCTATACGTCTTCGGCTGACAAGAATCCCAAAAAACACCTATAAGTATTAATATAAAGTAATCTACGAGAAGACTGGAGTCAATGCGGTCTTAATCCACGTGATTTAAAGTTGTTGAAAGACCTCGATCGCTTACTTCTTGAGCTGTAAGTAGCTGTGCAACATTGTAAGAAACCATTAAACTAGTAATTTGAGATACTGCAGCTACCGTTTAATACGCATAATGGCGGAGTGCGACACTTAATGTGATCATTACTTCTGCTACTCTTTATTTACACACGTTATTGTACGAAAAAGTACCCACATCTCAGAATGACAGTGAGAAGTGTAAGCTCTATTATATTTTCGAGTTACTACTTTGTACTTATGAGCAGTGGTGGCCCAGTGGTAACGGCCCCGACTTACGAATTGTAGGTCGTGGGTTCGAACACCGATAGGTGCTTTACTTTTTGTAAATAATTTCATCACCACTGCTCTCATAACGGTGAAGGAAATCATTGTGAGGAAACTGGCATGTCCTAGATCGAATATCGAAGACATGTGGCATCTACCAACCCGCACTGGGCCTGCGTTGTAGATTACCAGCCCGCTCCCTCTCGGACAGAGGAGGCCTGTGTCTTAGCAATGGGAACATTATAGGCTGATTATGTTACTACTTTTGTAAGACTCTTACTATCTACTAGACAAGAGTAAATAATAATACCAGCCGTTTATCACCCCACTGCAAGGCAAAGGCAGGTGGTCCATCGAGAAAGCTAAGGTAAAGACCGTGGAAATTATGCTAGGAAAGGTGCTACCAATTAGGTATTTATCTTTCAGGCTAACTAATAAACGTGGTGTAGTTATTTTTATATGAAGATTGTAAGTACAGGATAAGTTTTAGTAGGTAATTAGGTACATAAAACTGAACAACTTTCCCCAAGGAATGTTCCTTGGGGAAAGTTGTTCAGTTTTATGTACCTGTCACCTGTCAGGTCGGAATCTAAAAAATAAAATTCAACTTTTCATACAAATAGAAGTCAAGTGATCAGTCACTTTGTATGAAAAAAAAACATTTTCAATTCTAAGATTCGACCTTTGTTCCTTGGGGAAAGTTGTGCAGTTTTATGCACCTGGTTACCTCTTAAAATATCCGCGCTCCTTTTAAACATATCCTGTATATTTCAGGAATAAAACATTAAGGAAGTTTAAAAAACCTTGCATTTATTGGTTACTGATATTAATTTAAAAAAATCTATTTCATAACAATATTATTTAGTACCTGGAAGATAAGGTGATTCACGTCAAAATGTCGAAAACTGGACCTACCCACATTAATAGATTGGTAGCAATGAGGAAGTTATTGTAAAAAAGTCGCTATTATTTACGAAGAGATTATTATCAGTAATTATAATTGTTATCAGTAATATTTTCAATATTATTTAAGGTATTATAATGATTAAGATATTGGTGCCGATTCCCTGGTTCTCAAACTAAACTAAATTTACGTTCAATGCATCTTTTTATTTCTAATTCATTAAGAAAAGGACAGAAGATAAATTTTAGTTTAGCCCTGCGTAATTATCGCATCATTCTTTTAGGTTCTTTGAACTTTTCACAACAAGCATTATTATTTTCACCCTGTATCAAACAGCTGCTAAGTATAAGGTGACACAGAAAATTTGCGTACCCCTTCAGCCGTTCACATCATTCCAGCAAAATCAAAATCAAAAGTCATTTGTTCAAACTAGGCTGATGATCAGTACTTTTCGAACGTCAAAATTACATAAGACAGTCCCCTAAAAACGCCTGCCTTTCACCACTTCCTAGTGCTTTAGCTGGGAAGTAGAAGTGATGCAATAAACTCCCCAGCAGCACAGCTGTCTGTTCAGATAGAAAAACTTGATTCTATACAATAGTTTTCAAAATGCTGGGTCCTGGGTTCTATTCCCGTGTCGGGTGAAGTGTTATTGGGTTTTTCTACCTGGAATTTCTCAGTAGCAGCCTAAAGTCTGGATTTGTGCCCGGTTGATGGCAATAGGCTCGCCCTACATGGGACTTAAACATAACTGGCGAAATGTGGGTGTACTACTGGTACAAATCTGCCCAACCCTTCGGGGAAACAAGTCGTAATGTTATATGTGTGTTAGTTTTCAAAATAATTTACATTACGCAACACAAAATATTAAGTTAAATTATTTGCCATATGTCAACTAGCACGCGCCATTATACCAACAAAATTCCGCAAACTGCCAAAACAGTGCCTGTTATAAATAAAATAGACAGTTATCCAGTTAAATTTGACTGTAGTAGAGAAGACTGTTGTTGGTATTGAGTTTAAACTTTATGTCTTTAAGTTAAAAACATTTCAATATGTAACTTTTTCTTTCTGTTTCTTTTTGTTTACCACTGCTCTCAAAACGGTGAAGGAAAACATCGTGAGCAAACCGGCATGTCCTAGAACCAAAAATTGGAACACATGTGACATCTACCAACACACACGGGGTCCGCGTGGTGGATTACGACTTTACGACCCACTCCCTCTCGTAGAGAGGAGGCCTGTGTCCCAGCAGTGAGAACATTGTAGGCTGACTATATAATACATATGTGATAAAATAATGATGCTTACCTCGGAAAAGACAGTCGAAGATCAGCCCTCAGCTTGGTCAACAGTTCACTGGGTGTCCCAAACTGTCGGAGTGTCATCTCTTCTCCCATACCCAAGCATGGGTTCCTGAAAAAGAAAATTTTATGAACTCAAACTCAAAGCATTTATTTCAAATAAACCAAATACAGGCACTTTTGAACAGTCAAGGGGTCAGTCAGTCAGAAAGATGAAGCTAGTTGTCCATTCCAAAGCGTAGTAGGTTCCAATGGAGAAGATCGGGCAAGAAACTCCACGGACACTCTATGTTCTAAAGATCTACCACATAATAACCTCATAAATAATTATGGAATCATTGACACGTCGAAGAAGAGCCCAAAATCGAATGAGTGCATTTTGACTTAGGTCCTTTTATTAAGTCCATTATGTCTAGATGATAAATGATAAATGATTTATTTTCTGTAAGAAGGTTTGTACAAACATTTTTATACGTCAATCATATTTTTAAAATAAAGCTAAATGAGGTCAGCGTTTCCTATCTGACTACTCTGAGAAGAAAGGCCGAAACAAACTCAGAGGTCACAGTCTCCTTTAAAGTCCAGACAGGTAGAGATCCCATGCAATGAAGCACCAAATGACTTTCATCGACCAAACACTGTTCAGACGGTGCAAATTTTATTGTTGCTTCAACTCAATGGCATGCCACGGGTAATTTAATCGCCCCGTGTAAATCAAGCCCATTTTCACTAACACTAAACGTCACCTAAATAAAAGCGCGCTCTTGGATTTTCAACTTTCGTAGCTAAGCCGAGCGTGGAAGATCCAACAGCGCACTTTTAGCTAATGTAACACCCATCCGTTACGTGTGCGTTTAACGTCCACTAAATGTAAAGTACGTATGACCGCATCTTTAAAAGGTTGTATTTGTTTTTCGATCATGGATGCTTTGACCAGTGGTCGACGAAAACGTTTCCGTGAAAGTCAGGGAAGCTAGTAATTGTTGCAACGTAAACTAACTTTTATTGAGTACTGAGGCTCGTTCATCACGTTATTTTGTTTATCGTTAAGACGCTGACAACACCTAAACCGCGGTCACTCTCAGATTGCATAGAAAAGAAAGAGACGCGCGATGACACAACGCTTGTAATTTATTGCAAAATATGAAGCAATTCTCTATTTACTCAAAATTGAGTTGAGTAATCGAAAATAAAAAACAACCAAGTTCTGCATTCAAATAAGACGTTCTTGTTATTAATTAAATACGTAACGTATGTTGATATTTAATGCAGATATTTTGGATTAGAACTCAAGGTTTTGGATGTTTGTTTTGGAAACTTGGATGCAAGGTTAGTTTAACGTTAGTTTGTATCGAGATTTTTTTTTGAAAACGTGTTTTGGTAACAACCAAGTTCTGGGAAATATGTTCAAAATTAACATACATATATTTTTTCCGCTGCCACAAACTATACAGATTTGGCAATTTTTTATCTTAAGAGTAGCCTATTTTGGTCAATTGGGTCTTGTCATAACGTATCATCTTAGGCCTTAACGTTTTGTCACATTCGCATATCATAACTGACGCAATCAGTGACATTATACTTAGCATAACCTAGTAGTTTTGGGTAAGTAATAGAGCAGGAAGGAAATGAAGTCATCCGGAGTAGTAATACCACGATGAGGGTTGCCAGGCTCAAAAATTGAAAAGCCGGACTCAGATTCATATTTAGACGAACATTTTGCCCTGTAAGCCAGACACACTGGTTTTTAAAAGAAAACTTTTATTTGTGTATTTATTACTGTTATTCATTTGATAGTAATAATATTTTATGTTATTATGAATCACATTTTGTTCTTACTAAAGTAATTTAGTGAGCAGTGGTGGCCCAGTGGCAACGGCCGCGAGAGTTGTAGGTCGTAGGTTCAAACCCTGAGAAGCGCTTTACTTTGTGTAAATTATTTCATCACCACTGCCAACGGCCCTCAACGGCCCTCAAAACGGTGAAGGAAAACATCGTGAGGAAACCGCCATGTCCTAGAACCAAAAAATTCGAAGACATGTGACATCTACCAACCCGCACTGGACCCTCGTGGTGGATTACGGCCCACTCCCTCTCACAGAGAGGAGGCCTGTGTCCCAACAGTGGGAACAATATAATGCTGATTATGTAAAGTAATTTATACTTTAGTTCGGCACCGTTTGGCCGGGCGGGATTGACCAAAAGCCTAACAAAAGCCAGACATGTCCGACTAAAGCCGGACACCAGGAAACCCTAACCACGTCACTTATTTCTGCCGCTTATCAACATTGTATTCCGGCTTGAAAAGTGTGGCTACAATTACAGGACATTTATTTCCTCTGATAATGTCAACGCATTGGAAAGTTCCTAAAGGCGCAATTCCATTAGGCAAGTCTTGGATGCAAGTATGACGTCACATTTGCGTTGCTTGCATTGGAAAAATGTTTTCGGGAGTGTGCAAATTGCATGCAAGTTTTACTTGCATGTAAGTGGAGATGTTCAAGCGTTGAGTAGGACATAATTTGTACAGCGAGAGATACCATGCGCGTTCGCGTTCGAAACGTGCAACTAACGTTAACGCGTTCAATTTGCACGTCACTTGAAAAAAAAAGGTACTAGTTCAAACTACCTCATAGAAGTTGTAGCTTGTATGCAGGTTTGTTCAAGTTTTACGCAATTTGCGACTTGCATAATGGAATCGCGGCTTTATTGCAGCGTGTTAATATGTTTGTCAACATCATCTGCCTAGCGATTTCCCAACTATGTTGGGGTCGGCTTCCAGTCTGACTGGACGCAGCTGTATACTACTGGTAGTCAGCTCCCGCAGACAGACGCGACGCGACTCTAGTAGAACAATATTTATGAAAATTTCGTGGAAATTGTTCTACTCGTACCAAAATCTCGTCGTACTGTCGCGTCGCGCCTGGCTGCAGGAGACTTTATATTTAGCAGTGGTTTCATACAGGCTGAAAATAATAATGCTTATTTTACATAGAGCAACTGCCTATCTGATCTCCACAACCCAGTTACTGGGTAACACGATACCACTTGGGAGTCTTACCAAGTGGTATCGTGCTACCCAGTTTTTGTTGACTTTCGGGCTTCTGACTACCCATAACGACTGACGAAGATCCACGAATGGCAGCCGCTTGTCATTATCCTAACTAATATTATAACTGTATAACGTCTAGTTGATGTAACTGGTGACCGAAAAGCAGGCGGCTTTCTCCCGCAACGCATCAGCATTGCAATTCAGCGAGGAAATGCCGCCAGCATCCTCGGTGCCCCGAGGGCCTTTTTTAGGCTTAACTTAGTTTTAATTTAATTTAGTTAATGTTAATAATCATCTTGTAATTTGGTTATGTAAATAAATAAAAATATTATAAATGCGAATGTGAGTTTGTTTGTTTTTTGCGCTTTCAAGGCTACACGGCAGAACAGATAAAATTTGGTACAGATGAACACATGAAATTTGGTATGGCGATTTAAACCCCAGGGAAGGGCATACTTTTTATCGACATACCATGCGGGCGAAGCCGCGAGTGGAAGCGAATATCACATAAAAATGTGTAGTATTTTTATGTTATTAGTTGTTTCATCTTAGTCTCTTATTGTATGGAAAATATGAAAGTTTCAGCCGACGAAATTAAGGAGTGTTCTCAAGCCAACGCATATATATATATTTTTAAATGTATTTTAAGGACAAACCTGAAGTCCTTACTGCCCTCGGTAGGCAGTGTCCTAGATTTGTTGGCATCCTGTCCGGCCTCCAGGTCATACAGGCTGGCTCCTCCAGTCTTCTTGCCCCATTTCTTCAAGGAGGTCGCGTAGTCCTCTGGATTGTAGATAGGAGGGCGTTGCTTGTCCTGGAAAAAAGAAAATAACAGTTAGAAGATAGAATTTGGTTGAGTCAAAGTTAGCAGCATCGGAAAGTTATCGTTATCAGCATCACGTCTGCTAAAAGACGTACACTGCTGTATATAGGCCTCCCTCAAAGTTCGCCACATCGACCTGTCCTGTGCTTTTCGAATTCAGCACGATCCCACGAACAAGAAAAAACAGAACGGTCAGGAATTGATGCAGAGGATTTATTATTAAGGAAAGAACTAGGTAGTAATTAGAAGTACCCTAATCATCCTACAGCATGGAAACGGCAGAAATGATGACTCTCCTTGCTCGTTGTATATTGAGGAATTCACAATTAAGTTATTTAGTTATTTATTTATTTAACCTTTTATGTACACACATATAAAAACAGAAAAGAAGAACGGAACAGAAAAATACGTACAAAGGTGGTGCTTATTTCTAAAGAAATTTCCTCCAGCATACCTGCGATAGGAAAGTAGATAAAGAGATGTTGACACCGTGTGTGTAGAAGAAAAAATAGAATACATAAAACAGAAACAAATTACAAAACAAATAATAATATTCTAAAATAAATATCACTAGAATATAAAAACATACGCAACTATGTCGAAGTGGAAAGATAGTGTTCTTTCACTCTTCTTTTAAATACTGCAATAGTTTGGCAGTTCCTAATGTCCGGCAGAAGTGAATTCCACAACCGGACCGCGTGAACAGTGAAGGAGTAGGAGTAGAAATCGGTGGAGTGGGGAGGGGACATAAGAAGGTTTCTAAGATGGCGCATCAGAAGGACGGGCAGAGGAAAAACGTTCCCGCAAACAGGATGGCGTTTTAGGATTGTGAAGGAGTTTAAATAGCAGACACAATATCCGAGGGTTCCTGCGAAGTCGAATAGGGAGCCACTTGAGTATCTTGCGAAAACTAGAAACGTGAACTTTTAAGGTTAAAAACAAAACGAATACATATATTTTGCAAACGCTCAAGTTGGTTTAAAAGCTCCTCGGTGGCATCCAAATAACAGGCATCGGTGTAATCTATAATAGGCTCTTAACCGTAAATCTTTTTCTAAATCTTTAATTTAAATTATGAAGGTCAGTTTGGTGTATTTAGGTTTTAAATCTCCAACCTGGTTTTTTAGAAATGTGTATTAGCTCCGTCATAAGATAGGGATCATACAGTTAATGACTCCTAGTAGATGTTGATCAGATAAGTACATAAGTTTTTACAACTTCCCATGGGGAGCAACATAATCAAAACAATAGCTTACATTATTATGGCACGGTTTATATTTTATGTAATACAAATTGTTTTAATTGTCGCTCACAATTATTATGTTTATAAATATGGCAGAATGTTTTTAAATACTCTCTAGTTTATTTCAAGCCTTGTGAAAGTTTCATACTCATTTTTAATTCAACAACAGAATCTGCGTATGTTCATCACATAATCGGCCTATAATGTTCCCACTGTTGGGACACAGGCCTCATGTCATGTCTTCGAATTGTTTGGTTCTAGGACATGCCGGTTTCCTCACGATGTTTTCCTTCGCCGTTTTGAGAGCAGTGGTGGTGAAATAATTTACACAAAGTAAAGTGCCTGTCCGGGTTCGAACCTACAACTCGTAAGTCGCGGCTGATACCACTGGGCCACCACTGCTCTCCTACCATTATTCGCGTGATTAACATAATATATACAACATCCCGTCATCAACCGTTGGGCTACTGCCCAAAGGGAGGTCGGAGGATCCTCCCCTTTCTATGGATGAGTAACTTTCCACCCAGTTCCTCATACCTCTATAGATTTTCAGAAACAGGATGTTCATTTTGTCTGTCTATTATAATCGGGGTCATCGATTCTTAACTAAATTTTGGGCCATGTTATCTTCGTGATTAGAGTAATTTTAATTAAACGTAACAATACTAAACACAGTTTCTTATCGGTCATTCAACCTTAATCTACTTATTGTCTCGCTTTAACTTGAGAATTGATGGCAATCTCGAAGAGCGGAGGCCTGGATGTCCCAGCAGTGGGAACATTATAGGCTGATTATGTTACGCGGGTAATTCTGTTTGCGCGATGCAGGATTTTGAGTGACGTCAGTGTGATGTGTAGTTTGCATGTGGTGTTGTAGATGCTGCCACAAACCTCTGAGTACCTAAAGAGCTTAGTAAAGAAAAAAGACAGACCCCAAAACGACGCCTTTACCTTGTGTTAAATCTAAAAGCATGCACCAGAAACGAGCATGCAGATTAATTTTTATGCACGCTTTTTTGAGCGTTATGAGCAAATAACAGTGAAACGGGAGTGGTTGTTTTTTTTTTTTTTTTTTTTTTTTTTTTTAGGGTGGGAAATCATCAAATAACTTCTCCCGCTCTGGGCGGAGCGGGAGGGTGTGTCAGACTCTTACTGACTAAAACCCACCCGTATTCCTTCCTGTTGCCTGTGTTGCGGGGGCCTCGGTGACCCATAAGTACCTTCCCGCGACCCCGGCAGGCATCGGCCCTAGTGGACCCCTACTTTGTGCTGACGACATCTCTTTGAGGCGCGCGTGGTATACGACGCGCCGTCGACCCGGGCCTGGTCCTAAGGGAGTGGTTGCTTAAGGATCTGGTTTGTTTGACATTAGTTATCTAGGCATTACTTATCTTGACGTAAGTGGTATTGTATCAGAAGTTTAATGCAATGATCCTTAGCACAATAAGTCTATGTCTGTTTAGTAAAAACAACATGTGATTCCTAAATAAAAATCCTGGAGTTTGACAGTTAAATCGTCTTCCATTCCTTTCGATCGCAGGTTTAGCAAGAGATAGCAACGCTATTTAATTTAGTTAGGTACGTGTAATAAAATCAACCTCAAAATCTGGCTCGTTGTAACAATCAAATTTGTTCATGTACGCAAAAACGGGTGCTATATAATTAAAAAATCTACGTCGAAACACTTTCTCAAATGTAACGTATCATTATCGTTACGTTATACGTATTTTGAACGTAACCGCTTCAAGTGCTGCCCTGCGCTAACGTATTATTAAGATGGGGCATTTTCTACAAAATAACTATTGTGTTATAAAACTGTGGTGTGTATTTAGAGATGGAGAATTGAGTTGTTAATGTAATGTTAGGCCATAAATATTACATGGTGTTTAATTGGGCTGTCTGTTGTTGCACACTGCTGTAGGAGGCGTGATCAAGGCATACGCACTATTTCAATTCAATTCAATTCAATTTTAAATTTATTTATTCAGTAACAATTCACATAGCCTTCGAATATAATACAGAAAAAAATACAAAGAAGAAAGAAGAAAAATACAGTCATGCAATTCAATTTAAATTAGAAAATATTAGTTGGATAAAAAAAATATAGCCGTGTAGTCGATTTTACAGTGATTGCAAAAAATATTTGCAAATCGGGGGCTGTATTCAATTAACTGACTGAAAATTGCCACGTTGATCTGGATGTAAGCGCTACTGCTGAGCTCATATTATGAGGTCCTGGGTTCGATTCCCAGGTTGAGCAGTGTTATTTAATTTCTATCTTGAATTTCTCAGTAGCAGCCCAGAGTCTGGACGGCTCGCATCGCATCGGATCGAAAAGGATACGAACGGATGCGGCGACTGCCGATCGCGTCCGGCAGGATGTCGACACATACGATCGGCTCCGTACCGTCGCTTGCGAACATATCCGTTTCTGCGCCTAGTCAAATACTTTTATTCCTACCGTGTTAACGAGTTCTAATTTTTGAAAATGGTTGAAGTTGACGTTGTAATGGTCAATCATAAAACACAGATGAGGAAAATGAAAATTTGACGACAGCCGAAAGGATTCGATCGGATACAACATCGATCGACAGGCGAACGGAGCTGATCGAGCTTCGCAGCATACTTTCGGCTACGATCTCGTGTCGCGGAAGACGTCAAGCTGCTGTGCGCGGCTTGGACGTAGACTTTAAATATTGTAAAATCCGTTCCGATCCGATGCGATGCGAGCCGTTTGGTGGAAATCATCCTTTAAGTACGCACTGAAGCGTTAGATCTGCCTAATCCTTCAGGGCGTGATGGTATGTTATGAACTGAAATAAGATGGATTAGTTTCTTAATTTTTCAGACTAAGTCCTATAGGAAAAGTTGTTAATTTTCATGAATACTCGCCCTATTGACCGCCACGTCAAAAAATAAAAAACGTGCCCTCGGCGCCAAGCTACGAATTTTTCCTTGACCATGCCGTGCTGGGCACATTTTGGTCTGTCATCTGTGACTGTGGCGGTCAAAAGGTTAAAGTATGTAGACCCCTTCCTTAACCGTCCATACTGTATTTTGGTCATAATAAAAAAAAAAATCGCAATTGTTTCTATGCATCGTTGTCCCTTTTTTACGAAATCGAAAAAGCAGGAAAATATCTTCTTTTTAATGCCTTTATGGTCATCATAAACAACAGAAAATTCGCACCATTAAATAGGCACAGACAAAATAAGCATATTATTTATACTAACAGTTACAAATGTTAAACAAGATTCTCACGTACTCTACGTGAGAATCTTGTTACATTTTGAGTTATGTCATTATTACGTAAAATACAGATTAATTAAGATTACGATTTATGATTCAATGGGTGATTAATTATCTAAGATTTTTGAGGAAATGTACGGTTTACAAGGAAGTGGTGACGGCTCGGTGTTTTTATGACTATATCTTTCTTGTAGCTTTAAAATAGTACATAAAATACTAGTCAAGATATAGAAATAACACGACAAATGCAGTTATATTTAATTATCTTTCCTTTTAAAGGAAAAATGGCTAGCCATATTACAGCCAAAAATTGCGCAATTTTTGCAATTTCTATAATCTAGAATCTAGACATAAAATTAAGGGTCGAGTAATCGTCGTTGACCTTGGTCATACAAATTTACATAGGGGATATTTATTTTTAGTAACGAAAATATGAATATTTGAAAAATGTCACAGATAGAATTATCCTACTAATATTATAAATGCTAAAGTTTGTAAGAATGGATGGATGAATGGATGTTTGTTACTCTTTCACGCAAAAAGTACTGAACAGATTTGGATGAAATTTGGCACACAGATAGTTTATAACCAGGAATAACACATAGGATACTTTTTATCTCGATATACCCACGGGGTCAAAACTTAAGCGGGTGAAACCGCGGGGCGCATCTAGTAGATAATAAAATAGTGTGTTCATACAAAAAATAAATAAAAATATATTAAGTAGTTTGTGAAAGTAATATCGTTTTTATACTTTTGGTAGACATAACTTCCCGAATTTATTTCATAAAGTATTTTACTACAATACAATAATATATAATATATATAATAATTATTCACAAATAGAATTGATGTGTATGCGTTCTAGTTTAACATACTTATTTTTTTTTGCATAACGTACTTACATTAAGTATATGAAGGCGTAATGACAGCTTTGAAAGTTACTAAAATTATCTTTACAAAACTTCCGTACCTATTGGACCCAAATGTATGGGACAGCTGATTTGTTTTTTCGCGACTTTGTGTTGGTCCCTTGGAGAAAATTGTTCAGTTTGATGGTCCCTTAAATATGACCACAATTTCTGGCACATGCTGTATAATAAAAATGCAGAATTCTCTACAAACAACACGTAATTACTAAGTAAATCACTTTTTAGCTAACATTACTGCTTCCAAGAACAATATAACACTAAAAAGTTAATTACATAAGTAATTCAGGAATGCATCATACTCGTTAAGTTTATGAAGAAAGTATTATTGAGTTCAACAAACGGACCACGTTTAAGTCCAGCTGTTTAGTTTGTGGTCTAAGTTAAACGCCAAAAGAAAGTAACAAAAGTCTACTGCTGAAAATGGCCAGGGGCGATAGGTGACAGGCTATAATGTTACTACTTTCAGACATTTTGTTTTATTATCAGCTTAAGGTAAATATATTGCATTGTCAGTTATATCAAATAGGGCCTTGTTGTATAATAATGAAATAAAAAATGATAAAGAAAAACCGGCGAAGTGCGTGTCGGACCTGGCTCAATTTTTTATACTGCATGTTGACACAATTTATTATTGTATGCCTACTAGGCCGGACATAATGGATCTGTAATTTACCTAACATCTGTATGTATAACCTATGCCCACAATAAAAAAGATTTGATTTCATTTAAATGAAGGATTCCGTAGTTTGGATAAATTTATCCCAAAAACAAACTTAATATTTTAGTTGAAAAACGTGTTCATCGATATACGTCACGGTCAATTCTCCAACTGCAAATGTAAGTTGGTCGACTCGTTAACTTGTAAAGCCTACTTAGCTGTGATAGATTTACTTTCAATTTCGTTATATATACTACTGCCATGAATTTTTCACACTTCACTCTAATGAAAATGATCACTTTAAAGCCTTATACGAGTATTACGCAAACGGATCCCTGAATCTGAATCGAAAAATGGTTTTAATTTAATATTTTTTTACCACACCGTGGGATAGATGGGAAAAAAATATCATCCCCACAGTACGTCCTATTTCACCACTTTGTTGGCGTGATTAATATGTATACCTATTGCAAATACAGCTTTCTAGTATTAAGAGTCTCTGAGCTAAGCCGCGGAGAGACAGACATACAGACAGACACACAGACAGACAGTCGTACATGGCCAAACTATAAGGGTTCCTTGTTGACTACAAAAACCTATAAAGTATTTGTAATTGGCAGTCTAAAATGCCCTCATAAAGGATATTGTCGACTTTATTAAATACAGCTAAGGTCGCGGACATCCGCTGGATGCAAGAAGCACAGAACCGGTCGATGCCTGACACTTGGGTACTGACTTGAGGGCTTCTACAGACTAGGGGAAGCCGATGCCCTGCAGTGGACGTTTTCGACTGAAAGAGAGATGAAGAAATGCTAATTTTAGCTTATGATCAAGATCAGAAACAAATGATAGAGAGTCTCTTTCGCTGGGTCAAAAGCCTGATGCAGGAAGTAGTCGATATTCTCTAATAGACACATTAAGACGCTGACAAGACCTAAACAGCGGTCACTGTCAGATTGCATAGAAAAGAAAGAGAAGCGCCATGACAAAACGCTTGTAATTTATTGCAAAATATGAAGCAATTATCTATTTACTCAAAATTGAGTTGAGTAATCGAAAATAAAAAACAACCAAGTTCTGCATTCACATAACACGTTCTTGTTATTAATTAAATACGTAACGTATGTTGATATTTAATACAGATATTTTGGATTAGAACTCAAGGTAAGAGGTTAGTTTGTATCGAGATTTTTTTTTCAAAACGTGTTTTGCTACAAACCAAGTTCTGGGAAATATGTTCAAAATTAACATATATTTTTTCCACTACCACAAACTGCTATTTATTTTTTGGCAATTTTTGGCAATTTTTTTCTTAAGAGAAGCCTATTTTGGTCAATTGGGTCTTGTCAGCGCCTTAAGTTCTGATTTCTCCCCTGCGTGCTGGCATAGGTAACCTCACTACGGCATCAAGAGGAAATTCTCATGTATACCTAATCATTAGCTTATAATGTGCCGACCGCTGGGCCATGGGCCTCTGCTCTGTGATAAGGACTGAGCCGTTATCCAAACACACAGTTGGTAATTTCTAGTGCTTTAACCGCCAGTGCTTCGGCCTTGTTTCCAAGTCAGTATTTTATACGGAACTGTGTCGGTCAATTCAGCACATACGTTTTTAATTAGCGCATTGTTGTCTTTATTTCATTATCTTTTTGTAAATATAAACTCTTGATTTAAATCTAGATCGTTTTGATTGCGGATCGATTATACTTGTAGGATTATTAATCTATTATTTATGTAGGTATCTGTCTACAAATTGCTACTGATTGTAATCATTGATTATTATCGGCGATCTATGCGTATTTTTAACACAAAGGACGTTAGGCCAACGTACTCCGGAGGAAGGCGGGGGACGGCATCGAGGAGGATTTGCCGAGAAGCATTCCGTGGCATGCCGCGGGGGAAATGCTTAGTGCACACCCGCTTGCACTACCTCTCCCTGCGATCGTATGCTAGCGGGCTGCAACGCATTTCACCGCATGCCTTCGCATCCTGCTGTGGGATCCTCCAGCGCAATCTTTAATACCGCAGAGACAAATCCCCTTTGATGCTCCGTGGACGGTCTCTAAGCATTGGGATCTATATCTTGTTACCATTAGATACGTTCGGATTTACGGTGGTAAATTTAAAATACTCTGCCCCACCGTCCGCCGATGTGCGCTGGCCTTAAATGTTAACTTGTGTCGTCTGTTGACCGCCTTGTAATGAAGATAGTAGTAAATAGGTTACCAAGAATAAATGCTTAACAGCAAGCTTAGCACGAGAACCGTAGAGAAGCGTTTTATCGATGGAAGAGTAGACAAAAATGACGTTTCCGTGTAGACAGTTGACAGTTTTCTTCCGAGAAATGTAGACAATCGATTTCTATTCTTTATTGTAGAGATAGAAAGCGTCATGCTAAAGCCTGCTGGTCATGTGTGAATTGGTTTTAAAATAAGTACTTCAATACTTGACTTACATCCGGTTTCGGAATTGAAATTTTGAAGTTTAACTTGGCAAACTATTCTTTGGTATTACCTAAATTGATTCCTCCAAAGAAGCCCACAAAATTTAAAATTGATTACCTTTCTAAGCAAAGAAATGAATTCCACGGGTTTTCACCTTAAGACGCTGACAGCACCTAAACCGCGGTCACTGTGAGATTGCATAGATAAGAAAGAGAAGCGCGATGACACACCGCAAAATATGAGGCAATTATCTATTTACTCAAAATTGAGTTGAGTAATCGAAAATAGAAAACAACCAAGTTCTGCATTCAAAGCCTATTTTGGACAATTGGGTCTTGTCAGCGCCTTAAGCACAGGTAAAGTAGAGCCTTGACAAGGGAAACCGGGTGAGAAATTATTACTGAAGCTTTAGTTTTGACGTCAGTAAATGGAAATAGGTTCACCAACAATAAAGAACACCGGAAAACAAGTACATTTACTCACACTCATATTTTATGAAATTTTACATATCGTCCCTTAGCTAACAACACCGCATAAGTCATTTTTACCAACTTTACAGGAGACGAAAAACTTGTACGGTGTTGAGAGGCCAACCGACTTGCGACGCTGTCACTACTTTTCGAATTACGGCTTCTGATTGGCTGAAATCTATATCATGTGACCAATGGTTAGACGCGCAATGAGCAGCTCCATCTAAAGGCATTCAAACGTAAAAACCGCCAATTTTCGACTTGAGCGGTGTTGTAAGCTAAGGGTCGATATTGAATTATTGAAAGGTGTCAACCGCCATATTTAGATTCCAGCAACACCATCATCATCAGCCTAACCTTTTCCCAACTATGTTGGGGTTGGCTTCCAGTCTAACCGGAAGCAGCTGAATACCAGAATTTAACATGGAGCGACTGCCTATCTGACCTCCACAACCCATTTACTGGGTAACACGATACCCCTTGGTAAGGCTGTTTGTTAGACTTTCGGGCTTCTGAGGACCCGTCAAAGATCTACAAATGACGGCCGGGACCAACGGCTTAACGTGCTTTCCGAGGCACGGAGGGGGTCTTAGTATGTAAAGATGGTCACCCATCCACGGACCAACCGCGGCAAGCTTATCGACCGACCCGTGCGGCTGTTATTACTTGGTCACAAGCCCCTCCAAGATTCCAGCAACACCATGCCAACGAATTTCAAATGAAAAAAGACCCTCTAGTTAAAAACATGTGTGTACGTTTAAGTATAAGTACTTTTTAATACCACACGCATCATCTTACCGCTTGCACCACACGACAAAGGAAAAAAAAACGTAAATTCCGTATGTTATGAATAAAACAGTAACAAATAAGTGTCGTGATGATAATCTGCTGGTATTCGGTAGGTGCTCGGAGACGGACGGTAATTGTACGGTAGTGTTACGAATGGAAAGCCAGTTACGGTGTGTTGTTTAATATTTAAGTGACGAGAAATGGATGTACCTAGTCATTAGACGGAATGTAAACAAAAAAATAATTAAAGTTGCTCAAAATGAGAATTTATTTTTAAAATTAACATAACTTCACGCATGTTTCCCCCGACGCATTAGGCAGAGGGGTACCTGTAGTAACACACACCTTTCGCCAGTTATGTTTAAGTCTCATGTAATAGAAGGCGAGCGTATTGTCATCAACCGGGCACAAATCAATTGGAGCAGGAATTGGAGAAATCTATAAATAGATTATTGAGATAGTTACTTATTTTACTTTACTTTAACTCACAGACTGGTGCCGATTCATTTCGATGCGATTTCATTAAGAAAAGGACAGAAGATAAATTTTAGTTTAGTCCTGTCAAATTAATCAGCGCCTGTCACTACTCCATATATGTTTAGACGTGATTAAAAACTCGCCTACTAAAATTACGTCAATTTACGTCAAGCGCTGATTAATTTGACAGGACTAAACTAAAATTTATCTTCTGTCCTTTTCTTAATGAAATAGAAAGAAAAAGATGCACTGAACATAAATTTAGTTTAGTTTGTGAACAAGGGAATCGGCACCATTGACTTTATTTATTATTTTTAGGAAAACGTATACTTTTATAACGTTTGTAAATATGTGAGCATCATGTACCCATCACATAATTCATTTATCTGTCATTGCTTTATTTTTCATTCTTTTTTTTACCTATTTTGGTATTGTAATTTTATTCTAGGTGCATCGTCTTCACATATAATTTTAAAATGTACCTATACAAAATTATGTAAAACATTTTAAAAGAGTAACGGTGGAATTTCTTGCCCATTCTTCTCCATACGAAACTACCTTTTGGAAGGGGCAACTAGAATCAATTCAATTTTTTTTTTTTGTTAATTTTGACGTTCAAAGTGCCTTTTATGTGCCTATTTGAAATAAATAATTTGACTTTGACTTTGACTTTGAAAAGTTTAGGCTAAAAGGAGTTGGAATATGTTACTTTTAGTTCATAAAATAACAAAATATATTTTAAAATTCAATTCAACGTTTCCAGTTTTTCTAATCTGTTAAAAAACACCATGAAATAGTAGCCGCCATGTTATTACGTCAGACCGCTAGTAAACTAAAACGTTTCAACTGTCAACTGATAGTTAAATAATAGATCAGCGCATAGTCAAGTGACGTCATGACCACAGAGCAACATGGCGTCCACTGCGTCCAGCGTTTTCGTCAAACTACGCGTGAAATTTGAAAATGTAAAATTTATATGCATTTTTATGGCACTTATCGAGTGAATAAAAATTTTGTGATTTTTTTTTGGGGCTTATTAGCACTATAGAATTTAATTAAGACACTTTTCAAAAACGGGTGTAAGACCCTATTGGAGCAGTGGTGGCCCAGTGGTAACGGCCGCGACTTACGAGTTGTAAGTCGTAGGTTCGAACCCAGACAGGCGCTTTGCTCTGTTATTTAATCACTACTGCTCTCAAAACGGTGAAGGAAAACGGCGTGTCCGAGGACCAAAAATTCGAAGACATGTGACATCAGCCAACCCGCAATGGGCCCGCGTGGGGGATTACGGCCCGCTCCCTCTCACAGAGAGGAGGCCTGTGTACCAGCAGTGGAAACATTATAGGCTGATTACCTATGTGTTATGTGGACATAGGCTGATTACCTATGTGTTATGTGGACACAAATCCAGATTCCAGGTTGCGACTGAGAATGTCCTGATGGATTTTCCATCAGGAAAGTGTTATTGGGTTTTCCCACAGATATGCTGTATTTATATATCTGTGAGTTTTCCCAATAACATTTTGCTCGACCTGGAAATTGAACCCAGGACTTCATGCTTAGCAGTAGCGCTTGTGATTACTGGGCCAACGAGACCGAGTCCTTGGCCTGCTATGATCCACAGAAATAACTAAACAGCTTTTTTAACGACTTATTGGAATGAATCCCTACATAGTCTGTTAAAAGGTAATCAAAATAAGCGACTATAATATTCCACGCTCATAAAGTTTCGTAATTACTCTCGTTGAACTTTAACTAGTACCTACTTAGCTGTGATAGTTTTCCTTTTAATTTCATTATATGCACTACTGCCATGCACATTCACATCTTCATAAACATCCATTTAGCTGGCGCTTGACTCTAACAAAAGTTAGCACTTTAAAGCTTAAGTTAACAAACATGGTACTTAATGGGTGAGGTACCACAAACATCAGTAGTCTCGTATTTGTCAATTCAGAACTGAATGTCGCTCACTTTATGAGAACTTGATGAGCATGAATCGTTCCAAATATAAATAGTATCTGTCATTCGTACGTCATAACAGTATTTTTTTTTTTTTTATATTAGTTAGGTGATAAAAGTGTCCTGCGCAAAAATTACCTTCATCCACATACAATGGTTTATTTTTATTATATGTTATTTCACATATCTATTTTTTATTTTATTTATTATTTATTTCTGTATCTATCCGTGACATCACAGCGGGCCCTATCAGAATACCAGCACTGCGAGACTTATTTTTAATTTTCGCAGCATTATGATGAGATACGAGTAGGAGCCTTTTGACCTCGTACAGTACTTTTTGTTTTTATTTTCATTTTACTTGGTTTTTGTGCTTTTGTGTTTCTATGGGTGCTTTTTAGTTTAATTTGTGATCTCCTGTGCGAGTCCCAATAAATACTTTTTCTTTCTTTCAATGCGCAATGTCCTTTATACAATCTGTACTACCTATCCCAAGTTCAAACTGAAACTATTTATTTCAATTAAACCGTTTACAGGCACTTCTGAGTTGTCAAGGAGTCGATCAGTTAGAAATATGAAGCTAGTTTCCCATTCAAAAGCTTATTAAGTACCTATGGAGAATTACGGGCAAGAAACTCTATTGACACTATTTAAAATTATATTGTTACAAAATATTAGTTAAGATTTTTTCAAGATTTTATTTAACCACTTTGTCGGCGTGAATCAGCTTTCTTGTTTCTTTACTAAGAGTCTCTGAGCTAAGCCGACCACAGACAGACGGGCAAATTATAAGGGTTCCTTGTTCACTACGGAACCTTTAAAACTAAGCGATTACACCATTTAAATAATATTATTCTTTGTAGGAAAAGTGACAATTTTTCTCACATTATTCTCGAAACCATAATGACAAGTGACATAGAACTGCCAACTTACATTTGCAGGTAATTTTTGAGTTGATTTCTTTTTCTAAACTTTATGTCAGCTGAATAACGTGTAAAATAACTGGATAAATAGTTTGGAAAGTGCAGTATAAGTTTTTAGTTGTGTGCTCTATTGTTGTAACAATATGGTGCCAGTGATATCGTTATTTAATTTCCAAGCAGAGTTATTTTAGAGATGCATACGAAGTGGAAAAGGTATTTTTCCAGCTATTTTAACATCCCGTTGTGAACATCTATAGGGGCTTGTGGCTAACTAATAACAGCCGCCCGGGTCGATCGATCAGGTTAAGTTACGCTTGCCACGATTGGTCCGTGGATGGGTGACCATCTTTATATACCAAGACCCCTCCGTGCCTCGGAAAGCTCTTTAAGCCGTTGGTCCCGGCTGTCATATGTAGATCTTTCACAGTCGTTACGGGTCGTCAGAAGCTCGAAAGTCTGACAACCAGTCTTACCAAGGGGTATCGTGTTACCCAGTAACTGGGTTGTGAAGGTCAGTTAGGCAGTCGCTCCATGTAAAATACTGGTATTCAGCTGTATCTGTAAGGACTGGAAGCCGACCGCAACATAGTTGGGAAAAGGCTAGGCAGATAATGTTATGAAAAACTATAAAACTGCGAGTTTGTTGTGTGTAAACAGTTTCAATAAGTACCTACCTAGTTAAACGATTAGGTACCTTCCTACGGACGTTAGGCTGCACGTCAGTGGGAGGCCCTTTCTTCTTTGGTCAGTGCGGGATCTGTATACCCGGTACCGAAAGTTCACCAAACGCCTATATTTCAATAAGCGATTCTATATTTCCCGATTGGCTCGGTATGCGAGAGAGCGGGACGGGATCGTTTCGGTATACCGCGTCTCTGTAGACACATCAAGTAGGCTTAGCACCGTAGAGAAGCGTTTTGTCGATGGAAGAGTAGACAAAAATGACGTTTCCGTGTGGGCAGTAGAACATTTTCGGTAGACAAGCGATTTCTATTCTACTCTAGAAATAGAAAGTTTTATGCTGCCTGCATTGACGACATTTTCTCGGGAGGATTTAAGTGGTACTGTACAAATAATGCCGAAAACATAACGTCAGGGTCCGTGAATGAAAGCAGTGCGGTATCGTTTCGGTATACAGAGCATACTGTACCGCACTGCTGCTTACCGACTATCAGGAAAGGGCCGTATTCTGAGACGCATAGTCTCAGGTTAAATATGGACGAAATTAATTATCAGTTTTTGATTCTCCGATCTTTTTAAGGAACAGACAGCCCAAAGCGTAAACAAAAACATAACATCACGTCTGCCCACATTTCGCCAGTTATGTATGTACTACGTAACATGCGGGCAAGCCTAATGCCATCAAACGGGCACAAATCCTGACTCTGGGCTGCTACTGAGATATTTCAGATGGATAAACCCAATACCACTTTTTCCGACCCGGGAATCGAACCCAGGGCCATGCTCAGCAAACATGAAAGAAATATATAAAGAAGTTTGTTATTGGGCAAAATCACCAAAATATTTTCAGTAATTCATTTCAACGCGGTTCTCAGAGGGGGTTAAAGTTCGTATGAGAACGTAGCCACGTACAAAACGCATGTTTGATATCCTAATTAGTCAATTGTTCCTAAGAACATTAGTTCACGCCTCTGTTTGTCTATTATCTATGCTTTGTGTCCACGAAATATTGGCTTCTTCATGAATTGATTGAGAAAAACTGGTCGTAATCATTTATGTAATGTGATACATGTGACTTTTTAAGTGTAAGTACTGTATGTAGGGTGAGAGGCACAATGACTGGGCGTGTGTGTATTATGCATACGTACCTAATTGCAGCGATCGTCCAATTTTTTTTCTAGCTTATTGCATGATGCCTCTCATGGCGTGTAGTGGCATGACATCTGCCAGTTTAGGGCACATTCTGGATTGACAGAACTTATCTCGCTTTTGGTAAGGAAACTACGCACCATAAAACTGGGTGAATCGGGATGAAACTTTAAAATGGATTTTAACGTTGAAATAATACAGTTTGCTGCCAACAAGGAAAGTTAGTTGTTAATTAAGAAACAGTAAACACATTAGAGTCCTTTTTGGCTGCAAACTAAATTATTTCAGCGCTCAAGTCCATTTTAAAGTTTCATCCTGATTAACCCCTGCATCCCTATTCACATAATAGAAGCTTCTTGTCAAGTTTTAGAAAACTTACTCAGAACTCAACTGAAGATCAGTTTTCATCAGAATTTGCTAAGTAGTAGGTAAAGTAGCGAATCATTGCCGATTATTTGTTTCTTTTGAAAATTATGTATTAATAAAAGGTATGGTCGAGTATTTAATCGAACCTCTAATAATTCCCATTTTGCGCTTCTAAAAATATTATTGAACACTCTAATATAAAGATTGCGCCTCTTTTTGTGAATAAAAATAGTCGAGTAACTGTGACTAACTTGGATGTAGCGCTTGTCGTCGCTGCCGTGGCACTGCTCGCTTGGCTCGCGTGCTGTTAGCCACGCTTCTAACCTAACTCACTGAGTCGGGGTGGGTCTAGCTTAGTTACTTCAACCAAATATAAGAAAACACCAGGAAGTTAAAAAGCGGCACATATTTTATCAAAAAAAGTGTGCATCATTAGAAGCGTAAAAAGTTTTATTAGAGGTGTGTTTTTAAGGGGACTACAGGACCTAAACGCAATTTTTTAAGTTTTATAATGCCTAAAAGTATATGATCCACTGTAGTAAACAAAATCAGAAAATATATATGATATTCTTCAGGATATATGCTAGGTAGATAGTGTGTTGAAAACAATATGCAACTAATTTGATACGATGGAAAAAAGAAACACTAAGATACCTCTAAAAAATATTTTCGATTAACATCATATTAATATACATGCAATCATTCTGTTTTTTTGTCATTTTGTTCTACAAGTAACATATTAGCATAATAGTGTTTTAGTTTTTTTATCCAATCAATAGATTTTTTGTAAATAGATAATTGCTTCATATTTTGCAATAAATTACCAGCGTTGTGTCATCGCGCTTCTCTTTCTTTTCTATGCAGTCCGACAGTGACCACGCTTTAGCTGTTGTCGGCTTAAGGATCAGTTAAATATTTTCCTAAATAAAATTGACGACACTGACGGTCAGTGGCGTCACTTTTATTTATCATCTCCTACAACCTCGCTTCTACAACGAATCCAAAAATAAAGGCTCCTACATACTGGCGCGACTTGTCGCGCGACGCGACGCGACACAAAGACACCGCGTGTAGCGCTACAAGCGGTGCCTTTGTGTCGCAACGCGTTGCGCGACAAATCGCGCCAGTATGTAGGAGCCTTAAAGCATGCACCGCGGCTTCATCACAGACATGAACCTTTGCATCTACCCTATACGTGTCTGGTAATTTATCACCGGTCGGTCGCACGCTCTCGTTTTCTATGATTTTTTGTTAATTTCGACACGCTAACTGTTTCGAGTCGAGACTAACTAAATTAATGTTTGTGAACTACAATTGTTACGACTTTTAGAACATGGTAATTGTATAGAAAGATAGACTGATGAAATTGGAAAGAAAGCGCACTGATTAATGGTTGTAACTGCTGTAGAAATCAATGATTTCTTTACAATCGTATTTTTACTATTTTATACTTTTTCATGGATGGGAAAAACGGGAAAAACGATCCGTAACTAAGGGATAACTTTGGTTAGATAGACAGCAACATCCTCTTACCTGCTTATAACAGCAAATGATGACTCAATAATCAATAATCTTTTATTGGATTAGAAAATAGGTACATAAAATAAAAGCTTTTACAAAACTGACCCCCGTACAATCTACCCAAAATTAGGCATGCAAAGACTGAAAATATTTTTTTATTAAAAACTAATAACTCGTCAATCAAATTAAAATCAAGAAGAAGAAACAGAATACTAAGCACTTAATATTCTGCTTGAGTTCCTGAGTCTTATCTGATGATTTATTTAGCAAATCCAGAGAGACGTCGTGTTTTTATCACGCCCGTTGATTGAGTTTGATGTTGGAGCCCTTTCAATCTATCCAGATGAGACTTCTTCTGAGATAAAGAAAAAAATTGGCCCAACACTCAGCGACGCTAACACCATTGACTTACGCAGTCATTAATTATGTCCTCACGTGTTCAGAAGACAGGGCACGCGGCGCAAGATGTGGCCTAGGTCTGCAGAGAGACGCTAGAGATTGGAAGATACACACTAAAGATTGGAACAAGACTAAGTATCAGTGATTATAGTCGCCAACACGTAAAACTGTAGTGTGAGACAGTGTGTAACTAAGTGCGTCAGATTCTCAGCGCGAACGCACGCGCTACTTCAAGAGTATTAGTTGTACTTACTTGTTAATCTATCGTAATTAAATAGATTTCACGTAAATTATTTTATACCAGATAATATTGTAATAACTATACAAGGTGTCGTTTTGCATCCTAGTCAAATTCAAGGAGGTAACTATGTTAATTATTCTCGACACGAATAAATAATAAAATAAGTAGATCTTTTTTTCTTTCTTTTTTTTTCATTTTCGGAAATCGGCTTGTGTGGGACACGCATGTTAAAACGCGGCCCGTGTGATACCGCACTGTAACTGCCCTTTTACACATACACTACCGCATACGCAACGGGGTGATTCTGTTCTGTGAAAGTAGTGTATTCTAAAATAGTGTCAAACTTAAATAACAAAAAAAACAAGTATGTATTATTATTGAGCATGTATCGTAATTTTATTTGATTATTTAAAGTCTTTCATAGCAGCCTCCTGAAATTTCACGAGGATGCTAAACGACACCTTGTGTCGTGGAATGCCATATGATCATTTGATTGATCGCCAGCAATTATGTGAAAATTAATGAGATTTGCACTTGTAAAGATTAAAGATTTAAACAGTCATGGCTCTCAAATTGATGGACCTGCATCATAAAATCAGGTTGCAGCTTGCAAACTGGATATTTATGTATTTGACTATTTCAAATTCTATTTTAAATCAATCGTAGACGTAGAGGATGTTTGGAACAACGGCTTCTCAGCATGAGAAGAAGCGTATGCAGTGTGATGGTTAGGTCCAAACTCATGACATTTCAAATATATTATACAATACTAGCTTTCCCCCGGATTCACACACGTGGAGATTGAAAATTATCCCACGGGAACGTACTCCTTACCGGGCTATAAAGTATCCTATGTCTAAACCCAGGTCATGGTCTGTCCGCGTAGCAAACATGGAAGTCGGTTTAGCCGGTAATGTGTGAAAGGTAACAGACAGACAGACATAGCTACTTTCGCATTTATAATATAAGTATGGAGTATATTTCTTGTAACATATTTTGTTTCTTTATGCACGACACCTTTGTCACACAAATGCAACATTTTTCTTTCTGAGACGAGGCCCATATAATTTTGTTATGCAAATGTGTACATACCTTAGAGACGGGCTCCTCGGTCCAGCCTCCGCAATTCGCCATGCCCTCCAGCAATGTGAGTTCACTGTAACAAATAAACATTTCTTTTTTAAAATATCTAATAATTATTATAGGTGGGACCTATATAACACTGTGGATAGCTGGAAACTAACATCAAATGGCCAACTTAAACAATAGGTAACGCAAGGAGGGCTAAAATCCGTTAAAATAATTAGATATTACAAATTATTAATAATATTATTTTTATAATTAATTATTAATATTATTATCTTTATAATTAATTATTATTAATGTTATTTTTGTAATTAATATTTTTTTTATCCAAAGAATTAGCATTGCCAATGCTGCCAGACGTGGCAATGCTACCAGTCTTACGGGCACGTTTCCGGATGACAGCGATGTGGAGAAGTACTTTGACGTCCCAGTGTACTCTGGTTTTTGTGTATTTTTGTTTTATTTAGTACCTAATGTAAATTGTTAGTTTTATAATAATTTACTATTATGATTGTTCATTTTATACTAGAATGAAATTAATCAAAATACAATCTTGTAATCGAAATAACTCTCGATTGACCTTTAGAGTTAATATACCTTCTACAGTAGGGATCGCAGCATCAATTCACACAAAGAAACAAGATATTTGTGTGGTTTGGTATGCGTACTATCTACGTATAGTTCACGCATTTTAGCGTGGCAATAGCGGTCATTGAACCACTTACATTTTCTAGCATTTTTTATATCGAAAATTGAACTGATAGACTGATATGTTAAAGTCCGTTAACGTCCTGAATCAATATCTATCGTATCGTATGTAAAACTATAGGTACATAGTTTATTATTTGGGTTCTTACGGAGAAATATTAGGGAAAGAGCAATGACCGCTATTGCCTTGCTTAAACGCAGCAACTATAGTTATTTCGGATTCAGTTGCTTGTTACGTTTTTTTCTGCATAGCCTGATAGAAGCAATAGGTACTACAGGACTACATTATAGTCTCATAGAAAATTCATCTAAACCGATTGAACTACTTTCTTCAAACATTCCACCGCGCCGCTCTCAATAAGCGATCCAATTCCCGCCGCTTTTCATTGCTTCAAAAGGAAATCCACATGAAAATTTATAACTAGCATTCTGCTTGCCCCACTTTCGTCGCAAAACATAGTGTAGTAACATCAACGTATTATTGAAATCGCCTGCGGAAAATAAGATTTCTAATAACTGTCGCGAGGAAACAACTGAAGAACTCTGTTTTAGAACAAAATTATCGTGCTCTGGGTCCTGGTTATGTTGGTTGGTGTAAATTGATGCCATTTTGCTGTGAGGCGTGATGTCTTTCAAACGGATTAAGCGTTGGAAAATATAATAACGTTTGCAGTAGTTTTGTGTTATTTTCTTGTAGTTTATAAATGTAAGCAGAAATTAAACATTGATTTAGGTACTTCTTCCACTGTGTATGTTTTTAAATTGATTTGTATTTATTGTTGTGTATGTGTGGGTACTACAGGTACACCTCTGCCTAATTCTTCGGCAATTACAAGCGTGATGTTGGTTACATTATCTTTGTACCGGAAATATTTGATTTTATTTGCGTATTTAGGTGGGATATCCTTCATTTTCGATTGCCCCTAATTAGACAATTATTTTCAGAGTAAAATGATTTGTTGAAACTTTACTAAAAGGTGCATCAGGAAAGCCTAACCATCTGGATCTTTAATGTAAAAGGCATAAATGAAAACAAACAGTGAAATCAAAATCAAAATCTAAAGTCATTTATTCAAACTAGGCTGAGAATCAGCACTTTTCGAACGTCAAAATTACATAAGACAGTCCCACAAAAACGCCCGCCCTTCACCACTTCCTAGTGCTTTAGCTGGGAAGAAGAAGTGGCAGAACAAATTCCCCAGCAGCACAGCTGTTTGTTTAGTTACATACACTTGATTCTATACAAATCGTATGCAAAGTAATTGACACTACGAAACACAAAACATTAAATTAAATTGCTGGCCATATGTTAGCTAACACACGCCAATATACCACAAAACAATGAATACTGTACTCAAGCAGAAATAAAAATAACAACATAAAAACGTAAACAGAACTTTATACCTAAATAAAAGCCTTTACTCCCTCTCACAGAGAGGAGGCCTGTGTCCCAGCAGTGGGAACATTATAGGCTGATTATGTATGTTATTAAAAGCCTTCAGGCATGAAGGGCGTGCCCGCTTACATAAGGCTATAATAGCTGTAACTCGAAGTGAGAAATGATAAACTAGCACCATCGAAGTAAAATAAATAAACAGTTAATTACTAATAACAATAATAAAACCATAAACCATGGTCAGCATCATCTGCCTAGCCTTTTCCCAACTATGTTGGGGTCAGCTTCCAGTCTTACCGGAAACAGCTGAATACCAGTATTTTACATGGAGCGACTGCCGATCTGAACTCCACAACCCAGTTACTGGGTAACACGATACCTCTTGGTAAGACTGGTTGTCAGACTTTCGAGCTTCTGACGACCCGTAACGACTGTCAAAGATCTACAAATGACTGCCGGGACCAACGGCTTAACGTGCTTTCCGAGGCACGGAGGGGTCTTGGTATGTAAAGATGGCCACCCATCCACGGACCAAGCGCGGCAAGCGTAGCTTAACCTGATCGATCGACCCGTGCGGCTGTTATTACTTAGCCACAAGCCCCTCAAATAAAAATAAAACATGGTCAGCAATCACAGTAAAGTTCACATCTCAATAGTTACTTTCTTTTAAACTAACTAATTATTAAAATTTCTCCAATAAACACAAATCATTATTCCATAAAATGTAGATTAATTTTATTAAAAACAAGTACAATTATAATTACCATACACTTTCCCATAACGGATTTCCGTTCATATAACACGTGCGAATCGATTAGATTTACCGATTACGCAACAATCGGTAACGTCTTGGTGAATCGAGAATCGATTACGTAAATCGATTCTCGGAATCGGGTGATGTGTTGAAGTTTTGACTACCGTAACGCCTAGTTACGTTAATGATGTAAGGAAATAAAACATCATCAGCTGTTTATTTTGTGCCAGTTAAATGAGCACCTCATTGGTTTATTAGGGGCTCCCAATTTAGAGATTTCTCCTATTATAAGATTACTAGATGCGCCCCGCGGTTTCACCCGCATAAGTTTTGACCCCATGGGTATATCGGGATAAAAAGTATCCTATGTGTTCTATGTATGTATCTGTGTGCCAAATTTCATCCAAATCTGTTCAGTACTATTTGCGTGAAAGAGTAACAAACATCCATCCATCCATTCTTACAAATTTTCGCATTTATGATATTAGTTGGAAGTAGGATTAATTATATGCTTACTCGTATTGGTAGCATAATAAAATTAAATTCAAAGCTATGAACTGTATGATATTACTGTCCCTCTAAGATTTTGGACTTTTTCAATAAGTTTCATGACATCAGCTAATACCTAAAAACTCTGGTGAACGCGAGCTGTCTTCATAACGTCATATTTGAATAGTTTTATTAGTTTGGGTTAAAATGCAACTGGGAGCTTGCAGAAGCAAAGTCAAATAATTATTTTCAATTCAGCTATTAAAAGGCACTTTACATGTAGGTATTTTTTTTTTTATAAAAATAGTATTGATTCTAGTGGTCCCTTCCAAAAGATAGTTACGTAAGGAGAAGAATGGGCACGATACTCCACTACTTTTTTGCCCGCTAAGACGAAGAATATGCTTGTGCAGACTTTGATTTTCCCTATCATCAACTATGGTGACGTGTGCTACTTTGACTTGAAAGCGGTTTTGCTGGATAAGCTCGACAGACTCGGTTCATATTCAATCTAAGGAAATATGACCGTGTTTCGAGCTACAGGTCTGAGCTCAAATGGATTCGCCAAAGCAGAAGCTTTCGCGCTTTGACCACTCTTATCTCCCTTCTCAACTCTCCGACCCCTCCTTCTTATCTTATGTCTCACTTCCAATATCTATGTTCTTCGCACTCTAAAAGTCTGCGTTCTTCCAACAATCTTCTTCTACTCTGTCAATCTCATACTTCTGACTTTGTTCATTCTTCCTTTCATATTCAGTCCATTCTTCTTTGGAATGCGCTTCCTCTTGATATCAGGACGGCCACCAGTCGGTATGCATTTAAGCGGAAATTGCAGAGTTATTTTTAAAACAAATAGCGTAGAGTCATCTCAATTATGTATCTCTTTTCCTTGAATTTGTATGTATATATATATATATGTATAATGTAATATATTATAGTAAATATGTATGTATTTGTATTATGTATTTCTGTACCTATTCTATTTATAATCTATTATGTTATCTTTTAATATTTTTCATTATTTTTATATCCTCTCAGAGCACCTGCCATCTTATCTTTTCTTTACCCTTGGTTGACTGGTAGAGAATGCCTAAGGCATTAAGTCCGCCTTTGTACTTAATTGTGTGCGAGAAGTTTAAATAAATAAATAAAAACCAAAACTACCCTAGAAATTACCTACCTTAAACCACTAAAAGTCCATCTATCCTTATTTACTACGTCCCTGGCTCCATATCTCGACAATTTAAACCTCACCTACTAACATCAGAATATTTAATCACGCCTATAAAATCTTTTGGCATGTTATAAGATAGGTAAATTGTAGGTTACTGCTGTGCCCCGTGCGGTCGCGGCGTGATAGAGTGATATACCAGTAGCTGCCCCTAGGGGAGTACGGTAAATGGCGTGTGGGGTAAGTTGAAAGAGCACCGAGGTGCCATAAGTGAATACCATGTTACTTTTTACCGGACTCCCCAGAAGGAGGGTAATGTTTTTCGAGAGTATGTATGTATGTATGTATGTATGTATGTATGTATGTATGTATGTATGTATATATATATATATATGTATGTATGCATGTCTCTTTCTTGCAGCTGGCAGCTGGTGTCGCGTCGCGCTGTCGTGACGCGCCTGTCTGCGGGAGCTTTTAAAACAGACGATAAAATAATACAGAGACGATATAACAGGACAGGTAATAAAGTTTGCGGGACCCGATGCGAGACGAATGGCGTCCCCGATACCGGATTGGGTTCGATTCTCAGCTGATGTTATTGTTATCTAGAATTATAGGTCTTGGATTGTGGTTTGTCTGAATTGTATGTATTGTTGAGATGGTATTTTAGATTGTATTGGTACAGTCAGATTTGATATTTTTTTACTAAATGCATATCAAAGTATGCAGGGTGGAATTTTGTAATGCCACCTGGAGGGAAAGTACTCTTAATACTGCAGATAGAAAATTTTACTCAAGGAAACATTCCTTTATTTTTGAATAGAAAGCAAACTGCATTCAAAGATTTTCGAAAATTCTCTTCCTTCACACCCGGGAATCGAACCGGCTAAAATCTGAAAAAATTAAACCCTGTACTTTTATTGCATCGATCGTTAGGGTCAATTATAAGGATGAAATCTCTCTAACAAACATGATAAATTAAATTAAAGGAAAACCAGGAAAACTGAAGTTACAAATTCAATGAGTCAAGTTAAAGCTCTTTAACTAACATCCATCTTTTGTAATGCAGACTCCTTTGCGACATACTCGTAGCTGCGTGTATGAGGTAATTTAAATAATAATATATATAATGTTAGATTAAAATTTGAAAATTAGATTGTCATAGTTGTTATTCTTGTTATTAAAGCGCTGAAAAAGTATAAGTATAAATGCTATCGTGAAGGTCGGTTGGTGCAAAAATTGCATATTGGGGATCGTGACAGACGATTACAATTTTGTGAAAACATGCTTAGAGAAATTGACCGAAACCCAAATTTTTTGAGTAACATTGTATGGCCTGACGAAACCAACTTCAGCAATAATGGCATGTACAATCGCCGCAATAACCATTATTGGTCTCGAGTGAATCCTGTTCGTGTTCATGAAACTAACAATCAAGTAAGATTTTCTTTCAACGTTTGGTGCGGAATTATGAGAAATAATGTAGTGTTAGTCCATGTGTACGAAGGTCATTTAAACACTAGTATATTGAACTAAGTATATTGAAATACTGGATCTCTTAAGAAACGAGTTAAATGGTTTCCCCGAGGAAGAGCGAAACCAAATAATTCTACAGCAAGATGGTGCTCCAGCACATAACAGCAGAATCACTACTGCCTACATTAATAACCATTTTAATACCTGGATTGGTACAAACGGCACAATCAGATGGCCTGCGAGATCGCCAGATCTCACCCCATTAGATTTTTTTTTGTGGGGATATGTAAAAAATCAAATTTACATGAAGTCTTATGCGAATGACAACGAGTTGAGAGTTGAAGTTCAGAATACGATTTATAATATTCACCACAACACTTTATTAAAGGTTACTAGAAATGAATTCGTTAAAAGAATAAATTTGTGTATCCAAGAGAATGGAGCCCATTTCGAGCAACTAATTAGTTAGTTTACCATTTTTTTGTAAATAATTAAATTTTAAGATTTCCTGGTTTTCCTTTCATTTAATTTATGTTTGTTAGAGAGATTTCATCCTTATAATTGACCCTAACGATCGATGCAATAAAATTACAGGGTATATTTTTTTCAGATTTTAGCCGGTTCGATTCCCGGGTGTGGGAGAAGAGAATTTTCGAAAATCTTTGAATGCAGTTTGCTTTCTATTCAAAAATAAAGGAATGTTTCCTTTGAGTAAATCTTTCTATCTGCAGTATTAAGAGTACTTTCCCTCCAGGTGGCATTACAAAATTCCACCCTGTATACAGTACCTACTTATAACAAAAAAAAAAATTTTTGTCAGTCTGGCTGTCTGTTTGTTCCGGCTAATCTCCAAAACGGATGAACCGATGTCGACGGGACTTTCACTGGTAGAGAGCTGATGTTATAAGGAGCAATTGTGGCTAGTTTTATATTGCAGCAGCAGCTAGTATTATAATAATAAATGGTGCCAAACTTGGGCCTACTTTATTAACCCTCCAATGCCTTTACAAAAAGTTCGTGAGTAATCTATCAATAAACGATATTACGTCCTTAACATTATGTGCAGGAATCATAACGACATACAGCTGCCTGTCAAGCTGACCTTTCAGTATTAATTAGACAAGCTACCATTTTTTTTTCGTGATGTGTTGGAAATCCTCCTGGACCACATCCATGAGGATTTCCAACCCATCCAGCGGTCTGTCAGACTTCTACTCACTAAAACAATTCCGTGTTCCCTCGCACACTTGCACCGGTGGCTATGGGGGCACTTAAGCACTCTGCAACGTAGCCCCCGACTGAAGACAAGCTACCATACGCCAACCATAGTTATTCTAAAATACGTCTAATATTTTGTAAGAAATGCTTTATAAGTCATACCTATTTTTTTTATACTACATGTTGACATAATTTATTATTGTATGCCTACTAGGCAGGACATAATGGATCTGTAATTTATCTAATATCTAGACATATGTTAGATAAACTACAGATGCATTATGTCCTACTTGCATTGTGTTGTTGTGTAAAACTTTTTATTTGTGGGCGGGCGGTTATACAGACTATAGAGGTTATACAGACGTATAGCCTATGCCCACAAATAAAAAGATTTGATTTGATAGTTTGTCTAATTAATACTCAAACGTTACAATAACAATTTGAGATTCACCACACGCCCCAAGGAAAAGAACATGACGATACATAATACACTCAAGATCTTATTTTTTTCATATCATTGAGTTAATAAATACGTACATATCTTACTATTCTGCTCACGTACAGATGATTATTCGAGAATCGATTTATAATTGACTGAATAATTCATGTTCCAAGAGACTGCAATCGATCGACACGTTACGATACTTGTATCGATTTGATCGATTAGAGAATCGATTCGATCATCTGTCAGTGTTCGAATAAGTTAATCCGTCTCTATAACTTTGTAATACAAATACAAATGAGCTTTATCATTGTATCACATAAGTGGCAAGAAATAAAGAAGTAATAAGTTACTTTCTTCAGTACTTTCTGAGCTTATCTTGGACTTTACTGATATCGGTGAAGAAAAAAAATATCTTGAGGAAATCGATTCGATTATCTGTCAGTGTTCGAATGAGTTCAATCTGTCTCTATAACTTTGACTGCCTCGTTGTTCTAGTGATCGCAAGCGCTACTGCTGAGCATGAGGTCCTGGTTTCGATTCCCGGGTCGGGCAAAGTGTTATTGGGTATTTTCTATCTGTGATTTCTCAGTAGCAGCCCGGAGTCTGGATTTGTGCCCGGTTGATGGCAATAGACTCGCCCCCTATTACATGGGACTTAAACATAACTGGCGAAATGTGGGTGTACTACAGGTACAGCTCTGCCCAACCCTTCGGGGAAACAAAGCGTGATGTTATGTTATAACTTTGTAATATTAATACGAAAATGATCTTTATCATTGTATCAAGTATTTCTTCATATAATACCTACTTTCTGAGTTTATTTTGCTCGTTACTGACATCGGTCCAAGAAAACATCATGAGGAAACCAGGACTTATAGTTAATCCTATAGGTCACTAACCCGTCTTGAGCAAGCGTGGTGATAAATGCTCGTGCCTTCTCTGTTTTCTTGGGGTCCCCAGCTACAGGACATAAGTCGCAAAATTTTTGCATCTGGTAAGTCCCTGAGACGATTGCGGAACTTTCTTCCAACTGCCACTAAAACTGCGCTTGCACAATCCCTTTTACTTCCCATCCTTGACTACGCTGATGTCAGTTATCTCGATCTCACTGAGGCACAACTAGATAAACTTGAGCGACTTCAAAACTTTTGCATAAGATTTATATTTGGCTTGCGCAAGTATGATCATATTTCTGAATATCGTACAAAACTCAAGTGGCTTCCCATACGTCTTCGCCGGAATGCTCATATCTTATTTCAGCTATACAGTATTCTGTTCAATCCTACAACCCCCTCTTATCTTAAAGAACGTTTCAAGTTCCTTCATGACACACATAATAGATACCTGAGGTCATCGGAAAACTTAAAACTAGAGATGCCGATGCATTCCACCAGCTTTTATGACAAATCTTTTACAGTTCAAGCAGTACGGTTATGGAATGCCTTACCCGTGTCGATAAGGCGTGCACAAACTTTGTCCACTTTTAAAATTCAGGTAAAAAAACACTTTCTCTCTCCCTAAATATCATCATTACTTATAGTTATATAGTTCTTGATTTTGTTTCATGTTTATGGACTATATATATATATATATATGTATGTATGTATGTATGATATATGTTATGTATAGTATATGCTTTATGTATTTATTGTATATGTAACTGGTACACCACTGACTACCTGCAGTATTGTCTCTCCTCCCCCTTTAATCCATCCAAAGGTTGTTTGTAAAAGATCGCTTTTAGCGATAAGACCGCCCATTGTGTCACCCCTTGTAAAATTTCAACGTTTGTATCTGTAATTTTTATGGTGTACATAATAAAGCGTATTCTATCTATCTATCTATCTATCTGTTTGTTTGAGAAAAGGCGTTGGCCCTGCAATAGGATAAAAATAGGCCGGTAGTAATGAAACGATTTGTAAGCAATACGCAACTAAGACACTACTTATGCCAAGCTTTGGAATCAGACCAAGTCTAACCTGCGTAAGAACGCAGGTTGAACGCGAACAAGAGTTGAAACAACTTTGTATGATATAAAAGTTAACATGTCTACCAAGGGATGACGTGTAACCCAGTAACTCGGTTGTGGAGGTCAGATAGGCAGTCGTCCCATGTAAAATACTGATAATCAGCTCCATCCGGTAAGACTCAACGTACCTCAACGACCTCAACGTAGCTGGGAAAAGGCTAGGCAGATGATGTTTTTATATGAGGAAACAGACTTGTGACGAAGTGATGAGGAAATAGACTTGTGACGAACTGATTTGGTCAGGAATAAATCTCGTGACTTTTCATTAATCGATTTATAGCGACCACAAGCTTCTAATCGATTGATGAAATGTCACAATGACGTTTAGTGTCAGAAATCGATTATCGAAATACGAGAAGTAATTAATTCATGCAACTGATCGTAAGCCACAAGTCTTTATTTATTGAGCAATTTTTGCAGATGTGCCTTTAATTTTACATAAATAATGATTGTACCAATTTTCTATTTTACTCGAAAGGACGATTCTATCTTTGCGAGATACCAACAGAGGTTATTTGAAAACAAACACAGGCAAACTTAAACCAGTGAAGGCTAGATATATATATACATACATACATACATTAACTCACGCCTTCTTCCCATGGGGGTAGGCAGAAACTATAGAACGCCACCTGCCACGCTCCTTACATACTCCTTTTGCTTCGTTTACGTTCATACATCTGGTCATACACGCACGCCGGTTGCGAGTACTACGCACGTGACCTTTTTGAAGAACATCATTAATGAGGTCACTATATGTCTTTCTGGGGCGTCCCCTCCCGGCATTTCCACTCACATCTGCCTTGTAAATACCAGATGAATGCCTTGTGAATGCTAGATGCTTTAAAATAACGTGAAACAACCTTAAAATGTTGTCGAATCTCTTAAGGCGTTGACAAGACCCTATTGACCAAAATAGGCTTCTCTTAAGAATAAAAATTGCCAATTCTGTATAGTTTGTGGTAGAAAAAATATATGTTAATTTTGAACATATGTCCCAGAACTTGGTTGCTACCAAATCACGTTGTGAAAAAAAATCTCGATACAAACTAACGTTAAACTAACCTCTTACCTTGACGTCTAATCCAAAATATCTGTATTAAATATTAACATACGTTATGTATTTAATTGATAACAAGAACGTCTTATTTGAATGCAGAACTTGGTTGTTTTTTATCTTCGATTACTCAACTCAATTTTGAGTAAATTGATAATTCCTTCATAATTTGCAATAAATTACAAGCGTTGTGTCATCGCGCTTCTCCTTCTTTTCTGTGCAATCTGACAGTGACCGCGGTTTAGGTGTTGTCAGCGTCTTAATAAGTAAATTCTTAAATATGTCCATGAGAGTAGAGGGTGGTCTGTAACTAGGTACTTAGCCTTCCACACGGAAAAATTCCTGCATAATATAATTATGAATTAACATAAAGCCTGAACATTATACCATCTTTAACGCATCGCATCGGTTAAAGCCCGCATTTAATTATGTAAGATAACCTGCACAACACTATTATCTTACCCAGAACTTGATATCGACAGAATGTCAGGGCCATTAGAGATGTACGCATGTCGATAAAATTAGATGCGGCTACAAGTTTTGAATTTAATTAGTGTTGTGTGAAAGGAATGTAGGAATGTGCTGTTTTGAGATCGACTATCATTATTTAAAATTTAAATATTTTTATTTGTAAACAAGAGGTACCAATGTTAATATTAATAATATGAACGCTATGTCTTCTAACAACTCTATGTAAAAAAACCGGCCAAGTGCTAGTCGGACTCGCGCACGAAGGGTTCCGTACCATTATCTATAAAAACGACACAAACATCATGTCTGTTGTATGGGAGCCCCCTTAAATAGTTATTTTGTTCTGTTTTTTAGTATTTGTTGTTAAAGCGGCATCAGAAATACATCATCTGTGAAAATTTCAACTGTCTAACTATCATGGTTCATGAGATACAACCTGGTGACAGACAGACGGACAGACAGACGGACAGACGGGCAGCGGAGTCTTAGTAATAGGGTCCCGTTTTACCATGTGGGTATGGAACCCTAATAAAAATGAAAATGCTATTTGATGGTAAGCGCATCACTTGAACGGCTGAACCGAATTGGTTATTTTTGTTTTAAAATGTTCGTAATAGTCCGAATTAGGTTTTTAGGATAAGAAAAATGTCCCGGCAAATAGTAAAAATGGGAAAAACTGAAAATCCTTTTTAAAATTAATAATAAAAACAATAGGGATCATGATATTTTTTTTTGGCCGTTTGGTACCAAGATTATAAAAAATTTTGGACACGTGTTTTTTCTTTATTTCACGTGTAAAAGTGTTTGTACAAACCTACTTACAGAAATAAAAATCATTTATCATGTATCATTAATATGATAAAGCAAAAAATACGTGTCTAATATTTTTTTATGATCTGACTGACAGACTAAATAGGATTTCTTTATTTTTACCCCGGCATCATTACTATTAAAATAGAAGCTGAATTTTAATTTTAATTACATAAATCATTAATTATGTCCATCCATTGCATTATTTAAAATACCCTGATCGATGCTCGAAACTATACAGTGCATTCGATAAACCTAGATACCCCAAATAACTCTAATTTTCTTTATTTTTGTTTTGGCACTAAACATCGTGAAAGTCCGTCAATTTCTCACGCCCTTTATAAGTGGTGGTACCGCAAAGTTTATTTACAAAAAGAATAAGAAAAGCTTAACAAATCACGATTCAGGAACGTGCTTATGGTTACACAGGGAGGGATTACGGTTATACATTTGGTAAACTGTTACTTACTTTGCTGAGAGAACTTCGTGATTTAAATACAAAGTTTTGGTGTTCATTGCTGAGGCCTCCTCTCTGTGAGAGGGGGTGGGCCGTAATTCACCACGCGGGCCCAGTGTGGGTTGGTAAATGTCACATGTCTTTGAATTTTTGGTTTTAGGACATGCCGGTTTCCTCACTATGTTTTCCTTCACTGTTTTGAGAGCAGTGGTTATGAAATAATTTTACACAAAGTAATGCGCCTGTCTGGGTTTGAACCTACGACCTACAACTCGTAAGTGGCGGCCGTTACCACCGGGCGACTACTGCTCTCATTGGTGTTCATTAAGTATTTTTAAATGTGTATGTTACGTAAATTGTCGTTCAGAACCAAATGTTTAAAAGGCATCAAGGAGTGTGGCTAGTAAACCACGTAATTAACAAAAAAATATTCGTTCTTAGTAAAAGTTTATCTTAGCATCTGCTTCATCATCAAACATCTTCTTTAATTACTATTAAGTTTTTAGAGAAATAAATAAATGTTATTTCCAATGTCACTGTGTGCTTTTTATTCCTTTAGTTTAATTCGTACCTGTATCGGAGACAAAAATTCGCGTCTATACGGCTATTAATCTCAGTCGTGCGTACCTTGTGGTAGGTCATGTTTGAATAGCGGTATCCCAATGCACGCGGCGTATTTATATTCACGAACTTTTACCTTATTGGGAGTCGATAGCATAGCGACATCGCTCGTTTTAGGGTCCTTTCTCACGGTTGCTATGTATTATTTATTTTTGAAGGATTTCGGTAATGCTATTGCAATGTTACTGAACATCTGCATATAAACAGACTATTTATGATAAAAATACGTAAGTATGTAACCTCACCGGACATGGCAGCTTCGGGAAGTTCCTGTGTCGGATAAGGCGGGAGGAAACGCCCGGGTGCCACCACTGTGTGGGTCGCCCGGAGGACACGGTGGAGCATACGGTGGAGGTCTGCCCGGCTTGGGCAGAGCACCGCCGCGTCCTCGTGGAGGCGATCGGCGGCAGAGATCTCTCGCGTCCGGCCCTGGTACAGGCCATGGTACGGAGCGAGAGGGCATGGGCAGCCGTCACCTCCTTCTGCGAAGCAGTAATGCTCGCGAAGGAGGCGGGACGGTTGAGGGAAAGGCAAATTTCGCGCCCTCTCGCCCCTAGCCGCCGCAGAAGACGCCCGGGTGTCGGGAATCCCCGGCGGATTTCCGGCCACCGCAGGCGCGGGCTTGCGGACGGTATACGAATGGGTAGCTCACCGTCCGGTAAGGATTAGGCCCGGGTCAACGGCGCGTCGTATTCCACGCCCGCCTCAAAAAAATGTCGTCAGCACAAAGGTAGGGGTCCACTAGGGCCGATGCCTCTCGGGGTCGCGGGAAGGTACTAATGGGTCACCGAGGCCCCCGCAACACAGGCAACGGAAGGAATGCGGGTGGGTTTTAGTCAGTAAGAGTCTGACACACCCTCTCGCTCCACCCAGAGCGGGAGAAGTTATTTGATGATTTCCCATCCACAAAAAAAAAGCCAAGCTCAGTCGTTCGTGTAAACTCCTTAGAGCACTCATTAAAACAGTGTGTTATGCGGGTCATATTCAATTTTAGCAAACTATAAATAAACAACATACGAGTAACATAAATTCACGCCTGTTTTCCCCGAAAGGAATCAATATAATCCAAGCAGCAAGCATGGTTATTTCAGTAGCTATTTTCCCACACAGTACCATAATTATCGTACTGGTCATTGAGATTTCAATAAAGCTGCTAATTCACCTTTGTCTGCCAAGTCCGTCCCTGCGTTGTGGACAAAAATGTACCTCTATTGAGCTATAAATCCGAGTCGTGCTTACTTGCGGTAGGTCATGTCTGACTAACGGTATTCTAATGTGCACACTGCTTAACTTATTTATATTGACAGTCCACCATTTAGAGGGCAGACTAATGGATAAAATTATCTTAATAGTCCTAGGATTTATTGAAAACGGAGCGGTATTTTCAGTAGATTTACGACTGTGATTAACTGATTCCATTGGGTAATATATTTATTTGGTTGGGAATGAGGTTTTTGTGTTTTCGTGTTTCTGTAGCTTTTTTATTTTTTTATTAAAAAAAAATGAGTCCGCATTATTTTCTTATGTTAACTCGAGGAACTAATCTTATGAGGTAAGAAATACTAACATACAAATATTCAAATAAAAGTAAAGTCTAAAGTCACCCTCATTCATAATCCATTAACTTCAATCAAGTAATTTGTTCTCATTGGGCGGTATGTATCATCATTTAAGCCCGGAATCACCCACTGCTGGGTATAGGCCTCCCCTTTTTTCTGCCATACTTCCCGGTTCCGTGCGTCCCTCATCCAGGCTTTTCTGCGACTTTGACGATACCCAACCCCAACCCCAACGCTTTTGGACGGCCCTGGTTTCTTTGGCCTTGGCCACCATCCGGTCACAGCTTTACTCCATCGGCCATCTCCGCGTCTAACTATGTAGATGTCCTGCTCAACTTCACTTGAGGCGCATCGTCTTGTCCTTGACGTCGTAGACTTATGGGCGTATGTAACCAACGGATAACAATACAGGGTCCTCCTCAACATAAAATCTCCAGAATCTGCGATAGTTACACATACTTTACAGATAATATTATGATCTTTAGCTACGACTTCGTCGTTCATGAGAGGTAGTAGGCCGTGATCCACCACGCGGGCCCATTACGGGTTGGTAATTGTCACATGTCTTCAAATTTTTGGTTTTAGGACATGCCGGTTTCCTCACGATGTTTTCCTTCACCGTTTTCAGAGCAGCGCCTTAACTAAGCTTAATATTTTACAGATACCTGAATGCCCCTGTCATTGTGAGCCGACGAATAGAGTTTGAACTTATGTCAGGTCGCAGGGATATTGCTTGGGTACGCCACAATTGCGGCGATAAGTCCCCTCTCTGAGGAGTGGCTAGAGAAGGCCACGGCATCTTCGCCTTCCGCCTGACGCAGGTCCTCACCGGACAAGGCAGCTTCGGGAGGTTCCTGTGTCGGAAAAGGTGGGAGGAAACGCCCGGGTGTCACCACTGTATGGATCGCCCGGAGGACACGGTGGAGCATATGTTGGAGGTCTGCCCAGCTTGGGCAGAGCACCGCCGTGTCCTCGTGGAGGCGTTCGGCGGCATAAATCTCTCGCGTCCGGCCCTGGGTCAGGCCATGGCACGGAGCGAGAGGGCATGGGTAGCCGTCACCTCCTTCTGCGAAGCAGTAATGCTCGCAAAGGAGGAGGCGGGACGGTTGAGGGAAAAGCAAATTTCGCGCCCTCTCGCCCCTAGCCGCTGCAGGAGATGCCTTGGGCGTCGGGAATCCCGGGCGGACTTTCGGCCACCGTAGGCGCGGGCTTGCGGACAGTGAGCAATGGGTAGCTCACCGTCCGGTAAGTATCAGCCGGTCAACGGCGCGTTGTATTCCACGCGCGCCTCAAAGAGATGTCGTCATCACAAGTGAAGGGGTCCACTAGGGCCGATGCCTGCCGGGGTCGCGTGGCAGTCGAAAAGGGTTACCAAGGCCCCTGGTAACACAGGCAACGGAAGGAATATGGGTGGGTTTTAGTCAGTTAGAGTCTGACACACCTTCCCGCTCCGCCCAGAGCGGGAGAAGTTATTGGATAATTTCCCAACCAAAAAATAAAAGGGATATTGCTGCATTTAACATTGAACTTAACATTCAAACTACCTTCCAGTAAAATGAAAAGTCGGGATAAAACCTGAGATAGACTGACATACAGACAGACTTGATTCCAATTTCCCGTTTGCGAATTTTAGTACAGAAAATTAAGTATAAAATTTTATCGGATGGATCTCGAGAACCTGTATAAAACCCGTTGTCGGCTTTACACTCGAGTGAAAATAAAACGACACTGTTTTGCAGTATTACCAGATATAAAAAAGCGGCCAAGTGCAAGTCGGATTCACAGACGAAGGTTTCCGTACCACTGTACAATATTAACACTATATTTTTCATACTTTACTAAAAAATACCTACACGTTTCTTATATGACCCCCATTTATTTTTAGCTTTATTTTATATGTATTATTCACTTTTATAGCGACCATAGTAGTACACACTCTGTGAAAATTCAAAATGTCTACCCCTAATACTGTTTGAAAGATCCAGTCCTGTGACAGACGGACGGACGGTCGGACAACGGAGTCTTAGTAATAGGGTCCCGTTGACAGCCTTTGCATATGGAACCCTAAAAACTCTGTATAAATTTTACTTTATTTTTTTTAATTTGTAATGTGGCAACATTTCTTTTTCAACGTCTATAATCTTTTCTTTGATTATTTAAATACTTTTTAGAGAATAAGTTGAAAAGAAAGGTGACGTTCAACTTTTTCACACTCAAACAGGTGCTGAACAAACAACGTATATGGAATCGTTGACCTGGGTTTAGTGTTTTATTTTCAACACTTACGGTTTCACATAGTTGACATGATGTTAAATTCAAGTCCAAGTGGAAGATTAACGTGTTATTTCAAACACATTAGCTTGTTCATAGCTGATTTTGAACATGTGTTAATTGAAGACCATGGCATGAAATCATCAAATAACTTCTCCCGCTCTGGGCGGAGCGGGAGGGTGTGTCAGACTCTTACTGACTAAAACCCACCCGCATTCCTTCCGTTGGCTTTGTTGCCAGGGGCCTCGGTAACCCTTTCGAACTTCCACGAGGCCCCGGCAACAACTCCACCCTTGACTTCTTTCTATACGTTTATGGTAAGCAGAAGATTAACATCCAGTTTCTGCATTGAGAACTTGCCAAACTCTACTTTACCTAAAGTTTGTTTTTTAATCCCAGATTACTACGAGTATCTGCACTTGCACCCGTCAAATTACTATTTGACGGGTGCAAATGTCAAACTCAAAATAACGAGCGAGCCTTACAGTGGTCGCATATGAGGTGTAATATCTGACATCTCACCTTGGTAATAAGCAACTGAGCAGCGACAGAAATTAACCTCAAAATTTAAAAGCTAAATACTGAAATATTTATTCGAATAATGATTCGTTACTTAGTGGTCGCCCTCTGGTCGAAATTCAACCTCCTCTGCTTATAATCTATATAGTACTTACTAATTCCATGCTATTATAAAGTACTTACTAATTCTATGTTATTAAAAAGTATTTACTTTATTCCATGCTCAAGCGGTCACTTTCTGTTATACAACAGAAAGCGAGAGGTTTAGAGATGTTACACATCAAAAACAAACAAGCAACATTTGAAATGTCAAATTAATATCTGGGATTAAAAAAATAACTTTACTTAAGGTAAAACCTACGAAATTCAAAATTGCCGTGCAAAAATGTAAGATGAATTTCGCGGGCTACTTTGAAGGAAACACCTTAAATAATGCTAAAATCGAGTTTGATTTCTTAACTTTAAACTCTTAATTTAGAAACAATGACAGCGCTATAGAAAACACAATTTAATGAAGTGAATTAATTGTCATTCCTAATTCGCATTGGCCTCCTACTAAGCCTGATTAGCTTACATATTGAGCTCATATGCGCCTGAATAGCTAAATTCTCTAAAATAAATAAAAATAAAAAAATAAAATAAAAATAAAAACGATTTATTTCAGACCCACGAGAGTCCATAGAATGTTGTTAGTATTACAGCATGAAAAACTTAAAAATAGTGTTAGTAACAACATATAAAAGAATAAACGATAAAAACATACCTACTTAAAACAACTATTTAATGATATGGGTGCTGACCCAGTGTTGGACGTAACACGAGTCCAACCTATCCGCTATAACGGCCAGAATGCTGTTGGTGCTGACGCGCAGCCTGCAGAGCGCCGCGGCGTATCGCTTGCGGAGCACGGCGTGGAAGCCGTCTACGTGAGCGTCCGTGAACATGCCGGACGCACTACACCAGCGCGGCAGCCCCAACAACGCCCTGAACGCGTTATTGTACTGAACTCGTAGTGCGCTGAACGAACGTTGCGTATAACGAGCCCACAGGCTGCAAGTGTAAAACGACGTACAGTGCGCTCTAAAGAGAGTTATTTTAACATTCGCAGCACAACGCTTGAACCTGTGAGCTATCATATTGCCTCTGATCGACAGCGCCCTACGCTCTCTATCCATGTCTTCGTCATCTCGTAGGTGTTCCGTGACCATGTGCCCAAGATATTTAAAGCGGGTGACCACCTTCATCGGTATTCCGTTTAGAGTAACGGGAGGGACCTGCTCCGGTGACTTGGTACCCGCCTTAAATATCATGAGCTCACTTTTTAAAACATTATATTTGAGGCCATGTCTAGCCGCGTACCTTTCACATACGTTAACCAGTTTCCTAAGACCCCCGATCTAATTTAGCAGGAAATTACAATAATATATTTAAACTACCACAAGAATCAATTTACCATAACAAGTTATCCAGTCAGAAACATTATATAAATCCAATATGGTAAGGACTGTAATCAAAAATACAAGAATGATCGCAAGGCAAATCGCATTAGACGAACGGTACCTTAAGCTGGAGCCACAAGCAGCCCAATACGTAAAATAATGTGTATTATATTCCTATTCCAGCTTTGATTTGAGGTCCAAGTGAGGAGCGGAAAAAATGTAGATATTTAAGAAGATATATTTAAATTCTGAGTCTTGATTTGTGCCCAGTTGATGGCAATAGGCTCGCCCCCTAGTACATGGGACTTAAACATAACTGGGGAAATGTGGATGGTACCTCTCTCAACCCTTCATGAATGTAGGCATGATGTTAGCTGTTATATTCAAGTTCTGTATGTCCTAATTTATGAAGGATTTTGAGACCTAACTTATTTTGATGTAGTTTAAATGTAGTTCTTATTGCACTTACTACAATGTACTGACGATAGTCGTCTAACATAATCAATTTAATATTTTTACACGCGCATGGAAGATACTGCTTTTGTCGTATCCCCACGAGCGAGAGAATCGCAGTGATAATCGCGCCGCAACCACCGCGCCGCGCTGTGCCTACAAGTTATCGCTACGATGATTTCGCCGTGTGGAGATTGAATCAAAAAGTTTTAAATGTTGAATGTGATGGCACTGCGAGACTATCGTCGCGATTCTTTCGACTGTGGAGATGGCATCAAAGTAATCTAAGTCTAAGATTCATGGTATTTTAGCTAAGCCTACTTCTAAAGCAGCAAAAATATTAGGTTATTCTTTTTTATTATTTAATAAATTAGAATGAGTTAAGTTTTGTGTGATTAAGATTAGTTAATTTAATTTAGGAGTCAGTTTTTATTTGTAAAATTCCGTGTACAAAATCCCCAAAAAAAAAGGATTCATTTGAATCTAGTTTTGCTTGGAATTCTATCTCAACAAAGTCATCACAGATGAAAAGACACAAGAATAACTTGAGCTCCTTGCATCACTGACTAGGTGAGATACATTCGGAGGACCACCCTAGTTTTATCATCATCCCCGCTGTCGTCTTACATATTGCACCATCCATCCAGAATTCTAAGCAAGATTTCTTGCTACTATTTCCGTCGACTACATATTTCTAACTTAGTATGCGGAACCTTTTTGTCACGAGCTTACAGGATTCGTTCGACAAAGCTGCTGTACGTATTTTACATTACGCTTATTACTGGATCCACCGCTCTGTGAGGTGGGTAACATCATTATTCTTTTCACGGTTTTTATTTCTTTTCACAGTTTCAGGTTTCAAGAATATTCTTTAGTATTTTTCCAAGTTTTTACTTGGTTTATTCCCTTTGAATATGGCCAGAGCGTCTTTATCGTGTGTTGTGTAGATTTTAGTAATTCTTACCTGTTAAAAGAATTGACAATTAATTAAAAAAGTTCATCTCATAGTTGAAGTTTCTCTGACTAAACTACTGTTTTGAATTAACGCAAATCTGCAGTACCTACCTATTGTTCATTAAGCATATAATATCCATGCATACCTTCTTCTATACTCACGCCTTCTTCTCATGGGGGTAGGCAGAAACTGCAGAACGCCACCTGCGACCATCTATGCATACTCCTTTTTCCTCCTTTACTTTCATAGATCTGGTCATACACGCACGCCGGTTGCGAGAACTACTCACCTAATAATACGCATATAATATATGTATATATGCAGTTTTATTATACAGGGTGGGTTTTTGAAACGTGGCAGTAAGCGCTACCTTAACCTTAGCTACCTTAACCGTTGTAGCTACAGGAAAACGGTCTTAGGAGACCGTCCTTAACTTTTTGAGACATTTATATCTGCATTCACAGATTTTGAAATATATAAAAGTAAGTTTGAGTTTATTTCGTACAAAATGTATGGAAAAAGTTATTTGCGATTTCTGAATTTTCTAGTACTCAAACCTCTGTTGGTCTAATAGAGTTTTTGATCCCTGTACAAAACTGATCGATTTGCACCAAGAAAAGTTTTTGTGAAAACTACCCATTTTCTTGCTAACTGTACATTTGCTTCAAAATCTGTGAATGCAGATCTAAATGTCTCAAAAAGTACAATCTAAGAGCATCGTCTCTGTCACTCATACCTGTGCGACAATGTTGCCGATTCCCTTGTTCACAAACTAAACTAAAGTTCAGTGCATCATTTTCTTTCTATTTAATTAAGAAGAGGACAGAAGATAAATTTTAGTTTAGTCCTGTCAAATTAATCAGCGCCTGTCACTACTCCATAAAAGTTTAGACGTGATTAAAAACTTGTCTACTAAAATTACGTCAATTTACGTCAAGCGCCGATTAATTTGACAGGACTAAACTAAAAATTATCTTCTGTCCTTTTCTTGGTGAAATTGAAAGAAAAAGATGCACGGAACTTAAATTTAGTTTAGTTTGTGAACAAGGGAATCGGCACCATTATCTACCTATCTGTCTAAAAATCCATGTGCCTTATAAACGGCCGCGTAGGTGTTTGCACCCGAAACTGAGTTCTAGAACCAAAAATTAGTGGGACTTATATATACGGTATAAAAATTTGAAGACATGCGACATTCACCAACCCGCACTGGGCCCCCGTGGGTTGCGGCCTACTCTCCCGCTCACAGAGGAGACCTGTGTCTGGGACACAGGTCTCAGGGACACAGGTGGGAACATTATAGGCTGATAACGATGACTGTACTTATATGTTATGATGAAGTCATTTATCCTCTGTTTTCTAACAAACCCTGTTTATGAGCATGCCCTGAGTCACATGAAACCAATACCATAAACATTTTTATTCACGGCGAGACAATGGTACCCGCATTTCTAGGAAACAATGGCATTAAATATTATGGGGACCTACGGTACTTTAATGGTGCTTTTAGCCCATGTGGTTTGTTCTATTGTCAGGAAAATCACTGTGGATTTATATTCTAGGATTGTGTAAATCAGACCTACACAGGGGACAATAAGGCTGTGAAGGAGAATAATGCTGAGCCAGGAATTTCGTCAAAGACCTTAGAGGCCTAGACTGTGCCTAAACTTTATCCAGATGAAGGATATCCATTAATAGAGAATTATTAAAGAGTCTATATCGCTAGATATTAGAAAAAAGAGACATCATGTTTGTATTTCCTAAAGTATTAGTTAGGCAGAGGTGTATTCCCACATTTCACCAGTTATGTCGAAGATATTTCTATCGACCGGGCATAAATCCTGAATCAGAGCTGCTACTGAAAAATTCCCAATGGGAAAATACCCGTTAACACTATACCCGACCTGGGGATCAAACCCAAGACCTGGTGTTCCGCAGTCGCGACCACTAGACCAACAAAGATGTCAGATTTTTTTTTTTTTGTTTCTTTATAAACTCTAAACACATGAACACAGTCTAATCAAGCTGCCCTCGATTCTTGTGCCATAATAATAATTAATTGTGCACGTTTATCGATTATATCTCCTATCCTCTATTGCAGAGATTGTAACAAATTAATGGTACCTAATAGCACTTTCACGTAATTTCCGCTTTCCGGTGTTCAGTTTTTGCAAGCCGAAACAATGACGGGTCTAAATATAATTATAATTACTGGTAGATACGATTGGTGATCCTGATTGATTCTTTGACCTACTGGCACGTTTTTTAGATTCAATTTATTTATTACCTAAATTATAATATTTCTCCATACTTGTACTCAAAAACTGACCACAAATAATTTCATCGTCAATATCAAAATCATCATAATCAGCCTATAATGTTCCTACTGCTGGGACACAGGCCTCCTCTCGGTGAGAGGGACAACATCAAAATACTGAAAAATGAGGATTTGATCATTTGTGGCTTGAAAGCAAAGTAGATACGGAGGCGATCAATTTAATAGCCCAGTTATATTATGACCAACAGCTAAAGGAAACTACAAAATGGAAGCCAGGCTCTGGCACTGTTAAGTAGCTGAATTCACATTGTTTAGCCGTACAGAGACAAAACCGCGATCGGAATGTCAACTGTTAAAAAATTGTTCTTCTACTCGTCATTAGATGGTGTTGTACCATTACGATCGATTTCTGCATCGCGGTGTCAAGATTTCCCGCGATAATATAAGGTCTTAGGATTAAGAATATTTAAATAAACCAGACTTGAGGTTCAAGCGTCCGGCATCTGTTTTTTTGGAGAGAAATCATCAAAAAACAAAAATTGTCGGCTTTTTAATTCTGACCCGCCACACTCTCAGGTACAATAAGAATTGAATAAACTTTTTTCAATCTCAAGCCCCGGTATCTAACCCCCACCAAAAAGAGGGTTATTCACAGATTTTGTAGGTAGATATGTACCTAGATGAAGAGGATACTTTCATTTAATTTTCTTCTGAAGTAATTTCGTATAGTGTTTAAGCCAAAACAATGCAGGTAGTAAAAAGTTATAAATGTACGCCTAATGTCATGACTTTCACTGGTTTAATTGAATTTCTACTACATATATCTACGTTTTTATTATGTGGTCGCACATCTGTTCCGATTCTTATTTGTTTTATTGGTCTATCTTCACTTGTTGCTTTTTAGGGTTTCGTACTCAAAGGGTAAAACGGGACCCTATTACCACTAGACTCCGGTGTCCGTCTGTCTGTCTGTCTGTCTGTCCGTCTGTCACCAAGCTGTATTTCATGAACCGTGATAGTTACAGTTGAAATTTTCACAGATGATGTATTTCTGTTGCCGCTATAACAACAAATAAAATAAATATTTAAGGGGCTCCCATACAACAGACATGATTTTTTTTGCCGTTTTTAGTACGGAACTATTCGTGCGCGAGTCCGTTTTTTTTATGTTTTTCGTCTTGTTCATCGTTCACCTTCAATATTTCCCTTTTATTTTCATTGATTCTTTTCTTTAGTTGCACATGAAGTAGTCTACCTCAATTACTAACTCTACTTTTTCTTCATGTCGCTGGAACGACAGTTGTTCAAATTTTATTGGCTAAACTTCGCCACTTCCAAAGCGTTATCGGTGGCAGCGCAGAGGTTAATTTTGGCTGAAATTACTAAGTGTAACTGTATATCCTTGATGATGATTTTTGATTGGGAAAAACGTAGTTTATTTTATTAGCGAATTTATAATTAGCATCCCCGTATAATAATTTAAATTTTGACATAGATATAGGCTGAACTACCTGCTATGTAAGTAAGGTATGCTAGTTCATCTCAAAACCTGTAGTCGAGGAATCTGTATAAATAAATACTCGTACATTTTATCGTTACTTCTCTCATAATCTAAAGAGGCCGTGAAATGTCCCCAGTTTAAACATTTGTCGTCCCAACGGCAAATAAAATGTAGGCTCAAATAACCAGTTCTGTTAGTTCCCAGCCTCCTCAGGTAAGTATTAACTGCAAAAACATATTACAAGTTGTACCGCTGTCTTCACAGAGTTAGAAATATTTATGTTACTATTCGCTGCTGTCAATCCATCGTGGTGCTATATTTCAATCAAGGATGGCTGGCGCATGACATCGAAGATTTTCAATTTGACAATCACTACGCTGATTAGATGATTCAAATCCAATAACTGTATTCTACTCTTAATTTAGACAACCCCATCATTAGCCTTCTGAAAGATGGGTACCATTTGAGGGGCTCGTGGATAAATAATAACAGCTGAACGGGTCGATCTTCAAGGTTAAGCAACGGTTGTCGTAGTCGCTCCATGGATGGGTGACAATCCATTACATACTGAGACCCCATGCCTCGGAAAGCACGTTATGGCGTTGGTCCCGGCTGTCATTTGTACATCTTTGACAGTCGTTACGGTTAGTCAGAAGTCCGAAAGTCGGACAACCAGTCTTACCAAAGATTACCCAGAACCAGCTGTTGTTGCCCAGTAACTGGGTTGTGGAGTTCCGATAGGCAGTCGCTTCTTGTAAAATACTGGTATTCAGCTGAATCAGTCTGGAAGCCGACCCCAAAATAGTTGGGAAAAGGCTAGGTAGATGATGATGATGATGAATACGATTTAAGAGGGCCAGAAGCTCATATGTTACAAGACTAAGAACTCGAGGTAACTAACAAGTCACTAAGACTTTACATCGTATCACTCAATATAAAAAATCGTTAACTCAATGGAGAATCTGGTGTGTTCAAACATAATATCAATATGATCATGGCATGTTGGCTATCGCTGAAAATCAGCGCTGGGGCTCTGTCTCGCATATGGTCGCAGCATTATGCTGACCGTTGGCCGTTTTGCGTGGATGTCACGCATATTCTCCCCCAAATTGTTTCTTTTTGTATTTGTGTTCCTTATTTACGTCATGTTTACCGCAAATAAACGTATTTTCTTTCTTTCTTTTTCTTTATCATCAATGAAGAAAACCACGCTATATAATACAAAGGAAAAGAAATAATAACAGATGTTTATCAAATACTTGGTGACGCGAAGACAATACTCAGGTAATCCGCTCTGAAAGAGAAACCAAACAAAAGAATGATGGGACTATACTAATCCCTATATAATTAGAATATAATCTTTGGCCAGGTACACAATTAAGAGAAAATATCAAAGATATTATAGTACATACAACAAAATGTGGCAAGAGAAATTGCAGAAGAAAGACATTTAATAACTAGGGGGACAAGGGAAGGAAATAGCACTGGTGTTGATTTATAATATAAATCATCGCATAATTTTCAACAAACAAGTAAAGTAGAACAGAAGAAGAACCATTTAACATTTTATTGTTTTGTAAAAAATGGATATATTTACATACCGGAGCTGTGAAATTAGTTAATTTGAAGAAAATTCTAAGGTTTGTAAAACTCTAGAGGCAAAAAGTTACCAAAGTATCACATATGTAAATATCATTGTCGATGACAAATGACTCAGTTGTAGGTACATTCTATTGATTTTTATAGACATTGAGACTGAAAAAATAATGAATGTAATGCCATCCACGTGTAAATGCAACATAGCTCGAAATAAATAGAACCATGTCAATGTCACATCTATTTACGTTACGTATAACTCACAAAACCATACATCTATGACACATAAAATTATATAGATCTGAAGATCTATATATATGCTGCTGACTGAACAGACGTTGTCCTGTTTCCTTGAACTTGATTGCAGGATTGTGATTTAAACAAAAAAAAAAAATCTCACGGGTCGTAAAATTAAATCTTATTTTTTTTTCCTTTTTTGGTTTCCGATCCTACGCCTCTATCTTTTTCTATCTACACTTCTATCTTTCCTTTTCTCGTCTAAAAATCAGTCTAGCCGTTTGTGAAAAATTCAGTGACATACACACGTACAGAAGAATTATAAAATACTAGCTAATGCGTTGAAATGCTCTTTTATTTTTTTTTTCAATTTTAGCGTTTTTGCGAGACTAAAGCACGGCAATTGATTTGTATATGTGTGACAATCCGCGGCTAAAGGTACCTTGTGGTCGATATGGAGTTATGCATACGCTAGTAATCTGCGATTAATACGCTGTAGATATCAAAAAAGATCAACCTCCTACGATGTTTTGTTACGGAGATATATTTTTTTAAAAATTATATTTGAAATTGTGCAATTTCGAGAAACAGATATTTTAAGTTCAGTCACCTCGAACAAAGCAATAAAAAAAAATCTATATTTCTTGCAAAATTTACAAAACATTCAATATCTTCGAAACTATAAACGTCCATAAGGTACCTTTAGCCGCGGATTGTCACATATTAAAGTACAGACGTTGCCCTGCCTGGACGCAGCGTCACCTACCGGGACCAATTGTGAATCTAAACCATTCAGAGTCAAACACACACGAAAAATGTCATCATATCGGTCCAGCCGTTTAGAGTTCAGGATATACAAACGTACAGAAGAATTTTACATATCGTCGGTGATATTCTGAAACCGCGGAACTAACAGTGTTTAAAACCGCGTATTTACAAAAGTAGCAAAATCGAGATTTCGGATTTTCTAATTCATTAATATATATTTTACATAAGGAATGCCTACAATAGTAAGAGGAATTTATCAATTTAATAAAAAGTTTAAACAATAGAAAGTCAAGTGGTTTAGTAAATATTACGTTTTTCCTCGTTCCTGTAAAATTCACACCTTACGCGGTTTTAAACACTGTTAGTTCCGCGGTTTCAGAATATCACCGACGATATACCATATTACCGAAGGTGAATTTGCTAAAAGTAATCATATCAAACCATATATAACATAAAAATAACAACCAACTTCCAAAGAAATGATACTTATAAAGTGGAAAGTGCGTTTAAATGGTCAATATCTCAATGTTATAATTTGATACAAGAACTAAATCAGTTTCAATAATAATTAAGAAACTATAAAGTCATCATCTGCCTAGCCTTTTCCCAACTATTGGGGTCGGATACAGGCTAACTGGATGCAGCTACCACCAGTATTTTACCAGCTAAAACCAGTATTTTACATGGAGCGACTGCCTATCTGACCTCCACAATCCAGTTACTGGGCAACACGATACCCCTTGGTAAGACTGGTTGTCAGACTTTCGGGCTTCTGACGACCCGTAACGACTGTCAAAGATCTACAAATGACAGCCGGGACCAACGGCTTAACGAGCTTTCCGAGGCACGGAGGGCTCTTGGTACGTAAAGATGGTCACCCATCCACGGACCAACCGCGGCAAGCGTAGCTTACACCGGAAGAATTACACCGGAGACTGGTCAGAGATGGCACGAGCTTCCCCGCCGAGTTATATATTATATTTGATTGAATTTTTGTGTACAGACTGGGAATGTCATTAGATATACGAAGTTTAATTTATTGTCGTATCGTCGTCTTTACATTGTATATCTACACAAGAGATCCATCTAAGAACACCAACAATGTCACAGAGAAATTAAGACAACTTTACTGGAAGGGGTTACAGACCTCACAGCCTCCTGCCGGGGTCGCGGGAAGGTACTTATGGGTCACCGAGGCCCCCGCAACACAGGCAACAGGAAGGAATACGGGTGGGTTTTAGTCAGTAAGAGTCTGACACACCCTCCCGCTCCGCTCAAGTTATTTGATGATTTCCCACCCAAAAAAAAAAAAAGACCTCACAGCCTCATTGGCAACAGCAGCTACAACCAACTTTGTCAACAGTGAAGTAGACATGCTGAATCTGAGCGTTGATCAGTTGCACTTTTGTTGAGGTAAATTGCTTTGAAATTAGTCTATGATTGAGTCCCGGAGGCCGAACCCGACATAGTTGGGAAAAGGCTAGGCAGGTGATGATGAATAATTTAGGTGTCGCCAAGTAATAGTGCAGTTCGCGCATTTCGATGACTGATTGCACGACCCGCAAGGTCATCCTTGCGATGTCCCGAAAGGCCATCCTTGCGATGTCCCGAAAGACGACACGGTTGGCGTAATGGCTGAGCGATCGACTGCTACGCAGCGTGTCGCGGGTTCGATCCCCGCACGGAACAAGTATTTGTATGATCTGCAAGTAATTGTTCTGGGTCTGGGTGTTTGTGTTTGTGTTTGTGAGTTTCTATGTTTGTAAACGCACCCACAATACAGGAAGAAATTCCTAGTGTGGGGCAACGTTTTTTAAAAAAGAGAAAGAGAAAGAGAAAGGTCATCCTTGCTATGTCCCGAAAGGTCATCTTCGCGATGTCCCGAAATTTCATCTTTGTGATTTCCTGATCTTTAACATCAGAAACGTACTTTTTGTGAAATTGAAGACATTATAGCTAATGTCTAGTATAATCCAACATTAAATTCCTATTTCTGATCGTTGATAATACACCTAAGTGCTATTAATCTTTAAAATCATCGACGAAACTTCATTATTAACCTAGTAATGTATTAAAATAGAATATAACCTTGAGTAAAGAAGCCACGTTAGTATGATATTGTTTTCATCGCTAACTACTCCTGTTAGAACTTAATATAAAACGGTTTATTTTCTTTTAAGCAATGTATACTCGTATTATAAAATCAGTTTTATCCATACAAACCATTATGTCATTTCGGCTATTTTGCGGTTTTTACTACAAAATTAGTTCCAATAAACTAGTTAATGTCTTAATGAGAGTCTATTGTGTGTTTATCGCCACTATACTCATTTTACAAGATATTATTATAACCAAAGATTATCCGTTTCTGGCGAAGATGCGTTACGGGCTTCAAGGCACTGTGTATACCACTAATGTTTTCATAAGTTTACTTTTTAGTGGCGAAAATTTATTCGATTTCTTGAAAAAAATCAGAAAAGTCACGCCAGGTTTAAATCAAAATGATGAAATACCGTTTTCTGGAGTTTTATTTATTTTTTTATTGTTAGGTAATGTAATCACTCATGTTTTATACGCCCTTACTACATCCGTCAATCTATCAAATATATTTTCTGGAGCCACGTTAGCATTTACATTTGATATGTCACAACATACATCCAACTTTACTCGAATTATTATGTTTGAATTTCTGTGGAACCGAATGGCTATGCTTCGCAAACAAGTTGAGAAGGGCTTGTCAGTCGCACGTAGATTTCAAGAAGGGGAACAAGTCATGAAGAAAAAAATAAGATCTTACATGAATTCTTACAAGAATTTACTGGACGTGACTTACGAGACTGATGTACCAATGAAGTTTATGGTAAACTACCTACTTAAATAACTTTAGTTATAAAGTGAATCAAAAATCTTCAAAGAGCTTTTTGACTTGTGACACGATACAAAGATGATTAATGTTTGATGGATCAGGCATCGGAAAAAATAAGCAAACCAAAGTTTGCGTCCTTTTTTCGATGCCTGATCTACCGGAGATATAGTTATCTCCGGTTGTAGAAAGGACTTGACTCGAACCAATCAAAATCTTGTTCGGGGAACGCAGGAAACTAGTGGAAATTGTGACTGGACAAGAAAATGTATTATTATTATTTTTTATTTAATTATTGTTTCAGATATTTTCTTCTATAGTGATGTTTATTCCTAAGATGTTAAACACTATTTATTTGTCCATCGCGTATAAAAGGGAATATAACGTACGTAAAAGTTTTTACTGAAATTCATGCTGACAAAACATCCTACTAGTCCTACTATTTAATAATATAAATGCAAAAGTTTGTAAGGATGGATGGATGGATGGATGGATGGATGGATGTTTGTTAATCTTTCACGCAAAAAGTACTAAACGGATTTGGATGAAATTTGGCACACAGATTATAACCAGGAATACACATAGGATACTTTTTATCCCGATATACCCACGGGGTCAAAACTTATGCGGGTGAAACCGCGGGGCGCATCTAGTTTCAATATAAAGTTTTGGGATACGTTTTGCTCAAGCATATGTAGATAGCTCTTGTATAAGGTTTTCTTAAACTTACAGACCGCCTATATAACTATATGGGAAGCTTTACTGGAGTTCACAGTTACGTTGTCACCAGCACTGCTAGCCGAGATGGTCAACAGCGAAATAGACAAAATGAAATTATGTGTTGTAAAGCAGTTACTTATATGTAGAGGTACCTACTTAACATAATTTAAAGTTTTTGAAAAAAATATATAACGAGAATGCGATTTGTTGGGCTGAAATATACCAGCTAACAATCAGCTTAACACGTTCGCTGTCAGTGCGTATTTAGGCGGGAAATTAAAATAGTGCGTTATGACAGTACGTCGAAGGACGGGCCGCTTATTTTTAGGAGTATTGGTAGTACGTCGCCCAATGATAATGTTTCATATAAGTATTATGAAGAACAGTATCCACTGTCATATTTTGAGCAATTTCATATTTCTTACTGTCATAACACGAATATTTTGTGGGTAGTTTCATATTGCTATCTCAGTCTCTTACACACACACATAAACCGTTCGTGCACGAGAACTACGTCGACAGGCGCGAGCGCGCGCCTTGTTTCTCGAACAATCAGTGCGGCCGGTGCCATTTTGTGAAGAACCACGTGTTTATGTACGTTGTGAAACGTTTGTCATTTAGTTTGGAAAATTCTACTGCCGTAATGTGGTGTCAGGGTAAGTGCTCACTGTCAGCGAACGTGTTAACCAGAACAGGTATGCACTTCGGTAATCTTCGTGTTTCCGAATTAGCACCACAAAGACAAAACTGCTAAGTTTTGTTCTGCCGTGCTTTGTAGTAGTACGAGTACACCAGAGAGAGTACATTGGTATGAAGTTTTTCTCTATTCGTACGCCGGTTGCAGATTGTCATCTGACACTCAAAAATTTTGAAAAGTATTTTGAAATTGTATACAGTTAATTAATCTACAATTTAGTAATCATGGCAATATGAAATTGCTATACACTAGTACGTCCATGGCGATAACAGCTCAATTATGGCTTAAGCTGATTGAGGCTGCAATGCCGTGCTGCAACGCAACGCATTGCAAAAATCCTCCTTCATCACTTTTGTACATTTTTTATGTTATGAAATAACGCACACTACAGGCAGGCCGCACCGCACTTTTTTGTATTTTTGTTGCGGCTGTAATGTGCGTATTTCCGAAGATAGACGATGATTCCCGAAGTGCATACTTTTCTTGGGATAACAGAAATAAAACATTTCAGGAGACACGACACGTGACGCAGTTGACGACGCCATGATGTACTTCTGCCACCGTCCGTTCAAGTACACAATATGGCGGCTGTTCACATTAGACATGAGCATGATACTGAGCGTGATCGCTCTGCTCACCACGTCTACTGTGGCTATGGTGCAGTTCGCGCATTTCTATGATTAACTGAATGTTATTTCTAGTTGCAACTACAAGGTTTTAAATATTTGACTCACTTGAATGGATTTTGAAGCACCATAATTTGATTGTGAATAATTTGGTTATTGAAATAAAAACATCTTTGAGTGCATAGTTTTTTTAATTTAATCTTTTACAAATTATAAGAAAATCTTTTACAGAATACTTAGCTTATACTGTGGTGAACAGCAGAGTAATTGCGTAACAAACTGATAAAGGCAATGCCATTAATTTTGGTAGTTCGATAATATTTAGAGAAGAATTTAGAAGCTAAGCTTGCTATATAGTTGCTCTTTTCTAGAGTTAAATTTGGAATTTCTTGTAGAGGTAAATTGTTAAGTAATATTTGAAATTTGTCATGATCGAGTTGCAGAAATTGAAACTCAAGTTGACTCAAATGCCCGTTTTCACTATCACTAGGCAATATCTAAATGAATACCATTGGATTATCAACTTTCGCTAAGCCGAGCGTTGAAAATCCAACAGCAAAGCGCGCTGTTTTTTAAGGTATTCATTTGTTTCGTATAGTATTTAGCTAACGGTTCGTGAAAAAGTACCAAAAGGTTTCCTAATGTATGTGGATGGTGGCACTGCTAGTAAAGAGTGTAAAAAACTTGTCAAAACCAATACAATCCAAGTTTGTTCTCTATTTTGACACGTTCATAGATCCGTGACGTGCACATGTCGCATTTTCCATAGTAGCAATGACAAGAACGCCATACTGTCCTTTGCAGTAAGCCATGCTATCAACTATTCTGACTCGCCACATAATTATATTGGTTGCAAAGTCAGGGAAATTAATTGTTAAGCAAAATGACACCCTACGTGAATTAGCTGTGTTATGGCCATTTTATACATGAATAAATTTTTAAATTTTATATATGAATATACGGACAATTTAAGTTGGTATTCAATTTGCTTGACAACGATTTTCTCTCGCTATAGAAGAGGCTGTTCACAGTGGACATAAGCATGATACTGAGTGTCATCGCTCTGCTCACCACCTACACTGTGACTATGATGAAGTTCGAGCATTTCTATAATTGATTGCACAATAGATATTTGTAGAAAAAACGTTAACTACATTGATTTGTTTGTTCCATGTTAGCTTAAATAAAATTTATAAACTAACACTAAAATATATACAATGCACTAGTATATAAAAAAATTCGTCCACATCGCTGTCAATGGAAAAGTGCCCAAAATAGGCAAGCCCTCTGGTCACGTAAAGACTGGCCAACCACTTGGCGATGTCCCGAAAGGTTATCCTTCTTCTATTTTCAGAAACATAGGTTTTATTAAAAAAAAAAAAGTTGAACGAGTTGTTGTTTGTGAGTTGTTGTTGAGTGTAACGTTGAATTCCTATTTCTGATTGTTGATGATACACCTAAGTGCTATTTGTAATCATTAAAATCATCTGGTGGGTTGTACTACAGGTACACCGCTGCCCAACCCTTTGGGGAAACAAAGCGTGATGTTATGTGTGTAAAATCATTGATGAAACTTCGTTATTAACCTCATGAAATGTTAAAATAGAATATAACCTTGAACAAAGAAGCCACGTCAGTATGATATAGCTTTCATTGCTACTTACCCATGTTAGAACTCAATATACTTTACACGGTTTATTTTATTCTAAGCAATGTATATTATACAATCAGTTATATCCATACAAACCTTTATGTCAATTCGGCTATCTTTTTTTTTTGGTGGGTGGGAAATCATCAAATAACTTCTCCCGCTCTGGGCGGAGCGGGAGGGTGAATCGATTTAAAAGCTGTATTAAAACCAAACTTTGTAAAAAAGGGTACTATAAAATTTCAGATTATTTAGAAGACAAAAAAGCTTGGGATTGAGCTGCTCGCTCTGATAAGCTTTGTGCTAAAACCATAAAATTTGATATTTAAATTATGCAAAATCATCATTATATACAACTATATGTACATAGCAAAATTAAGTGAATATTTATGTATCTTGAAAAGTATTGTATTACTTTAATTATTGTGAATGTGAGCACTATGTGGGTCATTTTTATTTATTTCTTGTTGTTTTTTTTTTTCTCTTAGTTTTAATGATGGTCTGGCATTTTGAGTTCTTTATGCGGCCAACCCAATTGTCCTTTCCTTGGTATTGTTCGTCGAGTCGTTGAGCTCCTTAAGTTTTGAGTTGAGCTACACGATTACTGACAAATGCTTGCACTGACTGGACAGGCCTACTCAAATTTGTGTGGTTCTTTCCTCAAAAGACCATTTCAGACATAGATCTACATGGTCCTCACATGATCTGACCAAGATTATGTCTGGACTTTAAAAGAGACTTTGACCCTTGAGTTTGTTTCGCCATTTCTTCTCAGGGGTAGTCAGATAGGAAATGTCGACTCCATCTAGCTTATTTTTTAATATGACGTGTAAAAGTGATTCTCATATCCTATTTACAGAATAAACAATTTCATTTCATTTCATTTCATTTCGGTGTGTCAGACTCTTACTGACTAAAACCCACCCGTATTCCTTCCTGTTGCCTGTGTTGCGGGGGCCTTGGTGACCCATAAGTACCTTCCCGCGACCCCGGCAGGAATTCGGCTATCTTGCGGTTTTTATTACAAAATTTGTTCCAATAAACTAGTTGATGTCTTAATGAGAGCCTATTGTGTGTTTATCGCCACTATGCTCATTTTACAAGGTTACATGATAACCAAAGATTATCCCTTCCCGGCGAAGGTGCGTTACGGGCTTCTAGGCACTGTGTTCGCCACTAATGTTTTCATAAGTTTACTTTTTAGTGGCAAAAATTTATTCGATTTCTTGAAAAAAATAAAAGATATCACGCCAGGTTTAAATTAAAATGATGAAATATCGTTATCTCGAAATTTATTTCTTTTTTTTACTGTTAGGAAATGTAATCACTCATGTTTTAGAAGGGATTATTACATCCATCAATTTATTCAATTTATTTTCTGCGGCCACATTGCAATTTGTTTTTGATATTTCACAACATACGTCCACCTTTACTCGAATTACTGTGGCACCGAATGGCTATGCTTCGCAAACAACTCGAGAAGGACTTGTCAATCGCACGTAGATTTCAAGAAGGGGAAGAAGTCATGAAGAAAAAGTTACTGATGCACCAAAGAAGTTTATGGTAAACTACCTACTTAAATTACTGTGGTTATTGTATAGTGAATAAAAATGTTGAAGTTTGTCAAACTTTTGCTCTCGTGTTTTTTAAACTTGTGACACGATATAAAGATGATTCATGTTTCATGGATCAGGTACCGTAAAAGTAAGCAAACCTGCTATATCTAAGATTGTAGAATGGACTTAACTCAAACCAATCAAAATCTTGTACGGGGAACTTAAGAAACTAGAGGAAATTGTGACTGGACAAGAAAATTAATCATGTTTTAACTTTGTAGGTTTATTCACTCATTTTGTGTATGTAATTACTGTTTCAGATATTTTCGTCTATGCTTATTCCTAAGATGTTGAGCACTATTTATTTGTTAATTGTTTACAAAAGCAAATATTACGTACGTAAAAGTTCTTCCATAAATTAATGTTTACATGAACTTTTTAATACAAAGTTTTGGCTTACGTTTTGTTGCTGAAGATAACTAGAATTTAGCATAGATAACTCATTTATAATCGTTTCCTTAAACTTATAGGGCACCTATCTAACTGTATAGGAAGCTTTACTAGAGTTCACAGTTACGTTGTCACCAACACTGCTAGCCGAGATGGTCAATAGTGAAATAGACAAAATGAAATTATGTGTTGTGAAGCAGTTACTCGTATGTAGAGGTAATTTAATTTTAGTTTTAACGAATAACAAATAAAACAAGGGTGCCACTCGTATGGTTAAAGTATACAATCTCACATACAGCTAAATCAGGATAGGAAAAAAAAGAAAGTTCCGTATTTGTCACTCAAAAGTTTTGGGTAATTTTTTGGAATTGCATAGAGTTGATAATCTTAAATTTTGTAATCATGCTAATACGAAATAGACTGGTACTTTTAAGGTAGTAACAGCTCTATATTAGATTTCATCATCGCGCGTTTCTATTTCCGAAGCGCATTCTTTTTTTGGGATATCTGTAACTATAACGAAAATTTCATTTCAGGAGACACGGTACGTGACGCAGTTGACGAAGCCATCATGTACTTTCGCCAACTACCGTTCAAGTACACAATATGGTGGCTGTTTACATTGGACATTAACATGATAAGCATGATACTGAGCGTGATCGCTCTGCTTACCACCTCTGCTGTGGCTATGATGCAGTTCGCGCATTTCTACGATTGAAGGAATGATCCTATGAAATCCTTTTCTTGTTGCAAAATTCAATGTTTCTATTTTACTAACTTGAATGTAGTTTGATCTATAAATTAATTGTAAATCATTTGATTATCGCAATAAAACATGTTGAGTGCATAGTTTTTCAATATAATCTTTTCCAACGTAAAAATGAGTTTTTAGAGAATACATAGCGTATATCCCTTGGTGAGCATTTAAGCTTAGCATGACGCTTTCTATTTCTTCGAAGAATAGACACGGCTTTTTCTATACAAAGTGACCTTTCGTTTCTCCATTTTTGACATCTCACCGTAGAAATCCTTCTACAATATGTCAGATTGTCTTTCGTTTCTAACGATCTTTGTCTTTTTTTATGTAGAAAGATTTCTACGGTAGGATGTCAAAAAAGGAGAAACGAAATGTCACTTTCTATAGAAAGAGCCGTGTCTATTCTTCGAAAAAATAGAAAGCGTCATGCTAAGCCTGCAGGTCGGTTAGTAGTCTTTGGTTTTAAACTCTTTCTATACAGTTACGGGTCAAGGCCTCCAGAGTCCTAGGCTTTGCATGCGCTCTCTGCGGCGAAACCAAAAAAGGAGGGTTATGTGTTTGACCTGTATGTATTGTATGTATGTATGTATGTATGTGTGTATGTATATGTATGAACCGACTTTGGTGAATGATATGTTCTTTATTGCGCGAGTGTACCCATTGGGTACTTTATTAAAATTAGAAAAACTCTAAATGGCGGATCTAAGGCGCCAAAATGTATGTATAAATCTCCCATACCTACCGAGTGGTATCAAAATGAAGGGTTTTAAAAGGTTATTACAAAAATATACACAATTATAATTTTTTCTTTGGTTTTTTTTTTTGGGGGCTTGTGGCTAAGTAATAACAGCCGCACGGGTCGATCGATCAGGTTAAGCTACGCTTGCCGCGGTTGGTCCGTGGATGGGTGACCATCTTTACATACCAAGACCCCTTCGTGCCTCGGAAAGCACGTTAAGCCGTTGGTCCCGGCTGTCATTTCTAGATCTTTGACAGTCGTTACGGGTCGTCAGAAGCCCGAAAGTCTGACAACCAGTCTTACCAAGGAGTATCGTGTTGCCCAGTAAATGGGTTGTGGAGGTCAGATAGGCAGTCGCTCCGTGTAATATACTGGTATTCAGCTGCATAACCGGATGGACTGGAAGCCGATGCACAGCAGGCAGATGATGATGATGATGATGATGATGATGATGATGATGATGATGATGATGATGATGATGGTGATGGCCAATCATCAAAAAACTTCTCCCGCTTTGGGCGGAGCGCTAGGCCCGCGTGGTGGATTACGGCCCACTCCCTCTCAAAGAGAGGAGGCCTGTGTCCCAGCAGTGGTAACATTATAGGGCTGATTATGTGTGCGTGAGTTTATTTAAATTTTGGCAGCCCTATCATAATCCAATGAAGGAATTTTATTTATGCGGCCCGCGCGTACTTTAGATCCGATGTAATAAATATTATACATATAATTCTACTCCTTGATATTGTAATTCAAAGTTATAAATTGAAAACAAAATTCTTTATGGCACCTTGTTTGAATATATCTGGATCAGATTGTATTTATGGTAAATTTTTGCATGCATACGAGTGCGTTCCAACCGAGATGTACATGGGGATTCAGAATTAGTAAGTAGGCGGATGCATTTTGGTCTAGTGGTTACTTGTTTAATATATATGAAATAAATAAATATCTTTTATAAACATGGCTCTCTCTTATCTTAGAAGGTTTTAAGGAATGGATGGTGAGTATAATAATCAGCTGATTCCCGGATAAGAAAAAGTATTATGACAAACAAATTATTATTATTACGGCCGACAAATATTATGACTGCCTCGTCGGTATCGATTGCTTTAGAAATAAGTATCACCTTTGTACGTATTTTTCTGTTATTTTCTATTTATATATGTGTGTAGTGTAGATGAATGGTTAAATAAAAAATAGAGTGGTCGCAAGCTCGACTAGGTACTGAGCAAAAAGACCTAGGATTTATTTCCGCGACGAGAAGTGTTTATTGCATGGTAAATTAGGAAAACAGAAATGAAAAAGTATAGATAAAGCATCAATATGATGTATGTTTGCACTACCAGAACTTTTTAACCTACTTCAAAAAAGGAGGAGGTTAATAATTATGTTCGTCTGTATGTATTTTTAGGTTGCCGTAGTAAACATGGAACCCTTATAGTTTCGCCATGTCCGTTTTTTCACGTCCGTTTTTAAATTTCGCGCCCTCTCACCCCTAGCCGCCGCAGGTCCGGTAAGGACCAGGCCCGGGTCGACGGCGCGTTGTATTCCACGCGCGCCTCAAAGTGATGTCGTCAGCACAAGCGTAGGGGTCCATTAGGGCCGATGCCTGCCGTGGTCGCGAGAAGGTACCAAAGGGTTACCGAGGCCTCGAGGTACATAATTATAATTAAATTAAAAAGAAAACTATCACTGCTAAGTAGGCTTTACAAGTTAACGAGTAATAGTCTACCAACTTAAATTTGCAGTTGGAGAATTGACCGTGACGTATATCGATGTATGGGAGAACATGTTTTTCAATTACAATGTTAAGTTTGTTTGTTTTTGGGATAAATTCATTCCAAGTAATTCCAATTACGGAACCCTTCATTGTGCGTGGTCCAACACTCACTGGGCCGGCCATATTTTCGTCAATTGTGGACCGATTTTGAAAAGCTTGCGCAGTGGTACATTTTATTAACTTTGCTTGGGTAATTTTTGGGTTAGCTTCGATATTACGTATTTAATACACTTTGCGCATCTTGATGATGTTGTAATACTTTCTGTCTCTGCTGTTTGCACACCAAGTAGTGGTATACTCGTACAAATTGGTATGGGGTAGGTACCATAACTAAAATGTGAAAAATATAAAACTTTTTACAAAAAACAAAAGACTTCCAAAAAAAAAACAACAAGTGAAAAATAATTTTAATTTCGGAAGCCGGTGGCAAAAAACTAAAATACAGATCCAATGACACGCACCGACTTCATTTGTTTTGTACAGATAATTTGCCGTGAGAAATACTCTACGGTAAGTCATGATTTTGACAATTACCTACCTACAAGATTAAAAAAGATAGATTGAAATAAACGTTTTGCTGTTAATTAACACATGAATTTTAATCACGAAAAGTTTTACATTCCTCTCCATACGAAACTACCTTCTGGAAGGGGCGCCTATAGAATCAATTCTATTTTCTTTCTAATTCTAGTTAATTTTGACGTTCAAGTTTCGTACTTGAAATAAATTAATCAAAGTCAAATGACTTTGATTAAGGCGCTGACAAGACCCAATTGACCAAAATAGGCTTCTCTTAAGAAAAAAAAAATTGCCAAATCTGTATAGTTTGTGGTAGCGGAAAAAATATATGTTAATTTTGAACATATTTCCCAGAACTTGGTTGTTACCAAAACACGTTTTGAAAAAAAACACTCGGTACAAACTAACGTTAAAGTAACCTCTTACCTTGAGTTCTAATCCAAAATATCTGTATTAAATATCAACATATGTTACGTATTTAATTAATAACAAGAACGTCTTATTTGAATGCAGGACTTGTTTGTTTTTTATTTTCGATTACTCAACTCAATTTTGAGTAAATTGATAATTGCTTCATATTTTGCAATAAATTACAAGCGTTGTGTCATCGCGCTTCTCTTTCTTATCTATGCAATCTGACAGTGACCGCGGTTTAGGTGTTGTCAGCGTCTTAAAGTAAGTCATATCTTTTGATTTTACACACGGTCAACGTATACCAATATCCATACGTAGATAATAATATATATTTTACTAAAGTATGAGTAATCTTATGCCAGACATTCTTGTAATTTCCGTCATGTTGTACCTACTACAACATTGTTTTAATCATTAAATTCATACAACGTACTGATATTGATTTTGTATGGAAATGTATTCATGCAGCGACGAAAAAATATGGGTAGGGCGAAGTGCCCTTTCTTGGTCGAGCTATAGGTACCTACTTGTGCAGTCGTAATTATTTTATTAAGAAGTTTATTTAAATATTTTACAAAAAATATGCATTTCAAACAAACCTATTTTGTATTTAAACTGATTCCTTTTGTATCAGCACAAAAATAAACTCCGCGGTTAATTCTATGAAGTTTTGATAATTTAAAACATCTTTCTCGCATGAAGAAGTTAGAACCTACAAGCATCGCAGTATGTTTTTTTTTTGTAATTATCATAATATTTGTAAGAAAGTAAAGTATGTACATACGGCTACATATCAAGCTATACATTTCCAGTATAAGCTGATCTCGCTTTGTATAGGATTTCCGTACAATGAGAGGTCGGCTTATACTGGAAACGTATAGCTTGATATGTAGCCGATAGCCGTGTATACTATACCTATTTCTATTAACCACAGCCAATCATTTTCCGTAGTTGACACGCTCTGTTTTCTCGCATTCCCTAATTGAAATGGAAATAGAAAGTTTCAACATTCATAATAAGTAATGACAAATTGCTTGTATTACTTACTATCCAGATTCTGATAAATTGCTAAGCAATCGACTGGATCGGATTGGGCTGCACAACATGGTGACTTTTTTCTGATGTCGTTTTTAGCCTAGCTTGAGCAAATTACTTGTGCTATGGGTTAAAGAAAGTCAGAGGTATTTTCACAAGTAAACATTTACTGGCAGTTTCGAAATTGCTCATATCGCTAACAATACCTGAATTTTTTTAAAACCTATGGTATTACATAAAATCAAAACTATACTGGTTGGTAGTGATCTTTTTATTATTTCTATAATTTGTAATTTCGAAACACGCATTCATTTATTTTTTAACTTGTTATGCATTTTTTTTTTTTTTTTTTTTTTTTAGGGTGGGAAATCATCAAATAACTTCTCCCGCTCTGGGCGGAGCGGGAGGGTGTGTCAGACTCTTACTGACTAAAACCCACCCGTATTCCTTCCTGTTGCCTGTGTTGCGGGGGCCTCGGTGACCCATAAGTACCTTCCCGCGACCCCGGCAGGCATCGGCCCTAGTGGACCCCTACTTTTGTGCTGACGACATCTCTTTGAGGCGCGCGTGGAATACGACGCGCCGTCGACCCGGGCCTGGTCCTTACCGGACGGTGAGCTACCCATTGCTCACCGTCCGCAAGCCCGCGCCTACGGTGGCCGGAAATCCGCCCGGGATTCCCGACGCCCTGGGCGTCTCCTGCGGCGGCTAGGGGCGAGAGGGCGCGAAACTTGCCTTTCCCTCAACCGTCCCGCCTCCTCCTTTGCGAGCATTACTGCTTCGCAGAAGGAGGTGACGGCTGCCCATGCCCTCTCGCTCCGTACCATGGCCTGAACCAGGGCCGGACGCGAGAGGTCTCTGCCGCCAATCGCCTCCACGAGGACACGGCGGTGCTCTGCCCAAGCCGGGCAGACCTCCACCGTATGCTCCACCGTGTCCTCCAGGCGATCCACACAGTGGTGACACCCGGACGTTTCCTCCCGCCTTATCCGACACAGGAACCTCCCGAAGCTGCCGTGTCCGGTGAGGACCTGCGTCACGCGGAAGGTGAGGACGCCGTGGCGCCTCTCCAGCCACTCCTCAAAGAGGGGACTTATCGCCGCAATCGTGGCGTGCCCAGCACTGGGTTGCAACAACCGTACTTTCCATGACGCCATGAGATCCCGCCGGAGCTCCGTCCGCTGTGCCGCGATTTCTCGCGGCAGCGGGCTTACGCCCCGGCGTTTCGCCTCCTCGCGCCACTCCCATACGTGCGCGAGGACTTTTGCCTCCAGATCCCATGGCGGCAATCCGGCAAGGAGGCTCGCTGCCTCACAGGAGACCGTGCGGTATCCTCGGACCATCCGGATGGCCATGACCCTTTGGGCCGCGCTCAACCGGCGGGCTGGCCGCAGCGCCAGAGAGCGCGCCCATACAGGTGCCCCGTAGAGGGCCATTGACCGCACGACCCCCGCGTAGAGCCTCCGGCAGGAGGCGTTTGGACCCCCTAGATTGGGCAGGAGCCGCTTCAATGCAGCGCCCGCCCGCTCCAGTTTGGGGGCCAAACGTCGGAAATGCTCCACGAAGTTCCACCGGCTGTCGAGGACGAGTCCCAGGTACTTCATCGTCGACTCGACGCCGATAGAAACCCCTCCTACCGTTATTTGGGACCCCAACGGTGGCGCGTTCCGAGGACCATGAAAACACATGGCCTCGGACTTGTGCAGGGCCACCTCGAGTCCCAATTGCCGGATCCTTTCGACGATTGTCGCAACCCCGCGTGCCGCTAATTCGGCCGCCGCCTGGTGCGACCTCCCCTGCGCCAGGACCAACGTGTCGTCAGCGTAGCACACTACGCTGACGCCGCTAGGGAGGTCGGCGCGCAGCACCCAGTCGTATCCGATGTCCCACAGATGCGGCCCCAGGACCGATCCCTGTGGGACACCGCACGACATCTCTTGCCGGTTCCACACTCCCTGGTGACCGGGGTAGATGACGGCCCTGTCCGTCAAATAGGCCTCGACCACACGACAGAGGTAGGTCGGCATCCGGTGATACCGGAGTGCCTCCCTGATGCAACTCCAGGGCAGGGTATTGAAGGCATTGGCGATGTCCAGGGACACCGCCAAGACGACCCCACCCTGGGCAACAGCATTCTTCGTCGTCAGGGCTCGCACACGCATGATGGCGTCCACCGTAGAGCGCCCTCTGCGGAAACCAAACTGGCTCTCCGCCAAATCCGGCCCCACCCGCACCAGCTGGCCGACGAGGCGGTCTGCAATTACTCTTTCAAAGAGCTTGCCCACCTCGTCGAGCAGCACGATGGGCCGATAAGCGGACGGAGAGTCCGCAGGGCGCCCTGCCTTCTTTATGAGGACCAGTTTTCCCGTCTTCCAGCGAAGCGGGAACTGGCCCCTCTCCATATATGCGCTTAGGAGCCCCCTAAGTCGAGGCCCGAGAGCCTCCAAGGCCAGGACCCAGGCCTTCCCAGGTAAGCCGTCGGGTCCTGGGGCGGTATTTTTGGCATTAAGCCTGCGTACCGCCGCTCTCATTTCTCCCTCGGTCACCTCCGGAGCATCGTCGTCGTCGTCGGCGGTGTGGTCCGCATCAGGCACCGCAGTAGGCGGAGCCATAGGCGGGGAGGAGTGTTCCCCTCGCGAAGGGAACAGAGCGCTCACCACGTCCTCCATAAGCTGGGGCCGGAGACTCTGCGTTAGCGGGGGAGCCCATGGGCGGAGTTTATCCCGCACCACCTTGTACGGGCGTCCCCACGGGTCCCTGTCTAGAGTCCCCAGCGACTCCTCGCGGGCCAACCCCCTGGCCCGCAGGATCTCCGCTTGGAGGGCGGTCTTCGCTGCTCTGTACCCCTCGTATAGCTCCGCCTGAATGGCTTCCGTATTCGGAGGTTTGATACGGAGCCTGCGGTGCCTGGTGTACCGGCGTCGCGCAGCCACGCACGCAGTGCGCAGAGCCGTCAGCTCCTGCGACCACCAGTACACCTGGCGCGAGGCACGTCCAGGCTGGACCCGGGGCATTGCCACGTCACATATGTCGGACATGGCCTCCCGGAACCACTCCGCCTCGTCGTTGATGTCGGCAGGCCTGTCCGGTGGTGACACCCAGGCCTGCACGATCGAGGCTTCCAGGAGGAGCTCCCGGTCCAGCTGCTTCAGCGCCCACCGCGGACCACTCGAGGCCCGTCGGACCGGCGCGTCCGAGGTCTGGGCGGAGACGTCGAACCGGATATACCGGTGATCGGAATAGGTCTCCACCCCCTCCATGACACGCCAGTCAACTACACGTGGCGACAGAGCGGGGCTGGCGAACGAGATGTCCACCACTGATTCACCCCGCATCCGCACACACGTGGGGACAGAACCCCGGTTTAGGACGACCAGGCCTGTCTCCAGAGCCCAGTCCTCCACCATCCTGCCCCGTGTGTCCGTTAACCGGGAACCCCAAGCCAAATTCTTGGCATTGAAGTCCCCGAGGACGAACACGGGGAGGGAACCAAACCCGACGACGACGTCTCTCAACTCCGCAAGGGAGTTGTGGAACTCGGCAAGAGTTCGGTTCGGAGAGAGGTAGACCCCTACCACGACAATCTCCCCGAACCGTGCTGCTACGCAGCCCCGTCCTCTCTTGACGGCCTCGAGGGACGGGGTACCGGCGGCGGCCGACGAAATTAGGGTCACTGAGCCGCTCAGGTCCTCCACCCAGTCATCCCTGGGCGGGACAAAGTACGGCTCAGCGACCACGGCGATGTTAATCGACCACTGCGCCATGCTCTGGAGCAACAGATCCTGAGCGGCGGCGCAGTGGTTGATGTTCGCCTGGAGGAGGCGTAATGGGGCCATTAATGGCACTCCATGTCAGCCCCCTCTTGGGCCTCCTTCCCAGCCCCCTGAGAAGGGCCTGCCGCAGCGGCCACGGTGGCGACGGCGACGACGGCGGTGTTGGAGGCGGCAGCGGCGGTGGCAGTGGTGGCGGCTGCGGCGGTGACGGCGTTGGCGGAGGGCTTGCCTCTGGCCCTGGCTTTGGTGGGTGGGGCGCAGGCTTTGCCCCCCATCCGGTGCTCGGCCGGCTTGCCAGCCGCCGCACATACGGCACAGTGCGGCGCGGCATTGCACGAGCCGGCCTTGTGCCCGGGCAGACCGCAGCGGTAGCAAAGACCGCTGCGGTCCACCTCCGAGGTGCAATTCGCTTGCACGTGGTTGCCCACCTGGCAGCGGAAGCACCTCAGAGGTCTGGGTTCCAGCAGTTTCACCTGCGCGGAAACCCAGCCCACCAATAACCGTTGGCCCTCCCCGGTAACTTTTTTGGCCGCCGACACGGGGCAGCTCACCATAACGGTTTGCAGCCCCGTGGAGTCAGGACGGATGATGCCTGCCTTCACCTGCTCGGCAGAGCACCCCCCGGTCCTAACCACTGCGGCGACCACCTTTTCTTCCGTCGCGGAGTCGTCCAGGCCCGTGATGCGCATGCTAGCGCATTTGGTGGGCCTGGACACTCGGACCTCGTCCGCATTTAGTGACGCCCTAAGCCTTTCGGCCAGGGCGTCAGCGGCCGGGCCACTGGCCCTACCGGGGACCTCCACCATTCGGGCCCCAGTCGCCGTCACCTTCATTCTGAGGCCTTTTGCTGCGCCGAGCTCCTCCAGGCGCACCGCCTCACCCACCTTCGCCATTACCGTCCTATAGGACACGCCCTTCTTCTCCGCATCCGGCTGTAGTGTGATCACTACAGCTGCGGAATTCGGGGCGCGGAGCCTAGCCGCGGCGGTTCGCTCCTTGCGCCGCTGCCGCCTCTCCCTCTTTTTGGCCGCCCTTTTCGCCTTAGCCGCCTTCCTCTTCTCTCCGGCTACCTGCCATTCGGCATCGGCCGGAAGAGATTTAGGAGGCGGGGGCGGCCGTCTCGCTACCGGAGCCCTCGCCGCCAGGGCTGGGGCCCTCGCCGCCGGGGCCGGAGTCTTCGCCTCTGGGGCTGGAGCTTTCGCGGCCCGCGCATTCGCCCCGCCCTTTGGCTGCCCCGACGACCCCGGTTTGGCCGTGGCAGCTGTGGCGGCAGCATACGACGGCGACGGGGCTTTGCGCTGGCCCGAGGCCGGCTGGCTCGCCGCTAACGGGGGGCGCAGGACTATGGCCTCTAGAGCGGAGAAACGACTCCGCACGGAAGCCATCTCCTGCCGCACCAGGGTCAAAACCCGGTCTTCAGCAGGCACGGGCCGCCCCTGCCCATGCTGCTGCCCCCCCTTCGGCTCCACTTGGGAGTCGGCTCTTCTGAGCCCAGCCAGGTCCGCTCGGAGCTCCTCATTCTCCTTTTTGAGAAGCTCCATGGCGGCTGTCAGGCGGGCGACCTCCGCCCGCATCTCTGACATGCCGTCTGAAGGAGGCCCTAGGTGAAGGGCCTCCGCTGCTGCCACAATCGAGGCCGTGGCCGCGGATATGGCCTGGTCTTTAGAGGACTTGAGCCTCTTCACGGCCACCCCCTTGATCAGGGCTAGCACCACCTCTGCGAACCCAGCCACACGCTCCGAATTGGGGCCGCCAACGGCATCCGGCCCACCACCAGGAGCCTCTGAGCCCTGCACTGCCTTTGCGAGCCTCTCGGCTCGCTGGGCCTTCTCGGCTGGGCAGGCTCGGCTCGGCTCGCCGACCTCCCTGGTGGAGGGCCCTCTATCCACCCCTTTTCCTCCTCGGGCCCCACCCCGCCGGCTGCAGTGGATTTTTTTCCTCCGACCGACAACCTCGTCGGAGGACGACCCCGAGTTGGGGCGCTTCGAGGTTCGTCTGAACTCTCGGCTTCTCCCGTCCACCTGTTTGTACTCCGAGCTCCGACCTGAGCTCTTTGCGCTAGATGCGGCGTCGGACTCCGACCCCGCATCACTCTCCTCCACTTGACTTTTGTTTTTTTTAGTTTGTTTTTCCATTTCTGTTCCCACGAGTGTGGGGGATCTAAAACGTCCACCTAGGTTCACCCCCTGTCCCTAGGTAAGTGTAAATTTGTAACTCAACCAGGGGGTCCACTGGTACCCTGGCTGGGGGTGCGCTAACGACTGATGCGCCACCTACAACTCGGAAGTTGCAGATGACACTACTCCTCAGCCATTCATATCCTCGCCGCGCACCAAAACTTGATATTAGAGGAATTTTTATAGAGGTTATCTTCCTCGCGATCCGGGCGATCAAGCCAAGATCCTCGTCCCGTTCCAAGCCACAAAACATGACTGTGGTCTCTTTACGGATTACGATTTCGACGGTTGCAGACAGAAGAATCATTCTCCCGCTGCTTGCTCGCTGGCAGGGTAAGTGCACAGCAAGCACCGCCACTCTTCGCCCACTCGACCTGCTCTCTGTAAGCAGAGAGGGGAGTGGACGACCGACGATCGAGCATGAAGCTCCCCGCCACGCAGAAATTCGCCACGGTCAATACCCTCTCCAAAACATGGAGAGACTATTGGCCGTGCCCAGGATGCACCGGCCCGACGACTGCTCTTTCCCCCGAACGTATTCGAAGGGAACCAGCAGCAATCAGGCACACGAGGAGGTTTTCTGCACGCACCCCAACTTGTTATGCATAGGTCGACAATTGGTACAACCACCTGAAGTAAAATGCAGTTGCGCTTGAATTTCGTCGGCGGCATGTTAATAGCGAATGTGAATTTTAATATGTTTTGTTATTGTGTTTACGATGAACTTTAGGCAGTTGTCCTATCGCCGGCGAGGAAGCGATTAACTATCGGCTATTTTCTTGCTCTAGAAACGTACAATAGATATATATTTCCTGTAAACAAAAGAGATGCATATATTAATAGTTGATAGCTGACTGTTCACACCGCCAGCGAGTACTTGCTCCACTAGTTTGTCGCTGAGCGACAAGAGCTCTCAAAGATAATACTCGCTCAGCCCTTCCTCAGTGATGCTCGCTTGGCGAACAGTACTCACGTCGAGAGACCAACCAGCGGTCGAGCGAGTGGTGCGTGTAATCACCCGTCGCACGTGGATACTCGCTGATAGCCCAGCGACAAAAGTATCAGAAATACACACTCGCTGCTCGCTGCTCGTCAACTCGTTTTCAGACGCTAGCTCTACTCGCTACTCCGTGGGACAACTGCCTATAGTGATGCGGTTGATCGATATTGAGAGGCAGTGTTTTTTGAAGTATCTATAAAAGCACTCAATTACCTAAAATGTTTTGTCAATGGTACATTTGAACAACCTGTGCTTGTACTAAAATTGATTGATATGATTCTTAAAACATTGATCTATGGCTAAACTGAAGCATATTTTGTAACCATAAAGCGATTTGTAAATGTTCTTATTGAGTACCATAAAACGGGGTGAATTGGGACGCAGGGTTGAATCGGGACGAAACTTTAAAATTGATTTTAACGTTGAAATAATACAGTTTGCTACCAACAAGGACAGTTCGTCGTTAATTATTATACAGTAAACACATTAGAGTCTTTTTTGGTAAAACTATAATATTTCAACTTTAAAATCCATTTTAAAGTTTCGTCCCGATTCACCCCTTTTTTTGGGGTCGGATATCATCAAATAACTTCTCCCGCTCTCAGCGGAGCGGGAGGGTGTGTCAGACTCTTACTGACTAAAACCCACCCGTATTCCTTCCGTTGCCTGTGTTGCCAGGGGCCTTTAGGTAACCCTTTAGTACCTTCCCGCGCCGATTCACCCCTGCATCCCTATTTATCCCGTTTTACGGCATTTAAAAAAAAAACTATGAGACTACGAAGAATTAACTCAGATTTTTTGAATTATTCAACCAATGGATTGATTTTTCTAAGGAGAAGATAGCACAAAGGGACATTGTATCGATACTTGGTAGTTTTGACATCACTATAAAGTTCCTATCAAGGGTTGCATCACGATATGGTCACAAATTATTCACATCAAGTTTTATGATGATCGCGCGAAGGAATGCTACTCACCTGTCCCTCTGAAGGTACCATTGTAAGGATCTTATTTATTTACGCAGTATAGGTAACTCTTTTATTACATCGTAATTTACAAGTAAATTATTTATTTATTGGATTACTTAAATTAGAGGTCGCTCACTGCTCGATTTTTTTTGTTTGACACCGAATCGCTGTCGCCCCGCGCGACACCGTTTCGGTGTCAAACAAAAAAGAAAAGTATTTTATTAACTTCATTTGTACAATAAACACATATCTAAAAATTATGCAACGTTACAACTAGGCAAAAGAGTGTTTTCGATGAGCTCTGGCACCCAATGTAAGATTTAACTTGTGTTTAGGGTGCCAGCGTTCTCGCCTATGATTTAAAATAAAAAAAAATAAAAAATCAATTGAAAAGAAAATCAATTGTGTCTCATTACTTACAATTTGTATAGAGAATTTGAAAATCGACTTATACAAAGTGACTGGTCACTTGACTTACGTTTGTATGAGAAGTTAAATTGTATTTTTTAGATTTCGATCTAAGTTGTCCAGTTTTATGCACCTGATTACCTCCTAAAATATCCGCACTCCTTTTAAAGTATCTTTTAGTTATCCTGTAGGATATATCATGATACTTGTATGTTAAACGTTCGTATTCGTCGAGAGCAGTGGTGACCCAGTGACGGCACCGACTTAAGAGTTGTAGGTTGTGGGATCGAACCCAGGCAGGCTTTACTTTGTGTAAATAATTTCATCACCACTGCTCTCAAACTGGTGAAGGAAAATCGGCATGTCCTAGAACCAAAAATTCGAAGACAAGACGTGACATCTACCAACCCGAACCGGGCCCGCGTGGTGGATTACGGCCCACTCCCTCTCACAGAGAGGAGGCATGTATCCCAGCAGTGGGAACATTATAGGCTGATTATAAATAATGTTAAACGTTCGTATTACAAAAATAGCTTCGATAGTTTAAACCATGTCTAAAGAACACCCATGTATAGTACAAAAACAAAAAAAAATAAACAAAACCAGAAAATCAACGATCAAGGCATTTCGTCAATACGACCAATTATTATTTTCCCCTTGATCGCTGCCTTAGTAGACCAATGTCTTTATCGAGACAATTCATCTGTAAACAATGTTTCTCAAACTACTTAAATTTCGCAAAATTTTCGGTGGATATTACACATTTTTAATGGCTAGTTTTACATTGATTGATTATTTCAGTTGTGTTTCCTTTGAGGCGATGACAAATGGCAAATTACCAAAATAGGCTTGTCTTAAAAAAAAAAATTGCCAAATCTGTATAGTTTGTGGTAGCGGAAAAAATATATGTTAATTTTGACCATATTTCTCAGAACTTGGTTGTTACCAAAAGCACGTTTTAGAAAAAAATCTCGATACAAACTAACGTTAAACTAACCTCTTACCTTGAGTTCCAAACCAAAATATCTGTATTAAATATCAACATACGTTACGTATTTAATTTATAACAAAAACGTCTTATTTGAACGCAGAACTTGGTTGTTTTTTTATTTTCGATTACTCAACTCAATTTTGAGTAAATAGATAATTCCTTCATATTTTGCAATAAATTACAAGCGTTGTGGCATCGCGCTTCTCTTTCTTTTCTATGCAGTCTGACAGTGACCGCGGTTTAGGTGTTGTCAGCGTCTTAAGGCTGATTTTATCAAAGACTTAAAATCTTTTATCTTTGGAATTAATTAGAAGCCGTGGCCGGTTTTTGTATGGAAAAACCGGCCAAGTGCGTGTCGGATCACGCACAATGTAGGGTTCCGTAGTTGGGATGAATTTATCCCAAGAACAAACTTAACATTGTAGTTGAAAAACATGGAACACGAATACTATAAAAAATTACAAAAAAATATTGGTATATCCCAAAGAGGTCCTTAAATACGATTTTTTGGAAAAAAATACTTTGCCATTCCTAGTCACATTATTTACTGCCTCTCTGACGTTATAGCCAGCTTACAATATTATAACAACAAATCACAGATGGACTTCATTAATTTGTGGTTATGGTGAAGAAGAATGTAAAATAAAGTAAAGAAAGTTAGTCGAAAATCTTAGGGTGGTTACCGAGGACGCTGGCAACACAGGCAACAGAAGGAATACGGGTGGGTTTTTTGTCTGTAAGAGTCTGACACACCCTCCCGCTCCGCCCAGAGCGGTAGAAATTATTTGATGATTTACCACCCAAAAAAAAGGGGTAGTATCTAAGATTTTTAACTGACTTTTTTGGGATAGGTACATATTTTTTTGTTTTTTTTTTAGAACGGTCATAAGGGTTATTAATATGCTATTCAAGGTTATCTATTATTTACGGGACGTATGTAGTATTGATAATAAAACATTTAATTTTAAATGAAAAATGTAATACCTACACAGTCTTAATACAGAACCTAAACGACCAACACTACTACCTCGTTGATTGATTAATTTTAATTTTGATATTAATTTTAATTTTAATTTTGATTTTGATTTTAATTTTGGTATTGATTTTGAATTTGATTTGAATTTTAATCGAATTTATTGTTTAAATTTCTTACATAGGTATTGTTAATGCTAACCGGAAAAGCGGAAGTACCTTATTCAAGCATTTTTTTGCTTCAAAGGTCCTCCCTATCATTATATTGTTATTTACATAAGTTTTACAAATAAAAGTTATTTTTTTCGTTGGTCTATTGGTCGCACGGAAAAGGATTTCATACTTTGCAGTAGACAAAGCATGAACTCCTTTTTTGTTCCGATTTGGAAAACCCTCATGGATATCCTCTACCCCAGGGCGGGCGGAGCAGTCTGTCAGGATCTTACTGACTTAAAACTACCCCGGTGTTCCCTTCCACACTTGCCCCGGGGATCATGGGATCTTGTGCGACTTCCACAATCCCCGGCTGGTGCCGCCCCCCTCCTAAGAAAGCATGAAGTCCAGGGTTGACCTTATGCTTTGCAGTACCGCTTCTCAGGTCAGGAAAAGTGTTTTGAGTTTCTCAGTAGCAGACCGGAATCTGGATGTCGTGTTCGGCAATAGGCTCGCCCCTATTACACGGGACTTAAACATGACTGGTGAAATTTGGGTGTCACAACCCACTTCTGCCCAACTCTTTTGGGACAGCAGGTGTTTGGTATCTATCTACACATTCAGTTGTGTAAATGTAATACATACATACATAAACTTATACCTTCTTCCCATGGGGGTAGGCAGAAATTATAGAACGCCACCTGCTTCGCTCCTTACATACTCCTTTCGCTTCGTTTACGTTCATACATCTGGTCATAAACGCACGCCGGTTGCGAGTACTACGCACCTGACCTTTTTGAAGAACATCACAATCAATATTGTTTCTATCCTTTTTAAAACTCATTTACGACACCACTCTTGATTCAACAGAACTTGTATGGACCTAGGTATCTTAGTTCATGAAGGAAGAAACCAGCCAGGGGATTAAAAACTAGTCCAGTTCAGCGTACCACAGATATGGATCGTTTCCAGTTAATCTAGCAACGAAAGTAACAAACGGTTACTGTCAACAGTCTTGCAACATAAATATGTGGGTAAAATAGTGCGATTACTTACAAAGATTGCTTGGATCCGGCTGCGAGTAGTGTTTCTGTTTTATTAACTGTAATATAACGTATAAGTTATAGTACCTACACCCACATTTCGCCAGTTATATTTAAGTCCCATGTAATACGAAGCGAGCCTATTCCCATCAACCGGACACATATCTAGATTCCGGGTCGCTACTAAGAAGTTCCAAATAGAAAACCCAATAACACTTTGCCCGATCTGGGAATCGAACCCAGGACCTCATCAGCACTACTGCTTGCGACCACTAGACCAACGAGGCAATTGGTTAGTTTTATTAACTTATATTGGTCAAACTGCCTGGTTATTAACTTATATTGGTCAAACTGCCTGGTTAGTCACTTATATTGGTCAAACTATCTGGTTATTAACTTATATTGGTCAAACTGCCTGGTTATTAACTTATATTGGTCAAACTGCCTAGTTATTAACTTATATTGGTCAAACTGCCTAGTTATTAACTTATATTGGTCAAACTGCCTGGTTAGTAACTTATATTGGTCAAACTGCCTGGTTATTAACTAATATTGGTCAAACTATCTGGTTATTAACTTATATTGGTCAAATTGCCTGGTTTATTGCGGGGTGCTTGTTTTGATTTGAATCCCAGGTCTGGCATAATAATACCAGCCTATAATCATCCCTCTGCAGGGCAAAGGCTTCTTCACAAACAAAGAAGGTCGAGCATTGATCACCACTCTTGCTCAAGACGGGTTGGAGATTTCAGATTTATATTTGTTATATATACTTTATGTGTGATCTATGGTTTTGATATTATGTCATCTTGACTTGTAAAAATAAACGTCAGTGTGCTACCAGCTATCCGTTTCTTTTTTTTTTCTCTTTATTGATTTTGGTTTTTATCTAAACAGATATGTCAACCCCATCGTGCCTTATAATTAACACATAAATTACTATACTAAACAGTTAAAGAATATATGAAAAAATGTATGGTAAACAGAAATCACCGATGAAGGACTGTTATTAAATGACATAACTTTTTGGCACCTTCTGAAGTTGCTTAGGATAAAATTGATTGTATTAATCCTACGTTAAGCCTATTCAAGTTTAATTCTTTCAAAAGTGACTCCCTCTCGCGCCTGTTTCGGACACAATCCATCAGCAAATGCTGCACGTCCTCAATCTGATTACATTCTCTGCAATTTGGTGATTCAGATTTTAAATAAGGAATGCAAACTTCGCTGATGGGTAGTGTCTAGAGCGAAGTCTTAAAATTAATTTAACATAATACCTACTAAGTTGATCATCCATTTCTTCATTGCTCCTTTTTAAGTCCTTTGGCCTGCGTAATATCCGCATACTTATCAATATTCATTGATTTTATTGTAAGACCAGATTTCCTAACGATGTTTTCCTTCATCGATGTCAGTGATGTCCAAGTTATTTAAAAAGTACATCATCATCATTTTAGCCGAAAGCTAAAACATAGCTGATGGACATAGGCCTCCCCAAGCACCGCCACTTCGTCCGGTTCTGCGCTTCCCGTATCCAGCGGAGTCTTGCGGCCTTCACAAGGTCATCGGTCCATCCTGTAGGAGGCCTTCCAACGCTACGTCTTCCGGTACGCGTTCGCCACCCCGGAACATATGAAAGTACATGTGTTTTGGAAAACTCATAGGATTCTGGGCCATGGTATAGTGTTGGTTTTCCAGCAGGATAAATTTGAAGCTACAACTTCGTGAATAAGAGGCGAGACCTTAACCTCTGGGTCATCTCGGCATAGTGTTGGGTTTTACAGCAGGATATTCTCAGTAGTTGCCTGTAGTTTGGATGTGTGCCAGTTTAAGCTCTACCCCAATATATGGGACTTCGGCATAAGATTACTTGCAAAATGTGAGTTGTACTATAAAATCTGTCTACCTCTTCGGGGAATACTGGTGCTATGTGAACTTCAGAATCCAATAAACCAATAACACTTTACCGGATCGAACCTAGCACCTCAGGCTCAGTGATAAGATATTATTTGAAAACCGGAACAATTGCACCCTGCCGGATTGAAAAACCGGCTGCCGAGAATAAAACCAATTTATATAGCCGACAGCCTATTTCTCTTTCATCTATATAATGAAACGGGTCGGACTGGTTACCATTTATTTTTATGCAGTGTCGGTACTTTAGGTAAGGTATGTGCAAATAGAGAATTAGTTATGTGTATAAATAAGTACTGAAATGATTTATTATATGCAAACATGTTGAAATGTTTGTAGAGCTCTTTCCTGAAAGTAATAACACATAATCAGCCTATAATGTTCCAACTGCTGAGACACAGGCCTCCCCTCTGTGAGAGGGAGTGGGCCGTAATCCACCACGCGGGCCCAGTGCGGGTTGGTAGATATGTCACATGTCTTTAAATTTTTGGTTCTAGGATGTGCCGATTTCCTCACGATGTTTTCCTTTATCGTTTTGAGAGCAGTGGTGATGAAATAATTTACACAAAGTAAAACGCCTGTCTTGGTTCGAACCAACGACCTACAACTCGTTGTCGCCGTTGTTACCACTGGGCCACCACTGCTCTTAAAGTAAGTAATAACATTTAACCCAATTCTATTCATGAACAAAGTTAGGTAAGACCAATAACCTACCTAGTCCTGTTATTAATGGTCTAATTTAATTAATTTATTCCCGCTCATTGCAGAGAGGTGTTCACGTGAATAGTGCTATTCAAATCCAATTGTCAATTTTTACGTGATTGATACACATTGATGCGCAAATTATCGTCTACCAAATGCAATAGAATCGATTGGCAATATTACTACAATCAAAATGTATGGCAATTGATGAATTGCAATTGATTGTTTCGGGGACCCCAAATAAAGTATCTTTTGCTGACCAGTCTTCAGGCAATCGAACACAATCTTATCAACTACTGCCCCTACAAATAATCGTCCTGTGACCACTCCATTCTTAACTTAACATACTCCATGCCGACCCATCGCATGCATTCTTCCTTTGCATATAGGTCGGTAAAGCAGTCACCACAAATCTTATAAACGGGCCAGCAGACTAATAGTTACGCCCCACACTGGCCCAGCATCGTCCATCATTTTAGAGTAACGACGTTCAAGGTGGGAACGGGAGTATGTTTGTAACTATGTAAGTAATTTAATGGTGTTAATTGTTTATTTGATTAATAGTTTTACAGGCTTCGAGGGCAAAGAGGAATGAATTTAAGATGTGTTGGAAAGTGGAGATGAGAACGTGTTAACTAGTTATTCTCAAGCTACTTATGTAGCTCGTTCACAGGATTTACAGAATGCTGTATTATTTCACATATAGAGCCTTAGTTTATATTAATTCCTCATGGTAAATTACAGTGGCTTGTGGCTAAGTAATAACAGCCGCACGGGTCGATCGATCAGGTTAAGCTACGCTTGCCGCGGTTCGTCCGTGGATGGGTGACCAATCTTTACATACCAAGACCCTCCGTGCCTCGGAAAGCACGTTAAGCCGTTGGTCCCGGCTGTCATTTGTAGATCTTTGACAGTCGTTACGGGTCGTCAGAAGCTCGAAAGTCTGACAACCAGTCTTACATAGGGGTATCGTGTTACCCAGTAACTGGGTTGTGGAGGTCAGATAGACAGTCGCTCCATGTAAAATACTGGTATTCAGCTGTATCCGGTAAGACTGGATGTCGACCCCAGCATATTTGGGAAAAGGCAGGCAGATGATGATGGTAAATTAATATATACCTGCCTAATATGACTTCCAAAGATAACATTTAGGCACCTGCCAGATAAACAAAGGATATCAATGGGCGTGTGTCGACCGTATGAGACGGCTGTCGCATACAGACAACACACAGCGAACGGACATGAATTTCTAAATGTTCCGATTTTGCCACTCGGCTACGATTGGATGAAAAAGACGTGCTGCACCGACCCTAAATAATTATGATAATGATGATGACGGCTACGGAAAAATAAGTGATATCTTTCGAAATCTGTGGTCACTTAATAAGATTCAAAGTAAACTTTACAGAAAAACACTAAAGCAATCATAAGACTCCCAGCCATGCTAACGATTGTGTTATATATTGTCGTTTGTAGATCTATGCTAACGAGTGTCATCGAGTTCGTGCTTTGATCTGTAATGATGAGTGACAATCATCTAGCCTGGCGTCTCACGACAAATGAGCCACGGAGTTATGTGATCTAGAAATTATGGGAATGATAGTTTATTTGTAATAGAAGTGAGATTTATGTCAATGGGTTCTGTGTGAGGGCGAGTTTTTTAACATTTGACTGACAATTCGATATTTTTGATAAAAATTTAACATATCTCATTTTCACAAAAGGTTCAATAAAACAGAAAACTATATAATAATCTTTTATAGTAAAATTGCCGAATTGTTGGATTATCTCCTGTCGGCTTTATTTAATAGGCCCCAGGCTGCTATTCCGAATTTCCCAACGGAAACCCGATAACACTTTGATATACGCGGGGATCAAATTGAACCCAGGATTCTACGTCAGCAGTCGTTCTTGTAACCACTAGACTATAGAGACTAGAGAAAAGAAAATGACGAAAAAATGCTGTATGCTAAACTGGAAAAATGAAACATCACGTCAGTTAATTATTGAATTCTTATCAGAATAAAGTTATCTCAACCCTCAATATTTACATCTTCAATTTCGTTATTTTCAATAACACAATCTTACATTCAAGGAACTAACAGATAAAAAATATCTACCTACCACATAGACCACCTCAGCGAATAAGTTCCACAGTAGCAATCCAGGTAATCAGTGATCTAGCTCAATTTGCAACCAGACGTCAGTACAGGATACAGTTAATATGCAAGAACATTATATGTGTATGGTTTGTTACGCCCTTTTCCCTTCATGATTTAGTAAAACTTGGAGTAATAACGACGTAAGCGACTTCGATGTTATTTATAACTTAAAAGATCCCACGCTTTTTCTTCCCGTGTAAGAGTTGATTAAAACATGATTATGTTATGGGACCTTCTGAATAGAAAGTCCATATATGGTAACAGTATGTTTGTATTCCCCGAAGACGGACATTAATATGTACATAATATATTAAGTGGACACAAAGTCCTCATACCTATTGATTTAAATGCAAAAATAGGAACAGAAACTGGAGGTGTTCTTAATTTTTCGAAGCTTTATATGACACAAAACTTGAATGGTATAAGTGCCTTAACGTCGTTACAAAGGAGATTGCTTAAAAAAAAACCCCAGAGCGAACAGATAAAGAATGTAGCTCAGAATGTTTCGAGAAAAAATTAAAAACTTCTTAGCACAAAATAGGCATATTATAGGAAAATTGTTGTGCTTGACGTTGGCTGATCAAGTGTCACATATGATATTTAAATGTTCAATATTTTGTAAAAAAAAAACTGTTACTAAAAACTCTCACGTGTACATCAGACACATTTTAATTTACAATTAGATGTAGGCTTTTTTTTTTTTGTTTTTTTGGGTGGGAAATCATCAAATAACTTCTCCCGCTCTGGGCGGAGCTCTTGATACGTACACATACTTCAGGTTTAACTTAGTAGAATGTCTCCCAGTCATGATAACCAGTTATGATTTTTCTTCTCCCGCTCTGGGCGGAGCGGGAGGGTTTGTCAGACTCTTACTGACTAAAACCCACCCGTATTCCTTCCGTTGCCTGTGTTGCCAGGGGCCTCGGTAACCCTTTGGTACCTTCCCGCGACCCCGGCAGGCATCTAGTGTAGGCCCTAGTGGACCCCTACGCTTGTGCTGACGACATCCCTTTGAGGCACGCGTGGAATACAACGCGCCGTCGACCAGGGCCTGGTCCTTACCGGACGGTGAGCTACCCATTGCTCACCGTCCAAGCCCGCGCCTACGGTGGCTGGAAATCCGCCCGGATTCCCGACGCCCAGGGCGTCTCCTGCGGCGGCTAGGGGGGCGCGAAATTTGCCTTTCCCTCAACCGTCCCGCCTCCTCCTTCGCGAGCATTACTGCTTCGCAGAAGGAGGTAACGGCTGCCCATGCCCTCTCGCTCCATACCATGGCCTGAACCAGGGCCGGACGCAAGAGATTTCTGCCGCCGAATTAGATGTAGGCTGACACTTGAGATTGTTTAAAAATGATACGTGCTTTATCGAAAAAAAAGCTATTTATGCTAAGGATGGGTATTCAAAATCGCTTTTCAAATATCTGCAAAACGCATTTTCGACAAAAATGTCACATTGGACATTTTAAATTTGCAACGACGATATGACATTTAGTATGCTTTGTGGTACGTACCATCAATGAACAAAAATGTATATATTAACAAATAATTGTTGTAGATGCACCTACCATAAGACACATTCATGCAACATTTCAAGGTCTACAAGCCGCTACATAAGCCAATTATTTTACTACCACACAAACAAAGCTCTTTCTTCAATATTAAACTATAAAGTAGCGAACAGAATAATAAATAATGGTTTATCATTGCTTGGTAGCAGCTGTAGCCAGAGGAAATAGCTGATGTAGATAAGTTTACTTAATGTCCAATGTCGCAGTATTTTTATACCACCTGCCGTTCTGAGGCTATTATATAGTTTTTTACTTGTATTGATGGCAAAGACATTAAATTATTTACTCTTGGTGGTATGAAAATAGGCTTGGTATACTTTGAATTGTAGTGACAAAAATTGAAAAGAGTATGCTTAGATGGTTTGGTCATGTTGAGAGGATGAATGAAAGGCAACTAACAAAAGGTATTTACAAGGCAGATGTGAGTGGAAACGCCGGGACGCCTCAAAAGGACATAATAGTGACCTCATTGGTGATGTTCTTCAAAAACGAAGCAAAAGGAGTATGTAAGGAGCGTAGCAAGAGGCGTTCTATAGTTTCTGCCTACCCCCATGGGAAGAAGGCGTGAGTTTATGTATGTATGTGTATGTGTATTTAATTCAGTTGCAAACTTTGTAAAGTTTATCTTGAATTAACAACACCTAACAACACCGGACAACACCGGTGAATGAAATGCACGATAAAAAGGAATTTAAAAGGATCCCGGAATGCTAAGGGTGCTAGTGATGTTGTAAGGGTGGATCGAAGAACTTAGCAAGATTAAGGGAAGAAGATGAATCTCCGGGAATTAAGTGGAAATTGTGTTTGTATAAAGTTCTTAGCAGCAGAGACAGGATTGCTGCCATTCTTTTTAAGGCAACGGGTTTATCCCCGTTGCAAAATGGCAAATTTAAGTTGGTCGACTATTACGCGTTAACTTCTAAAGTCCACTTAGATGTGATAGTTTTCCTTTTAATTTTATTATAAATGTACTACTGCCATGATTTTTTTACATTTTATAAACAACTATTTAACTGGCAGCCCCCCGCCAGGCAAATAGTTGTTTTAACACACTTGACTCTAACACAAATTGGCACTTTAATGCTTAATATTACGCAAACGGATCCTTCAATCGAAAGTGGTGTTCACCTGAATTCAGTTTCAGAACCTGATTTATGTCAAAAAGAATATTAATCTATATTCTAGACACAGCGACATTCATAACATAAATACTAGAAACAAAGACTTACTTATTGTGCCCAAGACTAGGCTCCAAAAAATTAGTAATTCATTTAAGTGCCAAAGTATACGTTCTTTCCTCAAAAGACCATTTCAGACACCAATCTACATGGTCTTCACATGATCTGACCAAGATTATGTCTGGACTTTAAAAGAGACTGTGACCTCTGAGTTTGTTTCGGCCTTTCTTCTCAGAGTAGTCAGATAGCAAACGCCGAGCTCATCTAGTTTTTTTCTAAGTATGATTGACGTGTAAAAGTGTTTGTACAAACCTACTTACAGAAAATAAAATAATTTCATTTCATTTCACAGACCCGCACTATTTTTGAACGGCCTATCCAACAATATCCCACACTATGGGATAGACGAGAAAAAAATATCATCCTCACATTACGTGCAAGGAAGGATTTTTTTTTCCAAAATTTTATTTTAGCACAGCGCCACAGTGGGGACAAACAGACAGACAGACGGGCATGGTGAAACTATAAGGGTTCCTTGTTTACGGAACCGTAAAAAAGATCCTCCTCCATTCAACCTTTGGGGAATAAAAGCGCGATATTACTGATCTTTTTGTATGCACGTGTTCCTGTTACGAATCAACCAATTTTTCTTTCTTTTTTTACATTATGTTATGTTAACATAGCATATTTCCATATAAGACAATACGGAACCAATTTTGGCAACTAACATTGTTAACCATTGATGTAGCATAATTCGATAAGTCGAACGAATTATCTACGAGTACATACGAGTACGATGAATATGAAGCTACTCTTACTAATTAAGTTCCATCTCACTGAACTCGTTAACCATCCTCAGTACTATGACCATCCAACTTTTACTTCTATTAACAATCAGCCCAAGATATTATGAGCAATTACTTCACACTTGAAAACAGATAATTATAACGAAACTTTTAGAAAGTTCAAGAAAGCTTCTGTTAAACTTTTCGGTTGTAATGATTCTGAATATTTAAGGCTCTTTTCTGTATTGTCATTTTGTTGCTTTTCGAATGTCTTTGGAAGGTCCACGCAGCTTCGTTGCAAGAGAAATTAGGATGACTCTGCTGTCCGTTTTGATTTGGTCAACAAAACACGAGCATGTTCTATGGTTTATTTTAGTTGCTTTCCTTTGTAAGGGCTTGTTTAAAAGCTACAAAAATGTTTTGGCGCTCGAGTGACGGTGACAGGGAGGTGCTGTGGGTAAACATTTATGCAACTTTTTTTTAAGTTAGATGGCGGGTGGCATTAATTTTATTATTCTATAATATACAAGGTGTCGTTTTGCATCCTCGTCAAATTTCAGGAGGCTGCTATTAAAGGCATCTATAATCAAATAAAATTACGATACCTGCTCATTAATTATTACATACTTGTTTTTTTAGTTATTTAAATTTACAGTGCGGTATCATACGAGCCGCGGTTTAACATGCGTGTCCCACACATGTCGATTTCCGAAAATTAGAAAAAAAAGTAGAGCTACTTATTTTGTTATTGATTCGTGTTGAGAATCATTACAATAGTTAGCTCCTTGAATTTGACGAGGATGCAAAACGACACCTTGTATAATTTATTTTGACCATGCGCCAAAATAACCTATTAAAGATATACTATAAAGCAGTATTATGTATAGAATATAGCAAAAAATAGAGAAGGGCACTATCTATCTCCTTAAACATATTTTTATTTTCTTTGTTTTTTGCACTTGTTTTTGTTAGTAACACTTCTTTCATGATTATTATTGAATATATTATACCTAGAAACCCGCACAGGGCCCGCGTGATGGATTACGGCCCACAGAGATATCTCTGTAGGCCTGTGTCTCAGTAGTGGAAACATTATAGGCTGATTATGATTGTGTATATTATACCTATAGATGATTTTAATATGTTTTATGTACGTATGTATTTATTGTATGTATTATGTAAATGGTACATCACTAATTACCTGCAGTATTGTCTCTCCTGCCCCCCTAACCCATCCAAAGGATGTCTTTAAAAGATCGCTTTCAGCGTTATGACCGCCCATTGTGTTACCATAAGTAAAATTTCTACACTTATTTAAGAGAAATAAAACAAAAACTTTTTCGTACACTATCTTACATCCTTGGTCTCTGCAATGGGGACTCTGCCAGTACCACGGCAGGTTAATATTTAAATAATAATTGAAAGCATCACGTTATGTTATTATTCATTTAAAATGCATCGGTACCAAGCATTTGAACATTAATAATGAATAAATATCAAGAAGAACACATTGACTTTGCACCCTGCCATGCATATTAATAAGACTAGTGATGTACCCAACTTTCTTTTGGTATCGATTATACAAATTAGTTGTATACCAAATACCGGTATTTAATCGATTAATTTAGAGCGAAAGTGTCGTAGAAAATTGTTATTGATTGGGTGACCGTGGCGTTGGGTGAACTTTTACGGTTTGTTAATTTGTTTCAAGATAATTGGTAATTGGGCGTGAAGTAGCCCGTGATTTTGAAATCTGGAGTAAAAGGGAAAAGTGAAATTAAGTTGTGAGTAGCTCAAACTGAAAAAGAGTATTTCGAAACTGGTGTAATAAAAAGACAAATGCACAAAATTACGATAATATAATTATCATACGAGTATTAAAGTCGTCATGCAAACGAATAAAAACCAAATAAATAAAAATACTTCTCGGCAAATTCAAAGACAACTATTTTATTTAAAAAAAAAACTGCTACCTTTTAAAAGAGTCTCATGTAAAGTATTTCATGGTTAATTAACCAGCTAATCGTCTGGTAAATGTTACCGCTTAAGAGCTTAATTAAAAGGTCTTAATTGTAATTTATTGAAGTCTTTATTTTTCAAGATAACGTTTTATGAGATGTACCTATATCTCATTCTGTAGGTACTACTACTCTAACGTAAACCGTTATTTAGTGCAGCCGGGCCGGTAAAAAAAATATCTTTGCCGTTAAGATTGCATTATTTAATTAGCCGGCTGCTACTTAAGATTGAAGCCGTAGGATAATTATTATTATCTATTACCGTTATTACGTATTAATTTTGTTGGTAGGTAGGTATATAAATGGTACGGAGCGAGATGGCATGGGCAGCCGTCACCTCCTTCTGCGAAGCAGTAATGCTCGCAAAGGAGGAGGCTCGACGCTTGAGGGAAAGGCAAGTTTCGCACCCTCTCGACCCTAGCCGCCGCAGGAGACGCCCTGGGCGTCGGGAAACCCGGGCGGATTTCCAGCCACCGTAGGCGCGGGCTTGCGGACGGTGAGCAATGGGTAGCTCACCGTCCGGTAAGGACCAGGCCCGGGTTGACGGCGCGTTGTATTCCACGCGCGCCTCAAAGAGATGTTTTCAGCACAAGTGTAGGGGTCCACTAGAGCCGATGCCTGCCGGGGTCGCGGGAAGGTACTAAAGGGTCACCGAGGCCCCTGGCAACACAGGCAACAAACAGGAAGGAATACGGGTGGGTTTTAGTCAGTAAGAGTCTGACACACCCTCCCGCTCCGCCCAGAGCGGGAGAAGTTATTTGATGATTTCCTATCCAAGAAAAAGGTAGGTAGGTATATACAATTTTATGCCTCTATAATATAATAGAATTAGAAGCCGTAGGGCTTCTAATACAATAGTATTAGAAGCCCTACGGCTTCTTTCACAGTTTCATGCCCCTATAATATAGGGTGACATTGAAAACATGCGACAAATCGAAATGGGAGATTGTACTCATCATTATGAACAACTTTTACTAAGGGACCAAAGCTACAATCCCAAAAAAAAAACTGCTGTCCCCTACATTTATGTTCGCAATACCTCATCAAAATGTAGGAAAAGCAGATTTTTTTTTTTTTGGGATTACAGCTTTGGTCCCTTAGTAAAAGTTGTTAATAATGATGTATACAATGTCCCATTTCAGGTTGTCGTAAGTTTTTAATTTCAACCTGTATAATAATATCATAGGGGCATGAAATTTTATATACCTACCTAGCAACAAAATTATTATATTTCGAAACTGATCATGGTTTATTGGCAACTAGGCGCTAAAGGCTGAGACAAACGTAACAGGACAAATTGAAGAATGATAACTCTGAATTCCGAATTTACTCACAATATTATTAACATAGGTAAACGCCTTCATTTCACACCAAGCACCTAATAAAACTCTTTCCTCGCTTAATACTTCAGAAAAAAAAGAAAAATAATCTCGATATACTATAATTAACACGTCCCATCCCTAGAGGTTCTCATGGAGCGCTTCACGCTATGCGCACACGACGCGGCGTAGGCAGTTATTAGCAAAGGGCAATGCTTTAAAAAAACAACTATCAACTTGGTAGATCTTGAATATTCTTTTTATTAACTTCTGGAGGCATTTCTTAGTTAAGTATAGGAGTTCGTGTTAAATAAAGTAAGGAATCTTGTTTTATATATTTTTTTATGTTTTAACGCTATTATAATAATAATGCCCGTACCGTGTTGCCATGCAACGGAAATTACTTATAATATTTTGGATCTTTTAAATACACACGTAAGTGGGTCTTTTATTATTGATTTTATGATTATAATCGACACACACCATTTTTTTTACGTATTTTCGGAAAGTTGTAATGTATATTGTAATTTGTGTGAGAAGTATTTTAAGTGTTTGTAGTTTTTGGGTAGGTACCCACTCACAGAAATAAATATAATTTGTTATTTTATCATCGGCAGTAAATGATAAATTTTATTTCTGTAAGTAGGTTTGTACAAACACTTTTACACGCCAATCCTAATGAGTAATTTAGTTAGTTGAGCAACATCTTTAAAATAAGCATTTATCAAGTGTCATAATTATTAATTCATCATCGTAAATAGACAGAACAAAGGGCCATAAGTTTTGTACAACAAAGCACAAATATAAATTGGTTTTCTTGTCTCACAGGTGCGTTTACAGACACACACAAGACTCACATGCATTACAAATACCTATTCAGACTTCGAACTAATTCTGTATGCCATACACATTACATGGTATGTATTTAGTCTGTGCGAATATTGATCCTGCGTCCCATTCACAGAAAGCAAATCGCTTAGGCCAATCAGGCTGAAAATAAAACATTTACCTATTTGATTTATATTTGACATTAGATTTAAATATTTCTTCCTATGTATTTTATTAATTGCTTCAAAAATTTGTAGTTTTTCGAATTTATCATTCAATTTAAACCATAAGGATTAAATAAACTGAATGATAAATTGAAAAACTGAAGACTTGAAGCACCTAGGTATATGAAACCAAACAAGGTCCATTTCTCTTCTCGAAACAAAACCACATCAAGTCACATCATCAATTTTAACACCACCAGCTATTCTCTTAACAACGTCAAAACAACACCCATTCATGCTTCAACTACTAAAGTTTGGTAACCCTACCCCCATTATAAAGAACAATAGCGAATTAAAGTAGGAAGTGTCGTTTCGCGGTACCAACACAATGGTTGGTTCCTGGGACACCACAATGACGATCGTTACCGATTCATTATCGGAACAATGTGTACCGAGAATCAAGTTGGATGAGAATCGATGCTGAAATAGATCTGGTATCGGATATTCGGATCATAGTGATGGGCGCGGTATCATTTGGCACCGAAACCGATCATCATGTCCTCAGCCTTTTGCCAACTATGCTAGGGTCAGATTCCAGCCTAACCGGATGCAGTTGAATACCTCTATTTTACATGGAGCTGCCTATCTGACCTTTACAACCCAGTTACTGGGTAAACTGAAACCCCTTGGTAAAACTAGTTGTCAGACTTTAGGCCTTCTGGCGATCCGTAACGACTGACAAAGATCGACGAATGACAGCCAGGACCAACGGCTTAATGTGCTTTCCGAGGCATGGAGAGATCTTGTTATGTATCGGTGGTCTCGCATCCACGGACCGACCGCGGCAAGTGTAGCTTAACCTGATCGATGGACCCATGCGGCTGTTATTACTTGGCAACGATACTGATGATATTGTTACGATGATTGACATTTGAAGGCTTGATTTTATCGTTATGGTAATGAGTTGTAAGATGGTAATAATTACATATATGATTGATTTACCAGTGTTTGATTGTTTGATGGCTTGGCAGATTGGTTGAAGCTGTAAGTCGTGTTAAGGTCATCGATTATTGATTGTGATCTACTAAAATAGTCGTTTTATAATTGTGGGTGAAAAGTAAGTTATAGTATTGTTTTTGTAGTTTTTTTTTTGGTTTTCATTGTCACAGATCAAACTAAATCCAGATAAAAATAAATTTGAAGAACATAGCTCGCCATAAAAACTATCAGTTGAAGTTGTAATAAAGATTGATCTGTTCATTGTTGCTTCAATTGCCGTGCAAAAAGTAATTATAAATACAGAGCATTCATCATTATTTCTGTGATTACAGATTATTTATTATGTAAAGGTTATTTATCGAACTATTGTAAATACTCTATAAAAACTAGAGTAGCCGATTTTACACCAGTGAGTTCAGAAAACCATGATCACCACACAACACAACATCAAAATTGAAAAATCCCGACTAGTCGCAGGTACTCAGCGCTTCTCCTTCACATTTATTGTGCGCACAGCCAAAGTGTGGACTTTTCTGCCAGCATCTATGTTCCCTTCAACGTATAAACCGTCTGCCTTCAAAGAAAGACTAAACATGCATCTTTTGGACACGCTCGTTCCATCATAGACGTCATCCATCGCTTTCCATCAGGCGAGATCGAGATCAAGAGCAGGCCCATGAAGCAATAAAAAAATTGAAAAATCGGCCCAAAAATTTGGAACAGAAAAGTGTTTGCATGAAGAACTTATGCCATTATGTCACACGGTATAATTCTAATGAAAACTCCGTTAGTTAATTATTATGTAATACCTATAACATAACATATCACATAACATAAATTATGTCAGCCTATTCCGAACATCAATAAAAATTCATGGTTCTTTTGTCGGTCCAAATGTGGTTCAATGAAATTCAAGTTTGATCACGTATTAAGTCTATGTAGCCCTACAGAATTTAAATTTATTTTACATAACATACCGGTAACATAACATAACATCACGCCTTGTTTTCCCCGAAGGGTTGGGTAGAGGTGTATCTATAGTACAACCATGTTTCGCCAGTTATGTTTAAGTCCCATGTAAGAGGTGGCGAGCTTATTGCTACAACCGGGCACAAATTCAGACCCCGATCTGCTACTGAGAAATTTCAGATGGAAAATCTAATAAAACTTTTCCCGACCCGGGAATCGAACCCAGGACCTCAAGCTCAGCAGTAGTGCTTCCGACCACTAAACCGTCGAAGCAGTGAACTAATTGGAAGAAATAAAAGCCTTCATGTACAATGTTTTATGACTATACGTCATTGTCTTGTTACGTAAATCTCTTCTGAAAGCCAATGTATCGGTACCTATATGCTTGTATTCGAACCAACAGAGGTGTTAGACATAAATATGCCTACTGAAAACTTCATTTATTTATATATCTAAATGAACAGAACTCAAAGCGGAATATTTTATTGCTATTGTCTGAAAAATTAGGAATAAAGAAACAAAGAAAATGCGCTTATTTGAGGTAAAAATTATGCAAAACACAAACACAAAAAAGAACAAGTTGGAGGAAAATATGCGTCACATCCACACAAAACGGCCATCGCTCAGCATAATCAAAATCAAAAGGCATTTATTCAAACTAGGCTGAAAATCAGCACTTTGCAAACGTCAAAGTTACTTAAGACAGTCCCCCAAAAATGGCCCGCCCTTCACCACTTCCTAGTGTTTTAGCTGGGAAGAAGAAGTGGCGGAACAAACTCCCCAGTAGCACATCTGTCTGTTTAGTTATATAAACTTGATTCTATACAAATCGTATGCAAAGTAATTAACATTACGAAACACAAAACATTAGATTAAATTACATACTTGCCATATGTTAGCTAGCACACGCCAGTATACCAACAAAACAATGAACAAACTGTACTCAAGCAGATAAAAACTACAACATAAAAAAACGTAAATAGAACTTAATACCTAAATAAAAGCCGCCAGGCATAAAGGGCGTGCCCGCTTACATAAGGCTATAGCTGTAGCTCGAAGTGAGAAATGATAAACTAGCACCATCGAAGTAAAATAAGTAAACAATTGCTAATACCAATTAAAACCATGATCAGCAAGACGACCAGTCACCACAAGCAGCACCCGTTCACGAGCATAACGCAAAGATCAGCCATCACCCCCCTCGCCATATTGGAGGGAAGGAGGCAACCCGACCCCCGACGCTACCGCAGGCAGTGACATCTAAGGGAGCATGACGAGCTAGCTGCCGGTTGCTCAGGCAAGAATAGTATAATCAATAGTCGAGGACGCTAGCTAACCACTTATTGCAATACAACTCAGTAATGAGTAGATTATGTCACTAATAGTAATAAATTAAAATTAACTAAATTAAATTACATTGACATATACAGTCAAATAAAAAAAAATCAATTATATGAACTCATATAACCTGTCATATTCGTATAACCTGCTACCCCATAATGCTGTGACCCTATGCGAGACAGATATAATTCCATTGTAGACCAATAACCTTTCTCTTCATCTACCACAGAGGATTATGCTTATATTTTTATTTACAGCAGCCAATCATACCTACGTTAAAAAATAACTGGAGCTCACAAAAACCGTTGCACGATAAGCGTTGATCGAAATGAATCGAGATCAATTTTGTGGGGCGATCACTAAAACCAGTTTCGATAGGAAGTTGTTAATTCATAATGTTTTTATCGGGTGTTGGTATCGAGATACCAGATATAAATTATGGTTTTCCCATCACTTTGATGCCGTAACAGCAATTTATCATATATGCAATTGGTTTACTAGAAATTTTCATAATATTTATCTCATTTTTCAATAATTTTAATTATCATGAGAAAAATGAGTTTTCAATAATATTTATGGTTAGTTATTTTCACACGATTTTATGGTCAGAAATTTACTTCCTACTAGCTACAGGTATACGCTATGGTAGGTAGGTAGGTACCCATAAATTTATGAAAAGGATGTTTTAAATAAACTTCTACTATCTTGGGTAAAGTAGACGTTATCTTTCCAGAGAGCTCTTGTAAACTTCAGGGAAATATAAAAGATAAAGCCTAAGGCTCTCCCAATAAAAGAAACAATAGCTGAGTCTCTAAGGTCACTTAACGATTGTCAGCCCCTCAGGACAGAACATGAGATAGTGCTAACCAAACAAAACATTACGTACGTAACATTAAGGCGCAGATATAATATGATTTTAGTGAATGTTAAATCTGTTATTTCGCCTTTATATCGGGTGTAAAAAGACACTTTCCGAAGCCGAAAGCCACATATTTTACCCAATATTTGGGTATTTTTTTTCCACTAGAACATACCTGGGAATCTTCTGGTTTTGGAGATATTGAAGGTCAAAGTCGCATTTTTTTTTTACTTTTTTACGATAACGAATTCCAAGCGTTATTACAAAACTTTTTTCCGAACATGCATTACCTGAATTTTCGATTTTTCTTAACAAATTACGCATTTGAAGTTACAAAAACGCGATGAATATCAATTATCTGAACTAGAGCGAATTAATTAAACAGCACTGAGTCCGTTTGCCTAGGTTTGCGTTACATTGCGCGCAATAAAAAATAGCAATTTTTGTATACCTAAAAATAAAAATCGGTTCCCAACAATAATTTTTGCGCAAAGCTACTTAGTTAGATGTACAGTATGCGTAGTTGACGGCTTTGTGATGTGTCTTTTTACACCCTGTATAATGCAAGTAAGTTATGCAAAAAAAATATGTTAAACTAGAACGCATGTCTATCGAAAGCATTTAACGATATTACTTTCAAACTACTGAAGTTATTTTCAGGTTCTTTTTTGGTATGAACAGACTATTTCATTATCTATAATTCTATCTCTGATTTTTTTTTCAAATATTCATATTTTTGTTACTAAAATAAATATCCCCTATGAAACCGAACGGAAGCGTAAAGTGAGGGCGACACGCATTCGTATGACCAAGGTCAACAACGATTACCCGTCCCTTAAGGGGACTACAGGACCTAAACGCAACTTTTATAAGTTTTATAATGCCTTAAAGTATATGATCCACTACAGTAAATAAAATCAGAAAAATATATGATAATCTTAAGGATATATGCTAGGTAGATAGTGTGTTGAAAACATAATATAACTTTATTAATTTGATACGATAGAAAAAAATCACGAAGATACCTCTAAAAATTTCTTTTAACGATTAAAAACCATACTAATACTCGTATACGTGCAATCATTCTGATTTTTTGTCAGATTATTCTACAAGCAACATATTAGCTTAATCGTGTTTTATTTGTTTTATACAAATTATAGCTTTTTTGTAAATCGATAATTGCTTCATATTTTGCAATAAATTACCAGCGTTGTGTCATCGCGCTTCTCTTTCTTTTCTATGCAGTCCGACCGCGCTTTAGGTGTTGCCGGCCTCTTAATGAGGGGCTTCATTTCCCCCTTAAATAGCATAAATGATTAAATTTAAAAACGTTCTCTACGTTGACACGAAAGCTCCGAAAGACATAACTCACCTCTTGTACACTTCAGGACAATATAAAAGATAAGGCCTAAGGCTCTCCCGAAACAATAGCTGTATCTCTAAGGTCACTAAACGAATGTCAGCCACTCAGGACAGAACATCAGACAGTGCTAACCAAACAATGGCTCTTTGTCAAATGTTCCCACACGGTAATAATATAACTGTTTAAGCAATGGCGAGTAGAAAAGTGGTTAACGGAAATAAATTAGTTCTAGTTGAACGTAATTTGGTTTTCTAGATTCTATTTTGTTTAATGAATTAACCACTTGAAAATCGAATCAGCAATTTGCAACACAATTTGTGTTGCAAATTGCTGATTCGATTTTTAAGTGGATTACTTATAAAAGTATCTGTAACTCCAGAAGTGATAAGAATTATATATAGAAAAAATCTGTGTCAGTATTGCCGATATGATATGAACTACCTGAAAAGCTTATTGGAGTTTTCCAATGGAACTTGCAAGTGAATTTGAGGAGGATTTGTATTTCTATAGCACTTTTCAGCGGGGTCCCATACTTTTTTACGTATACATCATCGTTATCGCTGACAAAATGTCACTTTGTCTGTGCCCTCTGTTCTTCAATGAGTTAAAAGCAAGCTACAATATGACAAACCAATTCGACTGCTAAAACATTGCCACTGAAAGTGCCTACTTACAGTACACGAAAATTAAGAAAACTGCTTTAGTTCGGTTACAAGGGAAACCCATTAATTTTGACAAGCTTTCGTGCAGTCCTGTTAATTTCCTAAGCAACTTTCTGAAGTCACATGGGAAAACGTACAAGTTTAACTCGTTCACCTAATAGCAAAATTTAAATACGTAGGAACAGCTGACTGAGCTAGTTGTAACTGGTTTATTTTAAACGTACAGTCCTCGCTCTAATTGAAACTTGCAAAGAGAGATCGTCATTTATATCCTCTACTGAAGATGCGTCTCATGCTTCAAGATTTTCTGTTGGTTGCCAGGTATTTTAATTAACTTTTCTTCTACTCCTTTATTTTCATTATTATTTTTAGTCACCATTGTGCAAATTGTTTAATAATTATCGTTACACGTGTTTCCTACAGACGGGATAGGCTTCATGTCCGACTCACCCTGGTTAGCTATCTGTATATTTTTACGACAGAGCGTGTTATACTCAGTTCGTAGTTATTTGGTTGTTTGTAGAAGCTTGTCATACGTCACCACCAGTCATAAGCCTGATCTACATTTTTCAGAGGGGCAATACCCGTATTCTTAAGAACTTTCGCATTCTAATCTTAGCTTCAATTTGTCAAAAACCTCTATGTCACCTACATTTTTAACAAGTTTTTGACATTGATTGTCGCTGAGATGTCATTGCGACAAGTTTTTGACATTGATTGTCGCTGAGATGACATTGCGACGAGATTTTGAACGTTTTAATGACGGGAATTGGCCTTCTGATCACTGTGTATCTAGAAGCGTCTTAGCATGACGCCTCCAAATATGGTAAGGATAGATTTTAGTCGTTATCTCTTCCCGTTACATATTTATATCATCAGTAGACCTTACTAAGGTAATTTCCTACTTATTATCAACTTATAAGAGAAACAGTTTCATTATCACACAAGTAGCATAATATACAACGCCCCGACGTCAATCGTTGGGCAGTAGTCTACCAGGCACAACACCAGTCTGATCGGGGGATCCTCCGTTTTCAATGGCGGCTGAGTGAACTTTACACTCTTTTCTTCATACCTCTATAAAGTAACTAATTAAGTGTTTTTTTTTCTATTCCCACATCAGAATGCAACTTAAACTCGTCAATTGCTGTTAATTAATTCTGAGCGGTGTTGTTTGTGTAATAAAATGTTGGGAACAAAGAAGTTGTTTAGTGGGAAGGTATGTATAAATTACACTTGTCTAATGTCTTTTACCTGGCCATAAAATGTAACAGATGTAAAAGCCTTAAGAATATAGACGATACGAGGATACAGGTAAACTTATCAATGATAATGATAATGTTTGTAATAATTAAATAACCCTGGCTGTTTGTGTATGGCTGTGTTTGGCTGTATGTTGAGAGGTTGTGACTACTTAACCGGTCAATCCTATGGCTGCCTTAAGCGAACTCAAAGCCTCCAGGGGCGAATTTCTTAAATTACTAAGTGACTGCTCGCTAAGGGCACCCCCTGTGGGGTATGGACCTCGACAGCTACATGGGGTAGGCTGATTCAGAACTGGATTCCCTGGCTGGATAGAGGCGGATAGTAGGATATTATAAAACCACATCGTTCAATCAACTCAGCCCATCGTCGTCGACTGTCGCAAATCGTTCGAAAAACCTCTATTAGAGTAAGGATTAAGTCAGTTGTGGCTCAGGAGCCTCATCGTAATCATCTGAAACCAATATTTAGGCCCCTATTGCAGATCCTCTCAAAACCCAAGTATTACTTAAAACTAGTTTAAAGTCATTTGATTGGTTGAAACTATACAGTTTTAAGTAATGGTTGAGTCTTGAGTGGGGTTCAACTATTATTACTGGCCTTATTTTTTTGCCTAACACGTATTTCGTTGGTCCGAACCCCGACAGGCGTTTTACTCTGTGTAAATTATTTCATCACCACTGCCCTCAAAACAGTGAAGGAAAACATCTTGGGGAAACCGGCATGTCCTAGAACCAAAAATTCAAAGACATGTGTCATCTATCAATCCGTACTGGGCCCGCGAGGTGGATAACGGCCCACTCCCTCTCACCGAGAGGAGGCCTGCGTCCCAGCAGTGGGAACATTATAAGCTGATTATGTAACGTATTCCTGGAGTGGTCCATTCGCCCACCAATAAATTAACTTCGTGCGAATCGCCTCAGAAAAAATCATATTATTTAAAAGTGTCGATTCGGCTGGGCGAGTAAATTAATGCGAATCGACCAATCAGCCTTCCAAATGATACATTTAAGATATACGGCTAAGAAAATTCTGAAATTGAATATAAGTACAATCACTTTTCCCACCGACTGTATGAGAATGAATCCAAGTAGAAGTTGAAACCAAGATCTGCTACTGGGACTCGGTAAGTTTAGATTTAACTACGAATATTGTAAAATTCCCCACACTTCTGCTACGCGACGCATTCTATAGTACCTATTAATTTATTGAATGTACCGTCTAAATGAGTACAGGAAACTTGTATGAATAAAATATTTATGTTAGACTGAAGCATAATAGCGTGTTGTTAGTTGTTTAGCTGAATGGCGACTTCCTTCATAAATCTCAGGAAAATATGGGAGAAGCTGTGGTGCATTTAAAGAGCTAACACGAGGGACGATACTTAGGTACGTCCGGCTCTCTCTCGGCAGTGTATCTCGGTAAGAAGCTTGTTGACTGGGTGATCTTATGACCATGGCATGGCATTAGCTATTTAATATCAATTTGAGGTGACACAAAAAAGAAGAAAAACCGGCCAATTGCGAGTCGGACTCGCGCACGAAGGGTTCCATACCATTATCTATAAAAACGGCAAAAAAATTATGTCTGTTGTTTGGGAGCCCCTTAAATAAATATATATATTATTTTTTTTTTTTTTTAAAACGTTGCCCCACACTAGGAATTTCTTCCTGTATCGTGGGTGCAGATCATACAAATAATTGCGCTAATCCATACCAATATCATAAATGAGAAAATAGCTCTGTCTGTCTGTTGCCTGTTTTGGGTTTCGTACCTCAAAAGGAAAAAACGGAACTCTTATAGGATCACTCGTGTGTCTGTCTGTCAGTCTGTCTGTCCGTCTGTCACAGCCGATTTGCTGCGAATGTACTAGACCGATTAAGTTAAAATTTGGTACTATTATTGAGTGCAGTGGTGGCCCAGTGGTAACGGCCGCGACTTACGAGTTGTATGTGTGTCTGTTTACGTTTTTATCTCTGCTTGAGAATTAATAGTTTTCCGTGTTTTCCTTTTCTTTTTTTTTTGTTGGTATAGTGGTGTGCTAACTGACATATGGCAAATAATTTAATGTTTTATGTTGCACGTAATGTAAATTGTTTTGCATACTGTTGTATAGAATCCATTTTTTTTTCCCACTAACTGAACAGACAGCTGTGCTGCTGGGGAGTTTGCTGCGCCACTTCCTCCTCCCATCTAAAGCACTAGGTAGTGGTGAAGGGCGGGCGTTTTGGGGGACTGTCTTATGTAATTTTGACGTTCGAAAAGTGCTGATTCTCAGCCTAGTTTGAATAAATGACTTTTGATTTTGATTTTGATTTTATGTCGTAGGTTCGAACCCAGACAGGCGCTTTACTTTGTGTAAATTATTACATCACCACTGCTCTCAAAACGGTGAAGGAAAACATCGTGAGGAAACCGGCATTTCCTAGAACTAAAAATTCGAAGACATGTGACATCTACCAACCCGCACTGGGCCCGCGTGATGGATTACGGCCCTCTCCCTCTCACAGAGGAGGTCTGTGTCCCAGCAGTGGGAACATTATAGTAAAGGCTGATTATAAAATCAAATTATTTCATCAAATTACTTCTCCCGCTCTGGGTGGAGCGGGAGGGTGTGTCAGACTCTTACTGACTAAAACCCACCCGTATTCCTTCCGTTGCCTTTGTTGTGGGGGCCTCGATGACCCATTAGTACCTTCCCGCGACCCCGGCAGGCATCGGCCCTAGTGGACCCCTACATTTGTGCTGACAATATCTCTTTGAGGCGCGCGTGGAATACAACGCGCCGTCGACCCGGGCCTGGTCCTTACCGGACGGTGAGCTACCCATTGCTCACCGTCCGCAAGTCCGCGCCAGCTACGGTGGCCGGAAATCCGCCCGAAAGTGTTAAAAGTTATTGCCAAATCTTGTTTGTCTTTCGTGGTTAAAAGTGATAACATCCTCATGTAAGGCTTCACATTCAGTTCTTTTAATTGTAAACTCGTTAACTTTCAAAGTTACCCTTTGCGCTGCCACCGTCGGCGTCGACGCCATTGAATTGGCGAAGTTTTCATCCAACAAAATCTTTAATACCGATAATATTTTAGATTTTGTTGGATCAAAACTTCTTGCCGGCGGCGAAACGACGAAGAAGAAGATTGTTAACTCTCAATATTTAACACATTACTTAAGTATCTAATGACTTCTCGTTATTTGTTTGTTTAATATAGTTATTTGTGACTTGGTAATCAGACATCACGAATTATGGATGAACTTGCTTTGAGTGACAAAGGTATTTTTTCCAAAAAGCCAGTGAGCCGTCAAGCGATGGTCAGTAGCATCGGAATTAGCGATCAATTGAACAAGCATAGTAATTATGATGACATTCTTATATAAGCAGTAACTTGTCATGCGAAATTTTAATGTGGGTGTACAAAAGGCACATTGCTGCCTAACCCTTCGGGGATTACAGTCGTGAAGTATGTATTAACATTATTAACCATAAAGATTATTAAAATCAATCTCCCATAGCCTCGACTTCAACAGAATACTTAATAACTAACGCAATTATATCTTTCGACGTCAGTTTCCAATTAGACCAAATCAATGTGCCCCAAATATGCTTTCCAAATGACATTCCATAGAGGTAATGACGTACCGATTGCAGTAATCAGACGAATTATGGGCGAAGGCTAGGATATGATTTGCAAGTACCGTACTCGGATTTAGAAGTAGGTAAATAAAGTACTTAGTAATTTGGTAAGTGAAGAAATTGGGTTAATTTTGAGGCAGTTAGATATTAATTCAACTGCAAAGGATGGTCAAGTTTTTTATCATAAAATGAGTCTGTAACTAACTGTCTGTGTGAAGAGAAAAGGCTTCTTCTCAAACAGAGAAGGAACTTGATTCAATAACAACGATGGTTGCACAGTAAACCCCAGATTCTGGAAGTTTATTGAATTTAAATTCGTTAATAAAACTAATTTTTCATTGGCTTTTGTTTTTTTGTCAACGTATCACTGTAGTTATCCTCACGAGCAATTCTCGTATTCGAATGAACTTCCTTGTCGCGCGTGATATTCTGCAAACGTGTCGAAGGAGACTGAGACCGAGAAAACTGTAACGTTTTGACCGCCACGACACTTTTGCTGTTCTTAATGTTTTTTTTTTCTCAAACTTTGTCTATTTATTTAATTGAGCCTTTTATTTAATACATAATATACTGTGAAAGGAATTTCATTCCAACCGGTGAGGTAATTGAGTATCAGTAACAATGGGTTTCATTTTGGCAGTTCAACAATTCAGCGTTATATTTACGTTGTTGAGCAGACATTTTTTTTTTAATTTTTCGGTGTGGGTGTTCCCCGAAACCTCTTGACTATTTTTTGAGAACGTTCCTTTCTTATATTTTTTGTATTTCTTGTACGTGTCTCAAATAAAATATTTTTCTTTCTTCCTTTCTTTTCTTTCTTGCATTGTATTTTTAGCCTCAATCTGTCAAAAATAACTTTAATTTACATACAATTTTAACAAGTTTTTGACATCGATTGTCGCTGAGATCAAATTGCGCCTAGATTAGGTATTGGCGGGAATTGGCCTTCTGAGGTTTGAAATAGTGTTGGTTACTTTTTATCCGTTTGTGTTCATCAGCCATTCAGAAACCGTGTGCCCGGTATATTGTTCTGTGACCGTGTGTCCTCAAACTCAGACGCTCGAAGTAAATAATCTTCGAATGTGACCAAGATGGCCGATGGTTTGTTTAGCCACACATTTTGAAATTTTAACCCAACACGTTACTGCTACATCTTCAAACAGCAAAGGTTTTTATTAATATAGGCTTCTTAAAACTCCTCCAGGAAAAACAAGAATTGTTCTTTCTTTTCCTTTTCAATCAAATTAATTGGCTTGCATACACCAAGGGCAAGCCAATTTAATTATTAAAAAAATCAATGATCGTTACAGTACTGAGATCGTGACTTTTTTTTTTCTTAAAGCAAATAACTACACCCGTTACCAGGCGACCATAATATTGTAGGAGGTAGATGACCGTTACGAAAACAAACTTGAACTATCACGTTAGCAATTGAAATTGACCTTTATTTCTTTTGTGACAAGGTCGGTGCTAACTGCATATTTGAAATTGGTTGACAATGTTAGATCGTGTAGTTTGAAAAACGAATAAAAGGTGAGTTTTTGAGGGAGTGAGAGCGATATTGATGGCAAAGTTATGTTTGTCTACAGTAGAATGCTTCTGTTGACTCGCTCTTGGCTTCTTGTGGCGAACGGGGCAATCTGAATTTTTTATATTGTTTTTTTTTGTCTTTAGACCATTGTGGGACTAGACAAAAAGTTTAAAAGCTTTTGCAAATGATTGATTAATAAATTATTGATTGATTTGTATGTATGATTAAGACATTTGTGATGTAATATTTTCCTATTAAACACAAGTTTGCAATAAACGATGATTTTCTTTTTAGTTTATTCAGCACTAGCGACCCGCTACGGTTTCGCACGGTTTTTACGACTTGACAAATATCGAGATTAGTGTATGTAAGTTATTATAAGTACAATTAAGGCGCTGACAAGACCCAATTGACCAATATTTGGCTTCGCTTAAGAAAAAAAATTGCCAAATCTGTATAGTTTGTGGTAGCGGAAAAAATATATGTTAATTTTGAAGATATTTGCCAGAACTTTGTTGTTACCAAAACACGTTTTGAAAAAAGATCTCGATACAAACTAACGTTAAACTAATCTCTTACCTTGAGTTCTAATCCAAAATATCTGTATTAAATATCAACTTACGTTACATATTTAATTAATAACAAGGACATCTTATTTGAATGCAAAACTTGGTTGTTTTTTATTTTCAATTACGCAACTCAGTTTTGTATAAATATATATTTGCTTCATATTTTGCAATAAATTACAAGCGTTGTGTCATCACACTCATCACGGTTCTCTTTCTTTTATATGCAATCTGACAGTGACCGCGGTTTACGTATTGTCAGTGTCTTAATATATTATTCCAGAATATTATGCTCTAAGTAAATGATATTGAAAACCGCATCCAAATCCGTAGTTCCGTTAAATCCGGTAGTTTACAAGAAAAACGTGAACACACAGACTGACATGAAAAGCAACTTTAATTTTTAAGATGTGTAGAAGACAGGTATATAAAAGAAATAAAAGCGTATGATCCCTAGATAAAAAGTAAACTTAATTACCCTAAGCTTTTAACGGATAAAGAACATTCCAACCCATATTAAAACTATAATTAAAATTAAAACCGACCAGTAATTAATAGTACTAGAAAACCAGCATACCCCAGGATGTGTTCGTAAATATTTTCTAGAAGTAATGTGACAGTATTGCAGGATATCGCACATCAAACGCGCCGCCTGCGCTTGCGCACATTCCGGGGTGACATAACGATGCGTGCAGACGCGCGATCGGCACCTTTTTATCTCTATAGTGTCGTGATGAGGAGAAAACGGTTGATTAAAAGGTCCAAAAAGGTTTATAAATAGAAATATACCTTATTTTAATGAATGAGCATCATTCAATCAAAAATCACTTACTTATGAAACGTCAGAAGCTAGGTGCACGGTTCCAATATGGTTGTTTCCTATGGAGAAGAGCCGGCAAGAAACTTCACGGTTATTCTTTTACAATGTGTAATTGGCTTTAAAAGGAGTATGTAAGGAGCTGGCGTTCTATAGTTTCTGCCTACCCCATGACAAGAAGGCGTGAGTTTATGTTTGTATGTATCTTCAAAATGCAGTGTTAATAGGTATGGGAGGACAGTGTCGGACTGTCTAGAAGTACCAGGTACTTAACAAAAAAAAATGGTCTACAAATCTAGTCCATTAAGCCTACAACGTTCTCACATTCACAAAATATAAAAGAATCTATATAATATATTAATAAAATAATAAAAACCTATTTAAACCAAATGAAATGTTTGAAATTACAACTGTAACAAGTCTGAATTAATACCCTGTTCACAAAAGCCATTAATAAATAGTTGGAAATCAAAATTGTAAGTACATATATAATGTCAAATAATGGAAATATTATGTCAAGGAAGTGTCTATAAAAAAAAATGATGCCATTCGTCAAGAATAAAAATTTCAGATTATGTAATGAGGATGAAGCCTGAAGCAAAAAGAGGGGATCCCATCGGTCTATTCCCTGCATCTATCTAACTGATACTTACAAAGTTTTGTCATAGGTCACTTTTTAGCAGTTCTGGCACAATTTTCTCCACTGCGGACATTCTGCGCTTATCCATTGGCTCATGACATGTCATTATACTTCAATAAGTTCAAATCCCATGCCATATTCTTATAAACAACGATCTAAATATGTCTAGATAGACAGTCAAAGCTGTGAACTCGTCGGAAAAAAATTGCGTCCAACAGTTGGCCACAAAATGCACGCACACTAGAATAACACAATGACAGCACAATGACGTGGCGCGAGTGTAAGACGTAACTGTCACGCACACCAGAAAAACAAAGTTGGCTTGTTTGTTTTAGTTATTTTACAGCGCGACACTCTATCTAGAGATATAATCAAAGGTTATAAAATTGTCTAGCTAGAAAAAAAAATTGTACACATACTATTATATAATGATATATTATGTGACCATTGTTGACAGTATCGTCAATGCACGTCAGTAGCTTTACAAAATTCACCCTTACTGCAACTAAACAAAGGCACTGTATTCATAAATATAATTTAGTCCAACACAATGGCTTTTTTCTTTTGGGTGGCATATCATCAAATAACTTCTCCCGCTCTAGGCGGAGCGGGAGGGTGTGTCAAACTCTTACTGACTAAAACCCATCTGTATTCCTTCCGTTGCCTGTGTTGCCAGGGGCCTCGGTAACCCTTTTGTACCTTCCCGCGACCCCGGCAGGCATCGGCCCTAGTGGACCCCTACACTTGTGCTGACGACATCTCTTTGAGGCACGCGTCGACCCGGGCCTGGTCCTTACCGGACGGTGAGCTACCCATTGGCTGAACCCTGTCTCTTAAGATACCAGGCCAGACCTAGAAGGTAGAGTTTAAAAATATTGTACTCCTATGTTAAAGATATATTGAATTATGTCAACTGAATTTATGCAGTGCAATGTGATTTTTAATGCAATATTTTTTAAATTATTATTTATTATAAATATATACTGTTGAGGTTAAATTGTTACCATGGATGTGCGAGGTGGACATATAACCGTACGTGACATGTGCGCGGGCGCAGGCGACTTCTTAGATCCCGCGACACCGTGAGCACGTTAATGATACTGTCATTTTAATTTGATTTATATTGAGTGTGGAAACATTCGTGATAGTACTTTTTGTAGTTTTTTTCGAAGTACTTGAATTAATCTTTTGCTTATAATTTATATATTTAATAGGCTTCATTCAGTAATGACTAACATTCATTGAGTTATTACGTGGTAATTATTTACGTGGTTGAGCAGACAATTTTTTCGAACATAAGAAGCAATGGATTACTTATATACTTCACGCGTGTGTTACACAATTATAGTGATGGGTTCTAAGTCACAAAAAGATTTGTGACTTTGGTCACGTCGAAATACATACACCTACAAAGAGTCGCGGGAAGGAACTAAAGGGTCACTGATGCCCCTGGCAACACAGGCAACGGAAGAAATACGGGTGGGTTTTAGTCAGTAAGAGTCTGACACACCCTCCCGCTCCGCCCAGAGCGGGAGAAGTAATTTGATGATTACCCACCCAAAAAAAATACCTACAAAGAGAGCTCTTACACCGGGATTTGACCACCCCACTATTTAGAGCATTGGTGGCCCAGTGGTAACGGCCCCGACTTACGAGTTGTAGTTCGTGGGTTCGAATCCAGACAGGCGCTTTACTTTGTGTAAATAATTTCATCGTCACTGCTCTCAAAACGGTGAAGAAAAACATCGTGAGGAAACCGGCATGTCCTAGAACCAAAGATTCGAAGACATGTGACATCTACCAACCCGCACTGGGCCCGCGTGGTGGATTACAGCCCACTCGCTCTTGAAGAGAGAAGGCCTGTGTCCCAGCAGGAGATACATTATAGGCTGATTATGATGACTATTTATTATCTCTGTATTGAGCAATGTTATAGCTTCATAAAAAAAAAATAACCATGTATTTGCTGTCGCGCGGTTGGGTTGTAAATACACCATCGCATTAGGCCAAAAAACCCGTATTGATAGACGTAATGATGGATAAATTACTCGAATAAAAAAAAATTACGATGGCTGTCAGCTGTATGGACCTAAAGGGACTGTGATCCTTTTACGGTCTGGTTTCCCGTGGCCACTATTCCTGTTCCTAGTACGGGTTTCTTTCGTGTCGTCAATTTCTCTTCACTACGTTGTAGGAAGGCAAGCAGTAAGATGATTTTAGAAAAAAAAAACGCATTAATGTTTAAACTTTCGTGTTTTGTGATAGTCATCAGATTCATGATTTGCGAGAAAATCAGTGTTTTTTGGCTTTTGATAAGGAAATTCTCAGTAGCATTGCGATGTCTGGTTGATGGCAGTAGGCTCTCCACTTATAATATAACTTATTAAATGGGCTACAAACATTGTGTGAAATGTGGCTGTAGGTAATAATAATACACACCTCTGCTTACCTCTTCAGAGAATACACACGGAAAAAAGGATGTCTTAAATTAAGACAACATCCTTTTGGTCAAGACAAATATTGATTCATATAAGGGGAAAACAATATATTCTTGAATGAAGTAAAATTTTGTCTTAGTTTTATTGTCTTCTTCGAAGACATTATACTTGAATGAAGAATTATTAAGTTTAATTTTAAGAATATTATTTCTCTCTTAGAATTTTTTCCTCAATTAAGATTATTATAGTCTTGAATCAAAAATATTTGCTTAAGTCAAGAATAAAAACCAAGTATTTATTACATGTTTTCTTGGACTGAGTACATTTACTTACGTTAAGAAAATATTTACTTGGATTGAAACAATTTTTCTTTTTTTCTTTTCAATTGAGAATATTGATATTATTCGCTGAAGAGTTCCTTTTTTCCGTGCAGGCGTAATAATGATTATATTATTATGTATTCAGAACATAATCCAACAAAATTCACACGAGAAATAATTAATATTGTTTTTAAAATCTTTAATTTCAAATGTAGAACGAAAGTCGGTATCGAATGTCACACTGTTTTGCTCTCCCTCTACCACGAGACTCGAACACACACAGCACTGGATCTTTTCAAAATCCATTGCGTACTTACTTGTGATTTATCGTACTGCCGTGCGAAGATATGCGGTAATGTATTACGTATTGTACAGTAAGGCAGTTGTTAATCGATTTCTAATCGAGTTCCATAATCCAATTAGCGGTTTACGCGATCGCGTGTGTTTAAGAACGCGGAATGAGTGAAAATGTGTGTGTAGCTGAAAATGCAATGTCATGTTTGTTAGGGGTAAACAGGATAGTAGGTGTAACTGTTTTAGAAAGTACTTTTAGTATAATTCATTATTTTAAATAACGCAAGCTCCATTTTATCGATACGTAGTCGTTTCGTTCTGGGGGGTAACCATCATCTCTTAAACCAGTATTATTATAATATTACTTCACGGTGGGAAAGTGATGGAGCTATACAGGACTTATAGCTCCATCTCTTTCTCACGCTGAGGTAATATTGAAATAATACTGCTATAAGAGGTGATGGTTACCCCCCTGTAGTGAACAAATTGGAGTCTCATATCAACTCACATGGTTGGTTGTTTTAGGACTTATTACAAAAGCTTATCATCATCTGCCTAGCCTCTTCCCAACTATGTTGGGGTCAGCTTGCAATCTAACCGAATGCAACTGAATACCATTATTTTACATAGATCGACTGCCTATCTGACTTCTACAAGACTACAGTTACTGGGTTGTTGTTGGTTGTTGTTATCACAAAAGTCTGTGTTTGTTACTACAGAAGATTTGACAGCAAATCAGAGATTTATAACATGCTTCCAAAAACAAGTTAGACCAATTTATCTTTTTAATTCACGACCGTTTTTTGTAACAAAATCTAATTATTATCCTACTAGATGCGGCCCGCGGTTTCACCCGCATAAGTTTTGACCCCGTGGGTATATCGGGATAAAAAGTATCCTATGTGTTTTTCCTGGTTATAAACTATCTGTGTGCCAAATTTCATCCAAATCCATTCAGTACTTTTTGCGTGAAAGAGTAACAAACATCCATCCATCCATACTTACAAACTTTCGCATTTATAATATCAGTAGGGATAAACAGGGTAAAAAAAATAAGCTAGCAAAACTTCGCACATGTGATGGATATCGATATCGATATCTAAACTCGATAAAAAAAAAATTGATGATTTTTTGGGTATACATGCCATACATGCGATGGTGACCAACCAGTCGATGCCCAAAGAGGCTCGACTGGCTGTTCATAATGGTGTGCTGGTGCCTACACTTATGTATGGAAGTAAATGTTGGGTGTGGCAAAAGAAGCATAAAAGTAGAGTAAATGCTGTGGAAATGCGTTCCTTGAGAAGCATGTGTGGTGTGACTATAAATGATAGGCTGAAAAATTATGTGATAAGGCAACGGTGCGCTTTAAAAGAAGATGTAGAGACAAACATTTAAGAGAGTATGCTTAGATGGTTTGGTCATGTTGAGAGGATGAATGAAAGGGGACTAACGAAAGGTATTACTACACAGTATACAAGGCAGATGTGAGTGGAAATGGCGGGAGGGGTCGCCCCAGAGACATATAGTGACCTTATTAATGATGTTCTCCAAAAAGGTCAGGTGCATAGTACTCGCAACCGGCGTGCGTGTATGACCAGATGTATGAACGTAAACGTAGCAAAGGAGTATATAAGGAGCGTAGCAGATGGCGTTCTATAGATTCTGCCTACCCCATGGGAAGAAGGCGCCAGTTTATGTATGTATGTACCTATGTATGATGATTTTTTTAGAGCCAAAGAGCCCTTTTAGTGTTTTTATTTGAAGTATGAATAGAGAAAATCAGTATTTTTTTATCGTGTTAAAATATAGATGCCTATCACGTCTGTGAGGTTTACACAAGAAAACTGATATTTTAAGTGATGACACTACAGGCGGTTGATAAACCAAAAAAAACATCAAATTAATTTATTTTTTATTTAAGTATCGATACACATTACGTCTGCGGAGTTTCACATACAGTGTACATTAACTGTACAGCCACAATGACTCAATCGGTTCAAGAGCACTTTTTGCGCGAATATTTGAGTAGCACAAAAAGTACATCCATCTGATTGATATACCGGTGTGCTTACATTAATACTTCAGGTTTTTGTTCCAGTTTGCAGTTGATAACATCACGAGGAGAAGAAAAAAGGCATTACGCCATGTGAGGAATATGGTATATTAATAAATATGAAGGGGAAGACCAAAGAAACGATGGATGGACTGTGTGAAAGATGATATGGCTAGGAGTGGATTGACTCCTGAGATGTCGACTGCCTCTTTAGAGACCATTTTCTATTTTTTTTTTTAATTTTTGTATTACCTACCTATTAGTATCTTTTTCATAAGAAACGAACAAATGTAACCGAGTACCTAGATTCTAGGGTTGGTTTCCTGGGACGTCTCATGTTTCGAAATCCCGGGACCTTTTTGTAAATTTAATTGTCTCGTATCTCGTATCCCGTGACTTTTGGTTCGAGACACTGGCCACTGGCAACTTACAGTCTTAAAATACGGATGTTCAAGTTTGAGTAAGTCTGCAGGTACTGCTTTTGAGGAAGAACTGGAAAGCTGACTTTAAAAAAATATCGTATCTAAACGCCAGATATCGAAATAATAGACGCCAAATATAGTAAAAATAAATAACTCTACAGTACACAATGAACCCGAAGCAAAAAGGAAAAAAAAAGTCGAAGAAAATGTACCCAAAACTTTGATCGAGGGTTGTCTCATGTCCCGAGACTTTGAGGCTGTCGAGACTTTCCGAACCCTACTAACATCCGACGTTTCATAAGTGCCCATTTAGGTTTATGTGAAATATAATTATTTTAATTACTTAAGTCACAGATAATATAACACCCTAGGTGCTTAAGGTCTACCTTAAGCACCTAGGGTGTTATATTATCTGTGACTCACGCTGCCATTCCCACACCAAATGTGATAATAATAAATTCTACCAAGAAATGTTTAATATACATACACAGCTAGTTCTCACGTGAATATTAGTAATAGGTATGTCTAAACATAATATTTTGACATAACATAATCTATTGTTATGTCCATCAACCATTAAGTAATGCCACGATCTTGATCAATGACGAAAAGCTTTTGCATAGATTATCCATATTTATATGGAATATAAATAAGGTATGGAATCAATCAATAGACGATTCACGTTCGAAGTTACACTAGGATTCTATTTGTTCCAGGTTACATACAAATGTATGGTAAATACATTTTGTAGACCACAGGAATATTAATTTGGAATTTGAGATTGCATTTTGCGTGGCTGTAGGTCTCGTCAATCGAACTTCGTTGCAGGGAGATCGTTGCTCGATACTTAGATAAAAGCTCTGTAAGTCCAGCTACTCCGTTCCTGAATGGCTGATCAACAAAAAAAATAACAAACACCACGCGAAATGCCATGATAACTGCTGTGATTGGTTACCCAAAGAACAACTGCCAATCAAATCATTCGACAATTTGGACAACAGATTAATTACATACATGAAGCCTTTGAAAACCGGAGTAAGTTACAGTAGGCTGTGCGGGAATCAAATCTACGCTTCGTGGCTCCGAAATCAATTGCTCAGATACTGGACCAACCATATCGGCTTATTGGTCGATTCGCACGAATTTGTTCGTTCAAAACGGGCGAATCGACACGTTTAAATAATATAATTTTTTCTGAAGCGATTAGCACGAAATTACTTTATTTAGTGGGTGAATCGACAACTCCAGAAATACGTATTAGTCAATCGGCACATTTTGAATTTTATGCAATAAAGTTATGAAAAAAGTAAACCTGAAACAACATTTAACGAGTTTGTATTTTATTTAGCTAATGTTTATGAGTAAATATAAAAGAAAATATTTTGTGTGCCGATTGCTTGATATGTATTTCTGGAGTTGTCGATTCGCCCACCAATAAATTTATTTTGTGCGAATCGCCTCAGAAAAAATCATATTATTTAAAAGTGTCAATTCGCCCGTTTCGAATCTACCAATGAGTCAGCATACCAATAATATTTTGCTACACATTTGCCATAGGACAGTAATTAAAACTTGATCATAAAACAAATTATACAAATTCATTACGATGCATAATCTAAAATGATTGATTTTAATGATATATCAAAGCATGTCTTATTACAAGTCAAAAATAAAGATTGTTAATTAAATAACCTAGAAACCCGTCCAGCGGTAATAAATTCCGAATTTTATTACACTGTCAACCTAGGGTTACCAAGATCACGTATTTAGCAGGTGGGCGACAGTTTGCAAAACCAAAAGTAACAGTATGAGAAAATTTACTGTAGGTTAACAAACTCTAAGTTTCTTGAAAAATTTCGTGATAAAAGTGGATAATTTTGGTTCAATAGCCGTAGTTTCAGATTAAAAGTTATTATAAATTTTTGCTCAAGAATTTTCCTACCTAGCCGCTGCTGGCAAGAAAAATAAAGAAACATAAATAAAATATAATTAAGTACAGACTAAAAGGTACAAAATATATTCCGCAATAAAAAATCTATTCCGTTGTAAGACACAATATGTTTAGGAATGAACTACGTAGGTACCTATAAATATAACGCAGACTGATATAATGTAAAATTCCCTTTCCAGTTTTTGTGTTGCAAATTAACCATCTTAATGATACCTATAACTATTTCTAAGAACCTGACCTTCATGATAGTTTATCTGCAAAAAGTTGAGACCCATATCGTTTTGATTTTGAACACGTGTCTAGCTCTGTAGACGTTCCAATTAGTTTTTTAGGTAACCCGGATGTATATTATAAGTTAATAATAATCCATAATTTATTATTGTCTGCATATTGCTGTCTGTCGCACCCGCGATATCGCCTCAGTATACAGGAGCCTTATGGAAGCAAGCTTTTTCCGTTTTTGGAAAATAATGTCGTTGCTTTAAGTATTCCTGTTAAGCCTCGCGCGACACCAATTCAGTATAAAACAATAGAAAATCAACTGTCTCTCATTAGCTGTCCTTGACCAATTAATGACATCAATTTTTTTCAAGTTGTACAAACTATGTTGTACATTTATATTTGTAAGTTTTATGATGTACATACTAAAGAGTATTCTGTTCTATTCTTGAAATCTGTTAATGAAATTAAAATCACAATTCGTAATTTAAAAAAATAGACATTTAATCAAAATAAAATTATGTATTTTTTACAACGCGCTGCCAGCCCTAGCTCCAAAATGTTAATTTCAGTTTTCAACACGACTTCAAATCAACAATCCATCATGATCTCTTCTTAACCAGTTTCATTAACATATATTATTAAACATTACATAATTACTGCTATAACCAAACGGATCCATATATTTCTATGGACCTATCCATAATATTTAACTTTAAAGCTGTCACAGTAGTTACCGATAGTGGTTATGCAAGATTATGAAATATTGTTTTGGTTATAAATTATCTGTAAATGCTAATTTGACGGAAATGCATCCATGATTATTTAAATGATGTTATATTTATGATTTGGTTTTCACGTGAGAATGCAGAAGAAAATTGTGTAAGTGTTCATTTGCATGACATCCGACTTTAGATGACTCTTTCTTTTGTTGAAGCTAGTATGTTTAACATGACCTCATGACTACAAGGCCAGAAAATACGTTAACCAATTTGGATTGCCTAAATTTTCGATCTGTAATCTTAAAATTGGCTTAAATCTCATTCTAGCTATTCCCAACAAGAAAAGTACAAACCTATACGCTTTATTAAGACTCGGACAGATCGATATGATAATTTTGGTAGAGGCGTAAGTCCAGCAGTGGACGTTCTTTGGCTGATATGATGATGAGGCTTAAATTTTGTCCGGAAGATTCTAAAGTCTTCGCTGATTGATGATTATAGCTATCAAAGAATTCCAATAAGTTAAGTGACTAAATGACAACATCACGCCTGGGGTTGGGCCGGGATGTATCTTTAGTACAACCACATTTCACAAAACTTCTATAATGCAAAATAAGATTATTAACTAATGAGCAATCGTTGTAGGGCTTTACGTAACAGGAATTTTCGCACAAATGTTACATCGCACCAATAAAGCATCGATGGAATAAAACATCGTTCAACTGAATTCGATAATTCAGTTGTACGATGTTTTATTCCAGCGTTGCCACGGTGTGTCGATATTACACACCGTGTTCGATATAATAAAAATGGAATAATCAACTTTCGAAATCAAATAGGGAACCCAATCATAGAAGTACATAACTAGTACAACTTAAGACACCTGGTGTCTCGTGTGAACAGTTTTGTCATACATTACGAGGCTGCCCGAGCGGGACGTGATAAATATCCACTCAGGCGCAGCGGGATCTATGCCTAGTGTCTATTTACAATGTTTATAGAAACAGCAAAAGTGTGAACATTCTTGTTGACGATGGACATATGGGTCCTACTTCCTACCTTCTATTTCTTGAAGGTGGTTTAAGGATGTTGGATAACCAGAAGTACAATAAAGTCCGGGTGTCACCACTGTGTGCATCGCCCGGAGAACACGGTGGAGCATACGGGCAGACCACCTGCCCGGCTTGGGCAGAGCACCGCCGAGTCCTCGTGGAGGCGATCGGCGGCAGAGATCTCTCGCGTCCGGCCCTGGTTCAGGCTATGGTACGGAGCGAGGGGGCATGGGCAGCCATCACCTCCTTATGCGAAGCAGTAATGCTCGCGAAGGAGGAGGCGGGACGGTTGAGGAAAAGGCAAATTTCGCGCCCTCTCGCCCCTAGTCGCCGCAGGAGATGCCCTGGGCGTCGGGAATCCCGGGCGGATTTCCGGCCACAGTAGGCGCGGGCTTGCGGACAGTGAGCAATGGGTAGCTCACCGTCCGATAAGGACCAGGCCCGGGTCGACGGCGCGTTCTATTCCACGCGCGCCTCAAAGAGATGTCGTCAGCACAAATGTAGGGGTCCACTAGGGCCGTAGCCTGCCGGGGTCGCGGGAAGGTACTAAAGGGTCACCGAGGCCCCTGGCAACACAGGCAACAGGAAGGAATACGGGTGGGTTTTAGTCACTAAGAGTCTGACACACCCTCCCGTTCCGCCCAGAGTGAGAGAAGTTATTTGATGATTTCCCACCAAAAAAAAAAGTACAATAGAGTACAGATGATTTTGTAGCACTTTTGTCACCATAGTTGTCAAGATAAGCAAAATTTTAAACCCTGGTTCTTAAAGTTCCAACTGCCTCGTTGGTCTAGTGGGCGCAGGCGCTACTGCTGAGCATGAGGTTCTAGGTTCGATTCCCGGGTCGGGCAATGTGTTTTTGGGTTTTCCATCTGGAATTTCTCAGTAGCAGCCCCGAGTCTGAATTTGTGCCCGGTTGATGGCAATAGGCTCGCCCCCTTTTACATGGAACTTAAACATACCTGGCGAAATGTGGGTGTACCTACTACAGGTACACCTCTGCCCAACCCTTCGGGGAATAAGGCGTGATGTTATGTTTATGTTTACTTTCAAAACGCTTTGTCTTGCTTGCTAATTGTAACGTTCTAAAATACATTATCGGAGAAAATTCGAGACAATTTTATCGAGAAAAGAATACATAGGTAGGTACCCCTACATACAAACAAGTTTTACATATATAATATTAGTATAGATTATTAAGGGGTAAGTTGATTAGTAAGGGGTAAAATATTGACCATCTTTATTTGTGCAACAATAGATAACTTTATTAGGGTTCCGTAGTAAACAAGGAACCCTTATCTCGTAAGTGCTTACCTATGTATTCTTTCTACCTATGTGTTCCTTCAAAAGTAAGTACTTTTGAAGGAACTTTGAAGGAAAAAAAAGATACATACTCGTAGGTTAGCTGACCTCAGCCTACCTGGTTATCTCTCTGCCTATTATTATAAATAATTCGGTATTGAAGAATATACAATAACGATTAGTCAGTCATTATAGAAATCTGACATACATATTGGACATTGAACAGTAGTTGCTTCCTGATTAAGAATATCTAGTTTTTGTGTCGTAGATCATCTAGGACGAAGAATGTTTAGACCGGACTTACGTGTTGATAGTCAACAATCTAACTTATGATAATCGTAAGATAAATATAACTATCACATTATTTACGAGATTTTTTTCTCCTATCGATCAAATAAATCCGGATTAGATAATCCGTCATTTATGTTAGTATGTTTACATATATATTTAATTTTACGTGAAAGTTGTCAGGTCTATACGTATATTTATGATGTAAGATGTAAGTGCTAAATTATATTTAAGGTAGATAATAATCTGAATATTTTAATACTAATAAAATTAAGTGAGTGAAGAAAGTCTTTGATGGAGTGTTGTCCTTTTTATAATTTGTACCTATGTTGATTTTTGCAATGAATATTATTCATAGATATTTCTAGAGTTAATTTTAGAAGAGAGGAACTAGTTTATAAAATAATTAAACTTATAAAGATAAATAAGAACAATTTGAATAAGAACAACCGGAATGTATACTAAGATCATTGTAAGTCTACTGCAGCGTCATTCAAACCAATGTTTTTCTTAATATGTGATACTTCCTGCGGCTGAACACTGTTTCCCAAAATACAAGCTCTAGCTTAGTTTGGGAATCAATAGCAGTACTCCTTGGATAATACATTAACGATGCATATGTTAGATGCTAAGATGATTGTATTAACTGGCGACAATAAAGAAATTTTATTTTTATTTTTATTTATTTTAATTGGTTGTCAATTGATTATAATATTATGCAGTCAAGATGATGATAGTTTAAGTTAGGCAACTGAACTTTGCTAGATTTTACTAAGCTATACTAAAGTCGAATTATTAATTCAGTGAAGTAATCTGACATTTGCTAGCTGTCACTTTGTGAAATAATATTTATTGTATTCTAGAATTTTACCTACATCTATTATTATACTTTTATATGTATCAATTAAACTAAACGATCACCATTACAATAAATATGTCCATTTTGTTACACAAAGTGACATCCAACACATTTCGGAATTCTCCAGTGAATTATATTCGACTTTAAGTTTAAAAATAAACTTACCACCACTGATGAATATTGCATGGACTTACCTGTAGAAAAAATATCATTATAAGTAAACAAAATAAAAAATGGAGCATAATCAAGGGTCTTTTTACCAGAATATGCACTACGAAAATTTCTAAAATTCGCCGCCTCAAACAGATGTCGTCAGCACAAGTGTAAGGGTCCACTAGGGCCGATGCCGGGTCGCGGGAAGGAACAAAAGGGTTACCGAGGCCCCTGGCAACACAAGCAACGGAAGGCACACGGGTGGGTTTTAGTCAGTAAGAGTCTGACACACTCTCTCGCTCCACCTAGAGCGGGAGAAGTTATTTGATAATAACCCATCCAAAAAAAAAAGGCTGCCTCATAATAATTATGTATTTGTACTATTATGTCAAGTAATCCTAAACGTTAAAGGCTCCTGCATACTGAGGCGATATCGCGGGCGCGACAGGCAGCAATATGCCTGTCGCGCCCGCGATATCGCCTGAGTCTGTGAGAGCCTTAACTCACTTACTCACCTATTACGAGCTGAATACGTAAATTATGCTTTTTTTTTGAGAGCACCTTAAATCAATCAATCCGTCTAGCCAGTCTAGCCTTTTCCAACAATGTTAGGTTCAGTTTCCAGTCTTAAATGGATACATCTGAATACTGATTTCCTATCTGACCTAAACAATCCAGTAACTGGTTTATACGATAGGTACCCCTTGGTAAGACTAGTTGTCAGACTTTCGGGCTTCTGTTGACCCTTAACGACTGTCAAAGATCCACGAATGACAACCAGGACCTGGCTTTACGTGCTTTCCAAGGTACGTAGGAGTATCCGTATGTAAAGTTGGTCACCCACCCACGGATCAACCCCGGCAAGCTTACCTTAACCTGATGAATCGACCCGCACGTGTTATTACTTAGCCACGAGCCCCTCAGTAAGTCCAAATTATACAGTAGAAGGCAGACTTAATAATGTCATCATGCACATCGCATACCCAGACGAATTAGATAAATCATAGCGCACAGTTACCGGTTATTTTAGAGAAATTGCTGTTAATGGGATGAAATTGTAGGTTATGATATTAAAGAGTCAAAATAAAACATAATAATAGTGTTTGTTTTAGCTTCTTGAGAGGTTTTTGATTAAATTATTATTTTTATATGATAAACAGTTCTAATCTTAGATCCAGTGATTGAAATAACAGGATTATAGCTACCCATAGGTAGTGTTTATCTCTTTTAATAGTTTTTCTCGTAAAGTCAGGTGCATGTTGCATAGGTCCACACGACTACATATCAAACTATACATTTCCAGTATAAGTCCTCTCGTTATACGGAAATCCTATACGATGCGAGATCAGTTTGTGCTGGAAATGTATGGCTTGATATGTAGCCGTGTAGACCTACCACGAAAGTTAACAAATGAATATCTTTTTCTATGATTATAATCGTGAAGATGTTTCAATTTCTATTGCTATCAGATTGAAGCCCAAAATAATTTTATTATCCCATAATATTACAATTATTTTAGGTTTCAATGTGACTCTGATTCTAAGCTTAAAGTGTCTATAGTCCGTACTCTTCAAGCACGATAACTAGGACAGCTTATTCGAGAGAGCTAGAATAAAATAAAAATGACTTTTTACCTTGCCTTCTTCAACACAGGTAACTTTTTACATAACACTTTCATAATAAGACGCTGACAACACCTAAAACGCGGTCACTGTCAGACTGCATAGAAAAGAAAGAGACGCACGATGACACAACGCTTGTAATTTATTTCAAAATATGAAGCAATTATCTATTTACTCAAAATTGAGTTGAGTAATCAAAAATAAAAAACAACCAAATTCTGCATTCAAATAAGACGTTCTTGTTATTAATTAAATACGTAACGTTTTTTGATATTTAATACAGATATTTTGGATTGGAACTCAAGGTAAGAGGTTAGTTTAACGTTAGTTAGTATCGAGATTTTTTTCAAAACGTGTTTTGGTAACAACCAAGTTCTGGGAAATATGTTCAAAATTAACATATATTTCTTCCGCTTCCACAAACTATACAGATTTGGCAATTTTTTTTTCTTAAGACAAGCCTATTTTGATCATTTGCCTCTTGTCAGCACTTCACTTCACACTTTCTGCTTTAGCAACAAGCACTTTAAACACATTATCATAGAAATCGAAAATACCTTTCTATTCATCTATCTTCTACTAACAATTTTACTCTTTAAGGTCACTCATTGAATGGGAATGAATCGTCAATATTTCTGCTGATCACCAATGACTGGCGATTTGCGGTGAAAGTGGTTATTGTTATATCTGGTGGTTTTCTGAATGATTATAACAGGACTGTAATGAGATGATTTGCATATGGTAGGCCGATTTTTGTTACGGTTTTTTGTATGGAATGCATAAATATCTAAGTTCGGTACAGGGGAGTACCCATCACAACAGACATCGTGAGGAAACCGGCATGTGCTAGAACCAAAAATTCGAAGACATGTGAAACCTACCAACCCGCACTGTGCCCGCGTGGTGGTACGACCCACTCCCTCTCACAGAGGAGGTTTTTGTGCCAGCAGTGTGAACGTTATAGGATATTATGTGTGTGTGTATGTGTGAAGTACCTATACTGTATCTACCTATGTTTTGAGTCTGGTCTTCAAAGAGGCTTAGTTTGTTTATAAGGTTTCCAAAAACTAGATCATAGTGACTCCAGGGTAATGAGTTGCGCATGGGCACAACTCAATACCCTGAAGTGACCTTCTTGGTTTCCAATGGAAGGTATGTAGCTACGATTAACCGCTACGGTAAACCGCTTAGAAGAAAGCTACATACAATTTTTTTGGAGGGTCAAATAATTGGACCGTTTGTGGTGGCCTTATCGATAGAGTGAAACTGTCATCAAAAGACCACAGACTGCAGTTATATTGTGACATATTTACCAGTGTCTTCTGAAGTGTAGGTACCTATGTTATTTTAGACAACTTTACTAACTAAAAAATTAACCATAAATATGGTCTTATTTTTCTATAAAACCCCTGTGCGTCTTTTAGATCTCTATACTAATATTATAAAGAGGAAAGATTTTTTTGTTTGTTTGTTTGTACCGAATAAGCTCAGAAACTACTGGACCCATTTTAACCATTTTTTCACAAATAGAAAGCTAAATTATGAGGAAGTAAGATATGCCATATTTTATTTTCAAGTAAATTAGAGATCCCTACGAAAATTACAATAAAGTAATTCAAGGTATCAAAAATTTGTCTATAAAATTCACTATTTAGCGTGCGCTGCGAAAACTATTGATAGGTACATAAAAATAATGTACAATATGTTTATAGTACCTACTCATCACTACTCACAAAAAAGTCTGTGGAGTATATGTCTAACTAATAGAGATAAGTCACAATAACCGTTTGTGTTCAAATTAGTCTACCAAAACACGGGTAAAATCGAGTGATGATGCGCGATGACCTCTGGAACTTCCAGTCGGTTTTGAAAGATTCTTTTTTCATTTTATAGCCCAATTCTTGAGAAAATTTAAAGGATATTTAACATCACGCTACGACCCTTGGGAGCCGAGCAAAAAGAAAAAAAGTCAGAAAGAACGCTAAGCGATAACGAAGTTATAGAAAAGAAAGAAAGAAAGAAAACGGGGACGAAGTCGCGGGCTGAAGCTAGTATTCGATAAAGAAAGAAAATAAAGAAAAATTGTTTATTCTAACAATAACCTATTTCTTCTAACTTCACTTCTACGATGGAAGATTCCTCCACATAACTAACCAACATCCAGCCACAAATTGCCTAAAAAGAAACGCAAGAGCTTCGTAAATGCGTTCCATTATACTGTCGCCGGTGCTGTGTCAAAAGCGTTGTGGTTTGTTCGATATTATAGCTGAGGTTTTCAATAATATCGCAAAACGTTTGTGCTATCGAACGAGAAAGTTTGTAAAACGATTTTGTTTATAGATGAGGGTAATATGAACTGATTTAATGGGAAAGATTGACCTGGTGGAAATTGTTGTCATGATTTGTTTGTTTCTTCTGTGAAAGTGTGGTTAAACCAATGTTGATAGTCGGTACAAAGACGATCTGTCTACTTCTAAGTTAGGGCCGCAACGCATCGCCACTAATTTTAGAATACAAAAAAAAAAAAACAACCGACCTCCAAAAAAACACTATAAAGTGAAAAATAACTTTAATTACGGAAGTCGGTGTCTTTGGGTCTGTATTTTAGTTTTTTGCCACTGATTTCTGAAATTAAAGTTTTTTTTCACATTGTAGTATTTTTTTTTAGAAGTCGGTTGTACTTTTTTTTTTTTTTGTAAAATGGTGATTGTTTCACTTTTTAGTTCTGTTATCTACCCCACACGAATTCGTATACCACTACATGTTATGTAAACAAGGGTAATAGGAAGTATTATAACATCATCAAGATACACAAAGTGGATTAAATACGTGTTATCGAAGCTAACTCAAAAACTACCGAAGCAAAATTAATAATTTTATTATTAATATTTATAAGGGACCGGGCAAGCTTCAAGAATTTTCAAAACCGGTCCACAAAAATTGAATAAAAAAAAATACATAGGTATAGACGAACATATAACCTCCTCCTTTTTTGAAGTCGGTTATAAAGCGCGTGCGGTCCGTACGGCCCGCCTAGGTATGGTGTGCAATGCGTATGAACACAATTTAGCATAAGTAGCACAATTTCTATGAAAACTTCATGAAAAGTATCGCGCCAGTCTGCACGAGCCTAAGCTTCGTGTATAAATAAAAATATTGGTGTATAAAAATAGTGGATTGTTTTTTTTTTAAATTACTTTTCATAATTTAGTTCAAATCATATTTTAGTTATGATAAACATCACGATGAGTTAGTTTTGTGAAAGTTTGAAATAAATTGAGTTCAACACTTTTGGAGATGAGCGATATGAAAACATAATGTAAGTTATTGCGTAAACAGAAGATGATTAGGCTGGTTATTATAACTTTGACTAAACTCATAATTATTACCTACTTCGATCAAAATCGGCACACAGTCATTATTTTTAATAATACTTTCCCGCGGGGCCGTAGATAATATTGTTGTTGTACAGTCGCCAGCATATCAAGTTACCACAAACTGTCAAATTTTCTCTTTAGATTTTGAACTTAACTATCAACATTTTAAGACGCTGACAACACCTTAACCGCGGTCACTGTCAGATTGCATAGAAAAGAAAGAGAAGCGCGATGACACAACGCTTGTAATTTATTGCAAAATATGAAGCAATTATGTATTTACTCAAAATTGAATTGATCGGTCCTTCGACAAATATGACCAGCCCACTGCCATTTCAGCTTGCTTACTCTGCAGGCTATGTCGGTAACTCCGGTTCTCTTCCGGGTAACTTCATTTGTGATCTGATCTTCATTTCTGATCTTCATTTCTTTTCATCCTTCAAAGAAACTCCAAGCATAGCCCGCTCCATGGCGCGCTGAGCGACCTTGAATTTGTGGACCAGCCTGACTGTCAGTGTCCACGTTTCGGCACCGCATGTCATAACGAGCAGGACGCACTGGTTAAAGACCTTAGTCTTCAAACACTGCGGGATTGGCGACGAGAAGACTTGACGAAGTTTTCCAAACGCTGCCCAACCCAATCGGATCCTCCTGTCGGCTTCTTTCTCAAAGTTGTGTCTACCGAGCTGGGTAACTTGTCCTAGGTAGACGTACTCCTTCACAACTTCGAGAAGCGACCCTTAGATATGGACTGGACTCGGCAAGACGTGCGAATTGTACATGACTTTCGTCTTGTCCAAATTCATGCCGAGGCCAACCCGCCGAGAGGCTCCATTTAGGCTGTGCAGCATCTGGTGTAACTGTTCCAGTGTCTCTGCCATTATGACGATGTCATCGGCAAAACGAAGATGTGAGATGTACTCGCCGTTTACGTTGATACCCTGTCTAGTCCAGTCCAGCGTCTTAAAAACGTCCTCCAACGCATTGGCCGTTGGCCGGTGGAGCAGACGAGTCCTAGAGTGGAGACCGCGTATCGGCAAGCGTAGTGTGGGACGCCCCCCAGCTAGATGGACCGACGACCTTAAAAAGGTGGCTGGGACAGACTGGATGCGGAAGGCGGAGGACAGGGTGTTGTGGCGCAGCCTGGGAGGGGCCTATGTCCAGCAGTGGACTGTTATAGGCTGAGTTGATTGATTGATTGAGTTGAGTCAGCGACCATAAAAAACAACTAAGTTCTGCATTCAAATAAGACGTTCTTGTTATTAATTAAATACGTAACGTATGTTGATATTTAATACAGATATTTTGGATTAGAACTCAAGGTAAGAGGTTAGTTTAACGTTAGTTAGTATCGAGATTTTTTTTCAAAACGTGTTTTGGTAACAACCAAGTTCTGCGAAATATGTTCAAAACTAACATATATTTTTTTCGCTGCCACAAACTATACAGATTTTGTAATTATTTTTCTTAAGAGAAGCCAATTTTGGTCAATTGGGTCTTGTCAGCGCCTAAAGAATAAATCATTTTAATAATCTGATGTGCTGGCGACTGTACCCAAGTCACAAATCTGTCATCTCTTTCATCGCTTTCGAGCCTTTTTAGGGTTTCGTACCTCAAAGGGAAAAAAACGGAACCCTTATCACTCGTGTGTCTGTCTGTCTGTCTGTCACAGTCAATTTGCTTCGAATCTACTGGACTGATTAAGTTGAAACTTTGTACAGATATGAGTTTCTGTGACCCAAACACGGACGTGTAACGTAAATATATGAATTTTGAATATGAGGGTCACTTTTGGGGGGCAAATTAGAAAATTTCAAAGAAAATTTTTCGTACCGTGTGACGTATGAAATGAAAGAACTAATTGCGAGGGTCTCAAATATTTTTTTTTATTATTTTAATATACACACTTTTAAAGTTATTTAAGAAAATGGATGAACATTGACCATTGCCCCTATCTCCGATATTACTGAACCGATTTTTTAAAATAAATACAGAAAATAATTCTTTACTTAAATATTACATAAAAACTTATAAGAAGTCTATGGTGTTAAAATAAAATGGTAAATCCCCCAATATTGTGTGTACAAACTTACATTTATTTTGCAGTTAGAATGTGAATGTTGAATGGTTGTTGAATGTGAATGTTGAATGGTTGTTGAATGGTTTTTCAACTACAATGTTAAGTTTGTTCTTGGGATAAAAAACGTGGTAGATAACATATTTATTGTACGGAACCTTCATCACGCGAGTTCAAATCGCACTTGTCCGGTTATAAACAGATGCAAACTAAAATAATGCATTAAAATACCTCCATGAGTGACATAGCTTTAGCCTTTTGATCGCCACAGTCATGTATAGATGACAGACCAAAATGTGCCCAGCACGCCACGGTCACGACTACATGACAGATTTTAAGGAATAATTCGTAGCTTGGCGCCGAGGGCACGATTTTGCTTTTTTGACGTGGCGGTCAATAGGTAAATGTTAGTCCAATTCATGCTGGACTGTAAGCTTTGCTACATATCTTGCTGTTAGTCTAAGATAATCTAGTTCTCATCTTTCTTATACGAGTAGCACGTACGAGGATATCTGTGTGTAGATCGACCGTGAGCTTACCACCAAAAACCAAGAACTGTGTGATGCATAATCCTATAACTTTGTAACTCGAAGAATCTTTTCGTTCAGATGGCTTCAGTGTTTTACAAGTTTCCAAAAAATGCACGTTTCAACGCACCTACGGACTGTGTGACCGTTATGTGAACTATTGATTTACCTAAGTCGAAAGTACACCATAATACTGAGATACTGGACTCATTACAAACAAAATAAAAATGATCCAAACGCATCATCATGTGGTACCGTTCGATCGCTAATCCAGTTCAAAAAGATCGCAAGCGCAAAACAGTTACAGATTAATTTGCCGTTATTAAAATTGCAACACACTTTCAAACAAGCATACTTTTTGCGCACGTCAAACTCAACTTCATCACCATTTTCAACTCTATTTCTTTCTACACAAGGATGTATGAACTTGCGAATTTAGTTGTTGAGTAGTATTGTTAAGTAAGCAACAATAGAAAGTCACGTGGGTGGAATCATGTAATTTAATTGAGCGTTCGTGTTAAATAGTAATAATAATTGCACCCATATATGTAACGGAAAATGTCTAACATTAAATATATTGAAGCGCGTTAAAGCGATAAAAGGCTTAATAAAACGAATTCTTAAGGAGAAAATAAACGTTTTCACAACAGGCTTAAAATTCACCAACCTGTGTAACCGCCGCCAAAATTCTCGTGTCGTCCGGTTTTTTGTTTTTTAAATAATTTGGTTTATTTCAGAAAGCTGTATTATACTATAGCTGTATTATACTATACAGCTTTCTGAAATAAACCAAATTATTTAAAAAACAAAAAACCCGACGTCACGAGAATTTTGGCGGCGGTTACACAGGCGGGGGATAAACACAACTTACTCCATATTTCAGGTTATTGGTTTGTCTCCCTCCCCCGCCTGCGATACCAAAATTCTATAGATTATAATGCTTGTTTTTCTCTCTTCAGTTAAGTATGTGTTTTTGCAGTCGGGTTTTCGTTTATTTAAATTATTTTGGTTTATTTCAAGCTTTTTAGTTTTATTAATATATATTTGGAATTGACTCATTACTAGCTTTTGTTTGACACCAATACTGTTATAATTTATTTTAAAAAAAGCATCCCCTACCTTTTTTTGTATTTGCAGATGCAATATATAAATATTATATAGCCTATGTCACTTCCACAATTAAGAATCTAACGACATCTCATATGTTAAAATCCATCAAGCCGTTTAGGCTACAGAGCGTGCCAAAGAAATAGACATACGTACATAGATACGTACATTCATACTCTCGAAAAACATTACTCTCCTTCTGGGGCAGTCGGGTAAAAATGTAAATGAAGAAATTAAACCAGTGTTTTCATTCAAAAATATTCAAAAGTAACATGTCAAATCATCAGTGAAATCCAGCAATAACTTAGTATAGGTTCAACGATTTCTTCGAGATTCAAGAAAAAAAAATCATACAGACTAGACGTAGGGTAGAGAAAATCCGAATATATTAAAAATTATCTTGAGATCAAGCTGTTGATTAATTTCTTAACTATAAATAATACACACTGATTTTATTATCAACAAGCAATTACTACTTTCCTGCGCAACATTTATTTGATTTTATTCGCAATTAATTATTAAGGTTACATTCATATTACAGGATTACGAAGATTATATCTGCAGATAGTCACTTGTACGGTCAGCTAGTCGATTATCACTGTTACTTGTACACACGGCTAGGTACTTATCAGGCTATACATTTCCAGTATAAGCAGACCAGTCGTTGTACGGAAATCCTATACGAAGCGAGATCATCTCATACTGGAAATGTACAGCTTGATATGAAGCCGCGTGTACAGAGCCACCATCGTATTTGATATAAAATTATTCTGTATTTTTTGCAATTCCTAAAATATCTAAGAGTTAATTATCCTATTTCTACTTCTATTTTACTTAAATATTTTGCTCGATTATTCAAAATTTAGAAAACTGAAGTGTTAATCGACTTTTGTTGCTGACTGGACTCTGGCTCCACCTGAAAACCACGTAAAACGCTAACTGCTGGTTATGGTCTTGACTACAATTAAAATACAAGTTGGTCAGTGGAATTGGAAAACTGTTGGAATCGTGATAATATGGCCAATTTTATATGACTTTATACAGTGTGTTTAACGAAGGATATACAAACTTTATGGAGTGTAGTAGGTAATTACTCTTAAAACTCTGAAATATGAAAAAAAAACAAATCAGCTGTTTCTTACATTTTGTCGCGTCATGCGAACATAAATGTGACGGGCGCCGGGCGGTGCAGCGTACAAGTGGCGCCACCTCGTTTTGTTATGAAGTTATTAGAATTAACGAAAAGGTCGGATAAAAGTGACACTGGCTGGTGATAGCAGAGCATCGCATCGATGGCTGTGTGGCGGCTATCTTCTGATGAGAGATGATGTTAGGCCCTTACGTAACATGTCCACTATGAACAGATATATACGGGAAAATGAAGCTGCTGAACTACTAATATGATGGCCACTTCTGGTAAAAGCTATCCTGCGCCGTTAAGGCGGTGACAAGACCCAATTGACCAAAATAGGCTTCGCTTAAGAAAAAAAAATGACATATCTGTATAGTTTGTGGTAACGGAAAAAATATATGTTAATTTTGACCATATTTTCCAGAACTTGGTTGTTACCAAAACACGTTTTGAAAACAAAATCTCGATACAAACTAACGGTAAACTAACCTCTTACTTTGAGTTCTAATCCAAAATATCTGTATTAAATATCAACATACGTTACGTATTTAATTAATAACAAGAACGTCTTATTTGAATGCAGAACTTGGTTGTTTTTTATTTTCGATTACTCAACTCAATTTTGAGTAAATAGATAATTACTTCATATTTTGCAATAAATTACAAGCGTTGTGTCATCGCGCTTCTCTTTCTTTTCTATGAAATTTGACAGTGACCGCGGTTTAGGTGTTGTCAGCGTCTAAAGTGTATGGAGCAGCTGATATTTTTTTCATGATTTTAAGCTTCGTCCAATAGTAAAAGCTGATCATTTTCACGAGTACTACGCTTCCTTAAATTATGTCCCTCTTTCCTAACCTAACACGCCGTATTGTTTAGCGGTAATTGCAATGCTTATATTCAGTGGAAACCTAGGATGCTGAAATATCTACTTATGCAGAGTCTTCCGAAAATTCTGAGGATCTGTGATACTTTTTTAAAATATTAATAGTTAATAGAACGTTGCCCCACACTAGGAATTTCTTCCTGTATCGTGGGTGCGTTTACAAACATAGAAACTCACAAACACAAACACCCAGACCCGGAACAATTACTTGCAGATCATACAAAATATTTGTTCCGTGCGGGGATCGAACCCGCGACACGCTGCGCAGCAGTCGATCGCTCAGCCATTACGCCAACCGTGTCGTCTAAGATTAGATAAAGAGCGGATAGATACTATAATTAGCTAGGACTTGGACCAACATGACATTATTATTTTTAATTGTATCCCACATATATTCCCAAGATTAGAATTTATAGGCCACCTGTACAGAATTCTATATTTTTTTCCACGCTAGCACCATTTGAAATGACATATTTATCTTATGAATGAACGCATGGGACCAAGTAAGGCTTCCAGATGCAATTATTACCATAAATATAGGCAGATGTAACCCTTTAAAGAACCGGTTTAGCATATAAATTGGCGGCATTTTAACCGCCACATTTGTCCGCCATTTTCTATTATATTCAAATTTAGAACGCTTGGCGCGTTCGTTGCAGAAACGTTACATTTTAATTGGTTTGAATTGTTTGTGTGTAGTGTATATTTAGATCTTTTATGGAGCTGAAATGTTGATAATTTCAGGGCTCAGTGTTCAATAAATACATATAGGTATCCAATATATATTTAAGACAATATACAGCATGTATCAGATATCAATTAATCAACACCCTATCCTCCGCCTTCCGCATCCAGTCTGTCCCAGCCCGACGGGCAGGACGCACTGGTTGAAGACCTTAACCGTCTTCAAACACTGCGGGATTGGTGACGAGAAGACTTGACGAAGTTTTCCAAACGCTGCCCAACCCAATTGGATCCTACTGTCGGCTTCTTTCTCAAAGTTGTGCCTACCGAGCTGGATAACTTGTCCTAGGTAGATGTACTCTTTCACAACTTTGAGAAGCGACCCTTCAATGTGGATCGGCAAGACGTGCGAATTTTACATGAAGTTCTTCTTGTCCAAATTCATGCCGAAGCCCGCCGAGAGGCTCCATTTAGGCTGTGCAGCATCTGGTCTAACTGTTCCAGCGTCTCTGCCATTATACGATGTCATCGGCAAAACGAAGGTATGGTATGTGTGGTGTGGTGTGGTGTGGTGTGGTGCGGTGGATCAGATAGCTGTGGCCAAATTTAAGGGTGTGGTACAGACCATCAAACTGAACAACTTCTTTCATGGGACCAACATTTTAATCGAGAAAAAATAATCAACCGTCCTTTACATTTGAGCCGAGTAAGTACTGCAGTTTTGTATGGGACAGTTCGTAATTTTTAGCGATTACGATGTTGGTTCCATGGACAAAGTTGTTCAGTTTGATGACACCCACCTTTCTGATAGATGCTATTTAGGGGCAGCGGTAGTCTTGGTAGCTTCTCACTGGTAGGACAAAGTTTGAGAAGTTGTTAGTCAATTGACACGGAAAGAAGAAGAAGTAGGAGATAAATTTTACTTATAATGCTGACACAACTTTTTCATTGTGTTTCATTTAAAGAGAATCTGATTATAAATAATGCTGGCTTAGATGTCAGGTTAAATTAACATTCAGGAACTGAGATAACTCATCATGTACCACATTTACTTTATTAAAAGTAACTGATGGTCACAGGAAGGAAAATACATGTTCACTCTGTTTTCAAAGATCTGCATGGAAATAATTTTATTCGTTTTTTATTACCATCATCTACGTGGTTTAGCGCCATAATTAAATATTAATATCCTTTCAATAAACAGTCGAGACTAATAGCCCGTCAGTATGATTTACATTCCCATAGATATAACGTAGTATTAGTAATCATTAAAATTGCCTTGCGCGGGCGCATGTGCCACAGAGTAAGAAAGTACAGAAGGCACACAGGAATGATATATAACATCTTTGTCGACGCTGAACCTACAAGTTTCTGAAAAACAAAAACTGTACCAGCTCGGTCTTTTTTTTTTTTGCGTGGAGAAGTTATTTGATAATTTCTTAAATTATCAAATAATTTCTCCCGCTCTGGGTGGAGCGGGAGTGTGTGTCAGACTGTTATTGACTAAAACCCACCCGTATTCCTTCCGTTGCCTGTGTTGCCAGGGGCCTCGGTAACCCTTTCGAACTTCCACGCGACCCCGGCAGGCATCGGTCCTAGTGGACCCCTACGCTTGTGCTGACATCTCTTTGAGGCGCGCGTGGAATATAACGCGCCGTCGACCAGGGCCTGGTCCTTATCGGACGGCGAGCTATCCATTGCTCACCATCCGCAAGCCCGCGCCTACGGTGGCCGAAAATCCACCCGGGATTCCTGACGCCCAGGGCGTCTCCTGCGGCAGCTAGGGGCAAGAGGGCGCGAAATTTGCCTTTCCCTCAACCGTCCCGCTTCCGCCATCGCGAGCATTACTGCTTCGCTGAAGGAGGTGACGGCTGCCCTTGCCCTCTCGCTCCGTACCGTGGCCTGAACCTGGGCCGGACGCGAGAGATCTCTGCCGCCGATCGCATCCACGAGGACACTGCGGTGCTCTCTCCACCGTATGCTTCACCGTTTCCTCCGGGCGATCCACACAGTGGTGACACCCGGACCAGCTAGGCCTGGGGTTTTTAAGTAATTTAGTAAATTATACCTACTAGTGCTAATTGTCCGACAAAAAGAATCTCTCCCGATTACTCTCGATTTTTAGGGAACGATCGACGTGCGATCAACCTTGTCGTCTTAGAGAAATATCAATACGTGTCACCTGTCGATGTAGCTGTCACATCACATCTTTTAGGCAAAATAGCTGCATAGCTATTTTGCGTCAGTAATAATTTTTATCCAGTTTGGCATCGTGTACGTTTGCTAGCTTACTCTGCATAAGGCATTGTGCAGAGTTGAACTTTTGTTATTTCTATTTATTAATATGATGTTGAAGACTCTTGTTAAATGGAGTTGTCGTTATTATTAAAGTAGTTTATTGATACTAAAACTAGGTCTAGACAAACTCTAGACGATGATTACCGTACAATCATTAAAACTAAACGCTTCAAGGCTCCCGTAGACAGGCGCGACGCGACTCCGGTAGAACAATTTCTATAGTTTTCATAGATTTTTTTCCCGATGGATTTGTGCCCGGTTGATGGCAATAGATTCGCCCCCTATTACATGGGACTTAAACATAACTGCGAAATTTGAGTGTACTATAGGTACACCTCTGCCTTACCTCCCCCCCCCTCCCTAGGGATGAAACTAAACGCTTCTAGGCTCCCGCAGACAGGCACAACGCGTGGTTTTTGTAGATTTTTTCCATCAGAGTCATGTCGGCGTCGCGCCGTCGCGCCGTCGCGTCGCGGCTTTTTGCGGGAGCCTTCATTTGTGCATCATAGGATAGGTTAGAGAGTCGACGTTGGTGTTTATCCGCACACGAATAATAAAATATGGGATTATATATATTATTAAAAGCAAAAGGAGTATGTAAGGAGCGTAGCCGGTGGCATTCTATAGTTTCTGCCTACCCCCATGGGAAGAGAGCGTGAATTTATGTATGTATGTGTATGTTATTATATATAATCCCATTTTTATATACTCGTATATTTCAATATACATAATAAAAAAGCGTGAAACGTGACATAAATATGTGTGTACTATAAGTACAACTCTTTTTAATCCTTCGGTGAATACAACCGTGATATTTTGTCCTTTTCTAATTACCTATCTATAGGTTCTAAGGAACATCTGGTTAATTTATTTTCAGGAATTGCTTTGTAATGTTTAAAGGTCTACCGCGAAGGAAACTGTTAAAATTAATTAAGTAAATTACACGAACATTTCATGAACATAAATCTGATTTAATTACAAGCATCGTAAAGTAGATAGTATAAAGAACAAATTTATGGCCATTCTAAAGTCAATCATCGCGCCATATTTCCATAAGGAGAGAAGAAAACTTTACAGATAAGAATTTTACCGTAATATGTATCCGCACATTAATTACTATGGAGAGACAGTAAATTGTTACCGTCTCTACATTGCTCTACATAGAGCCAAGCTATTAGCAAAATATGTTTTAAGCCCTGTATACATTGGCAGCGAAGTTGAGCAACAGTTGCATAAATTTATCTTTTTTTTTAAACACACAAATGTACAGAGGCGGACTTAATGCCATAGGCACTTTCTACCAGTCAACTTTTGGTTGTTGCAGAGACAAACAGCTGTGGTAGGTGCAATAACGAAAATCGTGGAATAAATATCAATATTATTGTTCGCAACATCGCTGGTAAAAAGATTGTACAACTTTTTGTTTACCTAGAATACGTTAACATTTAATAGACGGCGATGACCTTTTATTAAAACTAACTAAATTAATGTTTTAGTACTTAGTGTTATACTTGGTACTAAAACTACATAGGTACAGTTAAACCAGAAAAGTTATGCGCTTCGGTAATCTTCGTGTTTCCGAATTAGCACGAATGTCGCGCGTTTTGTCCTGCCGCGCTTCGTAGTAGTGGACCCATCATTTCACGTTTTTATGAAGTTTTCTCTCTGTCAAGTTACTTACTCCGGTCTCAGATCGTCATCTGTCACTCAAAAGTTTTGAAAAGTTTTTTGGAATTGCATAAAGTTGTTAATCTTTATTTTTGTAATCATGGTAATACAAAATAGGCGAGTAATTTCATGGCTGTAACAGCTTTATATTATATCCCATCATGCGTTCGCAGTTCCGAAGATAGACGATGATTCTCGAAGCACATACTTTCCCTTGGAGATCTGTACATCATCATCATCATCATTCCAGCCGAAAGACGTCCACTGCTGGACATAGGCCTCCCCCAATATTGGGGGGGTTTGCCATAATCGCCACGCTTGGCAGGCGGGTTGGCGATCACAGTATGGTGTTAAAATGCATAGAGAACGCTGCTGCCCATTCTCTAGTAAGTCCCTTAGTCGCCTCTTACGACACCCATGGGAAGAAATGGGATGGTGCTAGTCTTTACGTCCGACACCACACGGAACATCTGTACATACCAACCGTGAACCGTGCCGAGAAGACTGGCAACAGAATATGGAAAATTAGCATGTTGCTTGCAACACTGCAACTTTGATGTTGCCAGAAACATAGTTTCCGCAGCATAAAAATCAGTGGCTGAAACAGTTTTGTTCAACTTTGTTTCACAATGAATACGACGCCTTAGTCATACCCATCGACTCTCTAGGTAGGTCTTAATTAAGACCATTACCTAGAGCTTCTAGTAATATTGAAGTTAGAACTCAATTCTCTACAATTTACCGCTCTATATTTTACTAATTATAAAACGCTAAAAGGTAGAGCGGTAAATTGTTGATATTATAGGAAATAACTGCCTCGTTGGTCTAGTGGCCGCAAGCACTACGGCTAGCATGAGGACTTGGGTTCAATTCCCGGGTCGGGAAAAGTGTTATTGAGTTTTATGTGTGGAATTTCTCAGTAACAGCCCGGAATTTGGATTTGTGCCCGGTTGATGGCAATAGGTTCGCACCCTATTACCTACATGGGACTACTTATTTGCGAAAATTGAGCCTCTGCCTTCTGGCCTTCTGCCTCTGCCCTCTGCCTACCTTCGGGGATTATACAGACGTGATGTAAAGTTATTTAATTCGTTTTTAGGGTCCGTACCTCAAGATGAAAAACATAACCCTTATAGGATCACTCGGGTGTGTGTTTGTCCGTCTGTTACAGCCGATTTAATCTGAATCTACCGGACCGATTAAGTTAAAATTTGGTACACATGTGAATTTCTATGACCCAAAGACGGACGTGTAACGTAAATAAACGAATTTTGAATATGTGGTTCACTTTTGGGGGTAAAATAGAAAATAAAAATAAAAAGTTTTGCAAACTGTACAATGAAAAGGCTTGTTGGGAGGGTCTTACATATGTATATTTTATAGTTTTAAAATAAATAGTTTTTAAGTTATTGTATAAAATAGATGAAAATTTACCAATAATTGACCCCTTCGAAACTACTGAGCCTATAATTTACCTCTGTCGTGTGGTCGAGGCCTATTTGACGGACAGGGCCGTCATCTACCCCGGTCACCAGGGAGTGTGGAACCGGCAAGAGATGTCGTGCGGTGTCCCACAGGGATCGGTCCTGGGGCCGCATCTGTGGGACATCGGATACGACTGGGTGCTGCGCGCCGACCTCCCTAGCGGCGTCAGCGTAGTGTGCTACGCTGACGACACGTTGGTTCTGGCGCAGGGGAGGTCGCACCAGGCGGCGGCCGAATTAGCGGCACGCGGGGTTGCGACAATCGTCGAAAGGATCCGGCAATTGGGACTCGAGGTGGCCCTGCACAAGTCCGAGGCCATGTGTTTTCATGGTCCTCGGAACGCGCCACCGTTGGGGTCCCAAATAACGGTAGGAGGGGTTTCTATCGGCGTCGAGTCGACGATGAAGTACCTGGGACTCGTCCTCGACAGCCGGTGGAACTTCGTGGAGCATTTCCGACGTTTGGCTCCCAAACTGGAGCGGGCGGGCGCTGCATTGAAGCGGCTCCTGCCCAATCTAGGGGGTCCAAACGCCTCCTGCCGGAGGCTCTACGCGGGGGTCGTGCGGTCCATGGCCCTCTACGGGGCTCCTGTATGGGCGCGCTCTCTGGCGCTGCGGCCAGCCCGCCGGTTGAGCGCGGCCCAAAGGGTCATGGCCATCCGGATGGTCTGAGGATACCTCACGGTCTCCTGTGAGGCAGCGAGCCTCCTTGCCGGATTGCCGCCATGGGATCTGGAGGCAAAAGTCCTCGCGCACGTATGGGAGTGGCGCGAGGAGGCGAAACGCCGGGGCGTAAGTCCGCCGCCGCGAGAAATCGTGGCACAGCGGACGGAGCTCCGGCGGGATCTCATGGCGTCATGGAAAGTACGGTTGTCGCAACCCAGTGCTGGGCACGCCACGATTGCGGCGATAAGTCCCCTCTTTGAGGAGTGACTGGAGAGACGCTACGGCGTCCTCACCTTCCGCCTGACGCAGGTCCTCACCGGACACGGCAGCTTCGGGAGGTTCCTGTGTCGGATAAGGCGGGAGGAAACGTCCGGGTGTCACCACTGTGTGGATCGCCCAGAGGACACGGTGAAGCATACGGTGGAGGTCTGCCCGGCTTGGGCAGAGCACCGCCGTGTCCTCGTGGAGGCGATCGGCGGCAGAGACCTCTCGCGTCGAGCGAGCGAGAGGGCATGGGCAGCCGTCACCTCCTTCTGCGAAGCAGTAATGCTCGCGAAGGAGGAGGCGGGACGGTTGAGGGAAAGGCACGTTTCGCGCCCTCTCGCCCCTAGCCGCCGCAGGAGACGCCCAGGGCGTCGGGAATCCCAGGCGGATTTCCGGCCACCGTAGGCGCGGGCTTGCGGACGGTGAGCAATGGGTAGCTCACCGTCCGGTATGGACCAGGCCCGGGTCGACGGCGCGTCGTATTCCACGCGCGCCTCAAAGAGATGTCGTCAGCACAAAGTAGGGGTCCACAAGGGCCGATGCCTGCCGGGGTCGCGGGAAGGTACTTATGGGTCACCGAGGCCCCCGCAACACAGGCAACAGGAAGGAATACGGGTGGGTTTTAGTCAGTAAGAGTCTGACACACCCTCCCGCTCCGCCCAGAGCGGGAGAAGTTATTTGATGATTTCCCACCCTCAAAAAAAAAAAAAAGCCTATAATTTAAAAAAAACTACATAAAATTGTTCTTTAATTATAGATTACAGGAATACTATAAGAAGTCTATTGTTAAATTAACATGGTAAATCTCTCAATATTGTGTGTACAAACTTACATTTGCAGATGGAATTTATGGAGAACATGTTTTTCAACTACATTGTTAAGTTTATTATTGGGATAAAAACATGGTAAATAACATATGCATTGTACGGAACCCTCACCCCGCGAGTTCAACTGGCACTTGTTCGGATATTTTTTTAAATTGGGAATTATGTATAGCCGTCTACTAAAACCTTTGATATAATATTAAAATTACAAGAAACGAAATAGTGTTTCTGTCTAAAATCTTCTGTCTAAAATTCTGTCTAAATCTTTTCCATTTCCCCGAAAACTGCGAGAATTTTAGATGAGAAAAAAAATGTGACTAGAATTCTTTAAAATCTTCCTATAACACTCCTACAGAAGATCGCGGGGAAGACCTGGATGAGACTCGCATAGACCAAGGAAGCATGGCATAAAGGGAGGTGGTCTGTGGTCGGCAGTCTGTGGAACATGGCTGCCGATGATGAAGATGATGATATAGCCAGTAGTCGTTCATTTCTTTTAAGGAACTTACCGGAACAATAACTTAGCCTATGTCGATCCCACTCCATCTTTCAATTCAACAATGATGAGAATCAAACGTCAATTTCTATAATTTCCAACAATTTCTTCGCCATTATTTCCGCGAAGTATCTCTCTAGCGACGCATGCTCTCCTGGTATGTGTGAGAGTACATTAATTAACTTTAATGACGATCACTATCGCGGTGCAAAAATGTCTTCTAATATTGACATGGAATTTCTTCTAGATGGCTCGGATGTAAGGGGACCCGGTTCTTGATCAAACTTTTTTATAATTATGTGCAAAAAGAAAACATTAAACAAAATTTAGATATAATCTCTATCCACGGAGCATATGTAACCTTTTTTTTTTTGGGTGTGAAATCATCAAATAACTTCTCCCGCTCAGGGCGGAGCGGGAGGGTGTGTCAGACTCTTACTGACTAAAACCCACCCGTATTCCTTCCGTTGCCTGTGTTGCCAGGGGCCTCGGTGATCCTTTAGTACCTTCCCGCGACCCCGGCAGGCATCGGCCCTAGTGGACCCCTACATTTTTGCCGACGACATCTCTATGATGCGCGCGTGGAATACAACGCGCCGTCGACCCGGGCGTGATCCTTATCGGACGGTGAGCTACCCATTGCTCACCGTCCAGCATATGTAACCTTAAGATTTCGATTACATATGTAACCTTCACCAACGTTCATTTAATTTGATAATGTTGCCACTGTGTTATTTGTAAAATAATAAGTCTCATACACATAAAATGAGCAGTGGTGGCCCAGTAGTAACGGGCGCGACTTACGATTTGTAGGTTGTAGGTTCGAACCCAGATAGGCGACTTACTTTGTGTAAGCTATTTCATCACTACTGCTCTCAAAACGGTGAAGGAAAACATCGTGAGGAAACCGGCATGTCCTAGAACCAAACATGCGAAGACATGTGACATCTACCAACCCGCACTGGGCCCGCGTGGTGGACTACGGCCCACTCCCTCTCACAGAGAGGAGGCCTGTGTCCCAGCAGTGGGAACATTATAGGCTGATTATGTTATACACATAAAATGGCCCTAAAGATCCTTATCCTTTTCATTCTTCGACTATACTTCAATAGCTGCTCTTCGTGGACAAAACTCATTCTCAGACAGTCACGGAATACTGTCTTTAGAAGATGAAGTGAGCTTGAAGTGCTGACTTTTGACAAGCAATTCTGTCACAATTTAAAATGACAGTTCACTTTACCTAAGTTTTGACGGTGAGATTTTTATAAAAAAAGATTGGCTGGAATTACCCAAACGCAAATAATATGTGCAGTGATCAATGCTCTTTCATTCTTTGTATGAGAATAAGCTCTTACACCTCAATGAGATACAAAAACTGTGAAAATACAGTGAATGCAAGTAAAATAATAATAGATTGTAAAAATGTATGAGACACGCGATGTTCGGTTGTGCGGAAAAAGCAATTACAAATAATTAATTACAATTATTCACTTAAAATTAATTAATTGAATACATTTTATGGGTAATTAGATAGCTTGACCTTTAAGGCATTAGTAACAAAAAGTATATTCTTAGAATCTAGATCAATCAGTGCTGGACATTGTGATCCGAATCACCGGACATGCTGTATTTCTCGTGCTACCCTTAGTTTACACCTAGGTATAAAACATTTATTCTTCATGTGGTTCTAGTGTTTTCGTTAATCCTTTATGCCTTGATCACATGTACCGAGTACGGCCGAGACAGCAAAATGATACTAGGCCGAGAGAGTTGGGTGGACGAGTAGGTGTTTACACGTATTTTTTTACTGGCTACCGAGTCAGACAGTCAGTTCAGTTTCGACGCTGCAGATTACCGAGACAATGGATCGCGAAAAGATAATAAAAAAATGTACGGTAGCGTGCTGGCAGCGACGTGACTGTACCGAGTGGTGAGTACGTGAGTGTATAATTGTTTATATCTGCCGAGAAGGCAAGCGAGTCAGTGCGGGGAAGCGCGGGGGTGGGCACTCGGTCTAGTAAATAGCAGAGTCCGAGTGACTGTCTCGCCCTTTAACTCGGCCGAGCATTCAGTGATGTGTTTACACGTACCGAGTACTCTGCCGAGAGCACTGTCTCGCCTTCGGTACGTGTGATCAAGGCAATTACATCTAAAAAAAGGTTGTAAAGACTAGTTGTATACAAAAATGTCAAAAAGATTAATAAAATTGTCTAGTTTAAGAATACATAGGTATCTGAAACACCGTCAACACATGTTCGACATGTTTTTGGTATTTTTACAGAACAAGGGTACCTAATACTAACGAATTAGGTGACAGCAGACAACTTTGATATCTTCAATGTCTTAATGTAATAGTAGTATGTATAGTACATATAGTTGTATAGTAGGTAGTTATATATAGAAGTTTTGCTTCTATGCTACGGCTACACTGTCGCGATATTGCGAACTAGACTTCTCGCGCTCTCTGTTGTACAGCGAGACGTCGACCGGTGTGCGAGAGAGAGCGCGTGAAGTGGCGTTCGCGTTATCGCGACAATGTAGCCCCAGCATTACAGTATTAAAAGCCGGTCCTATTCTTTGCTGTAAAATTGCATGTTTATGTAATTCACAATAGATTTTGTCGCGTGTCCATCATTTTCTATTTACGGTTTAATTACGTTGTTGATCATATTCACAAGTTATGATTACGTAAGTAATGCTAATTACGAAGAGACAATATTCTCCTTAAAGTTACAGTAATATTACGGAAAATGTGAGGGAAAGTAAATGTGTTTAAAACGTTTGATTTACTTTGATAAGTTTACTGTCGAACTGTATTGTTACATAGTATATAATGTATTGTGACTTTCATTGTAAATAGGTGATTCTACTGAATGTAGCTGAAAGCTCTATTACTGTTATCTTGTCCAAGTGTTAGCTCATAACCAGAGATCGGATATTCGGATGCATATTTACCTAAAGTTAATTTTTATCTATGAAAGTATGGAAGCGGCTTCTTAAAAATCTTTTTTTTTAAAAGAGGCTACGGACAACGGGAATGCCTTACTAGTTCGGTGTATAGTAGGGAAGCGACTTCTATAAAAACATTTATTAAAAAAAACCCGGCATTATTGGATTGCATGTTTATTTAAAATTAATGTTTCTACCTACTTTACATCATAATATTAGGTAGGTACATTTGCATCCAATTACATAAATGTAGTCAGAAAAAAACAAAATTTGTCGATTCGGGAATGGCGGGCGGGATTTTTACGATCGATACAAAAGTGCATTCCATATAAGCTAACATTTGAAAGTAAGTTAATATACATTCGATTCTATAATCAGAAACCTAAATTTGTATTCCCAGAGCCGCGGGATTTTGCGATACAAAAGCGCATTCCATATTAGCCATCATCTCAACTTTAGGTGAATATGCATCCGAATATCTGATCTCTACTCATAACTATGTAACTTCTAATAAGTTCATTTCACTTAAACGTTGGCGTACCTTGTAGGGTACATTCCTACCATACCATACCATTACATAATCAGCCTGTAATGTGACTGCTGGGACACAGGCCTCCTGTCTGTGAGAGGGAGTGGGCCGTAATCCACCACGCGGGCCCAGTGCGGGTTGGTAGATGTCACATGATGTCTTCGAATTTTTGGTTATAAGACATGCCGGTTTCCTCACGATGTTTTCCTTCACCGTTTTGAGAGCAGTGGTGATGTAATAATTTACACAAAGTAAAGCACCTGTCTGGGTTCGAACCTACGACATACAACTCGTAAGTCGCGGCCGTTGTCACTGGGCCATGACTGCTCCTACCATTCATTCATTTATATTATAAAATAAACTTACAAAACACATGACATTTATTTACAAAAACATAATAATATTTATTTTTATTAATTATTCAATAAATATTATGATTTATATTGTTCTTTCCTAACCCTTTCCTGACTGAAAATATTTGCTGCCTTTCAAATCAATCAATTTTAAAAGAAATATTTTACACCATTGTACAGTATTGTCTCTCCTTCCCCCTAGCGATGAGACCGCCCATTGTGTCTCCCCTCGTTTTTTTTTTTTTTTGTGTATGGCATCTCGTAGATGACTTTGAGAGGTCGTGACTACTTAACCAGACTTTCCTGTGGCTGCCTTAAGCGGACTCAAAGCCTCCAGCCAGGGGCGAATTTCTTATAATACTAAGCGACTGCACGCTAAGGCCACCCCCTGTGGGGTACGGACCTCGGCTTAGGGCGTCGCTGGGGGGAGGACAGCAAGGTGGAACAGACTGGATCTGGTTAATATTATTATTATTTATCGGGGAATTTAAAACTACAGGCTCAGCTGCGGCGCGGGCTGGCACTTCGTCGAGCAAGCGTCGGGGGGGGTCACCCCTCGTAAAATTTTTACATTTATATCTGTAATTTTTATGGTGTACATAAAAAAGACTATTTTCTGTTCAATTCTATTCTGTACAAACTTGTTATCTATCAGGTGTCTATTGGTAACCACGTCAACTAATAACATGTAGTTATTGACAGGTTCTTATTCATCTCGGCACATAACTAGTTTCTTTGAGTTTGCTCTTATAAACTCGTGAGACGGTCAGCTTATTACGTAGTCAAGTTATTGTAGAATACAGTAGCATATAAGTAAGAACAGGTAAAATGTTACAGAATTTGTATAGGCAAAAAAAATCCAGCTTAGAAGGGCGTTTCAATAAACATGCTACTAAAAGAAAGGTTGTCTCTATACAAAGTGTCGTTTTGCATCCTCGTCAAATTCAAAGAGGTAATTAGGCTAATGATTCTCGACACGAATTAATAATAAAATAAGTAGGTCTTTTTTTTCTAATTTATGGAAATCGGCATGTGTGGGACACGCATGTTAAACGCGGCCTGTGTGAATGTGATACCGAACTGTGACTGCCCTTTTACATACAATACACACTACCGCATATACCGCAACGGGGTGATTCTGTTCTGTGAAAGTGGTGTACCTGTTCTAAAATACTGTCAAACTTAAATAACTAAAAAAACAAGTATGTATTAATTATTGAGCAAGTATCGTAATTTTATTTGAATATGTCTTTCATAGCAGCCTCCTGAAATTTGGCGAGGATGCAAAACGACACCTTGTATTTTTTATAGTATTTAATTAACTCCTCATTGGATTAGTTGTCGCAAGCGCTACTGCTGAGAATGAGGTCCTGAGTTCGATTACGGTTCCCGCGACGGGCAAAGTGTAATTTGGTTTTTCAATCTGGAATTTCTCAGTAGCAGCCCAGGGTCTGGATTTGTTCCCGGAATACAAGTGTGATGTTATACAGGGTGTCCCGTGGCAGATTTAGGATTTCCTCATTAAATTAAAAGAAATGTATTTGTTATAAAAAGAAAGACGAGACATGCGGATTTTATTTTTTGAAGATCACTCCGTTCAAATGTTTTCCATCGTGGCGCACACACTCGCAGAATCTTTCGAGAGTATTCTGAGCGACGCGCTGCAGTACTGACCGAGGAATAGCGTTCACTTCTCGCACGATATTTTCTTTTAATTCCGATAGATTCGTCGGGTTGCTATCGTACACTTTCCCTTTAGGTATGATATCGTGTTTTAATTAACTTGAAAATAACTAACCCTTGGTGTTTAAAAGTGTGGTCTAGACTCTTAAGGCGCTGACAAGTGACAAATGACCAAAATAGGCGGGTCTTAAGAAAAAAATTGCCAAATCTGTATAGTTTGTGGTAGCGGAAAAATATATGTTAATTTTGAACATATTTCTAAGAACTTACCAAAACGTACCAAAACACAATTTGAATAAAAATCTCGATACAAACTAACGTTAAACTAACCTCTTACCTTGAGTTTCAAACCAAAATATCTGTATTAAATATAAAATACGTTACGTATTTAATTAATAACAAGAACGTCTTATTTGAATGTAGAACTTGGTTTGATTTTTTATTTTCGATTACTCAACTAAATTTTGAGTAAATAGATAATTACTTCATTTTTTGCAATAAATTATAAGCGGTATGTCATCGTGCTTCTCTTTCTTTTCTATGCAGTCTGATAGTGACCGCGGTTTAGGTGTTGTCAGCGTCTTAACCCTAAACTAAAATACAAATTGTACCGACTATAAAATAAAAATATCCAATAAACTAAGGTTAGCGTTTGTCAACTAATTAATTAAAATAGGCTAACACCTCTAGAATTAAAGGAACAGGAAATTTATTTTTTATTTTATTTTAGAAGTCTCTGATATTTTTTACATGTTCAAATGGTTATGTGCTCGACGTAAAAGTTGGTTAGTTTAAAAAGAAGCTAATACCAACCTGCAAATAGCACCGTTTCATTAACAGTTCATCCATTTAAACTACAATTTACCTCTTAAAGGAAATAGTTGGTCACTTGGAGAAAAACCTCAAGTGTTTCAAGTTACTTCACTCACTTGAAACCTTTTTAGGGTTCCGTAACCAAAGGTGCCAACGGGACTCGCTATCTGTATTAGTAAGGCTCCGCTATCCGTTCGACTCTATTTTTTTAATAGGTAGACTCTTGTTTGCACAGGGTGTGTACAGACTATGGTCGTTATAACAACAAATAATAAAGTTAAAAATGAAAGGGTTTTGAGAGCAGTGGTGACCTAGTGGTAACGGCCTCTACTTACAAGTTGAAGGTCATGAGTTCGAACCCAGGCAGGTGTTTTACTTTGTGTAGATTATTTCATCATCACCGCTGCACTAAAACGATGAAGGGTGAAACATCGTGAGAAAACGGGAACCAAAACTTCGAAGACATGTGACATCTACCAACCCGCACTGGGCCCGCGTTGTAGATTACGGCCCACTCCCTCTCACCGAGAGGAGGCCTGTGTCCCAGCAGTGGGAACATTATAGACTGAATATGGTGATTATAAAACATACAAGAAATGTGTAAAAAAAAATGTAGTGTTAAATATTGTAAGGTGGTACGGAACCCTTCGTGTGTGAGTCCGAGTTGCACTTGGTCGCTTTTTGTGTTCTATTCACTTGAATAGAAGACAAAAATAATAGCCATCAGACCGACATGGTTTATGTGCTTGTGATCGTAATTTGTCACTAAGCATTATGTAATGACCGATATACTAAGGTTTTTTTAATATGTATTAGTGAAAATAGGAAACGGTGGCATGTTGGGTTGCGGTGCTAGAAAAATATTATTAGTTTATTGGTGAAACTGGTTAAGTAATAAATTATATTAATTCGTTTATGATGATGTTGCCCTTATAGTAGGAAACGGTGTTAGGTTTGTTTTAATTTAGTATTAGTTTTTGTTTGGCAACCAATCTGTTTTTAATCATGAAATTATTTTGTCAGAGATAATAATTGTCCAAGCTTGGACCACATTTTCAGTCATGGACCTCATTATGAGTTATATGTTTTAGTTAGCTCGTATACCTAATGCACAGACGCTAGTATATAAAGTTACCACAAACTACTACCAAAAGTTTCTCATTCGTTTTGGAACTTAACTATCAACTTTTTAAGATTTAAAATCATTTGGAGAAATTTGACAGTTCGTGGTAATTTGATATGCTGGCGACTGTACTTCCTTTCAGTGTCCAATAAAAGTATGAATATACTTTTTACAAAATATTTTTTTTTTCCTTTGAACGTCAACTTTAAATTATTTCATCAATCACACACAACACAATCCCCATCTTAAAAATTTAACCCGTTACCTAAAAGTAAAGTAAAAAACCCGTGAACCATATCAATACAATTTACCTCAAAGTTTTTTCCTCTTTTTCTATAAAAAACCTCCACAATGCAGGCCCCATGCCTAATTGCCGTCGACATACGGAGCTACTGTGGGTTTATTTACCTCTGGTCGGAACACCGGCGTCTGCGCAGTTGTTAAAACGGTACCCATTGGCTACTGTGGTCCGCTGGACTGAGGACTAGCCTACATATTTTGTGTCGGTGAGGCGAGGGTTAAAAAAAATATAAGTATAAGATGCGTCTTTCTTTGAGATTGTTTTTTTTTTCGTTTTTCTGGTATTTTATTATTATTTATAGGGAATACCATAATTTAATAATAATATGTACTCCTTTTTAGGGTTCCGTCGTAAATAAGGAACCGTCTGTCTGTCTATGGCTTAGCACAGAGACTCTTAGTACTAGAAAGCTGTAATGTGTATAAATATTAAATAGGCCAACTAAGTGGTAAACTAAAATCTTGAAAAAAATAATATGTCTCCCTCCCCTGCACGTAAAGTGGGGATAATATTTTTTTCTCGTCTATACCATGGTGTGGGGTATCGTTGGATAAGCCGTTCAAAAATGTTGCAAGTCTGTGAAAACCAGAGATCCGTTTGTGTAACATCAAGCTTTAAAAAATCATTGCGGTAGTATATATAATGAAATTAAAAGGAAAACTATCACAGCTAAGTGGACTTTACAGTCGCGGGAAGGTCACCGAGGCCCCTGACAACACAGGCAACAGGAAGGAATACGGGTGGGTTTTAGTCAGTAAGAGTCTGACACCCCCTCCCGCTCCGCCCAGAGCTGAAGCAGTTATTTGATGAACTCCCATCCAAAAAAAAAAAGTAGGCTTTACAAGTTAACGAGTAATAGCCGATCAACTTACATTTGCAGTTGGAGAAGTATGGGAGAACATGTTTTTTCAATACAATGTTATGTTTGTTTTTGGGATAAATTTATCCCAACTACGGAACTCTTCATTGTGCGTGGTCTGACACGCACTTGGCCGGTTTTTTATACTTGTGATGGGGGGCAGTACATAGGGCATCCAAGAATTTGTCCGCATCGTTTTCAATGGTTTTTAATATGCTCGAAAGTCTGTTATAAGAAATTGAAGATATTGTCTAAGATATGAAATTATGAATTGTGTGAAATTAATTATCTTATTACTTCAAAGAGGAATTAATGAGGAATGTTCGCAAATAATAAATTGCTAAAGAATGTCATCATCATCATTTCAGCCGAAAAACGTCCACTGCTGGACATAGGCCTCCCCCAAGCACCGCCACTTCGACCGGTTTTGTGCTTCCCGCATCCAGCGGATTCCTGCGGCCTTCACAAGGTCATCGGTCCACCTTGTAGGAGGCCTTTCAACGCTACGTCTTCCGGTACGCGGTCGCCATTCCTGAACCTTTCGGCCCCATCGGCCATCTGTTCTGCGAGCAATGTGCCCTGCCCACTGCCACTTACGTTTGGCAATTCTTCGGGCTATATCGGTGACCTTGGTTCACCTGCGGATCTCTTTATTTCTGATTCGATCACGTAGGTAAACTCCAAGCATAGCCCTCTCCATTGCCCTTTGAGTGACTTTTAGCCTTTTGATAAGGCCCATGTTAAGCGACCACGTTTCAGTGCCATAGGTCATCACTGGCAACAGGCACTGGTCAAAGACTTTCGTCTTTAGACACTGTGGTATGTGGGACGAGAAGATATTGCGTAGCTTCCCGAGCGCTGCCCAGCCGAGTCGGATTCGACGATTGCCTCGGGTCGGGTTTTCCACCGGCCCTCAGAAGTTTTGAGCTGCTTCAGAGGCATCCTAATCTCGTACAAGCTGACGTCCGGGATATCTTCGGTGTAGTGTCGGGTCAATCTAGCTCTTGGGTCGTTTGCCAGATTCATACCAGGGTTACCTGTTGACGTGTATAACTGTCCATAGAAACTCTCGATCTCTCTCAACAGCTCATGTTTGGCGGATGCGATCCTGCCATCATTGGTCTTCAGTTTCACAAGCTGGCTCTGCCCAATAGACAGATCTCTTGTAAAGACCTTAGAGCCTTTATTCCGCTCTATCGCGTCCGCGTATCGCGGCGATCAAAAGGTTAATGCGCTCTGTATTAAAGCGGCGAAGGTCGCTTTTTAAGGACTTAGAGATCCGTCTATTGAGCTGGCGGTACTTGAGCGCATCAACTGAAGACTGCAGGATCATCTCGCGCCTCTCCTCCATTAGCCGTACAGTAGGATCAGAGAGCTTCTTGTTTCTATTTGTACGACGGGTCTTGAAGATCTTAGACCCGACCGTATGGACAAAAGAATGCATATACGTATGTGTATGTGAATGTGTATATTATGCATATTTTGTGCAGATGCTAAATTAAAATGCATTCTAATTAACAGGTTTTGTAGATGTAGTTTTAAAAGTATATTAATGTTGTTTTAAATATCATTTTCTAATTTATTAATAGAATCTCCAGCGAGAAATCACGTATTAAATGCATTTAGCTTTTGTTTCCTATTTAAAATGATTAATAATTTTTCTATAAGAAATTTCTCAGTAGCAACCCGGAGTCTAGATTTGTGTCCGGTTGATGGCAACAGGCTGGCCCCTATAACATGGGACTGAAACATAGCTGGTAAAATGTGAGGGTGTACTGTAGGTACATCTCTGCCTAACCCTTCGAGGATTACAGGCGTGTTGTTATATATATGTGTGTGTAATTATTATATCTATTAAAAAAAAAAGGTTTATTTCAGAAACTTGTACATCTTTTACAGTAAATCTTACATAGGGACCAAAGATATACCTGTGCTAGGAGATCCCGCTCATCCAATGACAAAATAATTAACTAACTTATATAGAACTTACCACTACTTTACTTTTATATATATTAATTAACTTTAGCCAACAAACACGCTGTAAAGAAAGTTTTAGCACCTAAAACTATTCAAATACCAAACTCACAGCATTTCGTTTATGAATATAATTATATATCGCGTGAATCTGTCTAATAGCACATTCAAAAGACAGTAATACTCAATAAACAAACCAGTTATTCACAAATGTGCACAAAAACAAACATTTGACGTCTGTATGCGAAAATTAATGAACACTTTTATCCGAATTATGCGAAGTTAGTGAAAGTAACTGTCACTTTTGAAAAAGTGAGGAATTTTTATTCGAACACGATCGCGGTGAATTTCGTTTGAACGTGTGTAATTGGTAAAGGCACTAAAATCATGCTTCGGTTAATTAATTGGCGTATAAACTACATACCACTGCTTCGTTGGTTTATGGTTGCCAGCGTTACTACTGAGCAGGGCCTCAAGTCTGCTATTACAATAATGTCAGAATGGTCTATATTTGATTTCATAATTGTTGATTTTGACAAGTTTGGTAATCTACTAATATAATGGCGTCATTAATGAGGATCGGAACAGACCATTATGACACTATTGTAATAACAGACTTGAGGTCCTGGTCACATGCTAGACAAAATCAAACTGGTTGCTATTTTAATTGTACAATTTATTATTTGATACAAATAATAAATCAATCCAGGTTGAATTTAAATTCTGTGATTACTTTAACTTACACACTGACCTATTACTTTATTTATTTTTTTTAGGAAAACGTATACTTTTACAATGTTTGTAAATATGTGAGCATCATGTACCTATCACATAATTAATTCATCTGTCATTGCTTTATTTTTAATATTTTTTTTACCTATTTTGGTGTACCTAGTAATTTTAATCTAGGTGCATCGTCTTCACATATAATTGTATAATGTACCTATACAAAATGTTGTAAAACATTTTAAAATAGTAACGGTGGAGTTTCTTGCCCATTCTTCTCCACACGAAACTATCTTTTGGAAGGGGCGACTAGAATCAACTAGAACTAACTCTTTTTTTGTAAATTTAGACGTTCAAAAGTGCCTTTTATGTGCCTATTTGAAATAAATAATTTGACTTTGACTTTGGTCCTGGGTTCGATTGCCGGGACGGGCAAAGTGTTATTGGGCTTTGCCATCTGGAAATTCTCATTAGCAGCCCGAGGTCTGGATTTGTGCCTGGTTGATGGCAATCGGCTCGTCCCCCTATTACATGGGACTTAACATAACTGGCGAAATGTGTCTGTACTATAGGTACACCTCTGTCTAACTCTTCGAGGAAACAAGGCCAAGGCGTCATGTTATGCTATTGCTAGTGAAGACAAGCATAGTAAGGATATTCACAGAGTGAACAGCAAAGTATAGTTAGACTAGATCAATTAAGTGAAAAGATTAGAGCAGTGGTGGCCCAGTGGTAACGCGACTTACGAGTTGCAGGTCGTAGGTTCGAACACGGACCGGCGTATAACTTTGTGTAAAATATTTTATCACCACTGCTCTCAAAACGGTGAAGGAAAACATCGTGAGGAAACCGGCATGTCCTAGAACCAAAAATTCGAAGACATATGACATCTACCAACCCGCAGATCTCACAGAAAGGAGGCCTGTGTCACAGCATGAGCATTGGCTAATTAGTGAAAACGGGTTACTGAGTTTTACATTTGTTTGAGCTTTTGCAATAGTTCTACTGCTGCCCTACGATAAACTGTGACTGAAGAAGATCAGCATAGCAATTACCAACCATTCAATACGCTTCCGTGCCGAATGGCACATCCATCGATGTTATCGAAGGTGTCCTATAATCGCTTACAAATCCGAAACCCGATAATTTCGACAGTTTAAATCAAGTAGTCGTGCCGCTGTTCTTCCGACAGCTGTTTGCTGTCGGGAGCAAGACAAATCAGGTAATCGAAAATTCGAATAGTTTTGAATAGCTATACAGTTCAGTCTAGTCATAGACACAGAGTTTAGTGTCATGTGTCATTTCACTTTAGCAGTCAGGTACAGTATAGTTGGCACAGTCAGGGAAATAATTGTTATGCTAACTGACACATTACGCCAATTTCCCATTTCATATAACTATCAAAAGAATGAGAGTTTTGATTTGAATATACGAACAATTTAAATTTGTAGTCAATATGCTTAGCAATTAATTTCTCTGACTTCACATTAGTATAGACGGGAAAAATTTTGGGCTTAGATAACAGATGCATAAATTATCATCTGCCAAGTCTTTTTTCCAATTATGTCTGGGTTGGCTTCCAGTCTAAACTTCAGCAGTCAGGTACAGTATAGTTGGCACAGTCAGGAAAAGTAATTGTTAAGCTAACTGACACATTACGCCAATTTCCCATTTCATATAACTATCAAAGAATGAGAGTTTTGATTTGAATATACAAACAATTTAAATATGTAGTCCATATGCTTAGCAATTAATTTCTCTGACTTCACATTAGTATAGACGGTAAAAATTTTCGGCTTCGGGTTGGCTGCCAGTCTAGCCGAATGCAGCTATATACTTATATTGCACATTGAGCGACTACCTATGTGACCTCTACAACCCATTAACTGTATAACACGATAAATGTTGTCGAGACTGATTGTCAGACTTTCGAACTGACTGAATTTTAAAACGTGCAGTATGGATGCTACCACTTATTACCATCAGAATGTATTTCTCCGAACAATTTTGAGCACTCCTATGCTCATCACGTGCTCACCTTGCTACCAGTTGCCAAAGCACGAGGCGTGCTTATGAAATGAATAAGAATGGTACCTATTACCAGCTGTTTCGTGAATAAACTACGAAAATACATATTATGAATATATTGACCTATTCAGAAAAGGATTATAGGATTTGCTGGGAGTGTTGAACGAATAGTATCATCATCATCATTCCAGCCGAAAGACGTCCACTGCTGGACATAGGCCTCCCCCAATATTGGGAGGGTTTGCCATAATCGCCACGCTTGGCAGGCGGGTTGGCGATCCCAGTATGGTGTTAAAATGCATAGAGAACGCTGCTGCCCATTCTCTAGTAAGTCCCTTAGTCGCCTTTTACGACACCCATGGGAAGAAATGGGATGGTGCTATTCTTTACGTCCGACACCACACGGAACACGAATAGTATAAATACATACATTGACCTATTTATGTGATAAGGCAACGGTGCGGTTTAAAGGAAGATGTAGTGATAAAATTTGAAAAGAGTATGCTTAGATGGTTTGGTCATGTTGAGAGGATGAATGAAAGGCGACTAACAAAAGGTATTTACAAGGCAGATGTGAGTGGAAATGCCGGGAGGGGACGCCCCAGAAAGACATATAGTGACCTCATTGGTGATGTTCTTCAAAAAGGTCACGTGCGTAGTACTCGCAACCGGCGTGCGCGTATGACCAGAAACGAAGCGAAAGGACTATGTAAGGAGCGTAGCAGGTGGCGTTCTATAGTTTCTGCCTGTCCTCATGGGAAGAAGGCTTGAGTTTATGTATGTATGTATGTATGTATGTATGTGTATTTAGCAACAAAATTGTAGGATTTGCTAGTAGTGTTTAACAAATAGTATGAATATGTTGACCTATTAGAAAAGTATTGTAGGATTTTCTGGGCAACATTGAGACGTGTCGCAAATGCACAGTTTTGCTATAGCTAATAATAACGGTAGCTAAAATGACATCACCTTATCCAATAATGGCTGATTTACCTCATCTGCCTAGCCTTTAACCAACTATGTCTGGGTCGGCTTCTAGTCTAAGCGGACGCAGCTGAACACCAGTATTTTATATGGAGCGACTGCCTATCTGACCTCCACAACCGGATTGGGTAACACGATACCCCTTGGTAAGACTGGTTGTCAGACTTTCGGCCTTCTGATGACTCGTAACGACTGTCAAAGATCTACAAATGACAGCCGGGACCAACGGCTTAACGTGCTTTCCGAGGCACGGAGGGGTCTTGGTATGTAAAGATGGTCACCTATCCACGGATCAAGCGCTGCAAGCGTAGCTTAACCTGATCGGTCGACCCGTGCGGCTGTTATTACTTAGCCACAAGCCCCTCTTATCTGATTTACCTATCCGTCAAATAATTTCATACAAATTCAATACGACTATTAGAAAGTGCTCTATAAAATAAAAACTGCGTCGTTGGTCTAGTGGTCGCAAGCGCTACTGCTGAGCATAAGGTCTAGGGTTCGATTCCCGGGTCGGACAAAGAATTGTTGATTTTATTGATCTTGAATTTTTCTCTCAATTTTTCAGTCTGGAGTCTAGATTTGTGCCCGGTTAGTGGCAATAGGCTCGCCCCCTATTACCTACATGGGACTTAAACATAACTGGTGAAATGAGGGTGTACTATAAGTACATCTCTGCCTAACCCTTCGCGGAGCACGAGCGTGATGTTATTTTAAGTCTGATCGACCTGTGATTTGGTCAAATATTTCCATACAAATTAATTACCATTATTTAATTAATCTGGTAGTAAGTGCTTAATTTAGAATAAAAATAAAAATGTTGTATTTAAGACTAGCTGCTGCACGCGGCTTCGCCCGCGTGGCTTTTTCTAAAATAAAAGTTAGTTAAGCCTAAGTTACTCCTTATTACATCGGCTATCTGACATTGAAATCCCTGCCAAAATCGGTCCAGCCGTTTCAGAGATTAGCCGGAACAAACAGACAGACAGGCAGACAAAAATTGTAAAAAAAAATATTTTGGTATATGTACCGTGTATACATCCATATGCATTTAGTAAAAAGTGGTTATTTTAATATTACAAACAGACACTCCAATTTTTATTTATCTGTATAGATTAAAGTTCATTCATTCTTTTAAAAAGGCCCTCAATCTTCTACCTATAATCACACACTTTTAATAGGTACCAAGAAAAATAAACTTGCAAAAATCTATCAACAATCTATCCTACAAACGTCCCAGTAGACAGATGCCACTAAACCCTTAAACTACGGGTTAACTTTTTGTTCTTAACCACGATCAACTGCATTCCATCAGCTGCCTTTGATGTTAGAAGTTATAGTATCTTTACGCTTCTTTTTGCTTCGGCGGATGTAAGCGGTATCGACGTCAACTCGTTATCGGCGTAAATGTAACTTATTTATCTGGAAGGTGCAAGTGAGCTTAAATAAGACTTATTGGTAACTGGTTTTGATTAAGAAGACGTAACCAATGAAAAATTGTTTCGAAGAACTTAAATTACTGGAAATATATTTGAGTATTTGCTTAAGCTGCTTCGTTGGTCTAGTGATCGCAGCCGCTACTGCTGAGTATGAGGTCCTGGGTTCATATCCCGGGCCAGGCAAAGTGTTATAGGGTTTCTCTTAACTCAGTGGAATTTCTTAATAGCCCGGAGTCTGGATTTGCGCCCGGTTGATGGCAATAGGCTCGCCCCTATTACATAAGACTTAAACATAACTGACAAACTGTGGGTGTTCTATAAAGATACCTCTGCCCAACCCTTCGGGGAAACAAGGCGCAATATTATGTTATTTGCTTAATGTTGTTAGTAGACTAAATATTTTAATACAAGAACAAAAACCAAGAACTACATCAAGAACAAGAGAGGGAGACATATAAAAAAAAAATAACGAAAAATGGTTTATTCTGCACAAAGATGGCGCACATTAATTAGTCAAGGACAGCTAATGAGACACAATTGATTTTCTATTGTTTGACTCCGAATCCGTGTCGCGCGGGGACAGAAAATAATTAAGGCGCTGACAAGACCCAATTGACCAAAGTGGGCTTCTCTTAAGAAACAAAATTGCCAAATCTGTGTAGTTTGTGGTAGCGGAAAAAATATATGTTAATTTTAAACATATTTCTCAGAACTTGGTTGTTACCAAAACACGTTTTGAAAAAAAATCTCGATACAAACTAACGTTAAACTAACCTCTTACTTTGAGTTGTAATATCTGTATTAAAATATCTGTATTAAATACAGACATACGTTACGTATTTAATTAATAACAAGAACGTCTTATTTGAATGCAGAACTTGGTTGTTTTTTATTTTCGATTACTCAACTCAATTTTGAGTAAATAGATAATTGCTTAATATTTTGCAATAAATTACAAGCGTTGTGTCATCGCGCTTCTCCTTCTTTTCTATGCAATCTGACAGTGACCGCGGTTTAGGAGAACCCAAAAGTCTCGAATGCTACCATAGGAGTCCTTACAAAAACTTGAACAATATTGTCAACAGGGTCAAATTTAATTAGCTAGCAGAACTCCGCAGACGTGATGGATATCGATATCTAAACATCATAAAATTAGAAATAAATTATTTGATGTTTTTTTGTGGGGTCATCGACCGCAGTTAGTGTAGTAACTTAAAATTTCACAAAAAAGAATTGTGTAAACTTAACAGCCGTGATGGGCCCTGGCGGGGTCTCAGGAAAGTAAGAAAGGGTTACCGAGGCCCCTGACAACACAGGCAACGGAAGGAATACGGGTAGGTTTTAGTCAGTAAGAGTCTGACACACCCTCCCGCTCCGCCCAGAGCGGGAGAAGATATTTGATAATTTCCCACCCAAAAAAAAAAAACCGTGATGGGTATCATTTCTAAATACGATAATAGGAAAGAAATCAGATTCTTCACTTCATAACACACACGTGAAGGGAGGGCATTTTTGGGGGACTGTCTTATGTAACTTTGACGTTCGAAAAGTGCTGATTTTCAGCCTAGTTTGAATAAATGATTTTTAATTTTGATTTTGATTTTGATTTTATATTTTAAGTAATTAAAACCAGTGGTCGTTGACCCCCAAAAAAGAAAAATCAAATCATTTTTATTTTATCGTGATAAGATATCGATGTCTGTAGTTTCACTAGCTAATTTCCATCCAATTAAACCCTGAGACCCTTTAGACTACAGTTCTTATATAAGAACTTAAGAGGCCGACAACACCTAATGCGCGGTCACTGTCGGACTGCATAGAAAAGATAGAGAAGCGCGATGACACAACGCTGGTAATTTATTGCAAAATATGAAGCAATTATCGAATTACAAAAAAGCTATAGATTGTATAAAATAAATAAATCACTATTATGCTAATATGTTGCTTGTAGAATAATCTGACAAAAAAAAACAGAATGATTGCATGTATATTAGTATGGTTTTTAATCGCTAAAAGAATTTTTTAGAGGTATCTTCGTGGTTTTATTCGATCGTTTCAAATTAGTTATATTATGTTTTCAACACATTATCTACCTAGCATATACGAGTATCCTTAAGAATATCATTTATTTTTCTGATTTTGTTTACTGTAGTGGATCATATACTTTCAGGCATTATAAAACGTATAAAATTTGCGTTTAGGTCCTGTAGTCCCCTTAACGAATAGACAAATACTCTGTCTTAATTTGTACAATTCGGAATTATGTTTGTTTTTTAAACGGAAATTGTATAAATAACGTGTAGAATAATAAATAACTGTTAAAAATAGCAAAGTGTTATTGTTCGTGAATTTCTATGATTTGATCTAAAACAAATAACGTTCGTGTATAACAATAAACTATGTTTTAACATTAATTACTTTCTCACGAGATGCATTTCAAGATAATAATAAACATCATAACGATTTGATGGAAACATGATAATTATTTTGATACACGTAATTCTGGGAACGAGAAAATGTAGTATTATGTCAGCTGTTTGATCTTAGAAAGGTTAAGTTAGTGGAAGTAAGTTTTTGAAGAGCTTTAAGAATTAGGTATACCAAATACCAAATTTCATCCAAATCCGTTTAGCCATTTTAGCGTGAAAGCGTATCAAACAAACTCACTTTTAGTATACAAGCAAGAATATTGAGGAAGAAAAGTGTAAGTTTAAGACTATGCAGAAACATTCTGGAACAGACAGCAGACGTACTTAAAATTTAGTTTCTCTTAGTTCAAGTAAGTATAGCTTAGTTAAATATGCGACAAAGAATATTAACGGATTGGCACTATTGTCAGCTTACTTCACCTAAGTTTCATGGTGAGACTAACTAAGGTTAACGTGTCATTAAAACTAGTTCTAAGATTATCATTTAAAAGAACATACAAACTAAATTATAAAAACAATACTCTAAACTAGTTTAAACTCTGCCCTCTCAGTGAAACGAGCGTGAAAGAGAGAAGACATTAGTTACAAACGGTTATTGTTTTTCTGCATATAACGATTCCCACAACCCACTTTACACAACACTAGAATGTAAAGATGAGTCGTTACAATTATCAAAATTAAAATTATGACCCGAAACATTGTGAAAACGAAGTGCATTTGTGGTAGAAAAAAAAACGTGTGATTTAAAACTACCAAATCGCATTACCAAACTACCATTGGAAAGTTGGCAATGTTGCTTTAAAAAGATTTCTTAGGAAATTCACTCCACAGTTGCCTAGTGTGGAGGACCAAGAAAACTGATATCACTAAACGCAGTTTAAATATTATAATTAAACAATAATCATTACAATGCATATTAAAGTTGTTTAGGATCGGTTCCATCAAAACATTAACGGTTGATAAATAATTATTGAATAAAGTTATCAATATTTACAAAAGAAGAACGCCTCAAGATATACCAATTACACAACGTAACTGCTACATATCCATAAGTTACGACTAAATAACTGTACTTGGCGCTCCAACGGGAGACGTTACTTTCACCTGACTGACATCATTACGAGCGAACTAATCAATCATGTCCATACTTACCTAAGAGTACTGTAGCAACATTATTCACAAAAGATTCAAGGACAGAAACATCTATGGAAAATTATTTATTTACAACCAAACAATCGTTAAAATTACGTAACCGAAATGTTAAATGTTGTATTTAACGGTAGTTAAATTGACGAAATACGGTGCAATGGGCTGTTGATTGACGTTATGTCAACAGTCTCGAGTCGATGGTTTGTTGAAATTATTTTTGTAAACGAGCTGTGCCACGCGGTATCACCCGTATCAGTTTGATTCCGTGGGAATATCCGGATAAAAAGTATCCTATGTCCTAATCCAGGTCATGATCTACCAATGTGCCAAATTTGATCCAAATCCGTTCAGCCGTTTTCACTTAAAAGCGTTACAACAAACAAATAAATCACAACATTTATCATCAACTTTCGCATTTATAATATCAGTAAGGATCTTTCATTATAAAAATAAGAAATTAATGAAAGCTAGATTTACTATTTGCATATTTAAATTATCTTTTAAATTATTACACAAACATGATCTGACCAAGTTATGTCTGGACTTTAAAAGAGACTGCGACCTCTGAGTTTGTTTCGGCCTTTCTTCTCAGAGTAGTCAGATAGGAAACGCCGAGCTCATCTAGTTTTTTTTTTATTTACTTGATGTAGGGGGAAGTCCCGTAGCGCCGGACGGCACCTACCGCCGGACACTCGTACTATTCAAGCAAGTATAAACCGGTTCGATTCAAAGTACAAGTGAAAGGGGCGCGGGGGGCACACAGCAACAGGATCACGCGCCGTGGCTCGCGAGTGACGCGCAAGGCCACGGCGGGAGCGGGCGTTTGCTGCTTTTGGCGGGAAATCACGGCGTCACGTAAAAATCGATGTAAGTAATTCTGGCACATTTCTGCATTTACATTTTAATGGTATTCAAAAATAAAAGTAGTACTTAATTGTTACCCGTAAACTGATAGAATATTATTAGATTTTTTAACTAATTATAGTAGGTACCACCTAATGTACGAAATCATCTGTCCCTTAGTACCGGACACTAAGTCATCCCTTAGCACCGGACAGTAAACATATTGATATTTCTCGTGAGAATTAACGTTATTTATTCTAATTGTTAAATTTTGTTTTAGAACATAGAAGAATGAATAGCATTGAAATGGAAGAGAAGAAAAAGAAAGGATCGTGGGCTTACAAACGGTGGAAAGCTTACAAACTGCTATCGATATTTTTTTTCCAAAGAACTGAGTGTGAGACAAGCTGCAATGCGATACAATATTCCTAAAAGCACTGTATATGACAAAATAAAGGCGCTAAATCGAGGAGAAGAAGAAACGCCGTACAAAAAAGTGGCAGAAGAAAAAGAAAATGAAAAGAACATGAGAGACAAAAAGAAGGAATTAGGATCTAAGTTTAAAGCAGCAATTGTAGGCAAAGGAAAGCAAACCAAAGGAATTAAACCCAAAGGAAAAGAAGCGAAAGACGTGGAGCCCAAAGAAAAATATGGAAATAAAGTGGAACCATTAACTGAAACATCTAACACAAACACAACAATTTGCGTGGTTTGCTTAGAAGACACTGAGGCAGACTGGATCCAGAGCTCATCCTGTCTTGGGTGGGCACATGAAGCATGTGCAGACGTCCCAGAGGCTGGAGATGGCTACCTATGTGATCGATGCAAGCTATTCTGAGATGTCCAGTGCTTTTGGTATGGCACAAATATCCGTCCGGTACTAGGTGCCACTTTTATAAATTACATTTTTTGTTACCGAAGTCTGATTAATGGTGTTAATTATTTTTAAGCAGAGGTTGTGTTTTTTTTAGTTTAATTTGATTTCTAACTTAGTTATCTATTGTAAGTCATAAATAAATAAACATTCCTTAAAATATTTTTTATTTTATTTCTAAAAAACCTTAAGTGTCCGCCACTAGGAGACTTCCCCCTACGTGTAAAAGGACCTACAAACCTACTTACAGAAATAAAATTAATGTCATCATTTAATTTAATTAAAAAAAAATATTGGTCGATGTATCTGACTGTTTAGAAAATTACATTTAACTAATTATTTGTATATTAGAGCCACCTGCACACCCAATTCCATTTATGTCAACAGAGTCTTGAAAGTTTTATTTCACGACTGCCCAAAAAAGGAGTGTAATGTTTTTAGGGCTCATATACACCCATTCACCCTACACTCACCACATTAACTCAACGTCAAGATACATCCCAAATCATAATAAGTCCTGTACTATTTATTTTATCATATTTTTATTATGAATTATTTAAATATAAATTAAGAAATTTATTATAATTACTTATTAAGGCGCTGACAAGACCCAATTGACCAAAATAGGCTTCTCTTAAGAAAAAAATATCCCTAATCTGTATAGTTTGTGGAAGCGGAAAAAAATGTATGTTAATTTTGAACATATTTCCCAGAACTTGGTTGTTACCAAAAGACGTTTTGATAAAAAAATCTCGATACAAACTAACCTCTTACCTTCAGTTCTAATCCTAAATATCTGCATTAAATATCAACATACGTTACGTATTTAATAATAAAAAGAACGTCTTATTTGAATGCAGAACTTGGTTGTTTTTTATTTTCGATTACTCAACTCAGTTTTGAGTAAAAAGATAATTGCTTCATATTTTGCAATAAATTACAAGCGTTGTGTCATCGCACTTCTCTTTCTTTTCTATGCAATCTGACACTTTTTGCATGGAACATCACTACATCCTGTAGGTATCTGGGGCAGGGTGTTGTTAGCTGCGCTACAGTTTATACTTTTGCAGCTATCATCGTTTTTTTTTATGTAGGTATATGAGTTTATTCCTAACTATATTTCTTAAAAAAGCAATATGGCGACAGTACGGCTCCATTGTCAAATGAGAAAAAAACACATAAATTATTACAATATGGGTATCAATTGAAGGCCTTTATAATCACATTGCAAAACTATATAATTTATTGACATACATTTTAAATAGGTTGGGTGTACATGTAAAACATATATTTCATCTTAGGCTAATTAGACTTCGGCAAGACTGCGAATGTCTAAATGGTTTTGTAGAAGATTGAGTTATCAATTGAATTCTTTCATCATCACACGAGTGACACAAGCTAGTAAAATTAAAAAAATTGGTTAAGATTAACACAGCGCTATCAGCGACACAAAGCAAAAAAATATATTGAAAATAAATCTTGACACTAAAATGTACAAAATAAAAAAAAATGGAAAAACACGACTGTCGCACAGTGGAACGAATGTATGGGAGCGGTTGGACGTAGACATGTCCGAAAAATAAGAGTAAAATTATGCCAAACTAATGATGCCATCTTATTCGATTACTTAATGCCTTCATAAATTGTGGTGATGAATTTCTTCATAACTCCCATATTTCGGGAGTAATTTGAGAAAATGTGAAATTTTACTATGAAAATGAGTGTATCGAGCTCTCTCCCTCCTGATTCCGGGCTTGTTTCAAGTAGCGGTCTCTAATATCGTAATGCTATTACTAAGAGCTATATTTAATACTAAGACACATAGTGCGCCAAATGTGCACTTTCTGGGATAAAAGGAAATGAAAATTAAAAAAAAAAAAGTTTTTTCCCCATTTGTATTTACTTTAAACCGCAGACAGACTTATTAAGAGGTCTATAAATATATTATATATATACAGAAATATATATTAACAAAAATATTCACAAGAACTGATGAGAGTATGACTTTTAAGTAAGTTGATAATAAATTACCTAGTTTCATTAAAAGTACAATAAATAATTAAGATGTAAGCTCTAATTTACTAAGTTACACATTTTAAAACAATAACATCATTTAATTATCTTCGTCATCATCATCATCATCAATTAATTCAAATTCAGAATCGATGTCCGCTTAATCATTTATGTTAACAAATTCGATATCACTTTTCTCAGAATCCGTAAGCTCATAAAATTCCTTAAAAGAAGATTTTTTTACAAACTTATTTCCTTTTGGACGGATACTTGTAACAAGTGGATCAGAAGACAGTAAAAGATTGTGCATAATATCTTCATTGCATGAGATACTGCTATGCTTTCGAGAATGCCCCTCTCTATATTTTCTAAAATCTTTATTTCTAGCCTCAGATGCCTCTTCGGATAGAAAACCAATGGGCACAATTGACATGTTCTGAACTATGTCTGGCCCATGCATTAAAATTTTATGAAGTGAAGAAGGCATATAATACCATGGGTATAACTCCACGTAAAGCTTAGCAGTATCAAAGCAGAACTCTCGGAATTTAGTTACGTTGATCTTCTCTCCTGATGAAATACACTGCAAGATCACACAGATTTTTCTTAAAAGCATAGCATCTATTCCGGTCAGTTCAGCAGATTTAGTGTAGTTTTCAAAAAATCTCCTTGCCGAGTTGCCATTGTTGGTGGATCCACTGCCTTGTTTCACAACATCGAGAAGTAAGCCCGTTTCTCTTCTTACAGCCTCTTGAACTCTTTTCTTCCTGTCATCAACTTGCCTTTTTGCTATATCACCCCTTACTTGCCATGATTTTATGTCTAATTTGTAGGAAATGTGTAATAAGCATTCCATTGAGCGAATCCAAGCGTGAAGGGTGCTTAAGCTATATTTATACATGTCCTCGTTTGCGTATTTATCTTTGATTAACTCTAAATTATTCATTTCTTTAGGACAAGCCTTGCATATGTCACACACTGAAGCTGCTGTATTGGATATAATGGAATGAATTTTACCATCAATCATTGTCAACAGCAGTTGGTGTTTGACACTAATTCCATCAGTGATGGTGGATGGAGTTAAGGCTTCAATCTCTGCTTCGATTTCAGCCATCTCTCTCTGCACATTTTCTTTGGTTTCCTTTATAAACTTAAACAATATTGGCCGGCAAAATGAAGTGGAAGATGGTCGCTCGTTTTCCCAAATTGTTACACCTTTTGAGACGAGCCGCAGTGGTACAAGACTAATAATAAAATTACTAGCAAGATCGATTTGCTCATCTTCACTCGTCCTTTGATGATAAATGCTTTGGCTAGATGATCCGTCAAAACCCCATTTGCTGGTCAATACGAGCTGTTGATTGGGATCAACAGGGGTTTCTAACGACCTAATAAGTCTTCTTGAGGTTAAATCCATCAAGGCTTGTAATTTGATTTTTGCAGAGCTCTCTGTAACTGTGAGATCTTCTTTGGCCGGATAGCACTTAATTTTTTCTTTAACCAACATGTAGTAACTCGGGTATTGAAGAGCTCCTTCTTGAGTGTTGAAATCCCGAAGAGTGTTATAGCGCCATTTCGATAAGTTCATCGATACATAAAGAGCCAATGCCTTCAAAGGGGATATTTCCCGTACCTGAATTGATTTACCTTCAATGAAGGCTTTGATTTTTGAGGCCTCTTCTGGATTCTCCGTCAAGTATTTCATAACATAAGCTGTATCGCTTTGTCCTGCCTTTTGAAGCGCCCTTTCGGCCGAAAACATAATTTCAGCGCTGCTACTGCTGCATGAAAGACTATCTTCAGTGCGTCTTCTTTTTTGCCGGTTACTAAGGTCCTCAAAAGATTTACGAGGACTAGGATGTGTACAAGTTGAAGCATCAGATTTAGCAGGAGAAATTATGGGCTCGATGACGTCACTTATATTTTCTGTAGAAGGTTCCATATTTTCATTCTGTAATTCCGGCCATTGAATTGCAGCCTGTAGCCAAATCTCATGTTTCTTCCGAAACTTATCTGTGCTTCTTCCAGACTGTGTCCATTTTGCATAAATGCGGTAGCAAAATCGACGACACCAGTCTTTTAAACTTGTTTCAGCACTTTCACATAACTGAACACAACTGTTATCTTTTAAAACACTGAACAAATAGTTAAAGTCGCGTAAATCTTTATGTGCGCGTGCGCATAAAGCAACGTGAATATCAAGATTTGTATTAAAATTTGGAAAATACATTGCGAGATTAGCTTGGATACAACGAGGTGTAAATCAACACTGATTTTAAAGTTACTAATAGTGACCTATTTATATAAAATCCAGGTATCCCAGGTATCCTTTGTTAAATATTGCAAGGTAATTAGTTATTGTGATAATTAGTAAATGATGCATGCTAAATTAGTGTATTAAGAGCCATTTAGTAATTAAATAATAGCAATGTTCTTATCAGTAATCATTAGTGCATCAGTTTTATATGTAAACCTTAAGTCCCTAATTATATATCCTAATTAGCTTATATCTTCTCTAATTGGCTGCTCAGAAATGTTATTGTAATAAGGTAAACCTTTAGAAAAACGGTTTTAATCAACAAAATAAACAAAAAATAAAAAAATTGTGTTATAAAATAAACATCACTCTTTATCCCAGAAAGTGCACATTTGGCGCACTATGTGTCTTAGTATTAAATATAGCTCTTAGTATTAGCATTATGATATTAGAGACCGCTACTTGAAACAAGCCCGGAATCAGGAGGGAGAGAGCTCGATACACTCATTTTCATAGTAAAATTTCACATTTTCTCAAATTACTCCCGAAATATGGGAGTTATGAAGAAATTCATCACCACAAGTTATGAAGGCATTAAGTAATCGAATAAGATGGCATCATTAGTTTGGCATAATTTTACTCTTTTTTTTCGGACATGTCTACGTCCAACCGCTCCCATACATTCGTTCCACTGTGTGTCGTGCCAAAAAACGAACTAAAATATAAAAAAACCACTTGCGAGTAGTTGCGAGTAAAATAATGGCCTTTCGCTTTGTTTATACAGATGTCAATACAACTTGTTTTTTTTACTTTTTAGTTCCTTTTTTTGGCAAGGCAGTGGTGTTTTAATTTTTTTTAAACATCACGCCTGTTATCCCCGAAATGTTGGGCAGAGGTGTACCTGTAGTATACCCACATTTCGCCAGTTATATTTAAGTCTCATGTAATAGGGTGCCCATTGCCAATTAATATTGCATATTAATATCTTCGTTTAATTATTTATTTATAATAATAACGAGTGACAAAACAAACAAGCATTTGTGATGGATGATAATAACATAGTATATGTATAACATAATCAGCCTAAAACTTTCCCACTGCTGGAACACAGGCCGTAATCCACCACGCGGGCCCAGTGCGGATTGGTAGATGTCACATGTCTTCGAATTTTTGGTTCTAGGACATGCCGGTTTCCTCACCATGTTTTCCTTCACCGTTTTAGAGCGGTGGTGATGAAATAATTTACACAAAATAATGCGCCTGCCTGGGTTCGAACCCACGACCTTCAACTAGTAAGTCGCGGTTATTACCCGGTCACCAGCACCACTGTTCTCAAGTCAATGTATATCTGACTGTATAAAGAGACTTCATTCAACACATTCTTTGTATAGCTACGAATACTTTCTATGCACATAAATATTTATATTCTATCCTCGATAATCGCAAGCCTGGCACATGATGGTCATAGCAAATACCATAAGAAATAGTTAGTCCATACGGAGTAGCGTCACGTCACGCACCTGTCCTACCGCCGGCGATAAACGAGAAGCCACTAGAGCTATAGCAACTGAAACGAGTTGGCGAGCAACGAGCAGCGAGTGCGCGACGGCGATGAACTATTACTCGCTGGTATTCGTATGTACTAAGCGTCAGTCTCTCCTCGCCAAGCTCTCTTTAACAGCTCTTGTCGCTGTGACAAACGAGCACTCGCTGCGTGGCAGTGTGTACAGTAAGCGATCCCCCAGGAAATCAGGATGGCAGCCAACCGATTATCCTTTAAAGTCAATGTGCGCGAGAACATTCGTAAGAAGCTGGGAGTATCATCACAACGGTAATGTTTTCCCATTGTTTGTCTTATCTGTTCAGAATATTCGTGTATTTATTTGGTCTTATATTTATGTATATTTAGATATATGTATTATATTTAAAGTTTTTAATAAGTATATGTATGTATATACTTAAGTTTTAATAAATATTTATTCCACAGTTTTCGTTATTGCACCTACCACTGTCTGTCTCTGCAACACCCGTAGGTTGACTGGTAGAAAATGCCTACGGCATTAAGTCCGCCTCTGTACACATGTGTGCCTAAAGTATTAAATAAATAAATAAATATATGCATGTCTTTTACCTACACGGGACTTAAAATCTACAAAGCTTCGTGCTGACTGGCGCGATAACGCGGGCGCGACAGGCACCGCGACACTTTTTTCCGAGAAATTGTGCTACTAGTGTCGCGTCGCGCCTCTCGGTGGTACCCTTAATACATTTCTTGAGCTAGAAAATCGTTGATAGGTAGTCGCTTCCTCGTCAGCAGTGGTTCAGGTGCCTTAGCCAGGCTTCACATATTAAAATTCTCTGAGTGCCTGACGGCGTCAGCGAAATCATAGTTATGAACGGCAACGTGATCTGACGTATATTATTGACGGTCAATTATTATATAACTACGAGTAGGTGTTGCCTGAGACTTCGTTCCTATACAAACTTCAAACCCGTTGAATCTGCTTATATAGGGATGGACTTTCTTAGTTCGTGTCTCCGCTCTTCTGGTTCTACCACTACATAATATCGCGTTTACATTTCCCGAATAGATTGGGATGTGTGTGTAAGTACCTACACAATCTTGTCGCCCTTTCAGAATACCAGGTCTGCGGTATTTGTTTTTTTTATTAAATATCGCAGCATCATGCTGAACCTGCCGGGGTCGCGGGAAGGTACTAATGGGTCACCGAGCCCGCCGCAACACAGGCAACAGAAGGAATACGGGTGGGTTTTAGTCAGTAAGAGTCTGACACACCCTCCCGCTCCACCCAGAGCGGGAGAAGTTATTTGATGATTTCCCATCCACAAAAAAAATAAATCATCATGCTGAAATAGGAGCCTTTTTGGATTCGCCCTGTGCGAATCTTCTATTTTGTTTTTGTTTTCACAATTTTTTTTTGTTTTCGTGTTTTTGTTAGTTTTATGCCCTTTTTTTATTGCTGTATTTGTGTCTTTTTTGTTGTCTTTTTTATACTGTGCGTGTCCCAAATAAATGTTTTTATTTCTTTCTTTCTCTGTCTAAAACTTAAGGGTCGGGTAATTGCCGATAACCTTGGCCATACAAATGCGCTTCGCAATCACGCCGCGCCGCCACCGTGTCGTTCGGTTTTGTAGGGAAAGTTTATTTTTAGTAACAAAAATGTGAATATTGAAAAAAATCTCAGATAGAACCATAGGTAGGTAATAAAATAGCCAATGGACAATTCAAAAACGAAAAACATTCTGAGACACCCTTTATATGTATAGATTGTGACAGCACAATCTGAATGGTTTTGAAGGATAGTGCTAATCCATTGCTTCATATGTTCGAAAAATTTGTCAGCTCAACAAGGAAAATAACACGATGACGTTGTTGACCTGTCAAAATGAAACCCTTTGCTAATGATAGTGTGTTATGCAACTACCCCGCTGGATGGGTATTACTGCGTTGCTACATTAAATAGGGTAAGCTCAGCTTAACTTTACAGACTTATTGGCTTACTATTAAGGCGCTGACAAGACCCAATAGACCAAAATAGGCTTCGCTTAAGAAAAAAAATTGCCAAATCTGTATAGTTTGTGGTAGCGGAAAAAATATATGTTAATTTTGAACATGAAGTTAAGTGAAGTTAAGTTATTAAATATGGAGGCCTTGGCAGAGAGTACAACTTTGTGCCCTTTGGCGTCGAGACCCTCGGTCCGTGGGGTCCCAGTGCGCATAAGTTATTTGCGGAGATCGCGAAACGTCTAGTTGATGTAACTGGTGACCGAAAAGCTGGCGGCTTTCTCGCGCAACGCATCAGCATTGCAATTCAGCGAGGAAATGCCGCCAGCGTCCTCGGTACAATGCCCCGAGGGCCTTTTTTAAGCTTAACTTAGTTTTAATTTAATTTAGTTAATGTTAATAATTTTGAACATATTTCCCAGAACTTGGTTGTTACCAAAACACGTTTTGAAAACAAAATCTCGATACAAACTAACGTTAAACTAACCTCTTACTTTGAGTTCTAATCCTAAATATCTGTATCAAAAATCAACTTACGTTACGTATTTAATTAATAACAAGAACGTCTTATTTGAATGCAGAACTTTGTTGTTTTTTATTTTCGATTACTCAACTCAATTTTGAGTAAATAGATAATTATTTCATATTTTGCAATAAATTTCAAGCGTTGTGTCATCGCGCTTCTCTTTCTTTTCTATGGAATTTGACAGTGACCGTGGTTTAGGTGTTGTCAGCGTCTTAAGTGACGAGGCCCCCAAAGTCTAAAGTAAGTATGTATAAGCAGGTTAAAAAACCTCTGTCACAATTTATTGACTTAGTCAGATAAGAAGCAAAATATCAATACCAATATCTATAGGGTAACATAATTCTTAAAACTAACGTAACACAAATCTACTAAACTTAGTAGATTTGTTAAACGTTAGTTACACGAGACAAAACCAAACATAATTCTTATTTTAAACATTGTAAACATATAATGTTTAAAATAAGAATTATGTTTAGTCTGTTTGTTAAAGTTTAGTAGATTAGTTTAGTGGATTAGTTTATTTTTTTGTAACTTTTGCATGCCAACTGGTAAAACATGGCTGAAGCTATTCTCTATATCACCATGTATTGTACCCATATTTGCAAAATAAACTATCGGTTATCTTTAATCACTGTGAGTGATTCTGCTTTTAAAAAGATTTCTTAATGTATTCTTAATGTATTAACGATTCTTCCAAAGAATGAATTTTTCATGAAATCATGACATTGGGGAACAAATCTAACTTAGAGAGATATATTATTGATTCTAATGATAATGATTCTGTAAATAAATATCTGTTATAGTCGCGAATCATATTTTGATCAAAATACGACCGGATACTGACCTGCAAATAGCAAAAAACAAAAGAAAAATTGGATTTCCTGGCTACAGATGCGGGTTCACCTTAAAAGCGACATTAAAACACGAATTTTAAGACCGGAAGTCGTTAGAATTTTTACATAAAATATCATTAAAGCGACTGGAAATTATCAAATTATGGAAACTTTGTGTTACGCAACTTGGAAAAGATTAGATTATCCATGGTTGGCGGTTCGCGCTGTGGAGATAGTGATCTTTCACTATTAATAGATTTGCTAATTTTTTAAGTTCCGTACCTCAGAATGTCAAAAACCGATGGTCCTTGTAGGACCACTTTGTACACTGTCTGTTTATCTGTTAGACAGTGCTGCGCTATTTGTTTGTATAGTCATTCATAAATTACAGACTCCTTTGTAAAAAGATAATTTTAATCTAAATTATTTGCCTCTGTTTTGATTGTTAAGGCTCCTACATACTGGCGCGACTTGTCGCGCGACGCGTCGCGACACAAAGGCACCGCTTGTAGCGCTCCAGGCGGTGTCTTTGTGTCGCGTCGCGTCGCGCGGCAAGTCGCGCCAGTATGTAGGAGCCTATAAGCTCAACACGTAACTGTCATGAACAAGTATCTAATCTATACAAATAAATAAAATTGAAGTGTCTGTTTGGAATGTCAAAATAACAGCTTTTTATGGCTCGGGCGCGACAGGCATATTGCTGCCTGTCGCGCCCGCAATATGGCGCTAGTCTGCACGAGCCTTTACTAAATACATAATTATGAAAATATATACAGTACTTATAATAATATATATTTTATTAATTTTGGTCTGTCTGTCTGTCTGTCTGACGGGACTGGCAGATAGCTGACGCTATAATGAGTAACTTAGGCTATTTTTAATTTATAGAAAGCCACGCGGGTGAAGAGTTAATTTTGCTTGCAATTACCAATAACCAAAGTCAATTACAGCATATCCCATAAATTGATGGCACCTAGGATATATTATTTGAGTTTAAACTAACGTGGGTATTTCATCTATCGTTAGGACACTGACTGCTCAAGACTTGGTGAGGTTAGCCAGACTGGAAGATTGTTAACATCTAGGGCTAACTGTCAATTGTTTGCCAAAAGTAGTACTATACCCGAACCGCTTTAGCGTGGCAATAGCGGTCATTGCCCTTTCCCTGATATCTTTCCGTAGGAACCCAAACAATAAACTCTATGTATGGTTTTTCGTTATTAGAACATTTTGATGACCACGATATATATTGGTTCAGGACGTTAACGAACTTTATTTCAGTTTTTTTAATAAAGAATGCTAGAAAATGTAGGTGGGTCAATGACCGCTATTGCCACGCTGAAGTGATTCGGGTATAGGTTAAGTATCGTCACATAAAACACCACTTTTAACACATCGAGCCCAATTAGACATGGCTAGTACATATCAGTACTTAATTACTGCTGTATTGCCCTACCAATTAAACAAAAGAAAAAGCGTGAAGCATAGATATCACCGTTTAAATTTCTAACCTATTGCTAATCTAACCAAGGTTACACGCGTAACTTATGGTAAACGTTAACGTGTGTGTTAGCCCTATAAGTGTTTATTGCTATAATTTGGCGAAGAAAATGTATTTTGTTATGCTACTAGTGCTGTAGCGTAAAGTTTTGTAAGTTATATATGACTTAGGGACTTCGAGTAACCAGCGCTCGTTTAAGCTAGGTTGGCTTTGTAAAAAATCAGCCTGTAATGTTAATTATGGGCTGATTTTTGAACTGTTCTTTTTTTATACATTACTATTATTCAATGTTTGTATTTCCACAAATACTAAAAAGGACTATAAATAAAATAACAAATAACTTTGTAGTTACTTAATTTATAGATATTATTTATTTTAAAACAAGCATATGATAATGTCAATGATCGCTGGCCTTGTATTTTTACGCATTTTAAAGTGGTACAAAACTGTATTAGTTTTTAAGTTGTTTTTTATTTCATTGTTTCTGCAGTGAGACAATGAAAGCTTCGGATAAAACATACAGAAATACAATAATCCGCTCTGAAATGATCGCAGTAGGAACCCATTTAATTGCAAACTTTTCAGAAAATGCCTGTTGTCATTCGACCATAAAGACTCCTACATACTGGCGCGACGCGTCGCGTCGCGACACAAAGGCACCGCTTGTAGCGCTGCACGCGGTGTCTTTGTGTCGCGTCGCGTCGCGCGACAAGTCGCGCCAGTATGTAGGAGCCTTTACGCAAAGTCTGACACACACGTAACGAAATTATTAATCTCCTAATTAAGTTATAAAATAATATTAGCATAAATCTAAAATTATGAGAATTCCAATGACTTAATAAATAAATTATGTAATTCACATCCAATACATAAGAAATTAGATTTATGTAAAAATTCTAATTTTATGTAAAATGTTTGATAAGATTTATTATTAAAGCGCTTTCTCCAGTGGTAGGTTAGTGTTCCGTCATCTTTAATTAATTATGTGAAAACATGCCTCTTTTAATTTACTACTTACAGACCACAATGTTGTGACTTAGATCGCAGGAAGAAACATGGCTTCACAATTTCCATACAAGTCTCAAGCAGGAAAGGAACTATCGTTTAGAATTTGCACGTAATCATAATTAGCCACTAGTGATCGTATTAAGGCTTCTACATACTGGCGCGACTTGTCGCGCGCCGCGACGCGACACAAAGACACCGCGTGTAGCGCTACAAGCGGTGCCTTTGTGTCGCGACGCGTCGCGCGACAAGTCGCGCCAGTATGTAGAAGCCTTTAAGCGTCCAGCAAGCTTAGCACGAGAACCGTAGAAGCGTTTTGGTGACGGAAAAGTTGACAAAAATTACGTTCCCGGGTAGACAATTTTCTACCGAGAAGGGTAGACAAGCGATTTCTATTCTTAAGTAGAAAGAAGAAGAAATAGAAAGCATCATGCTAAGCCGCCTCGGATTACAGTGTACGAAATAGATAGCGATCGCTTTACGACCAACTTCGGTCGCAAAGTCCTAATGGGGTCCCGAGACGGGCAAAATTGCTTGACAAGCACGAAAAAATCACAATCATTACCGCTATCTATGTCGAGACTGCAGCCTCTGGGCAGTAAGCAGTATTAGCAACCTTGCTTAGTGGCTAATCTCCTTACCACGGAATTAGCTAATAATAGGGTCGCACCCTATTACATGGGACTTAAACATAACTGGCGAAATGTGGGTGTACTATAGGTGCACAGCTGCCTAACCTTTCGGGGATTACAGGCGTAATTATATGTTGTCACCGCATCCGTACCGATGGTACTTACAACAGAGGTTATAGGGTTCCCCCATTTCCAGCAGTGAACGCAATAATTGGAAGTATCGTAAACAATAATAGGAAACAATTGACTCTATTTTTTTTTCATACGTAACTTTGCGATTTAAAATAGGCTTCGCGTGCCAAAAGCTTTAGCAATAAGCAATAAAAAATCTCGATACAGACATTAAGACTGTTTCAATCATTAAGTCGCTCTTTATAGCTTTGGACATGAACTTTTTTATTCGAAAACTTCTTTGGCGAAATAGCAATAAGAGAAGATGCGAATTTTGAGGTTGGTTTGGTCCTTAAGATCTCCATAGCTTGTATTGCTCTATGGCTGTGGACAGATGTCTTTCATTGCACATCATTCTCAATAGGTAGAAAAGGCTGTGTGTTACAACACTATATTCACAATTTTATTAATAATAGTACCTTCAACATAACCTAACCGTCAACTCCAAACCTCAATCAAACCCTCAAATCTTGCAAATACACGTGGCTAGGAAAGTCATTGGAAAAATATTGACCTGCCGATTAAGAGGGCTAAAGGTGGGCTGGGTGTCCGCGCAGGTCAAACTGCTGGAACCCAGACCTCTGAGGTACTTCCGCTACCAGGTGAAACCATTCAGCCAATGTGCGCATTAACGTGACGAGATTATCGTGGACGGCCACGTCCACGTCATGGCATCACGATAACACAGGGAAGTAAACTGTATGGAAATATATGAAGACGCTTTTAAATTTCCGATAATGTTGTAACGTGCACTTATTTATGGACGAGGAATTTCACGATAATATCGTCACGTAAAGCCGCGATTTCAGAGAGAGTGGTTCAGAGTAAATGTTTGCTCTTCTGCGGATGTTCGCTCAAAATAGAAAACCTCGGTTTTCACTACACCGAGAAAACTATTGCTCGCGCGAGCAATCGTTCGCGGGGTCCGACCGATCATCACTGAACAAACATATTCGCACGCTTAAGTATTTTCATTTACCGCGCGATCAAACGCTTGCGCGCTCAGAACTGTTCAGAACGTTAAGAGACTGACACCACCTAAAGCGCGGTCACTGTCGAACTGCATAGAAAAGAAAGAGAAGAGTGATGACACAACGCTGGTAATTTATTGCAAAATATGAAGCCATTATTTATTTACAAAAAATCTATTGATGGGATAAAAAATTAAAACACTATTACGCTAATATGTTGCTTGTAGAGTAGGTAACCTGACAAAAAATCAGAATAATGGCATGTATATTAGTATGGTTTAAAATATTTAAAAGATTTTTTTAGAGGTATCATCGTAATTTTTTATATTGTATCAAATTAGTTGTATTATGTTTTCAACACACTGTCTACCAAGCATTTATGCTGAAGAATATCATATATTTTTCTGATTTTGTTTACTGCAGTGGATCATATACTTTAGGCGATATAAATCTTTCAAAATTTGCGTTTAGGTCCTGTAGTCCCCTAAAGTCAAAACGCAGAAAAGCAATCAAACGAAATTATAAAAGCACACTACCGCAGTAATTTGCTCAAATGCCATCCATACCAGCGTTGCGCCACAATTCTCGATTCCCAAAATTATTATCTCATAAAATCTTGGTGTAAAATGATACATGAACAAAGAAAGTAATTAAAACTCAATTACATTTCCCATATTATCATAAATAATCAACTTATTACTGAGCAACTAAGTACGTTCCACAGTTGGGCAATAATTAACTGCGTCCCGTAGTTAGGGAATAATTCCCGTTATCAAATCTCAACGATGATGAAATCTCAACGACCACGCTAGTAGATTTAGGTTACAATTTCGGTACGTTCAATTTAATTTACAACTCGCTTCGGCCCGCGACACACAAGTAAGAGTAAAATACACAATAAACTAAAATAACAGTAGTAAACAAGGAACCCTTATAGTAAAAACGCATATTACAAGATTAAAGACTACGTTGAAGACAAGGAAGTTTGGCAATAATTCCTTCTGCACATGTGGCTTCCCTGGTACATCAGAAACGCCATAACTATGGAAATGTCTATTAACTGCTCCCAAATTACGATGTTTATTATTATTTTTTTTAGACATACTTTTTTGACATTATATTTTCACTATTTGACATTATATACCTACAATTTATATTTCAGACTTAATATTATTAATATTGTTTTACATTGATTCTTGTGTACGCTGTGAATATGAGAACGTTGTAGGCTTAATAGACTAGATCTTTTGAAAACATTGTAAAAGCCAATTATTTTTAAAAGAGTAACCATGGAGTTTCTTGCCGGCTCTTCTCCATAGGAAACGACCAATTGGAACCGTGCACCTAGCTTCTGACGTTTCATAAGTGCCCATGTAGGTTTATGTGAAATAAAAATATTTTGAAATGATTTGATTTGTTTCGCCATGTCTGTCTATCTGTCTCTCTGTCTGTCTTTCTCCGCTGTAACTCAGAGACGCTTAGTACTAAATTGTAATTTGGCATAGGTATACATACCAATCATGCCGACAAAGTACTAAAATACAATTTTGAAAAAAAAAAAAAATTATTATTATACGTAATATGGGGATGATATTTTTTTCCCGTCTATCCCATGGTGTGGGGTATCGTTGCATAGGCCGTTCAAAAATATTGCGGGTCTGTGAACACCACTTTTCGATTCAAGGATCTGCTTATATAATATTAAGCATTAAAGTGCTAATTTTGTTAGAGTCAAGTGTCTCCCCCCCTGCCAGCTAAATGGTTGTTTACGGAGATGTGAAAAAAAGCATGGCAGTTGAAACTGTGACAGCTAAGAAGGCTTTACAAGTTAAGGAGTAATAGTCGACCAACTTCAATTTGCAGTTGGAGAATTGACCGTGGCGTATATCGATGTATGGGAGAACATATTTTTCAACTACTATGTTAAGATTGTTTTTGGGATAAATTCATCCCAACTTCCCAACTACGGAACCTTTCATTGTGCTTGGTTCGACACGCACTTGGCCGGTTTTTTTATTCAACTCCCTCGGCCCCCCGGACCACCGCGTCGCGCCGCAGCGCCTGCCCGCGCTATTGCTTCGTTCACGCTTAGCGTTCTTTCTGTTTTTTTTTTTCTTTTTGCTCGGCTCCTAGGCGTCGTAGCGTGATTGTAAATAGGTAAGGTTTTAACGTTCCTCAAAAATTGGCCTATCAAATGCATAAATATTTTTTCAAATCCGATTGGTAGTTCCAGAGAAAAGCGCGTTCAAACAGAAAAAAAAAACAAAGAAACTGTTCAGCTTTAGTATATTATATACACCGGATGTAAATGTTTGTGGTTTTACTAGATGCAGTCAAATTTTACTGATTAATATACTCTCTAAAGGGAAACTGAAGCAGAAAATTTAATTAAAGTTAAATCAAATGCTCGGTTGAAAGATTTTTATGATGATAGAGCAATGATGAAATCTTCAATGATGAAAACTTTCAAAATTTTATGTCTGTTTTATTTTATAATCGGCGTTATAAGCAAGCTGGAAAGTTCTCAAAATTTTCTGAGCGGAACTACAAATCACTATCTAAGTCCAATTTGGGATAAAAATAATACCTATAGAGCTATCTGAGGGGTATTTATAAACTTCGTAAGTCAGAACAAACTAAATTCATAAATATACACTCGTACTTAGAATGCCTGAAATAAAAAAGAGAACCATAATTCAATTCGCAACGTTCTCAATCATGATTCAAGATTTTCTCCACCACAGTAATTAGAGCTTAGAAAATAGTTTTATTACAGAAATCTTCAGTATAGTAACAGCTAAATGCACGCACATACCATAGTAATAATTCTGAAGAGAAACAAAAGCTGAACGAACACATGGGAATCTTAGAACAAGACCCCATTGGGTCAGAATGTGTCCAAGAAACAAAAGAAAGAATAAACACAACATTTTCAAAGGAAAAAGATTATATTCCGGTAATAAATTCCGTGAATTCTAATATAGTAACTCTTTATCCATATACCGAAGTAGAAAACGGCATTGATAAAGCGACAACCACTTTTCTTTTAAGCCAAGATGTCACTGCAGTTTCAAACGATCGGCAAACCGTTTAAACTTCACGCGTATTAAAGTATTAAAACTCAAAAAAGTTTTAAAAATAACTTTTATAGAAAACTTACCGTAATAAAAGTCACCCAAAGCAGAATAGATAAATATCCTAATTCACGAAAACACTTTATTCACTGCACAAACACGCACACCATCATTTACCGACTTCCAAACTTGCGACAGACGTGCGCCGGCGCGCGTTGCGACTTAGCGACTGGTTCGATGTCAAGCTCAAGTTTACGAAGCTATTCGGGTTATGTCGCTTCTGTATCGTTGGTGTTGGTATGTTGGAGTGTTATGTCAGGAAATATAATCAGTGCATGGCTTATAATGATTTTGTTTATACACACTTCAGGTCTGCAGGTCTGAGTAATAACAGCGCTTAGACAAGAGTGCCTTGGAATGTGGGTGAACTAGGAGTTGTAGTCTCATTGTGATATTTCAAAACATCCAACGGGTAGTCAATGAGTTCCTTTACAAAAATAAGTGTTCAATCAGTCAACAACCAAGATATATATAAGTGATGATTATAAAAAGAAAATAAGCTGATAGAAAAGAAAACTTCCAAAATTATAGAAGTTGAACTATTGTAATACAACAATTAAGTTACTTTGGATACACATGAACAAGCAAAATTAACAAGACATAATCGGGAAGCAGACCTTGGCAACGATCCCACTTCCTCCAAAGAACTGGATAAAACAAAGAATCCTGCTACAAAAGATAGTTTTTATAAAGATAATGTTGAAGACGTACTTTCTTTTCAAGACGATTCAAAGGCGAACTTCGAACTAGCTACTGTTCTCATTAATTATACGCGCTGTTGGCTACCAGAAATGTGCAGGTGATTTCCACCTCTATTTAGTCTGAATTAAAGATGCCTTTTGCGTGTAGTTACTGATGAGGGAGACGAACTCATAACTATAGCTGGGGAATATATTTGCATAAATTCTTATTAGAAACATAACAAAAGATTCATGTGTGATCGAATATTGTGGCATATTCGGAATGAGTTCGATTATAAATGAAGAAGAATCAAATAAAATCAATGATATAATTAGTTCTAGTACAGTAAGTAATAAAACCTGGTCAACCTTAAAACCGGAATAACGCTACGCGCCAATGCATCTTTGATGATTTAGGATGCGGACCCTCCCTACAACCGGTAGCTTTGATCTCGGTAGGAAGTTCAATATTACAACTTTAAACTTGTAATATTAGGGAAAAATAATGAAAGTATACAAGTTTAAAATAAAGAAAGAAAGAAAATATTTATTTGGGACACGCACAGAATATACAACAATAAAAAAGGAACTTAAACCTAACATAATCATGAACATATAAAAAAATAACATAATCGAGAAATAAAATTAATAATAATAGAGATATAGTTTGAAGGTTTACCTCTTCAATTAACCATTGTAAATCCAGAAATCTTTGTTTCGACCACAGTTACTATAAATACCTGCTATACGAAAAGAAGATTTAGAGGATAAAAATAATAAAATCGTGAATAACAAGTTCATGATTTTTTAAGACGTCACCCAACCAAGCGGAGAGAAGTCCGATGATGTCAAGTAAGAAAGCGAGCATCTATGTGGTTTAGAGGCAAACACTTTTAGAAGCGGCTGATGCGGAATAAAGTTCTAAGAATTCTGAAATACAATAATTCGTACAGATAGACGTAAAAAAAACTCCAGTTAGAAATAATGGTAGTGGAGCTGAATACCCAGGGCGGGCCGGACGTACTTAAATACCTTCACTTGTGGAAGGTCTTTGACGGTACCTCAGGCTATTTTAAACACAAATAACACTAATAAATAAGACTGACTTTTATTGCCTTATTCCTGCAGCTGATGATACTTGCAGCATGAAAATAATAGACATCGTGACATTGGTCGTTTTGTAATTCTGAAGTAATGGTCTTCAAAGTAGGCAGCAGACACGTTGCGTGTATACTAAAGCCGTTACAAACGGAATGACACATAGCTTGACATAATTTTCGCAAATTCATAGAAATAACGATGGACAGCATTACAGTAATATCATTCTTGGTAACGGAACGGGGGGCATTTTAAAAAAAGATGAAAATTTTGTCACGCACAAGATCTCTGCTATGCTTAGGTAATTTTATGTGGGGCTTAAAACCAGTTATTTGATGATGTTCGTTTGTTTCCTTAAAATAACATTGTTTTTAGGGTTCCGTACGTCAAAAGGAAAAAAACCGAACGCTTATAGGATCACTCGTGTGTCTGTATGTCCGTCTGTCAGAACCAATTTGCTTCGAATCTACTGGACCGATTAAGTTGAAATGTAGTACACAAAAGAATTTCTGTGAACCAAACACGGACATGTAACGTAAACGTTGAGGGGCAAATTATAAGTAATAATATTTTTTTTATAAATATAGTCTCATGTGGAGCGAATACAAAATAAATTTGTTACATTTTTATATTTGAGGCTCTATGGAGTATATCCTTTTTACCCGCTCATGTATCCAACCTTGTTTATATTAGGCATTAGGCATGGTTGGATACAATGAGCTGAGAGTTAGGCGTGAGTTCGCACTTGTCTCATATTTATTGAAATTAATTAGAGGCAAATTAATTAGAAGCGTTATGTAACGCCATCATATTAGGGTTTGTGTGTTTGAGTGTGCCCGAGAGATATGTGGCGGCGACGGCGGCCTCATCTGCTGGCTGTTCTCGTGGCCGCACTGTTAGATGAGGCACCCCGAGTGAATTCACTAGGATGACATTGAATAAATAAGTTTTAGAAAATAATTTGTTATTATTAAGTTTGCTTCGCTATTTTTTTTTGTAAACTGTACCATGTGGTGTGACATGTCAATGAAAGTGCTTGATATAAGTATTTCACATATATATTTTTTATAATTTTAAAATAAATACTTTTCATTTTTTTTAACAAAATAGATGAAAATTGACCATTCCGGGGCCTTTATCTCCGAAACTACTGAGCCTAATGTTTTTTAAAAATACTTAAAATAATTCTTTACTTACAGATTACAGGAAAACCGATTGGTTATAAGAAGTCAGTAGTCTTAAAATTACATAGTCAATCGCTAAATATTGTGCGTACAAATTTAAGTACATTTGCACTTGGTATGTATGAGGGAACTTGTTTTTCAACTACTATGTCAAGTTTGTTCTTAGGATAAATTTCATCTTAACGAAACCCTTCATTGTGCGTGGTCTGACACGCACTTGACCGGTTTTTTGGTAGTTAAGATTTGGAATGCCAACATCTAATGGTTGAATTCTGAGTAAGCGGTAGTGGTTAGTATGAGGGCAGCAGTTTTTTGGCAGAATTTCAAATTTTCTGACAAATCTATTCTATCATCTACTTCGCCTTTGCTGGGGTCAACTTATGTCCACTAGATTCGGCTAAATCAGGGATGGGCAAACTACTGCCCGCGGGCTTATGACATAAGAGTGTATTGCTCCCAGAAATTATGTTCAAGAGTCCGTGTACAATTAGGGCCATTGCATTGTGAACTTTACTAACTATGTATTTTTATGGTGTGCACGTTAGCCTTCGAAGCTTCTTACGATAAATTGCAACTTACAACGAAATGCATTTCTTTTATTCAAGACCCCTGAATTTCCGCCCCCCCCCCCCTTTCTTTTCCTTTCTTTCGGGTGGGAAATGATCAAATAACTCCTCCCGTTCCACCCGGAGCGGGAGAAGTTGAAGAAGGATGTGTCAGACTCTTACTGACTAAAACCCACCCGTATTCCTTCCATTGCCTGTAGTGCCAGGGGCCTCGGTAACCCTTTCGAACTTCCACGCGACCCCGGCAAGCATCGGCCCTAGTGGGGGTCCACTTGTGCTGGCATCTCTTTGAGGCGCGCGTGGAATACAATGCGCCGTCGACCCGGGCCTGGTCCTTATCGGACGGCGAGTTACCCATTGCTCACCGTCCGCAAGCCCTTTCTGGCCCCTGGTGAAAAAAGTTTGACCACCTCCACAGTAAACAGTTTCTTGGTCATTTCTAATTTCTCTAAGACCGTTAGTTAGCTTTTCAAGCTAGGTATTCAATTAACACAACTTTCACGTAGATGTCAGCAATATGAGAGAAAAAGGTGTCGGTTATGAAAACCAATTTAATTGCAATATACAGACTAGCTTTTGCAAGCGTGGATGTCGGAAACTATCCCATGGGAACGTACTACCGGGATTAAAAGTAGTAAATCCTATGTGTTAGTCCAAGTTATTAAACTATAAATCAGTACTTTTGACTAATTTAAACAAAAAATTGTTAGACATAGGTATTTTTGTGGGTACTATAAACATATCGACGCTTGAAAGGCAAAATTTACTAAGCGACATAGGGCAAATTTGACTTTACATTATTAAAGTAAAATTTTCAGAAAAAAAATCATATAAATTCTTGTAATCATCCTACAGGCGTAAATCTTACTGTTTTGGAAATCTTATTTATCTAATCATCTGAATTAGAATTTATGTTTTTTTTTTTTGAAAAATTGACTTTAATAAATTAATTAAGTCAAATTTGTCCTATGTCGCTTAGTAAATTTTGCCTTTCAAGCGTCGATATAGTAGTACATTATTATATGTATCATCAACAGTTTTCACAGCGCACGCCAAATAATGTCTTTTATATGGTATCTTGGGTTACATTATTGTAATTTTTGGGATCTGTATACAGTTATAAGACAGCCCATGTTACTCGCTCGCTTTCTATAGTTAAATATTTTTTTAAATCGGTTAAGAGTTTTATGAGTTTATCCATTACAAACAAACAAAAAATCAAATCTTTTCTGTTTATAATATTATTATATTATTAGTTTAGATAATAAACACAATCTGCAATCCGGTTTTTCTTGTGTGTTTATGTCGCTAAGTAAAACTCGACATGTGGAAAGCTTGTAAACATGAAATCACCGCCTCGCCGGGGGGCGAAACATGACAGTAGAATGCGGTATAGGTGTGACTATAAGCGGAAGCGATAGCGTCTTTGGTTTTCGTGATATTTTCTACGATTTTCCCAAGGGCTGAGGAAATACCGTCTTATATTTTTCGACAATTTCTGTCGAAAAAGATTAGACGGTATTTTACGGCAGCCATATACCTTAGTGGTAGTTACTTCGTTCAACTAACTGCATTTAATTTTTACAAGCCAAAAACACTGTATTAGCATACTTTGGCGATAAAATACAGGATAAATGAAGGATATCCTAAGTATCTCTTTAAATTAACGAAAGGCCAATGCCAGCCTTATTAAGATATTTAAGTACGTTTGTTTTGTAATGCAGCAATAAACTAAAATTAATGTCCAACATTTTGCAATAGCAATTTATAACTATTGAGATACATTTGGCTCATTAACTGTATAGATCACCAATCTCTCCAATCCTTTGATATCTATCAACGAAATATCAATTAAAACCAGATTTATGTTACTTTGTTGTCCACGATACTTACCTAACTAATAATATTAATATAAATGGAAATGGTTAATTATTTTATTTATTTCAGACTAGTTAGGCATTTTTTTTGGGTGTTAAATTATCAAATAACTTCTCCCGCTCTGGGCGGAGCGGGAGGGTGTGTCAGACTCTTTCTGACTAAAACCATCTGTGTTCCTTCCGTTGCCTGTGTTGCCAGGGGCCTCGGTATCCCTGCCGGACTTTCCCACGACCCCGGCAGGCATCGGCCCTAGTTGAGCCCTACACTTGTGCTGACGACAACTCTTTGGGGCGCGCGTGGAACACAACGCGCTGTCGGCCCGGGCCTAGTCCTTACCGGACGGTAAGCTACCCATTGCTCACCGTCTGCAAGCCCGCGCCTTCGGTGGATGGAAATCCGCCCGGGATTCCCGACGCCCAGGGCATCTACTGCGGCGGCTAGGGGCGAGAGGGCGCGAAATTTGCCTTTCCCTCAACCGTCCCGCCTCGTCCTTCACGAGCATTTCTGCTTCGCAGAAGGAGGTGACGGCTTCCCATGCCCTCTCGCTCTGTACCATGGCCTAAACCAGGGTCAGACGCGAGAGTTCTCCGCTGCCAATCGCCTCCACGAGGACACGGCGGTGCCCTGCCCAAGCCGGGCAGATCTTCACCTTATGCTCCACTGTGTCCTCCAGGCGATTGGGCCTACGGTTTTACCAACATAAGTCGCGATCCTGTGGGAATATCGAGATAAAAAGTATTTTATGTCTACTCACGTGCCAAATTTCATCCAAGTCCTTTCAGCCGATTTAGCGTGAAAGCGTAACAAACAAACAAATAAACTCACTTTGGCATATTAGTGAGGATTAGGATGCAGCGACTTATTTTTACAAATTGAATCCTATTATATATAATACGAGTATATGAGGGGTAGTAGAGAACGCATAATTAATTGTGTTGTTGTCGTTAAGGTTTCAAATTTAGACAGCAATTACTATTACTCTTTATACTTCAACCTAATTGACCTTGCGCGACCAGACTTGGTTTCCGTACGTCGTTTTCGGGTGAAAATCAGCGCTGCGCTGTGGGTCCCCCATAGCACAGCATCATGCTAAGTGGAAGCCTTCTTGTGAAAGTCATGACGTGCCGACTATTTATCTGTTTTGTTTTATTATTTATAAGAATTACCATAGTTTTTTATGTAGGTACACGTGTTTCTGTGACAATTTTTTTTCTTTATTTCTTATTTAATCGGACTGTCTCGTTGGACTACTAGCAAGTGCTACTGCTGAGCATGAGGCCCTGGGTACAATTTCCAAGTCGGGCAAACTGTGATTGGGTTTTTCCATCTGGAATTTCTCAATAGCAGCCCGCAGTCTGCATTTGTACCCGATTGACGGCAATAGGCTCGTCCCCTATTACATGGGACAATCAGAACTGGTGAAATGTGGATGTTACTCTAGGTACACCTCTGCGCCGTGAGCCTGAGGTGGCCCGTAAAGGCCGGCCGACCAGCCGGGGATCGCGGAAGTTGCATATGATCCCATAATCGTCGGTGCAAGTGTGAGATTGGTTTTTAGTCGGTAAGAGTCTGACAGACCCCTCGGCCCACCGCAGGGTGGAGGACATCCATGAGGATTATCGACACCGAAAAAAAAAGAAATTACTACTCTGTCTAAACCTTCGGGGAATACTGGCGTGATAGTATGTACCTATGCTAATTGAATTGATTCCATTAAATCTAACGTGTTTTATATGGCGTCTTAGATCCGCTCCGCTTCTCGTGGCACCTCATCCCACCTAACCAATCATTATAAAACCAATAGACACTGAACAGCGGCTTCCAATCACGCTATACCGTTGTGTTTATCTGTACCATCGCTACCATCGCTAACGGGTGCTGGAATGTTAACAATTTCATGTAATTTTACGCGTTTTATTGCTAACCACATGTTGATTGGGGGTGGGGGAAATACGAGTATGAATAGAATACTCTTTATTACTCGTATGTACACTATACATATTACTGATATATTGTAGAAATTTTACACAGGGTGACACAATGGGCGGTCTTATCGCTAAAAGCGATCTTTTAAAGACAACCTTTGGATGGATTAGGGGGGAAGAAGAGACAATACTATAGGTAGTCTGTGGTGTACCAATTACATATATACAATAAATATATACACACATAGAATATATTAAAATTGTCTATATAATATAATATATTATATTATACTATTTACATATATACAATAAATACATAGGGTCACCTGTCCAACATTGAAACAATAGTACACAGTGAAACTTTACGATATTTCTAAAACACGACGTTGCCAGTTAGAGCAGGATAGCAAGAAAGGACATGCTCAGGCCCCCCCCGCACACGCCCAGTCTGCGAGCGCGCCGCGTGGGAGAGGACGTCTCCAGTGACACATAAGCGATATTGCCACAAAAAAGTAAGAATTTTTGGTAATACTTGGTGATTTTTTAGCAAATTATAGAAGATAATTTCCTATTGTTCAATATTGCGTTGCATTCTGTACATTTCAATGTATCTTTTGACCTAAATCCGTATGAAAATAATTCACTTTTTGTTGCAATTTTTCTGTAGGTTATAAAAAATGACCATGTTGGTTTACAATGAAACGAAAGTATGTTGTACACAATGAAACAGTGTGTCATTGTGTTCAATCTTGTTTCGTTGTAGGCCATGTAGAAAATAACCACAACGAATTTTTTTCTAAGCATAGGCATCAACCTATCTAGTAACTAAGTACTTACTACGAGTATAAAGATATTTTATATAGTATTTTTTTCAGATGGCACGTACTAAAGCTATTTTAAGAAAAAAAGGAGATCATTCAGCCGCTAACATGCTTAAAGCTATCCAGCTTCACAGGCAGGGATGGAGTTTAAGAAAAGCTGCTAGAGAATGCAGTGTCCATTACCCCACATTATTCCGTTATGCTAAAAAAAATAAGAATATCAATGACACGGATTTGAAGAATCAAAGGTTAGTTCCAAACTATAATGTTAACAGCGTATTTACCGAAGAACAAGAAGCTCAACTTAAAGAATACATTAAAGACTGCGCATTAAAATTTTATGGTCTTTCTAGTAAAGACTTTCGCAGCGTTGCGTACCAGATGGCTCATATAAATAATATTAAACATCCTGTCAGCTGGGAGTCTGAAAAAATGGCAGGTATTGAGTGGCTTAGATCTTTTAGATCTAGGCATTCTGATTTATCACTAAAAAAGCCTGAGGCATGCAGTTTGGCGCGGGCTACAGCCTTCAATAGAGAAACCGTCAATGCTTTTTTTAACAATCTGAAAAATGTTATGGATCGTCACCCATCCTTCGGCAATGGCTGTAGAGTGTACAATTTAGATGAAACAGCTACAACCACTGTTCAAAAACCACAAAAAGTCATGGCTCCCAAAGGACGCCACAATCTAGGCAAGATTACTAGTGGTGAGAAAGGGACTTTGGTGACAACTTGTGCGATGGTATGCGCTTCAGGTCAAGCTTTACCTCCGGTTCTTGTTTTCCCGAGGAAAAATTACAAGGATTTTATGTTGACCGGTGCACCTCCAGGGTCCCTTGGACTTGCTACCCCGAGTGGGTGGATGAATACGGAGCTATTTGTCCAAGTCATGAAGCACTTTATAAAACATACATGTGCCTCTCCAGAAAACCCTGCATTATTAATCATGGACAATCACGAATCCCACTTAAGTATTGACGCTTTAGATTTAGCTAAAAAGTCTGGGGTCTGTGTTCTTACTCTGCACCCACACACAACAGCCAAAATGCAACCACTTGATGTGGGCTTAAACGGACCATTTAAGACCTATTATAACAGTGCTGTAGATTCGTGGTTGCGAAGAAACCCAGGCAAACAGATGACAATCTACAACGTCGCCGAGTGTGTGGGTCAAGCATATCAGAAGGCAATGACGCCAGTAAATATTACAGCAGCCTTCAAAAAATGTGGAATATTTCCATACAACGCAGACATTTTCGAAGAAATCGACTTCATGCCATCAGAAGTCACCAACAGAGAACAGCCCGGACCATCCTCAGAATTTCCCGTTTGTGCTTCCCGAGAAGTCACCGACATTGAACAGCCTGGACCATCCTCAGAATGGCCAGTTTCTGCTTCCTCTGACTACCTGCGACGTGAGCCAATAAATCTTGGCAGTCCCTCGTCAGACGCAACGTACGCTGAAAGTCCCCCACCACGAGAAGCTGAAAGTCCATCCTTATTTGAAATAGATGAGCGTATTTTTGAAGACCCTATTGTTGAAAATATTTTGCAGGAAGCTATTTTACCTTCACAGAGCTTAAATTTACTTAACATCAGGGAAATTACACCGCCTTCCGATGCTTGTGTTGCCGCAAGCTCTTCTTCTGGTACCAAAAGTAATTTCAAATCACCTAAAGAGTTTATGCCACCTTTAAAGGCTGGCCCACGAACTGGACGGCGCAAGCCAAGAAAGCTCGGTAGAAGCATGATTGCGACGGACACGCCTGAAAAAAATCAAATAGCTGAAGAAAGGAATAAAGCTCAAGAAAGAAAATCCGCAACCAAGAAAACAAAGCGACTAATTCTGTGTGACAAAAAAGGAAAAAATAAAAGCAAAAAGACTAAAGTTTTTGGCAATCAATCAGATGCAGAAACTAGCGAAGAAGAGGAAGGTATGGTGATATCTCAAAGTGAAACAGAACTGAGTGACATAGATGAAGAAGAAGATGACTCCGATGAGAATTTACCTTTGGTAACTGAAACATTTAAACGAATCGATCGAAAACCCCAAGAAGGCGACTACGTTATGGTTGGTTTTGAAACTAAAAAACTTGAAATATTCTACGTCGCATTGATTACTGAAATAATAAGCGGTAATTCATACGGTGCTTCTTTCTTGAGAGTAAAAGACAAAACTGAGATGAAATTTTACAGCCCTACAGAGCCAGATCTTTCAGAAATAAGACTCACCGACATAAAGATGATTCTGCCTCAGCCAAAAATTAACGGCACCAAAAGCCGAAACTCGTTCTATGTTTTCCCTCTTCGTGTATCACCGAAACTAAATTTGCGTTAAAATCTGGCTGAGTTTCGGGTTACGGTTTTAATCATGCGATATTTTTGTTATCTGTTTATTCATTTACTACTAAGAAGTTATACCTAAATATAACGACAATGATTGTGATATTTTTAATAATGAGACTGCAACTCGTACAAAATAGATTAATTATAAGAAGAGGATAAATAATTACATTGTTTTAAGCGAAAAAAATACTTAGGTATTTGTTTTGAAATTTTATTATTTTTAAGTTTTTAAGACCTGTAAGACAGGGACAGGTATTGTTTTTTGTTAATCCTGAACTAGTAGGCATAATATCACCAATTATTACCTCTGTGATTGTTAATGTTTAAGTCTGATTCAATAAGTCTGATTAATAACTTAGAAACCTAATTATTACTATGAATAAAACATATTATTTTCATATAAATTCTTTAATTTATTGCTTACATACTTACCTAGTTGATTAAAAACAACAAAATACTACCTTCTAATAACACTGTTTCATTGTTAATTATCCCTGTTTCATTGTAAAAAATCAGGTGTTTCATTGAATACACACATGTGGACACAATGAAACAAAGTATTTTTTTTAAAAAAAGCTTCTTTATACCTAAATTATAAAAGTAAAGTAAAATTTTAAAATACTATGCGATTACTAGATAAATTGTCTATCTTGGTGCAAAAAATTAGACTCGTAACTTGAGAAACGGCAGAGACAGGATGGTTTGAAATTTTGGTGTTTCATTGGTGAACAGGTGACCCTACATAAAACATATTCAACTTATTTTCAGTAACAAGTGCAAAGAACAAAAAGATTAAAGTATGTTTAAGGAGAGAGATAGTGTTTTTGAGATATGATGTGCCTCTATGTATAATGGTTGTCGCAAGGGGTTCGCGGCTAAATGGTAATAGCTGCACGGGTAGGTCGAAGGTTAAGCTATGCTTGCCGCGGTTGGTTTGTGGATGGATGACAATTCTAATATCGAAATCCCTCCGTGCCTTGGAAAGCACGTTAAACCGTTGGTCCCGTTTGTCATTCGTAGATCTTTGCCAGTCAAGAAGCCCAAAAGTCTGACAAGCAGTCTTACCAAGGGATGTCGTGATACCCAGTTACTGGGTTGCGGAGGTCGGATATGCAGTCGCTCCATGTAAAATACTGGTATCCAGCTACATTCGGTTAGACTTGAAGCTGACCTCAACATAGTTGGGAAAAGGTTAGGCAGATGTATTGATGTATAATGGTTGTTTGGATAGGACTAGATTTGACGAGGTTCGCTTCTAAGCCCTAGGTAAATAGGTTTGCATTAATGAGAAGTCCTTTTAAATTTTAAATGTATAAGGCTTCTTAGCCAGTTTTGTATGAGAATTGTTGTTTGACTGACATTGAGACCGTAAAGGCTCGTGCAGACTGGTGCGACGTGACGACGCGACGCGACACCGGTAGAACAATTTCCATAAAGTTTTCATAGAAATTGTTCTACCGGTGTCGCGTAGCGCCAGTCTGCACGAGCCTTAGATTGATATTAATAGTGAGAGCAGTGGTGGCCCAGTGGTAACGGCTGCGACTTACGAGTTGTAGGTCATAGGTTCGAACCCAGGCTTTATTTTGCGTAAATTATTTCATCACCACTGCTCTCAAAACGGTGAAGGAAAACATCGTGAGGAAACCGGCATGTCCTAGAACCAAAAATTCCAAAACATGTGACATCTACCAACCCGCTGGGCCCGCTTGGTGGATTAAGGCCCACTCCCTCTCACAGAAAGGAGGCCTGTGTCCCAGCAGTGGGAACACTATAGACTGATTATGATAATAGGGTCATACCTATATATTTCGCAGATATTCAAATCCTTACTTAACTATTTTTTGGAAATATAGGTAGGTACTATTTTATCCTAGTTTTAATATTTCCGTTTCCTTTACTTTCTTTAACCGACATTTTTTTTTTAAATTAATAGATTTATACGTATTAATTGAAATAATATAAGTTTAAAAACGGTTATAGGTAAATCCTTTTTGCTTGATTTCATTGGATGTTGACAGGTCACTAATAAAGAAATGGGTGACTAGCGCGAAACTGGTAGGTAAGTACTTACATATAGGTAGATCTCTGTTTACTAAACATAGCGAACCACGAAGAATTAAGTTCATCGATCACCAAAGAAATATCAATATGGCTTCACCGAATAACCTGCAAGTTAACAATAAACAGTTTCAGGGAAAGTTCACTACAATATGCCGTTCTAGAAATGGATTCATTCCGCAGAAAGCTGATAAATGATGCCTTATTGTTGTATGTAGAAGAGTTGAACGCGATGATTTTACGTTTTCTAAGTTTATATCCTCACGTACGTAAAGAAAGTATGTAAGTACACGTAGCTTTGTTCGTATACAAAAGCTAATAACTAAAAATGGTGTCATTTAATTATTTTTTCGCGGCCGTCAATCAAACATTATTAATTAGATGCCTAGCCTTTTTCAACTATGTTGGGGTCGGTCCAGTCGTTTCCAGTCTAACCGCAGCTGAATACCAGTATTTTACATGGAGTGACGGCCTATAGTTTTTTTTTTGTTGGGAAATTATAAAATAACTTCTCCCGTTCTGGGCGGAGCGGGAGGGTGTCAGACTCTGACTGACTAAAACCCACCCATGTTCCTTCCGTTTCCTGTGTTGCCAGGGGCCTCAGTAACCCTTTCGGACTTTCCACGACCCCTACACTTTAACTGACATCTCCGTCCTTATCGGACGACGAGCTACCCATTGCTCACCGTCCGCAAGCCCGCGCCTACGGTGGCCGCAATCCGCCTGAGATTCCCGACGCCCAGGGCGTCTCCTGCGGCGGCTAGGGGCAAGAGGGCGCGAAGTTTGCCTTTCCCTCAACCTTCTCGCCTCCTCCTTCGCGAGCATTACTGCTTCGCAGAATCAGGTGACGGCTAATCTGACCTCCACAACCCAGTAACTGGGCAATACGATATTCCTGGGCAAGACTTGTTGCCAGACTTTCAGGTTTCTGACGACCCGTAACAACAGTCAAAGATTCACGAATTATAGCCGGGACCAACGGCTTAGCGTGCTTTCCGAGGCACGAAGGAGTCTCGGTATGTAAAAATGGTCACGCATCCACCGACCAACCGCGGCAAGCGTAGCTTAACCTTCTGGAACGACCCGTGCAGCTGTTACTAATTAGCCACGATCTCCTTCATTGATCATATACATTAGTATTGCAATATAGATAATTAGGATCGGTGGTGATTGCTCAATACCAAAGAGCCCATATGCTGGTCTGCCCTTCAATGATAATAATATATTATCTAGTAGTAATTAACAAAACAAAGACGCGGACTGCAATGATTCCTTACATTTTCAAGAAAAAACCAGCACTGTCCTAGTGCGAGTATGTCAATTTGTGGAGCGCCATCTATGAAAACAACTTAGAACTACCTCGTAACTTAGCTTTGCACAAGTTAAACAAATTGAAAGTTATTTGGGAGGCTCTATTGCATAGTGCTTTGACGCTTGAGTTAGTTTAACCGGTAGCCACTAGATGGCGTTGGTGTCGATAAAAGATGGCTCTATTATTTAAAGGGCGCTAATACCAAAGGTAGGCAGGTAAGGTATATATTGGGGTACCATATATTTTTTATGTGTAACATCTCCATCATCCACTCGCTTTCTGTGGGACGAGAGTGTGTAACAGGAAGTGACAGCATGGAATAAGTAAGTACTTTATAATATGTATCATGGAATTAGTGTACCTACTCATGGAATTTGTACAGAATTTGTATTTGTAAGTGATTTAAAGACTGTAAGAGGGGGTCGAATAATGGAATAAATATTTCAGTATTTAGCTTTTTTTGAATTCTGAGGTTAATTTCTGTCGCTGCTCAGTTGCATATTACCAAGGTGAGATGTCAGATTTTATACATCATAAAGGCTAGTGCAGACTAGCGCGATATCGCGAGTGCGACAGGAAGCAATATGCCTGTCGCGCCCGCGATACCGCCTCAGTCTGCACGAGCCCTAATGGGAGTACTTTATGGCTCACTCGGTTTAATTTTATTTTGGTATTGCATTGTACCTACATACAACACAATGTAGATGCTATTTACTTCGTGTAGGTAATAGCGTATTTTAATTATCATACAATTAGGGAACGCCTATGTTAAGCCCTCCAGCCTAATAGAGCTCTTTGTAAATTCACTACCTAAGTATTTGGCTTAAGGGTAGATAAATAAAAAAATAAAAAATGCGCGTGCACCACCGTACTTGTGAAAGAAGTGAAACTTCTTAAGACGCTGACAACACCTAATCCGAGGTCACTGTCAGATTTCATAGAAAAGAAAGAGAAGCGCGATGACACAACGCTTGTAATTTATTGCAAAATATGAAGCAATTATCTATTTACTCAAAATTGAGTTGAGTAATCGAAAATAAAAACAACCGAGTTCTGCATTCAAATAAGACGTTCTTGTTATTAATTAAATACGTAACGTATGTTGATATTTAATACAGATATTTTTGGATTAGAACTCAAGGTAAGAGGTTAGTTTAAAATTAGTTTGTATCGAGATTTTTTTTCAAAACGGGTTTTGGTAACAACCAATTTCTGAGAAATATGTTCAAAAATAACATATATTTTTTCCGCTCCCACAAACTATACAGATTTGGCAATTTTTTTTCTTAAGAGAAGCCAATTTTGATCAATTGGGTCTTGTCAGCGCCTTAAGGCAAAAGCAGACTGAGGCGATATCGCGGGCGCGACAGGCATATTGCTACCTGTCGCGCCCGCGATATCGCGCTAGTCAGCACAAGCCTTTAAAAAATAAAGAATAAAAGAGATTTAGTGTGAGAGACAGAGAGAGTTATATCTTTCTTCTCTCTCGTGTAAAGAAATGGGTGTAAACGTGATGCGTTCTTGAAATCTCACTCTCAGTTCTCGTCCAATTATCGCCGCCACACGTTTTTATAATATATGTAAGTACCTTTTAGAGTTCCGTACTCAATGGATGCCAACCACCCAAAGGGTTCCAACCGGACTCTCAAGACTCCGCTGTCCGTCCGTCCATCCGTCTGTCACAGGGCTGTATCTTTTGAACGGTAATAGATAAACACTTGAAATTTTCACAGAGTGTGTACTTCTATGGCCGTTATAACAATAAATAATAAGAATTAAACAAAGTAAAAAAAACCGGGCGAGCCTTTCAGTAGTCGATTAATTAATTAATTCATTTAATTTTAAAGAAAGCTTACAGACTAATTAATAACAATCTTGAATATCGTGCATATGTTTCGACATTTGCTAATTACGAGCTTCCACATATTATATAATTATCAACTTAGTTACGCGTTGACCAGTTACAGCGACTTGAGTAAACAGATTACAATGTAAACATTAAGTTATGTCGAGACAATATATTAGGTATGTCAAGTCGTGCAATATCAAAATCGGAATTAAAAGTTATTTATGGTTGTAACCAAAATACTCCTTGTTTAAAATCTTTCTAATTTTATGTGCGCTGGTGCAAAATAAATCAATTTCCAGGTGTGGTGGTAAACTATATAAAGCTATAACACTGCGTATGCAGAAGGCGTTGCGCCTGTACTTAGTCGATGTGAATGGTACATGGGGTAGCGGCCGTTTTCTTTGGTTGTTTAGATTAGTACGAAGAAGTATTTTGCTTAGTTGTTCGGGACAATCGACGGAGCCGTTTGTGATGTTCACTAAAAAACAAATATCACTAATATTACGTCTCAGTTCCAGCGGTAAGAAATGATATCGCTTATAACGGTGTTCATAGTTGACTGATAATCGCCTAGCCTTGAAGTCCAAGTACCGCAAAAAATTCCTTTGAACAGACTCAATACGAGATTTGTAGATCTCATATTGAGAGTTCCATACTTGAGAGACGTATTCAAGGTGGCTACGCACTAGAGAACAGTTAACCTAGCTAGGAGAGCAGTGCTCACCCACACGTTTGCAGATATAGTACTTATTTTGTAAAACTGTATTTTTTTTTTTTAACGTGTACTACGATGCTTTATTTTTGACTAAATACACATTATTATTATTATTATTACTAGAGAACAGTAAAGAACTTTTAATGGTTTTAGGGAACGAAAGCTAGAACAAGCTCTAATAATGAAGAAATTAAGATGTGTAACATCTGACATCTCACCTTGGTAATAAGCAACTGAGCAGCTACAGAAATTAACCTCAGAATTTAAAAACCTAAGTACTGAAATATATATTTTCGAATAATTATTCATTACTAGTGGTCGCCCGCTGCTCGAAAACCCCTGTACTTAAAATTTATATAGTACTTACTAATTCCATGAGTAGGTACACGAATTCCATGCTATTCAAAAGAACTTACTTATTCCATGCTCAAGCTGTCATTTCCTCCAATGACTCACACAGAAAGCGAAGAAAAAGATATTATAATATATAAAAAAAATATTGAACTACCATGTTTCTTGCATGGTATACAAGAAACGTGTTTTTTCTTTAATTGTGCTATTCAGTGTCTTTTGGTTTTATAATAATCATTATAAAACCAAAAGACACTGAATAGCACAATGGTTAGGTAGGATGAGGTGCTGGAAGCAGCGGAGCCGGTAGATACAAGATAGATTTAATATTATATAATACATAAGAATGAGGAGATAGAAGAACATAATTGGACGTAGTTACACGAAAAGGATCCAATCCACATAAATACCAAAATTGAGTTAAGTATACTAAAGAGACCGTAAAGGTATTTCGGTCTCTTTGGTATACTTAACACTGTGACCTTATTGGTGATTTTCTTCAGAAAGGTGCGTAGTACTCGCAACCGGCGGCGTGCGTGTATGCCCAGCAGGCTTAGCATGACGCTTTGTATTTCTTCGAAGAATATACACGGCTCTTTCTATACAAAGTGACATTTCGTTTCTCCATTTTTGACATTTCACCGTAGAAATCCTTCTACAATCTGTCACCTTGTCTTTCGTTTCAAACGATCTTTGTCTAGGTCCTTTTTTATGTAGAAGGATTTCTACGGTGGTATGTCGAAAATACTGGAGTGGAGACCGCGTATCGGCAAGCGTAGTGTGGGACGCCCCCCAGCTAGATGAACCGACGACCTTAAAAAGGTGGCTGGGACAGACTGGATGCGGAAGGCGGAGGACTGGGTGTTGTGGCGCAGCCTGGGAGAGGCCTATGTCCAGCAGTGGACTGCTATAGGCTGAGTTGATTGATGTCATAAATGGAGAAACGAAATGTCACTTTGTATAGAAAGAGCTTTGTCTTTTCTTCGTAGATATAGAAAGCGTCATGCTAACCCTGCTGATGTATGAACGTAAACGAAGCACAAGGATCGTGGCAGGTGGCGTTCTGTGGTTTCTGCTTACCCCATGGGAAAAAGGCGTGAGCTTATGTATGTATGGGTTATGTGTGGATACATAAAAAAGTGCATGCAATGAGTACAAATTTTAATTGGTTACTAAACTTAATTCAGAAAACAACTACATTCAGAATCAGAATCAGAATTTTATTTGCTATGAATGCAGGTACAGGTATACCTACAAACTAAGTGATGTTTTAGCTATACATCTACTGAAATTCAAAGCGTATAAAAATCGTCTAAAACATAAAATAAACAATTGGCGTTACAGATTTTAAGCGGAAATATTAAATCAAGTTCGATTGACATTTCTTTCAAGGAAATGATATCTTAATTATTGATTACTAGCTGCGCCCTGCGGTTTCGCCCGCATAAGTCTCGATTCCGTCGGAACATCGGGATAAAGAGTATCCTATGTCCTAATCCAGGTCATGATCTACAAATGTGTCACATTTCATACAAATCCGTTCAGACGTTTTAGCGTGAAAGCGTTACAAACAAACAAACTCACTTTTGCATTTATAATATTAGTTAGGATTACAACATTCAGTGAGCCAAATGTTTCTCAATAGTAACTAATCGCTATTGCAAAAATTTTAAGACTAATTTCAGTTTATTCCTGTATTACAAAAGCAAATCTAAATATTTCGTTAAATATAAATTTATTCCTTATGATATCCTTCGCTTATCCTGTATTTTATCGCTACAGTATGCTAATACAGCAAACCTAATCACGTTTTTAGACCCCCATACAAGTGTTTTTCTAAAGTATTCTTTTACTAAATCGTATATTAAAAAAAAAAAAAAATTAAATTAAATTAAAATTAATTTAATTTCACCGCATCCAAAATTGCGGTGAGACATATCAAATCTAAATTACAGTCTGTTTTCGAACCTATACAATTAGGATTTGGCACGAAAGGTGGATGTGAGGCAGCCGTCCATGCCTTAAGAACCTACCTTTCGTATGATGATTGCGAAATTGTAGTCAAAATTGACGTCAAAAATGCTTTCAATTCAGTAAACAGGGATGCCATGCTGACAGAAGTTAAGAACAAAATTCCGGAACTCTATCAATACCTGCTTACCTGCTACGCAGAACCTTCAAAATTAATTTACCGTTCCCATGAACTTTCTTCGGAGGTCGGCTGTCAGCAGGGCGATCCCCTCGGGCCAGCAATTTTTAGCTTGGCTATAAATCCGATTATTCAAAATTTAAAATCAAAATTTAACGTTTGGTATTTGGATGACGGAACCCTGGGAGGCGATGTGGACACTGTGTTATCTGACTTATCAGATATTAAAACACATTTCGAAAATATTGGTTTAGAATTAAATTTTAGCAAATGTGAACTCTTTATTCAAAAAACTTCTTACGGTTTGGATAATTTAAAATCCAAATTAAATTTTCTGGCACCCAATATCAAAATAGTAGACAGAAAGTCACTTTGCCTCCTGGGTTCTCCCATCTTTGAAGAATCTTTTCCTGATTATATTACTAACACTATTTCTAAATTCCAAAGTCACGCAAATTGTTTACTCGAAATCAGTCCTCATTATGCTCTTATAATTCTAAAGTTTTGCCTTTTTGTCCCTAAATTTACTTATGTGCTTCGCTGTAGCCCTTTTTGGAAACATCCAAATTTGCTTTCACCAATAGACGATTTAGTCAAAACTAGTTTAGAAACGATTTTAAATATTCAGCTCAATGAACCATCTTGGCTACAAGCATCCCTCCCTATTCGGTTTGGCGGTTTAGGAATCCGCAAAATTTCGAGTGTTGCTTCCCCAGCCTTTTTGTCGTCCACCCATAGCACGTCACGTCTCATAGGTAATGTCCTAAGGGATTTGCCCACAAACTATGAGACTGCGGGCTTGGAGGATGCAAGAATGCTTTTCAAATTGCTTGCCCGGGTAAAGAATTTCCAGACAACCTAAAATCTCAGAGGAGCTGGGACGATATTTATTGCGATTTAACATACAAATCGACTCTGAGCCGCAGTTCAGGTCCGGATCGCGCAAGACTTTTGGCGGTCGGAACCAGAGAGGCCGGTCATTGGCTACATGCCCATCCTTCTCCATATACCGGTACCTTCCTGGATCCGACCTCGCTTCGTCTGGCGACTGGTCTGCGGCTTGGGGTCACGGTATGCACTCCACACACATGCCCTTGTGGCACGGACGTGGACCGACTGGGTCACCACGGACTTTGTTGTCAAAAAAGTGCAGGCCGCTTTTCAAGACATGCAACACTTAATGACATAATCCGCCGGTCTCTTGTCAGCATCAATGTGCCTGCTCTTCTTGAGCCGACTGGCATTGTCAGAGATGATGGCAAAAGACCTGATGGTGTGTCTTTGGTCCCGTGGAGTTTGGGACGGATGCTTGTGTGGGACGCTACCTGTGTAGACACACTGGCACCGTCCCACCTCCAACGGACTACTTCTAAAGCGGGTGCAGCGGCAGAAAATGCCGAAAATCTGAAAGTTATTAAATATGGAGGCCTTAGCAGAGAGTACAACTTTGTGCCCTTTGGCGTCGAGAACTCAAACTCAAACTCAAACTCAAAGCATTTATTTCAATTAAACCATTTACAGGCACTTTTGAACTGTCAAGGAGTCGGTCAGTTAGAAATATGAAGCTAGTTGCCCATTCCAAAGCGTAGTAGGTACCTATGGAGAAGAACGGGCAAGAAACTCCATGGACACTCTTTTAAATTAAATTGATACATAAAGATTAGTACAAAAATAATGTTGAAATTATAACTAAATGTGAGGACGATGTAAAACAAAAAAACGCGCCCATAGTAAAAAGAGAAACAAAAACAATTTCTAAATAAAATAATTACAAATAAGCCGAGGACGCTAAGAGGTGACCAGTCCCAAATAACGGCGCCCGTTCACGAGCATGACGCATGGATTAGCACCATTCAGCTCAACCATTTTGAAGGGAGCTAAATGATCCAACACACGCGCCACCATCAGCGAGACATCTGAGTGAGCATGACATACTCTCAGCCGCCAGAGAGACCGCCAGAGAGACCCTCGGTCCGTGGGGTCCCAGTGCGCATAAGTTATTTGCGGAAATCGCGAAACGTCTAGTTGATGTAACTGGTGACAGAAAAGCTGGCGGCTTTCTCGCGCAACGCATCAGCATTGCAATTCAGCGAGGAAATGCCGCCAGCATCCTCGGTACAATGCCCCGAGGGCCTTTTTTAAGCTTAACTTAGTTTTAATTTAATTTAGTTAATGTTAATAATCATCTTGTAATTTGGTTATGTAAATAAATAAATTAATTTTGTGTTAAATATTATTCGGTGGTACGGAACCCTACGTGTGGGCCAACACCTCGCACTTGGCCGCTTTTTTATTTAATAAAAAATCCCGTAACTTTTACAATTCCTTTTGTGTGAATGAAAGGGAATTTTTAAAATTACGCGAGTGCTTCTTAAAGTGTATATTGTTTTGTTAGAAAACGTTTTGACCAAAGAATCCCTTTGAACTGTCTTCCACTGGATTAAAGAACATGTTTTTAACTTTGAAGTCCTAAGATTCTTTCATAAAAGATATTAATTGTTTGCCTCGTGTCTGCGAATGCCAGGAAAATAGAAGTTTGTTCAGATTTTTAATCTCTTATAATATCTGTATGAGATTCAAGCAATTAGGTAAACAATTTTGCTAATGTAGGTGTTTGTTTTAGCTGCTTTCAAATTGTTTTTTTTTTTTTTTGAGGGTGGGAAATCATCAAATAACTTCTCCCGCTCTGGGCGGAGCGGGAGGGTGTGTCAGACTCTTACTGACTAAAACCCACCCGTATTCCTTCCTGTTACCCATAAGCGACCCCGGCAGGCATCGCCCTAGTGGACCCCTACCTTTGTGCTGACATCTCTTTGAGGCGCGCGTGGAATACGACGCGCCGTCGACCCAGGCCTGGTCCTTACCGGACGGTGAGCTACCCATTGCTCACCGTCCGCAAGCCCGCGCCTACGGTGGCCGGAAATCCGCCCGGGATTCCCGACGCCTCTATGGGGGTCTGAGGTATCAGTTCATCTTGAAAAAGGGGTCTCTTGCCCAAAATAGTTTGGGAGTCCCTGAGACAGACAGACAAACGCGGCGGGGGATAGGTAACGAGGAATGCCCAACGACACGTTCAATCGGCAAAGCATTAATAGTTATATAGCAATAATAGGTTATATGAGATCATACTAACTTCTAACGCACCCGTTGTACTATGGGTTTTTTTTTTCTTTTTTTTTTCTTGGGTGGGTATTGTACCTCCCCGCGATCCCGGCAGGCATCGGATCTAGTGGACCCCTACTTGTGCTGACGACATCTCTTAGAGGATGGTGATCTACCCATTGCTCACCGTCCGCAAGCCCGCGCCTACGGTCGCGGTGGCCGGAGTTCCGCCCGGGATTCGCGACGCCCTGGGAGTCTCCTGCGGCGGCTGGGGGTGAGAGGGCGTGAAATTTGCCTTTCCCTCAACCGTCCCGCCTCCTCCTTCGCGAGCATTACTGCTTCGTAGAAGGAGGTGACGGCTGCCCATGCCTTCTCGCTCCGTACCATGGCCTGAACCAGGGCCGGACGCGAGAGATCTCTGCCGCTGATCGCCTCCACGAGGACACTGCGGTGCTCTGCCAAAGCCGGGCAGACACCGTGTCCTCCGGGCGATCCGCACTATGGGTATAGGAGAAAGCTTCTACAAGAAGTATACTATTCGACTGCCGCGTAGGTCTAGTGGTCGCAAGTGTGGGTGTACTACAGTACTTCTCTGCCTATCTCTTCAGGGGAAAACAGACGTGGTGTTATATTATGTTAATTATTGTTATTTACGAGTTATTATTATTATTTATTTATTTAATCCTTTAAGCACACAAATGTGACGAAATGTGAGGCGGACTTAATGACATAGGCATTCTCTACCAGTCAACCTTTGGATGATGCAGAGACAAACAGTGGTAGATGCAATAACGAAAATTGTGGAATAAATATTTGAAAAAATAGTTTAAAATAGATTAGATTTTAATTATTGGTTTTTATAAATAGATTCTTTTATATTTTGTGAATTTGAAAACGTAGGTTTAAAAGACTGAAAATTTGACCACTTACTTTTTGATAAGTACCTGGTACTTGTTGACAGGCCTATACTTTGATTTGATTAGATTTGAACAGAAATGCACATTTGTGGCCATGTAGTTTAAAATCTCGCTGAGTTCACGACAACTGTTCTAAAACAGCCTGTGTCTTAAGAAAACCAGAATAGGGATTAAGCATGTAATTCTTTTTCAATAATAATCAATAATAGACAGGAATATAAACCCAAGAAAAGTATTAAAAGTTAAATTCAACTACGGCTTCTTGCTCAAAAAAATTATGAAACTCCAACAATTTTTTACTACGGTTCAAACGACCGTTTCTGTCGCGGGCATGATGTGACGTCATTTACCACGAAACTTCTTTGTTTGAATCTGTTTGTAGCCACAAATCATATAAATTAAATTATTTTTTGTGCTTTATTCAAGCAGAAATCGCACTTACTTACTTACTTTAGTGAGATTTCAAGCATTTTTCTAAGAATAGATTTTTATTAACATAGTTTATTTCGACACTTCCGGCGTTGTCGAAGACAACGCGTTTCGAGTTTGCGTTCCGTTCCACCAAAAAAACGCAACATAAATGAATGAATTATAAAATAAGTAATGCATTAAAAATGTAAAAAGAATAGTAATTTGTTTCTTGACTACACAATGTATAATTAAATAATGGGTAAGTTTTGAATTATTTGCAATATTCAATCACAGCCTGACTCTGACAAAGACAAAAGTATCACCAACAATGATAAGAAGGTTTGTTACTAACAACGTAAGGAAGGAATTAAAGGCAGAGAAAGCAATCCAGCCACAAACAGACGAGTGTGTGCAGATAACCGCTAGTTTTCTTCAGCAGCTCTCAACACTGGAATTTAATTGTTTTGTGTGTTTAGACCGAGGTGTGGTTGCAGTTACAACGGAAACTAAATGTTCTAAAATCAGTTTTTATTTGTTATATTGTTTGTAAATATAGATACCGATCACGTCTGTGAAGTTTATACAAAAACAGATTTTTTAAACTGTTATTTCAAGTGACCTCAACTACCGCCGCAGGAGACGCCCTGAGCGTCGGGAATCCCGGGCGGTTTTCCGGCTACTGTAGGCGCGGGCTTGCAGACGGTGAGCAATGGGTAGCTCACCGTCCGGTAAGGACCAGGCCCGGGTCGACGGCGCGTTGTATTTCACATGCGCGCCTCAAAGAGATGTCGTCAGCACAAATGTAGGGGTCCACTAGGGCCGATGCCTGCCGGGGTCGCGGGAAGGTACTAAAGGGTCTCCGAGGCCCCTGGCAACACAGGAAAAAGGAAGGAATACGGGTGGGTTTTAGTCAGTAAGAGTCTGACACACCCTCCCGCTTCGCCCAGAGCGGGAGGGTTTTTATTAATTTTTAGGTACCCATCACGTCTGCGGAGGTCCGCTACATAATTTAATTTGACCTTCGGAAAATATGTTTAAGTCCCATGTAACATGGGGGGAGTTATTGCCAGCAAACGGGCACAAATTCAGACTCCGGGCTGCTACTGAGAAATTCCAGATAGAAAATCGAATAAAATTCCATGATTTTAGATCCACCGTTTCAGGCTTTGCATTCTATTAGTGAGACGTCGTGAAGTAAACAGCAATGGGCTGATTTATTCAACAAACATTGATTTCTACCTACTTTTGAGCTCCGTAGGGAAAAGCCTTTTGAATACTCTTAAAGAATAAGTCTTAAAAAAATCTCAGCCTAAAGAGCAAACGCACTGCTTAAAATCAGGGTAGTTTAACACGATTATTTCCATCTTAAGGCTCTCGCAGACAGGCGCAACGCGACAGTGCGACACGACACTAGTAGCACAATGTCTATGAAAACTTCATGGAAAGTACCGCGCTGCGCGTCGCGCTGCCTCTCGGACCCGCGATATCACGCCAGTCTACACGAGCCTTAATACCATGATTTAATGCCATAGCCGCCCGCAGCTTTACCATGGAAATTGCAGTTCGCCCATATTTAAATGTACATTTCTGAGCAGAATGTGTGGTTATCTTTGCTCTCAAAATTGCTGACAAAAATATGAAAGTAACTTTAATACATTTTGCTCCAAAAATCTTTTCTTACATACACCCATAAATATATTTTCAGCCCCTATAAATTACACTGAAATATTCTGACTTAACCATACCCTAAAACTTTTGCGAGGGTAGAAGCAAAAAATAAAGAGTTCTAACATTGTAGAGTACGGGCGTTCATTACATAATAGCTCTAGTTAGCTGTACCACTGACTGCGAAATAGAGCAAAAGTAGAAAAAAGAGAGTTTTGGTTTTTGTAAAAGCGTTTAAAACGGTAGATGTGGTTTTCTTAGAAGCTTTATATGTTTAAAAAGATTGTGTAGTGGACCTCGTAATTTCTTTATCACGTTATGATTGAATGTCATTTGCACGTCATAAAACGACAAGGTATTTTTATCAAGTGACAGAGTTTCAAGCTTAGTGAAGTTTAAATTTACTGAGGCCCTAGCACGACCGCGCGACGCAAACGTAACGTTAATTCGAAAGATTTATGAATCGAAAGTAAGCATTTTGGCATCGACAAGCACAATTAGTATCTATCACCCATAGATATAAATAAAGAAACACATGCATTCACATTTACACTGAAACCGCACACACCACACCACACGCCAACACAAAAACATATACAGGGTCAAACTAAATTTGCTAGATGCAGACGTTATGCATATCAATGGCGCCGATTCCCTTGTTCACAAACTAAACTAAATTTAAGTTCAGTGCATCCTTTTCTTTTTATTTCATTAAGAAAAGGACAGAAGATCAATTTTAGTTTAGTCCTGTCAAATTAATCAGTGCTTGACGTAAATTGACGTAATTTTAGTAGGCAAGTTTTTAATCACATCTAAAGTTATATGGAGTAGTGACAGGTGCTGATTAAATTGACAGGACTAAATGAAAATTTATCTTCTGTCCTCTTCGTAATGAAATAGAAAGAAAAAGATGCACTGAACTTAAATTTAGTTTAGTTTGTGAACAAGGGAATCGGCGCCAGTATCAGTCTAAAAATAAATATCTAGTCAAAAAATAAATAAATTTAAAGATTTTTTTCGTGGGATCATGGACCGTAGTTTGTGAAGTCACTTGAATATCAGATTTTTTTTGGGCAAACTTCACAGACGTGATGGGTATTGATATCAAAACACGATTTAAAAAAAAGAAAACTGATTTTCTCAACTCATAGTTCGAGTAACAACAGTACCATCAGTCGTTGACCACAAAAAAATCCCTCAAATCTTTTTTATTTAACTATCATCCTATTCTATTGGATATAGATTTTAGGCTTAGTCCGAGCGAACAAAATATGTTACTAAACCCTACATTTTTTATAGGGCTTTTAGGACAATACTGAATCGTCTAGTTATATTTTAACACCGTTCATTCTTAAAATATATTTTATATTATTACATACCAAGACCCCTTCGTGCCTCGTAAAGTACGTTAAGCCGTTGGTCCCGGCTGTTATTTGTCGATCGATTTGTAGGTCGTCAGAAGCCCGAAAGTCTGACAACCAGTCTTACCAAAGGGTATCATGTTACCTAGCAACTGGGTTGTGGAGGTCAGATAGGCAGTTGCTCCATGGTAATACTGGTCCGCATCCGGTTAGACTGGAAGCTGACCGAGTTGGCAAAAGGCTAGGCAGATGATGAGTGATAACGGAATTACGAGGTTGACTAACCTAATACAGTTTTAAATGGGAATGAGGATTTTTGGTTTTAGCAAAAGCTTTTGCACAGATAGTATTATTTTCCGTATGAAGGCTTTTGTTTTAAAAGATTGCCACAAGGTTACACTTTCTACGTTAAAACTGGAACGAAAATGTCTGATGTAGGATGCATCAGCTGGTCTTTTCTCGTTCGTTTTTATAAGGAAAATGGGTTAGTATAAAGCTTGGAGGCATTGCATCACTTAAATCTGAGGGTCTTGAACCATTATTTTCCTCTTTCTGAAGATTTATCTTACGAGTTTATGCATGCGTTAAGTGAAATATATTTTCCAGTTTCATAGGTGCACACGTATTTCCTCAATCTTGAAATTATGATTATGGGTTTAGATTTTTAAACTTAACCTCTGAGTTAGTCGTGTCGGTTTAGGACTATAGTTGTTCCTAAATTAAATTCTTATTAAATAAAACAAATTATTTAAAAACACATACCTAACTGAAAAGAGAAAAACAAGCATTATAATCGATAGAATTTTGGTATCGCAGGCGGGGAAAAACAAAAGTTACACCATATTTCAAGTCATTGGTTTATCCCTGTCTGCGATACCGAAATTATATCGATTATAATGCTTGTTTTTCTCTTTTCAGTTAGGTATGTGTTTTTGCAGTCGGGTTTTTGGTTTTTTACCCGACTGCCTCAGGAGGGTAATGTTTTTCGAGAGTATGTATGTATGTATGTTTATTTCTTTGGCACGCTCTGTAGCCTAAACGGCTTGATGGATTTTAACATAAGAGGTGTCGTTAGATTCGTCTTCATTGTAGAAGTGACATAGGCTATATAATTTTTATATATTGCATCTGCTAATACAAAAAAAAGGAGGGAAACGTTTTTTTTTTTAAATAAATTATAACAATATTGATATCAAATAAAAGCTAGTAATGAGTCAATTTCACCTATGTCACTAAAAAATATTTGTTTTTTTCAAGTTTTTTAGTTTTATTAATATATAAATATTAATAAAACTAAAAAGCTTGAAAAAACTAATTATTTTTAGTGACATAGGTGTCACTCCCACAATAAAGACGAATCTAACGACACCTCTTATGTTAAAATCCATCAAGCCGTTTAGGCTACAGAGCGTGCCAAGGAAATAGACATACATACATACATACATACATACTCTCGAAAAACATTACCCTCCTTCTGGGCAGTCGGGTAAAAATAAAGCCTACTTTGAAGTAGATACCTAAGTATCTGTCAGTCTGTAAAAAAAATCTTCCGAAGCTCAAGGAGATGCTTGGTGATCGTTTCGTTTTCTTACCTGAAATTAGAAAGAAAAATAAAGATAAGTTAAATGGTTATGTTAATTTCACTTTTGATATAAAGGTACTTCATATTGGAAATTATATTAACTTTCTCGGCTTAAGCATACTTAATTTTAAGTAAGAATTTCCTTGTTTTGGAAGTCGTTAAAAATGTTCTAATATTGATTCTCCAACCATAATTGGACATTCAATAACAAGAGACCAGCCTAACTTTCATTGTTTTCCATTTGATCACATATCATATGATCAAAGAGATCATATTATGTGATATTACGAAACGTGGACACTGATGACTGTCAGTGTCCACGTTTCATATCACACAGGACCAGGCCGACAGGCCTGGTCGACAAATTCAAGGTCGCCCAGCGTGCTATGCGCGGAGTCTCTTTTTAGGATAAAATCAGCAATGAAATTAGCAGAAAAAGAACCGGAGTTACCGACATAGTTTGCAGAGTAAGCAAACTGAAGTGGCAGTGGGCTGGCAATGTTTGTCGAAGGACCGATGACTGATGAAGCAGACGAGTCGCGTATCGCTAAGCCTAGTGTGGGACGCCCCCCAGCTAGATGGACCGACGACCTTAAGAAGTGGGCTGGGTCAGGCTGGATGCGGAAAGCAGAGGACAGGGTGTTGTGGCCCCTCTTTGAGGAGCGGCTAGAGAGGCGCCACGGCGTTCTCACCTTCCGCTTGACGCAGGTCCTCACCGGACACGGCAGCTTCGGGAGGTTCTTGTGTCAGATAAGGCGGGAGGAAACGCCCGGGTGTCACCACTGTGTGGATCGCCCGGAGGACACGGTGGAGGTCTGCCCGGCTTGGGCAGAGCACCGCCGTGTCCTCGTGGAGGCGATCGGCGGCAGAGATCTCTCGCGTCCGGCCCTGGTTCAGGCCATGGTACGGAGCGAGAGGGCATGGGCAGCCATCACCTCCTTCTGCGAAGCAGTAATGCTCGCGAAGGAGGAGGCGGGACGGTTGAGGGAAAGGCATCTTTCGCGCCCACTCGCCCCTAGCCGCCGCAGGAGACGCCCTGGGCGTTGGGAATCCCGGGCGGATGTCCGGCCACCGTAGGCGCGGGCTTGCGGACGATGAGCAATGGGTAGCTCACCGTCCGGTAAGGACCAGGCCCGGGTCGACGGCGCGTTGTATTCCATGCGCGCCTCAAAGAGATTGTCAGCACAAATGTAGGGGTCTAGTAGGGCCGATGCCTGCCGGGGTCGCGGGAAGGTACTTATGGGTCACCGAGAAGGAATACGGGTGGGTTTTAGTCAGTAAGAGTCTGACACACCCTCCCGCTCCACCCAGATCGGGAGAAGTTATTTGATGATTTCCCAGCCAAAAAAAAAAAAAACAGGTGTTGTGGCGCAACCTGGGAGAGGCTTTGTCCAGCAGCGGACTGCGATAGGCTGAGTTGATTGATTGATTGATTGAAATATTGTAAATCGAAGATTAGTAACCCACCTGACACAATCATGAGCGCATTCCCTCAGCCTGCAGTAGCTGCAGCTGCAAGTGGAGTAACAGGATCCAAGGTCTGAATCAGCCAGGCTGACGGAGTCGAACCGCTGCGCAAGACCCTCGCCTGAACTCGGCACCGTGTGGGAGCCGCGCCATCTGGAATTATTGATGTATAGCATTTAATGTAAGCACATAGATTATTAATTATTTTTTTGAGGAAATAGGTGTATTAGTCGTAATTATGAGTTCTTACGATTTTTTTTACTTATCTTGCAGGTTTTAAGGCCTTTTAAGGAATAAGACTTCAAATGACTTTAAATGAATAAGTCTCAAAGTAGAAACCTATTATGGAAAAACAACTTGGTCTCAAGCAAATTAATTCAAATTACATAACAGCATAATTTAGCCACTAATACAACACAATGTCTAGATCACAAAACAGATTTTATGTCAGAATAGACATTATACTCGTATCTAATAACACAATAGCTCAGTATTTGTTCATTAAAGCCCCCCGCAGACAAGCGCGGCGCCACTCTGGTAGGACAATTTCCATGAAGTTTTCATTTGACTAGAACCGCATCGCGCTTATCTGTGGGAGTCTTTACTGTACAATATACACAATGTATTCGCACCGCAAATACCAGACATGCCTCGAATTGAAACTGTATTTGTGGTTCCGTCAAAGGGAACATACTATCCTATGTATGTATGTAGGTACTCGTATTTAGGAAACTAATAATGTGATTTCTATAATATTGTAGTCAAACAGCTAATTGGCAGTTGATAAGACTTCGAAACTTACTAGTTGTAATATTGTAATAATTCGAATCTATTAAAGCCTCCATTGCAGAGCAGAGGAGAGCATTGGAGAGCAGTGGTGGTCCCGTGGTATCGGCCGCGACTTACGAGTTGTAGGTCGTAGGTTCGAACCCAGACAGGCGCTTTACTTTGTGTAAATTATTTCATCACCACTGCTCTCAAAAACGGTGAAGGAAAACATCGTGAGGAAACCGGCATGTCCTAGAATAAAAAAAATAAAAAAATCGAAGACATGTGACATCTACCAACCCGCACTGGGCCCGCGTGGTGGATTACGGCCCACTCCCTCTCACAGAGAGGAGGCCTGTGTCCCAGCAGTGGGAACATTATAGGCTGATTATGTAAAGCCTCCATTTACTCGAGTCGTTGAGCTCCTTAAGTTCTGAGTTGAGCTACACGATTACTAACAAATGCTTGCATTAATTGGACAGGTCCACTCAAATCTGTGTTGTATTTTCCTCAAAAGATTTCAGACACTAATGTATATGATCCACACATGATCTGACCAAGAGAATGTCTGGACTTTTAAATAGACTTTAACCCCTTAGTTTGTTTCGCTATTTCTTCTCAGAGGTAGTCAGATATGAATTAATGTCTACTCCATGTTCTATCTTTTATTTTTTATATGGCGTTTAAACGTGATTCCGATAACCTATTTACAGTATAAACAATTTCCTTTCAAGTAGTATTGACTGTTAACCCCCACGCAAAAAAGAGGGGTGTTATAAGTTTGACTTCTATGTATGTGTCTGTCTGTGGCACCGTAGCTCTTAAAAGGGTGAACCGATTTGGATGCGGTTTTTTTTATTTGAAAGCAGGTTTTCTGGTGGTAGGTTTTATCATAATTGTTTCAGCCGTTTCAAGATCGTCAGCTCCTTTGTTAGCTGCGGGAGGGATCTTAGACGGATAATGGGTACGTATTATTTTGCTACTTTTTAGATGTTTTTGTTAGTGTCGGGGGTTTTTAAAATTTAATTTTCATTCATTGTTTGGATGTCCATCGTAGAACATACATAGATTTCTCAATGTTTTATTAAAGGAGATTATCTCAAGTGCCGCAAGACTGCCAAACTGATCGTAGTAGTAGCAGAAAGCCTACTGTGCTGGCCATCCTCGTGATATAATCATTAAGCCACTGTGTACTACACTCATTGGTGAAGACGGGGTAATCTTTTCTAAGCAGACACCTACGATGATTCTTCCAACCCAGTACTAGTTTTAGGCTAAAAAAGCACTTCCTCTCTCCTTGTGAAATGTCGCGTGATACACCATTAGTGCATAAGAACTTAGGTATCCGAAGTCGGGCGGTCAACGGGTGTTAAAACATTATCATTACTTATCATAGTTCTTGCTCTTGTTTCATGTTCATTAAAAGTATATGCTTTATGTATGTGTGTATTTATTATATATGTAAATGATACACAACCGACTACCTGCAGTATTCTCTCTTTCTCCCTTTCATCCATCCAAAGGTTGTCTGTAAAAGATAGCTTTTAGCGACCGCCCATTGTGTCACCCTATGTAAAATTTCAACATTTATATCTGTAATTTTTATGGCGTATATAATAAAGAGTATTCTATTTTATTCTATTCTATAGAACCAAAAATTAAACTTATGTGGTAGGAGGGATTTATACAAGTTGTTGTAATCATACCTGACACTCTTCGAATCAACATGTTCCACGACAACGTTCCAGGTCCTGTGTATCAGATACAGGAGGAACAGCACTCTTGATGACTCAGCATGAGGGGGAGAAGGAGGCGCTTCTCGCTTACGACCTGGCCACTTGCGATTGGTGGCTGTACTGGCACCACTGCCCATGTTGAAGTTGCAGTCACTTCATTTTCTGAAGATCACTCGTTGAGTTTTGATGTGTCCTGGAATTGAGAAGATTATTATTGTTTAATTACATTAACATCATTTATTTATCGTGTGAGTAAAAATAAAAATAATTCACTGACAGACGACCCATATTCTCGACCCTTGGGTCTAGAAGCTTAACATTTTGCACAAGACTTCCAATATACAAGGTGTCATTTTGCATCCTCGTGAAATTTCAGGAGGCTGCTATGAAAGACATATGTAATCAAATAAAATTACGATACCTACTCAATTAATACATACTTGTTTTTTTAGTTATTTAAGTTTGACAGTATTTTAGAATACACCACTTTCACATAACATAATTACCCCGTTGCTTATGCGGTAGTGTGTGTGTAAAAGGGCAGTTTCAGTGCGGTATCACACGGGCCACGTTTTATCATCCATGTCATCAAAAAAAAAAAGAAAAATAAAGTTCTAGGTACTTATTTTATTATTGATTCGTGTCGAGAATCATTAGCATAGTTACCTACTTGAATTTGACGCGGACGCAAAACGACACCTTGTATAACGAAGGTGAATACGAAGGAGGGAAATCCCATCGGGGCGGGGGCATGGCTCAAATTGTTCTAAACTAAGTTTAGAACAACTTAAGCCATGCCCCCGCCTATAACGTTCCCACTGCTGGGACACAGGCCTCCTCTCTGTGAGAGGGAGCAGAAATCAGCTGTTCCCTGCATGTATGGTCGCATTACTCGACAAAATGTAGGGAACAGCTGGTTTTCTTTCGCGAATTCAGGGTTGGTCCCGTAGTAAATGTTTTTCACAATGTTGAGTAGGTACAATGACCCCTTAAGAAGTTATTAGAGTTTTACCAATAACCCTGTATACAAACACACACATAATCAGCCTATAATGTTCCCACTGCTGGGACACAGGCCTCCTCTTGGTGAGAGGGAGTGGGACGTAATCCACCACGCGGGCCCAGTGCGGGTTGGTAGATGTCACATATCTTCAAATTATTGATTCTAGGCCATGCCCGTTTCATCTCAATATTTTTCTGCATCGTTTTGAGAGCAGTGGTGATGAAATTATTTACACAAAGTAAAGCGCCTGTCTGGGTTCGAACCCACGATCTATAACTCGAAAGTTGCGGCCGTTACCACTTGGCCACCACTGCTCTAAACTAATAACCTAACAATACTAAGTTGTAAGACATTATTATTCCTGAAACCGTCAAAACCACGAAATTAATGTCTCGATCCTGCTTTGAGTTTCGGTTAATAACTCTGAGGACACATATTAATAACTAGCTGCGCCTTGGTTTCACCCGCGTAAGTCTCGACCCCATGGGAATATGGGGTAAAAAGTATTCTATGTCCTAATCCAAGTTATGTTCTACCCATGTGCCAAATTCCATCCAAATCCGTTCAGTCGTTTTAGGGAGAAAGCGTAACAAACAAATAAACTCCCTTTCGCATTTATAATACCTGTAAAATGCTGCAACTTTGCCGTAGTTTTATAGTAACATTGATATATTTCGAAAAAATACAATAATTTTTCACCCTTGTCAGGTTGGGGATAAAGCTTATATTAATGGTCATTGGCAGTGTACTTAGACCTATGATTATTCTGTTTCGTTTTCGAAATATAACAGTCTTAATCACTAGGCAAAGTTGGGCCACAAAACTGTAACATTGCCTGCTTCAATTTTGACCGTCTAAACGACTTAAGTACATCATTCTTGCACTGGAAGTTAACCCTTATTAGTAGGACTTAGGGATAAGAATTGCAAAATAGCCACTTTTTGCTTATACCACTAGAAACAATGCTAGGCAATGTTGTGTTCTTTTTAGCATTGCGTTTGACAACTCACTGTCATGTGGTTTCAAAGAAAAGAAACATGGCGGCGGGTTTTTCGTATTGCCAGGTAATGATTTAAATAACTACCAACAATTTGAAGTTACTACAACTAATATTTAAAAAGATATTGGTATATTCATATAATAGGCAAAGTTGGGTATGCGAGGCAATGTTGCAGGGTATTAGTAAGAATTGTTCCTTGCATGACTGCCTAACAATGCTTAGGATAAACACCCGTATGTACACATTAGACTACTATCTTTAGAAAAGTGTATAATGCATGAGAGTTGGGTAAACTTTCGTGCGACAGGCATATTTCTGCCGGTCGCGCCCGCAATATCACCCGTCTGTAAGAGCCTTCAGTCATTCGGCAAATAAAAAAACACTATCTCAAAATAGATATAACTCCACTGCCGAATCCTCATTCTATTTCAAACAGCCGTTTGATATCAAAATAAAATCGAATAAAGAAATAGCTTCGCACATAATTCATCAACATTATTCTCTGTATCAACTGGTCAAAAGAAATATACCAGACAAATGTGATCTAGTCGCGCGTAAGGGTTTCCGGGTCATCAATCATGATATCATTTCCTTAGAAATGGATGTGAGAGTCTGTATAGTGTATCTTTTTATTATATTTGGTAAATGATATATGAAAATATTGCGAATAGGATATTGGAAATATCTTGAAGAAGTAGAACTTTTTGTTGAAGAGTTCATATAGGGATAAAAGAAAGAAAAATAGATTTATTTGTAACGGAAACACGTGCATATGCTAATTCAAATAAAAAACATAAAACAAATCAATGTGCCTGCTCTTCTTGAGCCGACTGGCATTGTCAAAGATGATGGCAAAAGACCTGATGGTGTGTCTTTGGTTCCGTGTAGTTTGGGACGGATGCTCGTGTGGGACGCTACCTGTGTAGACACACTGGCACCGTCTGACCTCCAACGGACTACTTCTAAAGCGGGTGCAGCGGCAGAAAATGCCGAAAAGCTAAAAAGTTATTAAATATGGAGGCCTTGGCGGAGAGTACAACTTTGTGCCCTTTGGCGTCGAGACCCTCGATCCGTGGGCTCCCAGTGCGCATAAGTTATTTGCGAAACGTCTAGTTGATGTAATTGGTGACCGAAAAGCTGGCGGCTTTCTCGCGCAACGTATCAGCATTGCAATTCAGCGAGGAAATGTCGCCAGCATCCTCGGTACAATGCCCCGAGGGTCTTTTTTAGGCTTAACTTAGTTTTAATTTAATTTAGTTAATGTTAATAATCATCTTCTAGTTTGATTATGTAAGTAAATATTTATATATTTACTTACATAATCAAATTACAGGATGATTGATGACAGATTTATATTTATGAACACAAAATATATATATATATATATATAGTCGACAGCTGTACGCCATGACTATGAAAAGAAGGCTTCCACTCAGCATGATGCTGTGCTATGGAGGCCCACAGCACAGCGCTTATTTTCAGTGATCACCCGAAAACTAGGTACGGAAACCAAGTCAGGTTTAGAGATTTTAACGGATTAGACAAAATTCGGTAATAAAGTAAATTGAAATAAACAGTATTTAGAATGTATTTATCCATATCTATAACGACGGATGTTTGTGTAACGCTATTTCTTAAGACGGATAAATTAATTAAAAAGTAATTAATGAGAGAAAGCACGACAGGTTTGCTACTAAAGCAGGCTATAGAGTTTGGAGAAATAATACGAAACTGTTTAAGTATACATAGCGAAATGCTGTACCTATTGGTACAGCATTGCAAAACCGTGGCCGTGTTTGGCAAAATCAATATACTGTATAATCCACCCAGATTTTGCAAATCACGGTCCGCAAGGTATGAGATAATATCGTAAGCATCAATCTGCAATCATTATATTTATATAGATAATTATATGCTTTATGTACCGACTACCTGCAGTATTGTGTCTTCTTCTCCTTTTAATCCACACAAAGGTTGCCTGTAAAAGATCGCTTTATACGACCGTCCATTGTGTCCCTATGTAAAATGTAAAAGGAGAAAGGAAAGACTCCATAGTTTCTTGGGCCCAGGTGTTAACTCAATCAAACTAGCCTTATTTGTAAGAGGATATAATAACAAGACTCACTGAATATTTGGTGAAATTTGGCTATCCAGGAATCAAGTTATATTAACCCATTAATTCCCAAGGGTAAAAATAAAAACATATTTATTGGTTTTATTGTTTATTACGTTTACAAATACATCCAAAAAGATAAAATTATAGTAAAAAAAAATATTGAATAATCAGTTTACATTCCGCAAAATGTTGCGTCTAAGCAACGTTGGGATTACTGGACTTAAATTTTACTATCAAGTCTAACAACGTTGGAGTATTAGCGTGAGTGAAACATTTTAAAACAATCGGCATGAAGATGTACTTGACATTTTTTACACATATAAATTGTTGTACTTCGACACTGTCGACATCTTCTTCGACGTTTATTTTCGTGCTCTTCTATGACATGACCAATATTATCGAAGCGAATATTGGAAGATAACGCATTTTTGGATGGTCTTCCTAGATTAGTATTTGAATTACCCAAAAAGTGCGAATTATCTGCAAGTTGGGCTTCTTCGGTTTTCATCAAACTTACAGCAACGTAAGATTTGAATTCCAATTGACTCAAAGATCGCTCATTTGCCAGGTTGTAAATTTTCCACGAATTTACCAAAACACTGTCTATCAAATTGATGAACAGTGGCCACCACCACTTTTTCCCTCTTACTCGAATCCTATAATTGGCTATTCCATTATCATGGAGATCTACGCCACCCATATTTTTATTATAATCTGCTATAACCTGGGGCTGTGGCACATTCAACATCTTTTTTATTTTTCTATCGTAACGTTTTGCTGTAACCAATGGTTCGATTTTCGCGTTGTTAGTAGCCACATTCACCACAGAATTGTCATTCCATCGAACCAACAGTACTTCATGTTTTTGGTCAAAGCTATAGTCAAATGACCCTCTCTCTTTTTTCTGAAGACTTTTCGTATTTATCAATGTTTTATTCATTGTTCTATTTTCTCTAATAGTGCCAGTGGCAAAATAGCCTTTCTCTTTCAGAATGCAAAACAATTTATGTGAAGAAAAGAAATTATCAAAAAAAATGCGATGTTTATGTGGGTGTTCAATGACGGACAATAGGTCCAGAACAATATTTTCTCCTAGACCTAAATCATTTCTAGTGACGTTACTATTCTTTCCGCCATATGGAATAAACTGGTACAGATAACCAATTGAACTACACAAGCACCATACCTTGAATCCAAATCTTACAGGCTTTCCTTTGATGAACATCTTGCAACCATGACGTCCAAAATACGGCACCATTTCTTCGTCAATTGATAAGTTGTGTGAAAATATTCCGAACTGCATATTTTTTTGGTTTATTGTATTGAAAATAGGACGCAATTTAGCGAATTTGTCATTTTGATCCAGATCAGCATTATCACATAAATGAATATTTTCCTTTATTGAGTCGAATTTGTTACGACTCATACAATTTCTTACAATTGATACATTTTTGTCTTCATCTTTTGACCAGTATAGTTTCGCAGCAGGCAAAGAATGATATCCAGTCAGTAATAATATACCAAAAAATCTTTTGAGTTCTGCTACCGTGAGGGTAAATAAATGACGGTTATGGTCACAAGCATATTTTTTTGAAAAACCTACAATCTGTTCCCAAACTTCATCACTAAAATATAGGGAAAATACTTCAAAAGGTGTTTTTCCACCTACACGTTCTTCAATATTCTGTGTCATTGCTGTTTCGTCACTTGTAGGAAAATGTGTATAAGTTGGATGTTCTTTTTTCCAGTCTGGAACACATTTTGGTGACTTCTTCGGCAGTCTTGGCTTTTTCGAAGCTGAAGGACCGGGCTCACCTTGCGTATTTTCAGGCTCTGCGGGTAAATCGGTGTGGATTTCATACGTTCCAGCGATATCAGTGGGCACACTATTGTTGTAATCACCTAGCGCGTCATCGTCTAGGTCTTCCTCGTCTGTAAGATTGTCAACCGTCGGGGGGATGTACACGGCATCGATTTCATTGGCATCTTCTAAATCCTCTTCCTCTTCTAATATACTCAGAACATCTTGAGAAGATATAGATCGTTGCCAAGCCATTTCAACTTTTTAATTTTTTTCACTGATTTGTGTACACTCACTTTTCGTTTTTAAGAAATACTATGTGACACGGTTAGCTTGGCGTTCTATAACCGACTAACTAATAAAATAAAAGTGCTTGTACTCTTTGTATACCGAGAACCCATACATTTCTAACATGAATGGCAAGCTGTGTAACAATAACAACTGACTATTATTTCTCCCAACGTTGCGCATACGCAACGCTTCCTGGAAATCTAAAATAAACAACACGTGTAAGTAGTTTTGTCCAACAAAAGGGTTCATATCATAGATAAGATATTGCTAAAGCTTTATACAGTGTAAAAAGTATAGCTTTGTTTCAATTAATATTTTTTTATGATTGGATGAATCTGTCGATCTTGAGATGACTCAATTAGCAGTTTTTGAAAAATAAAAATATTATGTATTTGTATTTAAAAAAACATTTAAAAATTTTTTTAATCATCTCTTAGTTTTTCTTCTCGAGACTGGCTTACATTTCATAGATTTATTTCCTTATTTTTAAAACAAAAAAAAAACAAATTTGAAATGTTGCGCTCGCGCAACGATGGGTAAAGATGGGTTAAGTATAGTAAAAGTGAGGTTACATTAATAACATTGTATTTTTTTTAACAGTTTATTTACACACATATAAACAGACAAGAAGAATGGAATGGAAAAATACGTACAAAGGTGATGCTTATTTCTAAAGAAATCTCTTCCAGCATACCTGCGATAGGAAAGTAGATAAAGAGATGTAGACACCGTGTAGGTAGTGTAGTAGGAGAGAAAACAAAATACATAAAAACAACAAAAAAAAAACTATTCACTAATTTAAATATACAAAAAAAGAATATACTTACATATATACATACTTCTAAAATAAATATCACTAAAATACGTATATATAATTTATAGTATAAAATAATAAATACATAATATGCAACTATGGACGAATAACTGATAAAATTGCCTCATTGTCCAAGACTCTTCTGCCAATAGTTACTGCGACCAGTCGCACTGGTACAATTCACACAGCAATCCATGTCATCAATATCCAATCGATAGGCGTAATCCATTGTCCAAATAGTGAGCCAAGTAATTCATAGCAAGATCCTATAAAATATGCAAAGCCGAAGTCTTTGGTTAGTCTTAGGATAAACAATACAGCCTTACAAATAAATATGAGTTAAACCGCATCTATTCCACGATTATACTAAGTATAGTTATACGAGTAATAACTTTAGAATATGTCAAGAATATTTTTTTTACAAATAAACTAGATATATCTTTGGTATAACAATTCTTCCGTTAAAATACATGCGCACTCAGAACGAATGAAAACGAACGAGTGCCGGGTTTATTCTGCCTGTCCTGTCAGTAGGTGGGCCAGTGTTGCCAAGTGAAGAAAAAATAAAGGAACTCGATTCGCTTTGACTCGATTCTACGAAACGATTGATAAGCACTTGTCACTCGGTTTTTATACATATTCTGAGATTTTATCGATTTTTTTATTATCAATTACTATGAAGTCAGGCATGTATTTAATCGATTATTTAGTTTCATAACTTAATTTAACTTTTCTCGCTTACTAGATAGAAACGTGGTTCTGTATTTTGTGATTTCCTTTAGAAAATATAACGGTTTTTTTAATACACATTTCAACCAGTTAACTGCTGGGCCCAAAATTTCCCATCTCCTTTTGATGGTGTACACAATAAAGAATATTCTATTCTATTCAATTCTGCCTAGCTTTTTACCAACTACATTGTGGTCGGTGTCCGGTCTAACCGGATGCAGCTGAATACCAGTATTTTACATGGAGCGACTGCCCATCTGACCTCCACAATCCAGTTCCTGGGTAAACACGATACCCCCCTTGGTAAGACTGGTTGTCAGACTTTCGAGCTTCTGGCAACCCGTAATGACTATCAAAGATCTACAAATGACAGCCGGGACCAACTGCTTAACGTGCTTTCCGAGGCACGGAGGGGTCTTGATATGTAATGATTGGTCACCCATCTACGAACCGACCGCGGTAAGCGTAGCTTAACCTTCGATCGACCCATGCGACTGTTATTATATATCAATCCACTAAAATCAAATACCAACTATTATCTTGATGTCGTTGCGTGAGTCGTAAGTAAAATTCACTGAAAACCAGTTGCAACAGACCATAAACCACAAAAACAATAACGAACTCAACGTACCTTTAAAAATAACTATTTCAACTTCTTTAAAGTCTTGAAAACTTTACAATTTGTTCGAAGAATTTCATTAGAAAGGAAATAAAGCGATCTGTTCGTTCCTCCTTTATGAAAAATGTTTATAACTAGGAAACTCGCTTATTTATACGGGGATTGTAATAAACTGGAATTTATCTGCACGCGTTTGTATAATCTGGATTTTTATTACTCTGTGGCTGTAGTGATATTGTTGGCAGTAATGTCAGTTGGTTTTGCTTTCGAAATTGAAGAAGTAGTAACAATTACGTTTAAACACATGTGTGTTAAAACACACACACAGTACATGTGTACTGTATGGGTTTTATAACCAGTGTGGGTTTTATAACAAGGTGTCGTTTTGCATCCTCGTCAAATTTCAGGAGACTGCTATGAAAGAAATATTATAGAATCAAATAAAATTACGATACCTGCTCAATAATTAATACATACTTGTTTTTTTAGTTATTTAAGTTTGACAGTAATTTAGAATACACCACGTTCACAGAACAGAATCACACCCCGTTGTGTATGTGGTAGTGTGTGTGTAAAAGGGCAGTTACAGTGCGGTATCACACGGGCCGCGTTTTAACATGCGTGTCGCACACATATCCGAAAATTCAAAAAAAAAAAAGTTCTAATTATTTTATTATTGATTCGTGTCGAGAATCATCAGCATCCTCCTTGAATTTGACGAGGATGCAAAACGACACCTTGTATATAAAAGTTATGGGTTCGGGGCGAAGATTGAGCTTTATAAATCGTATGATAGGAAATCTCTTTTTCGCAGCGCGGCCTAGTTGACAGACGTGAGAGGGCTAATGTCAAAACAAGGGTGCGCATCGTCAGTTTTTTCAGAAAACGTTCTAGAACCTTCGACTCAGACTTATTGGCCGAGCGAGAACGAAAGGCATTTCTGCCAGAAGCACGTGGATTGTGGCGGGAGCGGTTTTAAATAGGTTCGCGTTGTGGTTACACGTCGACTACCGCTGTGTTTCTGGGTTTGCTTTCCATCTAAAGGGTATTTGGCTTTCTCTGTAAGGAAATTCAAAGTCACAAATGCATTTAAAGAGCTTCCACCTAGAAATAAGTATATCTCGTGCACCTTGTGCAGTCACACCCGATAACACCATGCTGACTGGCAATTGATGTACCTACCTACCTAGTTACATAATCAAATTACAAGATGGTTATTAAAATTAACTAAATTAAATTAAAACTAAGGTTAACCTAAAAAAGGACCTCGAGGCATTGTACCGAGGATGCTAGCGGCATTTCCTCGCTGAATTGCAATGCTAATGCGTTGCGCGAAAAAGCCGCCAACTTCTCGGTCACCAGTTACATCAACTAGACGTTTCGCGACCAAGGGTCTCGACGCCTAGTTATTTTTCATATTATGTTGTGTATGAGTTATTTTTGCCACGACAGAATGAGATGGTATACGTTTATGTGTTCGGGGTAACTGAAGGCACGTAGTATAATTCGATAAACTTCATAGGTTCAATGTTTTCTTAAGCCAATCGTACACTAGATTGATTTCAACAGAATTCGCAGAACAGTTTTACTCACAGACTGCACTTTGACGTTCTGATTTGAATCAATTTCAGAGAAGCCTTTGATGAGACTTTGATAGACTTAACGGAATTGGTTCGCTTCGAACATTGCAATCAAGCGTACTCTGAATATGTTTCCACGTTCATGTTCAACATACGAATCAATCTGCATGGCTTTAATTAACTAATTGAATCTATAACTCGCTCCGTTGCAAATTCAATGGTACCGATTCGCGTGTTCACAAACTAAACTAAATTTAAGTTCAGTGCATCTTTTTATTTCTATTTCATTAAGAAAAGGTCGGAAGATAAATTTTAGTTTAGTCCTGACAAATTAATCAGCGCCTGTCACTACTCCATACAAGTTTAGACGTGATTAACAACATGCCTACTAAAATTACGTCAATTTACGTCAAGCGCTGATTAATTTGGAGAAGTTATTTGATGATTTCCCAACCTAAAACAGCTTAATATTTCGCAAACGGATAAATAATATTCACAAACTCGGAATATTAATGAACGGTCTATCGAACGATACCTTACACCATAGGATAGACGAGAAACAAAATATCATCCCCACTTAACATGCAAGGGTACCTCCCTTGCATGTTAAGTGGGGATGATATTTTGTTTTTTTGGGGAACAATTTTGTTCCAAGATTTTATTTTACTATTTGTCGGCGTGATTAATATGTATAGGCATGCCAAATTACAGCTTTCTAGTACTAAAAGCCTCTGAGCTAAGCCGTGGAGAGACAGACAGACGGACATGGTGAAACTATAAGGTTACCTGTCGACTACGGAATCCTAACAATATCCTATAAACAGTTGTATCACAAAAACTGCCTTTAAAAATAAAACACATAAGTACCTCTTTAATATTTTTTGTCAAAGCCTCACTGAAGAGAATATCTAAAACGAAAATTGTATGTCTGTTTTTAAATTTAAGAAATGAAGGAATAGTAGTTTACCTTTATGTGAAAAAGTGTCAAAAAATAAAATAAAAAATATACAATTATGTACAAAACAAAAAAGGAGCTACGTCTGCCAACAAACTGCTTTGCAGTTTGGCAGAGGTAATATGTGTTCACTGTAAAGAATATTTCTATGAATAAACACTTCATTTCATTTTCATTTTTTTTTGTAATTTTTCCATTTATTTTAAAATTTAATACCATAATTTTGCATGATTTCCAAATATGTTTAGTAAATTACCCTCAGCTAGATCTGCACACCATATTTGTACGCCTCCTGGCATAACATAGCGCTCTGTTCATCAATCATAACATCTGTATTTCCTTACCTATGTTAACAAATAAATAAAATAGATAAAACAAATAAAATAAATTAATAAATAAAATAAATAACATACATAAAATAAATAAACTATTATTTGACAAACGTTTTAATACATCCTAATCGTTTCGTTGTAGATCCTCAAGCAAGGCAAGAACAAACTGTTAAGTACTTTATTTGTATGAAGTTTATCTCTCTGTTTACCTCCCGACTATGTCCACATGTCATGAACGGCCACCCAATTCATTATGTCCCATCGCAAAATACTGTACAGAAGTTTTTGTTAATGTAACTCCACGCATGCCGATTTAATTTTAAAGGAATCGCTTTTATTTCAAGCCTTTGCTTTTCATTATAATGCCAATGAAAACGCTATTTGGTGTGGACCGATATTGCTTTCTCATGAAAATGTCAGTTCGATACGGTTTTCATTGATGAATGGGAATCTTTTCAATGGATTGGTGGACAACAGTGTTTTCAAAATAAATTCATGAATTGAATTTGGATTTTTGTTTGTAGATTTATGTAGAGTTGTGTGTTCGTTATTTTCAACGTTTCCCTAATTGTCCCTTTGTTTTCTTACATTATTAAGTCACGCGTTCATGCTAGAGGCTCAGGTTAAAATAGGGTACTCTGGGTTCGTAAATCTAAAACCAACCTGCCAAACTTTGTTGTCTTCCAGTCAATTCCATACATATATATTAATAAAACTAACAAGCTTGAAATAAAACAAATTATTTAAAAACAAAAAACCTGACTGAAAAACCTGAAATATGGTGCAATATGTGTACTTTTGTTTGTGGCTGAGATACCAAAATTCTATAGATTATAATGCTAGTTTTTCTCTTTTCAGTTATGTGTTTTTGCAGTAGGGTTTTTTTTTTAAATATTTTGTTTTTTTTTCAATTCATGTCTAGGTTTACTCTCTGAAATACTGCAAACATCTCTACTGCGTAAGATAACCATGAAAAATCCTTATATCGTGAGTTATACCTGTATCTTCTTAATAATCTTGTTAAACCAGATCTTATGATGTAGTTACATTTATTACTTGTAATACCGTGTACAATCTAATGTCCATCGTTATAGATAACAATGTAGTATCTATAAATAACTTCTTAGCTTCTAATCACAAGTTAGATAACTGTCCCGGGTCGACAGCGCGTTATGTTCCACGTGCGGCTCAAAGAGAAGTGTAGGGGTCCAATAGGGCCGATGCCTGCTGGGGTCAAGGAAAAGTACGAAAGGGATACCGAGGCTCCTGGCAACATAGGCAACGGAAGGAACACGGGTGAGCTTTAGTTAGTAAGTGACACACCCTCCCGCTCCGCCCAGAGCTGGAGAAGTTTTTTGATAATTTCCAAGCCAAAAAAAAAATTGATAACTGTATTATTGTTAACCTTTCGTTTGTTTCATTCAAATATATGCTTCCTTTCATTTTCGCCATCATCATCTGCCTCGTTGGTCTAGTAATCGCAAGCGCTACTTCTGAGCACGAGGTCCTGGGTTAAATTACCGGGTCGGAGAAAGTGTTATTAGGTTTTCCATCTGGAATTTCGCAGTAGCAGCCCAGAGTCTAAATTTGTGCCCAGCTTGTGGCAATATGCTCGTTCCCTGTTATATGGGATTTAAACATAACTGCGAAATGCGGGTGTACTACAGGTACTGTGAGGTTTATAGGTCTCACATTAGTGCACTGGATTGGAGGATGCTACTACTTGTTCACTTATTAAAACTCTTTAAAACTTGAAGACTATTTATTGTTCTTGTTGATCGTAATATCTGGATTCACAAAACACAGTGATTCGAAGGCTCGAACTGCCCTATACTTATATGAATTTACATAGGGACAAGTAGCGGCGGTAGCGCCGTCTTGATGGTTTTAAATTACCAACAAATTTTCATTATGTAAATTACGTTTACGATCGACTCTAGGTCCACCAATCAGAGGCGGGCAGTGGTGGCTCAAGCTTCGGACAGGTTTTGACAAGTTCAGACCTGCTCTGAACCTGACCTAGAGTCGCTCGCGATCATGACAAAGTTCCTAATAATCAATAGAATGTTTATACCAAATGAACTTAAGGCTACGTGCTTATTACAAACATTTATACATTAAATATAGGCTTCTTATTGTTCTACGAGCGGGCGTCCTGCACAGGTACAACTCTGCCTAACCCCTCGGGGATTACAAGCGTGATGTTATGTTATGATTTAAAGCCTTTCACAGTGTTTGTTTTTTGACATAATTTTATCTATAAGGTAGTTATTAAAATCAAAAATCAAATCAAAAGTCATTTATTCAAACTAGGCTGAGGATCAGCACTTTTCGAACGTCAAAATTACATAAGACAGTCCCCCAAAACGCCCAACCTTCGCCACTTCCTAGTGCTTTAGCTGGGAAGAAGAAGTGGCCAACAAACTCCCCAGCAGCACAGCTGTCTGTTACCTACTAGCACTACTAATATGAGTCCTAGACTGGCACAAGCATAATTGTTTAGCTTAGTGATAGAAATAAAGAAAGAAAATACGTTTATTTGCGGTAAACATGACGTAAATAAATACATAAAACACGTAAATACATGGAACACAAATACATAAAACCGGCCAAGTGCGAGTTGGACTCGCGCACGAAGGGTTCCGTACCATTATCTATAAAAACGGCAAAAAAGTTATGTCTGTTGTATGGGAGCCCCCTTAAATATTTATTTTATTCTGTTTTATAGTGTTTGTTGTCATAGCGGCAACAGAAATACATCATCTGTGAAAATTTCAACTGTCGGTATCACGGTTCATGAGATACAGCCTGGTGACAGACGGACAGCGGAGTCTTAGTAATCGGTTCCCGTTTTACCCTTTGGGTACGGAACCCTAACATGAAACAATTTGATGGGAAAATATGCGTCACATCCACGCAAAACGGCGATCCCTCAGCATAATGCTGCGACCCTACGAGTATGCGAGACAGATTTAGGGCTGGTTTTCAGCGATACCCGGCGTTGACGTGATGACGTCGACCGGTGCAGTACACAGTGAGATTGTAATAAGAAATAAAATAATAATGTTCGAAATAAAATAATTAGTGATCAAAATTAAAAGTAAATTATTCAAATTAGGCTGAAAATTAACACTTTTTGAACGTAAAAATTACGTAATACTCGTACAGTCCCCAAAACGCCCGCCCTGCCCGACTTCGTAATGTTTTAGATAGTTAACATGAATCCACCAGCAGGCTTAGCATAACGCTTTTATTTCTACCCTACAGTAGAATAGAAATTTAAATTTAAATAGCTTCTCTATCGAAAATGTTCTACTGTCTACACGGAAACGTCACTTTTGTTTACTCTTCCCTCGACAAAACGCTTCTTACGATTCTCGTGCTAAGCCTGCAGAAAAGTGCAACCCACATTGCTGGTAATTTTAAAATAATAGGTACGTTTATTTAATGAGAAGCTTGTGGCTAAGTAATGACAGCCACACGGGTCGATCGATCAGGTTAAGCTACGCTTGCCGCGGTTGGTCCGTGGATGGGTGACCATCTTTACATACCAAGACCCCTCCGTGCCTTTGAAAGCACGTTAAGCCTTTGGTCCCGGCTGTCATTTGTAGATCTTTGACAGTCATTACGGGTTGCCAGAAGCTCGAAAGTCTGACAACCAGTCTTACTAAGGGGTACCCCCCTTAGTAAGACTGGGGTATCGTGTTACCCAGTAACTGGATTGTGGAGGTCACATAGGCAGTCGATCCATGTAAAATACTGGTATTCAGCTGTATCCAGTAAGACTGGAAGTCGACCCCAACATATTTGGGAAAAGGCAGGCAGATGATGATAATGATGAGGTACGTTTATTTAATCTTACAGAATAGGTTATTTTGATTCTTCTCTACTTCTTCTTTGTTATTCCCTCAATGCTGAGGATCGCGACCACATACGACGCGCCTTCAAGCTACACGGTCTTCTGCAGCTACCTCCAACAGCCTTTTTGATCGTTTCTGACCATCTTGCCGGTGCTTTGCCTTGAGTGCATTTACCTTCCACCCGGCCCAGCACGCTCCTGGCATATTGTAGATAATCACTTGTATCACCAAGCAACTGAGTTCCTCCAGTGTGGATTTATTAGTTCTCATCATGGTCCATGGTATACGATTATTTGATTACAGTATCAATAAACTCAGGTGTGCACTTAACGCAACTGTTATTCGCCACAGCCTCTACCGACCTGGCAATTGGAGCCATGTCAGTTTTAGACCGTTAAAGTGATACTTATATAATTTTCCCCTACAGCAAAACAGTCCCATGTGAAGAAAATTCAGTTTGTTTATCTGTCTGCTTACAATGGGTTCAGTCCCCAGTTTCTTCCATTAAGAACATCTTAGTAGCAGCTCGGTGGCGGGATTTGCGCTCATCATGATCATTCTGTAATGTTCCCACTCTGGTGGGACTATGTGGGAGGGAGTGGGCTGTCATCCACCACCGGGCCTAGTGCGGGTTGGTAGATGTCACAGGACATGCATGTTTTCTCACGATGTTTTCTTTGACCGTTTTGAGAGCAGTGGTGCTGACATAATTTACACAAAGTATAGCACAGGGTTCGAACCTACGACCTAAAACTCGTAAGTCACGGCCATTACCACTGGGCCGCCACTGCTCCCAATTGGCGCCCGACTGATGTCAATAGGCTCGTTCCCTACAGCTTATAAAAAATCGTCTCCTTCTACATGGTATAAGTAGTCGACCTTGTTATTACTACCCTAAGGTTGAATGTCACTTGCACGTTATAAAACGTTATATAAAAGTATCAACTTTGAGAAGTTTCACCTTACTAGGAATTTTTGTCAAAGTAATTTAGATGTTGACTGTACTTAAATATGATAATTTGTACCAACTATACAGTTATACTTCTGCCTACTACTTCAGGCGTCATGTCATTATTGTTATGGTTCAGCCTGTCTGTAAGAATATTTTCTTTGTCGATTTGTTTGGGTGTGTGCCAATTCGGGCAAGCTGCTTGACTTAAGGGATGAAGTCGTGCGTCGGATTTTGTATTACAAAGATGCTTTCCGTCGTATGGTTTCTGTATTTTGGTCCGCAATTGTAATAACATTGTATCTTCTCTATTTCGTGTTTCTGCATTATAAACCTTATAGGATTGCAGCTATTTCCTTCAAATTGCACGCCCTCTCGCCCCTAGCCGCCGCAGGAGACGCCCTGGGCGTCGGCAATCCCGGGCGGATTTCCGACCACCGTAGGCCGAGCTTGCGGACGGTGAGCAATGGGTAGCTCACCGTCCGGTAAGGACCAGGCCCGGGTCGACGGCGCGTTGTATTCCAGGCGCGCCTCAAAGAGATGTCGTCAGCACAAGCGTAGGGGTCCACTAGGGCCGATGCCTGCCGGGGTCGCGGGAAGGTACTAAAGGGTTACCGAGGCCCCTGGCAACACAGGTAACGGAAGGAACACTGGTGAGTTTTAGTCAGTAAGAGACACACCCTCCCGCTCCGCCCAGAGCGGGAGAAGTTATTTGATGACTTCCCATCCAAAAAAAAAAAGCTATTTCCTTACATAATCAGCCTATAATGTTCCCACTGCTGGGACACAGGCCTCCTCTCTGTGAGAGGGAGTGGGCCGTAATCCACCACGCGGGCCCAGTGCGGGTTGGTAGATGTCACATGTCTTCGAATTTTTGGTTCTAGGACGTGCCGGTTTCCTCACGATGTTTTCCTTCACCGTTTTGAGAGCAGTGGTGATGAAATAATTTACACAAAGTAAAGCGCCTGTCTAGGTTCGAACTTAAGACCTACAACTTGTAAGTCGCGGCCGTTACCACTGGGCCACCACTGCTCTATGTCTATTTCCTAAATCCTAAGTAAACGGTGGGATTTAAAACATCAGCAGGCTTAGCATGACGCTTTCTATGTCTACTCTACTGTAGGGTAAAAATCGCTTGTCTACATTTCTCCATGGAAAACTGTCAACCGTCTACACGAGACGTCATTTTTGTCTACTCTTCCGTCAACAAAATGCTTCTGAGTACGGTTCTCGTGCTAAGCCTGCAGGAGAAATATTTCAGCAACTACAACATACAGGAAGCCTTCAAAAGAGCTAAGAACTATCAGTTAAGAGGCTTCAGCGGGTAAAAAGTTTAAACAGTCCATCTAAATCTATCCATTAGGATTTTCAGACATACCTAAAAGAAACGTTGTGACATGTTGTGACTTATCTATGAGCTCGCGATCTTCGAATTCCCGAAATCTAATCTTCTAATACTATTAATTTTATCATTTGACCAACCGCAGATTTGCCACAGACCAATCCAAGAAAATCAACTAGTTAATAAGTTAAAGCTACTTGCTCGTAAGCTCGGGGAAAGTGCGCTGGACAGTAACTGGGGAAGTAACCTGTTAGAAAGTACAAATACCTCTTGTAATGCCTTATTAAGCGGTAATGATGGATAGCGCTGCAGGTGGTAATGTTTACTTTAGGAATCCGTGTTTGTTAGAAGTAATACTGATAATAAACGCAAATTACCCCGTGTACGCACATAGCCTTTTCTTGTAAAATGATGGACGGAATATTCATGACCCTCTGCTTTATTTAAAAATTTGCTGTATTTTTTTTTAATATATTACCACCTGTAACTGTACTGTACATTATGGATTGCAATAAACGATTTGATTTTTTAAAATTTGATTTCTGAATATTAGGTAAGTCCACGTTTCCTCGGTAGGTGATTCTTCAAAAATCGGTTAATCAATTATTTTAATCTAATTTCAACCATTTATTAGTTAGTTACTTTTGTGGGCAGGATATTAAATTCCGATTTGTTGTAATGGCAATCATGTCATTTGGTTTTAATAGGTATTTTTTTATTATTTTATTTATATTTTATTTTTTATATCATCATCATTTCAGCCGACAGACGTCCACTGATGGACATAGGCCTCTCCCAAGCAGTGCCACTTTGACCGGTTTTGTGCTTATATTTTATATAGATTCTTTTATATTTTGTGAATGTTAGAACGTTGTAGGATTGAGCCTTTAATAGACTGTAGATTTGTAGACCATTTTCTATTGTGTTAAATATACTATATATATATATATAATATATGTACTTGTTGCCAGGCCTACACTGTCCTCCCATACCTATTAACAGTGTAATTTGAAATCATTGTATGAGCCAATATTTTTAAAAGAGTAAGTTTCTTGCTGACTCTTCTCCATAGGAATCAACTTATTGGAACCGTGCACCTACTTACTTAACTGATTCTGACGTTTCGTCACATCATGAAATAAAATATTTAGATTTTAATTTTTGAATTCCCTAGTGCCTAAAAAAAGGTTGTCTCTAGAGATTCAAAAATCCATAAAACATGTCACAATAAAAAGAAAATAAAGAAAGTAAAGTAAATACGTTTATTTGCGTCTATGAAATAAATATTGTAAATAATTAAAATCTCTGTAAATAAGTAACCCTGTGACTCATACAGTGTTAGTGACAATAAAATAACCTTACATCTCTGCTAGTAATACAATTACAACAACAATTACGCAAACACACACAAGAAAATAGAAAATAAACATTGCTTCAGCATTCCAGCTGAGATATTGGAGTAACGACCCACAATACAGCAGTCCAGCCTGTCAGCAATAATTCCCAGGATGCTGTTGGAACAGGCTCGCACACTGCGCACCAAGGACGCACTTCTTTTACGCATCAATGCATAAAAGCAATCAACACGCAATTCCGCAAACATCCCTGATGCGCTACAGAAGCGAGGCAGCCCCATCAACAATGACGTTCGCAAATTTTACGACTAATATAGAATAAATTATGAAAATTTTGAAGCCTTGGTTACTTTGCTCCGCCCCTATATAATGAAAAAACCGTACGTGTAATTAATGAGACTGTTGCCTTTTATTTTCCTCTGGGTGTTGCCAAGCTCATGGAGACGCGCGCGATGAACATTATGACTGTCTGCCACGAAAATGCCACCCGGGCTACCCGAAGACAGCCTCGGCGTCCTTAGGTATGCCTTGACTGCCGAGGCAGATTGAAGCCGCCCGAAGCAGCTCTCAGGCGCCCAGCTATACCGAGCCGCACCGATTCCCAGCGATAGTGGGCACCGCGCCCCTTAAGGATGTTTTAGCAGAATATGCACTACGAAAATTTCTAAAATTAAAACAGTGTTCAACCTTAGAAAGCCTCTTAGTATGTATTTACACCATTTTGTCAACTACACACGGGTACATATCAAGCTATACATTTCCCGTTTAAGCTGGCCTCGTACCCTGAAAGCATTATTGCATTATTGCCCAGTGCGGGTTGGTAGATGTCACATGTCTTCGAATTTTTTGTTGTAGGACATGCCGGTTGCCTCACGACGTTTTCCTTCACCGTTTTGAGAGCAGTGGTGATGAAATTGTTTACAAAAAGAAATGTGCCTGCTTGGGTTCGAACTCATGACATACAACTAGTAAGTCGGGGCCTTTACCACTGGGCCACCACTGCTCTCAAGTACACATTGTGGAATGCAAATAAAGTATTGAGTATATACGATACTGCATAAGCATACAATAAGTTAAAATCAGATTTTATGAAACCCAGCACAGACGCCAAAAACAATAAATAACAAATGCACATCGATTCGTCGCCATTCTGCAGACATGCATCATTCACGCGCCATCGCTCCTCAATGACATGACAACTATATTTTGGACGCGGATTGACCAGCCTTTATTGACCATCCCAGTGGTGCGGTGTAGTCTTTAGGGAACTGTTTGATGACACCGCTGGGTGTGATTCTATCAGGAGGTGCAGTTGAATATGTAAATGGTATGGCATTTTTTCAACCTAACAAACAAGTAACACAAAAAAGTAGGCAAATATCGGGTCACAAGAGACAAACTTTCGAGATAAGCTGCATCCATTATGTTTCACATTGGAACATGACAACAGCAAAAATAATTAAAAAATCATCAGTTGTGAGAATTGTCGTTATACTTTCAGTCAGATTTCAGCCTATCTGTAGAGACAGAGCAGTGGTGGCCCAGCGGTAACGGCCGCGACTTACGAGTTTTAGGTCGTAGGTTCGAACCCAGGCAGTCGCTTTCTTTTGTGGAAATTATTTAATCACCACTGCTCTCAAAACTGCGAATGAAAACATCGTGAGGAAACCGGCATGTCCTAAAACCAAAAATTCGAAGACATGTGACATCTACCAACCCGCACTGCGCCCGCGTGGTGGATTACGGCCCACTTCCTCTCACCGAGAGGCCGGTGTCAAAGCAGTGGGAACATTATAGGCTGATTATTTAGAGACAGTCTCTGTTATCAAATAATAGTTGAGACTATTCGTTTTATCTTCCCTTTAAGTTTTCTTCCATGTTAAGTTTCAAAACTATCATTCATTCGCGAATAAACCATGATTAAGCCATGGTTTCCTCGAAGAGCGGTGATTGCCACATAACGTCACATGAAAATTATGGCAGCGACTTTACAGCGCAAAAAACACTCTCTAAGTCGAATTATTCATTCACTGGAGAGCACTAGAGCTGTCACTTTGTGTAATAAAATAGTCATACTTATTGTTATGGTGATCGTTTCGTATCATCAGCCTATAATGTTGCCACTGCTGGGACACAGGCCTCCTCTCTGTGAGAGGGAGTGGGCCGTAATCCACCACGCGGGCCCACTGCGGGTTGGTAGATGTCACATGTGTTCGAATTTTTGATTCTAGAACATGACGGTTTCCTCACGATGTTTTTTTTTCACCGTTTTGAGAGCAGTGGTGATGAGTTTATTTACACAAAGTGCTTGCCCGGGTGATCGTTTAGTTTAATTTATTTATATAAGGGTAAAATCACTTGTCAGATTACCCCAGTGAATTATAATTCGACTTTAAGAAAACACGCCAACTTACATAACGATTCAGTGACCTCATTCGCCCCTAAATTACGGGCGCTAGCGGCTACCACTTTTAAGAGGCCAACAACACCTAAAGCGTGGTCACTGTCGGACTGCATAGAAAAGAAAGAGAAGCGCGATGACACAACGCTGGTAATTTATTGCAAAATATGAAGCAATTATCGATTTACAAAAATCTATAGATTGTATAAAAAAAATAAAACACTATTATGCTAACATGTTGCTTGTAGAATAATCTGACAAACAATCAGAATGATTGCATGTATATTAGTATAGTTTTTAATCGTTAAAAGAATTTTTTAGCGGTATCTTCGTGATTTTTTTCTATCATATCAAATTAGTTATATTAGTTATGACAGTGTGTTTTCAACACACTATCTAACCAGCATATATCCTGTAGAATATCATATATTTTTCTTATTTTGTTTACTGCAGTTGATCATATACTTTAAGGCATTATAAAACTTATAAAAGTTGCGTTTAGATCCTGTAGTCCCCTTAAAGGAATCCATAGCAGTTCAACCTCCAAGGTCAATCCATCTGCTTTTTCATTTAACACAAGCATCATTGCCCCATTCTTCCTGTTCCTATTTCCAGCCCATCGTACACCATATATTACTGGCCTGTTCCATCCCCGCTAATTTCCGTTCCGACATGCTAATACCATTCAATTGACGATATATGGTGCATTGTTGTCCAAAGATTTACACCCACCATTGTTCTGGAGGTTTTGTATTAATTTATTAACATTATGGCCTACTTATAACTGAAATGATACCGTATTTTAATAAAACTACAGTTGGTTTTTGAAGGTTCATTTTTAGGGGATAAGATCTTTGGTGATCAGTAGGTATTGTAGTTATAGATTTTCGTTATTTTAGTTATTTCCGTCCGCTTTTAATTCCCTGAAGACATAAAAAGATACCGTAGCGTTACCAATACTGCGATAAGTCATATGATATATAGTTATATTGTAAGTAAAAAAAAAATCTAAAACCCAACTGCAAAAAAGACAATTTGAAAGTAATGCACTAACTACACACCGCAACAAGATTGAGAATAGAAAACAAAATTAAAATAAACTATAAACACAGTAAACTCTACTTCGGTTTAACAGACTATATTATAAGCCGAAAGCCTAAGTTAAATGCCCGCATTAAGTTTAGTAGCAAGCGGAACCCATTAATTTTGTTTCGGTTTTTAATTTTCAATTGGGTCCCGCCTGCTACTAAACTTAATTGGGTATTTAATTAGAGGTTATGAGGCGTAACCCACGTAATCCACATGTTGTCTTACACCTTAGCTGGTAGGAAGTTCTCGTTATCTGGATACTGAATGAGCACCTCCACCCAGTAAATTAAAAAAAAAAAAACATTAGTTCTTACTCGTAATCGAACCCAAAACCACATTTTATTTATCTATTTATTTATTTATTTAACCTTTCTTTTTATTTAACACATAAAGAAACAGACAAGAAGAAAATAACAGAAAAATACGTACAACGGTGATGCTTATTTCTAAAGAAATCTATACAATATATGAATCTAATCTTTTATATTAATTTAACATTTAATATTATTATATGAATGCGGCAGTAAACTGTAATGCTACAATACTACTTGAGAGTGTGAGTAAGTGAAAGGGAACTAGAGAACATCAAGTACATCAACCACATGTCATCAAATAGTAAAAGTCACAAATTATAATGAAATGGAAGAAAATACCGCACGTACATAATGACTTTCTTTGATCTCGATGATTACTGGATAAATATTTATCATTATCGTAACGACTTCACACAAGGAAATATATTAAAAAAATAACATAACATAACATTACGCCTTGTTTCCCCGACGGGTTGGGTAGAGGTGTACCTGTAGTACACCTCTGCCCACACACCAGTTATGTTTAAGTCCCATGTAATAGGGGGCGAGCCTATTGCCATCAACCGGGCACAAAAGCCAGGCATTGAAGAAATACCTAATATAATTGTAGCCTGTAGTTTATTGTACCAATGCTTGCAAAATGTCTTTTCTCTTACAAAGAAGGAACGAGCATTTAACATCACGCTTGCTGCCAGATGACGATTTTAGACTTCCCAGTCTAAATCAACTTACCTCCATTTGTTTATTATTTTATAAACAAAAATGGAGATAAGACCTTCATTTTTAGGGTCACGTAGTCAACAAGGTATATACAAGGTGTTGTTTTGGACCAGCAAAACATTTTAGGAGGTAATTATGTTAGTGATTCTCGACCCGAATCAACAAAAAAAAATAAAAAAAAAATAAAAAAAATAATTTAAAAAAAAAAATAATTTAAAAAAATAATTAAAAAAAAATAAATAAAAAGAAAATATAAAATTTAAAAATCTAAAATAAAAAGTATTATTGATTATTGACTTGGTATCGTATTGTTATACGATTATTTACGAGTTTCATAACAACCTCCTGAAATGTTTTGCAGGTTCAAAACAACACCTTGTATAGTTTCGCCATGTCCGTCTGTCTGTTTGTCCGTCTGTCCGCGGCTTAGCTCAGAGAAGTACTAGAAAGCTGTAATTTGGCATGGGTATACATATTAATCATGCCGACAAAGTGGTAAAATATATATGTTGCATGATAAGTGGGAATGATATTTTTTTCTATCCCACGGTGTGGGGTGTCGTTGAATAGGCCGTTCAAAAATATTGCGGGTCTGTTAAACCCTTTTTAGATTCAGGGATCCGTTTACCTACGTATAATTAAGCTTTAAAGTGCTCATTTTTGTTAGAGTCAAGTGTCCCCCCCCCTGCCAGCTAACTGGTTGTTTTTGGATATGTGAAAAAATTCAGGGTAGTAGTTTAGAATTATAACGAAGTTAGCAGGAAATTACTATCACAGGTAAATAGGCTTTACAAGTTAACGAGTTATAGTCGACCAACTTACATTTGCAGTTGGAGAATTGAACGTGACGTATGGGAAAATATGTTTTTCAATTAAAATGTCAAGTTTGTTTTTGGGATAACTTCATCCCAAATATGGAACCCTTCATTGTGTGTGGTCCGACACGCAATTGTCTGGTTTTGTTTAATATTTAGAAGAACTAAAAAGTACCTAATTGAAAGCTACATATCAGCACATCATCATCATCTGCCTAGCCTTTCCCAACTATGTTGTGGTCGGCTTTCAGTCTTACAGGATACAGCTGAATACCAGTATTTTACATGGAGCGACTGCCTATCTGACCTCCACAACCCAGTTACCGGGTAACACGATACCCCTTGGTAAGACTGGTTGCCAGACTTTCGAACTTCTGACGACCCGTAACGACTGTCAAAGATCTACAAATGACGCCGGGACCAACGGCTTAACGTGCTTTCCGAGGCACGGAGGGGTCTTGGTATGTAAAGATGGTCACCCATCCACGGACCAACCGCGGCAAGCGTACCTTAACCTGATTAACATATATTATTAGCACATATGAAAATAAATGTTTTTTCTTTTATAATCTGGTTTCGTAAGACGACTGTTCGATGCGTGTTGTCAGTGTGGCACAGAAACGTGGTCGCTCACAATGGGCCAATTAGATGGCTTAAAGTCACCCGAAAAGCAATAAAAAGGGCTTGGAGGTTCCTTAAATAATCGAATCAAAAAAGAAGAGATCCACAAGAGAACCAAGGTAACCGACATAGCCCGAAGACAAGAATTGCCAAAATAAAGTGGCAGTAGGCAGGGCACATTGCTTGCAGAACAGATGGTAGGGCTGAAAGGTTCTACAGTGGCGACCGCGTACTGGAAGACGTAGCATTGGAAGACCTCCCACAAGCCGGACCGATGACCTTGTGAAGGCTGCAGGAATCCGCTGGACGCGGAAAGCACAGAACCGGTTGAAGTGACGGTCCTTGGCCGGCAGTCTTTCGGCTGTAATGATGATGATGAAGCTACTTTCGGTCTTGAACCAGCAAGATATTGTTATAGATGGTCTGTAATCTGTTACCCTTAAAGCAATAAATACATTAATAGTTCATAATATCTCAGCGCCACCTCACTCTTCATCTCGCTCGCACACTACTGATCACCGACACGAAAGCAAACGAGACAGTGCGGCAGGGAGAAGCCTTCAAGGCGCAAAAAAATAGTATCTATCTACTTTATATTTAGTTCAGTTATTATGCAGAGTTTTATGATCTAATTTGAAGTATATTTTTAATACTAGGAGTTTATTGTTCGGTTTGGTAAGTTAGTAATTTTTTTCCGTCAAGATAATTTTATGGAATTGTGTTTTTGTGTGTCTTAAAATTAATCCTCAACTTTACTATATATTTATTTCAAAATTAATGCTGCAGTATTCGTATTTTCGATCTAATAGAGGTTTTGGAGCTAAGCAATTTGAGGTGGACGCTGACAACACCTAAACCGCGGTCACTGTCAGACTGCATAGAAAAGAAAGAGAAGCGCGATGACATAACGCTTGTAATTTATTGCAAAATATGAAGCAATTATCTATTTACTCAAAATTGAGTATATAGATAATTGCATTCAAATAAGACGTTTTTATTATTAATTAAATACGTAACGTATGTTGATATTTAATACAGATATTTTCGTTTGAAACTCAAGGTAAGAGGTTAGTTTAACGTTAGTTTGTATCGAGATTATTTTTCAAATCATGTTTTGGTAACAACCAAGTTCTTAGAAATATGTTAAAAATTAACATATATTTTTTTCCGCTACCACAAACTATATAGATTCAGCAATTTTTTTTCATAAGACACGCCTATTTTGGTCATTTGCCTCTTGTCAGCGCCTTCGTGATCCCGTGCTCGCCACCCGCCGTGAACGGACGAGCTGCCGCTCCCGCTCGCTACACTCGCTCACTGCTCCCGTCGAATCCGGATATTGTTACGCTGCCGTCAATGAAGAAGCTGTGAAGTCAATCCCGACAAAAGTCAGGCGGTTCTTTTCACCAAACCGCGTAGAAACCTCACCCCCCCCCCCCCCCGACCGCTCACCATGTTCGGCAAGCCTATCCCTTGGGAGAAGCGAGCCAAATACCTAGGCGTGACCCTTGACCACCATCTCTCGTTCTCAGAGCACATTAAGCAGGTGCGTTCACGTGCCGCTTTGGCTCTCGGTAGACTACACTCCGTCCTAAATGCGCGCAGCAAGTTGTCCCTTAAGGGCAAATTGCGTATTTACACAGCGTGCATCCGTCCCATCATGACATATGCCTGTGCAGTCTTCGCACATGCTAGGCCCCACCACATCCACAGGACGCAGTGCCTCCAAAACCGTTTCCTCCGAAAGGCAACGGGAGCCCCCTGGTTCGTCCGAAACGAGATCCTCCATCTCGATCTTAAAATCCCCACCATCAAGCAGTTTATGAAGCGCATCACGAAGCGCTTCTTCGACTCCGCCGCCACTCACCGCAACCCTCTGGTTGTGCAGGCCGCCAGTTATAGGCCCTCCACCATTAGCTCTATTCGCCGTCCAAGGCATACTCTCACTGACCCCGATGACCCCATTACCCTCCTCCAGGAAAGCAGTAGGGCCACGAGTACAGTGCACAAAACAAACCGACCTACGTTCCGTCCTCGCCGCCGAGGTCCCTCGCGTAAACCCCGACGTAGTTGTCTCCCCCGACCCTTGCTCGACGAAGCGCCAGCCCGCGCCGCAGCTGAGCCTGTAGTTTTAAATTCCCCGATTAATAATAATAATACTGATCAGATCCAGCCTGTCCCACCTTGCTGTCCTCCCCCCAGCGACGCCCTAAGCTGAGGTCCGTACTCCATAGGGGGTGCCCTTAGCGTGCAGTCGCTTAGTATTATAAGAAATTCGCCCCTGGCTGGAGGCTTTGAGTTCGCTTAAGGCAGCCACAGGAAAGTTCGGTTAAGTAGTCACAACCTCTCAAGGTCAACTACGAGATGACATTCAAAAAAAAAAGTCAGCGCCTTAGGTACTCAAATCAAATATAACTGCAATACGGGACTACCAATGTAATAAAAAAAAATCAACTGCAGTGCTACCAATCTGAGTAATGAAGGTGTATGCTTTGGCAACGTTCCCGATTCTGGATCACCGCGAGAGTTACACGTGGATTGAAAAGCGCAGTGCATGTCTACTGGGGCTGTGTACTCAAACCTAGATTAGACAGATAAGTGTATTAGTTAGATTGGTTTTGTTTGGGTTTGGTAGGAAAAGCTGTACCTACGGTTAAACTCAGTTTAACTTTAAGAGGCTCTTAAATCTTTCGTTGTGTCACCGTCTGTTTATCTATACTTTAGCTTTTTCCCGCGGCTTCACCCGCGAAACGAAAGAGATCGCATACCATAGCCGACCGCTACGCTCGCCGCGTCAATCATAATTATTTTGTTTTGAATCTGTGATATATTTTAAAGCATTAATTTAAATGACATGATGTAAATGCATATTTTAATCTAAATTAAATGCCTAATTTAAATAAAATGTTTTATTGGATAAGCATTAACATAATACCACTTTAAATAGCTTCGGAAATAATGGATTTTTTAACAAAATCCGAAAAATTTAAATGTTAACTGCGAGTCATCCTTATAAGATAGACATATGCTGGGCACGCCACGATTGCGGCGATAAGTCCCCTCTTTGAGGAGTGGCTAGACAGGCGCCACGGCGTCCTCACCTTCCGCCTGACGCAGGTCCTCACCGGACACGGCAGTTTCGGGAGGTTCCTGTGTCGGATAAGGCGGGAGGAAACGTCCGGGTGTCAGCACTGTGTGGATCGCCCGGAGGACACGGTGGAGGTCTGCCCGGCTTGGGCAGAGCACCGCCGTGTCCTGGTGGAGGCGATCAGCGGCAGAGACCTCTCGCGTCCGGCCCGGGTTCAGGCCATGGTACGGAGCGAGAGGGCATGGGCTGCCGTCACCTCCTTCTGCGAAGCAGTAATGCTCGCGAAGGAGGAGGCGGGATGGTTGAGGGAATGGGAAGTTTCGCGCCCTCTCGCCCCTAGCCGCCGCAGGAGACGCCCAGGGCGTCGGGAATCCCGGGCGGATTTCCCGCCATCGTAGGCGCGGGCTTGCGGACGTTGAGCAATGGGTAGCTCACCGTCCGGTAAGGACCAGGCCCGAGTCGACGGCGCGTTGTATTCCACGCGCGCCTCAAAGAGATGTCGACAGCACATAGGTAGGGGTCCACTAGGGCCGATGCCTGCCGGGGTCGCGGGTAGGTACTTATGGGTCACCGAGGCCCCCGCAACACAGGCAATCGGAAGGAATACGGGTGGGTTTTAGTCAGTAAGAGTCTGACACACCATCCCGCTCCGCCCAGAGCGGGAGAAGTTATTTCCCACCCTCAAAAAAAAAAAAGATAGACATATGCTATCGTGGACTTTTTTGTTGACATATTTAAGATGAACTGCAGAACATAAATTGTTCCTGTAGAACATAAATTGAATATTCCTCGAACGCTTTGCGCTAAACTTTAATGAATTAAACACGAATAATAATAATACCTTTCTCACGAATCACTCCATCCATTGGTGAAAACCGTTTGAAAATCCGTTCAGTAGTTTTTGAGTTTATCGCGTTCAGATAGATAGACAGACGCGGCGGAGGACTTTATTTTATATGTAATTCACTGCATGCACTGACTTCATTCACTCTTCCTTCTTCGTTCAGTCTATCTCTCTGTGAAATGCGCTACCCCAGGAAATCAGGATGGCAACCAACCGATTATCCTTTAAAGTCAAAGTTCGCGAGCATATTCGTAAGAAGCTGGCAGTATCATCACAATGGTAATGTTTTCCCATTGTTTGTCTCATCTGTTTTAGTATATTCGTGTATTTATGTGTATTTATTAGGTCTTATATTTATGTATAATTAGGTATATATTTAAAGTTTTTAATAGGTATATGTATGTATATCCTTATATTTAAATAAATATTTATTCCACAGTTTTCGCTATTGCACCTACCACTGTTTGTCTCTGCATCACCCAAAGGTTGACTGGTAGAAAATGCCTACGGCATTAAGTCCGCCTCTGTACATTTGTGTGCTTAAAGTATTAATAAATAAATAAATAAATAATATGTAAGGATTTTAGACAGGTATAATTTATGAGTTTGTATGTACCTACTGATCCGATTCCGAAAATTCTTTCAGTAATGAAAAGCTACATTATCCCGGAATGTCATATGATATGATATATGTTAAAACAAACTTCACGCGAACAAAGGCGGGGGCAGAAGTGAGAGCAGTGGTGCCGTGGTGACCCAGTGGTAACGGCCGCGACTCACGAGTTTTAGGTCGTAGGTTCGAACCCAGACAGGCGCTTTACTTTGTGGAATTTATTTCATCACCACTGCTCTGAAAACGGTGAAGGAAAACATCATGAGGAAACCGGCGTGTCCTAGAACCAAAAAAATCGAAGTCATGACATCTACCAACCCGCACTGGGCCCGCGTGGTACTCCCTCTCAAAGAGAGGAGGCCTGTGTCCCAGCAATGGGAACTTTATAGGCTGATTATGTAATAGGTTTTAGATATCGGGTGGTCAAACAAATATTTGTGTGACTTACAATAACGTGTATTTGGGTTGTCTTGGTGTTAGTAAAAAAATATTTAGAAACAAAAAACCCGACTGCAAAAACACATAACTGAAAAGGGAAAAACAAGCATTATAAATCTATAGAATTTTGGTATCGCAGGCGGGGACAATCAAAAGTTACACCATTTTTCAGGTTATTCGACTGTCCCCGCCTGCAAGACTAAAATTATATAAATTATAATGCTTGTTTTTCCCTTTTCAGTTATGTGTTTTTGCAGTCGGGTTTTTTGTTTTTTAAATAATTTATTTTATTTCAAGCTTTTTAGTTTTATTAATATTATATATTTGAAAATGACTCATTACTAGCTTTTATTTGATACCAATATCGTTGCAATTAATTTAAAAAAAAAACTTCCCCTCCTTTTGTTTGTATTGCAGATGCAATTTATAAATATTATATAGCCTATGTCACTCCCATTAAGACGAATATAACGACACCTCATATGTTAAAATCCATCAAGTCGTTTAGGCTACAGAGCGTGAAAGAAATAGACATACATACATACATACATACATACATACTCTCGAAAAACATTACCCTCCTGAGGCAGTCGGGTAAATAGTATACGTGCCTACCGTCCACACTGCAAATGACGTAAAATGCGACTTATCTGGACATTTCTGACTCTTCCAGCTAAACACTAGGAAGTGGTGAAGGGTTTTAGGGGACTGCCTTATGTAATTCGACGTTCAAAACTGGTGATCCTCAGCGATTTTGGTTCATGAAGTATTGATAATTGCAGTGACTGCCGATGGTTTAGTGTGCGTAAGCGCTACTGCTGAACATGAGGCCCTGGGTTCGATTCCCTGGCCGAGAAAAAGTGTTATTGGGTTTTTCCACCAGGATATTTTGAGTAGAAAACTATCCTATGCCCCAACCCAGACCATGGTATATCCGTGTGCCAAATTTCTTCCAAATCTGTTCAGCCGTTAATGCGTGTAAAGGTAACAGACAGACAGACAAAGTTACTTTCGCATTTATAATATTAGTATGGACGACTGCCTCGTTGGTGTAAAGCTCGCAAGTGCTACTGCTGTTTTGGGTTCGATTCCCAGGTCGAACAATGTGTTATTAGGGTTTTCTATCTGGAATTTCTCATTAGCTGTCCTGAGTCTGTATTTGTGCCCGGTTGATGGCAATAGGCTCGCCCCCTATTACATGGGACTTAACCATAACTGGCGAAATGTAATATTTATGGGTGTCTTATGGTACACCTTTTTTTAGCCGGAGAGTGTGTCAGACTCTTATTGACTAAAACCCACCCGTATTCCTTCCATCGCCTGTGTTGCCAGGGGCCTCGGTAACCCTTTCGAACTTTCCCGCGACCCCGGCAGGCATCGGCCCTAGTGGACCCCTACACTTGTGCTGACGACATCTCTTTGAGGCGCGCGTGGAACACAATGCGCCGTCGAAGTACACATCTGCCAAACCTTTCGGGCATTACAGGCATGATGTTATATTTGGTAATTGCAGTAATTAGCAGACAGGAAGATGGCCAATTAGACGTATTGCAATAATCCCTTGCTATCTTTTACGATACCGAATTATGGGTGGTCTACACCAGCAGGCTTAGCATGACACTCTCTATTTCTTCGAAGAATAGACACGGCTCTTTCCATACAAAGTGACATTTCGTTTCTCCTTTTTTGACATCCCACCGTAGAAATCCTTCTACATTAAAAAGGACAAAGAACGTTACAAACGAAAGACAAGATGACAGATTGTAGAAGGATTTCTACGGTGAGATGTCAAAAACTGAGCAACGAAATGTCACTTTGTATAGAAAGAGCCGTGTCTATTCTTCGAAGAAATAGAGAGTGTCATGCTAAGCCTGCAGGAACTAAACAACGGTTTTGTAAGTTAGTATGCCATTAATAATAACACGCTCTTCAATTAAGTTAACCGGTGTTAAATGGTGTTATCTGCAGTTATTTGTCGGTTCATCAGAGTTAATCGGTCGTTAGTGGTTGTTCAACCCGTTAGGTTAATCGTTTATGCATTCCATTGACATGGTAGATAATGTATAGTGTCATAATATGACTTTTGGTGTGTAGAATGACATGTTTGGATAACAAGAGAAATATACAGAATTACAGACTGAATTGATAGATAAATAGAAGTTAGATAATAAAAGGTATTTACAAGGCAGAGGTGAATGGCTCCTAGGGTGTTTTTTTTTAATACTATTAAGGAATTTATGGAACATAAAGTTTGAAAATTTGTATAATTTATGAATACTAGCTGCGCTCCGTGAATTCACCCGCCGTCTCGATTCCGTGGGAATATCGGGATAAAAAATATTCTGACGTAGGTCATGGTTTACCCATGTGCCAAATTTCACTCAATAATGAATAAGTTCTCATAAATAAAATTTGTTAAATATAACTAAATTAACTAAGTGACATAGGTACCCTTATTGTCAAAAAAAATGTGGATTTTTAAATCATTTGCTAGAGACCTCATTTCTTGTAGACTTAATGTTATTTTTAAATAGAAATTAATTTAAATCGTTAGAAGAGATAAATTAATATTTTATTGTAATTATAGCACCATCATAGTTTTTACAAAATCTGCAGTGCTATTCTGTAACCGTGAAAACTTAAGTGAAGTGAACGTGGAGTGAATTGTCAGTGTCATTCCACCGGATACTAAGGATGGACCAAGGATTACATTTACAATCATAATCGAGATGTTAATAACATTTTTATGCTAATTCTATTGATCATAATCAGTTAACTGATTAAATAAACGCAATTCCATGACCCAATCGCGATGTGTTTTAACTGATTAAATAAACGCAATCCCATGACCCAACTGCGATGTGTTTTGAAGAAGTGATAGTGGATTGAGTCGACTAAAGCCTGTGCGACGTTATTCAGCGTTGTTATTAACCCAAATATTTTCAATAAGAAGAGATAACCGAGTGTGTCAAGTGATCGAGTGTTAAAAGTGTGCCTGGCTGACGGACCATAGAATTTATCCCATTACAAACTATGTGGAAACCTAACTACACGATGTGTGTGTCTGTATACATAAGCCATTTGAATAAAAAACGTGCGGATTATTTAATAAGTACCTTTCTAATATTTTATTTTAAGTAGGTAAATTTATACCGACCTACGCGTTGCCAATAATAAAATAATATTCATAAAATCACCGTCATCAATATTGTAACAAAATTCAACCGTTCAACTGACACACGCGCAGCGCGCGTACCGGCCGGCGGGCGGCTAGGCTCACTTCACCCAGCCCAAGTGAAGTGATGTTGCTATGGCAACCAGAATCGAGTGAAGTGATAAGATCACGACACTCGCGCATCGCGCTTACCGACTCACTTCACCTAGCCGGCTGGTTGTTGTGGAGTGGTTACTATGGTTACGAGAATCGGGTGAAGTGATAAGATTACGCCGCGCTTGGGCGTGAGGAGCTGTTAATAATATCAAGTTGAGTTTTTTTTTTTTAATTTGCCATTTTTTATTTTTAAATGCGCGACAAACAAAATTTGGTTTTACCAAAATCCAAAATGGCGGCTACAAACATTTTTCATCGTTTTCATGGTTTACGGGGGTGTTACAGCCGATTTTGAGGTCAAATCTAAAAAGCAAGATGGCGGCTGCGAAAATGTTCAGATTTTTTATCATGGGTATCGTTTTCGTGGTTTTCGGGGGTGTTAAAGCCGATAGTGAGGTCAAATCTAAAAACCAAGATGGCGGCTGCGAAAATATTCAGATTTTTCATCATGGGTATCGTTTTCATGGGTTTCGAGGGTGTTAAATCCGATAGTGAGGTCGAAATTAAAAAGCAAGATGGCGGCTGCCAATATGTTCAGATTTTTCATCATGGGTGTCGTTTTCATGCTTTTCGGGGGTGTTAAAGCCGATAGTGTGGTCAAATCTAAAAACCAAGATGGCGGCTGCGAAAATATTCAGATTTTTCATCATGGGTATCGTTTTCATGGTTTTCGGAGGTGTTAAATCCGATCGTGAGGTCAAAATTAAAAAGCAAGATGGCGGCTGCGAAAATGTTCAGATTTTTCATCATGGGTGTCGTTTTCATGATTTTCGGGGGTGCTAAAGCCGTTAGTGGGGTCAAATGTAAAAAGCAAAATGGCGGCTGCGAAAATTACCAATCCTTTTGGAATAAAAAAACCTTAAATAGTAAAGTTTCAGCGCTTAAATACTAATTTTGAAATAATATAACATTATCAATAGATTTAGCATAAAAATATTATTAAAATCTCGATTATTATTATAAATGTAATGCTTGGTCACTCACTAGCATCAGTGGCATGACATTGACAGCGCACTTCACGCGATTTTTCACGGTGAGATTTTTACAGAATCGACATGCAGTACTTCCGTGCTATTCGTAATGCTCAGTTGAAAAATGTCATCGCAAAAGAGTTCAAATTCTCCGGACAATTTTTACTACATTTGCGGGCAGTTTATGCTGACAGAACAACAGCATAACATTACTGAATTCATAAGTAACGTTTATAATATGTATTTCGGCCTAGCAGTCGCCAATTAAGATAAACAGTAGGTCCCGCATAAAGTTTGTACGACATGCGTTCGTGGACTTCGAAAGTGGTCAAAAGGAAATAACAATACCTTTGATCGCATAAAAAAAACATAAAAGCCCAAATTATGAGAAAATTGTGAAGAAAATGATTGAAAATTTCAGCAACTTGAGCATTAAACTTCAGTTCCTTAATTCGCATGTGGACTACTTTCCTGATAACTTGAGAGCTGTAAGTGAAGAGGAAGGCGAAAGATTTCACCAGGATATTAAAGAGATGGAACGTTGCTATCAGGGAGAGTGGATCTAAAGAACGATGACAGAGTGGTGATGGATGTTAAAGTGAGATGATCCAATGAGATCCAGATGCTCTAGGCGGAGCGGGAGGGTGTGTCAGACTCTTACTGACTAAAACCCACCCGTGTTTCTTCCATTTCCTGTGTTGCGGGGGCCTCGGTGACCCATAAGTAACTTCCCGCGACCCCGGCAGGCATCGGCCCTAGTGGACCCCTACCTTTGTGCTGACGACATCTCTTTGAGGCGCGCGTGGAATACAACGCGCCGTCGACTCGGGCCTGGTCCTTACCGGACGGTGAGCTACCCATTGCTCGTCCGTAAGCCCGCGCCTACGGTGGCCGGAAATCCGCCCGGGATTCCCGACGCCCAGGGTGTCTCCTGCAGCGGCTAGGAGCGAGAGGGCGCGAAATTTTCCTTTTCCTCAACCGTCCCGCCTCATGCACCCCTACGCTTGTGCTGACACCTCTTTGATTAACCTTAAAAGGATATACTTAACTATAAGAAAAACATTTTAATATTCCACTAACGAAACTGAGCACTCATATACATTTTAGCATGTATTTTATTAAAAACGTTATATAACTGTAAACAATTGATAGCCAAACGATAACGGAAATTCTAAGTATAAACCGATATTATCATAAAATTAACGTTTTTACGATGGAAATGTAATAAGTTGGTCTATTTTTTAATCTTAACTTAATTTTTATTGCTTTTTTTTGTGTGATCTATTCTTGGTGTATTTATATTTTGTTACATTTTAGAAAACGCTTTTTAATTTTGTTATTTTTTTTTACTTACTTAAAAAAAAAAATATTTATACTACCAGTGCCGCCATCTACATCTTACTTTTTACTATTATTTATTAATTCATTGAATAGTACATACACATTTATACATTTAAGGGTCGGCTAAACGCCGTTGAACTTGACCATAAAAATGCGCACCAGGCTCATGCCGCGCCGCGCCGCGCTGCCGTCCGGTTTCAAACGGAATGTTTATTTTTACCTTGTTTCGACCTCTTTTGTTATGAGTGGCCAGTTACTATAGCGTGACCAATTACTATAGCAGTTACCCTATATCTCGCACTGGAACGCCATAGAGGAATTAGCAAAATATTACTTCATCGGCAGCTTTGCATCCATGCTACGCGCGGTGAACATCGAGCGGGCGGGAAATATATCTAATAAGACAGAGTTCAGAATTCTAATAAGGTCGTAGCTTTGGATCATTGAAAAACAGTTAATCTTGAATTATTCAGCCTTTGAAACAAGGAAGACGTCCGCTAAGCCCCATCCCATTAACCCCTGCCATGTCCCAGTACCTCATTGTTTGGGAGTACTATCATTACCTATAAGTATACAGGGTTTTCCTTCACCGTTTTGAGAGCAGCGGTGATGAAATAAATTACACAAAGTAAAACGCCTGTCTGGGTTCGAACCTACGACCTACAACTCGTAAGTCGCGGCCGTTACCACTGGGCCACCACTGCTCTCTCATCGTGAGCAAACCGGCATGTCCTAGAACCAAAAATTCGAAGACATGTGACATCTACCAACCCGCACTGGGCCCGCGTGGTGGATTACGGCGCACTCCCTCTCACCAAGAGGAGGCCTGTGTCCCAGCAGTGGGAACATTATAGGCTGATTATGTGTGTGTGTGTGTATGCAGGGTTATGGGTAAAACTCTAATAACTTCTTAAGGGGTCATTGTACTCACCATTATGAAAAATATTTACTATGGGACCAACCCTGAATTCGTTCATACATGCAGGGAACAGCTGATTTTTTCGCGATTTCAGATTTGGTCCCATAGTAAAAGTTGTTCATAATAATGAGTTCTATGACCCCTTAAGAGGTTGTTAGTGTTTTAAATTACACCTTGTATATTATAAATTAAAGTCGCTTTTAGTGTATGTCTGTGACCGCGTTGTTATTCTAAACTATGCAACGTATTTTTATGTGGTTTTCATCATCATTTAGATAATTTATTCCGAAAGGTTTACTCGTTTAATATGTTGCTATTAAAATTCACATTATAATAAAGAAATCTAGATGTTTTGTCAAGTCATTAAAAACGAGCGAGCAGGCCCGTTTTAGTTTCTATTCAAAATATTTGCAAAAATGCCTCAAAAGGAAAAAAACAATTGAGAATCTACTACTGGGTCACGATTATTTGAGTAAAACAACAATTACATTAAAAAGAAAGTATATGAATAGCGCGAGGAAAAAAAACGTGATTTTTTGTGAACAATGATAAAGTAAAAGATTCTTGTCGTGAGAATCATTGTAATCGTCAATGATAAGGAAATGTCCAATCTATAATCATATTATAAAAAGGAAAGAATTTTTTTGTTTGTACCGAATAAGCTCCGAAACTGCTGGACCGATGTTAACCATTTTTTCACAAATAGAAAGCTAACTTATCAGGAAGTAAGATAGGTCATATTTTATTTTAAAATAAATTAGAGATCCCTACGAAAATTACAATAACGTAACCCAAAGTATACCCATTTGCCTGTAAAAGTCACTATTTAGCGTGCGCTGCGAAAACTATTAATGATAGATATAAATAATGTAGTAGGTACATGTTTATAGTACTCATCATTACCCACAAAAATGTCCTCGGGGTATATGTCTTACTTTTATAGTTAAGCCACAATAACCGTTTTTGTTCAAATTAGTCAATCAAAACACGGGTAAAATCGAAAGATGATGCGCGATGATCTCTGGAACTATCAGTCAGATTTGAAAGATTCTTTTTGCATTTCATAGCCCAATTCTCGAGAAAGGCTGAAGGCTATTTAAATTACGCTACGACCCTTGGGAGCCGAGCAAAAAGTTTTGGTATCCATCTTTTTTGAGTCACAAGCAGGGTTGCTAGACGTCTCGATTTTGGCGGGACGTCCCGATTTTTTGTCCAAAATAAAATGACCCGTGCGAGACAGGCTCGGTCCCAGAGCTTTAATTATTGTGAATGTGAGCACTATGTGGGTCATTTTTATTTATTTCTTGTTGTTTTTTTTTTCTCTTAGTTTTAATGATGGTCTGGCATTTTGAGTTCTTTATGCGGCCAACCCAATTGTCCTTTCCTTGGTATTGTTCGTCGAGTCGTTGAGCTCCTTAAGTTTTGAGTTGAGCTACACGATTACTGACAAATGCTTGCGCTGACTGGACAGGTCCACTCAAATTTGTGTGGTTCTTTCCTCAAAAGACCATTTCAGACATAGATCTACATGGTCCTCACATGATCTGACCAAGATTATGTCTGGACTTTAAAAGAGACTTTGACCCTTGAGTTTGTTTCGCCATTTCTTCTCAGGGGTAGTCAGATAGGAAATGTCGACTCCATCTAGCTTATTTTTTAATATGACGTGTAAAAGTGATTCTCATATCCTATTTACAGAATAAACAATTTCATTTCATTTAATTTCATTTCAGTAAACCAGACAATTATTGTTATTACACTAAACTAACGTATTTTCATTAAAAAATATATTTTTATGGCTTTCAAATAACACTGTAACCTTAATTTGAAACTCAATTATAAGGATAAGTAGAAACGAATACTACTGATTATTTAAGTTTATTTTATTTATATTATTTCTACATGGAGTGATATATATTTTAGATAAGCCTATACACCATGGGCTAGTTTATTTACATCCGAGCCTACAAAAACAGAAAGAAAGTGACAAGCGTCGTGAGAAACAAAAAATCTCCGTGATCGTTAAATACTCGTAAACAGTTGAAATAATAGAGTATTAAGTAGTATAATTGTTTTTGTCGTGAGAGTACTGCTATTGTCTTCATGAAGGTGTTTGATGTTTAGGGAAAGTTTTTCTTGACGTTGATAAGAAAAATTATGGTTATGCAAATTTGTGTCTTGTCCCAAGAAGGATCTTACTGTAAAAAATAAAAATCGCAGGTTATGCATGGGTAGGAGTGGCATGGGACAGAAGCAAATCACATAGTTTAAGGGGACTGTGGTACCCAGCATTTAGATATCGGTGACCATACAATGCGCTTAATCAAATGTTTTTAAGAGAACTGACGGTGATTGTTTGGCCTGCGGATATTTTTTATTTAATGTTATACAATAGAATAGAATAGAATATTGATTTATTTGCTCAGAATGTAGGTATGTATAATAAAGTGGTTACGATAATTATGAAGAATCCTTGTACATTCTACCATTTTGGCATGCAAACATTGATGCAGATCATCAAACATACAAACACAACTAAAATGTATCAGCTAGAAAGTCCGATACGGAGTAGTATCATTTATTTAATAGAAATACAGTCAGTTTCTTCTTGAAAGTTGTCACTGGTTCCTCTTTTATGAAATTAGGAATGTGGTTAAAAATAGCCGGTGCCATACCAAAAACACTTTTCCTCAACAAAGCAGATCTATATCCACCTGTGCTTAACAAGTTATTTAATAATATTTATTCTTTTGATTGGTTGTATAGTTGCATTGTATTCTAAGTACTATTTATTTTATTATATTTTGTTACTTATCTACTTATGTACAACTCATTAAACCTAACTTGGATTCCGTACGTCTGTTTCGGGTGACCAATGAAAATTAGCGCTGTGCGTGGGTCTCCCATAGCACAGCATCATGCTGATTGGAAGCCTTCTTGTCATAGTTATGGCGTGCAGCTGTGTGTGTTTTTGTGATGAAAGTGATTATATGTAGATAGATCTCTTTTGTTTTATTTTTCTGTTTATCTACTCTAGATATTTTTGTATTTCTTTCTTTCTTTATGGAATATAAAGAAGATATAGTTAGCGAAACCATGTTACACAATGAAGACAAAATCCCATTAGTTGAATTGACAATTCTGGTATTTGGGAAGACCCCTTTTCACATTATTTGTAGTTACTTCTCGTCTGTTTTCAGGACCAAGACAACCAGTCTTGGGTTGTCGGTTCAGGCAATTGTGCTTGCAAAAGGTCTTTCTTTAGATTTGTATACAAAGTATAGTACCTGTCAAACTACTCGCTGCGCAGTACCCCACCCCTCATCCCTCACCCCGCTGTCACATGAATTTGTTACTGCAATTCTATAACAACTCGACCCCGAGACAACTCGAACCGGACAACTCGACCCCGCGACAATTCAACCCCAGGACAACTCGAATCGGTGGAGTTGTTGGGATCGATTTGTCGTAGTGGAGTTGTCCGGGTTGAGTTGTCACGGGATCGAGTTGTCCGGGTCTAGTTGTGATATTGGTGCGCAACGACTCGCCTCATGTTGCGACCCGCTATAAAGTTTGCATTGGGTTGTAAAAGGAGGGGCTCAATAGAATATAATACTCTTTATTATGTACACCATAAGAATGACAGAATATAAATGTAGAAATTTTACATAGGGTACCATGGGCGGTCTTATCGCTAAAAGCGATCTTTTAAAGTCAACCTTTGGCCTTCCAAAGGATGACTTTAAAAGATCGCTTTTGGTACACCACAGACTACCTGCTGTATTGTCTCTCCTTCCTCCTTAATACTATTAATAATATTAAGGGGGAAGGAGAGTCAATATCCATATTAAGGAGAGACAATTCCGCAGGTAGTCTGTGGTGTACTATTTGCATAATATATACAATAAATACACACAGGGAGGTTCTAGGCAACTTGGACCACATGATCTTCAGCGCTTCTTTTTACATTCTCGTACCTTCTGAGGCGATGTTTGAACATTTTAACTCTAATCGGTGAACTTTAAAGATACATTAGGTACTTATTCAAGTCAGCTCACCCCGCATACCTTTTATTTTTTGTTTTTTTTTGGATGGGAAATCATCAAATAACTTCTCCCGCTCTGGGCGGAGCGGGAGGGTGTGTCAGACTCTTACTGACTAAAACCCACCCGTATCCCTTCCTGTTGCCTGTGTTGCCGGGGGCCTCGGTGACCCTTTAGTACCTTCCCGCGACCCCGGCAGGCATCGGCCCTAGTGGACCCCTACATATGTGTTGGCGACATCTCTTTGAGGCGCGCGTGGAATACAAAGCGCCGTCGACCCGGGCCTGGTCCTTACCGGACGGTGAGCTACCCATTGCTCACCGTCCGCAAACCCGCGCCTACGGTGGCCGGAAATCCGCCCGGGATCGAGCATTACTGCTTCGCAGAAGAAGGTGACCCCGCATACCTTAGCATTTTTTTTATATCATTAGTGTGCACTGTAACGGAATCATCAATGAAAAGGCGTATTAAAGTAATAATCTCGTAATTATTCCTATGGTTCAATCATATTTTACATCATAACGGGGTCTGTCAGCTCTCCAAGCTGATCCCCTACTCTCTTTTTTTATTCTTCAAAAATAATAAATAGTGTTTGTCTCATTAAAGATGCCTACAAAATTTAAAGTACTCGTGGAGGTTCCATGGGGAAGCCATGCAGGCTAAGACCTCTACAGTACCCTTTATTTCTGGGTATTCTTAACTGCCCAGAAGTCAGTTGCATATTAGTAGCGCGGGGCCGACTGCAGTCTTGTAGACATTGTTACAATGTTGACAAATGCATTTCACATAATAGCAAATGCAGACAGGAGGCGTAAAAGAAAACATTACTTAAGGCTCCTACATACTGGCGCGACTTGTCGCGCGACGCGTCGCGACACAAAGGCACCGCTTGTAGCGCTACACGCGGTGTCTTTGTGTCGCGTCGCGTCGCGCGACAAGTCGCGCCAGTATGTAGGAGCCTTTAAGAGGCTGACAACAGCTAAAGCGCGGTCACTGTCGGACTGCATAGAAAAAAAGAGAAGCGCGATGAGACAACGCTGGTAATTTATTGCAAAATATGAAGCAATACAAAAAATCTATCGATTGGATAAAAACACTAATATGCTAATATATTTTTCTTAGAATAGATACAAAATCAGAATGATTGCATGTACATATATCAGTATGGTTTTTAATCGTTAAAAGACATTTTTACAGATATATTCTTGATTTTCTATCGTATCAAATTAGTTGTATTATGTTTTCAACACACTATCTACCTAGCATATATCTTGAAGAGTATCATATATTTTTCTGATTTGGTTTACTGCAGTGGATCATATACTTATAGGCATTATAAAACTTGCGTTTAGCTCCTGTAGTCCCCTTAATAAACTGTCAAAATGACAGCTGTTATCAACTATGAAGTATACACTGCTACCAACCTCTTCAGAGAAACGTATACACTTATAGAAACTAAGCAATTACAACTGATCTACTGTGTACGGTACATTAGTGCTGGCTTTCTCATACATACAGGCATGCAAATTATCCTACATGACCACTGTACCTTGGTTTGTAAGCTAATAATGTTATTATTATGCAAATGTCTTTCATTGCAAACCTAAGAAATCTGATAATAACTTTATCATTTTTTTTTTATTGAAAGATTTATATATAAATCGATCGATTGAGATTTCATTAGAAATAAGCATCACCTTTGTACGTGTTTTTCTGTTCCTTTCTTCTTGTCTGTTTACATATAAACAGACAAGAAGAAAGGAACATAAACTGTTAAATTAATAAAAAAAAAAAAAAATAAATAAACTCACGTCACCGTCTTCCCATGTTGGTAGGTATAAACTACAGAACGCCACCTGCTACGATCCTTACATACTCCTTTTGCTTCGTTTACGTTCATACATCTGCACCCTATTTGCTTTTACACTATCAATCACAATGTGAATGATTTTGAAGGATATGGCTAATCCATTGCTTCATGTGTTCGAAAAAATCGGCTGCTCAACAAAGTGAATAACGCAATGAATATTATTGAACTGTCAAAATGAAAGCCAATGCTACTGTGTGTTAAATAATTACCCCGCCGGTCATACACGCCGCTGGAACGATATTTTATTTAAATTAATTAATAGAAAGGTAAAAGGCAATCAGATCATGAAAAGATATAATTAAAGTGGGATCTATAAAGAATAATAAATATATGGATGGATAAAATGAAAGTAAGAACTGATTTGAACGTAATAAAACACCTGTATTTTTCGAAATTGTTATTGCTTCCTCTCTAAAAGATGATTATGATATAGCTTTACAGTTTTTCTAAAAAAAGTTAATTAAAAACCGGCCAAGTGCGTGTCAGACCACGCACAATGAAGGGTTCCGTGGTTGGGATTACTTGTGACGAATTTATTCCAAAAACAAACATTGTAGTTAAAATACCTGTTCTCCCACACATTGATATATGCTACAATCAATTCTTCAACTGAAAATTTAAGTTGGTCGACTATAACTCGTTAACTTTTAAAGCCTACTTAGCCGTGATAGTTTTCCTTTTAATTTCATTATATGTACTACTGCCATGATTTTTTTTCACATTTCCATAAACCACCGTTTAGCTGGCAGGGGGACGACGACACTCAACTCTAACAAAAATTAGCACTTTAATGCTTAATATTACGCCAGTGGATCCTTGAATCGAAAATTGGTGTTCACAGACCTGCAATATTTTTGAACGGCCTATCCAAAGATACACCACACGAGAAAAAAAAATATCCTCCCCACATTACGTGCAAGGTAGGTACGCTAAAAATAAATGTTTTCAAGATTTTATTTAAGCACTTTGTCGGCGTGATTCATATGTATACCTATGCCAAATTACAGCTTTCTAGTACTAAGCGTCTCTGAGCTACAGCGGGGACAGACAGACAGACAGACGCACATGGCGAAACTACACCTGTTCCTTGTTTACTACGGTACCCTAAAAAGTCCTGGGGAACAACAGTATTTCTCAAACGTGATTGAAAATTCCGACAAAAAATTATATGTTACAGAAACGACATATTTCCATTAAGAATTTAATAAACAAACACCTGTATATTGCTCCACGATACACATTAAAAACAACATCCCATATCCATTGATTTATGGCTAATGATGGCAAAAACCCCACCAGCACTGCTCGACACATGACACGTGCAAGAAACTGCAATCACTTCGAATGAACGTCGGCAAGCATTGCTTTTTTTTTGGATGGGAAATCATCAAATAACTTCTCCCGCTCAGGGTGGAGCGGGAGGGCGTGTCAGACTCTTACTGACTAAAACCCACCGGACTCCGGACTGCTACTGAGAATTTCCAGATGGAAAAAAACTAGTTTCAATAAAATCATTTTCCTTCTTTCATTCCTTCCTAATAATGTCATAAAACCGAACTATATCAATAAAAAATTTCAATAGTAGGAACGGTGCTAATATCATACAGCACACGCTTGACCGGATTTTATTGAACACACATTGTTTCCTTCCGTTTGTTATAACTTATGACAGTTTTATGTGTACACGCTTCATAAGGTGGCGGGGGCAAGCGATGAGCGGGGCGCGGGTTAAAATTATAGAATTAACAATTTATGGGAAATATTGTAGTGATCCTCTAAAAACTTTTTGGGCTTCCCAAGATGCACACTTTTTAAAATAAATGAGCCTTTTTTTAACTTTCTGTTTTTTTTATCATAGTTACAGTCGCAGTAACTTAGCTAGGGCTAAGTTACTGCGACCAAACGACTTAGGTTAAGTCGCAGAACTAGGGTACCTACCGCTTTAGAAAGCCGTCTCAAAATCGTTTCACGTGAAAGTCGTTATGGAATAAAACTAATAAATTAAATAGTCTAATAAAAAAGCTTTCTGTTCGCAATTTTTTTGTTTATCATAATGTATTTAAATAGGCATCAAAGCTTACTCATGTTCAATAACGTAATTTTGACGCAATACGTTACTACAATTCAACGCCGTATTACTCGAAGGTTTTTGATATAAATGTACAAGTATTATATACATTTTTGGAATGCTTATAATCTCCTCAAAACGTTTCGTAATTAATATTATATATATTGGTTTAATAAAATAAATATAACCTTTATAGTTTAAGATGGTATGTTTTTAGGGTTAATTTTTTTAACTTTAATAAGAATAAGAATAAAAATAATTTATCTTAAAAAATAGGCAGTGCGCTATATTTTGCCAACGAGTCAGTATTTACCGCTGCTTGCCGCTGTCGAGATATTTGTTATATTAAGGTTTTTATAAATTAGATTACGCAAGAAGAAAAAAGAATTTGCGCGTACTTGCGCTTTTTCTGACACGGTGCTAAAACGTATCGCGAGGTAAAAATTATATTTTTTTTCAATTTCTTTTTATATCTCGTAAAATCATTTGTTATCTATTAAGGTCAAATGGATAAATAGTTCATTACAGTGATGAGTATTATTAACAGTTCTTTGAGGTTTTGGTACAGTTTTGACCACCTTAATTGATAAAATATGGCCACTTATCTATTAGGGTCGAATTAAAAACAGATTGGTTATGGGAAGAGTGCAAATTATTAATATTTATAATTGGCATTATATGCCTTACTCCGTGCATAAAATAATTATTCACGGAGAAAAATCATTGAGTACTATGCTATTTTACCTATCGGAAAATTGTCTGAAGACGCGCAAGAATCTCGAAATAAGGATTACAAAAAGTTTAGACTGCATCATTTTAGAAAGTGTTCAAGAACGGCTACCAATGAAGACGTATTCCATACCTTATTGTACTCTTCTGACCCATATAATATCAAGTTTGAGAAATAACTCAGAAACAATATCGAAAGGACTTTTAGATGAAGCCAAGGCCCTTCTTGCTGTCAACGAAAATCTGTAGGCGCTTGCTGAATTTTGTACATATTTTTTTCTCGTTTGGTACTATTTATATTCCACTTTACGTTAATAAAAAAAAGACTTATTTTTGTTTTTTTTTATAGTATGCGGTATTTTTTTAGTTAGTTTTATGTTGTTAATTAATTAATGAACAGATATAGAAAAAATGAACAGAATTTACAAAATCAAAATTATTTCCATTAAACTTTATACATTTAAGTATAAATGTGTGCAAAATTACAGCTCATTTAGTTTTGAAACAACTGAGATCGTTTTGAGACGAAACATACGATTTTTTCTTGAGGTGCTGCGGCAGCGTGCAGCGGCGCAAGGTTGGTCACAATTACTTGGGTTTAGAAGTTTTTGGACCCCAAAATGAGAATTATTTGGGTTTTACAAAAAAGAGCCGCAATCATTATATTAGTGTTCAATATTTTTTTAGGAAATCAAAATGGGAATTATTTGAGGTTCGATTAAATACATCCCATATTGTTTTTACTGCTCGTCAAACTGGTGCATACAAAGTGTGTTAGTCAGGCCATCGCAGTGGTAAAATCGTCGATGAAATTAGTACCGAAAACATTAATTTCGACGATTTAATGATTTTTAATATTATTTTCCGCTTTCTGAACAGACGGAAGTGTGTAACAGCAGCTTGAGCATGGAATAAGTAAATAATTTCGACCAGTGGGCGACCACTAGTAATGACAATGCCAATGTTCGAATTAATATTAGGTACAGTATTTAGCTTTTAAATTTTGAGGTTAATTTCTATCGCTGCTCAGTTGCTTATTATCAACGTGAGATGTCAGATGTTACACATCATATAGGTACGACAATTGTAAGACTCGCTCGTTTTTTTTTTTTTTTAATTTGAATAAACAGCTTATAAAAATATTACATGAGCATTTTTGATTGTTGATAAAGTCTACGTGGTTACTTCATAAAATCCCTCCATTCGCTCATGACTTATCTTCCACACTTGGAAAGTCGATGGATATTCACAGCGTTGCGCGAACGCATCCGCGTGCGATCGATAACGGGCTGCACCGCGCATGCGCGAACCGATAAGTTTGATAACCACAATGTTGAGTGTAATTACTTAGTTGAGGTAGTTTTTGTCAATGTTATGAAGAAACTATGTAAAACCAAGCAAATCGAGGTAGGCTGATGTAGATTTTTGTTGGTAAAGAAATAGAGCTTCGTAACGTGATGTTTGCGGAACTGTTGTTAATTCATCTAAGTTGTACGTGAATCGTAAGGTAATTCAGCTGTTAGACCAATCAAATATAGTGCGAAGACTAAAGCGAATGAAACCTTTTGAGTTAGTGTAGTGTAAAAAGTGTAGACAATATTGACAATGACACACATATATAACACTAACAAAGTGTTTATATTATTATATCAGACTCTAAGAAAGTAGAACGAACTTATGTAAAGTACAATCAACACTATTCTAAGTTTTAAAATAATTATCACGTCAAAAAATAAGTTAGATTAAAATTACTTATTAGTCTTAAAGGCTAGATTGTAATTAATTATGAAGAACCTGGTTATTTTATAAGGATTTTTTTTTTTTATTAAAAAAAATGTAGATAAGTAAATAAAATAACTAAATAGGTTAATAGAAATCGCTGAAGATTTCATTGCATATCTTCGTAAATAGTTCTATTATTTGGTTCATGGTGTTTTTGAGTAATTCGTTACTTATTTTATCATCCCGGTGCTTTCTCTGCTTTTTGTGTTTCAATAGCTCTTCTTACTTCACTTTGTATTATTTAAAGGATTGGTCCTTAAGTTGGTGTCACGTTTTTCTGATGTCTTCTCCATGGTTTCATTTGTATCTGAGTAATTAATTTTATTGAAATCTGTTGCAATATTTAAAATCCGTTGGCTTTTATTTATGGTTTGCGCTTTCATGTTAATTATTGACTTTCTAAATTATTATGTAAATGCTCTCACATAAATTGTTGAAGCATAAAACATATAAAAAAAACACTCAAATAAGATTAAATATCAATATCCTGACGCGTCAAATAATCTGTTACATATCATGATTCGACGGCAAATCCAGACAAACCGTTGGCCCAAAATAATACCTACACATGACATGAGATAACGCTCACGCTTGTATTTCCCGAAAGGGTTAGGCAGATGTGTACCTATAGTACACCCACATAGAGGATGAAAGTTTGTTTGAGGAACTTAGAACTTAGCATTTCTTAATTTAGGGATATTTAAATTCAAACTTATGCTTTTGTTAAGAAATAGAAAATTTCATGTTTCAGCGTTTTTGTAAAATCCTCCCCCAAGGGGTAAGTAGGGCCGGTGTCACCACTGTGTGGACCGCCCGGAGGACACAGTGGAGCTTACGGTGGAGGTCTGCCCGGCTTGTGCAGAGCACCGCCGTGTCCTCGTGGAGGCTATCGGCGGCGGATATCTCTTGCGTCCGGCCCTGGTTCAGACCGTTGTACAGAGCGAGAGAGCATGGGCAGCCGTCACCTCCTTCTGCGAAGTAGCAATGCTCGCGAAGGAGGAGGCGGCACGGTTGAGGGAAAGGCATATTTCGCGTCCTGTCGCCCCTAGCCGCCGCAGGTAACGCCCTGGGCATCGGAAATCACAGGCGGATTTCCGGCCACCGTAGGCGCGGGCTTTTTTTTTGGGTGGGAAATCATCAAATAACTTCTCCCGCTCTCCGGAGCGGGAGGATGTGTCAGACTCTTTCTGACTAAAACCCACCCGTATTCCTTGCGTTGCCTGTGTTGCCATGGGCCTCGGTAACCCTTTAGTACCTTCCCGCGAACCCGCGGACGGTGAGCAAAATGGGTAGCTCGCCGTCCGATAAGGACCAGGCCTGGTCGACGGCGCGTTGTGTACCACGCGCGCCTCAAAGAGATGTCGTCAGCACAAGTGTAGGGGTCCACTAGGCCTGATGCCTGCCGGGGTCGCGGAAAGTCCAAAAGGGTCACCGAGGCCCCTGCCAACGCAGGCCACGGAAGAAATACGTGTGGGTTTTAGTCAGTAAGAGTCTGATACACCCTCCCACTCCGCCCAGAGCGGGAGAAGTTATTTAATAATTACCCACCCAACAAAAAAAAGGGGTTAATAGGGGATGATTTTAAAATTCACATGATTATTGAAATTTTTGTGTTTTCCTTTTATTTTTTTTTTTATTTTGTGATGGGTTTGCTCTTGACCTTAGTCTATGTCAGAGGCGACAGAAACAAAGTCGACGATGGAGCGAGCTTACCCAGAAGAAGCTTGTTCACTCTCACTTTGAAGAGATTAGGGTTATATGCGTTCGGAAACACAGACGCAGGCAGAGAGTTCCATTCCTTTGCTGTGCGCATTATAAAAGAAGTTTGGAAACGCTTAGTGCGAGTTGGTGGGATAGCCACCAGGAAGGGATGGTAACCTGAAGTGCACCTAGGTGACCGATAATAGAAGGGGGATGAGGTCGTGGAGTTCTTGAGCACACTCTCCGAAGTACAATCTATAAAAGACCGACAAGCAGGCAACCTTGCACCTCTTTTTAAAAGATTTAAGGAATTGTGTCTTGAGGTAATATTTTTTTTTTGTATTTATTCCATTAAAACCGGTCCACTCGCTTAAAAGCTATTACAATTTAAAGTTATAGCTAATATGTAGACATAACGTGGTCAATGGCGGCGCTAGAGTATTTAAAATTAATGGTGATAATATTAAAAAAAAATATTATTATGTTTAAGTAAGTCATTTAGAATCATACAAACCAGTTTAATTTTAAAGAAAAGAAGATTATTTGCATTTATTATCTGACTGTCTGTCTGTTACCTTTTTACACTTTAACGACGGAATCGATTTGGATGATAGGTATACGGATAGACCATGACCTGGGTATATAGATACTTTTCTTCCCGGTAGCACGTTCCCGTGGGATAATTTTCGACATCCACGCGAGCAAAGCCGCGGGTAGAAGCTAGTATGGTTACATGTCCTCCTAGGGCGTCTGCCTTGTAGATACCTTTTGTTAGTCGCCTTTCATTCATCCTCTCAACATAACCAAACCATCTAAGCATACTTTGTAAGGTTCCGTAGTAAACAAGGAACCCTTATAGTTTCGCAATGTCCGTCTGTCAGTCTGTCTCTCCCCGCTGTGGCTCAGAGACGCATAGTACTAGAAAGCTGTAATTTAGCATGGGTGTACATATTAATTAGGCCGAAAATTTTGAAAAACATTTTTTATGCACGTAATGTGGGGATGGTATATTTTTCTCGTCGTTGGATAGACCGTTCAAAAATATTGCGGGTCTGTGAACACCACTTTTCGATTCAAGGATCTGTTTGCGTAATATTAAGCATTAAAGGGCTAATTTTTGTTAGAGTCAATTGTCCCCCCCCTGCCAAATAATAGTTGTTTATGGAGATGTAAAAAAAAACATGGCAGTAGTACATATAATGAAATTAAAAGAAAAACTATCACAGCTAAGTGGGCTTTACCAGGAAACAAGTAATAGTCAACCAAATTAAATTTGCAGTTGGAAAATTGACCGTGGCATATATCGATGTATGTGAAATCATGTTTTTCAACTACAATGTTAAGTTTGTTTTTGAGATAAATTCATCCCAACTTCCCAACTACGGAACCTTTCATTGTGGTCTTGGTCCGACACGTACTTGGCCTGTTTTGTTTCATCTTGTGCTACTACATCTTTTAAACCACACCGTTGCCTTATCTCATCATTTTCCACCTTATCAAAGTCAAAGTCAAATTAATAATTTCAAATAAGCACATAAAAGGTACTTTTAAACGTCAAAATTTACAAAAAAAAATAGAATTGATTATAGTCGCCCCTTCCAAAAGGTGGTTTCGTATGTAGAAACTCAAGAATGGGCAAGAAACTCCACCGTTACCTTTTTAAAATGTTTTACAAAATTTTGTATAGGTACATTATATAATTATATGTGAAGACGATGCACCTAGAATAAAATGATTATACTAAAATAGGTAAAAAAAGAATTAATTATGTGATAGGTATATGATGCTCACATATCTACAATTCTTATTATTTATCATTCATAGTCAAGCCACACATGCTTCGCAAAAGTAAAGTTCCTGCCTGGGTTCGAACCTACAACACGGGGTCGTTCCCACTGGGCCACCGCTGGGTTACAATACAACTGGGCCTCAAGTCTGCTATTACAATAGTGTCAGAATGGTCTATCATTGATTTCATAATTGTTGATTTTGACAAGTTTGGTAATCTACTAATACAATTGCGTCATTATGACTTTCCAATGGTCAACCACCGACAGTCCATTGAAAGAAATGGAATAGAATGGTAATCTCGTACATAATGTTAAATGAATGATTGGCGTATGCGGTAATCTGCTAAAATTTTGACAGTTCCTTTGATCAGTAACCTACCATTAGAACGTCATTGTGCAGTCATTGCTTTTAATAGCTCGGTTGTCAAAAAGTGTTTGCCATCTATCGTGTTTGTGGAATATTGAATGGAGAAATGTATTCACTACGAACAAATATTCTCGAACTAGCCAACCCAGTGGATGCTAGAGAAAGAACATGGGCGGATATACAATTATTATATGCTTCCCACTATAATTCTGCAAGGCTGCCAAAAGAAAAGTATTTCTTAGGTACCTGTTGCACTGTTTTCAGTCTTCTGTGATTTAATTTTGTTTAAAATTTTACTTTTATATTCAATAAAGAACTAAAAAAGTGCAAAAATTACAATCATGATACATTTCATAATGCATAGGTACCTATTACTAAATAATACTGTATTTTAGTACTTACAGTGCGCCATTCTGCCGTGTCGTTTTATTGGGGCAGTCCACCGATATCGAATTTAAAATTTGGGCGCACTCCATCCAATATCGTTTGGATAAACTTCTTGGTGGTTATCCAGAAAAACAATTAGAGCCGAAATTTGCTCAATTAGCACCATTTTGTATAAAATGTAATAAATAAATAAAAGATAATTTAAATACACAAACAACAATATAATTAAAACACTCAAATGAAAATAAATAACTAACAAAACACCGATCGCTAGAAATAAAAACCGGCCAAGTGCGAGTCGGACTCGCGCACGAAGGGTTCCGTACAGCAAAGAAATCATGTCTGTTGTATGGGACCCCCTTAAATATTTATTTTATTCTGTTGTTTAGTATTTATTGTTATAGCGGCAACAGAAGTACCTACATCATCTGTGAAAGTTTCAACTGTCTAACTATCACGGTTTATGAGATACAACCTGGTGACAGACGGACAGACAGACAGACGGTCAGTGGAGTCTTAGTAATAGGGTCCCGTTTTACCCTTTGGGTACGGAACCCTAAAAACAGATTAACCTCAGTAAGCAGTAATTTAACATTTGACTTTGCCAGCTAAACTGATAAAATATTATTGAGTTGTTTAGTTTCACATAAATTTAATGTTTTTGCTATTTACGAACTTCTTGCTACTTCAGATTGCTTATAAAACTAATAAATAATATGTAAATATATATATAAATGAAATCTGGCATGACTAACTGTTCAAATTAAGTAGTAGTTTTTCGAAAATCATTTCTACTAACTGGTTTTATAATAATGGCAATACGACAATGTCATTCTACCACGATTCTATTACGAGACCATTGACCGACCAATGATCGACCATTATGAATTTAGCAGATTACGAACTTTTAGCAAAATGACAATGGGATCGTGTTGGAATGACGAGTTTATTAAAAATAGCAGACTTGGGCCCCTGATCATGTGTCTCAGATGGAATGGTGTTCCATGCACATTGATTATGGGACGAAATCTTTCAAAGTTGACTTAACCGCAAGGAAAGTCTACTTTCTACAAGTTCTATGTTTGACCAACTTTGTGAAAGTGTCAACTATCGGAAGCCAACTTGTGCAATAAAAAACGTTATCTAGAGGAAATCCTATTACAAACTGGACCCCACAAACAAACGATTTATTCATTCAATGGTTTTTTCACGATCCGTCACGGAATTTCAGTGTTATTGTTTCATTTAAACCAGTTCAACGTCAACAAATCTTTTTGCACCAGTCTTGTTTATCGATGCGTATACCGCATGGCTCAAGGTTTGAACTAGGGATGTAAGCGACGACAGAGACGGATGCGGAGGTGGAAAAACGAAGAAAAAATAGAAAGTTTAAGTAAAAAGTCAACCTATGGGTAAAAACAATGTTGAAAGGGCAAACTCTATTTCCTAAAAAAAACAGTTTTGCGGCTTCGTCACCTTGTACATAGTTGATTTCTTAGTGGTTCATAAATAAAACCGGCTTCATTAAACAGTTGTTCATTTGGTTTGGTATCTGGCGGTAAAAAATTTGAAACTTCCGAGTTATGTTTCCACCACATTAAGAAGACTGCAGGAGCTAAACGCAAGTTTTATAAGTTTTAGAAATGCATAAAAGTATATGATTCACTGCAGTAAACAAAATCAGCAAAATATATGATATTCTTCAAGATATATGCTAGGTAGATAGTGTGTAGAAAACAAAAAAATCATGAAGATGCCTCTATAAATAACTTACTTAGATTAATAAAAACCATACTAATGCAATCAGTCTGATTTTTTGTCAAGTTATTTTACAAGCAACATATTAGCATTTTTTGTAAATAGATAATTGCTTCATAATAAATTACCAGCGTTGTGGTGTCATCGCGCTTCTTTTTCTTTTCTATGCAGTCCGACAGTGATCGCACTTTAGCTGTTGTCAGACTCTTAAACCCGTTCGCAACCAGATAAGACCTTAAACACCTTACACACAACTTTAATAAGTTACACCTCCGTTAAAAACATGCGGAGGCGGAGGCGAGGTTCAGTTACATCCCTAGGTTAAACCATGACTTGAACTTGTTGCTACTACTCCAATTCGTTTAACTACGTTCTCTTAAATACACGATGATACTAATTTCCTAAGTTTAATTAGATCTACTGTTAATTTAATCTGGCTGAAGTTAGTTTTAATTAAAGATCCAGTACATAAAGTTAGGTTTATGTTCTGTTAAAGTTATAGGCTTGAAAAACTAGAGCTATTAAGTGGTAGCCATGACTTGGTGAACTGAGGTCAAGGTTAATGTTTATGAAGTAAATTAGTTTGGTCTTGTGAAGGTTAAGTTTTTATTTACAGTTGGGAAGTTTTTAGTGTTTCTTTAAGAAACTTTACTTTAAGTTTGGTATTTTTTTTGGGTGGAAAATCATCAAATAACTTCTCCCGCTCTGGGCGGAGCAGGAGGGTGTGTCAGACTCTTACTGACTAGAACCCACCCGTATTCCTTCCTGTTGCCTATGTTGCCAGGTGCCTCGGTGACCATTTAGTACCTTCCCGCGACCCCGGTGGCATCGGCCCTAGTGGACCCCTACACTTGTGCTGACGACATCTCTTAGAGGTGCGCGTGGAATATAACGCGCCGTCGACGGCCGGTAATAGAGGCAGCATTGTCAACATTTTCTTTAAAAAACCAAGTTTGTCACTGGTCACTCGCACTGATAGTCCTCCAGACCATATTTCGGCCATGGCCGTCAATCCTAACGAAGACCAGCCTTCGGCCCGGGAGATATTATATAGGGCACAAGTGTGTGCGCAGACTGCCCCTTTGGTCTAGCGGTCACAAGCGCTACTGCTGAGCATGAGGTCCTGGGTTCGATTCCCGGGTCGGGCACATTGTTATCGGGTTTCTATTTAGAATTTCTCAGTAGCAGCCCGGAGTCTGGATTTGTGCCCAGTTAATGACAATAAGCTCGCCCCCTATTAAATGGGGCTTAAACATAACTGGCGAAATGTGGGTGTACTACAGGTACATCTCTGTCCAACCCTTCGGGGAAACAAGGCGTGATGTTATGTATGTTACGTGTGCGCCGACACAGGTGCCCTTTTTCTTCCCTCACTCTCATAGTCCATTGGGACGGCACGCAGTCCGACACCGGAGAGATCAGGCGCAGGACCAACGGCTTAACTTGCTTTCCGAGGCACAGGGTATTACACCGCCAACTTCCAAGCACCCGGGCTGCTATTGAGAAATTCCTAAAGGAAAAAACCAATAATACTTTGCCCGACCTGGGAATCGAACCCAGAACCGCACGTTCAGCAGTCGCGCTAGTAACCACGAGACCAACGGGGATACTCGCACTATGACACCAATGACGTACTAAAGAAATTGACGGTTTTGAATTCGATCCGCTACAGAAATTGTGCGCTCGACAGACTTTCGGCGCCACGAGTTCTATTAGTACCGCTGTCTTAAATCGCTGCCGACGCGATGATTCGGTGCTCTCTGCGTTGACCCAGGATTCATACTCTATCTACTCTATTTATTTTGGAATAGTATAAGCATAATCTATAATGTTCCCACTGCTGGGACACAGGCGTCCTCTCTTCTAGAGGGAGTGGGCTTTAATCTACCACGCGGCCCCAGGGCGGGTTGGTAGATGTCACATATTTTCGAATTATTGGTTCTAGGACATGCCGGTTTCCTCGCGATGTTTTCATTTACCGTTTTTGAGAGCAAAGGTGATGAAATTATTTACACAAAATAAAGCACCTGCCTGGATTCGAACCCACGATCTACAACTAGTACTCTTTTGGAACAGATCTTTGGTTATTAGTGGGAAACAGGCACATGACAAATACATCGTTACCTGATTCATAAAAAATCTAATAACCAGAAGGCCAAATCCCATATAATAATAAAAATGATCAAAATCTTATCGGGATCTGATTCATCTCAGCGACAGATTAAGACAGAGATTAGAATGGGACAGTTTTAATATTACGGGAATTGCCACTCAGCTCATTGTTAGATGTTCCATGAGGTCAGGTCTGCTCTCGCATGAATAAAATATTTTGTTGCATGTCTCCAGCCATAAACGAGTCAGACTAGTCACGATTTCATCCTTATCAACATCAACATAAATGAGAATCAACATCAATCAATACCATCCATTAAACATATCTCGCATTAAAAGCCTTTAATCCTATTGATCCATCCGGCCGCCATCTTGAATCGTCCTTCCGACCATACGGAATTTGAATTTCAAATCTTGTTCGCCCAACGGTTGTTGACATTTGACAGCCGACCCGGGCGGTCGCTGTCTGGTCACGATTGCGATGGCAACTGCGATTCTGAAGGGCGAGTAGACTTTATTGACAGTTGTTTTATCAATTAGACAGACTGTGTCTTTCAGATTCTATCTAAAGTGAATAGTAAAATACCTATGTTTTGGAGACTGGTAGACAGCTTTTTGAAATGATCAAAAGTGAAATTATTAAATGTTAAATGCACTCATATTATTTGGACCTGACGGTCCTCTCGATTATGGAAGGACGGTTGATCTTCTGGTGTTAAAAAATAATGCTATTTGGTGCTACTGCTACATTACAAGATTGCTGATAATCCCCACATTCATCTTAGCTCTTATTTAAATTAGATCAACCTCAAAATCAACCCACGTAAAATGTGACGAGTCTGAACTGGTGAATTTTAATCTTAGAATGTTTGGTACCGTTACCAAACATCTAAGTTTAAATTCATCCGTTAAAAAGCGTGATTTATTCGTGACTTTAATAAAAACCGGTGCAAATGATACTTGTTTTAAAATCGTTTTTGGGCCATTGCTTGGTCCACTTTTCTAAGACGAAATAACAAGATGTCGGTATATTGGCGAGAGAAATGAAATTTATTTAATCTTAGATAAATAACGTTTTGTCTTGTCACAGTTGAATAAATTGTATTTGGTTAAGACGCTGACAACACCTAAACCGCGGTCACTGTCAGATTGCATAGAAAAGAAAGAGAAGCGCGATGACACAACGCTTGTAATTTATTGCAAAATATGAAGCAATTCTCTATTTACTCAAAACTGAGTTGAGTAATCGAAAATAAAAAACAACCAAGTTCTGCATTCAAATAAGACGTTCTTGTTATTAATTAAATACGTAACGTATGTTGATATTTAACGCAGATATTTTGGATTAGAACTCAAGGTAAGAGGTTAGTTTAACGTTAGTTTGTATCGAGATTTTTTTTTCAAAACGTGTTTCGGTAACAACCAAGTTTTGGGAAATATGTTCAAAATTAACATATATTTTTTCCACTACCACAAGCTATACAGATTTTGCAAATTTGTTTCTTAAGAAAAGCCTATTTTGGTCAATTTGGTCTTGTCAGCGCCTTAATCTTAAAGATTAAAAAAATGCATTATTCAAAGGTATTTACAATATTTAGACTGTGTGTACAAGGCACACTCCTTTAGGACATCTCGGCTCTGTCGTAAAGATGAATATGGAATTTGGCCAAGTAAGCATTTAAGATTAGAGTAGGGACTCATGGCTAAGTAATAACAGCCGCACGGGTTGATCCTCAAGGTTAAGCAACGCTTGCTAAAGTCAGTCCGTGGATGGGTGACCATATCGAGACCTCTCCGTGGCTCGGAAAGCCGTTGCTCCCAGCTGTAATTCATAGATTTTTGACAGTAGTTACGGGTAGTCAAAAACCCGACAGTCTGACCACCAATATTAGCAAGGAATGTCGTATTACCCAGTGACTGGGTTGGGGAGGTCAGATAGGCATTTGCTCTATTTAAAATACTGGTATTCAACTGCATCCAGTTAGATAGGAAACGGGAAGCCATTCCAAAGATAGTTGGGAAAAGGCTAGGCAGTTGATTTTGAAGCATTTAGGATTCACAAAACATTCAATCAGTTTTTGATACGTCATGCACTAGTAAATATTAAATAAATCAAAAACCCAAGGGGTCGCGGGAAGGTACTTACCGAGGCCTCTGGCAACACAGGCAACAGGAAGGAATACGGTTGGGTTTTAGTCAGTAAGAGTCTGACACACCCTCCCGCTCCGCCCAGAGCGGGAGAAGTTATTTGATGATTTCCCACCCAAAAAAAAAAAGTGGTGGATAGTGGTGGGAACTAAAGGACTGCCGGCGCGGGAAAGTCCGAAAGAGTTATCGAGACCCCTGGCAACACAGGCAACGGTAAGAACACGGGTGGGTTTTAGTCTGTAAGAGTCTGACACACCCTCCCGCTCTACCCATAACGGGAGAAGTTATTTGATAATTTCCCACCCAAAAAAAGAGTGGTGGATAGAACAAGAACCCAAATTGCGTAACACACTTTTTGAATTTTTAAGGAAATTTATAATCCATTGCTTTATATGTCTGCTCGACAACGTAAATCACGTAATTAATGTTGTTGAATTAATGTTGTTGATTTGTCAAAATAAAAGCCATTGCAGTGTGTTACACAAATACCCGACAGGTGTTGCTGCGCATTTTGGGAGAAGCCTCCGTCCAGCTGTAGACTTAAATAGGGGAAGTTCATTGATTGACCAGCAATCTCAAACATGGTGATATTACATTATTGCATACTTGAATCATTTCTAAATCTTGATTTACATGAGACGATGTAAATCAAGATTTAGAAATGCCTGTGGCATACCATAAGTTAAAGCAACAATAAAATCTGCACCGACTAAGCAGTAAATTTAGACAAGGCAAGTCATTTGTTGTTTCAATTTTTGAATGCCACAAGAAATTAACATGTCTTGTGTATATGGGGCTTAATTACGTTCAGTTGTCAAGTTTAACAGTATATGCTGATCTTCATAATAGCTTCCTTAGTGATGTCACAAATCATATGATGAATAGAGTTATTACCCGACCGCGACGAAGCGAAACGGTTACGTGTTACTTCCTATGTATGTATGTGTTAGGTTTTTGTGGCATTCTCGTAAACTCCTGCTGCATTGATTTCAACAATGATGTTGTGTTGATGTTTTGGTCAGGAAGTTGTGTGTTTTGTGGATTGTCTTTACGATTGATATACGACCAGTTCTGGTTGGCTGAAACTGGACTAAGCGTAGTTAGGAAATGTGGAAAAGAAAACGGCAATTATAGGAAAAGGAGGGTACCTACATATACAAGGTGTCGTTTTGCATCCTCGTCAAATTGAATGAGGTAACTATGCTAATGATTCTCGACACGAATCAATAATAAAACAAGGTCTTTATTTTTTTTCTTATTTTCTGAAATCATGCATTTTCTGAAGCATGTGTGGGACAGGCATGTTAAGTCGAGGTCCGTGTAATACCGCACTGTAACTGCCCTTTTACACACACATTACCACATACGCAACGGGGTGATTCTGTTCTGTGAAAGTGGTGTATTCTAAAATTCTGTCAAACTTAAATAACTAAAAAAACAAGTAATATGTATTAATTATTGAGCAGGTATCGTAATTTTATTTGATTAATTGTCTTTCATAGCAGCCTCCTAAACTTTGACGAGGATGCAAAACGACACCTTGTATATATTAGCATTTATATTGGTATATTAGCATTTTGGATTTGAAAACACTTTTATAATTTTCGTTGGTCCCGTTGGCTAATGTTCCTCCAGTGACTTTAAGAGGAAAGTCACTATAGAGAGTCTCACAGTTGAAATATCTAGGACTTATCTAATGATGCTGATACAGAGATGGAGCGGAGAATGTGAAGGTCTCGCTTTTCAAAGGCATGTTGCCAAAACTTCTACACGTGCAGCATGTGGGTGAAATATACGCAGAGAGCCTACAAAGTCCTGCGCGCGCGCATATAATAATGGTTTTAGGATGTTAATGGGGCTTCCGCGCTTCTGCAGCGCTTCGCAGATGTTCGCGGAATCCCGTGTTGATGACTTTCATGCCGTTATGTAAAGAACAGCGTCAATAATGGGTAAATGATAAATGATAAATGATTTATTTTCTGTAAGTAGGTTTGTACAAACACTTTTACACGTCAATCATATTTTTTAAATAAAGCTAGATGAGGTCGGCGTTTCCTATCTGACTACTCTGAGAAGAAAGGCCGAAACAAACTCAGAGGTCACAGTCTCTTGTAAAGTCCAGACATAATCTTGGTCAGATCATGTGAAGGCCATGTAGATTGGTGTCTGAAATGGTCCTTTTGAGGAAAGAACCACACAGATTGAGTGGACCTGTCCAGTCAGTGCACGCATTTGTCAGTAATCGTGCTGCTCAACTCAGAACTTAAGGAGCTCAACGATTCGACGAACAATACCAAAGAAAGAACATTTGGGTAGGCCGCATAAATTACTCAAACTGCCAGACCATGATTAATACTAAATGAGAAAAAAAAAAAAAAACAATAATGACCCACATAGGCTTCACATTCACAATAATTGAAAACAATATAATACTTTACAAGTAAATATTAAGTTCCAAACAGTATATTGAACTCCACAAAGTAAATATGTCAAAATGGTATATAAATAAAATAAAAGTTTCAGTATGCAATAATTGGAGCAGCTTAATCCCAAGCCTTTTTGTCCTCAATATAATCTTTAATAGTATAAAAGGCTTTCTGGCACAACCTACTTTTAATAAATGATTTGAATTTATTAAGGCTTAGATCTTGAACGTGGCTTGGAAGTTTATTATAAAAACGTATACATTGACATCTGAATGAGCCACCTATTTTCTTGAGCCTTGTTGTAGGTACAACAAATTTGTGTTTGTTCCTAGTATAGTAGGTTGTAGTAGGTTGCGTAGAAGCGCCAACAGCCTCCTGCTGGCTGCCTTAAGCGGACAAAAAAGCCTCCAGCCAGGGGACATTATTAGACAAAGTGGACAGTCCCTTTATAAGGCACTGGGTATGGAGGCACGTGCCAACGTGTGGTAAGCGACATCTTTTTTAGGGTTCCGCAGTAAACAAGGAACCCTTATAGTTTCCGTCTGTCTGTCTGTATGTCTGACCCCGCTGTAGCTCAGAGACGCTTAGTACTAGAAAGCTGTAATTTGGTATAGGTATACATATTAAGTGCGTCCAGTCTGTTATGACAATGTTATACAATGCCGAAACGTGGACAGTGACAGTCCGGTTCGTCCACTCGGGCTGGTCCACAAATTCAAGGTCGCTCAGCGCGCCATGGAGCGGACTATGCTCGGAGTTTCTTTGAAGGATAACATCAGAAATTAAGTTTTCCGTAAGAGAACCGGAGTTACCGACATAGCCTGCAGAGTAAGCAAGCTGAAGTGGCAGTGGGCGGGCCATATTTTTCGAAGGACCGATGGCCGGTGGAGCAGACGAGTCCTGGAGTGGAGACCGCGTATCGGCAAGCGTATTGTGGGAAGCCCCCCAGCTAGACCAACCAACCAACGACCTTAAAAAGGTGGCTGGGACAAACTGGATGCGGAAGGCGGAGGACAGGGTGTTGTGGCGCAGTCTAGGGGAGGCCTATGTCCAGCAGTGGACTGTTATAGGCTGAGTTGATTGAGCGATTGATACATATTAATCACGCCGACTAAGTCCTAAAATGAATCTTGAAAAAAAACATGTTTTTAAGGGTACCTCCCTTGCACGTACTGTGGAGTTGATATTTTTTTTATCGTCTATCCCATGGTGTGGAGGAGAATTGGCTGTGACGTATATCGATGTATGGGAGAACATGGTTTTCAACTGCAATGTTAAGTTTGTTTTTGGGACAAATTCATCCAAACTTCCCAACGACGGAACCCTTCATTGTGTGTGGTCCGACACGCACTTGGCCGGTTTTTTTGTATTGTTTTAGTTTGTAAAAGTTTACTAACATAGTTTTTCAGACATTGTTACTAATACTATATGGATTATGTGTACTTGTATGTGTAGTCCGAATTAAAGAATATATTATTATAATATCATATAAAAAGTACCAACCAGACCACCAACTAGATGGTGACCAACCAGTCGATATCCAAAGAGGCTCGACTGGCTGTTCATAATGGTGTGCTGGTGCCTACACTTATGTATGGAAGTAAAGTGTTGGGTGTGGCAAAAGAAGCATGAAAGTAGAGTAAATGCTGTGGAAATGCGTTCCTTGAGAATCATGTGTGGTGTGACTATAAACGATAGGCTGAAAAATGTGATGAGGCAACGGTGCAGTTTAAAGGAAGATGTAGAGACAAAATTGAAAAGAGTATGCTTAGATTTTTTGGTCATATTGAGAGGATGAATGAAAGGCGACTAACAAGAGGTATTTACAAGGCAGATGTGAGTGGAAACGCCGGGAGGGGACGCCCCAGAAAGACATAAATAGTGACCTCATTGGTAATATATTCTTCAAAAAGGTCAGGTGCGTAGTACTTGCAACCGGCGTGCGTGTATGAACAGATGTATGAACGTAAACGAAGCAAAAGGAGTATGTAAGGAGCGTAGCAGGTGGCGTTCTATAGTTTCCGCCTACCCCCATGGGAAGAAGGCATGAGTTTATATAAGTGTGTGTGTATAAAAAGCAGTTTTTCAATGTGACAGATGGTAAGTAATCTAACACTGACCGTTCAAATATTTATCTTATGTTTATACAGATTGGATAATTTCCTCGATGGAAACGTCGTGTTTCTCATTAGATATTCGAATATATTTTCGTTTCTCAAACACATTTTACTTTAAACATATTATTATTACTTACTATATTCACGTAAACAAGTTTCAGTAATGTAAATGCATTTACTTAACTATCAAGCACAACAATATATTGCCTATTTATTAAGCTTGGTATATACTGTCGCATCTGACCTGCTGACCGGTTTCGTACTAACTTTGATTTAAAATAAGTGTCAAATCTCTTAGAAAGACGTTTGGTATTCAGGTGATAGACCAATCATTCTGCCTAGCCTTTACCCAACTGTATTGGAGTCGGCTTCTAGTCTCATCAGATGCAGCTGAATACCAGTATTTTACATGGATCGTCTGTCTATCTCCACAACCCGGTAACTGGGTAATACCCCTTGGTAAGACTGGTTGTTAGACTTTCGGGCTTCTGACAGCCCATAACGACTGTCAAAGATCCACAAATGACAACCGGGACCAACGGCTTAGCGTAGGTACTTTCCGAGGCACGGAGGAGTCGCGGTATTCAGATGAGAGACCAAATAACAATAATAAACTGCATTTTAAAGTCAGTATAATAAATGTCTTCCATGCAGCTGAATAGCTAAGAGAGAAACTAGTTATTTTAAAGAGATAAACGCATTAGTGTTAAACATCAATTCATATGACGTTAACGATTTGACTGCAACTAGAAATTATACTACTAAGGTTGTGCGTAGACTGAATCTAAACAGATGTATAGTTTTTGTTCAGTTTTAGGAAAGAGAGAAAGAAGAAAGAACTGGCTTTGCACTCTTCCTTCTTCTTCAGTCTATCTCTTTGTGGAATGCGCTCCCCAAAGAAATCAGGACGGCAAACAACCGTTTATCCTTTAAAGTTCGCGAGCAAATTCGTAAGAAGCTGGCAGTATCATCACAACGGTAATGTTTTCCTATTGTTTGTCTTATCTGTTTAGTATATTCGTGTATTTATGTCTATTTATTAGGTCTTATATTTATGTATAATTAGGTATATTATATTTAAAGTTTTAAATAGGTATATGTATAAATATTTAAATACATTTTTATTCCACATTTTTCGTTATTGCACCTACCACTGTTTGTCTCTGCATCACCCAAAGGTTGACTAGTAAAAAATGCAAGGTCCGCCTCTGTACATTTGTGTGCTTAAAGTATTAAATAATAATAAAAGAAAATAAATTTATTTGACACAGGTAAAAAACCAAAAAAAAAGTTTTATTAACTTTTGAGTTAAACCATTTTTGTATGTGATTTGCGCATCATCGCTGTTTTCATAGCGATGAGTTTTGAGTCAGATCCACGTAAAGGCTTAGGCTGAGCTCTATAAAAGTTACTTAGCACGTACCTACTTTAGCTCAGCGTTATTCCTGTCGCTGTCGCACAACTGTCAAACTACAAGTTCAAGAAAGAGACGAGAACATGGTCTAAGTCACAGTCTATGTACCATTTATCGATCATGGCCTTACACAGTGCGCACCCGGGTATCACCACTGCGTGGATCGCCCGGAGGTGGAGCATACGGTGGAGGTCTTCCCGGCTTCGGCAGAGCACCGCCGTGTCCTCGTGGAGGCGATCGGTGGCGGAGATCTCTCGCGTCCGGCCCTGGTTCAGGCCATGATACGGAGCGAGAGGGCATGGGCAGCCGTCACCTCCTTCTGCGAAGCAGTAATGCTCGCGAAGAAAAAGGCGAGACGGTTGATGGAAAGGCAAACGCGCCATCTCTCGCGTCGGGAATCCCAGGTGGATTTCCGACCACCGTAGGCTTGCGGACGGTGAACAATGGGTAGCTCGCCGTCCGATAAGGACCAGGCCCGGGTCGACGGCGTTGTGTTCCACGCGCGCCTCAAAGAGATGTCAGCACAAGGGTAGGGGTCCACTAGGGCCGATACCTGCTGGGGTCGCGGGAAAGTCCGAAAAGGTTACCGAGGCACCTGGCAACACAGGCAACGGAAGGAACATGGGTAGGTTTTAGTTAGTAATAGTCTGACACACCCTCCCGCTCCTAGAGCGGGAGAAGTTATTTGATAATTTCCCGCCCAAAAACAAAAAAAAAGAGACAGTGTGCGCACTAAAGAACAGTTTTTTTCAATTTTTCTTGAGACAAAACAAATTTTCAGTACGCTTTGTCAACTTTGGCTTGATTTGTTGCAAAGGCCTTTCGCTACCATAATATTTTTCAGAAAGCGTAAGTTGTCTGTCTAATACCTACACAATCTTAACACAGTCTGTGTACGGCCTAAGTGCTATGTTGAGTGTGATTTATTAGTACTGGCCTAAGTGACAGTAACCGACCGATGGGTATAATTTATATCAACGTTATTAACACTTTCTACGAACGAGGTGCACAGCTAAGAAATATTTTATTCGTATCAAAATTATATTTCTTACCCCTTTAGAATTTAGAGTACCTAATATTAATTTAAATTTAATAACTATGCAACCAATAATTAGAACCTATTAGATCTCATTAGATCTCATTATAAGTAAGCATTAATGACCTGAATGTTCCGTGTGGTGCCGGACGTAAAGAATAGCACCATCCCATTTCTTCCCATGGGTGTCGTAAGAGGCGAATAAGGGACTAGACTACTAGAGAATGGGCAGCAGCGTTCTCTATGCATTTTAACACCATACTGAGATCGTGGCGTGGCGATTATGGCAAACCCTCCCTATTGAGGGAGGCCTATGTCCAGCAGTAGACGTCTTTCGGCTGGAATGATAATGATGATGATGATTAATGACCTCGTATTAAGGACCTCAGCCTTCAGCTAAACTCAATTATCATCATTTCAGCCGAAAGACGTCCACTGCTGGACATAGGCCTCCCCCAAACACCGCCACTTCGACCGGTTTTGTGCTTCCCGCATCCAGCGGATTCCTGCGGCCTTCACAAGGTCATCGGTCCACCTTGTAGGAGGCCTTGAAACGCTACGTCTTCCGGTACGCGCTCGCCACTCCAGAACCTTTCGGCCCAATTAACATCAATAACCATTAAATGCGGCAGTGGTGGCCCAGTAGTAAGGGCCGCGATTTACGAGTTGAATAAAATTTAAATAAATTCAAACCCAGACAGGCGCTTTACTTTGTGTAAATTATTTCATCACCACTGCTCTCAAAACGGTGAAGGAAATAATTTTGAGGAAACCGACATGTCCTAGAACCAAAGAAATCGAAGAAATGTGACATTTACCAACCCGCACTGGGCCCGCGTGGTGGATTACGGCCCACTCCCGCTCACCGAGAGGGGGCCTGTGTCCCAGCAGTGGGAACATTTATAGGCTTATTATGAATTACCATTAAATGCTAACTAATACCACTATGACTACCACCAATATGACTGAAGGCCACATTTTTTGCCTCTGCAGATCTTTTCTACTTCTCTCACATACTACGACGCTGTTAATATTTTTTGTACAAAGCCACTTAATGCATATATTTCAATAAAACCATTTACAGGCACTTTTCAACTGTCAAGGAGTCGTTCAGTCAGAAATATGAAGCTAGTTGCCCAATCCAAAGCGTAGTAGGTACGAACCTATGGCGAAGAACGGGCAAGAAATTCCAAATGTTGAATTTATAATAACTTTATGTGAGGAAAATGTAAAAAAGACGTGCACGTTAAAAGCGTCCAGAATACAGCAAAAAGAAACTAAAACAATTCAAAAACTAAATAACTTAAATAAGCCGTGGCAGCCAAGAAATGACCAGTCTCTCCTGACGGGGCCCGTTCATGAACATGACCGATGCGTCATCAGCACTATTCAGCTCAACCATTTTGAAGGGAGCTAAATGATCCAACACAAACGCCACCACCAGCGAGACATATCTGAGTGATGACATACTCTCATGTATATACGTTAAAGAACATGAATACCTACCATCGCATTAATGAATTTAGACCTCAAATATCTAACCACTGAAATGTCCGCATAGGGACCGCTCCGGGAGCGTCCTAGTGTCCGGTGCGCGATCGGAATTTTTGCCACGCAAGCACCCCGCGCCAATTTCAACTTAAACCTTATTACAAGTATCTATTAAACTACTGTAGCTAGACCAAAATAAATATACGTGTGTATAGCTGTGAGTGTAAATACTAATAATTAACTAATTTTCATACTACGAGCAATATGTTTGCAGATTGTCGCAATAACTCATACAAAAATATTACAATGACCACGCTCAGTATGGCGGCATACCCATATTTTTCATTTCAATATTATCGTTTCTACAGATTTTGACTTTCAACGTAACTTCTATCGCTATTATCCCACACAATACGGCCGTTTGTCCACCGCACCGTCAACGGGACGTAAACGAAAAACATGATGATGGCGCCGAAGTAGCGATATGTAAACATTTACTATGGCCGCGTGTCCACCGCACACCAACACCGGAACGTCACGTTCGGTTCGAATAATCTTGTTTCTCGTTGACGTGCCGTTGAAACAGTGTGTAAAACTTCAAATAATAAATACTCATCAGGAATCGATACCGCCAGCATTTCTGCTATTTCTAGGAACATACATAAAGAGAACTTGCAACAAGAAGTGTAATTGAAGTACATGGATAAATCTCTAACATAAATGGGAGTGTATTTATTTCTCAGAAGACGTGTTATAGAAGGGCTTGACCGATAAAATGCTCGATAAATCTTTTCTGTCATGGCAATTTTCTTTTATGGTGTTAAATGGGAATATGACTGGAGATTGACAGAAGATAGAATTATGTTTTATGTTCAATATTAGCTTCAATAGACCTGAGAATGTTATTAGATTTTAAAGAAATTCTCAGTAGCAGTCAATAGTCTGAATTTGTCGCGGTCCATGGCAATAGGTTTGCATGTGATTCATCATCATCATCATCATTATTTCAGCAGAAAGACGTCCACTACTGGACATAGGCCTCCCTCAAGCACCACTACTTCGACCTGTTATGTGCTTTCTGCATCCAGCGGATTCCTGCGTCTTACATCAGGTCCACCTTGTGGGAGGCCTTGCAACGCTACGTCTTCCGGTACGCAGTCGCTACTCCAGAACCTTTCGGCCACGATGGCCACCTGTTCTGCGAGCAATGTGTCTAGCCCACTGCCAATTTAGTACAGTAGGCCGCACGTCACTTTGACCTTGAACTGGCCTAGCAGTAAGAGGCCAGCTTATATTGTTGCCACTGACGTACGGCCTACACCTACTTGATCTGAAAATACACGGGTCAAATTGGAATTTTAACCCATGGGGCTGTAGGTTCAAATTCCATTCCCATTCTCAAGTCAAGTAGTCATTTCTGCTTGCATGCTTATTTGATTTAGTTGGCTAAGAAGACTATTGAGAATATCAGTAATATGCACAGGATATTGTTTGTTTGTAGCTCTAAAAATAGTGTCTGCATTATCACTCTTTCTGTCGAATACCCTAAATTCAGTAATGCACGATAGTCTGTTATTTTAAGGTAAGTACTAATTATAAAGAGTCAATAAATACAGGTACTATCACAAGTAAGGTAAGAAACTCTTTACACAGCTTTTTTAACAAGTTCAGTCATGCAAGGTTCCTGGCCAGATAGGGTCCTGATGCTGTGAGGTGGAAGCGAAGATAATAAATGCTGACTCAATTAAAATTTAAGTAGGAACAGGTCAGAATATGATAAGATAAAATATGACATCAATTAGGCCTGTTTTAAGACCCATTTATTTTTGGAACGAAACAGATTAGAATTAAATTTCAAGATTTTTTAGGGTTCCATAATTCAAAACGAAAAAACTGAACCCTTATAGGATCACTTCATTGTCCGTCCGTCCATCTGTCTGTCTGTCTGTCTGTCTGTCCGTCTGTCTGTCTGTCAAGACCCTTTTTCTCAGGAACGCGTGGAGGTATCAAGTTGGCATTAATATCAAATAAATCTAGATCTACGGTTCCTTGGAGCTCTAAAAATCAAGCTTCTAAGTCAACGCAATAAAAAAACTGTCAGTCAGCACGTCAGAATTGAAAAATTCTTGGCTTCACAAACTCGTAAACATCTGTATCTAAGGGTGACGACACGACAGTTCAATGCTTTTTCCCCATCCCAAAGTGCCTAATGAAGTTTTCACTTCAAAAATACGGTGTTTATATAATTTATGCGACATATTTTGATACTCACAAATAAATCAAAACCTATAGGGAAGGTACTTCCCGTTCCCGTAATCATGAAATTTGGCAAGAAGCAAGATCTCACAGCACAAGTAAAGGAAAAGTCCGAAAATCGTTAATGTGGAGTTTTATCACATTTTTTTTGCTGTTACTAACTTACATTTGCAGCTGGAGAATTGACCGTGGCGTATATTTATAAATGTGTGAGGAAAACATTTTTTCAAGTACAAAGGTTAGAATATAGAAAGAACCAGAAGCCGCGAACACGCCTAATACTGAAGCGTCAAAAACTACTCTCAAATAGAGTAGTTTGACGCGCAGCCGATCAGTTACTCTGTGAACGTCGTATCGCGTAACGTGTTCTACCGGTGTGCAATTTTATTTAATTATGCCGTCTTGTGTCGTTCATACCTGTAAAAATGCAGCGGGGCTAAAAAATAAACAAGATGAGATCACATTTGACGTGTAAATAGCGCATTCAAATATCGTCTTATTTAATTATCCCAACTACGGAACCCTTCATTGTGCGTGGTTCGACACACAATTGGCTGCAATTTATGTGGTTTTGGTTCATGCTTGAGTCGCCGTACAGTGAAAACCTCGTAATTGCAATATACGTTATTTTACAGAAGATTAAAACTGTCTGATGGCTGTCATTGACGTTCCCTGAGGTTCTAATAAACATCAATAGAAGCCATCAGAAGCATGTTTGAGCTGTGCACGTTTGTTCTTAATATGTAATACGAGGTTTTATTCCCAAAAAAATAAATAGAAAGAAAAGCAATGAGTTTTTCTTTACAAAGTTTTCGCTACATGTCGATGTATATTCGAAATAGTTCTAAGAATGAAGATATTTAATAAACATTTACCATTATTAAAACAAATGTTAAAACGTGAAATATTGCGACACGACACTAATTAGAATCAAGCAGACCCCCGGGGGATGTATCTGAATACCCAATAAAATCTCTAAACAATAAATCTTGTGTCTAATTTCATGTTAACTGTTCTGACTGTGAGTGGTTGGCTTAAATAACAGCAAAATCATAATTAATTGACTTGAGATTCGACAAAAATATACTTCGACTTTTAGAATCTAAGAGGTCTCAAAATATAAAAATTATTGTATCAAAATATCACCATACCTTTTACTATGATTTTTTTTGTCCACAAATAATGTCAAAGTATCACCAATATTAATCACAAAACACTTCACATAAAATCTAATAATCCAAAAACAAATCACATCACTTTTCCAGCACAATAATCATCACCAATTTTTTATTTTAGTGACAAAAAACCTCGAGACTTCCCCAAAAAGTTCATTAAATTCGAATTTTAAATCGATTGTTTTCGTTGTGACTCCGTTCATTCACGATTTAGTGAAAGACGAGCTACCGCGAGTGACCTAGAGATACTGATACGAGCGAGTGGTGCGCAGGCGGCGCTCAGCATTCGAAAACACGGTTTGTAGTTGGATGGAGAGGTCTTGATCGTTCGAGTTTGTCGTGGTCATGGTGCAGTGAACACCTCATTGACACTGATGAATATCAAAGATTGTATACTCGTAATGGGCAATTTAGTTTATTCCATAGTCTTCTGTAGGTATTATCTTTATTGTAAGGAAACAATAGACAGGTATGAAAGTTTCATTAGGTACTGAAACTGTTATATCAGGGGCTATTAAAATACGAGTGTGAGTTTATAAGCCGAGCAGCGGGCGAAATTTATAATAGTATCACACGAGTGTTTTAATACCAAGTTATGTGCAGTTTGATTCACTATTAACTACATTGTAACACACACAATAAATAATATCGTAAATATGGCGCAGCTAAACCCAATATTCCAGCGCGCGCTTCAGCCGCCTCTACTACAGATAACACTAAAATTATAGATATTCTGTATTTTAATAGAAACATGTTACTTTAAAGCATTATTTTGTTAGGTAAACTATGTTTTAATAAAACTTTTTAATTTCACGTGAATAAAGTCTGTCATTAAGGTACTATTTCTGCCTTCAAAATAAGAAGTTTACGATAATTATGAGATAAGATAAAACAGCTTTTTAATTTGATTAGAGTTGCACGTGGATAAAGTCTGTCATTAAGGTACTATTTCTGATTTAACAAAATAAGAAGAAAAAGAAATTTATGAGAGTAGATAAAACAGTTTTTTTTTTAATTATATAGTGTTGCACATGGATAAAGTCTGTCATTAAGGTACTACTTTTGATTTCATTAGAACTCTACGATATGAGAGTAGATATAAAATATAAAAGACTAATAGATAGGTACCTACTTGGACAATTATAGTTATTATTTATTTTATGAAGCGTCCAGCTTCATAAAAAAATAATAATTTAGTCATTCCAGTTTAAAACATTTTTTGTTTTTTTTGCAATATCTTAAAGATTACAACTAAGATGAATTACATGCGAAGAAATTACATCAAGTATCAACTCTCACCGCTCGTAGTACAATTTTCCTCTAACCGCTAAGCAGAAGACTGCGCACGAGTTTCTACCGGCCGGCCGCACGCCGATGTAAACAATTAACACATTGTAATTGATTTATTTCATAAAACTACCACTTATGCTTTGTTCATAACGGTAACATTTGAAATTCAAATGAACCGTTTTTTTAAGTGTCAAAGATTTTTTATTGTGTTAATGATCGAGTTGCCCGTTTATAGGTGGAGATCACGAAGTGTATTTTTACACGTTTGTAGTAGGCAGAGGTTTTATTGATCAACATAAATCTTATGACAAGAAATCGATCTCCGATCAATATTTTTTTTGAGTTCGCCTAATAAACTCTAGGTGAATTATTAAAAACCAAAACTGTCATAATTCTAACTACGGAAAAGTTCTTAATACAAAATTGATAACTTAGACTTGCGTTTGACGTTCGTTTTTGTAATTTGAACTTTACTGTCGGAATGGAGTTCGAAATTCAAAAATGGCTCGATGTTTTCAATATGGATCTACATAGCGTGGATAAAACGGTTTCGACGATATGATTATGTCGACATGATTGTGCCTAATTGTTATACTAATATAGATTTTGAGTAATTTGTAAAACTAACGGTAACGTTATGGGCCTTAGAAGCCTGATAAAATATTTTTTTTTAAACCTTTTTTATAAACTCTTTTATGTATTATGGCTGAAAAGGTTTGAAGCACGACCCCCTTCCCTGAATGGCACTCATACTCCCACATATATAGTTTGTTACTGTCTAAAGCGGAGACGACGAGTGAGTTAAAGACTGGCTATGTTATTAAGTCTACCAGACAGAATTGCAAGAAACCGCAGTAAGTAGCGCAGAAAATCAATAGCTCAGCTGCTATGGTGATCAATTAGTTTTTACTGCGTTACGACGTATTTTAACAATACTCCTTTTGCCTTACGACAACTGGAAAGCTTGCTAGAGAATAGTAAACATACTCGTAGAATACTAAATGGGTTTCCTGCTGTAACGATTTTTAAATAAATATGAAATATAGTTTAGAGTACAGCCCGATTCAAACTTTATGGCGACTCGGAGCATAAGGCGAGTCGCTGCGCAGTATCAAATTCACATGTCAGCGGGGGTGAGGGGTGCGGTACTGCGCAGCGAGTAGCGCACTTCAGAACCGCCATCATGTTTGAATCGAGCTTTTTATCGAGAATTTTTAATCACTAAATCGTGATAGGATATGAATATATTTTTTTTTTGCTTCTGGGTTCATTTATGTTTAACTATAACATATAATTAAGCTGTTGACATGACTGTCTTTCAAGACTAATTTAAATAGCATAAAGGCTCCTACATACTGGCGCGACTTGTCGCGCGACGCGTCGCGACACAAAGGCACCGCTTGTAGCGCTACACGCGGTGTCTTTGTGTCGCGTCGCGTCGCGCGACAAGTCGCGCCAGTATGTAGAAGCCTTTATACAGCTACAATGATAACTGTCACAAGTAATTGAAGTTTTCATTAAAATAAAATTATTAGGTAATCGAAAATATTATTAACTACCTGTTGCCCGCGATATCGTCTGTGATCCAGAATAACAATTAGCCTATGCCCTTATCTAGGTCATGGTCTGTTTGTCAAATTTCATCCAAATCCGTTCAGCCGTTTTAGCGTGAAAGCGTAACAAACACACTTTCGCATTTATAATATTAGTTAGGATAATACCTAATAGGAATTTTCTGTCAACCACATAAATATCTAAGAGGGAATAAAAGTTACCAACTAGACATGTATTAGGTACCTACCTTATCTGGCAACCCCTACCGTAACGACTGTCAAAGATCTACAAATGACAGCCGGGACCAATTGCTTAACGTGCTTTCCGAGGCACGGAGGGGTCTCGGTATGTAATGGATAGTCACCCATCCACGAACAAGCCGTGGCATGCGTAGCTTAACCCTCAGGTCGACCCGTGCGTCTGCTAACATTTAGCCACGAAATAGATTCCAGATTAGTTACCTACCTTTTTTTTTGGGCGGGAAATCATCAAATAACTTCTCCCGCTCTGGGCGGAGTGGGGAGGGTGTGTCAGACTCTTACTGACTAAAACCCACCCGTATTCCTTCATACCTGAGGTGATATTGACCACAATAATATGCTTTTTATGACAGCTGTTTTAAAGAGTTCTTCCAAAGATTTTACTACCGGAGTGATTAAGTTTTTAATAATTCTGAGGGAGGTAAATGCTTTTCATTGCTGACGCTAACAAAGTTATCAGAAGAGAAACAATAACACCGTCAAACCACAAAAGCGGTGCATACACCATGGGGCAAAGACCATAAACCCAATAATGTCTTTGATTTACCCAGAACACCTAAATAGGTATAGAAAAACCACAAGAAAAGCACTGGTGCCTTCTACTGACGATCCCGGAGCTACCCTGCTAAAATGCTGAAGACGGCATTCACAGTAATGGTTCTACTTTTAGTAGTCCGATATCCACCCTTTCTTTTTTGGTGGGAAATTATCAAATAACTTCTCCCGCTCTGGGCGGTGCGGGAGGGTGTGTCAGACTCTTACTGACTAAAACCCACCCGTTTTACTTCCATTGCCTGTGCTGCCAGGGACCTCGGTAAACCCTGCGACAGCCATCCTGACAGAACGGCCAGCCTCAAAGAATTTACATACAAATAAAATGCAAATAATTGCATTAAAAACAAATACGATTACTGTCTTCACTAATTATAACATATATAAACTCACGCCTTCTTCCCATGGGGGTAGGCAGAAACTACAGTACGCCATATGCTACGATTCTTAGATACTCCTTTTGCTCCGTTAACACCTGGTCATACATGCACGTTGGTTGCGAGTACCTACTACGCGCTTGACCTTTCTGAAGAACATCATCAATGTCTTCCGAGGACGTCCCCTCACATCCCACACTCCCATCCACTCACATCTGCCTTGTAAATACCATATTTTTGTCGCCTTTCATTCATCTTCTCAACATGCCTCTAACTATATCGTATCGTATCTTAATTGTAATCTGCCAGCAAGAACAAGTATGTTAAAAACAAACATATATAAATCCAAGAGGCTATAATGGCGCTGGTCCAGTGGCCTCGAAGAGTGTGCCGGCACCCTGGCGTATCCTTGTTAACTAACGGTAATTAGCGTACTATGTGTGGAGTGTGAGTTACAGGAGGCAGCTATTTGATAACTTTTAGAGAGTACTGTTTTGAAATACCTAATAGTTAAAAGTGGTTACTTGTTTACCTAAGCAATTTCTATCCTTTAAAAATCCTCATTAACTTCAGTATAAAAACAACAAGCTGAGATACTTAGAGAGCTGATTCCTAAGGGAACAATAAATGTAGGGTGGGTATAGTAAACTACTTCGGCTATAGGGGTGATCATCTGTTGCGTTTTACCTAGTCACATAATCAACCTATAATGTTCCCACTGCTGGGACACAGGCCTCCTCTGTGTGAGAGGGAGAGGGCCGTAATCTACCACGCGGGCCCAGTGAGGGTTGGTAGATATCATATGTCTTCGAAGTTTTGGTTCTAGGATATGCCGGTTTCCTCACGATGTTTTCCTTCACCAAACAGTGGTGATGAAATAATTTACACAAAATAAAGCGCCTGTCTGGGTTCGAACCTACAAACTACAACTCGGAAGCCGCGGCCGTTACCACTGGGCCACCACTGCTCCAGTCAGTTTGAAAAATATCCAGATAAAAATACTTACATTTTGCATTATTTTGGATGGACAGGCTTGTGTAGTAGCCAGAAGAATATCCGAACGAGAGGATGGTCGCGGAATCCTAACATTTTCTTGAGATAAGATTTAATTTTCTGCTATTTAGGTACGATTAATTATCAGCACAACTTTTACCAAAATTATTTCGACGCTCACGTACTTAAGACCTTTTAAGATTTAGTTCGAAAGTTTATCCCTTGTACCATAACAAAACTAGTAGCAACAAATAAGAACTAATTTAAACCTCCACGAGCTGTTTTACTTATAAAGTAGGTATTTGACCAAGTTTGTGCTGGGATAATATTTTATGAGATTTTCGCCTGACTGTAGATTGCTTTGATAATCTTAGCCATGAATCTGAAAGTCTTGGTAAAGTATAATATGTAGAATATTGTAGAATCACTTTTAATAGTGGATCGGAGGTTAGCTGTTGTTGAAGATATAGAAAAGTTGGCCATTCTCCAGAATTTGGCTTAGATATAGAGCATATGATTAAATTAATACAAAATGGTTGTCGCAGCGGTTGAGCGATTGGTTCCTGCACTATGCGCTGCGGTTTCGATTTCAACACGGAAAAATATTAGTGTATTTTATATGGTGGACCTGGAGAGTTCTTCCAAGTTTGGGTGTTTTTTACATAATGTAGGGAAAGTGGATGTGCACAGTGAAAACGCCACATTTACGAAAGGGCGAAGAGTGGGGAGACGTACTGAGTTAATACATCCGCGCGCAATCATACGTAAAGATCACTAAAAAAGATTTGCAAATCTCAGCGCTGCTAAGTACTCGCCCCCCCGTCCCGTTAGCGTGCGTCTCCCGCGCCTTCTAAGGTCCTTGGGATTTATTAAACACTAACAGAAATCTAGGTAGGTACATACGTATTAAACAAATTAAATATAAAATATTGATAAGATCACGCGTGGCCTACACACAATAACGTTATGCAATACCATTATAAAGTAAATGTGGTGTAAATAAAAAAATGCAACTTAATTTAGACTTTTCCGACCTGGCTGGTAAAAACTTATTTGTTTGAAATCCAAAGAAGATTCCAAGTGAAATTCTTTAACCGAAATAACGAAGAATATGCTCTATTTCGTTTCTTATGCGAAGAAGAAGTCAAGCTTAACAAATTGCTGTATATTTCACGCAGGGCTTGCAATGAAGAACTATGTTTATCGTCCGGACTTAGGTCGGGTGCAAACGAGCGACAATATTGCTAGACAAAATATTGTCGGCAAAAGTAATATACTTTGGGGTGTTAGGCAGAAATTAGCCATCCTTATTTCCCTTTATAAAACTTATTAAAGGATGGGCAGTGCATTTTTATTGCGAATAACTACAGACTGTTCGTCGCCTTATAAGTGTAACTATTTCAGTGGTAGTTACCTTTTTAATGATTTTGCAGCGTTATGAGGAGTGTTGTTTTTCTGAAAACTTAATTAGCCCTACAAAATAATAGGTACTACAAGAATCCAAAGTTAAAGAAAGGCTTCTGCACGCTGGGGCGATACCGCGGGCGCAACAGGCAGTAATATGCCTGTCGCGTCCGCCATATCGCTCCAGTGTGCAGAAGCCTTAAAACTGAAGCCTCTCTTAATTAGTTTCAAAGCAACAAAAATGACCTAGACTAACTACTATACAACATTAGTTTTTGTTTACCCTAAACCCGAAAAGGGGTCATTGCACTCATCATTTTGAACAATTTATTCTATGGGACCAACCTTGAAATCGCGAAAAAAAAATCAGCTGTTCCATACATTTTGTCGATTTAAGTGAACACAAATGTATGGAACAGCTGATTTTTTTTTCGCGATTTCAAGGTTGGTCCCATAGAATAAATTGTTCAAAATGATGAGTGCAATGACCCCTTTTCGGGTTTAGGGTAAACAAAAACTAATGTTGTATAATACTATACCATATCCATCTACTATCTCAATAATTTGAATATAATTCTAGATGGAATTATATTCTGTAATGGTAGATGTAAGAAGATAAATATATAAATAAATAAATAAAATAAAAAAATAAAAAAAAACCGGCCAAGAGCGTGTCGGACCACGCACAATGAAGGGTTGCGTAGTTGGGAAATTGTGATGATTTATTCCAAAAACAAACTTAACGTTGTAGTTGAAAAACATGTTCCACCATACATCGATATACATCACGGTCATTTCTCCAACTGGAAATTTAAGTTGGTCGACTATTACTCGTTAACTTATAAAGCCTACTTAGCTGTGATAGATTTCCTTTTAATTTCATTATACGTACTACTGCCATGATTTTATTCATATCTCCATAAACAACCATTTAGCTGGCAGGGGGGGGGGACACACTTGACTCTAATAAAAAAAAATAGCCATATCATCTTTAACATAGTCCATCCATCACGGACGATGATAAAAACCAGGACCACGAAAAAGTCTTACGTCTGCAATCCCCTCAGTAAACTGAAACAAGTTTACTTAATACTGATGGATTCAGAGCTATCTGGCTAGTCATTATTTATGGAATGTCTGCCTGGTTTTTACTCTTCATCTTAGCGGCTAGCGCTTCCTGACTAAGGAAACTGCAGTGGCAACGTGGGAAAGGTTATTTTTTAATGTGATGGGTTGACAATCTCACCTTATTGATAAAGTTTACCGCCGATCTTTGACACTGGAACACCGGAGAGAAAGAATGAAAAAAACCGGCCAAGTGCGAGTCGGACTCGCGCACGATGGGTTTCGTACCAATATCTATAAAAACGGCAAAAAAATCATGTCTGTTGTGTGGGAGCTGCCTTAATTATTTATTTTATTCTGTTTTTTAGTACTTTTTGTTATAACGACAACAGAAATACATCATCTGTGAAAATTTCAACTGTCTAACTATCACAGTTCATGAGATACAGTCTGGTGACAGACGAACAGACAGACAGACAGACAGACGGACAGCGTAGTCTTAATAATATGGTCCCGTTTTGCCCTTTGGGTACGTTTAACTAACTAACAGACTAAAAGGCATACAACATACTATTTGACAACTGATATTAGTAAAAGGTCCATCTCGCAACCCCCAAGAAAGAAATTAGCCTTTTATATTTATCTTAAATACCTATACTGATATTCAGCGGTTAGACTAGAAGCTGACCCCAACAATTGTTGGGAGAAGGCTTGGCAGAAGATGACCTATGTCACCCAATTATTTGTATTTATTTGTTTTTGTTACTATTCATAGAGAGTTTTCCTTTTATATGCTGTATCTGTCATTTTATAATGTGTCCCCGAAGGTTTGGGCAGAGGTTTGGGTTTGGTTTGGGTTGGTACCTGTAGTACCACCCACGTTACACCAGGCGCTGACAAGACGCAATTGACCAAAATAAGCTTCTCTTAAGAAAAAAATTGCCAAATCTGTATAGTTTGTGGTAACGGAAAACATATATGTTAATTTGAACATATTTCCCAGAACTTGGTTGTTACCAAAACCAGTTTGGAAAAAAAAATCTCGATACAAACTAACGTTAAACTAACCTCTTACCTTGAGTTCTAATCCAAAATATCTGTATTAAATATCAACATACGTTACGTATTTAATTAATAACAAAAACGTCTTATTTGAATGCAGAACTTGGTTGTTTTTTATTTTCGATTACTCAACTCAATTTTGAGTAAATAGATAATTTCTTCATATTTCGCAATACAAGCGTTGTGTCATCGCGCTTCTCTTTCTTTTCTATGCAATCTGACAGTGACCGCGGTTTAGGTGTTGTCAGCGTCTTAAGTCACATGCTATTAGCCGGTGAGCCTATTGCTATCAACTGCTGGGCTGCTACTGAGAAATTCCAGATAGAAAACTCATAACACTTTGTCCAACCCAAATCGAACCCAGGACCTCATGCTCAGCAAGCAGTAGCGACCACTAAATGTCCAGTGATGATTGAAACAGAACCTCAATAGTTAAAGTTAAAAATAATTTCATCACAACACATCAAATCGTGCTCAGCACATGTTCACGACTGAAATACTGAAATGTTTACAGGCTTCTTCTGGGTAAGCTCGCTCCATCGTCGACTTTGTTTCTGTCGCCTCTGGCATAGACTAAAGTCAAGAGCAAACCCATCACAAATAAAAAAAAAAAAAAAAAAAAATGTTAGACATAAATTGGTTGTGTTCTATTTGTGACTGCGGCAGTCTAAAGATTCAATTATTAATCTTAATGCTGCGGTTACATTGTCGCGATAACGTGAACTACACTTCGCGCGCTCTCTGTTGTACAGCGGGACGTCGACCTGTGTGCGAGAGAGAATTTGCGAAGTGGAGTTCGCGTTATCGCGACAGTGTAGCCGCAGCATTATAGACATAAAACAATTTGTCGACTGATATATAAAGCGCAATCCAACTACTTCCTCAACTCATACATTACTCTGATACCACTCGTAAACTTATCTGTCTATAAAATATGATACAATTCCGCACTATACATACAATAGTAGAATTTACATTTAATGATATCCAATATGTATCTGTTTACAATCATATTATTTCTGCTAATAGAATTCTTGGTTCAGTTATGCATCCTTTATATTCCCGGCACACAACCCAATCAAAAACCTACCTTGAATTTGATGTTCTAAGGTTTAGTTTTCAGTGGCAGTGAAGTTCATTAGAAATGCATAGGAGGATGAGTTTCTGATTTGCCGTGTTTCTAGATTACACACAAGATTATGGATGTAGAGTCAGGGAAATTAATTGATAAGCAAATTGACTACCAACTTAAATTGTCCGTATATTCAAATCACAACTGTCGTTCGTTGACAGTTGTATGAAATGGTTATAAAACTGACGTTGACGAATGAACTGACGTTTAAATTGACGTTGGGTGTCAATTTTCTTAAACATCCATTTCCCTGACTGTACCTAAGTGAATTCTATATGGCTTTACCAATAAACTATCGTACGGTTTTGTTCTTATGGGTGTAAATTCAATAGTCTATGTATAGTGTGTATTCAAGATTTCAATGGGAAATTGGGAAGTTATACCGATATTCAGCTGTTGAATGGGCTATTATGAGATTTTATTGGCTTATTATTATAGTGGTAGTTAACTTTATGGGGTTTGCAGCTATTTAAGTTGTGGCGGCATCTACAACGCTACATGCGAACTACGCATCAAAGACCTGACGTAACACAAATCCTGAATCGCGCAAGCAGAGTTTACCGCGCGACTGGCTTATAAAAAAAAAGAGATAAAATAAACCGGCGGGGCGGTGTGGGCGCGAACTTTGCTCTATTTATCTGATTCAGTCAATTACTTATTTTTAATTACGATTTTATAACTGTAAGTAGGTACTTAGTTACTATACCTACAATACTGAGAAATCGGCATGACTAAACGTAAACAAAGCAATAGCGGCAAATCAATTGACAGATCAAAAGTACCTAATACATTCTAGTGGGAAAGTAGGCCTATCTACTACCTCTGTCTGAGAGAAAACTAATACAACAAAAAATAAGTAAGTAGGTATCTCATCATCAAGTAAAAATTATATGCCAGAATAAGTGACTTGCTTACCTTTCCTGTTCAATAGGTAATCTGAACAACTCTGGAATCGATGAATTATTAAGACACCCAAACACAGCAATACGTTCTCCTGCGATTATCATACATTTTTCAATCATTTAGCGGTGCCGAAAAGCCGTGACGCGCAAACCTCGTGCGGTGTTAGCCCCGACTGGCGCACTGAGAAACTGGTCGAGATTTTGTTTAAGTATGCGTGCGGCGACGCATAGATATGAAGATAACTGACTTCCTCTCTCTTTATACTATGACTGTATTGAGAGTGCGTAGCGCACGAGTCAGCGTGCAGCGGTGCGCGCCCCAGCAGATCAGTGCGCGCACTCGGCACTACCAGCAACTATGGCATGCGTCGCCGCGCCACGTACCTATCCGGTAAATTAAACCCTATTTCTGACAGTATAACTGAGTTTTGTAAACCTCTTAAAACTTTGAAAAGATACGTTGCCAGTGCCACTTCACGCCTAATTTCTAATTTGTACTAGCCCATCATACCGAGACAGAATAAGGTAGGATACTGTAACGGGTATCCCGGGTATCTCCCATACAGCTATAAATCTGACGAATTTGTTCTGTATCCGATCGAGCATATTTTTGTATTTTATGTATTTGTGTATGTAAAGACACAGTCCTAAAAACAAGACAGTGCTCTAAAGACTAATTATTAAGTCATTGAAGTAATCTTACATGTGCTAGCTGTCACTTTGTGTCATAAAATTGTCACATATTTATTGTGATAGTAAATATATAATATGAATCGATTAAACGAAACGACTATTACAATAAATATGACCATTTTATTACACAAACTGACTGCTAGTACATGTCAGATTACTCAGTAGGAAATATCATGTGGTTACTCATATTATTTTTACTTTATACCTAAGTCTACCAATTCCATAGATAATCATTAGATATAACAAAAGGGTTGTGGCAAGGCAGATAGATAAATTATTTTTAAGAAATGATAATATCAAGTTTGGTTGACATTTACCAGGTGTAGAAATTTAATAATTTCTGGAATTTTTATGTTAATATTATACTCATTATAAGAAATGTTATCTATACTCTTGAGTGACAAGGTTTGAATCCTGTGTTCAGTTAGAAGAGATATTATGGTTACAAGTTGGTTAGTTGTTCTAAACTAAGGGTTTATTTAGTAAGGAAATAAATTGGTAGTGAATAAAGTTAACAACCATCTTCTGGGAAATATGTTCAAAATTAACATATATGTTTAATATGATAGATAACCCAAAACAATATTGAGGTCACAAACTATTTCATATTTAGGGTTCTTTGGTCTTCATTTAAATATACCCCAAAGAAACCTTGACATTGGCACAGACAACAGTTTGTTTGTGCCAATGTGGGTGTCTAAAATTTGAGAAGTTGCTGAGTATTTTTATCACTCATTGAATACCATTCGGGATTGAGTGATCTTTGTCACAATCCTTCGTTCGTGTTAAAAATAACATCACTGTGGTGACTGAGCCTAGGGTCAATATCTTGATTCTGACAGAAAGGAATCCACTGATTTACAGCAGATTCATATTGCTTTCTTGTTTTGCTAGACAACAAAGCTGGCACTATGTGTATTGAAGGGATCGGTCGTCCTCTTCTCAGGAAATCATCCCTGACAATATGACGGCAATCAGTGAGACTCCTGAGCAAACGGTGTGGAGATCCCATTTCACAGTGAATGCATCTACAGAACATGCCATTCTGACACTTGGGTATTGGACCTGTTTGCAAACAGGCCAATGTGAGGCTGACCCAGTACAACAATTAACTTGTTGGCTATAATCACATCACTTTCATTCAATTTATATGATAGGATGCCTAGATTCTAGATTTGCTATAGTGTTTCATTGGAACTAATGTAAGATGCATAAAACCATATTTGTCTTTCCTTGTACCATTTCCTCAGCTATCTAGGTAAGCTATTTAAATGAGTAAAACGAATATGACCCATCTTAATTATATAGGTTATGGTTGTTGTCATATCATTTCTAAGTAATGAACTCACAGTATCTGAGTTTGCTTGCAATTGTTTTTAGCCCTATAAATGCCTCTAATGACAATGAATTATTGCAGTTTCCTATGCTGACAGAAGAAGACCTTTTGTTAATTTCACTAGGTACTACTCGTGCGCGATAAGTTGGGACCTGCTAGAAATGCGACTCCCCGCCCGCTTCCCCTGCACTTCCCCGATGGCATCCGTATTGTACCGTTCGCATCACTATTTTTTACTAGGGTTTTTAGTCTCGTACTGGCCTACGTCACGTAACGACGCGCTCTGGAATTCTTTTAGTTTTCGTTTGTGTTATTGTTTTGTTGTTGTAGTTTTTGTTGTTAAAGTTTGTGTTATTGTGTTGTTGTTGTTGTAGTTTTTGTTGTTATAGTTCTTGTTAAGTGTTTTTGTTATCATTATGAAGGGTAAACCTTTGCATAGCGGAGAAAGAAACCTCGTGCTAAAAGTGTTAGAGTTTTTTGAAAACGAAAAATGGAACAAACAGTTTTGTTTACCTGTTGACCAGGTAGTAAAAAGAACATGCATGGCAACGGGAATATCGAAAACCACGTTGATGAGAATAAAAAACGAAGCCAAGCGCTTACAAAATACTTCACCGACACCAGGTACTTCTGCAAGTTCTACGGCAGTAAGTGAAGTGAAATTGTCAACACCGGGCAAAAAACGAAAGCCAAAATATAACCGTATCCAATTGGATAGTTTTGATATATGTGCCTTGCGAAATATCGTAAATAGCTTTTACACAGTCAGGAAAGAAATACCTACCTTAAATAAAATATTATCTGTGGCTAAAAGAGACCTCAATTTTCAAGGGCAAAAAACATATTTAAGAAAAGTTTTAGTAGACAAATTGGGCTACAAATTCAAAAAAATGTAAAGATAAAAGACATTTTCTATCTCAAAAACCCGATATTCGAGCTTGGCGAGCAAGGTACCTACGACGTCTTAAGAAAATATTTGATGGACGAACTTTTTAAAGAGCATGGCCACGAAGTAGTTCGTCTACCACCATACATGTGTGACCTCAATCCAATAGAATACATTTGGAATTTGGTCAAGCAAAGAGTAGCCGATAAAAATATCAACCAGTCAGAAAGGGAAATAGAAAAATTAACGAGAGATGCAATTACCAGCATAAGTGAGAGTGACTGGAAAAAAGAAGTCAACCATGTGGACAGGCTTCGACAAAAGTATTGGGATGATGACCTCTTACAAGAGACGAATGAATCGCAATTAATTGTAAATTTATCGGATACCTCTTCGTCAAGTGATTATAGTGAGACTAAGGACGAAAAACAACCTCTAGAAGGCATAAATCCACTAAGTAGTGACGAAGATGAGATAATGTAAATAATAGATATAATAAATGTATAAACTTAAACATTGTATTTTTATTCATTACAAAACCATAGTCAACACTTTCGGTGATACATAATTAAATACCTAGTGTCCTATTTTATTCAAATAGTTTAAAAAAGATTAGATAAAAAGCAGCGTCCTCCCTGAGTAACATAATAAATTAGGTTAAAAAAACAAAGACGAAGCCGCGGGCGGTTGCTTTTTATGTTCGCTTTTTTGCGGGCGGTACAAACACGCCAATATGACGTCACCGCGCTCAGGTCCCAACTTATCGCGCACGGGTAGTAGTTACCAAATAAAACTCGCCCGTTCTTATTTGAGTGAACACGCAAGAAACGGCGTGTACACAATTGAAATATCCATAGGAGCTATTCCTAATCTTGTGCGATATAATATAAATATTTCAGAAGGTATTCTGTTGAGGGGGCGAATAAAATCGCGGCATGTATCGGGTAGGATTTATTACTCGTATATTTTAATAAAAAATAGAGCAGAAACGGCGAGAGATGCAATTGCTCATTATTATTGCTCATGTTTAACGGGAAAAAGAACTGTAGGTACTTGCGCTCACATAATGAGTATTATTTGGTACCTTGGCTGGGCTAGACACCAGCCAAGCATATTGTCACCCGCGACATTTTTGGATGATATTATCATAGATAATATTCACTACTAAAAGTACTAACTAGTAAACAATTTGCATACGTTTAAGCCGTACTCTTACATATGGATATTATTCCTTTGTTATTTATGTATTTGAAAATAAATAAATAACAAAGGAAATAATGCAATTATCATAATGTGTTATTTTCTTTGTTATTTATATATTTTCAACTGTGCGGTTATTAATAACCGTCAAAAAAATAACTATTATTGCCTGTGATTACTGTACAATTATTATAAATGTAATAATTATGTTTACATGTAACACAAAATGTTATAAAGTATGATTAAAGCATTATTTAAATCAAAAACTTATTTTTCACTTAAAGCCCAATAACTTTTGACCTGCACGTAATTACAACAAAAACCTGGCATATTGATCATAAAAAAGCTTAACTGAACATGTTTCTACTAGTCCCAACTTGTTACAAGGGTTGGGACACAATTCATACAATAATGCCCATTGTCCTTTACGATTGGCAATTTTACTCTAGACATCGCTCTTAAAACTAAGTAATCTGTTGCCATAGAAGGGACAGAGTAATAATATAATCGTTTAGCTTAATACCCATACAAAATACACCTAATTTCATTAAAATTTTCTAGCTTTTCACCCAATATGTTCTTTGAAAGTCTTTGAAAGCTACGACTTACTAATATTGTCTTTTGTTCTTTTAGGCTATACAGTGTGCCTTTGTCGCGTCTTTCTCATGAATAAGCTCAAAGCAAGTCGATAAGCCAAAGCAATCTCGGAGTCTATCTGCGAAACAATATCGAGGAAAAGCTGGTAGCTCCAGGAACTAGTAGTTTTAATGGCTTTGGAAAACAATGAAATGATTCATTTTGTTGATTGGATTTTCAGTAGAATGTCGAATTATTTTATTTATTCGGAAGAAATAACAACTACACAATAGTATATTATTGCCACGGTCTGTAATCACTGCCTCGAGCTTAGCTTAGCTACGCTCTCGGCCTTCTAGCTTGATCATCATTGCAGCTCTTGCTGACCGCGCTGCGGTGGCCTGAAGCTGCGGTTTCGGCCATCATAGCGTGGCCGTCAACGCAGTCAGTGCGGACCAAGACTTGTATAGTGCTTTTAGTCAAACAATGCGAGTAATTTAAATAAAACCAGCTTAGTATACTAAGAATTTTGAATTGCAAAAATGTTCCCGCGCCGCGTTTTTGTATGTTCCACGCGATTTTTTTTTTTGAATTCTGAATAAAATCTTATATTTATTATAAGAAAAAAAACTTACCAATAATGAATTTTCAAAGAAAATTGCTGGTGGCAAAACTCACCAACAATGAAATTCCATACAACTTTGCTGGCGCCTATTCAAGTAAAGCGTAAAGGCCACATAACAAGCATTTTTGAGTCAAATATGTATTACAGATAAGTAGAACTTAAGGGGTTATACAAATATGCAACCAACAACGTTACACAGATACACAAAAGTACACAAAAGTACAATGATAGTATTCATAAAGTAAACGTCGGATAGAATAGATATAGCATGAAATAAAATACACAGAATGTAAAATTATTGATACTAATATACTCGTAATCTAGTATCTACTTGTATCTAGAAAGATACAGCGATTTATTTCCAAGGCCTCATAAATCCAAAAATATTTTTGTCCTGAGGCAAAACACTACATACTTATGTATGAGAAGAATGCAGTCTCAATAATGATGGCTTCTTGCACAAGACCAAAAAGAGTGAAGAAAGAACGATAAACCTTTGCTTTGAAATGGAACATAAGTTTGGTTTACACATAAAATTGTTGACTCCACTTTACTTTAACACCCGCGCGTGCGTCTTCATGAAGAACGTTTTCACAAAATTTCACACGGTGCAAACGCCTAGTTTTTGAGAAAAAAATCCTCAATCAATCAATCAACTCAGCCTATAACAGTCCACTGCTGGACATGACATAGGCTGTGCCACAACACCTTAAGGTGTGTTCGAAGGGGATGGCGGGGTCTAGTGAGCGAGCAAAGCGAGATAAAAGATCTTCAGTAACTTTTACATACATTTTAAGGTGGACCGACGACTTAGTGAAGGTCACGGGAATCCACTGAACGCGAGCAGCATAGTGATTCTTGGGGGACGTCTATGACCAGCGGTGGCTGTCTTTCAGCTGAGGAGATGAAGATGGTTGATTCGACAATTTTCCTGTTACTTTTTTAAGTAAAATTTCATATTCCAGTACAATTCTTACAAATAAAACTTCGGTCCGTGTAACATAAACTACTAAATCTATTTTGAAAGTTTGTTCTCTTTGCGAATGGTGCAAAGTTTTCAATAAAAGTTTCTCCAAAGCACTTCTCTATCGGTAGCCACCTTTGCTAAAGTTATCTGATGATTCAGAGTGAGTAATAGTAGTAGTAGAGAGTTGGTTTTGATAGCAATCTTTTGAGTGCCACGATTTTTAAATACTCTAGGCTCTTCGGTGACTCACGATGTTAGTAGGAACTTTCGGATGTGTGTAGTGAAAAGGACGATTTTGTTTTGAACTTGCTTAGTTTTTAACTACACTTACTTGTATAGGTTATTTGTGGAGAATGCGGTTATTTCAGATATTTGATAAAATTCAGATTCAGACATTCATCTGACTATCCTCTTTCTAAGGATTTGGTTAGATTAGTATTTTATTTGATATCACTAAATCTATTATGAATATCAACTACCTAGATTATAATATATCAACGTATAAGTTAATACCGAACGCTTCCACCAAGAATCAATGTGGAAAACGCAAATCGAAATTAAATACCGTTGCAAAATTCATATTGAAATTCAGCCGGATCCCCCAATCATATTGATTCGGGAAGCACATGCAAACGACGCGAACAGTGAATTTTATGTTGAATCAAAATTAATATGTGATTCATACTGCTTTTTAATTATCTGTATTAATTAGCTACCTGGAAAAGAGCTACAGTTTTAAATGAAAATATTTTTGTCGTTATTGAGTGCACCGAAAACAGCTGCGTTTTAAAAAATACAGAGTATTTATTATGCCGTGGAAGCTTTTAAATGTTATTATTTTGAATATGCTTTCCGATATTGATAAAACAAGTATTTTATAAAAAAAACGAGTTTTGGAATAAAGGTTTCGAAAAGGTTAAAATAACAGCGTGTATTGAAGCTGTCATATTTTGAAAATAGCTTTATATGTGTTTTAAAGCAAAATATGTGTTTAAATAAAAAGTCATCTCATTTTGGCTATTGCCTCATTATTTTCCTACAAAAATTTATATATATTTCGTCTCCCTTTAAATACATATTAGTTGTTATAAAAATATACTATTTTTTCTTGTAAAAGTGCAGCATCAAATAGGTATAGACTGTTTACAGTTCACATCTGCAATGGATACCTAACGCTGTACTGGCTTCGCACTCGGACTGAATTTTAACCAACTCTGTACTTCATATGTAGGTAATATTGGATCTTGTGCTACCTTGTGATGTTGCAACCGAGTACGTTGTTGGAATTCTGTTAAAAACCGTCCTTTGACTATGTTTTAGTCTGTTTTTTTTAGCTAATTTGGTATGAAGCTGGAAATTGTTCGGTAGAATTATATTTACTTCTACATAATCTTTCTGTATTTAAAAGTAAGACTTGGACGGTAAAGGTAAACAAAAATCTCTAATGAAAGATGTATAATTACAAAAGCTCACCTGTAATAAAGGTGAAATGTATTATTTATTTCATAACCTAGGTTATCTCAGGGACTTTTTTTTAATTTGCCTAATAAATCAAGAGATTGGGTTCAATGCTTCTCAACATATCGAGTAGGTACAATTTTAGGTACGGCACGAGCTGAAAATGGACAAAACCATAAATGATACAAACAAGTCTTTAAAAAATGTATAATAATACTCTTACATCTCTTTTGTATCTAAATACAATATTTACAAGCTTAATCTCTTAACTAACTAAGATAATAATTATAATAAACTCACATACTATCCCAATTTTGTCACTGATTAAGTCCATCAGTATTTGTGGCCCATTAATTATGGGTGGCAGTGTCAGGCAGTGAAACAGCTGTTGTTGAGTATTTCGTATTAATAAAGTACAAAAAGCTTCGGTTTGCTACTTAAAATTATTATTATGATGATACGGTCCCAAAGATACATTATTTTGGTTTGTTTTATACATTTCTCAAGTTTAATTGTGTATTTGTATTTCCGATACTGAAGACTAGGCAGTCATCTTGCTTAAGATTTAAAGGTGGGTTTTCTTTCACTAACTTTTTCAGTTTGTGTCACTATTAAAACACTTTTTACCATCAAAAAGTATTTATTTACATTTTTATTTTATACATTATTTTGTAAAATGTCAAGAGAAGATAACGGAATGGGCAAATCTAAATGATAGTATCGTCTTCATAGAAATAGTTCGTAATTATGTACCTTTGGGAGAGTAAATTACTTACAGTCTAAGAAATATAATTTAACAATAGATACACCTAAGAAGTTTCAATAATAATGTTAAAGAAATTTACATTTGTTTATCACACAATTCCTTTCATCCACTATTCATGAAGCCAACTAACGCCAATAAATAATGTAATACGTAACTAAAATATTGGTGGTCTTCCATCTTTTTCATGAATTTGGAGAATCATTCTATGAAGATTCTATATTTTCTACTTCTATTTGAATTCTCCATAGAATGTCAAACCTATGACTGTAATTATGTTCGAAATGAAATCCAATTAGGTTAAAATTTTATGATTTTTTCCAGTGCACTACTGTGGATGGCAATCACAATGTATTCATTTTCTTGTAACGACTGTCAATTTTCTCGACCAGTATCTCTTATTATATTTTCACCGGCTTTCTAAAATGGCGCGTATACCTGTCTCAAATAAACTTCAATTTCAATATAAAAATACAAAAACAATCTTACACACCCTTTGAAGTTTACAAAGTTCACGAAGAGTTCTCTGAGAAATCAATACATCATCTAGATAAACCTAAATTTGAACACTATGTATTTATAATTATTGCGATTTACATAGCTACAACAGGACCTAGAAACACCGAATATTATCTAAATACGTGAACAAATGATTTATAAATGTTATTTTTTTAAGCAAACTCGAATTGAATAGTTTACAGTTGTTTAGATCTATTTGATGATAAGCTGATCTACCGTCGAGCGGCGGGTGCTTGAGTGTGATGGGTGCATCCTTCTACGTTTTCTGGCCAATCACATACATTTTCATTGTAGTTGAAGACCAGGTTTTGTGGGCAGGGCATGTGATGTTTCCTTTCTCCTTCGCACATGTAGTACATGGTGCAATCAGCTTTGTCGGGGTGGTAGGATATGTGACCGTCTTCTTCTTCGCAGATCACTTCGTTGGCTGGAAAATATAATTGCTTTGTTAGAATTTCATGTAATATAATGAATTTATAGGTAATTAGAACCCTTAATCATTAATTTTACTTGATCTTGATTGAATTAAGCGTCTAACTAGCAAAACCTAATTTAGCAGTAATAAAATTAATTATTTGTTATTGAGTTCCAAAATCCTCAAGCGAGAGATAACGGGGACATCTTGTTCGTCTAATTTAAAAACAGATAGAAAGTACTCACGATTTTTAGTAGTGTATTGTCCATTGGGGCTAGCTGATTCATAAGGTCCATCGTATTCCAATTTGACTTTGTAGTCTCCAAGTTCTTGCTTCATAGCCGTGATCAGGGGGTACTTTCCAGTACCGCAGGAACCTCTAAAGTCATCCATGTCAACGGACCAGACCATGATACCTCCAAAACCTTCTTCTTTCAACCAGGCCATCTGAAATTGCGAAGATTTCATTAGTTTTGTTTGAATCTGGATAAATTTTTATAAGAAGTAATCAAATTGAAAAGTGTTGAAATTAATCAACTGGTTGAAAAGGTAAGGAAATGATATACCAGATATATTAATTGCTTAATCGTATTTTCTTTTGTATATGTATGTATACAAGAAATGATTATCAGTAGTGTAGTAAACTTGTTTGTTGGTAGGACTTGCTACCTTTACGTTGCAAAATCTCTTACCTTTGTCTTCAGCGATCTCTCATCATCGAATCCGACCCACTGGTCATCTCTGTAAGCGAAGGGCACCATCTGCTCATTATCCCAGACCAGAGTGGTGTTATCTTCACGGAGGAACTCGCAGATTTCATAGTATGACATGAAACCAGCTTCGTTGGTGAAGCGTCCAGCGGCACCTGAGATGAAAATAAGTTATTAAGACATGATTTTATTAAGAAATTTAAAAGATATGAATTGCAATTTGATGGAATTGGGGTAAACTATAGAAATACGACGTTGAATTATACTAGTTTTGTCAATAATAAAAAAAAAATCTTTTTGCTGACCATATCATAAAATATACTATTTAAAAATAATAAGATAATAAAATAATAACAATGTCTGCAAGCTTGGACACTGTTCCTGGTGCTGACGGGCCACTATTTATTACAGTATTTTTGAATGTTTTTTTTTAATAAAAATAATTTAAAAAAAACATTCAAAAATACTGTACATATATATACATATACATATATATATATATATCTGTGTATATAATAAAGGAAATAGTGATGTCTGCAGAAATATTCTGCTGGATGTAAATCATCATAATCATCAGCCTATAGTAGTTCATGTGTAAACATAGGACTCTTCAGTTGTACAGGACTTTAACATACTTTAAATATAGGATTTGTACATCGTAGTACTCCTCATAATTTCATATTCAGCAAGTCATTACTACTTGATTAAGATGTTTGAATAAACTTACCACCACCAGACGCTGGGGCTCCAATATCAAACTGCGTATCGTTGATCAAAGTGAAAGATCTGCCGTATGTCGGCATACCGATCATCAGCTTCTCTTTAGGAGCACCCTGGCGGACCCATTCTCGGGCAGAGTAATCCTGAAAGATAAATATAATAATTTAATTGGAGCGATAAAGTTTTTTTTCTGATCCTTCGGTAGAATAAAGGGACCAACAAAACTAATTAAGCAGGTATATATTGACGGAGAAAATATTTTTTTTAGAAGGGTGTTACAATCCTATACAAATTTTAATTTTTGTTACAGCAGTGTCTAACTTTTTATACTTTTTCATATCGCAAGGTTTATTAATTTCTGAGTGGAAAAATGCCTAGGCTTTGCTTCATATTTTCTTTAGACATTATTATAAAGGTACATACCACAGTAAGTTTCTTCTGGTAACTAGTGGCACTCTCAAGAGGGAAGAGAGGGCTATTGTGTCCAACCTGGCGCTCCCATTGACCGTGGAAATCGTATGTCATTACGTTGATGAAGTCCTGTGAAATAGATAGAGTTTCGTTTAAGAAAGTTGGCAATCGTTTTAAATCTTTAAATTTCTCACAAGATAATTGTCAGAATAATAGACGATGTAAAACAAGGACTGTCAGTCCTTGTTTTACATCGTCTATTATTCTGACAATTATCTTGTCTATTTTAATTTTTGGTAAGAGTCTTGCCCAATGATAGCACTTAAACACTTTTTGACATCATAAGGATTCTAAAATTCTAAATTTATAAAATAACTTCTACTTTATAAGTTTACTCATATTGCGATGTTGCTAACTCATTCACCACAGGCGTAGACAACTTTAGTCAAGTCCATAACCAACCTAAGTTAAAAAATAAATAAACTTACCAAATATTTAGAAATCTCGGGTACGTCGTATCCAGCAGCGATCGCTTCGAAGGAGGCTGGCACAGCGGCCGATAGCAAAAGTCGTGGCTGTCCTGATGACTTGGCTTCACCTTCGAATGCTAAGCGGAGCTCCTTAAGTAGGGAAACAAATGCAGCACGGTCGTCAGCTCCTCTGAAAATTAAAAGTATTATTCATAAGCTGCTTTATTTATACGTATAGGCTTGATATTAAAACAATAATACACACCGAATTCACAACCCATGCAGTTTCGGTAATTCAGTTCAAAAGACTCATCATAAGTGTTTAAGTACCTTCGTAATTTCAAGATTAAATATTTTTTTTTTCAAAAGTGTTAAAAATATATTGAAATGGTTCTTGTCTAAGTACTCCTGGCGAGCTGCAGCTGATTATTATATTAGTATTCTTGATAGTTACTGTTGTTTGTTTTTTATCAATCTATAAATTGATTAATCAAATTAACCCAACAAAGGTTTCGGTAATTCAGTTCAAAAGACTCGTCATAAATATTTAAGTGCCTTTGTTATTTCAACATTAAAGAAAGTTTTTTTCAAAAGTGAAAAGAATATAGGTATTGAAATGGTTCCTGTATAAGTTCTCATGGCGAGCTGCAGCTGATTATTATATTAGTATTCTTGAATTGATTATTCAAATTAACCCAACGAAGCTAGCTTCTAATGATAAGTAGGCTTTAAGATTGCGATATTATGCCATCGTAGTTCACAAATATTGACGCACACATATTTACAAACATTAGCTTATTTGCCAAACGGCCTTGACTAAAGTGAACAATTTCTTAATCTGTTCTTAATTTCCTTAAACTTCCAAATCTTTTGATGAAACGTATGGTAATTTTAAAACCTTGAACAGAATTAACTATGTGTCTGAAAAACCTTGGCCTGATGAGGTTTTATAATACTTTCTGCTAATGCAACATTTGTGTTAAGATTCTTACTTAAGGAAGAAGTAAATTAAGTACCAACGAAGTTAGCTGAGGCAAACAAAACTTTATTAATTATAAAATGAATTATGTAAGGCCTAATTTGCATAAACCATTTAGCAGCAATGGTATTGAATACAATAGAAATGCGTTTGTGAGCTTTTAACAAAATTTCTTACAATATGTATATCCAAATTTTTAAACTAGCATCGTAACTATACGAGTAAATGCGAAAGTGAGTTTGTTTGTTTGTTAGGCTTTCACACTAAAACGACTGAACAGACTTGGATAAAATTTGGCACTTGGATAGACCATAACTTGGGTTAGGACATAATAATATTATGTCCTAAATATCGTGATAAAAAGTATATTATACTTTTTATCACGATATCTCCACGGGATCAAGACTTATGCGTACGAAACCGTGGAGCGCAGCTAGTAAATAATAATTGGATTTTGAAACACAAACATTATGTTTTTAGCTTTGTAATTGTGTCATTATTACTTCAAATTCTGCTGACCACTATGCCTGTACCAAGTTTTGTAATAATTTAGCCTTTCCTTACCTAGGGTACTCCCAGTCTACATCCAGACCGTTGAACTGGTAATCCCTGAGGAATTCGATGGCTTCGTAGACGAACTGGTTCATACGGAAAACGTTGGAGGTCAGCTCTTTGAAGGGGGTGGAGCCAAAAGCCCAGCCACCGATGGCGAGGAGGATCTGGTGGTTGAAATAAATTATGTGGTTATTACAAAACTCGAAGAAGCCGATAAATCTAAACACATTTTGAATTCTGAGATAAACGTAGTGCTTAAAACGACACAAAAGTAATTGACCTTAATTTAATCTAGCAAGAAGACGCTGGTATCATACTTGTGATGCATACATGCGCACGAACCAATTCATGATTGGAGATGTCTATGTATAAGGTTTAACGAATCTAAGTAGTAGGTAATCAATAGGTATACCTATACAAAGGAAACCTATTAATGGGATCAATATATAACAGTTGAAAGTTTACCTTCAAATTCGCGTTCTTTTCCCTCAAAGCCACAACCTTGTCGTACATTTCAGCGTCTTTCTCGTCTCCTTCGGCCAGTTTGTGGTCCTTGAGGGTAGCGAAAGCATAGATGATGTGGGTGCAGAGAGTGGGGTCAACGTTCTCTGGGAGGAAGCGACCAGCCGACGGCCTCTTCTTAGACCAAGAGGTCAGATAGCAGAGGATTTGTGGTTCACGTCCTGTTAAAAAAATGGAATAAGTTTAATGAACTGGCAGGTGTTAAATCTTAGTAAAAATGACTGTTGCTGACCATTTAGTTTAAAGAAATCACAAATTCTAACAAAATGGATGGTTCAATGAAATCAATGGTTTACCACGTGAGTAAGTAAACACTTTCTATAAAAAAAATCTAAATACGCCTCGTCTTGAGAACCTCCTCCTTTTTTTCGTCGGTTAAAAACAGCTTTGCAACGGTCATTATCATTTAAAGTCTGACTTTCACCAAGTATCTCTACAAAACGCTAATTATCACAACAACCTTCGCTCTAATAAATACATTTACATTACAAACAGAGGTTACAAAATAGTAAATAAGATTGCTAAAATTGAGTGGTTGTTTAATGGTCATAATAGTTACTACACAATACTGCGCTTAGTTAAAGAAGTCGAAGTCGGCGTAACATGTCTGCCGGATGTGTAAGTCTGACCGACATGGTACGCCGAAAAATAAATTGGGATAAGGGCAAGAGAATGACGATAAAGATGGTTCTGGTCTTTCAGAATTTAAAATCAAATCAATATTATTTTTAAAATGCAATATTCTAGAAATGTCTGTAAATTGAAATTACATTTTCTTTTTCAAAATTACAAATCGCTTTCGAATCACACAGATCATTCATTAAATCATTAGTTAGAAATCCACTATCAATATTATTTTGCAATTTAGTATTCGATGGATTTTTTTTATTAAAATTTTCTTCTATCATGCGTAGGACAGCAATCAAACTTGAATCAATTGTGGAAATCAGCTTTTGATTTTCCTAATATTCAGCAGAAAAATTGTTTGCTCATTTGGATGTGAATTTCTTAATGATTTCATCCGCAAGAAAACTGTATCCCTGATGCAGAATGCAAGGAACTCTGTTGACTGTAGTTTTGTTATTTTATTTTTATTTAAATCTGAATTTCAATTTACATTTGTAATATGTTAATGTGGTCTTTTTAATTGTGTTTTTATTTATTTTTGAAACGTGTCTTGTAGTCTTTTGTGAAATAAACGTTATTATTATTATATGCTGGACGTGATTAAACCTTTTAAGAAAAGTCCTGAATCTGTTCCTCTAGCTATTCACTAAAACATTTCATATTCATACTAAAAGGTGGCATTAATATTCTTTTCACCAAAAAACAGTATACTGAAACCGTTTCAACCCAACGTTTCATGTCCCAAATAAAAAGTTTCCTTTCACAAAAATACTTAAGGAAGTATAACATAATGCTTTACATTGAAAATGTGTTATTTATTACAATCTCCCCACTTGAGAGGCCGTAAAACTCCTACCTACTTGTTAAGATGTCGGTTGGCAATGTCATAAACTTGACGGCATTAAATCACATACCCCATTTGGGCCACAATACCAATTCAAACAGACCTTCCCCTTCCCTCCCAAGTACCCCAAAATGTATCACCAAAGTGTCTGTGAACTCATTTTCGGAGATCTTAAGTTTCTGGTCGTTGATACCACTTGAACGTAAAAGCACTCGATGTTTCAAACTTTTAGCAACTATGTCACGAATTGTCGACTTTTCTAAGCCATTCTTGGCAACAACAGAGGGCCTAAGAGTGACCCTTGCGGTACTCCATGGAATGTGGAGCTTTTAGTGTCAAATACACTTTCTGTTGTTTCTGTTCCGTCTGTTACGAGATTTCGACTAAGAAGGTTTGCTGACGGAAGTTTATAGGGCCGAAGCTTTCGACCTTAATTTTTGGGGTGTCATTGAATTGGCTTCTGAAGTTGTTTGAATCGGTATTACGTTGGGTGGTTTTTCTTTTCTCGACATAAATTGTCTACTAAAGTATGCTGCTTTATGGTACTGCTAACAAACTTCTTGGCTTTGAACATCAGAATGGTTTATTAGTAGTTATAAGTTTCTCGTAACAGGTTTTCTCCGGCTAACCCTTACAATCTGGGTTGGATGTCACTAAGCCGATACAACAATATGTACCTTCTACTAAAATCCGTAACATATTACTGCGGGAACTCCAAATGGCAAACTGTCGATACAGGTGCCAAGTGAAGCGTTAAAGACTCAAAAATATCTTCCATTTGCTTTCAGACATTGTTTATTTTTCCCGATGTTAGAAAATTGAATATCTCAAACATGTTTACATCGGAGCTTTGACGCTTGACGTGCCCAAGAGAGTTTGGCTAAACGAAATCGTAACTTTTTACGCTTTGAAGTTTTTGAAGATAATAGGTTTAAGCTTGTTTTATGATTTTGGCTGGCGGGAATTAAATAAAATAACACCTTTGACGCGAAGATGGGAAATTCTGGATTGGAAATTCTTTGAGACTTATGATTTTAAACTCTACTGAGCGAAAGTGAGTACAAATATTAGTTGTTATTCTATTGGAGGTTTGGTTAGATACAATTTAGTGGCTAAGTCACGTTTCACGAATCATCGAAAACGTAATTTAATATTCTTCCTCCTAATAAGCATACAGCCTATTATAATCACCTGTTGACACAATAAAAAATTATATAACACCAATCAGAATTTTCGACGTTAGATATAAAAATAATTTTAGAATTTTAGAAAGTTAAACAGTTTAAACTAAAATTATAGATAGCCATTGTGGAATTGATAAACGGCGCCAATTATCAATATGTGAAAGTGTTTCAAGATGTTATTAAATATAATTTTGATGGTTTGTTGACGACAGATTACATAGTTGATGCCATCGAGATATTAGGATACTATTAGGTAGTTCCGGTACATAGGCCTTAGTTTTACGAGTTTTACTTTAGTAATTCCTTAAACATGGGGCTAATTTGTTTAACGGTAGTCGCAAAAACAATCTGCTGTTCTTTGATCATTATAGATAAAGTTGTCCATTTGCACGAGTACTGTGACCTGGTTTGTTCAGATATTTTATTGGGACATTACATTTATAACAGTTTTGTTTCTATGCAACACAAGAATATAAACGAAAGAAAGAACTTACTATTCTTATCTGAAACACCATTATTATTGTTCTTGACGATGCCGCTCTTGGTTGGCTTCTTGACTCTCTTCATGACTTCAGAAAGACTGATCTTGATGGGTTCAGGTTTTTCGGTAATTTCAACGAGGTTATTGGGGGCAACAACGGACCAGTCGATGTCTTTAGCGTCCTTACCACGAGATATACCACGGAGTTCCTCTCTGAAATAGATAAATATTGTTCAGTAGCTGTTGTTGTTCAAATAATGATACTTGAGGATTTGTTATGTTTTACAAGTGAACGATTAGCCTCTTCAACTGGAATTTTGCTAAGAGTTGCTTTGTGGTGCGACATTAAATATTTCTTAGATACCTATATTATAGACTGCTAAAGTGCAAACAAACTGTGATTACCTCATAGCTCCAATCAGAGGGTATTTGACGTCACTGCCGCACGCGGTTCCGCTGAAGTCATCCATGTCAACTGTCCATACCATAGCACCGCCGAAACCATTATCCTTGATCCATCTACAAACAAAACTTTCGTTATAACCGTTTCATCGTTTTTAAATTATTTCATTAGTATACTTTGTTAAAGAAAAGGGCTTTTCGTGTAATGTGTAATTGGCAATTAAGACGTTGTTATAAAAAGAGATGATTATCGGACTGTAAAAAAAGAGGGAGACGAAAGAAAAGACGCGTAGAATTAGGAACACGATCAAATCATATCAAAATCAAATCAAATCATTTATTAGCTTGCAAACATGGGTAATTAGTACATAGATGTTTTATTATGATAGTCCAAGCCAAGTCAGGAGTTAACGCCTGACAAAACAGCTATAATACAAGATAATCATATTTATTCACGCAGGCTTCAAATAATTTGGAAACAGGTCAAAAGTATGATGATGAAAGTGGCTTTACATATTAATGTGACTCTGACAACATAAAATCCCATTTGCGAGCTCTCTGTGGAACAGTTTTAATTCATCAAATAAATATTTTTTAAAGCCATAAAAGAGTGTTGAGCGGGTCTATTTTTCACGCAAAAACCACAACAAAAATCAAAGTAGGACCGATATTTTGTTATAAAAATGGAATCTTACCTCATTTTGTTTCTGATAGACTTCTCGTCGTCAAAGCCGATCCATTGGTCCTCATTGATGGCGTAAGGAACCTTCATTTCATCATCCCATATGTAAGTTCCACCATTTCGAAGGATGTCGCATATCTGAGAGAAAAAACATTCAAGTTAATATGGGTGTAAACACCTGTGTTTTTTTTGTACCCTGAGCATTTTCATTCTTCTCATATTGCATGGATTTTCATCAAATTTTTGTAGTAGGTAAACCATGATGATTATCAATCTCAATGTCACTAACTAATGAAATAATAATTAACGGGACCCACCAACTCTGTAGCACATCTTTTTAATCGACCTCATCTAACAAATAAATCTCCTCACTTTGTAACTCCGAAAATAAAACCTCATAAACACCATCTAAACAGGCATAAATCACCTCATACTTGGTGCACAGTGTAACTAATTACATTGATTCATATTTCATACATTTGACTTGACTTGAGAATTGTCAATTTGTAGTCGACCTTTTTTTGCTTTACCTCTGAATGAATATTGAACTTACTAGTCTATTTTTGCTTAGTTACATATTTTCAACCTTAGTAAAGTTTTCATTTACAAGTAGTTTTTGGCAACAGAAATTGGAAGGTAGACTATACATTATGCCTATCTCCTGTACTATGGTAGTTTTGGTCATAACCTCCGCTCACTTACCCGGCACGATTGCTCTGTCAAAATGATCCTGTTGAACCACTGTAAGTTGTTACACTGTGCTTGGAGAAATATTTTTAATTATAATAACCTCGTAATAGGCGAGAAAGCCTCCTTCCTTTGTGAACTCGCCGGCTTTCCCTCCCGAACTGGCTGGAGAATTCACTTTGTAGTTATTAGCATCTGAGAGGGTGAATGTGCGTCCGTATGTTGGCATACCTGAAAATGATGTACGTTATCAAAATGTTTCTTGAGAATTCTTGGATATTTATGGTTCATTTGATGTTGCGTGGGAGGCTTTGAGAGTTTAGGTTTAAGGGTAAGCCATTTAAGCACGATTTTAACAAGAAGTATAATATGGTAATAAATGGATTTGTTGAGTTAATAATCCGTCATTATATCGGATATTTGGTGCCTTATTTTTGCGTAACAAAGGATCAAGGGACAAGTTGTTTTTGCAATTTTTAGTCTAATCTTTTCTACCTTAATTCTTTTAATTACTGTTAAAGTGTGTAGTGCTACTTTTTCATAAAGAACACAAAACTCACCGATGATAAGTTTTTCCTTGGGAGCTCCAAGTTTAGCCCATAGATGGGCAGCATGGTCTACAGACAGTTGCTTCCTCCATTCAGAGTCAGATGAAGGCGAGTATAGAGGAGCATTGTGGCCGGCCTGTTTTTCCCATTTGCCGTGGAAATCGTAGGCCATGACGTTGATGAAGTCCAGGTAGCTAATTGAGAGAAAGATATTATCGTTATGTTTTTGGCAATACAGGGTACATTCAACGTATGAACGATAATATTAAAACTTTCAATGTTGACGCATCAGGATGTATTTGACACGTACTCAACCAAAACGGTGATTGTCATATCAAAACATTGCATCAACAAATTAAAATTGAATACACAGAGCTTCACAAGTGACAGCGTCTCTTCGTAATAGGCAAAATTTAAATGTTTCTGATAGACTTGTCAAAAGAGCGATAAGAACACATCAAAATATACGTTACTAGTTTGGACACATTTAACTTTCAGTTTCCGAACATTAGGACCAAACTTTTTGGTCCTTATTCCGGAGAGTTAGGATGGAAGTTTGAATGGCCTATTCTCAATCAATGTTTTTGGTACAGTTGTAACCCGTACAGTGTAATTAAATGTGGGAAAACGCATGGAGTGTGTTGAGCACTGAACAATGTTAAAAATGTATTAATAAGAGAAAATTTTGCAATGTTTGTGCGACACTGGTTTTTCTGCACAATAAAAATTATTTGGGTCAGTATTTAAAATGACTCTGACGTTAATATCTAGGGTTCGGGGTAGAAAAACTTTTTGGTAAATTATAGCTGTAGAAAATGGATGTTTTACGAAATTTAATTCTAGGGTCCTTGCTGTGAATGGACTAACTCTTCTGAATTAATAGCAGCATTTGTTTTCAAGTCTTTTTGGTTCTATATTTTAGTTTCGTTGAATATATTTTCAGCAAACGATAGATTAAAATGAAGCCTCATCATCACTTATCCAGTGATAACAAAAACAATCATTACGTTTTATCCCTTCGTGAACGTATTGATAATTATAGTAACATTAACAACAAACGAAAGGACATACATTCTTGTTGTGTTGTTCTTGCTTACAATGAGCATGACGCTTTTTCTCTTATTATCCGATTGCGCGACAGCAAAGACAGGGTTATGCTTTTTATAACTGTTACTAACTTAAGCAATACTCGTCTGCTTAATAGCAAGTTATTTACGTTTAAACATCTCTTAACTTTATAATTAAATCGCAATTTTCTAATTAAAAGCACGACTAGTCGTAGGAGCGCCTTTCTTTCAGTATCAAGTGTCGATTTAACACAAAAAACCGGCCAAGTGCGTGTCAGACTTCGCACAATGAAGGGTTCCGTAGTTTTAATGAATTTATCTCGAAAACAAACATGATCTCCCGTAGATCGATATACGTAACGGTCAATTCTCCAACTGCAAATGTAAGTTGGTCGACTATTACTCGTTAACTAAAAATGCCTATGTCATTAAGTCCGACTCTGTACATTTGTGTGCTTAAAGTATTAAATAAATCAATAACTTGTAAAGCCTGCTTAGCTGTGATACCTTTCCTTTTGACTTCGTTACTGCCATGAATTTTTCACATACCCACAAACAACCATTTTGCTTGCAGGGGGGAGGAAGAGACACTTGACTCTTAACAAAAATAAGAACTTTAGAGCTTAATATTACGCAAACGGATCCCTGAATCGAAAAAAGGGTTTCACAGACCTGCATTTTTTTTTGAACGGCCTATTTAACTTCCCTGCACACAATGAGATAGACGAGAAAAAACGTGAACGTGATTAATTATGTATACTCATGCCAAATTATAGCTTTCTAGTACTAAGAGTCTCCGAGATAAGCCGGGGACAGACAAACAGACAGACAGACGGACATGGCGAAACTATAAGGGTTACTTGTTGGCTACGGAACCCTAAAAATGAAGGAAGAATGCCAAGATGATGGCAGATTCTTTAATGTGAGACACAGGTACACACCTAGCAACAGCAGGTACATCATATCCACTCTTGATGTTGTCAGGACCGACTGGGACAGCAGCCGTGAGGAGCAGACGAGGTTTCTTTACTTCCTGGGCTTCAGCTTCAAAGGCTTCGCGTAATTCTGTAACAATAGATATTTATGCTTAGTAATTTATTTGACAACGTTTCTCAAACTTAACGTTACCTCAACGACTGGCGAGGGGCAATACTTAAGTGTAAGACTATGTAAGTAAGACCATGTAGGTAAGACCTTGGTTAATCCGTTCCAGCCTGCCCCTTGCGGTCCTCCCCCAGCTAAGCCCTAAGCCGAGGTCCGTACCCCACAGGATGTGCTTTAGTCGCTTAGTTCATAAGTTTATGCCCTGGCTGGAGGTATTAATTCATTGAGGCACCCAAAGGAAAGTCCGGTTAAGCAGAATACAACCTCGGAAGCAGACCTGCGAGATGCCGTAAAAAAAAAACATGAGACTTTGACAGTCAGCCCAGCTACGACGTTGCTGATCGGATTAATCTTCTCAAGGCATATGAACGATACAAGAGAAGAAGAATTAAAACAAATATTTAAAGCTGGGCTATTACGAAGCAACATGCGATGGGATTGGAGATGGTTGAACTATTTTGTTGTCCTGGAATTGCGCCAAAATTGTGTTGCCCATAACTACGTACTTTTAATTTTTCACACGACTGTGGAATTTGAAATGGACAACAAAAATTAGATATAAAGTGAACTTTAAATGCAGCAGAAATATACCTATTGACCGCCACGTCAAAAAAGCAAAAATGTGCCCTTGGCGTCAAGCTACGAATTATTCCTTAAAATCTGTCATGTACTCGCGACCGTGGCGTGCTGGGCACATTTTGCTCTGTCTTCTATACATGACTGTGGCGGTCAAAAGGTTAATAAGACCATCAATCGTGGTTGCAACAAAGATTGAGTACGTGCTCTTAAGTATGCTACAAACCATCGCAAATATAGCTTAGACTTCCAAGTATGACTGACATTTGATTATCTTCTCAAGGAATTCCAACGTTAATTCAAAACTTAACTTAAAGGTTTCTAAACAAAAACTGACTAGGCAGACAGCTGATACTATTAAGATAGCCTGGTGTTAATACAGCCAGGTATTGAAGGAATTTTCGAATGGTTTCCTCTCTAAATGAAGCAAGGACAATGAGTGATGTGGTACAGTCAACCGTACTTTTATGATAACAGTTTCACTTTGAGAGCGTTGCAGTAAGGGTGTTTTTCGTTGTTTAAGAGTTACTTCTTCATGTGGTTGGTTATACAATGTATACTTGTCTATACTAAAGCCTCGATTGCTTATTGTTTTATTGAAAGTACGAGATTCAATTGTTTTTGTTCGTGGAATGTTTTCAATGAAAGAATCGTGAATGATTCCTCTGTTACTTAACTTCAGGGTTACACGTCTTAAACAGAATTAGAAACTGTGTTTTGTTTTTAAATCCCATGCCTTATTTTAAGTTTTGTCTAAAAATTGTATGCCTTGCCTAAGTTTTTTTCTTTCTTGTTTCTTTCTTTAGTTTCTTATTAGTACGATATCTGAAAATGTTATTTTTCTATAATTCTATTTTGTTTTGTTCGAAAGAACATTTGAATCGACATAAGAACATACATAAGTACATATGTGCATTATTCATTCTCCATTATTGTGTTTAGTTTTTCCAAAGTAGTTACCTCGGGTGTATGTAAAATTTTAAATTATTTGTTCGAGTCATCTTAAAATTTCTTGGTTTTTTTTTTGGTTGGAAAATCATCAAATAGTTTCTCCCGGTCTGGGCGGAGCCCCGGGTGTGTCAGACTCTTACTGACTAAAACCCACCCGTATTCATTCCGTTGCCTGTGTTGCCAGGGGCCTCGGTAACCCTTTAGTACCTACCTTCGCGCGACCCCGGCAGTCCCGCGACCCCGACTACAATATTAACCGTTTAACGAAACGTGACCAAGCTTATGAAAGAGGCATCAAAATGTCATGTCAACAAGAGTCTAGCGAATCCAAATGAATCACAAACCTAAGTCTAGACATTTAACATTAAAGGAATACAGAATAATTTTGATATCGTACGAAGGCTTTGTCGACCATGATTGTGAAAGGATCCTCAGTGAACGTCCGATGAACTTGTTAACCTCGATTCTGTTCTGTCTGATTTAGACCATAGTGTTTAAGGAGTTAGTATTTGTGGTCCTTTGATTCAGAATAAAGTACGTATTCAAAAATATAAGGAGTGACTAGACTATAAGCAACTAGTAATGTGCGTAATAGTGACTGGCGTTTAATTAAGGGTCGGATAGTCGCCGTTGACCTTGGACATACAAATACGCCCTCACGCCGCGCCGCCGTTCGGTTTCATACGGAATATTTATTTTAAGTAACGAAAATATGAATATTTGAAAAAATTACAGATAGAATTATAGATACCAAAATAGTCTCATACAAAAAAAAAACATGAAAATATCTTAAGTAGTTTGAAAGTATTATCGTAGACGTTATTTCCTGAATTTATTTCATAAAGTATTTTATATTTTGCTATAACTATAATAACTTTTTTTTTGGTTTTTTTCACTGGAATTTCTCAGTAGCAGCCCGGAGTCTGGATTTGTGCCCGGTCGATGACAATAGGCTCGCCCCCTATTGCATGGGACTTAAAAACATAACTGGCGAAATGTGGGTGTACTACAGGTACACCTCTGCCCAACCCTTCGGGGAAACAGGGCGTAATGTTATGTTGTACGGATAAATATGAACCGAACATGAACTGGTTAACTGGTAGAGAATGATTTGTGGCATAAGACCGCCTTTTTTTGCCTCTGGGCGGAGCGGGAGGGTGTGTCAGACTCTTACTGACTAAAACCCACCCGTATTCCTTCCGTTGCCTGTGTTGCCAGGGGCTTCGGTAACCCTTGTGAACTTCCACGCGACTAGCGCTACTATAGGTTTATAATCCCTATAATGTTCCCACTGCTGGAACACAGGCCTCCTCTCTGTGAGAGAGAGTGGGCCGTAATCCACCACGCGGGCCCAGTGCAGATTGGTAGATGTCACATGTCTTCGATTTTTTTGGTTCTAGGACATGCCGGTTTCCTCACGATATTTTCCTTTACCGTTTTGAGAGCAGTGGTGGTGACATAATCTACACAAAGTAAAGCGCCTGTCTGGGTTCGAACCTACGACCTACAAACTCGTAAGTCGCGGCCGTTACCACTGGGCCACCACAGTTCTCACCATAGAATTATGAAGTAAAAATAAATAAATTAAGTAATCATATTGGGCCACTTAGCAATCTGATATATGGTAAAGCAGACAAACATAAATACAGAGAATAACAGTAAAAAGTTTGGTCAAAAGTCACACATTAGGATAAATTCGGAATCCTAGAACATGCCAACGTATAACTGTATTTAATCTCATTTAAATATCTAAAAGCAGGCTGGCTATGTGCCATAGGAACTGTGACTCCAACACTGGTTACGTCTTACAAATTCATATTTCAAGTTATTTTGGCACTAAAATTTTATGCATGGAAAATTTTGGCTGTAAAATTTTAGATCATGTATGACGTCATAACTTGGTATTTTGCAAATGTTATTAGATTTTTATGGAGGACAACGGAGACGAGCACAGGAAACTGTGAAAATTTTTGTTTTTCGCCCCAAAATAATCTCGTTAGTAACAGGAGAATGATAATTTTAACCTGTTAAGCTCCGCCCGACACCGATTCGAGGTCAAAAAAAGAAAATCAACATTGTCTCATTAGCTGTCCTTGCCAGCCGGAGCTAGATGGACCGACGACCTTAAAAAGGTGGCTGGGACTGGATACGGAAGGCGGAGGACAGGGTGTTGTGGCGCAGCCTGGGAGAGGCCTATGTCTAGCAGTGGACTATTATAGGCTAAGTTGATTGATTGATTAATTGAGCTGTCCTTGACCAATGAATTCAATATTATGATTGGAATCTAATCAAAATTGTCCACTTATTAATTAGGATGTCCTAAAAGGGTATTGAAGATAAGGATACTAATATTCTTATAACTCAAAACTTAAAACTCGAAGCATTTATTTCAAATAAACCAATCACAGGCACTTTTGAATTGTCAAGGGGTCCGTCAGTCAGAAAGATGAAGCTAGTTTCCCATTCCAAAGCGTAGTAGGTACCTATGGAGAAGAACGGGCAAGAAACTCCACGGACACTCGTTTAAATCAACGTCTTATGGTTACAGAATATTGTATCAATGAATGATGAATCATGAATGATGTACCTATCATTCATTTTAAAATTATACATGTGAGAACGATGCAAAACGTAAAAGCATCCGTAATAAAAAGATTAACTAAACAAAACGTGGCAGCTAAGAGATGACCAGCTTCAGTCCAGCAGATAACTTTACTGAATCACTTATAAGAATAAGCGGTAGCAATGCCCCACCGCAATCACCAATCTAATAAGGTACCTAAATACTTTAGTCCCGTACAAAAAGATCAACGTTTAAAAAGTCTCATTCTCACAATTCCGTAAGTCACCAAACAGTACCCGGACACCAATATCACTTAACACAATTTATGTTACACAATAAATAAAGACGTAACACAATATTTATTCGAAATTGCGAATAATTTGTATTCATTTATTCACCCGGAAAAGGAACCCTTCTAACATGATACATCTTTACTGTTTTAATATAGTAGATTCTCTTTAGCCAACAAAATAGAACTAAACCATTTTAGTTTGTGTAGTGTATATGTCGAAGCCATCTGGTTAAATTAGCCAGCTAATTGGGCGCCTAGGCTATTAAACACCGGCACCGTGTCCCAGCCAACTAGCTTAATTAGGCGTTTAGTTAACAGGCTAACCGATAGAAGTAGCGCTAGCCGGCTGCGGTAGCGGCACCGCTCGCTTCGCTCGCTCGGCTCGTGCGCGGTTGGTCACAGTTCTAACCTAAACTATCCCATTTGATCGGAGTGCCCTGGCTTGGTTACTGCTACCACTTCAGCGCGCGTAGTTGGTCAAAGTTCTAATTGCCTTTCAGCTATTTAATTGGGTGCCGGCCGTTTAATGAACGGCCTAGGCGTCCAATTAGCCGGCTAATTTCACAAAATGGCTGCGACAGAGTTAGGATGTTAAATAAACGGCTGATTAAGCTAGTTGGCTGCGATATTAATGTACAGAGTGAACGAATAATAGTAACAATGCTGTGCTATACATGTTACACATGAACAAAGTGTTTATATTAATTCAGACCCTAAGACAGTGCTACTTAATTGTTAAAAGCGCAAATTGACATTATTCTAAAGGCTCCCGCAGACTGGAGTGATATCGCGGGCGCGACAGGCACGTCCGCGATATCACGCTAGTCTGCACGAGCCTTTAATAATAACAAAATTTATTACGTAAAATAATAAGTTGCAGTTAAATTGATTACTTGTCTTCGTCTTAGTCTTCTTAGACTAGATTGTAATTAGGTGCGCAATACACATTTAAATATCCTAAAGGCTGTTTTATTTATTAGTTATTATTAATAAAGAAAAAAAATGTATCTCTCAACTTGGTAACTTAAGTTGACAAAAGAATAGAATAACAATACCAGCTTCAAAACATTACCTAGCTACTTGAAAATTGCTTGATTTGGTATACCAACGGATACAGTTATGGTGAGAGATAATAATATTATTGTAGGTATTCCTTGTTCTAGTAGGTTCTACAATAAAATCATTTAGGATGAGGTCTAAGTCGACCAGCAGACAGTGTTATGCATATACGAGTACCTTGGTATCCATAAGCACAAAGACTTCACCAAAATCTTAGCATAGGACAAAGGCATAAAATTTACATTACTACAACTTAACATTCATTAAACAAACTAACAAAAGCTTAAACTCTACTCACCTCCCAAAAACAACCGTATAATTATAACCATAACACAAAATAAGAATTTACATAAACAGGCAACAAAAAAAGAGAAAATTACATAAACGCCATACCTGTACGGTCAACAGAAACATGATAAGTGACGGTGTCGCAATTAATTAATTTTTTTCTTTACATCTATAATTCACACAGAGAGGACCGTGGCCTACATTATGTGCCCCCCGGGGGTCATGTCGTGAACTTTGTACGGTTAGCAAAAGGACATAGGACTTGCTTTTGTTTGGCATAGGTTGTATTGGGAATAGCTTTTATGCCATGCCGCGGGGAGAACTTTGTCAGTCAGAAGAGTAATAAGGTTGGTAGCGAAGGCAGGGTGCGCAGGACCTGCCGGGGTCGCGGGAAAGTCCGAAAGGGATACCGTGGCCTCTGGCAACGCACAGGCAACGGAAGGAACTCGGGTGGGTTTTAGTCAGTAAGAGTCTGACACGCCCTCCCGCTCCGCCCAGAGCAGGAGAAATTAATGATAATTACCCACCCAAAAAAAAAAGGGTACGCAGGACACATTTAAATGTCGTACAGGCTATTTTAACAATTCTGGAAGCGATCATCATCTGTCTCACCATTCCCGATGACGCTATTACCGTCCTCCAGGAGAGTAGTCCCACCACTAGCACTGTAGCATACAAAAACAATATCTGAACGCCATCCTTCCGTCCTCGCCGCCGAGGCACCGCGACGTCCCCGTCCATCCCTGCTGATATTAATCCGATTCAGCTGGTTCCTTGCTGTCCTCCCCCAGCGACGCCCTAAGCCGAATTCCGTCCTCACAGAGGGTGCCCTTAACGTATAGTCGCCTAGTCTAAATTTGTCCCCTGATAATAATATTAATCCGATCCAGCTGGTCCCTTGCTGTCCTCCCCCAGCGACGCCCTAAGCCGAGTTCCGTCCTCACAGGCACCGGGCCCGTGCCCTTAGCGTATTAGCGCCTTAGCGCCTAGTTTATAACTTTGCCCTGGTGGAGGCCTTAAAAGCGTCTTTGTAAGTATGTTAGTTACTCGTCGACTATATTTGCATGATGGCTGAGACCTCTGTGCTATGGGTTCGATTTCTATACGACACATATATTTGACTATCTTACAGATAATTTATTAAATGTAAGATGATATTACAATACCGATGATATCACAACACACGAGATTGTAAAAATGCAGGTGAGAGAACATGGAAATATTAAAATAAAAATAGGAAGTCTTAAAGCCAATTTTTCCGACTTAAAACAAGGAGGTACATGTTTATATATCTAAAACCGGAACTAGAGGTCATACATGTTGTTGTTGCATGTCCGATATACCCGACAATATCATGAAATTAAATATTAAACTCTAAGGTCAAAAGCCTTAAGGTCAAAATCGTTAAACTTGCGGCTTGGTTCACGTGTTTTAGAGGACATGAATTAATATAAGGTTATGATAATAATATCTTCACGACTGATTTAATTTATGAGGAGAGAAACGGTGTCATCGAAAAATTTAATCGTATGATTAGTTATATATCACATTCTCAACTCTGTGTAGGTATTGAAAGTAAGTAACTAAGGGATGGAAAACCGTGTTCTCTAGTAACATGAGGAAGCTGCCATGGCAGCAGTCAGTAGCCACCTAAGCGTCCTAAGACCGGTTATGGTGATGGTCATAAGGAGAGCCATGCTTAGCTACGCGTAACAGCTCCCCCTAGTAGGTATACCCTCAATCAATGATTATCTACAACTGGAAAAATATCCAAACTATTCTATAACCTTACAGTAACCTAAGAAATTTTTACTGAGGGAGTGACCACACTTATCGACGCGACTCTTTAGCTGGTCAAAAAGAGCTTTTCAAGGTGTCCTACCATACGCCGATTACCTAATTCGCCGCTCTATTGGCAGCGAATTAGGTATTCGACGTTGTTTGTGTAGTGTAAATGAGATATTGGTGCCGATTCCCTTGTTCACAAACTAAACTAAATTTAAGGTCAGTGCATCTTTTTCTTTCTATTTCATTAAGAAAAGGACACAAGATAAATTTTAGTTTAGTCCTGTCAAATTAATCAGCGCCTGTCACTACTCCATACAAGTTTAGACGTGATTAAAAACTTGCCTACTAAAATTACGTCAATTTACGTCAAGCGTTGATTAATTTGACAGGACTGAACTAAAATTTATCTTCTGTCCTTCTCTAATGAAATAGAAAGAAAAAGATGTACTGAACTTAAATTTAATTTAGTTTGTGAACAAGGGAATCGGCGCCATTGTATATTTATTTATTACGTTATCTATGTATGTATTTATTGAAAGTTGTGTGTGGATTTATATGTGGATTTTTATATCTGGAAATAAAGATTTAGTTTCATATAATGTTTCACTTCTCATGCTCTAAAAGTTTATGTTGTGCGTAGGCGACATAAAATCGCTTTTTATGTTCTAGTGCATATTTTTGTTTTTCTAAAACTCGTCTAAGAAAACGTCGCAGATTATAGTCATTATTTTATTTCATTTGCTTTAATTTATATCACTTCCGTGTTTTCTATATCGTTAATTTAATCAACCCAGATAAAATAGCTGTCATTTATTATTTATTTAAAAACGCACAAAAACGTTTTTATGACTTGGCAGTATGAAGTACCCAAGTCGAATGACTCGTCATGTTGAAAAAAAAAATATTTTTCAAAGTTTCGTGGCGGGAATTAGCTATTCTCTTCTTCAATTTTGCAAAATTTTTGGACAGTGAAAAGTGATTAAACCAAAACAATGGAATAGTGTTTATAAATTTTATGACTGTTTCATTTTCTCACGGTCGAAGTGAAAAGCAGAGTGTATCACTCGTGCATAAACGAGCTATTTCACACCTCAACCTAACTATCCATCTAGTTAGGTCGAGGGGTATAATGGCTTATTTTATGCAATAGTCGTACAATATACTATTAAGTACATGCAATAAAAGCGAAAAAGACGTTATTCGCTTTTTTTCGGTTCAGACGACGCGACTCCACCCCCATCGAACTTAAGGTGAGAAGTGTGTAGATATTATGTGATCGGTTCAAGCCGATGCCGCGTCGATAAGTGTGGTCACTCCATTAAGGCGCTGACAAGACCCAATTGACCAAAATAAGCTTCGCTTAAGAAAAAAAATTTGCCAAATCTGTATAGTTTGTGGTAGCGGAAAATATATATATTAATTTTGAACATATTTCCCAGAATTTGGTTGTTACCAAAACACGTTTTGAAAACAAAATCTCGATACAAACTAACGTTAAACTAACCTCTTACTTTGAGTTATAATCCAAAATATCTGTATCAAATATCAACATACGTTACGTATTTAATGAATAACAAAAACGTCTTATTTGAATGCAGAACTTGGTTGTTTTTTATTTTCGATTACTCAACTCAATTTTGAGTAAATAGATAATTACTTCATATTTTGCAATAAATTACAAGCTTCGTGTCACCGCGCTTCTCTTTCTTTTCTATGGAATTTGACAATGACCGCGGTTTAGATGTTGTCAGCGTCTTAATCGAATCGAAGCATGAATCTCGCTACGTCCAACTGCGCTTCCAAGCAATGAAATGGGTACGATTTTGTAACTGGTCATATATTTTTAACCCTGCAATTAAAATGGCGTGATTATGAGAACTAAACGCACTTATGGCTAATAGGACGGTTGCACAAGAGAACAGTGCGCCACGCTAAGCCAGTTTTTATTAGTCAAGTTTTTGTTTAGCGGCCCGCACGCGATTGTAGTCAATCAATCATCAGTTTTGAACATTGCAACAAAATTAAATTTAAATAATTCATGGTCGTGTTTTGTTTATTTATTGTTATGGCACTTACTCACTAAAATATACACAAACAAAATCACATACAGTTTTAGATATTGTGAATTCGTCACTTGCAGAAGTGCACAGTACTAAACTTAATGATTAAAGCGTGTGTAAGAGAACGGAAATTCAATTACATAAATTACAAAATAAAAATAACTGAAAATGAATTTAGTTCACAAATACTATGTGAAATACAGAAATGTATAACAAAATGGCAAAAGACGCTGAATAAGAAGGGTTTGTTAGTTACGATTTTTATAATTTCTTAGATTTAGGTAATCTTTATCTACATAACATAATTATAACATCACGCCTGTTTCCCCGAAAGGTTAGGCAGAGATGTACCTAGTACACACCCATCTTTATCCATTGATTTACTAAAAATATTTTTATTTCTGCTTCATGCTCCAATTAAAACTATAATAAAGTTTAAAAAGCTATAAAAAGAGATTTTAATCCTGATGCTAAATTAACCGATCAACTTTAGGTCGTTGAGGGCAGTTAACGATACCAGGGCGATAATGATAATAAAAAATTCATCAGGTTGAGATAAGGATAATATTTAAAGCTAGATTAAATGAGTTTATGGCCACACGATTTGCTAAATTGATTTTTAGGGAAGCCAATTTCAGGATGAAAATGGTCATTTCATTAAATTATTAGGCTCGCCGCTATTGCATGAACTGGCGAAATGTGGTATACTATATCTCTGCCTATCCCATCAAGGAATATAGGTGTAATGTTATAATGTGCACTGTTGACTTGATTATTGTTTTATCATTTTTGACAACTATCCCAGTAAATTCAAATTCACTAATTTAATTAAAAAAAACACATTGAAACTATTTAACTGGACAAATATAGTTTGTCATTTAGTGAAGTGCAGGAGATATTCAACCTTGTAGTGTAGTGTAATTTCTTTATTATCCTAAGGTGATGAAGGAACTGCCTCGCTGGTCTAGTGGTCGCAAGCACCTCTACCAGGAATTTCTCAGTAGCAGTCCGGTCTGAGACTGAGTGGATAATTATGATGACGTTCATCATTCGTTTCATTAAATCTTTAATTATTCCGTCACGACTATAGAACATATTGGCGATTTGGCACTTTTGACAGGTGCCCGGACTTGACGTCTCAGTGCTGCCATCTAGTGAAAGTCATTTCAGAAAACCCTCATTATGAGGTCGACTATTCCTCCCTTAATTACTACCTATAATAAAAAATGTCAACCAGTCTTACATACGTCGTACATAGCTAGTTACATACACACTGACAGACGTAACCTGATTTCCTCATATATCACTGTTTCCGTACGGAACTTCCTCTGTATTTCTTGTAGAGCCTCTCACTTAATACGTAATTATTCCGTTGGTTAAGCGTTAATTGACTTTAAGTCATTATTTAAAGAGAGAAAATTATCGTAACGTATTACGATTAAAAATTGGAAAAATATAAATGGCACCTATTGTGGTAGAATAGTATTTGCCCGCGGATTCACCAGCGTTGAGGTCGGAAATTATCCTTCGGGAACCTACTACCCGAAAAAACCATGTGCTATATTTCATCAAAATCTATTCAGACGTAAAAACCTGAAATGGTAACAGCCAGACAGAGTTACTTTTGCATTTATAGGCGCTGACAGGAGGCAAACGACCAAAATGGGCTTGTCCTAAGGAAAAAAAATTGCCAAATCTGTATAGTTTGTATAGTGGTAGCGGAAAAAATATATGTTAATTTTGAACATATTTCCCAGAACTTGGTTGTCACCAAAACACGTTTTGAAAAAAAATCTCGATACAAACTAACCTTTTACCATGAGTTCCAATCCGAAATATCTGTATTAAATATCAACATACGTTACGTATTTAATTAATAACAAGAACGTCTTATTTGAATGCAGAACTTGGTTGTTTTTTATTTTCGATTACTCAACTCAATTTTGAGTAAATAGATAATTTCTTCATATTTTGCAATAAATTACAAGCGTTGTGTCATCGTGCTTTTCTTTCTTTTCTATGCAGTCTTTTTTTTGCGCGGGATATCATCAAATAACTTCTCCTGCTCTGGGCGGAGCGGGAGGGTGTGTCAGACTCTTACTGACTAAAACCCACCCGTATTCATTCCGTTGCCTGGGACCTCGGTATCCCTGTAGTACCTTCCCGCGACTTCTATGCAGTCTGACAGTGTCCGCGGTTTAGGTGCTGTCAGCGTCTTAATTTGGATATAAAGCTAGATTCAAACTTGATTGACTTTTGGATAGCAATTTGCCTGTTTGAATAAACAATACTATCAAAACATGAATACGATTGGAATGACATTTCCATGAATTGAAATTCAGGATACCTTCAACGATTTGCTGTGTTATCATAAGTAAAGCTTGGGTTTCTTAGGAAAGCGGTTCAACCATTATATAAAGGCCTTCATGGAAATTTGTCATTTGCACCAGTCAAAGATATAAATATGTCTAGATAGACATATTTATATTCAAAGCTTATACAGGTAAAGCTTTGAACTCGTCGGAAAAAATTGCGTCCAACTGTTGGCCGCAAAATGCACGCACACTAGAATAACACAATGACAGCACAATGACATGGCGCGAGTGTAAGACGTAACTGTCACGCACACCAGCAAAACAAAGTTGGCTTGTTTTAGTTCTTTTATCAGTCTATCTAGACATCTAAATAATTAAAGGCGTGAATTTGACATTTTTTTTTTTTTTTTTTGAGGGTGGGAAATCATCAAATAACTTCTCCCGCTCTGGGCGGAGCGGGAGGGTGTGTCAGACTCTTACTGACTAAAACCCACCCGTATTCCTTCTTGTTGCCTGTGTTGCGGGGGCCTCGGTGACCCATAAGTACCTTCCCGCGACCCCGGCAGGGTGAATTTGACATTAAGGTGTCAAAAAACGCTTTGTATTTGGACATCCGTTATTGTGTGATCGTTCATCGCTGTGTTAGGAGACCAAAGCATATCTGCGATAGATTGAGTATAGAATGATTGACATTTTCATAAATTCATGGCCTTGAATGACTTTTGACTATTCAACTCTAAGATGGCACAAAATATACATCACTTAGCCCAAAGACAACCACCTAAAAGTACGATTCCAAATATGTCTTACTTGTTTAAAACCTTAAAAGCTAAAACTCGCAACATTTTCCACCACGAACATGTCCAAAGAAGTTAAAACTCCGTGAAATTGACCTGACATCGGGCTCCCAATCTCTTCGTGTTCCCTTGTCAGTAATTTCACATAGTAATCAATGTGAAAGCTGCAGGTACAGCGTGGTTGAGAGCGAGGAGTTTTTAAACTCAAGAAAAGTTAAGAATTTTGACGAGAAGCTCGACTAAAGTTCAATTTTCGCAGAGTGAACTTGAAAACAATGTGAAGTCTATGGGATTTTATCATTCCAGGATGCTATTTAACATATATTGGAAGGGTCCAATCTGTTAGGATTATGCTAATTCATAATGACGTAGTAAACTAAACAAGGCACGGCAGGCTGTGCTGGGCCGGCTGCTGTGCGGAAAACCTCTAACGGGGCGAGTACTCCAATCTTATTGGGACTTATATGTTCGAGCCGTTTGGGGTTGAAACACTAGGGCCATGGGGTCCAAGTGCCCACTTAGTCTTTAGAGACATCGCCAAGCGGTTGGTCGACTCCTCACGTGGCACCAGAGGGCTGGTCTATTTTTTGGCCAAAGAAATCAGCATTGCCATACAACGTGGCAATGCTGCCCGCCTTTTGGGCATTTTTCCTGTTGACAGCGATGCGGACGATTTTTTTTTTGCCTTGTGACAATTTCTCCTCCTTTTTTATATAATTGTACATATAATTATTATTATGGTAATAATTGAAGAACACTTCACTTCACTTGGACTAAAAGGTATGAATAAAATTTTATAACATAGAGTGATGGGAGAATGTTTTTGTTTAGGTACCCTCGTGGTCCCAAAAAAGTCGGTGGCCGCTATTAACAACAACCGCGAGTTCGTAATCAGCAGAATATTTCAATTAGCACGAAATTAATTCCAGTATTTCTACATTTTCTGCCCTCTATCACTCGCTCCACACACATTACACTCCGTCAATGTTTAAGCGTGCTCCTGATTGAAGTCTGCGCAATTGTTCAGTGTGTCGACAAGCTACGTTTGATCACACGCCGTTATTGGCATGTCTACAAGGCTTAACATTCCTTAATTGGACTGAAGAATAAAGATTTAGCTAGGTACCTATAAAGTGAGACAAAATTAAGTAGGTTTAGTGCTGGCATGACTATATATTACGCCACTACAGATCAAATCAAAAGCATCGACTGGACCGGGTGGAGAGCTCTGCTACCACCTTGCTTGCTAAGTGGGCTTTGAGCAGTTCTCAAATATTTCATGCCGATATAAATTAAATAGAAGATAGATAGATAGATAGAATACTCTTTATTATGTACACCATAAAAATTACAGATACAAACGTTGAAATTTTACAAGGGGTGACACAATGGGCGGTCTTATCGCTAAAAGCGATCTTTTACAGACAAGACTGACTTACAAAGCTATAATTCTTCGATAAGCTACTATTATTTTTTGTCCACAAAACATACCTAGGAAAGAATTTGATAGAAAAGTGCTCATAGATAAAATAGAGAATAATTTGAGAAAATATATTCAACACCAAAATAACCTTAACTTTTCAACTTTTAAGCATAAAAAATCCATCAAAACAAAACAAAAAAAAAAACATTCTACGTCTAAGAAAAAATAAGGAACATTTATAATGATATCATTTACATAGACAACAACTCTATCGATTGACCTTAACTAAATGTCGAGGTGAGGATGCAACTGAGTCAGAATCCTTTTAATAGTAAAAACATATAACTGTAGCTGCCTCAGACGATTTATTATGACCAAAAATAGGAAATAAAGAAGTACAAACTGAAGTAGGATTCTTGGATAGGTTAAGCATCGAATTTGGGACCTATTAGAGACTTTATTACATGATTGACTTTGATTTTATCGTTTGATTGAAGTTTGTTGACATGAATAATCAAGTAAAAAAAAAACATACATACAGACGAACATATAAACTTCTTCTTTTTGGAAGAAATAGATTACTCCAACTGTTCTGTTTATTTGTTAGGTTTTTTTTTATAGTTCTTCTTCACACGGTTTTTACAATTTGACAAAAAAAAAATTGATTTCTTTATCTACACCTACACTAATTTTATAATTATTACGTCTTCAAAATATCTCGGGACCCTGGGGTCCCGGTTCTTTGGAAGGCGTATGAGGGGCCGAAGCCAACTCGCAGAGGCCCCTCTGACAATTTTAAGTGTTGAGGCACCAATCGACGATTATCTCTGTATGCACTATGCAAATGCACAAGGACAATACCCGGTTAAATGATAAATGATAATTGATGATAAATGATTTGTTGATTGCATGTTTGTATTTTTGTTTTTAATGAATAAACTCAAAAACTACTGGCACAATTTAAAAAAAAATATTTTACTAGTAGAATGCTATAATATCACTAGCAGAAGCTAGTTATAGATAAATGTATAAGCACATATAATACACACAAATCTTCAGGAATAAATTCACTATACAGTGAAAACTGCATCAAAATCCATTATGTAAAGGACATACACGAAAAGCAAATGTTAAAGTCATTCAATAGAACAAATCTAACCTAGAGAGATATACCTAATAATGATTGTAATGATTGTAATTCTGTAAATACATAATTGTTATGACCGCGAATCATATTTTGATCAAGCTCCTGAACCTTACACTGACTTGCAAATTACAAAAAAACTACCTTTGCAGTTCCACCTTAATAGTAATTGGAATTTGAGTTATCTATGTGATCTCATTTATTTTCTGGTCATATCTTATTAATTATTTTATAGGGTTATCTATATCTAGATTTTATCTTTTTATTACTTAAAAGACCCGTTCCCCTTGTTATTTGACCTGTCTAGCAAAACACATATGTTTTTCTTTTCTAAAACCTCTTTAGAATACAATTTTAATTTTTGTACTGCAAAATTTTAAATTGCGCATTTCGCGAACACTAATTAATAGGTAAACCAAACTATAATTAATAAAATAAAAATGAAGGCATGATGATAACATGAATAGATGTTTTTTAAAAGGCCAAAGATTGATGGTATAATTATTCAAACAGAGTTATAAACTAGAGGAAGCCCGCGACTTTGTGTTCGTTAAAAGTTGGGCGGTTGACCGACCGTTTTTATATGTTCCCATAGGATTTTCCAAAATGGCCGCCGCTTTATTACGTCATCAAAGATTTTTTTTTTAATTTATAATAAAAGATGTTTATTTCGTATTTTTCGTTGGGATAATGTGGTTTTGTGTCAGCAAAAGGTAAAAGTTTTTTCATTTTGATTGTTGTTTTGTTATTTTCATGGCAATTTCAGTATAATTATGATTGAGTTGAGGTATGCATAGTATTGCAAAATAATGTAATAACACATAAAAAAATTGTCTCTACTATGACAATCATAATTCAATGTCAAAATAAATAATGTGATAATTCAGTTACTATTATTATGTTAATAACCTTTTGTTTTATATTAATAATCGTATGTATATGAAACTATTTGACCTACAGTGGAATTATTACATTGATGCTACCTATTCCCAAGAATTTTGTTTGGTCACAAAATGACATCAAATTAAAGTTTCAGTTTTATCCTCAGTGCCAAAAAAATATTTTTTGCAACTTCAATGATATAACAAACTGATTATCTACCCATATTTAACACTAGCCAGCTTTGATGGAGTTGATATCCATATCACCACACTTGATAAACACAATAGTTACCTACAGCTGATTTTAGATACGAGTTCTAAAGGATATTCGTTTCATCTGCAGAAAATCTCCATTCTGGTGATGAGTTGCTTTGGCTAACCTGGAAGTCTTTAAAACGGACTCCAGACTCAGGCTAACCGAAACAAGGAAAACCTGCTCAGGTGGAGATTCACGAATAACTCCTCCCTGGAGTGTAGGTGTGTGTTGGCCTCTTAATAGTATCTGCACGTCACAAGAACGGACGCAACCGAGGGCGTCAAACTACTAGCTAAATTCTGGGCTGAATAAATTTAGATTGCCATCGACACGCTTAGCAGATGGATGATGTTTCTAACTGCATCAAATCAAATGCTTGCACTGACTAGACAGGTCTATTCAAATTTGTGTGGTTCTTTCTTCAAAATATCATTTCAGACATTGGTCCTCACATGATTATGTCTCGACTTCAAAAAGAGACTCTGACCCTTGTGTTTGTATCGCCATTTCTTCTCAGGGGTAGTCAGCTAGGAAATGTCGACTCCATCGAGCTTATTTTTAAATATTTTTTTAATATGACGTGTAAAAGTAATTCCGATATCCTATTTATAGAATAAACAATGTCATTTCATTTGATTTAATTTCATTTAACAGAAATATCTTACGACAACCTCTTGGTTATGTACAGGTGACACCCAGATATTCTTTCATGAAGAAAACAAAATTGAACTATCAATCTTCACAATTTAATTTAATTTAAGTAACGGCCTAGTTCTAACCTCATTTGGTAAGGCAAGCCAAAACATATAGCAATTGAGAGTTTAACCCCAACTATTTGTCATTGGGGGCGTAATTAAGATCCCTAATGTTTCTTCTTAATGAGCCATGGTATATGGATGAATCATGGGTAACCATTTATTTACGAGGTGGAGTATATTTTGTTTTTGGTGGATAAAGGAATCAGCAGTTTTGATGCATCAGGAATCAGGACCAAGTCCATCGCAAAAAAAAAAAGTTTGCCGGTCTTGGGAATTCAACAAACAAACAGTTTTATTCGTTTAAACGATAAATACCCGATACTTACGTAGTTGTGATTCATTGGTTACACAATTCTTTATTTCTTTTGCAAATTATCTCACGAATACAGGAAAGAAATTTATGACTATTAATAAATAGCATTAAAGTTATGGCGTCGATATTTTGGAAACCATAATAATATGAAATTCATCATTCATTTTATTTGATTATGTCAGTACAAAGTTACCTAAGCGATTGCAAATAATACAACATATAAAAGCCTAATAAAAGAAATAAAAAAACACTTTTTCATCTCTTCTTTTAGCGCTTTTTGTAAAGTGATGAATGATAAATGATTAAAAGAAACGTTTTGAAAGCCCGAAAAATACTAGATTCTGTTTGTTTTTGTTGACCTTTCTGACAAAATAAATATGCATTTTTAGTTTGTGGATATAAATATTATCATTGACTTGGAGTCAATTTCTGAAACTGTCTTATTGGAATAAACTACCTATAACATAATTTATAGTCGTAGGCTTTCGCGGGAAGGAACCAAAGGGTTACCGAGGCCCTTGGCAACTTAGGCAACGGAAGGAATACGGGTGGGTTTTAGTCAGTAAGAGTCTGACACACCCTCCCGCTCCGCCCCGAGCTGGAGAAGTTATTTGATGATTTCCTACCCAAAAAAAAAGATCTAAAAAGACATTTAGTCTGTCTGGACAATAGTGAGTGTTTTCTAATTACATAGTTTAATAACTTACTGCCTCGTATGTGTAGCGGTCGCAAGCGCTACTGCTGTGCATGAGGCTCTGGGTTCGATTCCCAAGTCGGGCAAAGTGTTATTAGGTTTTTCCAGCAAGCATATCTCAGTAGCAGCCCGGAATCCAGATTTGTGCTCGGATGATGGCAATAGTCTCATCCCCTATTACAGTGGACTTAAAAACATAACTGGCTAAATGTGGGTGTACTATAGATACATCTCTGCCTAAACCTTTGAGTTATATTATTTAATAACTTTTTTATCTCTATGCGGATTCAAAAAAGATAAAGTATCACCTATTTTTTTGAAAATCGCTTCGCTCATGCCTATGTCACAAGTCTCTTAATGACTTAGGCCTAAGTGAGTTCTTCCGCACCTCGTAATTAAAGTACTAAACTTGAGACTTACTAAGTTACTGCTTGATACAACAATCTATACATATAACTTGGTTTTAAGCTTTGTCGTAGAGGTAATGAGGTGGCACTTACAAGGGTCTGTGGATTAGCAAGGAGGTAATGACGATATTTGAGTAAGTTTGGATAGTTTTGTTAGTTGTTAGATTAGGCCGCTAAGGGATTAAGTCTAATAGTCGGATAGCAGATGTTGTTATGGGTAGGCAAACAGCATGATAACCCACTTGATTGAAAAGTGAGAAGCGGAATAAGGAATAAATAAAAATGAGCGAGCCTTACGGTAGTCGCATATGATATGAAGAGCACAGGTGCAAAACCAGGAATGTCACTAAAATTCAAAAAGTTTATTTTTAATGGCAATATTTTCGTTTTCCCGCGTATTTTTATTTGGCGTTACACAAAACGCGTAAAAACAAGTATAGTCAGATGTATTACATAAGTCTCAAAACTGTATACAGGAACAAAACAAGGAAGGTCCATAGTGTAACGGAAAGTAAGAAGGAATGTCCCAAGCAATTGCCATGGACTACCAGAAAAATGTATCCTTGCCAAACATTACCACAAACGATGTGTATTACAAGCGTCAGTTATCAATGTACTCTTTTTGTGTCCATGCATTAGGAGATGCAAGCTCCTACTTTTATACCTATCCTGAAACCTGTGGACGCAAGGGATCAGATGAAGTGGTTTCATTTCTTTTTCATTATTTAACTAACCACCTGGATAGTCGTATTAAGCATTTAGAGATATACTGTTATTCAGCAGGTGGTCAGAATAAGAACTACACAGTGATAAGATTCATTCATTTTGTTGTCCATAATATGAAAATTTTGGATTCCATCAAAATTACATATCCAATCCGAGGACATTCATATTTAGAATGCGACAAAAATATGGGCCTTATCAATCTAAAAACCCACATGGAAGTTCCATACCAGTGGTATGATTTGCTGAGAGATAGTCGCCAAAGACCCAAACCTTTGAGGTGATTGAGGTAGGAATAGGCGAACTAATCAGAAAATTTTCAGAATTCTTTCAAAATCAATACCAGAAAAAATGCTCATTTCCTGTGCAGTCCCAAAGAGAAATAATGTGTGTAAGAGAACACCCTAGAGTTATTTTACACAGAAGTAATTATAATGGGAGAAATCACCTATAGTGGCAAAAAGGGAACTGGATCAGACACATCAAATGAATTTGAATTGCCAGAATTTTCCTATCAAATTTTTTTACCTATTAGTGCAGAAAAGCAGAAGGACTTAATGGATTTAAAAAGATTTTGTTCTGAGAGGGCTCAATCCTACTTTAAAGGCATTCCTCATTATAATTAGTAAAAAAAATATTAGGTTGGACATTCCTTGTATGGGACACAGTGGACATAGATTTTGTATGTTTCAAAAGTGAATTACTTCAATTATTTAATTATTAAAATAATTATATTTCCATTTCAATATTTTATGTTCCTAAAAATAAGACTTTATAAAGTAAACTAAAGTTCCTATTAGCAGTTTATAATTTTAAGTGACTCTTAAGAATGTTTTTAAATTTGAAATATTAAAATATTAATTACTCAACTTTTTTTTTGTGACATTTCTTGTTTTGCCCCTGTAGCCTTCATATAATATAACATCTGACATCTCACCTTGGTAATAAGCAAATGAGCAGCGACAGAAATTAACCTCAGAATATTTCAAAAAGCTAAATACTGAAATATCAGCTTTACTGTGCTGCTGGGGAGTTTGTTGACCACTTCTTCTTCCCAGCTAAAGCACTAGGAAGTGGTGAAGGGTAGGCGTTTTGGGGGACTGTCTTATGTAATTTTGACGTTCGCAAAGTACTGATTCTCAGCCTAGTTTCAATAAAATACTTTTGATTTTGATTGATTTAAATTTATTAGCACAATAATTATTCATTACTAATGGGCGCCCACTGGTCGAAATTCGATCCCTCTACTTACAATCTATATAGTACTTACTAATTCCACACATTTTAAAAACTACTTACTCATTCCATGCTCAAGCTGTCACTTCCTGTTACACAGTTCCATCACTTTTCACGTAAACACCCCACAGACAGCGAGAGGAACGATGTTACATGTTACATTAAAAATAAGTGGTGGTGATGATGCATGAATGAATGAAATGCACCGATTCCAGTGTGGTTAAACCAGACTCGATTGCTCGAATGAACCCAAGGATTCGCACTAGTCCCTGGAGCCTCATGTTTCATGGGACTACAGAGACCATTGCATATCAAAGCGTAGACCGGGGGGCGCGGTAATGGAGGAAGGTGGCAGGAAGATTTCTATGGAGAGATCTACTAAGAACTACATTAAAAATAAGTGGTGGTGATATGTGGTCAAACTATGAAATACTTTTGAAGTTTGATATTAAGTAATTTCAACATTTATTGAGATACATATTGAATACAAACAGGGGCTTGTGGCCAGGTAATAACAGCCGCACGAGTCGAACGATCAAGTTAAGCTACGCTTGCCGCGGTTGGTCTGTGGATGGGTCACCATCTTTACATACCCAGACCCCTCCGTGCCTCGAAAAGTACGTTAAGCCGTTGGTCCCGGCTGCCATTTGTAGATCTTTGACAGTTGTTACGGGTCGTCAGAAGCCCGAAAGTCTGACAACCAGTCTTACCAAGGGGTATCGTGTTACCCAGTAAATGGGTTGTGGAGGTCAGATAGGCTGTCGCTCCATGTAAAATACTGGTATTCAGCTGCATTCGTTTAGACTGGAAGCCGACCCCAACATAGTTGGGAAAAGGCTAGGTAGATGATGATGATGAATTTTTAGAATATTATTTCTAAAACTAGATAAAAACTAGATATTTTCTTCAATTAAGATTATTATAGTCTTGAATCAAAAATATTTGCTTAAGTCAAGAATAAAAAGCAAGTATTTATTATTCTTAATTTGAGTAAACAGATTTTCTTGGACTGTGTACATTTACTTACGTTAAGAAAATATTTACTTGGATTGAAACAATTTTTCTGAGAATATTGATATTCTTCGCTGAAGAGATCCTTTTTTCCGTGCACTGCTGGGACACAGGCCTCCTCTCTGTGAGAGGGAGTGGGCCGTAATCCACCACGCGGGCCCAGTGCGGGTTGGTAGATGTCACATATCTTCGAATTATTGGTTCTAGGACATGCCGGTTTCCTCACGATGTTTTCCTTCACCGTTTTGAGAGCAGTGGTGATGAAATCTTTTACACAAAAAGTAAAGCGCCTGTCTGGGTTCTAACCTACGATCTACAACTCGTAAGTCGCGGCCGTTACCACTTTGCCACCACTGCTCTACAAATAACGTTGCAATATTTCTAAGTAGCCCCAAATAATCCGTACCTACTAAGTTAGGCTATATAGCCTAGCTTTACGATAAATACCACGTTTAAACCGTAACAATACCGTCTCGAAACAAAAATCTCCAAGATCTCTCAACAATTTACCCTAATTTATATTTGAAACTAAAGCCTACAATCTTTTGTCCATCTTCAGCATTTCGAAAGGCTGATAATTTAGTTCTAAGCTGTTCGTTATGACTGGGACACGACTAAGTGTTGTCGTGACGAAGCTGTGACGAAACGTGCCGTGAGTTTTGATGTTACAAAGGATTTTAGGGATGGGAAATTTAAGTAGGATTTTATCGATAATGGTTGGTGGTCAATTATTTAAAGCTTTAACGTTTGTCGATATTTCGTAGAACCAATGACCACTGGGCAGACGGTGTACTTGAGTAGAGAACGCGAATTGGCAAGCGTAAGGTAGGACACCCTCAGTCTAGGTGGAGCGACAATCTGGTGGCTGATAGCAGCTGGATGAGAGTTTCTGTGAGCCGACTTGCCGAGGCCTATGTCAAGCAGTGGAGTGCCGTAGGCTGATGGAGATTTCGTTGTACAGTTGAACTTAGCAAATTGGCTTTTGTTTAAAAGTATGTAAGTCAAAGGAACTTCTCATTGCTATTATAGTAAGGAATAAAATAATAAAACGATTTCATGGGAATACCGAGATGAAAGTATCCTATGTCCTAACTTAGGCTATGGTCTACCCATGTGCCAAATTTCATCCAAATCCGTTCAGCCGTTTTAGCATGAAAGCGTAAGAAACAAAATCACTTTCTCATTTATAATATTAAAGTTAGTATTAGGATTTTATTAATTGATGCTATCCAGTGTTAATTGTATCTAGATTTCTGTATTTTGAAAATGTGCCATTAAGTTTATGTTTGAAGAACATGAAGACTTATGGACCAAGTATTCAAGAGAAAGTAGTTTTATTGGTTTTAAGATTTATCCTCTGCTCATTTTTTAACTTCACCGTTAAAAATACTCCTTCTCTTGTTACCACGACAGCTAGTATTACTAGTATTAGTTTAAGCTGTGTTAAAACATAAAATATTCAGCAAATTTGAGACTTTACGATATTCTCAAGAATTGGGTTATTGGGTGGAGTTATTTTGCCATTGCGTTTATATCACGTAGGTACTTTCTCATCCAAACAGCGTGGTTGTTTGTGTCAATTAAATTGAAAAATCAATATGCCTTTGAATTTTATTTACTGTTATCTCTGTGGGGGTCACACAAAACCTACAGGGCTATCGGCTATCACATTAACAGCTAAAATTAACGTCGTTTCTGCATTTCATATAACCAAATTTGCATATGTTACTGCGCCGAAGGTTGATTTTTGTCATTCATAAATACTTCGCATCGCATTGCCTTGAACAAATCACATTAATGTTAAGGATTTCAATAAAATGTATGACAACAATGTATTTGTCTATAATTTATTATAATGCTGACCTTATTTTGTAAATTGATTGACATAGTAATAAAGTTTTGGTATAATCTGGTAGTTTTGAATAACGATATTGGTTATCGTAAAATGATAAGTCGTTTTGATCTAATCGTTTTATTGTTTAAACGACAAATGCATTAAAGGAATAAACATGTTCAATTTAAATGTTTAGAATACCTAATATAACTACAGACGAATAGTAAGCGACTATTTACAAAAAAGGTGAAAATTAAAAATTTCCCTAAAATCTCTGCTCCATTTAAATAAAACTCAATTAAGCTTCATGCTGGATGGCTATAAATAGTAGTTATAAAAACCGAAAACTTTATCGATAAACTTTTTTTATGGAACTACACTGCCGTTGCCGGCGACAGGTGCAGCCGAGCGGCGGTAGCAACACGGTCTATCGATATATCGATAAATTGTATTTTGATAGCGCACAGCCCTACAACTGAAAATAGACGCGGCTTTTTGTGTTCAATTTTGTAATCAGATTTGTTCCAGTGGTTTATTGAAGGATTAAAACGTGTTTATAATAATATAGTAACGCACATTTTTAAATCATCTTTAGACAATATTTTTTATACGAAAATAAACATAACATGACGCCTGCAATCCCCGAAGGGCTAGGCAGAGGTTTACCGTCACGGGTATCAGACCACCGTGAAAACAAAATCCCATGCACACGATGACCATATCTGTTTACCGCCCCTTCTTGCATTGACCCGTTAAAAAATTACATAGTAATATTTTCTTTTGTTTAAATATATTTCTCAGGCTCTGTTACAATGATCACAGATGTCTGACCACAGTACCCGGTTTTTACAGCCTTTCTTTTTTCATTTACAAAAACAAGGGCTCAGCAAATATGTATTGCGGCGATGCTATTGGTTGAAAAGCGTTGGTAAGCGTTACTATAGCGGCCGGCGCTGCAAGCAGGAACAGTTCTACGGTAGTTAGATGAACACGTGCCCGTGACTGTACTTATAGTACACACACAGTTCGCCAGTTATTTTTAAGTCTCATGTAATAGGTGGCGAGCCTATTGCAATCAATCGGGCACAAATCCAGACTCCAGGCTGCTACTGAGAAATTTCAGACCAGCAGTAACGCTTGTGACCACAAGACCGACGACGCAGTCAATTTTTTTATACGACTGTCATAAATATTGGTTGATTTTGCATAAACATGCCATCAGTGTCACGAAGAGGCCTCAATATGTAAGATACCTATGGTTATACATCCACGGAACAACCGTGGCATGAGTAGTTTAACCCTACGGATACTGCAATTTACCCTCGATCCCCTCACATACGGAATACAATGATATAATATTGATTATAGTTTCAATATTTTATTCAAACAAGTCTCTCTGGCTTGCCGTAGTTTTCTCTTATGTATCATGGGACCCAAAGGGTTGGACCATCATTCAATATTTAACTTAATTGATATCACCCTCTATAACCTTTGGAAACATTCGTTGAAAACTAAATTATTTGGGGATTTAACTTTATATGGTTGACTTAATGTTTCGTCTCATCTGACGAAACTAAGAACTACGGATGGCAGAATCGTGATTTCGAAGTCCGCCGGTGGAGCAGACGACTCGAGCAAGCGTAGTGTGGGACGCCCCACAGCAAGATGCACCGATGACCTTGGTGGCTGGGACAAACTGTATGCGGATGGCGGGGACAGGGTGTTGTGATGCAGCCTGGAAGAGGTCTATGTCCAGCAGTGGACTGCGATAGGCTGAGTTGATTGAATGTTTATTTATATTCATCAGACAAATACTAGCAATGTATTTTATAATTGAATATGAATATTATATATGCTCTTGGAGAGACGATTGATTTTCATATAATGGGAAAAGCAAGCTAAACTACCTAAAATTGTGATTTTCTTATAATTTTGTTGTGAAGTTGTCAGATTTATCTTTATAGACTGTTTTGGTAACTCACTCGAGTTCTCCATAGTGCCCTACGATTGTAATAGGGTTTTGCGATGATATCGCTTAGATATTTCTTCAAGGAAACTAGATTATCGTCCTTTGAGTTAAAATTCGTACAATAAGTTCATTTCTAAACCTTCTTCAGTCTTCGGTAACAACAGGCACCTGAGTGCGCCGACCACAGTCCGATATTTGCCAATATTTAGAAGATCCACAGCGCGGACACAGATATTGCAATCCCGGCCAGATTACATTTAAAATGAATCCCGGTATAGTGGTAAAATACCGGAAAACTACCGCTTTCAGTTACACTGAAATGTGGAATAAAATGTTGTGAAGTATTGAGAATAGTTTTCTGGTTTCGTTCTTTTCGAGTAGATTGAATATTACCGTGTGATTAGCTATAGTTTACACATACCTACTAAATACACTGGTATAAGGATCTTTGGGTTCTCGACGTTGACAGGGGGGCAGTGTTGGTAAAGATTTATAAGCCGGCTAAGTGCGGGTCGGACCATGCACAATGAAGTGTTCCCTAGTTGGGATGAATTTATTTCAAAAACAAACCTAACATTGTTGTTGAAAAACATGTTCTCCCATAGTTCGATATACGCCACGGTCAATTCTCCAACTGCAAATGTATGATGGGTGTCGCAACAAAAAAATGTGATGAAACTACTTATTAACAATTTTTGGACATTTTCATTTACTTATACTATGAGACCTTGCTTCTTTCCCATAGGTTTTGCCCTTAAGTTTTTGCCCTAAATGGCGGTAACGTTCAAGAGTGAAAAGGAACAGTTCGTCAAATGTCACCCGACCAATGATATGCTATTGTAGTAATGTGACTTATATATTATAGCCATGTTTTAACTGTTTCCATGTTTGTTAAGAGATCGAGTAAGTTTGATTAATTTATTGCCTATTAAGAGTATCAGATATACAAGCTAAGGCAACAACGTTTGTTCTATTAGTTAATTACAAAGATGTTAACGGTGCTTCACTGATAATTTAGTGTCGTAAGTAATGTTTATTGTTGATAAGTACCAATTTAATAAAAGTAATCCTTCCACCATTCCGTATGCGTTCCGTAATATTTTACCTTTCTAATTATTATTTTTTTATCCTGCTATAAAATTGCGCACAATTTCTCTAAGCATGAGCTATCTTCCTCCATATTAATCTCAAATAAATCCTCTTATTAGAAGAGCTTACCTTTCAACAGCAGCACGAAGTTCTTCTTGTCCTCTCCACCCTTGGGATACTCCCAGTCTATATCTAGACCGTCGAAGTTCCTGTCGCGAAGGTACGGGATGGCAGAGTAGATGAACGTCTGCCGTGCGTAGCGGGATGCAGACATCTCCTTGAACTTCTGGGTTCCGAAGGACCAACCACCTAGGGAAGAAGGGTTATTTTAGAATAAAACTATTTATTTGGTTGCAGATGTGAATATTAACCGTGAAAACGGTTTTGCGGGACATAGTACTATGTAAATGTTTTTATAAAATTTGTTTATTGATAAATTAATAAATAAATAAATAATAAATAATAATTGGTACCAATAATTATGACAGTTTCGATGTCACATGTACAGTCAGGGAAGTATTTTTTTCATTAAATTGACACTCTAGGTCAATTTGCCGTATTATTGCCACTTCACACAATTATCAGAGAACGATAACTGCGATTTGAATATACGAACCATTTAAACTGGTAGTCAATTTGATTTAAAAAAATCCATGACTTGAGAAAATGAACATTTTAAATAGGTAGGTACCAATGACGTAGTAAGGAAAAGGTTCCTTCACTGTGCGATAAAAGACTTTTGGTCGGCAGTTATTTTTTTTTTGTAATAATACATTTCGTTTCGAAGTTTTGCTTGAGTAAAATTAATTACAGAACTTCTTTGTGCATCAAAAACTTGCTTCTGCTATTTCGTACATAAAATGTTTGCTTGGGGAGTAATTTATAAAGCTAGGCAATAGCTAAAGTTTAGGTAGTAAATGTCATAAAATAAAGTTAAAATAAATGGCCAAGTATAGATAAAACACGCATAAAACAGAATATTCCTATTTGTAATTATACCACTTTTGTGTCTGAAAACTAACATTAAGATGAAAAAAGACTAGCTCCTTAGTGCTTGTTCAAGTCTAATCGATATCGTACAAGAACATAATCAATTAATTTTTCATAGTAAGCGACATACAAGCCAATGTTCAGAACCTATTATCTCAATCAGAATTATCTCACACAAATCTATAAAATCCGCACTAATTACTCCTTAACACGAGCGAATTTTCGCAACTGAATAGTGAAGTGAAACGGCAAAAAGTGGCATGTCGATTTCTTTAAGCGCTCATAATGCATTGCACCACAACCGACACGCAGCTCTCATGAAAATAGGCGCAGTTTTTTGTAGGCATTCCCGTGAAAATAGGTGAAAATGTCGCGCGAATGGGGCGCTTTGTGCCGTGGGAAAGGCGCCGCGGTGTGTTCGCACATGGCTAGTGAGGGGACAGGTTTGTCGATATCGAGTTTTTGTGTTTTTTACAAAAATTTGTTATTAAGTGCATTTCTTTACTTGGTATCTTAGTAATTTATTAGTTTCTGTGACATAAAAAACTGTTGTTTTGCCTTATTTTTGTGTTCGTACATGTGTTGTGTCTGTTATGCTTAAATTGTTTAATTGAAGCCATTATTTAGATGTAGAAATCATATCTAACACCTCAGTCAGCGCAAAACATAAAAGTCATTATGTTTACACATTTCAACTTGCCATTATAAAACGTACAAACCATAAACATTTAATTTATTAGAAAGTTGAGTTACCATAAAAACCTGAGGCATAATATTATATATTGATTGCTTCAACTGGTTGATTGGACGGCTAATGAATTATTTAATCAATCGTTATGTAAGCTATCGAGTGTGTATGAAAGTGAGGTGGGTATTGTTGTTTTTGCAACGTCATACACAAACTTGTTTATATAAAATGTAGATAAATTTTGATGGTGTCCTATGTGATAAAAAGTTGATATCAATATGAACTGTACTTAAAATACTAAATATACATTATTAAACGTCTTTAAATAATTTGAATGTATTATTACCTAACAAGCATCACTGCAGAAATATCGCAATCTAAAATTAGAATCAATTTCATTAAAGTTATTCATCAGCTAATTAGATCACCTTTAAAATTATGAATTAAGCTGTCAAATAAATTAAAATTTAATTTAAAATAAATTTTATCGATATTTCATTGGCACGTCACAAATGGTATCGATTTTAAAACTCTCTGTCTGTCGAATACGATATCTCGTGTGTTTTGAGTTGCCTATTTATCCGAATGGGTAATCAAAGTGTTCTTGGTAAAATATGAAAGCTTTATTCATGTTTTTGATGTGATTTTCTTTGTGGCTGATGATTTTCATATTAGAACGAATGAGTCGTGAAAATGAATATTTTTTTCTGATCAATAATGTATCGATTACCCCATTGGTGTATTGGTTTCAAGCGCTACTGCTGAGTATGAGGTTCTGGGTTCGATTCTCAGGTCGGGCAAAGTATTATTGGGTTGTTCCATCTGGAATTACTCAGTAGCAGTCTGGATTTGTGTCCAATTAATGGCACAGCAATAGACTCGCTCCATATTACATGCGACTTAACCATACCTGGTCATATGCGGGTGTACTATGGGTACACCTCTGCTTAACTCTTCTGGGAATACAGGTGTGATGTTGTATTATAATATAATGGTCTTTTTTTGACTTAAAATTAATGCTTTTTAATGATATTGTGAACTATTGAACTTACATAATTACACTGTTGTGTGTGGACCAATAGGTCAAAACAATATAATTATGGCTTGTATAACATTAGATAATTGATTTATTTTAGTGTCTATTTCCGCAATAAACTTAATGATTTAACTTGTTTAGGAAAACTTGATGCATTTAGTGCCATGTTTTGCATAATATAGAGGCATGCATACATAATTCAATATAATAATAGTCTATTAAAATTAATAATGATTTAACTTATTCTGTCTATTATTATGGTGAGTAAACACAGTCATAAACTATTACAATTATTTTCGAAAGAAACTTTATATCATCATCTGCCTAGCCTTTTCCCAACTATGTTGGGGTCGGCTTCCAGTCTTACCGGATACAGTATATTACATGGAGCGACTGCCTATCTGACCTCCACAACCCAGTTACTGGGTAACACGATACCCTTTGGTAAGACTGGTTGTCAGGACTTTCGAGCTTCTGACGACCCGTAACGACTGTCAAAGATCTACAAATGACAGCTGGGACCAACATCTTAACGTGCTTTCCGAGGCACGGAGGGGTCTTGGTATGTAAAGATGGTCACCCATCCACGGACCAACCGCGGCAAGCGTAGCTTAACCTGATCGATCGACCCGTGCGGCTGTTACCTCTTAGCCACAAGCCCCTCAAAAGAGAGAGCCCCTTGAAAGAAACTTTATATGAAAACCATAATTACAAAACTTGCCCCAAGTACATTATAGGTAATCTGTTTCATGACATATTTACTATGGTTATTGATTGGTTGATTATAAAAACAACAGTCAATCAAATAACTTGTCATAGGCTTCGCCAAGAATAAAAGACGTTTCTGTTCCTGAGCACATAATAATATGGAAGCAGTGAGTAACGGCCAATTCTTTGGGCCGTTTTAATTTTGACGGATCGAAAGTGCTTATTGTCTGCCTGCTTTGATTTTATTTTATATCCTTTTTAATTAAAGTTAATATAACACCACACACCTGTATTTTCCAAAGTTTTGGTCGAGGGTGTACCCATAATACGTCCACATTTTGCCAGTTATGTTTAGCCTATTTTCCCACTTCTGGGACACAGGCCTCCTCTCTGTAAGAGGGAGTGGACCATAATCCACCACGCGGGCCCTGTGCAGGTTGGTAGATGTCAGATGTCTTCGAATTTTTTGGCTTCTTCACCGTTTTGAGAACAGTGGTGATGAGATAATTTACACAAAGTTAATCACCTGTCAGTAATTATTAATTCTTTAAAATAGAATACATTTGAAATACATACCAATAGCCAAAAGCGTCTTCAATTTAGGATTCGCCTTCTTCAACGCGTTGATTCTGTCGTACAATCCAGTCTTGCCATCCTTGGTCTCATCATTGGACTCGAAGGAACTGAGCTTTCCTTTCTTCAGCCAGCCGAAAGCGAAGATGATGTGGGTGCAGAGGTCAGGGGAAATGTCTTCGGGGGTAAATTTGCCGATCTTCGTACGGTATTGGGACCAGTTGGTGTAGTAGCAGACAATCTGGTGGAAGTGAATAATGTTAATTAGGACAAGCGTGGTGGACGATGAAAAAGATGAAGATAGGTTCATTTATTAAGCTGGAAATACATTTATCTAGAACTCTCTGTTAGTTACGACTTAGTCTGCGAGTATTTTGTCTTTAATATAAGAAAAAGTTGCATGTGTACGCTTCCCGCGGGGTAAAGGCAGACTGGGACGATATCGCGGGCTAGACAGGCATATTGCTGCCTGCCGCGCTCGCGATATCGCGCTAGTCTGCACGAGCATTAATTTCGTAATGCACTTTCATTTTGACAATTCGACAACATTCATTGCGTTATATAATGTTGTCAAGCAGAAGTTTTTCAAACATAAGGAGCAATGGATTAGGAATTTCTTTCAACTAAATCCTTCAGATTGTGAAATAAATTGTGTTACACATTTGGGGTGCAGGTCGTAAGCTACCTATCAGTCAAATTTAATAACGATCAGTTCAGTGATTTAGGCGTAAAATCAGACAGTTTCTGTTACGTGTAACAGACAGACAGAGTTATTTTCGCATTTATATTATAGGATTTCCTTTGAAAACGTAAATATATTGCAATAAAAAGTAGAAGCGAGCTTATGGACATTTCAAACCACTTGCTACAAACCAGTTTTTTAGGGTTCCGAAGTAAACTTAGGAACCCTTATAGTTTCGCCATGTCCGTCTATCTGTCTGTCTGTCCCCGCTGTAGCTCAGAGACGCTTAGTACTAGAAAGCTGGGAGAACATGTTTTTCAACTGCAATGTTAAGTTTGTTTTTGGGATAAATTCATACCAACTTCCCAGCTACGGAACCCTTCATTTTGCGTGGTGCGACACGCACGTGACCGGTTTCTTTCTTATAACTCTACCTAAGTATCAAATCAAAAGGCTGACACTTGACTAGCAGATGTAGGGAAACAGTATCAATTTTAAAGACTCTTACAAACAAGCGCGACACGCGACGCGACACAAACGCGCCGCTTGTAGCGCTACACGCGGTGTCTTTGTGTCGCGTCGCGTGTCGCGCCTGTTTGAAGGAGCCTTAAGGCTCAACCTATCTATGTACGTATGCCATATTTAATTCAATTAAGTTAATAATGACTTGTGCGTTCTTCGTAAGGATTTCATGACTTTCATTAAACTCAAATGGGAACAACCTTTTTCGATGACATGACGTAGCTGTTATATGTAAGGTTTAAAGATCAGCCTTAATGACTCATTCGCTGTAAACTTTCTTGGATATACTAAGATGATTAAAAACACATCGGGAATAAACAATGTGTTTTTGATGGATCAGTCAGTAAATTCTCATCATCACCTACCTAGCGTTTTCCCAACTATGGAGTCGGTATCTGAATACCAGTATTTTACATGGAGCGACTGGTTATCTGACTTCCACAGCCCAGTTACTGGGTAATACGATACCCCTTGGTAAGACTAGTTGTCAGACTTTCGGGTTTCAGACAACTCCTAAACAGTAAACTTATACGACATCATATTCATAATAGGATGCCTTTTAAAGGGTTAAATGATTTATTGCAAGTTTTATGACTCGTTAAGATAAATTACCTGCATAGAATTCAAAATAACGTAAACGGTTTAAATACAACTTATTATGGTAAGCAATTCCAAGACAATTCCCATTTTAAAAGCTCACAATTCTCTACCTGAGACGCATAAGGTCTGATATGGAATTTCACAAGTTTAGAGGAGAGTCAAAAGAAATTTCTCAATAAAATCGTGTCAAAACTATTGTTTATTTTCGATTTAACATTATTAACTAACAAGTTAAAAATGTTAAAGTATTTTTAATAGCCTAATCGAAAATAAACAATAGAAATAAATTGTGTCAAAACTATTGTTTATATTCACCTTGACATTATTAACTAACAAGTTAAAAATATGATATTATTTTTAATAGCCTAATCGACACAATTTTATCAAGAAATTTCTTTTGACTCTCCTCTAAATTTGTGACATGCCATATCAGAACTTATGCGTCACAGGTCGAGAATTATCTTCAAGGATTTAGTGCTCCCTTCGCAAACAATATTAAACGTATATTTCTATAGTCATATTCTTTAGTAAAGGATGCGTTCAGGCACTCAGTTTTATAACCCACTCCCGTCTACTGCTTAAAAATACCAGCTCATTTAACATGAAAAGTTTACCGACTTTTCCATCCAATTTTGAACTCTACTCAATAAAAATAGGGTTTCTTTCACAAGATTTCTGATATTTTCAAAATTCAAAACCTATCTTGAAGTCATTCGCGAAACATTAAACATCTGAAACTGGTTAACTATGCTATTATTCTTATATAAATAACGTTCACTAATATTAAATAAAAATCTTAGTAGGCAAATACTTATTTTGAAGGCTAACAACTTAACTTTTACGTTCGACAAGTTCAATCATATCCGCGTTGTACCATTATTTTACTTTTTTTTTTCATTTACATGTCGGAAACAGCTAATAAAGCTTTTATTTCAAAGGACTAGGAACTAAAATTGTTTATGCAGTACATAATTCAGTATACGGGTTTCTGCAAGGCTCAATTCTCAGCTTATTCAAAATAAAAGCTTTCGAAATCGATAGTTATACTAATTTTTAGTAAATATTATTTAATTTTAATGGACTTGGAGAAAAATTGACTTTCTTATTCAGATTTTAAATAGGCTAGGTGTTATCGGAAAGTATATTAATATCATCTATAAATACTTTTCTATCTAATTTGATTTTACTGACGAACAAATTTTAGTAGGTAAGCATGCCGAAATAATATTTGTTAAAATGTCAAGATCTAAGAATGACTCAATATTTAAATATTATCGAAATATTTGTACGAGCTGTGGTTTTCCAATCGCATCATGGCGTCATTTTCTCCTTAACATCCCACTTCTTGACAGTAAAGGCTCCTGCAGACAGGCGCGACGCGACAGCACCATGCGACAATAATATAGTAGCACAATTTCTATGAAATATTCATGGGAAATGTCGCGCTGCCTGTCGCAACCACGATATAGCGCTAGTCTGCACGAGCCTTAAATAGTGGTTTATCCCGTGGTAGTAAATATGAGTCAGTTAGCAAAGTGGTAGCTTAGTTACCTGGAATTTCTCATAGGTTGCTGGACGTAACTTCCTACACTAAGTATCGCCAGTCGAGGAAACAAAATAGCCCCAAAAAAAATATACTAATAATATTAATGGCTTACCTTATAACCATCTTTGTCTTTATGAAGATCTGTACCGACAGAATTATCAAGGACAGCAGAAGACTTCCTGCTGGCAATATTAGGTCGTCCACGAATCTTGGGCCTGTTGACGCTGGCTGATATGACCTGGTCTGAAGATCTGGATACGCTGGATGTGACTGAAGTGGAAACTTTGCTAGGCTTGCGGAGTCTTCTGCGAACGGCTGTGGAAGAGAAATATGGTTTTAGATACTGCTGGTTTAAAAAAATGTTACATGATATTGGAAATAAGGATTTTGTACGCATAAACACGAGAAGTATGCTTGGTTACCCCATGGCCTATATCCAGCAGTGAGAGGTCTTTGGACTGAAATAATGATGATCATGAAACGCTAAATTATATCGTTGTCATACAAGATTTCGTTAACAGTTAAAAATAATAGTCCTGAACTGGATCTTGCAACATCCATAGAAAAAGAGATGGGGAGCCCATTACCCCTTTAGTTAGGCACCACAAGGTCTCTAAAGCCGTATAAAGTTGAGTAAGACCTAATTTCACCGCCATTTAGAGTTCTACTGACCCTTTTATGTGCAAAGCGTGACACACCAAATTAAAAACATATCAACAACACTGTAAAAGATTAAACAAAAAGGAACAACACCAGACTGCTATTATATTTTCGTCTTGCGATATGTCTAGAAAAAATAATTAAAATTTTAATTGAACCAATACCATTGGGTTTAATAGTCAGCAACTTTTATTTCATACTTTGTGAGGTAAATTAAGTTAAGTGAGGTAAGGCTCCCGCAGACTTGCGGGACGCGACAGTGCAAAGTGACAGCGTGACGCGACTCTAGTAGAACAATGTCTATGAAAACCTAATGGAAATTGTACTACTAGAATCGTGTCGTACCGTCGCGTCGCGCCTGTCTGCGGGAGCCTTAAGTTGATTTGTCATTATTAACTACTTTAAGGTCTGTTATTATCAGTAATTTACATTTCTAAAGCTTTTCTAAGAACTCTCGTTTAACTAAAAGGCCTCAATCTTTACATCAAAGACTGCGTTCGCACCTAAGTTTTCCGTTCGATTTAACTTCAAAGGTAGCCGCATTGCGTTAAGTTGGCTTAGTGATGTATTGAGCATTAGTTACAGGGTGCGTTAAGTTAAGAGCTGTAATTTTCACGCTTGTTTTACCTTGTGGGGTGCGTAGAAAGGTAGGGGCTAAGAGAATTAGAGTTTCACGTTTTTCATTTTTGGAGTTTGACAGCAGTAACATTTTTAATAGAAAAGAATAGGATAGAATAGAAAGCATTTATTTGTCAGAATATTGTACAAAGTTGTTAAGTGTGTATTACGATCAGAATTCTGCCGTTTCCGGCGTACAAATATAGTTTAATTGCGGGTCATCATTACATTAAAATTAAATTATTATTCTAATTACAGATAATTTAAATAAATTGAACAATAGTTGTAAAAGAGATTAATATATAGGCCAACATTCAATAAGGTCAAGGATATAATATATGATTTATAGTAATGTACATAGTAACCACATTTTGATGTATTTTATTTACTGAAGGATTTAGGTATAATTTAAAAAATGAAACTCTTCAATATCGAGCAATTGTAATTTAATGGAAATGCTACTGAGTTTAGTAAAAAAAAAAATATTATCATTTCAATTTACACCACCCACCTGAAATTGTTTCCCCTATAAATGTATGTACTGATACGTGCAACTCTCACATGCAATGCATTTAAACAACAAATAAGTATTTTGAAACAAATAGAATTTCGAAACTAAAGGTGTTTCAGCAACATTTTTACAAACCCATTCTTCCAATATGTTCCGAGTAATAAACTTGCTACACACTTTGAATTCCAAACGCCCTTATGGGACACCCTGTAACTGATGGCAGGCACTTCTACATTAGAATGTCTACCTTAAACTTTTTAGATGAAGGTTGAAAGTTGTGTGACAAGTAAATATATTTTTCCCCACAAAAGAAACCGTTTTAATGTATGAGTTTAGCCAGGGTATTTGTTTTGGAAATGCTTGCTTTGTCCAGGGACAGATGAAAAGTGTATGATGTGTGATGTGTACGTAGAGGTAGGATTAGTGGATGAGTGATAGGGAGTTAGTTTTAGTTTAGATGTCACTATTTTAGTTGTAATTTTGACCTATTAAAATAGGGTACCTGCCTCGTTGGTCTAGTGGCTGCAAGCTACTGCTGACCATGAGGTCCTGGGTTCAATTCCCAGGTCGGGCAAAGTGTTATTGGGTTTTCCTATCTAGAATTTCTCAGTAGCAGCCCGGAGCCTGGATTTGTGCCCGGTTGATGGCAATAGGCTCGCCCCCTATTACATGGGACTTAAACATAACTGATGAAATGTACTACAGGTACACCTCTGCCCAACCCTGCGGGGAAACGAGGCGTGATCTTATGTTTGTTTGTATGTTTATGAAATGGGGTAAGTAATCAGCATCATGAATTTTATAATCTGCGATCAAGCTGTGATTTGTAAGATTCCGTGATCTGCGAAATTATTAAGATTTGCAATTCCGTGATTTAAAAATTTGTTAACTGCATTCATAACGCTACTCATAATCGTGATTTAACAAGTGGATTTTATGACTTGACCCAGAGTAAAACCTATTCAACGGCATTCTCGCATTTTCTGTATTTAATCAATTTAATAAACATTTTTTCAAAAAAAATCAAAACATACCTACATTATGTAATTTTAATAAACTCCCCATCCCCACCTAAAGTCCAAACACATTCGTCGCCGCAATCCAATTAATAAGCCCAGCTGTCGACCCCGCAGTACACACGAAAGGATTTGCATAAAAAAACAGCACAGAATAAATTCAGTGCGCGTCTGCGTTTCCAAAGCTATCACGCACACATTTTAGACAAATCAGACGTAAATACGTCTGCTCTATCATGAAATACATACATTTAAAAAGAGAAATGTAGGGATGCGATACAGGTTTAAAAAAAAAGTTCTGTTTCATAATATGTATATCCAAGTTTTGAGAATTAATGTGGATATGGATAGTAGCTAGGAAAACTATGAATGGATTGTGTGAAAGATGATATAAACACTTATCTGGTCAGAAAAAGGGTAGTTAATACTGAGTTGACATCAGATAGAGATATTATTTACAATGTGTAACTGAATTAACACATTATGAAAATAGTTTTTTCAGAATCGTTTAATGAAACGATTTCTGTCATTTTTAATATAGGTATTATTTTCCCAATAATAATTAAACTACATGATAGTCACATTTCCGCTGTACAGTCAAAACAAACCAAAATGGACGAAGTATATACGTGTGCGACTCGTGTGCGTATATTTGTAATGTGACCACAATTATCTCCCACAATCAGTTTAAAAAATTTAATAAATAAACAATTTATACACAATAAGTAAAATTTAGTGTATGTATTATGATGTTTATTGAATTTTTTATCTTATAAAATACATTTTTAAATATTTCTTAGAAAAAATATAAAAAAACATTTAAAAATATATAAAATAGTGGTCCGCCGGTATCGGGAGCAGGGTCCAAGCTACCGGTGGTTAAGGCTCCAGAGACAGGAACCTCCTCACGATGCGAGCCGTATCGAGGAGTACTGCCTTACGTATTATGATTATTATTATGATTATGAGCAGTGGTGGTGTTATTAGTATTATGATTATGAGCAATGGTGGCCCAGCGGTAACGTCCGCGACTTACGAGTTGTAGGTCTTAGGTTCGAACCCAGACAGGTGCTTTACTTTGTGTAAAATATTTCATCACCACTCCTCTCAAAACGGTGAAGGAAAACATCGTGAGGAAACCGGCATGTCCTAGAACCAAACAATTCGAAGACGTGACATCTACCAACCCGAACTGGGCCCGCGTGGTGGATTACGGCCCACTCCCTCTCACTGAGAGGAGGCCTGTGTCCCAGCAGTGGGAACATTGTAGGCTGATTATGTATGTATGTATGTATTATGATTATAACTATCTAGTTTGTACGTTACACAATTGACACAAAGTTCATTATGCTTTGTACAATTTCGTTTCAAAAATTCTCTTCCATTCCGTTCCGCGGCAATGTATATTGAGCATTAGTTTATAACGTATCACAATGTAAATGTCCTATCAATTCTTGAAAATAGTGTACGAAAACATAATTGTTTAACACAAGATTTTCCTGACTAATCACGCACTTACGTTCATTAACGGACTGCTTCCTTTCTTGTCTATTTTCAAGGCGCACCAGTAGGCTTAGCATGACGCTTTCTATTTTTACGAAGAATAGACACAGCTCTTTCTACACAAAGTAACATATCGTTACTTCATTTTTGATCTCGTACCGTAGATCTATATCCTTCTACAATCTGTCATTTTGTCTTTCGTTTCTAAAGATCTTTGTCTGGGTATTTTTTTATGTAGAAGGATGTCTACGGTGCGATGTCAAAAAGGAAGAAACGAAATGTTACTTTGTATAGAAAGAGATTTGTTTTTTATTTGCAGATATAGAAAGCGTCATGCTAAGCCTGCTGGGCAATTACTTCAATTTAACTCTGTAATTAATATGGGCAGAACAAAATTTTGTATGGGTAGTGCTATGTTTGAATTTGCTTAGCCCTTTGAGTTCATTTTCAGGGTTAATGTTTATTGGTGGTAATTAAAAATGAGCAGAAAAGGCTTTGTAACATATATAACTTTGATGAGAATACTTGCAGTGCACTTGTACCTCATAAGTCAAGACTTGGCAAGTTAAGACATGTTCTAACAAGACACATACCATATTATAACATCAGGCCTGTAATCCCTAAGGTTTAGGCAGAGGTGTACCAATAGTACACCCACATTTCGCCAGTTATGTTAAAGTCCGATGTGGACCCTATTGCCATCAACTGGGGACAAATCCATACTCGGGGCTGCTTCAGAAAAAATCCTGATGAAAAACCAAACAACGCTTTACTTGACCCAGGAGTCGAACCCAGGACCTCATGCCCAAGTTCTAATGAGACCATGCTTATAATCTTGTTATAAAAATCGATAAGGAACTGCCTGTTAAAATAAGAGCTTGGAAAAAAATATCGCTCATCAGTCAGGTCCACCTTAAAACAGACTGCCCATAAAAAACGCCTGTTTTTAGGTATATAAATTGCCGGATTATCAGCAATATATCTTTAGCCGTGTCCAGTCAGGGCATGTCAGGACACAGCCGCATAACCATAACTTTGGGCTGCTGACAAATAGCTCGCAGGATGTGTGTATCTAGTACCGAATCTAGGCTATAGTTCTGTGTCAGGCAGAATCTATGGCGCGATGTTTTGAAGGAGGGATTGTATGGCTGAACTGAAACAGTGACGAAGCGAGAAACAAAATGACAAATTAAAGCTCATCAAGCCTTTGGAACCTTTGACACTTTACTTTGTGTAATTTATTTAATTACCACTGCTCTCAAAACGGTGAAGGAAAACATTGTGAGGAAACTGGCATGTCCTAGAACCAAAAATTCACCAACCAAAGACATCGCTCGGCATTCGCAGGCTCTCGAGGTGAATTATGACCCACTCCCTTTCTCAGAGAGGAGGCCTGTGTCCCAGCAGTGGGAACATTATAGGCTGATTATGTGTTTAGCGCTAAATCTATTTAAAACAAATTTCGTGATTTGAGACGAAAAATGCTGTAAAATATTAAAACTAAGTATGGTTTGAAATCGGCCGTGACTTACGAGTTGTAGGTTGTAGGTTCGAACCTTGACAGGTGTTTAACTTTGTGTAAATTATTTCATCACCACTGCTCTCAAAACGGTGAAGGAAAACATCGAGAGGAAACCGGCATGTGCTAGAACCAAAAATTCGAAGACGTGTCATCCACTACCTGTCCTGGGCTCTCGTGGTGAATTATAGCCCACTTCCTTTCTCAGAGAGGAGGCCTGTGTCCCAGCAGTGAGAATTTTATAGGCTGATTATGTTTAAACCTTCAAGAGGGGGGAAGTAAGATCGTGCGTTTAGACCCTTCCCTCGGTACTGTTTACGAGATCTTAGTCGTCTACTAGCAAACGTTTTTTCTACAAAAACATAAGGTTTCTTCAGGGTCAGGAAACTCATGTCTATAAAATTAATTTGACCACCTGTACCTATCTTGTTTAAGAGCCAAGGAAAAATTTACGTGTACTCTTTTTGTGTAAACAAATTACTTGTATTTTTGGCTATAGAATAATTAATTATTTTGTTTGTACTACAGTAAACAAGAAAACCAAAAAAAGGGTGTGAAAGGTTTTAGCCTGATCAGCAGGCTTAGCACGAGAACCGTAGAGAAGCGTTTTTCGACGAAAGAGTAGACAAAAGTGACTTTTCCGTGTAGACAGTTGACAGCTTTATACTGAGAATTGTAGACAAGCGATTTCTATTTTACAGTAGAGTAGAAATATAAATCGTCATGCTAAGCCTGCTGCAGTAGGTATGCTGTTGATACATTTGATTTTCGGCCAACAATTTTTTTTCTAGAAAGGGTAGATATAGGTATATGAAAAATCTCATTTTAATTTATCGAGTTCGTGGTTCTTGTAACCAATTTTTTCAATTTGGTCTTACAATCCCGTCTAGTTAAAAAATGCGGATGATATACTGTCTATCAAAGTTAATTATGAAAAAAAAATCTCCGGGCGGAATGTTTGGAAGCGTTTGCACAACATATTTTTGTTTCCTGCTTTGTCTGTTTTGGCAAAATATTTCTGCGTAATTTAAACTGGTATTTGGTGTGATTTTTTCGGAAAATAATTATGTGTGTAGCTACGTTTTATTGCGTCTTTGGTTTTATTTCATATCTTACTGTCGAACAAATTCCATTGAATGCGGATCATCAATTGAAAATATTTATTCAAGTTTTTTATATGTATTTTATCAGTCTTACCAAGTAGTTTCATGTTACCCAGTAACTGGGACAATGGAGGTCAGATAAACAGCCGCTCCATGTAAAACGGAGAGGAAGACTTGCAAGCTAATATAATTATAATTTCAGTCACTTATACATACATATTTATTGGGTCTACAACTATTGAGTACATAAACCTGATTATTTTATTTCGTGTTCGCATACATACATCGGACACGACACCCGTAAGGGAACTATGGCAGACAGAATACAAGGTTGCGATTTAGTCAACTGAGTCTATCAAGGGGGTGATTTTATCCGTCATACTAAACGACATTCGCTATAAAAAAAAAGAATGACAATTTATACGTAAAAAAAAAACTCATTTCGTGCGCGGATATATGGTTGTTAGAGTTATTCACACTGAACTCCGTACTAGTAAAAACTGTATCACTGACTGGACTGACGGGATTCTGTGTAACTGTATCGCTATGAAACTCATCCGATTAGTAAAAAATCAGGTATAAGTTTCATTGCGACAATGAAATGCAATTTCTAATAGTAAATAGAAGCTTATAATAATAATAATAATAATAACTGTTTAATTCAGATTACAGGATCCATAATGTGTTAGTATTGCCTTAACCCATTGTTAGTGGAAAATAAATTAGAACAAAAGTGACATCACAAATAAAAAAAACAATTAATTTTGCACATGTACGTCTGTACGCACATGTCTCCCAGCCCAGTGCCTAATAAACGGCCCATCAATTTTAATTATATTAAGCATGTGCAAACTATTATTTCAACTCATCCCAGGAGTAAACCTTCATAATGCGTGGACTGCTTATCATTCCACCCAGGTAGTGGTTCTGTAAGGGGTAAACGAGAGGTTGGCAAATTGACGCTACGTGTAGCTACTGGCCACCGCGCCAACTTGCACCGGTCTGGCTGGCTGGTATCTTATGCTGAATTAAATGAGGAGCAGAGGTGTCACCAGCACATTGTGAAACTTTTCTAATTAGCTTGAATGAGATTAGCTATTCTTTTTAGAACTTTGTTTGTGTTTTATTAAAAATTAGCTTTTCCCGCGGTTTCGTCCGCATGGATGTCAGAAAATATCCCATGGGCACGTACTACCGGGATTAAAATTATTAAATCCTCAAAAAATAAAATGAGGATGTAACTAATAGTCTAAGCATACGGCTATTCGCTCACACCAGGGCATTTTTATACCCCTAGTAAATTCTAAACGAAAGGTCCGATTCGAATAATTTAAAGTGGAATTTACATGTACATAAACAACCTCGATTTTTGAAACTATTTAGTTGGATAAGGATTAATATAATGATACGAAAATCATCGTCTTTCGATTCTACCCGTGTTTTGATTGACTAATTTGAACAAAAAACGGTTATTGTGACTTAACTATAATAGTTAGACATATACCCTCGCGGACTTTTTTGTGGATAATGATGAGAACTATAAACATGTAGTGCATTATTTTATGTATCATCTATAGTTTTCGCAGCGCACGTAAAATAATGACTTTCAAAGACAATTTTTTGGTACCTTGGGTTACATTATTGTTATTTTCGTAGGGATTGCTAATACTTTTGAAAATAAAATACAACTTATATTACTCGCTGATAGTGTAGCTTTCTATATGTGAAAGAATGTTTAAAATCAGTTTTAAATCAGTTTTTGAGTGTATCCATTACAAGTAAACAAACAAAAAATTCAAATCTTTTCTCTTCATAATATTAGTATAGAATTACACATTTGTATCATCATCATTCATTATCATCATTTCAGCCGAAAGACGTCCACTACTGGACATAGGCTTCCCCAGAGCACGGCCATTTCGACCGGTTCTGTGCTACGTCACTACGCACACATTTTTTAGTCCTCTTAATAATTTGAATTAAAGCAGAACTAGAATGCTTTTTATAAAAGTTTCTTGAAGTACAAATTCTTGAAGCCACTCTAAGTTTGCATTCGAAGTAAATGACCCACGGAATTACTGAAGCTAGGTGTGAAGATAGCCTAATTTGAATATCTAAGGATCATGAATCAGACCGTAGACCTAACCTAACCTAACCTGTCATAAATAAGATATGTCATAATATAAATACTAGACGTCAAAACCAAATAGCCTTTGACATTAACGTCCCACGAAACACCTCAACATAGACTACCGACAGGTGACCACAGGCAAATAAATAAACATTTACATATTTGACTATATCTGTGAACAGTTTTGGTACTAATTTGAATACGATGCGGTCTAGTATGCTAAACACTAGGCGGGAGGTCAGGCAAGGAGCATTCTTGAATAGTTTTAGGTCTTAGATCCTAATTCAACTATTAAACAGTTGAAATATTCTAGAAATTTCTACGTTCGTTTATGGCTTCGTGTCTAAGATTTTTGATCTAGAAAAAATGTTGATAGACTTGACAACTGTTGCGCTTTATTTGCCTCGTTGATCTAGTCGGTTAAATTTTCACTGGTTTTTTTTCCATCCGGGCTTTCCCAGTAGCTACCGTGAGTCTGGATTTGTGATAAAAAGCTCTTATCCTATTGCTGCGGTCCCACGACCGACTTACTCACAGGCCAGATCGCGCCAGGCCGACAGGTCGTGTGAACCGTCGATCTGTTGAGGCTTGTGGTCGGACAGGCATCGACAGGCGTGGCCGCGCGCCAGGCCGCGACAGACCTTGACAGGCCATGGGACCGCGGCTTTACATGAGACGTTAAAATAACTGGCAAAATTCGGATGTTGTCGTGTCATGTTATCTGTATTTGAACTATCGATGCAAAAATGTGTTTGCTATTTGCTGTGGTGAAGTTGGCTCATAGTTGGGGCTTCTGTTTTAACTGCAAACGTCGAAAATCATTGATATTCGTATCATAGCACGATCAGAGTCTCCTGGGAAGAATAGAACTCAAATTCAAATCGAATTGAAATTCAGCGTGCAATTCGCTTGCGAAATGATTTCAGCGAGGAGCACTCAATTTTGTTTTAGTTGTTGCAAAAGTTTAACTGTACTAAAAGATATTTTTGCTAGTCACATTGACTAGTTGTCAAAAATCAGATAATTAATTTGCATTAAATGTGCTAATTTATCTGCGCAGTTAGTACGAAAGTGGAAGTCATTCCTATCCTTATTGAGGTCGCATTGTATTATATAGTAATTAGTAAAAAAAAAAATAACGTGAATGATAAAATACTGGAATAAGATGAAAGAACGATGAATGTCATCGAGCAAAAAATGATAATGCTGATGGAGATGGTAAATACTGTGATGACGACTGAAATATATAAAATGTGTGGATGAAATATATCATAGGCTGGCAAATATATCCTGAGCTGAATCCAAACAAAATGGTGATGAGTATCCTAACCCTAATCCTAACTAAGATTATTTTAACTGCGAAAGTAAGTTTGTTAGTTTATTTGTTTGTTTGTTCATTTGTTTGTTTGTTACACTTTCACCCTAAAACGGCTGAACATATTTGGATGAAATTTGGCACACATATAGACCATGACCTAGATTAGGACATAGAATACTTTTTATTCCGATATTTCTACAGGATTGAAATTTCTGCGGGTGAAACCGCGGGGCGCAGCTAGTAAGCATTATAAATGCGAAAGTGAGTTTGTTTGTTACGCTATCAGGCTAAAATGGCTGACCATATTTACATGAAATTTTGCACTTGGGTAGACCATAATCTGGATTAGGATATAGGATACTTTTTATCCCGATTTTTCAACGGTATCAAGACTTCTGCGGGTGAAACTGCGGGGCGCAGCTAGTAAGTATTATAAATGCGAAAGTGACTTTGTTTGTTACGCTATCAAGCTAAAATGGCTGAACAGATTTGGATAAAATTTAGCACATGGGTAGACCATAATCTGAATTAGGATATAGGATACTTTTTATCCCGATATTTCCACGAGATCGAGACTTGTGCGGGTAAAACCATGGGCGCAGCGAGTTCAATAGGTAATATTTCAAAATAATATACTTACTAGTAGAATCTGATGAAGGTGCGATCACAGCGACTATCAATAGGACTGTCACTGTCCACGGGAGCAATCTTGGTGGCCACTGTAACAAAAGATAATTGATTGTGAATATTTTAGTATCCAATTTAATATTATAATATAATATTCAAGATTGAATCTGGTTTACGATAGACCTTTGAATAATAAATAGGTTTAAATTAATGGTTTTGCAATAATCTTTGATGAGAAACGGAATCTGAGAATTGATGGGTTGGTAACAGGAGATTATAAAATCGGGCTAGGTTAATTGCTTGCCCTGACTCAAGTGAGGGCTTAATCCAGTAGAAAAGGTAAAGATATTATTAAACACTAGCACCCGCCCCTGCTTCGTACAGTTTTTATGACTAGATGAAATTCGATGAAAACATCGAGATTTCTTTATTATATGTATATAAGTTAATTGTGACCAATCAAAAGTCATTTATTCAAACTAGGCTGAGAATCAGCACTTTTCGAACATCAAAATTACATAAGACAATCCCCCAAAAACCAGCAGCACAGCTGTCTGTTCCGTTAGAAAAACTTGATTCTATACAATATAGTATGCAAAAACCTAACCTACTAAGCACATAAACCTCCTGGAATACATTCTCAAAATGATGGTGAAAACCACATTTTGACCGCCACAGTCATGTATAGATGACAGACCAAAATGTGCCCAGCACGCCACGGTCACAAGCTACAACGGTAGCTTGGCACCGAGGGCACGTGGCAGGGCACTTTTGACGTGGCGGTCGATAGGTTAAAATCCGTTGCGTAATTTAAAAGTAAAACTTGGGCACACGGACATACTATACGCGAAAGTGTTACAAATACGCAAAGCCTATAGTTATAATGTGTTTATTTCTAGTAAAGGCGCTTCCAATCCATTTATTTACCCCACTTTTTTCACAAAAATATTTTAAACCCCAAAATCTCTCTAGAGACATAGAGTTTCATAAATATTTATCTTGACGGTCAATGTTTTCCTGAATTTTCTAATATATTTCACGTGACGTATGTTGGCACGCTGTGACATAAATGTATAATATTTTTACCATATCTTGTCACACTCCTCGCTTTAATATTTTCGTAAGTGGTTCGCGTCACAGGATATTTGGGACCGGTCATACTGTTAGCAATTAAATTCCTTTTTTCAAGAATGAGTTGATGATCTTTTGTTTTGGATTAAGCATTTAGTGGAGATAGATACAAATACAAACTGTGGTACACCAAAAGATGCTGATGACAACCAAAAGAAGATGGGAGTGCAAAGGATGAAAAAGGTACTTGTCTCTTTTACCAGTAAGCGGCGGTTTAATAACCAATCAACGTAAGAAAGCTAATTACTAATATGCTTTACAAATAACGACATTTATGAATCTTGTCACCGCCACTTTGTTTCCAATGTTTCATGTTTCACAATCTTTCACACATTAAAATTAAAGCTCTTTGATATAAATCAGGCTAACACTCCACATTCTCATAAAAAAAAATTACGAAAACTGTTTATTTAAATTAACATGAGTGCGCTTCTTTATGACGTTTGTAGTCCTTTTAAGCAAGGATTTGCTTGTATTAAGAGACTCTGGCAGTGGTGGCCCAGTGGTATCGGCCGCGACTTACGAGTTGTAGACCGTAGGTTCGAACCCAGAAAGGCGGTTTACTTTGTGTAAATAGTTTCATCACCACTACTCTCAAAACGGTTAAGGTAAACCTCATGAGGAAACCGGCGTGTCCGAGAACCAAAAATTCGAAGATGTGACATCTACCAACCCGCACTGGGCCCGCGTGGTGGATTATGGCCCACTCACTCTCACAGAGAGGAGGCCTGTGTCCCAGCAGTGGGATCATTATAGGCTGATTATGTAAGAGACTCTGCAACTATATATTTTCCAAAAATAAACAAACGGTGCAGACAACACAACTCTTCAAACGTAAAATGATCCTTCATCACTTCGTATGGTCTACTGTTTATTATCTTCTCCATCGCCGCTAATCGCTCCCACTGTGACCTATCCTCCACTTCAAGATTACAGCTTCAGTTGGCCGTCAACACGTCACAGTCATGAATAATGCAACAGCGAGACGCGACCCCCGTATTAAGATTATACAAGCTGTATCTACGAAGTACGGACTTGTAATAGTTGGTATATGAAATATGTATATGATGTTTGGTTTTATATACCTATTAGAGTGTATTTCGTTGTTAGAACTTGAGAATATGTTATAATATGAACCTGTTTTTATTGTAAACTAGCAACCCGCCCATGATGCTTACGGGTGAAATCGACATATCAAAACATCGAGATTTCTGTGACATACATACATATAATAAGATACATATACTGGGTGGCTAGGGACATCGATGCGCAAACTGTAACCATAAATTCAGCACATGATTCTGGATCCCCTTTTTTTTGGGTGGGAAATTATCAAATAAGTTCTCCCGCTCTGGGCGGAGCGGGAGGGCGTGTCAGACTCTTACTGACTAAAACCCACTCCTGTTCATTCCGTTGCCTGTGCGTTACCAGAGGTCACGGTATCCCTTTCGAACTTTCCCGCGACATTCTAGACCCCCTATGGTATTTATGTAATGTACACATAAACCTTCCAGATGAAATGTTCTCATTTATGGCGAGAACCGAAACAAAAGCCATGGTGTAGTTCAGAAAAACTAAACGGTCATAGACAAAGACAGAGACATGTATTTATTCGTCGGAAATGGTAGGTACAAAGTTGGCTACAGAGTTATGTTCAGGACATATCCGCCGCTAAAAGTGGCACAAGAATATTTATATTACACATACAATATTGCAATGGGCATAAACCCCTAACATTTATACAACTTTTACTATAATAAACAATACGAAACATTTTGACATAAAGGTAAAAATTTCTTTACTAAGTGTACTTTGATGACAATAAAAAATCCACGTGGTTTATTAAACATTTTCAGATAGAAAATAGGGAAGAGCTGTCATTAGAAGTTATACATTTACCTTGTAGTAAATAAACACGATAAATCTTTAATAAACTTAGTAATTTATTACTAAACCTTTAGCCAAAATCAATATTTCCAGCGTTCAATAGGTAACTCCGATGAATTATTTGATCCGGTCATTTCCACTAGCTGTATCAAAGGACGGCTGAATCAATACAAGTTTGAACTGCGTCCGTTTAATCAGTATCTACCTACTGCTGCTGGACCAGTCTTTTGTTCTCTTGAACTGATTGGGTTGAATTACAGTGAATTTTGTAGACTTATTTATAAACGTAGGTAGCTTAAATTTAAGAGACAATTAAACATAAATGTATGGTTAAACAGTCGCTAATAACTACTTAATTTTAAGCAGATTTCTTTTATAAAGGGTTTATAGTTTACAAACTAAAGGCTATTGCAGACTGGCGCGACTTGTCGCGTGACGCGACACCGGTACGACAAATTCCATGAAGTTATTATAGAAATTGCTGTACTGGTGTCGCGCCAGTCTGCACGAGCCTTGAAGCTGCTAAAATTTAGGAGTCAATTAGATGTTTTTTCACCATTTGGTTAACTTTGAAATCTTTGTCTTCTTGGATTTCTTCTGAGCGCGGTGGTTTTACGGACAAGAACTCCGATGGAACTGCCTATGTTGCCAGGGGCTTCGGTAACCCTTACGTACCTTCCCGCGACCCCGGCATGCATCGGCCCTAGTTGACCCCTACACTTGTGCTAACATCTCTTTGAGGCGCGCGTGGAACAGATCGCGCCATCGAGCCGGGCCTGGTCCTTATCGGACGGCGAGCTACCCATTGCTCACCGTCCGCTAGCCCATGTAGATATCTACTGGATACAGGTTTCTAAAGATAATATTAAAAATATAGTGAATATTGAAATATGGTATACCCACCTAACTACCTAAATAACCCTATCAACAGTGATAAGTTACAATGTCCAGAAGATGATAGTCGCCCCTCAGAATGAAAAAAGTTATCACAAATTCAAACTTTAAAACACAACTTCTCAATACTCGTTAAGTCTGAAAAACTTCCCTTTATTCAATTATCCATGTTTAAGGAACTCCGGAACCGGATAAAAAGCATTTCTAATAGATTTGGCAAATAATGAGCCGACAAAGTTTACGGAGGACTTTGGGTTCCGTCTCTCTGCACTGTAATTACGGTTTTTAAATGGAGCTGCTCTCCCGAAGTTTTTATGTGTATTGTTTTTTTTATTTGAGTTGTTTTTTTTCTTCTGTATTTTGTTTAGTTTTGTTTTGGGTGACGCAGATGTGTTTGTGCATCATGAAACATACTTAAGTACTTACTGTTTTTATATTGAGTTAACTGAAGTGGAGTTGGAAAACCAACTTCAGATTGTTACATTCAGTTGAATTCACAAAAAACCTAAGCTTGAATTATGTATGAATAACACGTTTGAATTTAGTTAGAAAACTGTCAGATTTGTGTACTACATATTTCTTTATAAAATCGTAGATATTACCAAATAATATTGACGAAAAATGCTACGGTAAAAAATTAAAACTAAGTATGGTTTGAAATCGGCCGTGACTTACGAGTTGTAGGTTGTAGGTTCGAACCTTGACAGTTGTTTATCTTTGTGTAAATTATTTCATCACCATTGCTCTCAAAACGGTGAAAGAAAACATCGTGAGGAAACTGGCATGTCCTAGAACCAAAAATTCGAAGACATGTGACATTATACCAACCCACACTGGGCCCGCATGGTGGATTACAGCCCACTCCCTCTCGAATAGAGGAGGCCTGTGTCCCAACAGTGGGAACATTATAGGCTGATTATGCTTATGGTTTGAAATCACCGATAAACAGGTAGCAAGTGTCAAAGCAGAGTAAATAAAATACACAATCTCTATGAAGAAAAAACCGGCCATTTTTTTTTTTCAAGATTTTATTTTAGGACTTTGTTGGCGTAAGTAATATGTATACCGATGCTAACTTAGAGCTTTCTAGTACTAAGCATCTCTGAGCTATGGCCCCATTATCCTATCCCTATATACATACTATACAGACATACAGACAGAAAGACAAACGGACGAAAAACAAGAGAATAAGTAGGTATTGTCTGCAAAGTAACAACCAGATATGATCTTTTATTAGTTTAGTACCGAGAAATATTTACAAAAAGGAAACATTGTTCCAGTAAACTAATATCATTATTTATAACATTTCTAAGAAACTCGATCCTCTCTAGCCAATATCATAATAATGCTGTTTCCAATACAAATGTATTTACTTCGTTCAAGAGGAAAGTCTCTTATATTACAAGAAAACACTATTTGTTTCAGAGGGAGGATTCCGATTTACATTATACATAGAATGTATTTCTGTTCAATGGGTTGTATGAGTTTATTGGGTGAATAATAAGGCAGGAAAATATCTATGAAAGTATCTATCTACATTTAAAATACGTAAATTTATATTTGTCTGTATGTTATTTTTAGGGTTCCGTAGTAAACAAGGAACCATTATAGTTTCGACATGTCCCTCTGTCTGTCTGTCTGACCCCACTGTAGCTCCGAGACGCTTACTACTAGAAAGCTGTAATTTGGCATATTATATGTGTACATATTAATCACGCCGACAAAGTGCTAAAACAAAATCTTGAAAAAATATTTTTTTTGGCATACCTCCCCACGTAATGTGGGGATGATATTTTTTTTTCTATTCTACCACATGGTGTGGGGTATCGTAGGATAGGCTGTTCAAAAATATTGCAGGTCTGTGAACACCACTTTTCAATTCAAGGAGCCACTTGCGTAATATTAAGTATTAAAGTGTTATTTTTTGTTAGAATTGAGTGTGTCCCCCCCCTGCCAGCTAAACGGTTGTTTATGGAGATCTGAAAAAAATCATGGCAGTAGTAGGTACATAATGAAATTAAAAGGAAAACTATCACAGGTAAGTATCACAGTAAGTAGGCTTTACAAGTTAACGAGTTATAGTCGACCAACTTAAATTTGCAGTTGGAGAATTGACCGTGGCTTATATCGATGTATGGGACAACAGGTTTTTCAACTATAATGTTAAGTTTGTTTTTGGAATCAGAATTCGTCCCAAGTAATCCCAACTACGCAACCCTTCATTGTGCGTGGTCCGACACGCACTTGGCCGGTTTTTTTTTACATATTATGTTCATCGATATTTTCGTCAATTGTGGACCGAGTTGTGGTACCTACACCAATCATTTGTTAAACAAATGAACCGCCTACGTCAATTTGCAGTGTTAAAGTCACCATTTCCTACAACTGTCTTAAAATAATTACAGTTGTAATTTGAATATACGGACAATTTATGTTGGTTGGTTAGTTTTGTTGAACAATTAATTTCTCTGACTATACGAAGGATATGGTCGTAATTTAAACGAGAAGACAAATATTTAAAATATTTAGGCATTTATTTCACGTAGCTGAAAATATTACAAAAAATAAGGACAACGCCCACGGCTCTTTTAATTTAAAATCACTATCGCCCCGAACAATAAGGGCGGTACTGATTACAGAAAAATTATGACAAATGAATCCGTCGCTGAGAAAATAATCTGTGTTTTAACGTCTTTGCTTGATATTTTTTTGTTAATAATTCTAGAAATGTAGGTCAAGTTTTCATTTTATGCGTAGATATACTTTTTATTGCGACCTTTATTAAGGCGCTGACAAGACCCAATTGACCAAAATAGGCTTCTCTTAAGAAAGAAAATTGCCAAATCTGTATAGTTTGTGGTAGCGGAAAAAATATATGTTAATTTTGAACATATTTCCCAGAACTTGGTTGTCACCAAAACACGTTTTGAAAAAAAAATCTCGATACAAACTAACGTTAAACTAACCTCTTACCTTGAGTTCTAATCCAAAATATCTGTATTAAATATCAACATACATTACGTATTTAATTAATAACAAGTACGTCTTATTCTAATGCAGAACTTGGTTGTTTTTTATTTTCGATTACGCAACTCAATTCTGAGTAAATAGATAATTACTTCATATTTTGCAATAAATTACAAGCGTTTTGTCGTCGCGCTTCTCTTTCTTTTCTATGCAATCTGACAGTGACCGCGGTTTAGGTGTTGTCAGCGTCTTAAGCCCGTTTGCAACACAAATCGTTAAGTACTTTTAGCGATAAACAAATTTAAAACATCGTTATCCATTGCTGTCAATCTTTTGAAAATGACAGAGTCAGGCAGCCATTTTAAATATTATGTCTAGCGGTAACCGCATTTACTAATTTGTGTTGCAAGCGGGCTTCAATCTTTTCTTGCATAGACTTGGTAAAAATGGTTTTTAAACACTGTAGGTCATATAACATAAGTTGTTATATTGTTGTCTACCATAGCTTTTAAAAGCTGCACCAAAAATTGGAAAAAGGCCGATATCAAGTGATGTCATAAAAATGATAACTGTCAGCATTCTTTGCATGTAAAAACATGTGTTCTGAACTTGTAAATTTCCACACCAACTCTTTCTTCATCGTTTGTAAACGCATATTCGAGAACACGTTGCAAAATATTTGGGTTCGATGTTCTAGGCTATTCACGGCTTCTTGTAATTAAATAAATATTTGACAAGAACATCAAATATAATAACTTTACTGTGTAACCTTTGCAACCTTTTGCTTGCTTATTGTAACCTTATCATTGTTTATCTGTTTAAATTCAAACGTAATAATATGACGACTTCCTCCGATGAAGGTATATTGAACATTGTAATTGCGTAGGGTCTCGTAGCAAAATGATAACAGCCGCACCAGTAGACCTAAGCTTAATAAGCTACGCTTACCCTGGTTGGTTCACGGATGGGTGACCATACATTACATATCGAGACAACTCCGTGCCTCGGAACGCGCGTTAAGCCGTTGGTGACTGTCATTCATCGACCTTTGACAGTCGTTGCGGGTCTGTACCCCAAAACTTTGACAACTAGTCTTACCAAGGGGTACTCCGTGAGATGGTCAGTAACACCAAGGCACTGCTGGCCTCCCTTAAGGAGCTGGGATGGATCGAATAATCGATTTCCCACCCGTACGCAAAATACGCGCATTGACGTGGAGTTGCGGACACCAGCCCGTATTACCTATCACCTTACCAAGGGGTAACTATCGTGTTACCCAGTGACTGAGTTGTGGAGGTCAGATAGGCCGTCGACCACAACACAGTTGGGAAAAGGCTGGGCCGATGGATTGAATTGCTTTATCGCTTAATTTCCAGTAAATTGAGAATTCACTAAGGTTGAAATTATCTAACTGTCACATAGATAAATAGACCTTGTCGGTTTAAATGACGTGCAAGTGATATTAATTTTGGGGTAGACAATACGTACTAGTTCTTTTAATATCTGCGTGGCTGTTTAAACTGGTAACCAAAATGCAATTTCATTCACATCAATGTCACTGTGATTTACTCTGTGAGGTAATTGCGTAACGCACTTAAAATGGAAATGCAATTTTGCCAGTTCTACGAGATTCATTGCGTTATATAAGTTGCTGAGCAGATGAATTGTTCAACATAATTAAAAATCAATGAATTATTTTTTACCTTCTAAATTCCTTCAAAATATTACGGATTGAGGTTGAAAGTGTGTTACGCAATTTGGTTGCTGAATTATAGGTAAGCAGGCATCGTTTAGGTTCCAGACCCATTTTGACAGGCAGAAATATTGTGTGTTTTTCATCTGAATGAGATTTTGTAAGCTCCCTTTTATATTTTATCAGACAAAAAGCTGACGCTACAAAATTACGTGTACATAACACATAACAACTACTTATCTCGTGTGCCCAGGTCATCAAATAACTTCAAAACGAAATTAATTACGAATTTATCTGCTGACGGTACACGACACAACAAATATTAGCACAAATCGTGCCGCGGTGTGTTGTAATTTATTAAAAACGTCATGCACGACGTTCTGATATCACAGTAACAATGAAAAATGGACAGAATTGCTTTATGTTGGTTTTCGGATAGGTTTTACGAGTATTCTGCATCATTGGCTGTCATTCTAATTTTATTGTTCAAGTTGAGAGAAGAAAAAATGTTTAATATTTGAATTGTGTAAAGATTTATATTCACATATGGATGTAAGTCTGTGTGCTCTAGGTATATAGTTTTTGAATTGAAATCTTCTTAAGTCGCGGGTCACCCAGAAGGGATGTGAGACGAGGACGGGACGCAGACGCGTCATCCTTTTCACGTATCTTCATCATTCTTCATACAAAATGCATTAACGATCTGGCGCGATTTGGCACATAAACATGCAGAAAGGACAAGACCCAGGCGCGCCTTAAGATGCGTTTCCACTGACGCGGAGCTGGGCGGAGTGGAGAGGCGAGGACCGTGAATTGGCCAATCACAGTGCTTGAAATCTCCACAACGCATCTGTGGAAACAGTGAACACGCGGCCCCGAGACGGACAGAACGACGTCGAGCAGGCTGTGGTGCCGAGCGGAGGGCACGAAACGGAGGGTAGCGGGACGGTGCGGCGCGGTGGGTAGGGTAGGTAGACTTGTGACTTAGCTTTGGTCTGCCCAGCTCAGCTTCACTCCGTCCCGCTTCACTCCACTCAGCTTCAATGGAAACACTTGCCATTTTTCACTGCTCTTCTCCACTCCACACTGCCCAGCTCCACGTCAGTGAAAACGCACCCTTAGGCTTTCTTTCTGAACAGTAAATGAAACTGAACCGTCACGCTCGAGTTGGTGACGCTGAATCGGGTATACTGGACTCCACTCTGTCGGCACCCCTGAATCGTGTATACTCGACTCATATATTCGCAAATGTAAGCACACAGTCTCTTTTTTTACAAAGCAAATACTTGTCCAAAATAATAACAACATTTCAGTTACTATCGATCATGGCATTTCTGAACGAAACTTACAATCACGATTAAAGAAGGAATTGCGGAGATTATAAAACTTGGCATAATAATTATCCATGGATTAGTAATTGTACATCATCAGAAGCACATTGATCAGTAATTATATATCTTGGACGCCTCTACCAGCTTATAAATATTTCATGTTTTGACCAATTATAACTTACGAGTTGTAGGTCGTAGTTTCGAATCCAGACAGGCTTTGTGTAAATTATTTCATCACCACTGCTCTCAAAACGGTGAAGGAAAATATCGTGAGGAACGCGACATGGTCTAAAACCTTAAATTGGACGAAATGTAACATCCACCAACCCGCACTGGGCCTGCGTGATGCCTTACGTGGTGCTCAGACAGAGATGAGGCCTGCCTCCCAGCTATGGGAACATTATAATATAGACTGATTATGCTATCTTGATTCATCTAATTGCATTACAGTATCTTGTTAAATCAATGTTCTTCTCTCGTACTGTTACGAACTATTTTAGTATATTTAAATTATTAGCCAGTCATCAATGCAACGATGAGCTTTACGTCGTCATCAATCTCTTTGCCCCTATCCCAATTTATTTAGGGTCGCGCTTCCATACTTTTTTATTTCTCTATTTGCCGTCATCTCGGTAGTTACCCCCTTTCTAGCCATATCTCTTACACAGTCCATCCATCGTTTCTTTGTTCTTCCCCTAGTCCTATATAAATCCATTAGGCATTATGACAACCGACTTCTATACAACTTTTCAGTCACCGGTGCCATTCTCCGACTGCCTCTTATGTACTCAATTTTCTCTCCATCACACTTCATGTACCTTATCACCTCTCATGGAGGCTATCAATAGCAAACGGAGGACGATGTCAGTAAATAAACATCGTCTTTAATTTACTCAGCAAACTACAACTTTTTATACCACCCAAGAACATAGTAGAATCTCGTATGAATACTGATCGGTTGCAGCGAACAAAAACATGTTGTTGACTCGCTTTTAGAGGTACATGTGTGCTCTTGTATTACCTAAGTTAGAACAATAAGGTCAAGATAACTACTTAGTCAACAGTATCGTGTTTGTGATACATTATGTAGAACTATGGATGGGAATATTATTTGTTTAAGGATTTAAACCCTATCAAACTGACGACTAGCGTGTTGCCAAATGCCTCATTTGGGAACGTGCTCTCCGCGGGTGTGCAGCGAGCTAGCCGCGACTAGGCGACGCGTTCTCCGCGTTTTCACAAAATTGTGGACTCGCTTGTCTCGCTCTCTCTTGTACACTCTCGTCAATTACTCTCATTACGCAAACGGAGCGAGTACGCGGCGCACACTCAGCGTGCTCGCTACGCACATGCAGCGAGCGTGTTAAACAATCGCCATGCCAGAAACACGCTCGAAAATCGGCAGTGTGATTTCTCGAACTTGGACCCTTAAGATCTGTATAAATACTTGCCTAAAGTCAACTATAATCAAATTAAAATCTATACTTATAGCTTCATAGTCGAGCCAATAACGTCACGAGGTGAGCAGAAAGGATGTTTAGTGGAGTGTTAGTCAATCTAGTAAATACTTAGCAGGCGATGTATCAATGTCGCCGCAGTTCACATAGTGAGTCGACAGATGGCGTTAGCGACGATATAAGTGACATAATTTACAATCAAGCAGCGATAGAGCAAAGATTGATCGATTTATTTAAACTCCAATACATTTGCCTACTTAAGAAATGTATTTATTTTGATACATGAAAGCACAAAACGTTACTTTTAATTTCTAATTTAATGATTTGAATGATGATGTTGGTGTTTTATTGCTGATGTTTTTCAGAAAGGTCAGATGTGTAATACTCGCAACCGGCGTGCGTGTATGACCAGGATGTATGAACGTAAACGAAGCAGAAAGAGTACGTATGGATCGTAGCAGGTGACATTCTGTAGATTGTGCCTACCCCATGGGAAGAAGGTGAGAGTTAATGTATGTAATTTGAATGTAAGAAAAAACACTGCAGAAAATTGTATTGTGTAGGTTTGAACTTTGGAGCAATCGCTGTATTGTACCATAAATCATTGTAATTAATAATAATACATATTTTCTTTGCCTTCCAAACAATAATAACTTCTTATCAGTAATGTAAAAATGGTTCAATGAGCTTACTTGTCCCTTTTCCTGAATGACTCATTAAATAAAAGTAAGTCCTAGAAAACCCTGACATGCGACTTCGAAAAACCAGCTATGTGCATGTCGGACCACGCACAATGAAGGGTTCCGTTCTTGGAATGAATTTATCCTAAAACAAACTTAGCATTGTAGTTAAAAAGCATGTTCTCCCATACAACGATGCACGTCACGGTCAATTCTTCAACTGCAAATGTAAGTTGATAGACTATTACTCGTTAACTTGTAAAGCCTACTTAGCTGTGATAGATTTCCTTTTAATTTTTTTATATGTACTACTGCCATGATTTTTTTCACTGGCAGGGGCACTTGACTCTAACAAAAATTAGTACTTTAAAGCTTAATATTACGCGAATGTATCCCTGAATCGAAAAATAGTTTTGACAGACCCGCAATATTTTTGAACAGCCTATCCAAAGATACAAAATTACCCTACATTTTTTTACGACATGTACAGACAGACGGACATGATAAAACTATAAGGGTTTCTGTTTACTACGTAACCCTAAAAAGGGCCTTATTGCCACCATAAGCTGAACCTATACTAATGCATTATTACCAACGTTACCCTACATTTTCCAGCTGAACACTATTTCTGCCACTACAAAAAATGGTACTATTTTCCACGTATTATTTAGACAAACGGGCCGAAACGTTACTTTTGTGGTACTTGCCCCTCTATTTACCCGTTCGAATAAAGATAATCGTTTTATGGAAGAGCTTTTATGGGGCCTTTGAGAACCCGAAGGTATATAAATAGACCACAAGTATTTTTAAGGGCTTTTAGTAAGGGGAATTGAAAAAATACATAGACCGTTCTTCGTAGACATAGAATAATATTTTGGACTAGCTGCTGCTCGCGGCTCCGCTCGCGTGACTTTTTCTAAAATAAAAAACGTTAAGTTACTTCTTTTATTTATCTATCTGCCAGTGAAACTCCCGCCAAAATTGGTCCAGCCGTTCGGAGATAGGCCGGAACAAACAGACAGACAAAACATTTTTAAATTGTTTTTTTGTTATAAGTACCGTACCGCACAACGCGCCGTCGACCCGGGCCTGGTCCTTACCGGACGGTGAGCTACCCATTGCTCACCGTAGGCGCGGGTTTGGTCTGTTTGAAGGTTGTCTGTAAAAGATCGCTTTTAGCGATAAGACCGCCCATTGTGTCACCCCTTGTAAAATTTGAACATTTGTATCTGTAATTGTTATGGTGTACATAATAAAGAGTATTCTATTCTATTCTATTCTATTCTTCTTGGAAAGCTCATAAACACTGATATTTAATTTTTACTGTATTGCTAACTAAAATAGAATTTACTAGGTATAACAGGCAAAACAATAATAGACTTTCTAATGGGCAGACAAAAACTTCAACTTCTAGGAGGGATCAAACACTGTCACGGGCCAATAAACTAAGACAATAAAAACTAGCTACGATCCTCTCATTATCTTTACCCAAACTTCGGACACCAGCCAGAGGAAATACCAGCCCCCACAACTGGCCACTAAAACAATTAGCAAGTAGTTCACACAGTGTATCAGCGTATTACTATTGTGGTACGCACGCAAGGTCGAACGAAAGGAAAAGGCATTGCCTGCAAAAACTCTGTACAGAGTAGTTAGCGACAGAGGCGGCGAATTATTTTTTTTTTGTTTACGTTTTTCGTTGGAATTCTGATGTTGTGTTGGTGTCTTGCTGCAGGCATCGGTATGTGAGAACTTGTTACTGATAAGTTAGATACTGACGTTTTAAATATAGTTTTCATTGACATATGTAATTAATCCCATGGAAGTGGTTTGAGTAGCGCGAAAAATATTTTGTCTTTGGAACATAATAAGATTATCATTTGAATTAAAATATTAAATGCTGTGAAAATAAGAAAAAAAATATTAAAAAGTGGACAGCTGGCAATAATTTGAAAAAGATAATAGGTATGCGGAAGCAAATTACAACTTGTAGGTCATTCTTTGAACTGCGAGTTCACGGAAACAGTAACTTATGTGCGTCATTTCAGGTGAAGCCACAGTGATAAATTAAATTTTTATTCATTTTTCACAACCTTTTAAGGCTTGATTAACCTTTTAATGATTAACATTTTCAATTTCATCATCTGCCTGCCTTTTCCCAACTATGTTGGGGTCGGCTTCCAGTCTTACCGGATACAGCTGAATACCAGTATTTTACATGGAGCCACTGCCTATCTGACCTCCACAACCCAGTTACTGGGTAACACGATACCCCTTGGTAAGACTGGTTGACGGACTTTCGAGCTTCTGACGACCCGTAACGACTGTCAGAGATCTACAAATGACAGCCGGGACCAACGGCTTAACTTGCTTTCCGAGGCACGGAGGGGTCTTGGTATGTAAAGATGGTCACCCATCCACAGACCAACCGCGGCAAGCGTAGCTTGAGCTGATCGATCGACCCGTGCGGCTGTTATTACTTTAGCCACAAGCCCCTCCACACATAATATTTTCAATTTAAGACTCCAAAATAACGATTTTTATTTATCATATAGTTCTACGAAAATATGAGAACTAAAAAAAAAAAATCTACTAAATTTAAATATAAAGATCAACAAACCAGATATATGAACGCAAACGAAGCAAAAGGAGTATATAAGGATCGTAGCAGGTGACGTTTAGAAGAAGTCGTAAGTTTATGTATGTATGTATGTATGTATGTATGTAACATCAACAAAATCAGAATGACTAACAACCTGAACTCCAAACAAATAACTTTCCCCAGGAAGTGCATACAATAGCCAATAAATCTGCATCTCTCATCTCGTGGGCGTTTCCAGTTATTCTGCCAGATTACCTCTTTACTAATCTACCAGCGATTGTGTCAATTATGAGCTCATCATGTAATGTTGGACTTTTGATTGTTAGAAGCTATTGTATAATAACGCCTGCTATGGTAATGACGCTTTGGAAAATGCTGTGAATTGGTGATAAATAAAGATAGCTGTCAAAATAGAATTAACTTTTATGACGCGTATTTTAGGCACTATAAAGAACGTATGTCTTCCTGGTCTTGTTCGATGTTACTTGGAGTCAGCGCAAGATGTTTTCTGATTCTCTTTTCTTTCATATCATCCTCACACAAACCACCCATCTTTTCTTTGGCCTTCCTTTCCCTCTTCATCCATCAATATTTATTTATATTCATCCCTCTTTTAGTCACATGCGTTTCCTCCCTCCTTCTCTCATTATTAGAACTTAGGTAAAATAAATAATCAATTTAATATTTAAGCTACCCAAGACTGTACCAAAGACTGACCATATTTTTTTTTTCAGGAATCTTTCTTTATTTTTTTATTAGGTTGACTAGTATTTGACTCACGTCGAGTAATAACGTGATGATCTTTATTGATCACATATTTAATCAACTCATCTACTGAGTATTATAAAAAATTGTATGCATTTTAGCTCAGTAGGTTTAAATGGCGCTCAGTAGTCTAGTATTTAATCGAACCTCCAATATTTCCTATTTAGCGCTCCTAAAAATATATTATTATAATGATTGGAGGAGCTTGTGGCGAAGTAATAACAGCCGCACAGGTTGATCGATCAGGTTAAGCTACGCTTGCCGCGGTTGGTCCGAGGATGGGTGACCATATTTACATACCCAGACCCTCCCTGCCTCAGAAAGCACGTTGGTTCCGGCTGTCATTCGTGAATTTTTGACAGTCGTTACGGGTCGTCTGAAGCCCGAAATTTAGACAACCAGTTTTACCAAGGGATATCGTATTACCCAGTAACTGGGTTGAAAGTCAGATAGGCAGTCCCTCCATGTAAAATACTGGTATTCAGCAGCATCTGGTTAGACTGGCAGCTGACCCCAACATAATTGGGAAAAGGCTAGGCAGACTTTGACGGTAATATGGCGCTTGTTTTTGTAAACCTCTAATTATTTTGGGGTTCTAGAAATACTAAATGGCCGAGAAACTGCGACCAACTTAGATGTAGTGCGGTTGGTCACGGTTCTAACCCAACCTAACCCATTTCGTCAGGGAGCCCTACTTTTTTTTTTTTGTGGATATTCATCAAATAACTTCTCCCGCTCTGAGCGGAGCGAGAGGGCGTGTCAGACTCTTACTGACTAAAACCCACCCGTGTTCCTTCCGTTGCCTGTGCGTTGCCAGAGACCACGGTATCCCTTTCGTACTTTCCTGCATCCCCGGCCGGCATCGGCCCTAGCGGACCCCTACACTTGTGCTGACATCTCTTTGAGGCGCGCGAGGGACATCGTCGGGTTGCCCTAACTGCGTAACTGCGATAAAATCGGTTCGCGCGTGGTTGTTCCAACTTAACCTAAATCGTTTAAGGATCGGGTAATCGCCATTGACCTTGGCAATACAAATACGCTTCTCGCTCACGTCGCGCCGTCGCCGCGTCGGCGTCGATCGGTTTCGTAGGGAATATTTATTTTAAGTAACGAAAATATTAATATTTTAAAAATACACAGATAAAATATTAATAATAAAATATGGTGTTCATACAAAAAAAAAACATGAAATTATCTTAATTACTTTCAAAGTAATATCGTTTTTATGCTTTGGGTACTACATAACTTCCTGAATTTATTTCATTAAGTATTTTAGTACAATACTTAAATATTCACATATACAATTGATGTTTACGCGTTCTAGTTTAACATATTTTTTTTGCATAACTTACTTGCATTATACGAAGGCGTAATAACAGATTTAAAAGTCACTAAAGTCATATATCTGCGCCTTAATCGGGGTACCGATGCTTATTTACAGCGACCAACTGTGAGAAAAGGCCAGAAAGTTAAAAATTAATTAGAAGGCTCAATAATTAATTAGAAGCCCAACAATTTTTTAGAGGTTCATTAACTTAAAATTGTGTCTAAAAGATCAATATTTTTTTAGGAGATCAGTAAAATATTTCCCGTTTTAAATAGTAAATCTTGTAACCTCTGTGGTTCATTACTCTGTATCTGATCGGCCAGTAAGGTCACAAGCTGTATTTAGATAAGCCTTTTCATAAAAATTATAACAAGTATATCTTGTGGCATGCAATACGGTCATTAATATATTGGTTACTAAAATTGTTGTTTTAGTAACTTCTAGATTTTTTATACTTGTAGGAAAAGTTTTATATTAGTGTGCAAAGCCAGGAAAGATAACTATAATTTCTTGTTATCTACATATATTTATAAAAATGAATCCCTATTTCCCTTGGTCACGGCACGATAAAACGGCTGAACGGATTTGGATGAAATTTGGCACATGGGTAGACCAAGACCTGAATTAGGACATAAGATATTTTTTATCTCGATATTATAACGGGATCGAGACTTATGTGGGTGAAACCGCCGGGAGTAGCTAGTATTATATAAATATCTTTTTCCGAAAGAAGCTCCAGTTTCAGCATATTTTGTGTTGTCATAGAACCAAATTCTTTTCTAAGCATTAAAACAATACGTAATAGTTCAAATTGACCTTAAATCTGAAAACTGAAGTCGAAAATACAAGGTTATTATTTGTCTTTAGCTATTTTAGTCATATTTTTGTCCAAAAATAATTAACTTAATAAACAACTTTCTTGTATATTTACTTGCTGTGATTTCTATGATGACCTGTAATGCTTGATTATCAATTATAAATAGGTACTATTTTGTGATCACTATTTTTTCCCCGAGATTGTGAGTTCAAAATCGGGCAAGTACAGTCGCCAGCACATTCATTTATCACAAACTGTCAAATTTCTCGAAATTATTTTAAAACTTAAAATGTTGATAGTTAAGTTCAAAATCGAATGAGAAAATTTGACAGTTTGTGGTAACTTTATGTGTTGGCAACTGTACCAATGTGTCTTTTTCAATTCATATCTTGGACATTTTTGAAATCGGTAATGGAGAAACATCGTGAGGAAGCCTGTACTTATAATCATTAAGAGCGTGTACGCCGTACGGCATTTCATACAAATTTTCAAGTCCTTATTTTTCGATATGACTGAACCGATTTTAATGAAACTTCATACCCACAAGAAGGATAAATAGGTTTAAAAAGTTAGTAGAAAACATTTTCTTAAAATAGTGTTACAGTTAAATTAGAGCGATTTTTATTTTCCAAGCAAACAGAAATTTAAAATGATCTTTTTTTAAATAAAACATTTCAAAAATGTTTTCTACTAACATTTTAGACTACTATATATCCTGCTTATGTGTGTGCAGTTTCATTAGAATCAGTTCACTCATCTCGAAAAATAAGGACTTGAAAATTTGTATGAAATTCCTTACCCTCTTAATAAGTCTGAAATCGCCAAACCTGTCTTGAGCAAGCATGGTGATCAATGCTCATGTCTTCTCTGTATGAGAAGAGGCCTTTGTCCAGCAGTGGGACAGAAATAGGCTGGTATTATTATTCTTTTGCCTATGGATACCTGACCTAAGTGGATTAGCGATGCATAACCGATCCTACATATGTATCACAGTATTGCATCCGACCTAGAAACAAACGTTCAAACGTCTCAATAGCAATAGCTTGATGGCAATAGGCTCGGCCCTTATTACATGGGACTTAAACATACCTGGCGAAATGGGTGTGTATTATAGGTACACCTCTGCCTAACATAATGTACATAGTCAGCCTATAATGTTCCCACTGCTGGGACACCGGTGAGAGGGAGTGGGCCGTAATCCACCATGTCTTTATCGATTTTTTTGATTCTAGGACATGCCGTTTCCTCACGATGTTTTCCTTCACCGTTTTTGAGAGTAGTGGTACTGAAATAATTTACACAAAGTAAAGCGCCTGTCTGGGTTCGAAACTACGACCTACAACTCGTAAGTTGCGGCCGTTACCACTGGGCTACCACTGCTCCTTTCTGCCTAACCCTTGGAGGAATAGAGGCGTGATGTTATAGGGGCCAAGCCTATTGCCATCAACAAAAATTCGAGATGGAAAACCCAATAACACTTTGCCCGACCCGGGAATCGAACCCACGATCTCATACTCAGCAGTAGCCCTTCGACCACTAGACCAACGGTATTGCTATTTATATTTTGTGAATGCACGCTTTTTTTTTGGGTGAGCGGGAGGGTAGTGTCAGACTCTTACTGACTAAAACCCACCAGTATTCCTTCCGTTGCCTGTGTTGCCAGGGGCCTCGGTGACCCTTTAGTACCTTCCCGCGACGTGACTGCACCCTAGGCAGTGTACCTAATTCATGATAATGCGTGACATTTACAATTAATTTTATAAATGACATTGCCCCGACCTTCAAACTATGACTGCACTGGATTTATATGTCTCGGAAAAGCTAAGGTCTAAATCATTACACCATTTATATCTAGAGGTAACAATAATTAACGCATTATGGTCGCTGACCTTGCTTTCCATATGTTCGTTTGTATGTACGTTTATGTGAATGTAATTAATCATTATGTGCTAATGATAAAATTACTGAGATTACAGTTCTTCCAATAAAATATGGTGGCATGTGCTAGCTGACATATGGCGAAGATTTTAATTTAATGTTTGACTTTTGATTTGATTTGAAAAAGTAAGCCATGAAATATCACAGTATGTGATATTTCATGAATAGGTCAAAGATGCAATCAAAAATAACACATCATTACGACTGTATTCCTCTAAGGCTTAAGCAGAATGTACACTGGTGTACGAGTATATGCGTAACCAACACATCTATGTTTAAATCCCAAGCATCAGGGGGCAAGCTTATTGTTGCCATTAACATGGTTCGTGACTCTGAGGTTACTGAGAAATTCCTGATGGAAAAACTTAATAACACTGCTCAAACCCTGGATATTCTCAACTGTTGCGCTTTCAACAAGTAGACCAACGACGCAGATTGCTGAACAAATATTTCTATGGCTTACCCGCCTGTAATCCCAGAAGGGTTAGGCAGAGATGTACCTATAGTACACCTACATTTCGCCAGTTATGTTTAAGTCCCATGTAACAGGGAGCGAGCCTATTGCCATCAACCGGGCACAAATCCAGACTTCGGGCTGCTACTTAGAGATTCCAGATACCCAGTAACACTGCCGGACCCAGGAATTGAACACAGGACCTCATGCTCAACCGTTTAACGTTTGCAACGACTACACCTACGTGGCAGTTACTCGAGGCTGTTTATTCTACTTGCAAGATTATTATAATCTATTTATGGTATGATGGAACTGTTATACGCATTGCGGTTATAAAAGTCCAGTAAAAAAAAAAAAACACATAACATCATAACATAACATCCCGTAACCCCCGAGGAGTTAAACAGAGGTGTACCTATAGGTCACCCGCATTTAGCCAGTTATGTTTAAGTCCCATGTAATAGGGGGCGAGCCTATTGCCATAAACCGGTCACAAATTCAGACTCCGGGCTGCTACTGAGAAATTCCTAATGTAAAAACCCAATAACACTTTGCCCGACCTGGGATTCGAACCCAGGACCTCATGCTCAGCAGTAGCGCTTGCGACCACTACTCAGGTAGGAAAAATAAAAGATTATTATAAAAAGAAACACTGCACACAACGTCTTGATACTTCTACGTTACCCGTTCCTAAGACATTTACATCATCACGACATTAATGAATACAAATTGCAGAATTAGCCTATTAGCAAGATGGTGAACAGACAGGTTGACATCTTTCTTCCAAGATGTTTCTAATTACCACCAGCATTATGACACAGTTGGTATCAAACCTGTTTGTAATTCAACACTAGTTTGTATCGACACTGTCGTCGTTAGCTCACTGTGATGCGATGTTTAGTGATGAGCAAATATGCTTTGGTAATTTTTCGATGAATTATACAGGTTGAAATTGAAAACTTGCGACAAACTGAAATGGGACATTGTATACATCATTATTAACAACTTTTACTAAGGGACCAAAGCTGTAATCCCAAAAAAAAAAATCTGCTTTTCCTACATTTTGATGAGGTATTGCGAACATAAATGTAAGGGACAGCAGTTTTTTTTTTGGGATTGTAGCTTTGGTCCCTTAGTAAAAGTTGTTCATAATGATGAGTACAATCTCCCATTTCGATTTGTCGCATGTTTTCAATGTCACCCTGTATAGTAACATATTTCAACTTAGCTATTTTACTTGAATTACTGACTGTTTCAGATTAATCATAATTATTATATTAATATTATTACATTACCTACGTAAAAAAATGTATACCGAACACACGACTTTTTGCTGTTGATTATCACTGAAATGAGATTACGACTAGATTTTGAATCTGATTTTGGCCTTCAGGTTTCCTCACGACCAGTTATCATCTGCCTAGGCTTTCCCCAACTATGTCGGGGTCAGAATCCAGTCAGTATTTTACTTGGAGCTACCGTTTCTTTACGAGCACTATGGGCTACAAAACACGGAACTTTATCCTCTGAAACTATGTAATACTATCAGTGAGTAAGACTGACAAGCCATGATAGTTCCTTCTTTGAATGAGTAAAGACATTAGCGTTGCAGTGGACAGAAACATTTTTTTTTTTTGGGATTTTATCAAGTAACTTCTCCCGCTCTGGGCGGAGCGGGAGGGTGTGTCAGTCTTACTGAAACCCGCCCGTGTGCCTTCCGTTGCCTGTGTTGCCTCGGTATCCCTTCCAGACTTTCCCAGGACTCTGGCAGGCATCGGCCCTAGTGCACCCCTACACTTGTGCTGACGACAATTCTTTGAGGCGTGCGTGGAACACAACGCGCCGTCGACCCGGGTCTGGTCCTTACCGGATGGCAAGCTACCCATTGCTCAACGTCCACAACACCGCGCCTACGGTGGCCGGAAATCCGCCCGGGATTCCGGACGCCCAAGGTGTCTCCTGCGGCGGCTAGGGGCGAGAGGGCGCGAAATTTGCCTCTCCCTCAACCGTAGTGGGACAATAACTTACATTATTACTTTAGTGACCGTTTACACCACTTTCCTGTTAAAAGCAACGGCACTTACATCCATTTACAAATCGCACTTAAATATAGACTTATACACTCGTGTACCGTTCCGCTGTAAGCTGTAAGACTTGCAAGCGATATAACTCGGTGTTGTAATGTCTGCACTATCGCGCTCGAAGATAGCACGTTTAGAAATACGTCGCTCTAGAATTCCAGTTAGAGTTATTCGTTTTGGTTATTTATTTTAGTATAGTCTTAAGTTACTTAACGACGACTTGGTTATGTTGACTTATAAGAATAGAATAGAATACTATTTATTATGTACACCATAACAATTACAGATATAAAGGTAGAAATTTTACATCACCTTATGTAAAATTTGTACTGGTGATTGTTTGACACACTGAGATCTTGAACCCAACTGCGGCAAAGCCCAAATGGAGGTTATATAGAATAGTCTTAGTAAAGAAGAAAGAAATATTTATTTTGCTCAGACTAAAAGGCACTCAGCAGACAAAAAATCATAAAAATGCATAAAAATCAAATAAAAAGTGCAAAGTAAGATATTAGCAGGAAAGTGTGCCTCACGGCTGCGCCAAAGACACACCATTTAAATTACGAAGAAATTTTATATAGGGTGACACAATGGGCGGTCTTATCGCTAAAAGCGTTCTTTTAAAGACAACCTTTGGATGGATTAGGGGGAAAGGAGAGACAATACTGCAGGTAGTCTGTGGTGTATCATTCACATGTATACATAAAACATATTCAAATTATCTACATAATATATTCAATAAAAATCATAATACGATACGCTAAGAACCAAAACAGGTGCAAAGGTGAAAATAAAAAAATATGTTTAAGGAGAGAGATAGTGTTTTTTACATCATTTTAAAAATGGACAGAGTCTGAGCACGCCTTAACGACACGGGCAAGGCATTCCACAACCGTACTGTTTGAGCCGTAAAAGCCATGGTTTAAGCCAAAAAATACAGATTGATAGATTTAAAGTTCACATTCAAAGTTCATGTTGCAATTCTGTACAATAATGGATGATCACTATGCCTCTTAAACTAGGATATACACCTGTATCTTAAAGAGGTAGTGGTTGGTCGAGGTAATACAAAGACATGAACGACAAAAACTTAGCAAGAGGACTGTGCCCTTTTTGGATTGTAAGTCAAACGGTAGACCGTTTGACTTACAATCCAAAAAGTAAAAACAAATGAAAACAAAAAGTAATAAAAGAAGTACAACCATATAAAATAAAAAGAAGTGTGATATGATGTGATCTATCAATAAAATAAATTATTTAAAAAACAAAAATCCGACTGCAAAAACAGATAACTGAAAAGGGAAAAACAAGCATTATATCTATATAATTTTGGTATCGCAGGCGAAGACAATCAAAAGTTACACCATATTTCAGGTTATTCGACTGTCCCCGCCTGCAAGACCAAAATTATATAGATATAATGCTTGTTTTTCCCTTTTCAGTTATCTGTTTCTGCAGTCGGATTTTTTGTTTTTTAAATAATTTATTTTATTTCAAGCTTTTTAGTTTTATTAATATATTTATTTGAAAATGACTCATTACTAGCTTGTATTTGATACCAATATTGTTGCAATTAATTTAAAAAAATACCCTTCCCCTCCTTTTTTTTTGTATTTACAGATGCAATTTATAAATATTATATAACCTATGTCACTTCCACAATTAAGACGAATCTAAGGACACCTCATATGTTAAAATCCATCAAGCCGTTTAGGCTACAGAGCGTGCCAAAGAAATAGACATACATACATACATACATACATACATACATATATACATACTCTCGAAAAACATTACCCTCCTGAGGCAGTCGGGTAAAAAGTAGTCATAGCCTCAACCCAATTTGATGAATGGTTTTGGTTTGCTTTTTTGACGAATTTATAATGTCATGATGAAAAATTTGCGTACTTTCTAAGTTATAAAAGAAAACAAACTCATCTGGCCTCACCATAAACTTTAACCATCTTTAGAATCAACTTTCTTTTCTGCAAAGCACAACCCGTTAAAACGTCCCTCATTTTTCATTTCCAAATCCGGAACGGCAATCAAAAACACATTTAATTCCGTAAACTTTCGCCAAAAACGGAAAGAATTTTTCCAACATTTGGAATAATTTCGACGGGAAATTAAACAGTGCGCGAAAAAATGTGGTCGTCGAAATTCCATCAGTGCAGAGCTTTTGCAGTGCAACAACATTAGGTCGAATGTCGCTACAGATAAATATCCAATGAGGCTTTTTGCTGGACTCTGCAGCTTGAAATTGTCGTGGGGTAGTGAAAGGGTAGGTATCGACTTTTGATTTTGACTGTCGATAAATTAAATGTTCTTGTTTCAAAGTTATGTGTGGTATCAAATGATGAGTAACTTGTTTTGAAGATAATATACAAAAACTGCTGTAATATTATTTATGCAACTGCTTTTCACGATATTTTTTATGCATGTCAAAATAATCGCCTGTGAACTAGATTCTAGACTAGTATTTCAGGTCGAAATTAAGTTGCATTATAATATTAATAGGCCATTGTAAGTTTGTTTTATTCTAGGTAATTTTTAATACACTCTTAAATATCTAAATAATAGTAAGATTTTATATTATATCGTAGCTAATCTGAACATTTTGCAATAATAATCTCACAAAAAAGGAAAAATAATAAATGCATTTGGTATTTTATTATTCAATGACAACTAAATGTCGTGGTGGAGGCTAATGGCAGACAAAATAAAGAAATAATTCATTTGATTTCTTAACTCATAGTAGTAATTAAAGCACTTGTTGAAGTTTTTACATAACATTCATAATAGCTAGTTATGTTGCTTTGTTAATAATGGTATAATTACCGTTCTTGGCTAATTTAGAGCATGGGTTTTCATAAAGTTATCACGCTATAGTCCTTAGGATTTCAAATACGCAGTCTTTCCTAACAATTACAGTTACATAAATATGATGACCACATGAAAGCATCTAATCTAGTGTTGATACCGTTCATACATTACGTTACCGTTCTAAAATTACTATGGTATCAAATCTTATATTGATTTGATACCATTTTTTGGAACAATCAGAATTATACTATTCACAGCATCTTTAATAACTCCAAAAACAGAATTTTATCGATATTATTTAATGTCCCTTTATCGACACGCCCACAACACTAACACGACATTTGGCCAAAAGGCAGTGCGGAACACTGCGGCTTTGCTAATTCAAAATGTACTGTCTATGAAACATTCAGTAGGTGCCCTAATGACTGCACTATTTTTGGCAGCGAAGACATTGCTGCTTCTAAATGAAATGGAGACAAACATGACTTCATTAGTGTTTTGTGAAGAAATGAAGGCGAAACATAATTGTTTAATGTCTGTCTTGAGAAACGTCACTTTATCAATTCTCACGGGTTTAATACTCGTAAGGGACTATATCCTTACTAATATTATAAATGTGAAAGTGATTTTGTTTATATGTTTGTTTGTTACGCTTTTACACTAAAACGGCGGAACAGATTTAGATGAAATTTGGCACATGGGTAGACCATAACTTGGATTAGGACATAGGATACTTTCTATTACAATATTTCCACGGGATCGAGAGTTACGCGGGTAAAACCGCGGGATGCAGCTAGTCTGCAATAAAGGAAGGTAAGTAATTGTTTGAGGCTAAAGTTACCTATTCCACCATATACCATGGTGTAGCATTGCAGGTTTATAATTGTGGCTATGTTAAGAAATAGACAGTCATGGGGACTGCCGACAGATACTTTGACCAGCACAAGATACAGTCGAGTATATACAATGTATTAGTTTATATAAATGCGTATACATGTACACAGGCCGCTGCGCGTCGCCAGTCTGGCGCACGTCATATTTGCATGTCGGTGACGCGAACCCACGAGTTTTGCCCTACCAAAAATCGCTTAACGCGGATAAAGAATTTTTCACTTAAACAATAACAATGATTGCAGCGGACAACATAAATAGCGATCGCTTTACGACCAAAATCGGTCGCAAAGTCCTACTTCACCTAAAATGCTTGACAAGATTGTAATTTTTTGGTGATTATCAAGCAATTTTGACCGTCTAGGGAACCAATTAGGACTTTGCGACCGAATTCTGTCATCAAGCGATCAATAATATCATGTCGAGGCTGCAGCCCCACATGTAAAACAACAATCGTTACGATACCAAGGCAACAATAGCATAATTATTTTAACCGGGGCATAGCAGTAGGTTATCATAAATAAAATAAACATCAGCACGCCATAACAACGCAATTAATAACCAAGTCTATGATTACCACAAGTCACTTCCAGTAAACTTCACCGATTTCGCGCCACGATTCTTTCAAGTTTTTCTCCCATCAGCTTGATTTAAATCATTTTAATTAACACTCCAACAAATTGCCACAAGATAAGCATGAGGCTTTTCACTTTCGTAGCCATAAAACATAAAAATGGACGGAGAAATTAAGATACGAGTTTCCAATTAAATGTGAAATTTTCCATTTTGCTAATAAACTTCTACAAAAGTTAGGTATTTGAAATATTTACTTAGAAATTGACAAGTGTTACAATTGTAATAACTAGAGCGTGGTAGATTCCGACACGCAGGGAACGGCGCACTGTGGTCTAAATCGTGAGCGGATGTGGACAAAAACATTTTTACAACTGTTTTTTTGCTCACCCTTTTTTATTCAAAATGGATTTGTGTTGTAGTTTTTTTTTTTGTAAAGTTTACGCGCTAACAGTAATATCGGTCTTTTTACTTTTATCTGTAAAGTGTGTTCACGATTGTTTGATTTTTAGGGTAGAAGTATATTTAATAAATTGTACACTTTGATCGCTTTTGTATCGTTGTAGCTATGTCACGATTGTGGTTTACTTTCGTAACGAAATGCGGCTTTTACTGGAACTTTTTGTTTATTTAGTGGAATGAATAAGCAAAAACAGTGTTTGTAGAATAGGCATTATGTGAGCTTTGCTAAAAAAACCTTCAAGTTAGGTTTAAGTACAACAACCCTATCGCTTACTTTTATAACTTGGACCAACTTAAGTGCCGTCAAGTGTAGTTATTAACTTAATCGAATGTATGCAAGAGGCGAAATCGTTTCCATGTTCCGTTGTCTTACTTTTACCATTTTTTAACGTAATTGTGATAAAAGCTACTGTCATATTCTATATTTACTCAATTCCTACGTTTTTGTGAGCGATGATTTAATTTCACTTTTGAATACAGTAAGAATGACTCTAAATACGCATTTATACGCGTTGATACGCATTTTTTTGATGTTGTGTTGCTTATTAAAATCAAAAGGTACTCAGTATAACCTTTCAAGGGAAAAAAACTCGTAAAACAAAAATAAAGAACGAATAACGAATTTATTTACAAAAACCTCCTTATTTTTTATTATTTTTCCCGAGAAGATGCATAAATTGATCACCATACCGCGAACACCCGGCCGTTATACCTTGTTTACGATTCGGAAATAAGACACAGGGGCTCACTGGCATGGGATCCTTTTTTTCTTCCGAACCGTTTGTACTACAATTTCATTACTCGGAAAAGTATCCGTATTTCGGTAATGTGCCCTTTTTGTTCTCATGTGCGCTATTTCTTGCGCACTGTGCTTTTGGGCCTTAGGTTTTGTAATTTGTTTTAAATGGTTTAGAGAAGATAAGGGACTGACGGATGTTATTTACTTACTAATGAATGTGCTAGGGAATTTAAGAAAATTTTATTAAGTACAAATGTTTTCTTTCTGACAGAGTAGTAGATACAGAAAATAGAGTTAAATGCGAATGGATTCTCTTTTTTGGTTGAGTTGTCATTGGAAGATAGGTTGATCATAAAAAAAAAACTCCTAATGTCAAAACCCAAGCTGAAGCTTTAAAGTATGCAATGCATGATATGTAAAGCTAGAATTATTCAGCCACAAAAATATCAGGCATCGTAAAATTCTAATCTTTCCTTACAAGACTGAATATTCAACACTCGAAAATTTCCTAGGCAAAATTATTCGCACCAGTTCGGGCAGACTTGGGCAAAATTATTCACATCAGATCAGGCAGACTTGGGCAATTTTTTGCCTTTTTACTGCTTTGCTAGTGTAATCAAGGGAATTGAGTTACAGTCTCCGAAAATATACCCTTTCTACTAAAAATTCTGGAATTTCTAAACTCTTTGGCCACGTCCTGAACATTAATCTGTGCCATTCAGTCGGGGGTTTTCAGGAGGCAATTTTCAGCAGTCACTTTGGTGTATTTTGCGTATATTTTTTTCTTGAAAAGCTCTTTTATTCAATTGCTGTTATGACAGGTGATTTGTTTGGTAGAAAGTTTATTGGGGTGTTATATTTTATTTCCTTTTATAAGACAAGTTTTGGAAATAATACTTTCTGATTGATGGATGGAGGGAGATTGTTTTTTCAACTTTTTTCCCTATCATGCGCAATACAATCTTGACAACTAATATAAATAAATAAAGTTCCAGGGATTCTTCAAACACTTTTTTGCCCGGTTTTTAATTTGTCATATTTTATTGGAAGGTGCAAAGACTGTCTGCATAGCTAAGTCATGTCAATATATCTGCCGAAAGAAATATCATCTAAGCATTAGGCATATACTAGCATTAGTATTGCACAAGATCACTTACTAACACAATAACTTCAGCGTTCACTGCACTTTTTATTACCTGTTCGATCTATTACATTTCTAAAACCAGCGTCAGATAGCATCTGTCTGGCATTAATGCTGAAATGAACCTTTTTGGTGCAGCCGTGAGGCACATACTATTTATGTAAAACATTATTTTCACTTTTTTATTGGTATTTTTATTTTGTGTTTCACGAACTGTATCCAAATAAACGTTATTCTTTCTTTCTTTCTTTCTAAAGTCAAATATAATTACAAAACTGCCGACTTCTTTGATTTTTAATATTCAATGAGTTTACGTACCAGTTGCTTTCATGATCTAGTTTTCAACACCCCTCTACCCAATAATTGGGATGATTTTTTGAAAAACTCTTGTGCTAGCTTCCTACGTCTGGCAAACCTTGGGCAGTCAGCCCCGCTTCTAACTTGCTGGTTGGCTAATATTTTTCCACGGTATTAATTAGTTCAAATCAGCTATTCTTAATTGCATAGTTCATGCCGATATCAGATAATCCGGAATTTGTGACTCGAGAAAGGTCAGGAGGGTAACCATCAACTCTTATAGCAGTATTATTTCAATATTACTTTAGCGTGAGAAAGAGATGGAGCTATAAGTCCTGTATAGCTCCATCACATTCCCACTGTGATGTAATATTATAATAATACTGCTATAAGAGGTGATGGTTACCCCCCTGGGCTACTCTCTAAGTCCGTCAACGAAGAGACGGGCCTGTCCGAAACTAGATGATTCGTCAAAACAAGTAAAAAATAAAATTTTTCGAACGGGTACTTTTGCGGGTAGGGACAACTGGCAAATCGTGTTGTCATTCATTCTCAGTTCGGGCTCCAAAGTAACCTTATGTCCGTAGGTGATAGCTAACGAAACTACGGATTTAGTGATTAATGATCAATGATAAATAAATGTTAAATGATTTTATTTCTGTAAGTAGGTTTGTACAAACACTTTTACACGTCAAGCATATTTTTTGAAACTAGATGAGGTCGACGTTTCCTATCTGGCTACTCTGAGAAAAAAGACCGAAACAAACTAAGAAGTCACAGTCTCTTTTAAAGTCCAGACATAATCTTGGTCAGATCATGTGAAGACCATGTCGATTGGTGTCTGAAATGGTATTTTGATGAAAGAACAACACAGATTGAGTGGACCTGTCCAGTCAGTGCACGCATTTGTCAGTAGTTGTGCAGCTCAACTGAGAACTTAAGGAGCTTAACGATTCAACGAACAATACCAAAGAAAGGACATTTGGCTAGGCCGCAAAAAATACTCAAACTGCCAGACCATGTTAAAAACTAACTGAGAATAAAAAAAAATTAAACAATGACCCACATAGTCTTCACATTTACAATAATTAATAATATAATACTTCACAGATTAATTATTTATGTCATTGCATAAATAAAATTCATCATTATGGAGTAGGCTTCCTGTCCCGGAACTTTATTATATGTGTAAAAGATATACATGACATAGGTCCATGAAACAAAGTTACACGTAACAGAACAGAGTCTAGATTGCATTCATATTCCGACAGCCACCAGTCTACATTTGGCAATACATTCGCAACAGCAATTATCGGTTGCGGCAACCAACCGATTGGTTGTGCGCTCTTTTGCTTGTTGGTAAAATGTGGGTGTACTAGGTACACCTCTGCCTAACCCCTTGGAGAAAACAGGCGTAGTGTTGTGCTATGTATATCAAAAATAGATAGGTAAATGTGAAAAAGAATGAATGAATAATAAGTGTGTGTAATGGTTTGTAGTATTCAAAGAGGTTGTTAATGAAAATATATAAGATAAAATCTTCAATTTTTGTTTTTGCAATTGACCATCTCACAACTACATAACAACTATATTTCAGTTTTAAAATAGCAAAACCACTTCAACTTTTACTGAAACCAAAATGTCGCCTGCAGTCTTTTAAGAAGCTTAAAAGGAAACTTTGCAGAACACAAAATAGCTGCTGTTTTGGAGAAGGGAAACTTTAAATTGTCTTCAACGCTCAGCTACATATTTGCGGAAGAAATTGCAGAAGCAACATTGTTTTGACAAAGTAGTTTTCCCACAGTTTTTTCGTATTCCCAAGGTAATCTGGGGCCAGATTCAAAGCAATTTGGTACGTTGGTACTGTTATCCAACCTGTTACTCGGACCGGTGTTACTAAAAATAAAACTGGTACAAATAGACTGCTAGATGTTATTGTGTAATGTTTTGATTGTCTTTGTGGAGTTAGTATCACATTTATAGTGTTTCAGTTTACGTCAGAAAACAGCTCTGAATGTAGTCAAAATATTATTGTATAAAGTAGACTACCACAGACGACCCAATGTTGTCTCTCCTTCTCTTTTTAATCCATCCAAAATTTGTATGTAAAAGATCGCTTTTAGCAATAAGACCGCCCATTGTGTCATGTAAAATTTCTTCGTAATTTAAATGGTGTGCTTTTTGGCGGAGCCGTGAGGCACACTTTCCTGTTAATATCTTACTTTGGACTTTTTATTTGATTTTTATGCATATTTATTATTTTTTATCTGCTGTATATTATACTGTGTGCCTTTTAGTCTGTGCTAATTAAATGTTTATGTCGTTCTTTCTTCTTTACTAAGACTATTCTATATAACCTCCTTTTGGGCTTTGCCGCAGTCGGGTTAAAGATCTCAGTATGTCAACCAATCACCACTACGATGGAGTGTACGTCCATCGTACTTTGATAAAGGGGCCAGAGATTATTCAAAACGTGTATTCAAGTTGTTGGGCGATTCGAGTTTAGATTGTAATGTTAACTTGTAAATCAGGAACGGTAACAATATTAGATGTCAACCCACAACCCGTTATCCGGCATGAGATGAATAACTATATATCCTATTTGGTGCAGCCGAGGGACAGATTCTTTTAATTGCTATCCTCGGTAGCGTGTCTTTATTGATTGACATATATATTATCCGGTCATACGCCCTGGATACTTTTTCATCAATAAATACGAGAAATTATCTATTTATTGTTTTTTTGCCATATTTTCTGGCTGCAGACTGCTAGCAGTTTCTCTAATTTATTATGACAACTACATTCTTTTCTACCTTGGTTTTTATGGCAGTTTTGTTAACTTGGTTGAGCTTCTTGCACACCCAAACACAGCCTTTGCATAACAAGCTCCAGCTCAGCTCAACTTAATACAATTTCAAAACATAACCCGCTCAGCTAATGGTCGAAATAGTACAACATCTGTCACAAGTTTACGCAACAAGTAATGCAGCCACAGTGTAGCAAATGTCAGTAGCGGACCAGCAGTTGTCAAACCAGAAGTTCCGTTGCACACGCAGCTCATGGCCCCAGTTTGATAGTCTGCTTTGATCTTGTTTTGATTTCAACTGTGTTTCTAGCTGTATTATTTGTGGGTGTAGAAATATTGATACTTTCTTTTTAGGGTTCCGTAGTCAAAAATGAACCCTTATAGTTTCGCCATGTCCGTTTATCTCTGTTTGTCCGTGGCTTACCTCAGAGACTCATAGTACTAGAAAGCTGTAATTTGGCATGGGCATATATTATACAAGGTGTCGTTTTGCATCCTCGTCAAATTTCAGGAGGCTGCTATGAACGACTTATATAATCAAATAAAATTACGATACCTGCTTAATAATTAATACATACTTCTTTTTTTAGTTATTTAAGTTTGGCAGATTTTTAGAATACACTACTTTCACAGAACAGAATCAGTCCATTGCATATGCGGTAGTGTGTGTGTTAAGGGGCAGTTACAGGGACCGCGTTTTAACATGCGTGTCCCACACATGCCGATTTCCGAAAATTAGAAGAAAAAGAGACCTACTTATTTTATTATTGATTCGTTTCGAGAATCATTAGCTTAGTTACCTTCTTTAATTTGACGAGGATGCAAAACGACACCTTGTATATTACTCACGCCGACAAAGCGGTAAAATAAAATATTGTTTTTTTTTTTTAATTATGTAATGTTTTTTGATGAAGTAGGTTTGCTAGTATTTTATTCAAAGAAGCAAAGTAGGGATTCGGTAGCTTTAAAATTTGCCAATATATTATACGCGTATTTACGGACTGATCATCCGTTTGCAAGACTAATCTCCTCATTCTAGGCAAGCCTTTTCTTTTGCTCCTGTTATTTAGCTGGTTATCAGATACGTCTTTTTCTTGGATCATGGACTTACATGGGCCCTTACCACCATCGTAAATCAGATAGCTAAATCAATTAATAGGAGATGGTAAGGCAAGTGCTTAGTAGTTTTCCATGTATAATATATTATTTATATTAAATATTCTATGCACATGTATATAACTCATTATATAACTTAGATAATATACAATATTGATGCTACTAACTATTTACACTAGGTAGGTATACATTAAATTACTAACTAAATATACAAATGAAAACAAAAACAAAAGGATACTTAGGCGTCAAATTATTCGTCCGCATCGCTGTCATCCGGAAACGTGCCCAGAAGACTGGCAGCATTGCCAGGTTGAATGGCAATGCTATTTGGCCAAAGAACGAGCCAGCCATCTGGTCACGTGAAGTGTCGATCAATCGGCGAGAAATTTCATCCTTAAAAAGGAGACGCACACTCGGGCCCCATGACCCGAGCGTTTCGACCCCAAATGGCTCAAAGCAGCAGCGCCAGCACAATTTAGTTTTAAATTTATTAAATAAAATAGGTACAATTGAACTAATTATATTATATATTTATGAAATATTGTATGTACAATAAATGTAGGCATACACACACACATACTCACACACACGCACACATACCTACCATCAATCACTTGCAAATTGCAATAGTACCACGTTGGCAACTTCTACTATGTGATAAAATGGGGGCCTGGAGTTCTAAAATACAGGCTTAGACTTAATTTAGGCACCAGAGCTCCCACAAATTACAACATTTTCTCAAAATACCCGTCAACTTATATGTATAACTAGTATTAAGAATGTATTCTGTGGGGATAAAAAAAACATACCAAATAACTGGTTGCTCTAGCGGTCGCAAATGCTACTGCTGAACATGAGGTCCGACAAAGTGTTATTATGTTTTTCCAACTAGAATTTCTCAGTAGCAGCCCGGAATTTGGATATGTGCCGGGTGATAGCAATAGGTTCATCCTCTATTACATGGGACTTACACTTATCTGGCGAAATGTGGGTGTACTATAATATACCTACCTCTGCCGAACCCTTCGGGGAAACAAGGCGTAATGTTATGTATGTAATAAATAATAAAAATATTGGCCTACTGACTACTGGAACACATGATCCTAGGGAGGATGACAATAACAATGTATATTGCCTTCCCTATTAATCCTTACAAGTTTTAGCCGAATGCAAGTTTTATATATATATTTCCTTTTTTTAACCACAAAACCATAAGAGACATTTATGGCCTATTCAATATTTTTTTTTTTAATTAATATAGACGTAAATAACTGTAAACAGAAAGATGTTAGCATACCATATCTGTAAGCACGCCCTTTTCCGTTGGCACGTTTGTACAAATTTTAAGTAATTCCAATCTCAACTGGTTTGAAAGCCTACGAGGCATCTAATTAATTATTCGTCTTATTCAACTTCCGCGTTTTAATATTTATGACATAAAATTATTTCTAAGTTTGCGGCTGATTAATTTGAATTCGTGTTTTATGAGAAACTGACAAGGTCATGTTGACCAACAGCTGGTTTATTTTTGAATTTATGGGTTTTTAGCAATCGAAATATAATATATACAAGTAATTATACAAATTATTAATTTCTGTCAGTTCTTTTCCATAGATTATGCTAATTAAAAAATTGCATCCAGAATCTCGTAAGTCTTACAAGGATTTAAAAGAATCGATCTCTCAAATTATTATGGCATCATCATAATCAATCATTATTCTCCATTATTTAAAGTCAGTTAATTATAGTATCATGTCGTATTCTGCTTTACGTAGGTTCTCTTCTTTAGACTTAAGTAAGAACATTCAAAACTTTGACTTAAATGAAAAAGTTTACTATATAAATAGTTATGTTACACTTAACTCAAGGCAGGTTAAGGTTTATCTTTATTGATATATTCGTGGAAACAAGAAAATGGTGTACAGATGTTCTATGTCACGAAGTCCGTTTGGCTATGAATGTTGTCAAGCGTGCACATGCACATTGTTTTTGTGTGCGTAACCTCGAGAGCGCTCAGTGTCGATCGGGACACGGTCCGGATCAGTAGTGGTTTTTAGTTCGCGCCAAATTGTTTCACGGAGTAAGGTCAGCATGGCAACAAAACGAAGAAGAGTTGTCCATAGTGAGGTAATATTTATTTATACGTTTTCAATTAAAATGTTATACAAAGATAGGTACTTAATATAGCAATAGAAGTATTTATAAAATTTATGTTTTTTTTGTGTTATAAAATGTTTATATTACTTAATTATTTTGATTACATTTTGTTTTAGGGTCGAAACATGATAGCTAGTTTTTATCATTTTCTGCGAGAAGAATATGAATTTACAAAATCATTAATGGAACTCAACTGTGATTTGTCTCATTTACGAGACATTACACGCCGTACAGCTGAAGCTACGGGTGTGAGCCAAAAAACAGTTCAAAGAATATTAAAAGAAGAGAAGGAATTGCCATCCACTTCATCAAAATTCACTTCACCTATGAAGAAAAGGAGAAAGCGAGATAATAAAGTGGATATAGATAATTTTACAGCCGATGTGGTTCGCAGTACTGTACAAGATTTCCATATTGTCCATAAAGAAATTCCAACATTAGCTAAGTTAACAACAGCATTGAATGAAAAAATCGGATTCGAAGGTTGTTTAGAAACTGTTCGCAAGTTACTGTTGAAATTAGGTTACAAGTGGCGCAAAACAGAGAACAACCGTAAAGTCTTGACGGAGCGTCATGATCATGATATACAAATGTGGCGTTTAAAATATTTAAAAAAAATAACAGAGTATCGCTCTCAAAGTCGGCCCATTGTCTACACCGATGAGAGCTACGTCCTTTCGACACACGTGCGAAACAACACCTGGGCAAAAAAAAGGAAAGAACTCCGTTTTAAAAAAAAAATAGCACAGGCACTCGCTTTATTTTAGTGCACGCGGGAACCAAGGATGGTTTGATTGAAAATGCTTCCTTGGTTTATAAGGCCAACTCAACAGCTGGTGATTATCATTCAAATATGAGCTATGATAACTATGTAAAATGGCTAAATGAAAAGTTGCTACCCAATTTACTTCCGCGCTCTGTCATTGTCTTAGACAATGCATCTTATCACAACACACGGGCTGAACGACTACCGACGCAATCTACAAAGAAAGCCGATATGCAGCAATGGCTCAGGGATAAGGGTATAGCATTTGATGAATCTCTTCTTAAATTGGAATTGTACGATACAATAAAGAAGTACAAAGCCCAACACGTAATCTACAAGATTGACGATTTTATAAAAAGCAAGGGTTTTGATGTCTTACGCCTTCCCCCTTATCACCCAGAATTAAATGCGATTGAAAATATTTGGGGGATCGTTAAAAATTATGTCGCATCTAAAAATATCCAGCAAAACATGACGAATACGGAAATACTGATCAATGAAAGTTTGGGCCAAGTTAGCAGTGAAACGTGGCAAAAAACTTGTGCTCATGTTGAAAAAATTGAAAAAGACTACTTGAAATATTTTGATCTCGATTTTGAATTTATAATCAATGTACAAGATGATTCTGACGACAGCAAAACGGAATCGGAAATTGAAAATTTATCTGATAGTGATTGAAAATACTGAATAGTCCTACTTGTTTCGTTTCCATTCTGTAACACCAATGCTTAATTAAATGCCTACATATTCTTAATATTTTTGTATTTATTGCAACCTAATCTAATTTATTTACAAAATGTATATACTTTTAAAACCAAAATTTTATTTAGATTATTAAATCTCGACTTGAATATATATCAGATTTTTTTGCTAACGTTACCTACTTTTACACACACAAGCGCGCTTGTCGGGATACGTCACTACTACAATCAAAGCCGAACGGACTTCGTGAAATAGAATATCTTTAAACAAAATGCTCACAGATAAACTCTTAGCCTCAAACACTTAATTCGTCTCCGAGAAATATAGATAATTTTGTATAAATTCATCTTAATTTGGTAACTAAATCAACACAGTGTGACTTAATCAAGAGATAAAATGCTGGATAACATGGCTGACATTAGCCGAATCTACGTCGCCATCTCGACCCGAATTCATGGAGCGCCTATGGGCCTGCGCCCACAGGCGGCACGACACGGCAAGGGATTTGTATGCGACGAGTAGGAACATGACTTTATATATAGTTTGACAATATTTTTTTTTCAATGATAATCATCGTAGGTATAAAAACAAAGTAAGGTAGTAAAATAAAGTAGGCATGCCGTGTCGGCAGCGTTCAGAATGCCTCGGCATCCCTCGGGATGCTTCGGCAGACTTCAAAATTCTTTTCTGATGCAGAGTTACGACTGTTGTGAAAAACACGCGCGAGTGCGATGTCGCTTCGGTATTGACACCGCGGCATGCCTTCGGATACCGCGGCATCGTTACAGTCAGTATGCGCTTGAATCTGGTGATGCCGAAGGATGCCCTGCCGTGCCGTGCCACCATTGGCCGCAGGCCCTATGACTAACGGTGTGATTCTGTTGAGGTTCTATGCACTTATCTATCGATGAGGTGGTTCTGCTTACCTGTAAAAAGAGAGAATTTATAATTAGTGTGACTGATGATAAATGGTTTTTATTTCTTTAAGTAGGTTTGTAGAAACACTTTTACACGTGAATCATATTTTTAAAATAAAGCTAGATTGGGTCGGCGTTTCCTATCTGACTACTCTGAGAAGAAAGGCCGAAACAAACTCAGAGGTCACAGTCTCTTTTAAAGTCCAGACATAATCTTGGTCAGATCATGTGAAGGCCATGTAGATTGTTGTCTGAAATGGTCCTTTTGAGGAAATGACCACACAGATTGAGTGGACCTGTCCAGTCAGTGCACGCATTTGTCAGTTATCGTGCAACTCAACTCAGAACTTAAGGAGCTCAAAGATGCAACGAACAATACCAAAGAAAGAACATTTGGGTAGGCCGCATAAATTACTCAATGATGATTGACATTGTGTTTTGACGATTATTATAAGTCCTCAAATCATTGTCATCGTCCTCACATTACCTATCAGGTTGCATGGAAGAAAAAATCATTCAAATGAATTTGGATCTAATTTATTTTTTGGTGGTGGTTTGCTGTTCTTTAATACTTTTAGGAAGTTTAAGATACATAATATGTTGAGTTATTCTTAAGCATTTTGCTTCGCTACCCATGGAAGAGTACAACCTGTATTATATTCAGCGGTGTATAAAATAAATACAGCTTCCATATTTTGAACTTCCTGTATAAAACTCATCGATGTTTAAAAATAAACTTCACATTTTAGACCGAAGATTCCTGAACGCATTTGTACAAATTCAGTTCGAGTTTTCTACCCACATTATCACCATAAACTAACGAGTGACTACTTTGACATTAACTCTTGCATAATTTTAAATATTTAGATATCCGTAATTGGTCAGTAGAACAAATTTATGGTCGATTCTGACTCACTCCTTGATCGTGAGGTATTTTGCAATATATCCAAATGACGTCACCCTATATAATAACATCGTTAATTTTGTCACGAGTTATTAGGTTATTTTGATCTGGAAGGTAATAACTAAAAATAATATATAATCAGCCTATAAAGTTTCCACTGCTGGGACACAGGCAGGATTTTTTAAAAGTAAAGTTTCCACTTTTCACAGGCAGGAGGCCTGTGTCCCAGCAGTGGAAACTTTACTTTTAAAAAATTCTTTTAACGATTAAAAACCATACTAATATACATGCAATCATTCTGATTGTTTGTCAGATTATTCCACAAGCAACATGTTAGCATAATAGTGTTTTATTTTTTTATACAATCTATAGCTTTTTGTAAATCGATAATTGCTTCATATTTTGCAATAAATTACCAGCGTTGTGTCATCGCGCTTCTCTTTCTTTTGTATGCAGTCCGACAGTGACCGCGCTTTAGGTATTGTCCAGCAATTGGATGTAAAAGGTGTAGGAGATGATAGAGACGGTCTGATAAAAAAAAGAGCAGTGGAGGCACACTATTTCCGAAAATAACTTTAAATTCATGTTTTGGCGAATTTTGCATTTATATTAATGTTTTACGTTAGGTTAGGTTAGTTAATAGGAGAGGTAAGTTAATGGTTAAGGTAATGACAATGGTTCACACGTTGGTGAAATTATTGCGAGAATTTGAAGTCTTTATAAACTTCGATATCTTACTAAGCTACTATTTACGTATAAGGCAAGGAACCACTGCTAATAATAACAGCAATTATAATGAATGCAATAACAACCCAATTACTACTAATAAAGAAGTCAATGATTAAAAATATAACACTCAATTACTCGGGTAACCGATTTGCACCATAACAGTCTTCGTGCCAACATTAATTAATTATAAATTCAATTAACATCATTCCTACAGAACATTGAAGCTACAAAACATAAGAATCCCATTACGAAACGCCAAAAATGACCAAATAACATCTACAATCACAAAAACGGCCATTACCTTCAAATCCTTCTAGATTTCGCCAGATATGACGGTAAAATTAAGTTGGTAATCTAAATTCATGATCTTTTTATCCCACGTAGAACTAAACTTTATATTCGGTGTCATACGACTGACATTCAAACAGTACCGTCCTAATATTTTCAAAGTATTAACCAAATTAGTATTGCAATCTTGCTAATGGAATTTGTTACTTAATTGCTATAAGGTAAAGTACAAATTGATAGTAAATCTAAAGTGGTTCATGTTTCCGGCAGAAACAATAGTGAAGGATATTGTCCAGCCTGTAAGATCGGAAGTGATATGAGTATCTTCACGGCTCGTTGATTAAGATTCGTAAGGACAGCGTTTTGATTTATTTCTTGAGAACTCTATTACGGAAATAATAAAGATGTTTTCATATTTATATCTGAATTGAGTTTGTAATTTGCTGCTGTAGTATCGATAAAGTTAATTAATTCAATGAGATTATTGGTTCAAATTATATATAATTCTATATCCGGCTCTTGTGGGTAACGTAGCGACATAACTTAAAGGGTTAACTACATAAAGTAACATCACCTAGATTCCTAACAGTTCTTCCAATCAGTGGAATTCGAATATATTCAACAGAATTCGTAACTGGGACTATCAAAACTCCCGCATATAATTCCAAGGAAACAATAAAACTGTTTGCTGCACTAAGCTCCAAAATTGCGACGAAAACAAACAAATATTTTTGACAGAACTTTTACAATTTTACCTATATTTTCTCCATGAAGATCAGTTGGTTCGCTTATCTTTCTTGTGAAACCATCTCTTATATCCTACTATAATATTATATAAAATTTATTATATATATACATATATATACTATATAGACTGGTTCTCAGACTTTCGAGCTTCTGACGATCCGTAACGACTGTCAAAGATCTACAAATGACAGCAGACCAACGGCTTAACGTGCTTTCCGAGGAACGGAGGGGTCTTGGTATGTAGAGATGGTCACCCATCCACGGACCAACCGCAGCAAGCGTAGCTTAACCTGATCGATCGACCCGTGCAGCTGTTATTACTTAGCCACAAGCCCCTCCAAAAGCTATTCTTCAATAAACAAGGAAACATCTTGCAAAGTAAGTGTTATGTTATATTTTGTTTACTTTCCTTTATTTACCGGTATTCCTTCAAACTAATCCCTATTATCCCACGTTATCCGTTCCAGGCCACAGAAAAATAATCTCGAACTATAATGTCAAAGGAGCCGATGTGAGCCCAAAAGGGTTGGGGTCAATAAACTCTCGAAGGTCCCTGTAAGGTCTCGTTTGGAACCTTTGAGCCTTTAAGACGGTTTTGATTTGACGATTTTATGGACCATATGGTAGTCACCCAGAGGAATGTTACTGATGCAAGGTTGATCTAAAAAGTTTCTTGTAAATTTAGAAATCAGAGCAAAATATACATATTGTTAATTGGAAGTTACAATTATTTACAAAATTGTTAAGGAACGAGAAACATCGTCTTTGCAAATATCAATTGCTTATTCTTGCTTTACGGTGTATCTAATCATAAATCATTACCTGACATTATAAATAATTCATTAGGAGTGCTACTTTTTCAACAGGACTAAAATCAATTCCGTTCTTATTCATTTCAAAACTTCCTCTCTCCTTAAACATCATCATTACTTATTATAGTTCGTGATCATGTTTCATGTTTATGCCATATATGTATGTGTATAATATTGTTATTATGTACATGAGCATATGCTTTATATTTATTTATTGTATATGCAACTGGAATACCACTGACTACTTGCAGTATTGTCTCTCCTTCCCCCCACAATCCATCCAAAGGTTGTTTGTAAAAGATCGCTTTTAGCGATAAGACCGCCCATTGTGTCACCCTATGTAAAATTTCTACATTTATACCTGTATTTTTTATGGTGCACATAATAAATAGTGTTCTATTCTATTCTTAAAAGTCAACATAACCAAGTCGTCGTAAAGTAACTTAAGACTATACTAAAATTAGTCACCCCTTGTAAAATTTCAACATTTGCATCTGTAACTTTTATGGTTTACATAATAAAGAGTATTCTATTCTATTCTATTCTATTCAAATCGCATGATATCGTATTACTCGGTACCATTTACACCAATTGCATTTTCATTATCACCGTCATTATTTTCACCATTCTCAGCGTTGTTATTATCAAATCGTCAATCGTGTAGCAGTCGTGTCGTGAGCAGAGAACAAGGCAAAATGTCCCTCATAACGTATAAGTTGAACTTTTTATGTTCGCTCCTTCTTAATTCACCGGAAAGAAATTGAATGGAGCCTTGTTGTGGAAATTTTAAAGCATGTTCTGACAGAGTGACTTGCTTTTAATTTATTGTTTTTTTTGGATTTGTCTGGTTGCGGCTTTTAACTTTACTGGGTGAGTAAGGCTACATAGGGTCGCTATATGAAGAAAAAATATGGGAAATTCCTTTTAACTTTGACTGCCTCGTTGGTCTAGTGTTTGCAAGCGCTACTGCTGAGCATGAGGTCCTGGGTTCGATTCCCGGGTCGGGCAAAGTGTTATTGGGTTTTTCTATTTGGAATATCTCAGTAGCAGCCCGGAGTCTGGATGTAGGCAGTAGGTTCGCCCCCTATTACATGGGACTTAAACATAACTGGCGAAATGTGGGTGTGTACTACGGGTACACCTCTGCCCAACCCTTCGGGGAAACAAGGTGTGAAGTTATGTTATGTGACTTTTAATTTTAAGGACGCCAGGATATTTTCTACCTTGGGATATATGTGGATTTTTGGCATGATCATAGAGATGACTTTACAGAATGCTTTATCAAATCGTTCAGACAAGCTAATTGATGACTGCCTTGAAAGGGATTTCTCAAGACCAAGATCTTGAGGAGGACGCGTGGGCCCGTGAAATATGGAAGGAGGGAACGCCAATGCCCAGAAGTGGGACAGCGCAGGCTAGAAAAAAAAGATCTAGTCATTCTTCAAGTTTGATTAAACAAAGCATGCAAATAAAATAAGTAGATTTAGTACGAATCGTATAGGACCTAATAAGTATCCTTGATGACTCACGGACATAATTGAAACACAGCTTTAAAATAAAAACTACCGTGGCCGTTAAGTTCTAAGTTAATTATAGACATTAGTTTTGTTTTATCACTACCTCTTTATTTAAATGAATGTGTTGTTGTAAATAGGATGCCAAATCAAGTTTATATTAATAACTAGCTATTGCTCGCGACTTCGTTCGCGTGGAAGCCGTAAAACACCACAATATACTAAAATAACAGCCATATTTGCCGCCCAAGTACTTGTCTTGTTTTTGTTTAGCGTTCTTTCTGGCCCTTTTTTCTTTTTAGTCGGCTCCTAAGCGTCGCAGCGTAATGTTTAATAGCCTATAACCTTCCTCAAGAATTGGACTATCGATTGCAAAAAGAATTTTTCAAACCCGACTGGTAGTTCCAGAGATCAGCGCGTTCAAACAAACAAAAAACAAACTTTATTATTCGTATAGATATTATGCCAATTCTTTCACATGTCGTTGTGAAGTGCTTATTTTTTGTTGAATAAAAACCTACAAGATCCTCTTAGATACTGCTAAAATATTTTTCTACAAAAAGTTCTGTTTTAACATTAGGTAACCATGACTGAAATCAATTTGATAATCTGAGCTTTCCGTTTATCTACCAAAGTTATGTTTTACTTGTATTAGTTCTTGAACTAAGAAACTTATACAGGTAAAGATACCTAAAACAATTCAGTACCAAACCAGCCAATGTAGAACAGTTTCTGCAATAATCTATATATATAAAAATGAATCCCTATTTCCCTTGGTCACGACATCACGCGTGAATAGCTTGGCCAATTTCGCTAATTATTTTTTTGTTGTATTTGTTATTGACAGGAGTAGGTTCTTATGCAAGAAAAAAAACCTCCACTTGCGTTAAGCCGCGAGAAAGATCTAGTTTTTTTATAATTAAGAAAGTACATTTAAACATAACACCTGTATTCCCCTAAGGGTTAGGCAGAGGAGTACCTATAAAACTCCCACGAGGCTAGCCATCAACCGGACACTAATCCAGGCTCCGGGCTGCTACTGAGAAAAACTCAATTACACTTTGACCGACCCATACTCAAACTCAAACTCAAAGCATTTATTTCAAATAAACCAATTACAGGCACTTTTGAATTGTCAAGGGCCGAACCCTTGACAATTCAAAAGTGCCTGTAATTGGTTTTCGGTCAGTCAGAAAGATGAAGCTAGTTGACCATTCCAAAGCGTAGTAGGTACCTATGGAGAAGAACGGCCAAGAAACTCCACGGACACTCTTTTAAATCAACGTATTATGGTTACAAAATATTGTTTACATCATTCATTTTGAAATTATACATGTGAGAACAATGCAAATCGTAAAAGCGTCCGTAATAAAAAGACTAACAAAAAAAAAAGCAATTCAACAATTAAAATAAGCCGTGGCAGCTAAGAGATGCCCAGTCTCTACTGACGGCGCCCGTTCACGAACATGACGTGTGGATTAGCACCATTCAGCTCAACCATTTTGAAGGGAGCTAAATGATCCAACACACGCGCCACCATCAGCGAGACATACTCCCAGCCGCCAGGGCACATTCGAGGCACACCCGAGAATCGAACCCAGGACCTTATGCTCAGCAAGACCACGAGACCAACGAGACAGTCTAGAGTCTCAAATCAGAAAGTACATTTCCTGGAACAAAAACATTCAATTAAATAAGTCAATCCTATAAAAATAATTGCTAAGAATTCCAATTTCTCTCAATAAAGAAACTCTTGGTAGTAAAATTAATTCTGATTTCTTAGTGAAATGGCTTGGACTAGTTTTCTTCAACTTTCTATAACAATCGATATAATCGTTGTGGGAAATGGAAACAGCGTATCGCCACTGTCGATGTATACTTTTCTTGCTACTTCATTAGCTTGGTCAGTGTTACGGTGTTAGGGGGCTCGTGGCTAATAATAACATCCGCAAGGGTCAATCGAGGTCGCGGAAAGATACTTAAGGGTTACCGAGGCCCTTGGCAACACAGGCAACGGAAGGAATACTGGCGGGTTTTAGTCAGTAAGAGTCTGACATTTGAGGTCTGCATTGCCACGTTGGATGGCAATGCTGCTTTTAAAAATAATTATACTAATTTTGGTTTATTAGACTTTAACCATATCGTTCTGTTTTTAACCGACTTCATAAAAAGGAGGAGGTTCTCAATTCAATTGTGTATTTGTTTTTTAATGTTTGTTACCTCTGGACTCCGTCGTTAATAAACCGATTTGGATTTTTTTATTTTATTTGAAAGGATACTATAGTTCTGATGATGGGACCCATGAGGAATCGAGGAAACTACTCAAATATTACAGGCATACATGTAGCGGGTTTTGTATTTTCATCAAAGGTCAATCATTTGCATACGGAAAGTATCATTTGGTAAAGTGGAACTCATAAAGAAGGCCACAAATGGCCACCGGAACTCTTCAATGATACGTATTTCACGGGTGGCGATAAGATATCTCGATTAATATAGTGAAGCGACTATGACAAAGCAAACTTAAATAAATGGCTCTGATCAAAATGGTGCCATCAAACTGTTCTGATGATGAAGCCGGAAGGTAAGCAACGGAACTCCGTAATAAAACAATGTGTCCTAGCCGTGTTTGGGCTTATTGGAATTGACATAAGACGCACTCTGGTTATAAATGATTTTCAACCGACTTCAAAGAAGGAGGAGGTTCTCAATTTAACTATATACATACATCCTATCCTACTAATATTATAAATGCGAATTTTTGTAAGGATGGATGGATGGATGGATGGATGTTTGTTACTCTTTCACGCAAAAAGTACTGAACGGATTTGGATTAAATTTGGCACACAGATAGTTTATAACCAGGAATATCACATAGGATACTTTTTATCCCGATATACCCACGGGGTCAAAACTTATGCGGGTGAAACCGCGGGGCGCATCTAGTATATTATATGTTAGGGCATAACTTATTTGTTTATAAATTTTTTAGGGTGCCGTAGTAAACAAGGAACTCTTACCGTCTTATTACAAAACAACGATTATCTTTAGACCCAGGTTTAAACTATTGAGCCATTTTTGAATTTCGAACTTTATTCCGTCTACGTTAAAGTTCTTAATGCAAAACTGTCAAATTAGTACCGGACTAAGTAGTCAGTTTTGTATAAAGAACTGTATTTCAACCATAGTAACGTACTTATTACAAAAACTGGCTCGATGGATTAAACCATGTCCAAAAATGATTCTTGTTTTGTAATAACGCCGTTATAGTTTAGTCATGTCCGGCTGTATATCTGTGTGTCTGTCTACCCCCGGCTTAGTTCAGAGACTCCTAGTAGAAATTACAGCTTTCTGGTAAGCTGTGATTTGGCATAAGAATACATATTAATCACGCCGATAAAATGGTAAAATAAAGTCTTGAAATAAAGAAAATTGTAGGGTATATTATCATCCCCACTTTACGTGTAAGGTACACCTTACACGTAAAGTGGGGATGATAACTTATTTCTCGTCTATCTCATCATCAATATGGGGTATCGTTGGATAGGCAGTTGAAAAATATTCGCGGGAAGGTACTTATGGGTCACCGAGGCCCCTGGCAACACAGGCAACAGGAAGGAATACGGGTGGGTTTTAGTCAGTAAGAGTCTGACACACCCTCCCGCTCCGTCCAGAGCGGGAGAAGTTATTTGATGATTTCCCACCAAAAAAAAAAAACAGTTGAATAATATTGGGGGTCTGTCAAAACTATTTTTCGATTTAGAGATCCATTTGCGTACCTAATATTCAGCTTTAAAGTACTAATTTTTGGTAGAGTCAAGTGTCTCCCCCCGTGCCAGCTAAATGGTTGTTTTGTGGATATGTGAAAAAATTCAAGGCAGTAGTACATATAACGAAATTAAAGAAAACTATCACAGCTAATTAGGATTTACAAGTTCAAGAGTAATTAATAGTCGACCAACTTACATTTGCAGTTGGAGAAATGACCGTGACGTATATTGATGTATGGGAGAATATGTTTATCAACTACAATGTTACGTTTGTTTTTGGGAAAAAATAATCCTAACTACGGGACACTTCATTATGCGTGGTTCAACACACACTTGGCCGGTTTTTATAATTCTTTCATTTGGTAGAAGAAGCTTATGCGGTGGTCCCATATAAATTTTATTAACTTTGCTTGGGTAGTTTTTGAGTTAGTTTCAATAATACGTACCTATTTAATGTATGTTGATGATGTTATAAAACTTCCTGTCATTGTTGTTTACATAGCAAATATTGGTATACGAATTGGTGTGGGGTAGATACCACAACCAAAAATAAAAACGTTTTACAAAAAAACAACCGACTTCCAAAAAATACACTAAAAAGTGAAAAAATACTTTAATTTCGGAAGGCGGTGGCAAAAAAAACGAAAATACAGAACCAGACACCGACTTCCGAAATTAAGGTACACTTAACTTATTAGTGTATTTTTTGGAAGTCGGTAATTTTGGTTTTTGTTAAAAAGTTTTTATTAAGAGTTGTGGTATCCTATTCCATCATACCTATCTCTCTATCTTCACCGTGGTCAGCTCACCAGCTGACATTAAAAACAAAAAGCCAACTTACTGTTACGATCGGAATGTCCTTGTAATCCACGCCACTTTCTTTTTTATTCCAATCCCCACTATGTCAGTGTGCCAGCATATTTCTATTTATAGATGTAGTGAATAAATATTTTGTTTCCATAGACTATTAGCGTGTAAATATTAGCTACTTATAAAACCTTGAATCAAGTTTATTCTAACGTCTAAGATTAATATCCGTTAGTTCAGAACCATATTTATTTTAGTGCTTCCTACAACAGATACAAGCTAAGTTTATGCTTAAGTAAACTGGTTTTAACCGAAGGAGGTGGTTCTATGTTCGTCTGTATGTATATATAAATATTTTTTTTATGTATGTCCATCGATATTTTTATCAATTCTAAACCGATTTTGGTCTTGCACGCTTGGACGGTCCCATTTTTTTATTAACTTTGCTTGAGTAGTTTTTGAGTTTGATGTTAAAATAACTTCCTGTCACTGTTACATAGCAGATATTCGAATTTGTAAGGGGTAGGTACCACAACAAAAAGTGAACAACGATAACTTTTTTTATAACAAAGAAAAACAAACGACTTCCAAAAAAAAAGTGAAAAATAACTTTAATTTTGGAAGTCGCTGTCTTTGGTTTTGTATTTTCGTTTTTTGCCGTTTGTTTTTGTAAAAAGTTTTTATATTTAGATATTTTAAAATGACGAAAGAAATACTATATTTTTTTCTCTTGACAATTAAAATATTCTTATTCTATCAGAAATCTTACAACTTAAGCAATGCGACATAAAGTGATTAACCAAGAACTGTTCATGATTTCATAGATTGAACTTTCTTTAATTTATTAACAACAATTTCTTTTTTGACACTAAAATACTCGTGCATACTGAGGCGACATTGCGGGCGCGACAGGCAGCAATATGCCTGTCGCGCCCGCGATTTTGCTCCAGTCTGTAAAAGCCTTAATACTCGTTATATAATGGTCGTTGTTGCTCTCTGTTCCAGCTTATCTTTACAAATAGCCCAATTTATAGCATAGCATAATCAGCCTATAATGATCCCACTGCTAAGACACAGGCCTCTCTGTGAGAGGGAGTGGGCCGTAATCCACCACGCGGACCCAGTGCGTGTTGGTAGATGTCACACGGCTTCGAGTTTTTGGTTCTAGGACATATAGGCCGGTTTCCTCACGATGTTTTCCTTCACCGTTTTGAGAGCAGTGGTGATGTTATTATTTACACAAAGTAAAGCACCTATCTGTGTTCGAACCCACGACATAAAACTCGTAAGTCGGGGCCGTTACCACTGGGCCACCACTGCTCTCCGCCTGCACTCCAGCTCGCCCAAATAATAATTTTATAATAATTATTCTCCCTACTTAATCTAAACATTATACTGTCAGTCTTCAATTGAAGACCTACAAAAGACGTAAAAGCTAAAATTAAAAACAAGTTTGATCATTTTATAGGCAACAGGAGACGCAGCTCCAGTTAATCAGATACTTAGAAAACGATATTGTTTAGGATACCCGATATTTGTTGGGCTGTTCACTAGGCAAATGATAAAGTTTAAACAGAAGTTTTAATTAAAGAGACTCAAAACTCAAACTCAAAGCGTTTATTTTAATTAAACCATTTACAGGCACTTTTCAACTGTCAAGGAGTCGGTCAGTTAGAAATATGAAGCTAGTTGCTCATTCCAAAGCGTAGTAGGTACCTATGGAGAAGAACGGGCAAGAAAGTCTATGGACACTCTTTTAAATTATATTGATACATAAAGACGTATAAATAATGTTGAATTTATAACCAAATGTGAGGACGTTGTAAAAAAACGCGTCTATAGTACGGCAAAATAAGCAAAAAGAGAAAAACAATAAAAAAATAAAAAAAAATGAAAATAAACCGAGTCAGTTAAGACATGACCAAGTTCCTACTGACGATCCAACACATGAAAACTTACGTTTACTTTAAGGCGCTGACAAGACCCAATTGACCAAAATAGGCTTCGCTTAAGAAAAAAAATTGCCAAATCTGTATAGTTTGTGGTAGCAGAAAAAAATATATGTTAATTTTGAACATATTTCCCAGAACCTGGTTGTTACCAAAACACGTTTTGAAAACAAAATCTCGATACAAACTAACGTTAAACTAACCTCTTACTTTGAGTTCTAATCCAAAATATCTGTATCAAATATCAACATACGTTACGTATTTAATTAATAACACGAACGTCTTATTTGAATGCAGAACTTGGTTGTTTTTTATTTTCGATTACTCAACTTGATTTTGAGTAAATAGATAATTACTTAATATTTTGCAATAAATTACAAGCGTTGTGTCATTGCGCTTCTCTTTCTTTTCTATGGAATTTGACAGTGACCGCGGTTTAGGTGTTGTCAGCGTCTTAAGGCAATGTTGTTATGCATCTTCCCTGAGTGGTTCTCGAAGTAGGCAAAGTTTAAGCAACACTCAACTTTTTGGTTTCGATGAAGCATGGATATTTTGCCACGCATATTTAAGACTGCACGTTCTGAGGTCATAACTTTAAATTGTAGTAGTTTTGTCAGAGCTATATATGTACGACGAAAAGGATTTTAAATCTTAATGTTTATTTCATTGAAATAAATTACCTGTTGGTATATATAAATTACCAGTGATGTTGATGGTGACATCGAGTACTTTTTAGAAAAATAGTGCAGATTAGACTGCCTCCTTGGGTCTAGTGGTCGCAAGCGCTACTGCTGAGCATGAAGTCCTGGATTCAATTCCTGCATTGGGCAAAGTGTTATTGGGTTTTTTCCATCTGGAAATTCTCAGTAGCAGCCCGGAGTCTACATTTCTGCCCGATTGATAGCAATAGGCTCGCCCCCTATTAGTTGGAATTTGAACATAACTTGCAAAATGTGGGCTGTACTAGTAGGTGCACCTCTGTCTAACGCTTCGGGGAACACAAGCGTGATGTTGTTATGTGTTACGTTACATAACACACACAACGTAGGTACTGTGTAGTTTTTAACCGACTTCCAAAAAGGACGAGGTTATTCTACAGAAATAATCAATCGAATGCAGCAGGTTTTTAACGGCAAATTATTTTCTAGGTGACTAACAACTTGAAGGGCGACTAACTATTTTCTACTAAAAAAAAAAATAAAATGGGTAGGTAAAGTATAAAATCATTTGGGTTCGGGGATCGTGGAAGTCGCATTAGATCCCATGATCCCCGGTGCAAGTGTGGGAGGGGAACACCGGGGTGGATTTTAGTCAGTAAGAGTCTGACAGACCCCTCCGCCTACCCCAGGGCGGAGGACATCCATGAGGATTTTCCACCCCGGAACAAAAAAAAAAAAGGTTAGAACAGTGACCACTAACGCGCGAAGGCGAGCGAGCGAAGCGAGCGTGCCGCGGCAGGTGTTGGTGACTCTCAGTTACCAAAACAAAAACTCGATGCTAGTTTAAATTAAAACAAAACTAACAATTGATTATTAAAGCGCTGACAAGACCCAATTGACCAAAATAGGCTTCTCTTAAGAAAAAAAATTGGCAAATCTGTATAGTTTGTGGTAGCGGAAAAAATATATGTTAATTTTGAACATATTTCCTAGAACTTCGTTGTTACCAAAACACGTTTTGAAAAAAAAAACTCGATACAAACTAACGTTAAACTAACCTCTTACCTTGAGTTCTAATCCAAAATATCTGTATTATATATCAACATACGTTATGTATTTAATTAATAACAGGTACGTCTTATTTGAATCCAGAACTTGGTTGTTTTTTATTTTCGTTTACTCAACTCAATTTTGAGTAAATAGATAATTGCTTCATATTTTGCAATAAATTACAAGCGTTGTGTCATCGCGCTACTCTTTCTTTTCTATGCAATCTGACAGTGACCGCGGTTTAGGTGTTGTCAGCGTCTTAAGCTGCTACTTTATACTTAAAATGCTACTTCACTGTAGCTGCCAACCTATTACTTTTGCTACCCATTTAAAAAAAAAAACTAAAAAATGATTAGTTTGTCGCCGCGTTAAATACATGCCGTTTTTAACTATACAAACTTTTGTATAAGATTTTGAAGCATATACCTGTAGGTATGCATGCTTCCAAGTGTTAGTTTTAGCCAACAAAGGTCAACAAAACATTAGCATACTGATTACGGCACCAACACAAAACGAACAGCAACTTCGACAGCAAACCTGAATTGTTTGCAAACAGCAAAGAACGCCATCGTTCGAGTGCCTTGCTTAACACCTTGATGTAATAGGTAAGCGGCATACTTTACCATGTCATGTCATTCTGTTATATAAGTACTGACGGAACTGTCAATATAAATGACATACTTTTGTTTCAATTAGAGTATTAACAGAGGTTATGTAAGTAACTAGTTGTGTTGGAGTCAATGTACTTATTAATACCAGGTTAAGGCTCCTGCATACTGAGGCGATATCGCGGGTGCGACAGGCAGCAAAATGCATGTCGCGTCCGCAATATCGCCCCAGTCTGTAAGATCCTTTACAAGCACAAAATCGAGGTCCTCTAAAAAGCCTTTAGAGGTGAAGATGCTTTTATAGGTACGTCTCACAATTTGGGTGTCGTAAGCTGTAGGTATCAATATCCATTACATTCTCAAGAACTAATCTTTCTCTTGAAGGGTCAACGTCGATTGTTGGCAGTGTCTACTTTACATCGAGCACCAGACCCTGCAGTTTCAACATAGCGATCGCTTTACGACCGAATTCGGTCGCAAAGTTCTAATAGGGTCCTTAGACCATCAAAATTGCTTGAAAAGATTGTGATTTTTGCTAGTGCTTGTCAATCAATTTTGACGGTCTAAGGACCCCATTAGGACTTTGGGACTGAATTAGGTCGTAAAGCGATCGCTTTCTATGTCGAGACTGCAGGGCCCAAACTGGTAGCCGATTTGTTGCTAGAAAAGCTGACTGAAGGATTGTGTCTGTCTCTCCGTATGCGCTTACAAAATCGTTACTTACTGCAATTATCGGCACGTATCTGAGTCCATGACAATAAGTTTTTTTGCTATAAAAAACTAAACTAACACATACACACACTATAGAAGAATCTAGCAAAAACTTTTAATCAGAAGGAACCCCAATGAAAATCCTGACAAAAGAAACCCCATTTTGCCTCGAACCATAAAACTAAACAACAATATTTACGCTACATCCCTAAATCCTTTAGCCCAAAATCAAGATAGGTCCAAACTTTATCTTCTGCCCTTATCTTCCTAACGCCTACAGGTAATTAAGTCAGCTGTTTAATCAAAAAGTCGGATGAAGTCTGCTTAATTATCGGTAATTCGGGGGTAATTGGCTTCTTGATGTAACAACATAATTAATAGCACCGGATAACGTCAGAGGGGCATGATGGGGCTTCGGATGTACCAAAGAGGTTGTCCTTTTAATTTGAGATGGTTTGTCAAGATTTTAATTAGTGGCTTCGTTTGGAAGTTCTAAGAAAGTGTAATGGTTTTATTGGAGGCTGTGTTTTTTAGGTAAGGTCATTCTTTGATACAAATAATAAATCAATCAAGGTTGAATTTAAATTCTGTGATTACTTTAACTAACACACTGACCTATTACTTTATTTATTATTTTTAGGAAAACGTATACTTTTACAATGTTTGTAAATATGTGAGCATCATGTACCTATCACATAATTAATTTATCTGTCATTGCTGTATTTTTCATTCTTTTTTTTTCTATTTTGGTATAGTAATTTTATTCTAGGTGCATCGTCTTCACATATAATTTTAAAATGTACCTATACAAAATTTTATAAAGCCTTTTAAAAGAGTAACGGTGGAGTTTCTTGCCCATTCTTCTCCATACGAAACTACCTTTTGGAAGGGGCAACTAGAATCAATTCTATTTTTTTAGTAAACTTTGACGTTCAAAAGTGCCTTTTATGTGCCTATTTGAAATAAATAATTTGACTTTGACTTTGACTTTGATAATAGTCTTGGCCTGTCTTGTTAGGCTAACATTGTCCATTACTAGAGAAACCTGACCTGCTGAAATGCGGGTGTGCTAGAGGTGCACGTCTGCCTAACCCTTCAGGGAAACAGGCATGATGTGAAAAAAATATTAATGAGAAAGCGTTTATTTGTGGTGAAATCCTAAGTTCTACAAAAAAAATACTTCTGCCAAACTGCAAGGCAGTTTGTTGGCAGATGCCCATAAACAATTTTATATTTTATCTCGTAGGTACATTTCCATCAATAATAAGAATACATTTACCGCTAAACATTACCTGTACTTAGATAACTAAACACACATAATTCACCGCAGCACAACGGCTGACTGCAAATAACATTTTAAATTGCGTAATGCTAATAACTAGAGGATTCGGTTTATGGTTAATTTTATTTATTTTAAGGATTCGTGTGATTTGAGACTGGCTCCAAAAGATAGACTATCAGGAGACTGAAAGTTTATTCATTTTCATAGTTTATAATATGATCTAAAATCCATACACACTGTCATCAATTCTTACTTTTTTCCCGTCCTTACACACATTCAAAGGTGCGAACCAAACCAGACACACGCTTCCATATGCACACACACAACTACTTCCACCACATGCACATTTACACACATACACTCATCATCTCCCACACTTTCACACACATACATAAACACACATAACTCTTTAGCATTATTACTTTCTTTTGCCATTTTAATTCCTACATATGTACAGGCTGTGCCGTAAATAGTGGTCCAACGTTAAGGGGTCGATACACCGTATATTCAGCTACCACATACCACTATTTGAACCATTTTTCCCATAGCTCACAGGTTTTTTTTTTTTAGAAAAATTTACTTCTTTCTTTACTAATTTGGCTGTAATTTCTATAAATGACATTATATTTTAATGTTGTTTTTTGTTTATAACTGTGGAATACATGTGCTAACTGTTAGCGAAATTAGTAAAGCAAAGGGGTAAAAAAAAATGAACTATTATTTTATTCTGAGACCTATGAAAAAAAGTGATTCAAATTGCGGTATGTGATAGCTGAATATACGGTGTATCGACCCCTTAACGTTGGACCACTATTTACGACACATCCTGTATGTGTGTTTTACTTTCTTTTTGTAAAGTTTAAGTAATTTTTATCTATATGTGTTACCTTGGCTGTTAATTTTGTAGAACCCATAGCTGAACGCTGACTCTAAAAATCCAGGTCCAGGCCCAGTTTGGGGGTTAGGATCAGATTTGTGGCAATACATTCGTGTGCTATTATATTATGACTTGCTTGTAACATGTATTTTTAAGTGTCAAATAAATATTTGTATTTATTAAGATTTGATAAACATAGTTTGACACGAAACTTTTTTCTGCAGGGTTTTGGGTCATCAGAATAAAACATTTTTCAGAAGTATGGTAAGGTTTCGCTGTGTAGGATTTCCATTCTTAACTGAAATGCAGATTATTTCAAAAAGTCTTGACAGTTTTGCAACGTTATTTACTTAACCATAAATCTCCAAAAACCTCGTGAAAAGACTCATCTTCCCAAGTAGCACAAACACTTTTGAGAAAGGTGTAACCAAATCCTCTTTGCGTACACAAGTGAAAGTTTTCTACTGAACCAGGTCACCATTTGATAGCTTTGTTTTGGTAAAATTAACCTTAATTACATTTAAATAAGTTTGAGTATGCATAAAATGCTTATTTTTGCATTTAAAATACAAGAGGTCAAATTATGGTGGATTTGAAGAAAATGTGTGTGCTCCAATGTAAGTAGGTCCGTTACGAAAAATTTAAATAATTGTATGTATGACTACAGTTTACGGGTGTAACACTTTCAGAATCAGTGAATGTGCTTTATGAGTTATCTGTTTGGTGCTTGTGGGGTAAGCAGGACGTGGGAAATTGAAGGATTGGCAATGAGGAAAAACAAAAAAAAACGTTGCCAGGCTAACAATACAAAAAAAACAGTAAGTAAATTGTGGTTAATATTTGGTAACGGTTTTGCACCAAACATTTCTTAAGCACTTGTTTGGAAAAAATATCGTTGGATTAGTTCAATCAGTGACTTTCATCCACTGGTTGAATATTATTAGGCCAGTACAAAAAATCTCATTTTATAACATAATATCGCGCCTGTTTCCCCGAAGGATTAGGCACAGGTCACTCATAAATCATAGGTCTACCAACATTTCGGAAATATAATAGGGGGCAAGCCTAAAAATTGAATTAATTGCTTTGTAATCATACCTACCCCGTCTTCATACTTTAAACATTTATATACTGTTCAGCCCCTTTCGCCACATGCATATGATAACTTAATTATCCATAACATAACATTACGTTATTTTATTAACATTTACGAGAAACCTATTAGATAATCAGCCAACACTGTGTCGTAAACAAATTAACATTTGCAGTCATAATTACTAATATAAAACTTATCTCCTACGCAATAAAAACTTATACGGTAGCAAAATTAAAATTGTCCCATCATAAGTGCTGCCTGAATATTTTAATTTATGCGAATTTGAACTCTAGTCACTTGTGTTAAAAGTGTTGAGTTATTTTTAAGGTAGCGCGTGTTATGTTTGTGTTTGGAAACCTATTGGTCAACGTATAGGTTACTATTTATGGGCGGTACACACATTGTGTAATGTCCGTTCGTATGGCGCAATGTGCGCTCGCCCTTATAATTTTCTATTGTAGAATTATTGACAAGGATTGGGGCAGGATAGATAAAATACTTGGAAATAACTTAAGTTTAACATAAGCACCAATTACTATTTCTCGATAGATAAAGATACACAACTTGACAACGCTACAAATTCTTATTAAAATATGATAATTGATAAATCATTTTTCTTTGAATATAATATATCTGTCGGAAAAACGTTAGTCACTCGTTTGACTAATCGGGACACCAGCGCCACCAAGCGGCGCTCGACATAGTCTACAACATAGGCTTGACCGGAGATAAGTTGAGTTGGTCGGAGGCGGTCAATGAGTGAACACGTTTAGAAACTGTCGCGCGTTCCGTATAGTTGTGTCGTGTACCTACAGTGTGCGAATAGCTAGTGTGAATTTTATCGTAAATTATAATTTGATTTAAACTGCAAACCAACACTTCCCATTGTACGCCCACAGTAGTTAAAATATGGCTGATGATAACGAGAGAGACCTACCTTCTCCGTCATATTATTATTCAGCTAGTAAATACAATGTTTTCCAGCTAGTTACACATAGAAGCTAATTGCACAAAGGTCAGAAAGATAATAATTAAGTAGGTACATTAATATTTATGATTAACGAATACACAGTGCATCACTAAAAAGGTTAAATACTTATTTACTGCCAACAAAGTCGAATCATCACAGTTAATTTACAAGAAGTTAACATTGTAGGATGCAAATGTAACATTACAATTCCTGTATGAATTTCTCCAAGCCTTATGTAGAAAAGCTTAGCGGAAAGCAGTGTCAGGAAATGTAGTACTAACTGGTAATGATAGGTAGACTAGGTACTAATAATATCCTTATTCTCCTTGTTAATATTAGAAACTTGAAACACACATATTCATTATGTGTTTGTCCTGTTTTCACACACATACATAGGTACTTTCTCCCCTCGACTTACTTATGACAACTGCCGGAGTCGCGGGAAAGTCCGAAAGGGATACCGTGGCCTCTGGCAACGGAAGGATCACGGTTGGGTTTTAGTCAGTAAGAGTATGACACACCCTTCCGCTTCGACCAGAGTGGGAGAAGTTATTTGCCAATTTCCCAAAAAAAAAAAGATTCTTACGGCAACGGGAACTCCGTACCTACTAATTTGTATAAATTGGAATAAATCTTAATAGCGAGAACCCTGGCACCCATAACACAAGTTTAGTCTTAGCTTGGGTGCCGGAGGTACCGGAGGTTTAGTGATTTATGTAATTTAAAAAAAAAATCAATAACATAGTACTATCCTATCGCCTTTGTGTAAATTGTAAATTTGAAAAAAACGGTACAAACCACAGTCGAACGGTAGATCATGTTTAATGGAACAGGCAACGAAAATTCAGCACTAGTCAAAGGAAAACAGTCAATTTGTTTTACCACTGAACAGAAAAGTATCTACTTACCAGATCGTTAATTTATTATTAACTTAAACCGATAGTGAAACTGGACATACCTGGAAAAATAAAGAAACAATACATTAGAAAAGAGCTTTCAAAACTTTCAATAATGAAATTAAGTACATAATATGCTCCAGACCGAATTTCAGCTATGGCGACCAATTTCATCGGAGTCTAGTCATCTACGCAGGAGATATTATAGTTCACAAGTGTTTGCGCAGACACAGGTGTTCTCACTCTTCCCCAGGCCCAGAACTAACAGTTTAACGTGCTTTCCGAGGCATAACGGGTATAACACCGCCAACTTCCAATGTCCAGGCTGTTACTGAGAACTTCATAATGGAAAAACCCAATAACACTTTGCCCTACCTGGGAATTGAACCCAGCACCCCACGCTTAGCAGTCGCGCTAGCGACCACGAGACCAGCGAGACGATCAACATAGGTAATGTCATATTAAATAGTTGGTATTATCATAATTTCAGCCGATAGACGTCCACTGCGGCCTCCCTAAGCATCGCCATTTCCACCGGTTATGTGCTTCTTCAGGAAATAGTATGTACTTATACGGATTATTAAAGAATCTCCTTGTGTCAAAAGCTCATTAAAAATAACTCTCCGTTCTTGAGCATTCATGCCACAAAGCCACGGAAGTAATAAATAGATAGATCATATATTTGTCCGAAACATGAGTATGCACACACAAAGCATGTAAGATGTTAAGTACATCGAAGAAAGGATCACAGTCATATTTTTTCATAATAAACGTAAGCTTAAATTTATGTCTTTAACGTTCAACCATGTTCAACTTGACATCTGTCATGTGTAACTTGAAATCTCAAAAATAGCTAACTTGATAAGTCACTTAAAATCGGGGAATTTAGAATATTTTGTACACTTTCACTACGAGTAGTATTTTTCAAAATATACATAATGTTATTATAAATTCAATAACAAACATACCTCAAATGTCGATAGGCACTCGGTTTTACAGAAGATCTCAAACTTTAAAAAAGCTGCCCCGAAAAATTTGATTTTTTGAAATAATTATCAACTTAATGCCGACCAGGGAAATATGTATTATAATAAAATTTGATCAGTTATTTAAATAATTATAACTATTAATTATATTGTAATCTAATTATTTCGCCCACCAAGACAATGGATACTTTCGAAATTACAGGCATGTTATCTGACAAAGGCTATAGCCACGATTAAAACTATTTAACCAATAAACTAGGTTAAAACAATTTTAAAACTCAGTTGTATTTCTTGACCCTTGCCAAGTGAACTGTTAAATGTTTGGTAACCATTTGTTACAATTTATTATTAGTTCAGTCACGACTCTTTTTGGTGTGTTCATGACCGTGATATTGTCTGCGGTATGGATGGTTTATGGATCAGATTTTGTGCTTTGACTGTGTCATTGGTGTAGTGGTCACAATTGCACCTGCTTGGGCTGAGCTAAGGATTCATGTTTCGATCCCGGGCTAAGTGTTCCAAGGGTAATTTACTGTCGCGGGAAGGTACTAATGGGTCACCGAGGCCCCCGCAACACAGGCAACGGAAGGAATACGGGTGGGTTTTAGTCAGTAAGAGTTTGCCACACCCTCCCGCTCCACCCAGAGCGGGAGAAGTTATTTGATGATTTCCCATCCAAAAAAAAGGGTGATTTATTAGGAATTTCTCAGTGGAAGCCGGAGTCTAGTCACATCGGACTCGACTTGTATGATGTATGTCGTTCTGTTGTTGTTGTATTCTGAAGAGGTTTTTAGGACAACTACTTTGTTGTTTTCATATAACTTTCCAGATATATGTATAGATAGAGAGAAAAGGTATCGGGACCATAGTGACCTTATTGGTGATGTTCTTCAGAAAGGTCAGGTGCGTAGTACTCGCAACCGGTGCGAGTGTTGACCAGGTGTATGAACGTAAACGAAGCAAAAGGAGTATTTTATGATCGTAGCAGGTGGCGTTCTGTAGCTTGTGCCTACCCCCATGGTAAAAAGGCGTGAGTTAATGTATGTAATTTGAATGTAACTTCCAAAGAAAACATACTGCAGAAAATTTTATTGTGTTGATTTAAACTTTGGAGCAATCTTTATAATATTTTCTTTGCCTTCCAAACAACAATAACTTCTAATTAGTAACGCAAAGATGGTTCAATGATGAATGGTTGAAAGATATTTCCCCTTTTCCTGAATGAAACGTTAAATAAAAGTAAGTCCTAGAGAACCCTGACACCGGAATTCAAAAAGCCAACCAAATGCAAAAAGCCAACCAAATGCAAAAAGCCGACCAAATGCAAAAAGCCAACCAAATGCAAAAAGCCAACCAAATGCAAAAAGCCAACCAAATGCGTGTTGGACCACGAACAATGAAGGGTTCCGTAGTCGGAATGAATTTATCCCAGAATAAACTTAACATTGTGTGTAGTTGAAAAACATGTTCTCCCATACATCGGTATACGTCACCGTCAATTCTACCAACTGCAAATAATAAAGAGTGTGCTCTTTATTATTGGTGATGTAATGATATGTAATGATCGGGTTGGTAGATGTCACATGTCTTCGAACTTTTGGTTCTAGGACATGCCTTTCCTAACGATGTTTTGCTTCACCGTTTTGAGAGCAGTGGTGATGAAATAATTTACACAAAGTAAAATAACTGGCTGGGGGAACCTACGACCTACAACTCTTATTATAAGTAGCGGTCGTTTCCACTGGGTCACCACTGCTCTACCGCACCATTCTCTGAATGCTCCACAGGGTGTCACAATAGGTGCTCGGTAAAAGCACGTATTGTGACAACACTGTCCACTGTGTCCACACCAATCCACTTCCAGACCTAACCGAAGGTCGCTTAGCCTCAACATTATTCAAGGCATGGACTCTACTGATAATTGTAGCCAATGGTAGAGCGTAACGGCTCTATCAGTAACGGATATGATGCAAATAATGTAGAGGTCAGTTTGTAAGCTCTTGAAGGTAGGGTTGCAATCCGTACTATAATATATAGTATCGCACTATATTTCAGTCAATTGTACTTATAATATAGAAAAATAATATAGTACAAAAAATACTATATTTTCATCCCTAATTCAGCTGTTAATATAAAAAGCGCGACAGTTGAATTAGGGCTAAAAATATAGTATTTTTCGTAGGTACTACATTCTTTTTCTATATTATATAGTACAATAAATTGCCTGAAATATTGTACGATACTATATATTATGGTACCGGTGGCAACCCTACTCTACTTGAAGGTGATATTATGTAGAGTATGCTAGTGTCTTTACAAATGTTTGTTAGAGTGCGTTATTTATTATTAATTTATTAATTTTGGCCGGCAAGAACTTTTCTCAATCAAGAGAAGGTAAACCTCCACTATATGCCAAATTAATAGTCTCAACTAGTCTAAAATATGCAGTACATCTGTGAGCCTTATGCCCGCTTTCACGAAACTTACCGTCACCTTTTATGAATGCCTGAATAAAATCGCTCTGTTGAATTTTTAACTTTCTGTGTTGAGCCGAACGCTGAAAATCCAACTGCCCGCTTTTATTTAGGGATTCATATAAGTGTCGCCTAGTGTTTTTGAAAACTATTTTATTTGGTAGAAGTTTCTGAATGGAATGAAAGAATGGCCGCCGTGACCGATTTCGGTCGGGCAGAAGATTATTATTAGTGTAAATTTCATCGCATTGCCAATAACAGCCACAGGCATGATCTGTCGAGAGGTCTTGAGTTCAAACCCTACTGGTTGCACTATAACAATATGTAGCCACTCCTCGGAAAAGGATTTAACAACGTGTATGAATCGAATTTAGTACGCGCGTCTGCGCGCACAGATTACTTTAGGCCGGCGCGGCGGCGCCTACGTCATCGTTCCCATCGGTACGGAATGTTGCCATTTTAAATATTTGTATTTTTTTTCTTATTACAATCGCACTGTGTGCTGCACCGGTCGACGTCATCACTTCAACGCCGGTTATCGCTGAAAACCAGCGCTGGGGCTCTGTCTCGCATAGGATCGCAGCATTATGCTAAGTGTTGGCCGTTTTGAGTGGATGTGACGCATATTCCCCAAGTAGTTTCTTTTTTGTATTTATGTGTCTTCTTTGCGTCATTTTTATCGCAAATAAACGTATATTTTTTTTTTATTTCTTTAGTTTTTTCTAAAACGGCTGCACAAATGAATGAAATGAAATGAAATTATATATTCTGTAAGTAGTGTGTAAGTTCTGTAGTATCGGAATCACTTTATACTCCAAATAAAAAAATAAAATAGCTAGATGCCACTGGTTGGAGTTGACGAACATAATATGTTACCTAATTCATAATTTTTAAATCTTTCAAAAGATTCAAAAATTATGAATCAACATAACTGTTTGTACGTTTACAGACAGTTATAATTACGGAAATGACACGTATTCAAACATACATTACCAAATTCAGCTACAGTGCCTCTTCCTAGGGAAGTCCGTAAAAAGTTAATGTATGTGAGAAATAGTAAAACTTGTAATAATTTGGACTGTCAGCGGATATGGGGCAAGCAGTGAGGTCGGTGTATCGTGTTGAAGGTAAATCGTTGTATGAAGGTGAAAATTATAACTAGATTTGATTTTGTTTCTTCATGATTCTAATTTTAATACCCGGCGTTCAATGCATGATTAATAAGGTGTTCAATGCATGATTCATTATATGGATACATATTATAAATTAAAGTCGCTTTTCGTGTCTGTCTTCTGTTCAAGTACACAACGGATTTTGGCGTAGTTTTCATCATCGTTTAGAAAATTTATTCAAATTCAAATTCAAATTCAAAAATCATTTATTTGCTAATATGGGTAATTACATTAAGTTGTTAAAAATAGAGCTCGTAGTTCAAACATATTATGCCTTGAGGCATGCAAATCTCAAGTTTTAACTGTATCACAACACTATTAGGCAATTACATGCAACAATAATTTATCCCGAAAGGTTATTTGTCCAGTCGTAAAAACCATGAGAAGCAGGGGTTAGTAACGGGTCGCTAGCAATATGATAAAATGAAAGTGTCAAAATTATGATTTTGTAGCAAGTTAAGTATCTAGTACACACACGGTTCCGATTCAGTGTATTTTTACTACTAGCTGCTTTCGAATTCGGGAACATGTGCAGGATTACATTTTTTACACTAAGATTTAAAAGGTACGGTAGGTACCACTCTCTTTCAGAATACCAACCTGAAGTACTCACATTATGTTGCTGGGCTACGAATGGTGAGTGGAAGAAACGAAATCTCAGGGTCTTGGGGAAGGGGGGGGGAAGCTGGCAACGCATCAGCAATAACCCTGGTTATAAATGGCTTAACATCAGGTGATCCGCATGCTCGTTTGCCCCCTTGATGGTATAAAAAAACCTAGCGCCTCGATGGCGTGTCGAATAGTAGAAAATAATTCTTATACTCGATATCCTATGCCTAGCGCCATCTCATATCGAAAAACAGAGTTATTTAGTGAAAACTAATCTTCAATTTTCACATTTTCCTGACCTTTTAGACTGGTGAAACTTTTTTATCTGTAAACTACGGAATACAACAATTGTAAAAATAAAACAATATTTGCTGCACATTGATTTTGACACTTAGGCAGACGCCCATAGTCTTATTGGTCATGTCCTTTACCTACTCATTCAATTTAAGTAATTTTCATCGAATTCATTGTTCAATAAATTAGAAAAGAAAAATAGAGAGGTAAGAGTCACTGCATTTGCATCCCGTTTTAAAACACTGAACAATGAATTTATTTTCGTTTGGTTATAAAAGTTCATAGGTTAAAACTATTTTTATGCAAATTAAAAATAATTGCAGTTTCTTAAGAAACTAGTAGGTATAGGTAATAAAACATAAAAATGTTTATTTTTGAAATATAAATATGGCGGTCATAAATTATATTGTGTTGTATTGTACGGCTATCGCTGAAAACCAGCGCTCTGGGGCTCTGTCTCGCATCATTATCATCGGGTCGCAGCATTATACTGAGCGTTGGCTGTTTTGCGTGGATGTGATGCATATTCTCCCCCAAATTGTTTCTTTTTTTTGTATTTGTGTCCCATCTTTGCGTCATGTTTATCACAGTAAACTTTTTTCTTATCTTTCTTAATAACAATAATAGAGAAATCCTTTTGCCTATTATTGAATAGTTTTGAGAATGACAGTGATTTCCAAATAATTGGAATAAGTACTAGCTGTTGCCACGACTTCTGATACCAAGAGAATTAAGTTTAAAATTTACGAATGAACCCTTTTAAGGAACGTAATTTCCAAATTTTGTATAATAAGTATCAGTCATGGAACTGTGTCAGAGCAGTGGTGGTCCAGTGGTAACGGCCGCGACTTACGAGTTGTAGGTCGTAAGTTCGAACCCAGACAGGCGATTTACTTTGTGTAAATTATTTCATCACCACTGCTCTCAAAACGGTGAAGGAAACCATCGTGAGGAAACCGGCATGTCCTAGAACCAAAAATTCGAAGACATGTGACATCTACCAACCCGCACTGGGCCCGCGTGGTAGATAACGACCCACTACCTCTCACAGAGAGGAGGCCTGTGTCTCAGCAGTGGGAACATTATAGGCTTATTATGTATGGTAACTGTTTTATTGATATTGATCGGCCTCCAGCCCTTATCTATTAATCTATCATGTTTTCCTTCCATAACATTCTATCCCCTTATACCCTATAACCCTTATCAATAAAAAAAGTGTTACTACTCAAAACTTTCCGCACGACATTTCCTTGTTTCTATAAACAGAACTTGCTGGACAAACAATCAACAACAGGTTTCTCGGTACCGATAAATTAATCATAGATAAAGACGGACTCTGTTAACTCTATGTTTAAAAACGGACATGTTACAAGGTTACTATAGAGTTTGCGCAAACGCAACACGTCAAAACTGTCGTCTTGCCTACAAATTACTGTTGCGCCACACACAGACAATTGGTTTTGCCGGACGTCGGCTTGGGTCCTAATAAATTCTGAGCCTTAGATTGATAGTTTGTTATCCTGTCTATTGGTACAGCCAACCAAACCGTCTAGTAACAGTTTGACTTTGAAAGCACCTATATTTAGTAGCAGTAAAGGTGATTTTTGTAGCTTAAATATTACAATTGACGTGCGGTTGATCATACCAACTAAGGAAAGCTTTTGTTTTGCCGTTAAGGTACAAGACTGTTTTCATTAATAATTTTAGTAACAATAATATTTCTTGTAAATAATGCGTTTTGTAAGCAGACAAGCGATCGTCAGCGATCAGGAAGTTATACTTTAAAGAATTGAATCAATCAATTACATTAAACATTAAATCAGTCAAGAAAATGGGATTGTCAATGATAAACTAGTTTTTCTTATAAACACATTATTTTCTAAAAACACCGATGCACCCTGATTTTGCAAATTTAAGGCTCGTGGAGACTGGCGCGACGCGACGGGACCGTGTGACGAGACACCGGTAGAACAATTTATATGGAAACTTCATGGAAATTCTTCTATCGAAAAAATATTTTTTAATAAAAACAATATTTAAAACATTAAAAACAAAATAATTTAAAATAAAATTAATAAACCATAAAAAATGTATTTTAATGGATTTTAATTGTTTATTGTATTAAAATATTTAAATTAAATTATCAAAATTTTAACAATTTCGGTGTTGCATCGCGCCACGAGCCTTAAATTTGCAAAATTACGGGGTAACTACGTTTTCCTGAATTTAAAACATCGCTTCTGGGATATATTAGAAAAGGTGGTTTATCGTTGACAATACCATTTTCTTTATAGATTTTGCAAACGACCCGCCTTTCATCACGTTTTTATTCGTGACCGATTCCTACATTATTCTAAGCCCCATATTTGCCTAAAAACCACATGACACCGGGGAAAGCAAGCTAAACATACACAATCTAAATCCAATAAACTTATATAACGCATTTCACTCTCACTGCCTAGAAGTTGAAAAGTAAATAATAATATATTTCACTGCATTTACTTAAGCAGTGACCTTTATGTATGAACTTTGGCCCAGCACTTTAATACTGGACGGACGAAAATCGAGATGGCGACGTCAGAAGAGAAGGGAACGTGAAGATGGTTTGTTATTAAATGTTACTTTAGCACATTAGTATTGCTTTTTTATGTTCATTATACCCTATAATGCAACTGAGCATATACCTTCAAGTGATTAATTGAATAGGTGAAGGAAAATAGAGGACACCGATTGCAAGTACCGAAATTTTAAAGACGTGACGTTTGCCAGCCTGCACTTCCCCCCGTATCCACTATGCACTACCGTCCATTCCCTCTTACAAAGAGGAGGTCTGAGTTTCAGCAATTTTTTTTTCTTTGTGAAATTATCATATATCTTCTCCCGCTCTGGGCGGAGCGGGAGGGTGTGTCAGACTCTTACTGACTAAAAACCACCCGTGTCCCTTCCGTTGCCTGTGTTGTCAGGGGCCTCGGTAACCCTTTTGTACCTTCTCGCGACCCTGGCAGGGAGTTTCAGCAATGGCAGTGATTTATGTTGATGTGTTATGTGGTCAATTGAATCTGTCATATAACACCGTGATTTGCAGATAGATTGATAAAATCACGGAGAGTTTTTAGCAGATAAGAGTAATTTGGTGCTTCTAACACATAATCACTATTTAGGAAACGTACGAATAGGACAGATGGCTTAATATTTTCTGGTAAAACAGCCTTAAGGAAAGCAGACTTCATCAAGACTTTTATTTAGGTATTAAGTTCTATTTATGTTTTTATGTTGTAATTTTTACTTCCGCTTGAGAACAGTTTTCATTGGTTTGTTGGTATATTGGCGTGTGCTAGCTAACATATGGCAAATAATTTAATGTAATGTTTTGTGTTTCATAGTGTTAATTACTTTAAATACGATTTGTATAGAAGTAAACAGATAGGTGTGCTGCTGGGAAGTTTGTTGCGCCAATTCTTCTTCCCAGCTGAAGCTCTAGGAAGTGGTGCTCAGCCTAGTTTGAATAAAAGACTTTTGATTTGATTTGAAACATTGTTGACACTTGTATCTCTTTTTACCCGACTACGGCGATTCTCTGAAGAAGGGAAATACCTATTTAAAATTATTCCATGCGAAAACCACTAAATGATAAATTATTTTATTTCTATAAGTTGGTTTGTACAAACACGTTTACACGTCATTCGTATTTTAAAAACTAGATGAGGTCGGTATTTCCTATCTGACTAATCTGAGACGATAGGCCGAAACAAACTCAAAAGTCAGTCTGTTTTAAAGTCCAGACATAATCTTGGTCAGGTCTTGTGAAGACCACGTAGATTGGTGTCAGGAATGGTATTTTAAGGAAAGATTGAGATGACACAGATCGAGTGACCTATCCAGTCAGTGCACGCATTTGTCAGTAATCGTGCAGCTCAACTCAACTTAAGGAGCTCAACGATTCGTCGAAAAATACTAAAGAAAGGACATTTGGGTAGGCCGCATAAATTACTCAAACTGCCAGACCAAGATTAAAACTAACTGAGATAGAAAAAATAAAACAAAACAATGACCCACCTAGTCTTCAAATTCACCATAATTAAAATAATATATACATATATATATAATAATAATACTATAAATAATATAATAATAAATAAATAAATAAAAAAATACATATATAAATAGTATATTAATAATATATATCTTTAAATACTTCACAAAGTAAATATTCATGTCATTGTATATATACACTCTTAACAAATTTAACTATTCAGATCCATATAATCTTATCCTAGACAAATAAAACGTCAATAAATACAAGCTATGACATTAAAAATCGTAATATAAAGTGACACACTAGCAGACAGTGTCCTTACTAAGACCAGGCGGCCTTGGACACGCGTGCACAAGCTTTCAACACCGAGTTACCCAACGACCACCAGTGTACCAAGGCATCTTCAAGTGTTGTGTTTACTCTGTGGCATGGCTCAACACAAAATGGCGGGTACAACCAGCGTAAGTTGAGCTTGGCTAATAGTAAATTTGGAGCAGTTCGACATAATAAAAATCATGAATATGTTTCATAATGGATCGGATTAAATAGATAACTAACAATAGTTAAAAAATTACTGGTTGTTTAGAACTGTGTTTGGCTATAAGGTAGTGGCTATCTACCCGAAGAGTAAGTAAGAGTAAGGTAACTTGCCGGGGTCGCGGAAAGGTACTAAAGGGTCATCGAGGCCCCTGGCAACACAGGAAATAGGAAGGAATACGGGTGGGTTTTAGTTAGTAAGAGTCTGACACACCCTCCCGCTCCGCCCAGAGCGGGAGAAGTTATTTGATGATTTCCCATCCAAAAAAAAAAAAGAGTAAGGTAACTTTGGAAAGCCTGGATGGAACCCAACCAATATGCAGAAATCAACCAATCAATTCTCGTCTGATCTCATCGGTTTCTTGTTTGAAAGCTTTGGCCCTTTAACTCTGCCGGAAGCTCCCACTAGCTGATCCTTGACCTATCTACGACACCCAGTATTTCCCATTTTCAATATCCATTAAAGCTGCAAACTGACACATTCTAGAACGTTCTTTTAATTCTAGAACATTCCAGAATCATAACTTGACGATTGACTGAACATAATCAATACAGGTCTAATTAAAATGGCCGCAATGTCCAGTTTCGCTCGCAGTAAGAAGTTTGGTATTATAGAGGCGATTGAATAAATCTTGTTGCCTCATTGTTTTCGACAACGTTGAAGAAAATTATTAAGTTTGGGTGGTTATTATTGGTGAGATTGACTTATTGTGTAAATTGTTTACTATGGTGCTTTAGAAGATAGTGATCCATGAAAGGTAAAGTCGTACCTACAAGAAGGTAAGGGGAAAACGGTAGTTTTGATTGTGTACGATGTGTATGATGGATATAACTAATACCTTATATCCATCATCTGCCTAGCCTCTGCTATCGCAACTATGTTGGGGTCAGCTTCCAATTTAATCGAAAACAGCTGAATACCAGTATTTTACATGCAGCGACATCCTATCTGACTACCACAACCCAGTTACTGGATAACACGATACCCATTGGTAAGACTGGTTGTCAGACATTCGAGCTTCTGACTACCCGTAACGACTGTCAACGATCTACAAATAACAGCCGGGACAAATGGCTTAACGTGCTTTCCGAGGCACGGAGGGGTCTTGGTATGTAAAAATGGTCACCCATCCATGGACCAACTGCGGCAAGCATAGCTTAACCTGATCGATCGACCCGTGTGGCTGTTATTGTTTTTTCTACTTTGAGATCTAGATATATCGCATAATCCCCGAAGGGTTAGGCTGAGTTGTACCTATAGTACACCCACATTTCGCCAGTTATGTCTAAGTCCCATGTAATAGAGGGCCTATTGCTATTAACTGTGCACAAAAACAGACTCCAGGTCGCTACGAAGAAGTTTTTGATGCTAATCCCAATAGCACTTTGCTCGACTTGGGAATCGAACCCAGAACTTCTCGCTCAGCAGTAGTGCTTGCGAAACTTCGACACAGCCAATAATCTTTTAATATTTCTACTTTGACATATAAAAATATTAAAAGATTATTGGCTGTGTCGGAGTTTTACCACATTGAAATCCTAACTTATTGTAAACAAATAAAGAACTGTGATTATTAGGGAAACTATTAATCAAATGAGGTGACTTTAGATATAATTGATTAATAAAAATATAGCTGATGCGGTTTGCGGTTAAATTTTTCATGCTAAAGAATAATGATCACAGTTAAGGGCAGACAGGCGCGACGCAGAGAGAGAGCTGGAGAGCAGTGGTGGCCCAGTGGTAATGGCCGCGACTTACGAGTTATAGGTCGTAAGTTCGAAACCAGACAGGCGCTTTACTTTGTGTAAATTATTTCATCACCACTACTCTCAAAACGGTGAAGGAAAACATCGTGAGGAAACCGGCATGTCCTAGAACCAAAAATTCGAAGACATGTGACATCTACCAACCCGCACTGGGCCCGCGTGGTGGATTACGGCCCACTCCCTCTTACAGAGAGGAGGCCTGTGTCCCAGCAGTGGGAACATTATAGGTTGATTATGTATGTGTATTCTGGTAAAACAATTTCCATAACGTTTTTGTAGAAATTGTTCTACTGGAGTTTCGTCGCACAGTTACGTCGCGCCTGTCTGCGGATGCCTTTATCCATACACACGTTGACAAATTATTTCTCAATTTATAATGAAGTACATTCATAAATAAATAAATAAAACACCGAATTTGTAATAAAGTCACGGTCGTTGGACATTCTTCATACAAAATGTATTCAATACAGAATCAAAGTCGAAATAAATGCAATGATGACATTATATTTAGCAATAATATGTCGGCTAATGTTTAAATTTATAGATATATATATTTATAACTCGAACGATATAATCTCTATTTTGATAAATTGATATCATTATTTGGTTCTAGCATTTTCGGCAACCATTATTTATTGATATATTTTTATGAATCATCTACTGCTTTATGTCATGGCTTTATATAAAAGAAGTTCTTATAGTTTGCTATGCAGCTTATTATCACAAACATACATCTTATACAGGGCTGCATAGAGCGATGATGTACTGCGTCTGATCGAATTCGAAAAAATCGGTAGGTAAAATTCAGACGGTCCGCAAAAAACTTCACTAAGTGTTTTTCATTCAGAAGAACGGGCTTCAGATCTAGTGCACTATTTCGGACTGTCCTGCAGCAGTGTGTACTATGACGTTCTAAATATATGTAGGTATACCTACAAATTTTGGAACATCCATATTTGTATGATAAAAAAAGCCAAACCCTTGGACCTTGAGAGGTTTCCTTCTCAATGTAGACAAAGAATATGATTTTTTCTAAATACCCACGTGATAAATAAAGAAGAATGCGGACGAAATCACGGGCAAAGTGTTAATTTCGAATAAAACTAAGATTCGAACTTGAGTTACCACGACAAGAATTCAGGAACTTACAAAATAGAAACTAGTACTGGCTGTTAACGTTATGCAGAAAGGAGGCATTAACGCGTACGCACGCTAGGCGCAGGCGCAGCTAATGTTGACCAAACTTTCGCCAAGTTCAAGCGATACTTTCACGAGTTCAACGAGGTTAATATTGCGGACCGTACCGCTTTTTGTTGTTTATTGTTTTTGCCATCGGTACCTACTAAGTTTCACGGTGTTTGTTGCTGTTTTGAAGGGAACAGGTTGTTATAGATTGTTTTGTTTTAGTTATTTAATACTTTAAGGACACAAATATACAGAGGCGGACTTAATGGCATAGGCATTATTATTTGTTTATCATTTTTTAAGGTTTAGAGAACAACGAGTAAGATAAGAAATGATTGGAAAATCTTTATACTTAATTAATTATTTAAACTTTTCGCACACAAATAAGGTAGAAAGGCGGACTTAATGCCTTAGACATTGTTTGCCACCCAATCAAGAATGATGACGAGATAAGATGGCAGGTGCTCTTTTTTAGGAGAACATACTAATAAAGAAAAATTAAAATTTCATTATAAATAAAATATGAATAAAAATTATAAATAAAATAAAAATAATTATGAATAAAATAGATACACAAGTACATAAATAGTTAGTTATTATATTATGATTAGGGTATTGAACACCAACTAGCTTCGATCAACAAACTAGTAAGCCGTGTGTTGGCGATTTAAGACCCTAAACTTCGAATATCTTTCTACAGGGTCAAATTAAGTTAGTTAGCGAGACGTGACGAGAATCGATATTTAAACACGACAAAAAAAATAAAAAACAATTTAGTGATTTTTTTTTGAGGTCAACGACCGCTTTTGTTACTAGAACACCGCTTTTACTTTGTTGTATGCGTTTAGAGAATCTGTTTTCTTTTATATTATCACAGAAGTATAGACGCATGTATCTATAAGTCAGTGAAAAAAAAAAACTGATAAGTATTTCAAGTGACTACACTAACTGCGGTTGATGACCCTAAAGAAAACTCATTTAATTAATTTATTTTTTGTTTGATCATGTTTGGATAATTATCGATACCCATCATGTCTGCGGAGTTTCATTGTTATTACGCCTATGGGCTTTTAGTGACCCTCACATTGTTAATTTATTACATAATCTATACAAATAAAGCCACGCGGGTGAAGCTGTGGTAGCAGCTCACAAAATACTATTATTATTTCACCATTTACTAACTGTTTTCAGTGACTTCAACGTGTAAACTTAAAGTTAAAATGACGTTTTAAGTAAATCTCGCCTTTCATTGCAGACGATGATTTATCTATTTCTAAAGGCTTACTCGACGTGTGTCTCTGCTGGTATCCTTTCGCTACTTATGGATAATGATCTTTTCTGATCTTTTGATCCGACGACGGCTTGCAACTGCACCTAATCAGGAGAGACTGTAAATACTTAGCGTTTACCTGCCTTTATATTATTTATTACTGTGATAAGAAGAACCTATGATTAGGTAATTCATTTATTTGAAATACTCATCATCAAGCCCGCTCTCACGCCGCGCCCCCCGTTCGGTTTCATAGGGAATTTTTTATTTATTATTATATAATTATTATTTATTTATTATATTTAATATAATTATTTATTATTTTTAGTAACGAAAATATGCATTTAAAAAAATAAAAAAACTACTTAAATAAAATAATAGATAATAAAGTAGTCTGTTCATACAAAAAAAAAACATGAAAATACCAGGCAGTTTGAAAGTAAAATCGTGTTTTATGCTTTGGATAGACATTACTTGCTGAATTTATTCAAGTATTTTACTACAATACTTAAATATTCACATACCTACAGATTTTTTTTTTTTTTGGATGGAAGTCATCAAATCACTTCTCCGCTCTGGGCGGAGCGGGAGGGTGTGTCAGACTCTTACTGACTAAAACCAACCCGTATTCCTTCCTGTTGCCTGTGTTGCCAGGGGCCTCGGTGACCCATAAGTACCTTCCCGCAAACATATAGAAATGATGTGTAGGCGTTCTAGTTTAACATGAATTTTTTGCAAAACCTACTTGCATTATTTATAGGCGTATTATCAGATTTAAAAGTCACTAAAATCATATATTTACGCCTTAACGTCGAGTAATAAATTGCGATTGATATGAATCACAAAGTTTCGTTTATGGAAACCTGATATTTTGTGTTTCATAACATAACATCACACCTTGTTTCCCCGAAGGGTTAGGCAGAGATGTACATATAGTACACCCACATTTCGCCAGTTACGTTTGAGACCCATGTAATAGGGGCGAGCCTATTGCCCTCAACCGGGCACAAATCCAGACTCAGAAATTTCTGATTGAAAAACCCATTAACACTTTGCCCGACTCGGGAATCGAACCCAGGATGAAGAAAGAAAGTAGAAGAAGAGGAAGAAGAGTAAGATGAAAAAGAAGGAAAAAGGAGGAGGAAGTTTAATTAAAGGGAACTAGATGTTCTGTTGGTTGTGCTAAAATTGCGACTCCAAGCCTTCTGAGGATTTAAATTTAACTTTAAACTATACCGAGTCATAACCATGTCAATTCTATAATCATGAGCTGCAAAAAGTCAACAAACAAAACTTAATTAATCGCTTCCTAATAACAGCAATCAATCAATCAATCACATCTCAACACTTACATAAATAACCAATCAGCATAATTCATCGATTACTTTCTTTATAAAGCACCCAATACACGACATACTTTAAAATTACCTTTTGAAAAAACTGCACTCGCAAAATTACGCTGTGTTCGTCCCAGTTCTTGGCAAAAAACAGCTATGTCTACGTCGCAGAGGCGTATAAGGAAGCCAGGCTATCAATGCGTATCTGTGACTTTTACCACGGCACCGCACTTATTGTCATGTAATAAATACGTAATGAGTTATGCGATAGTTTTGTGACGTAAAAAATATGTGTCGTAGGAGGGGAGCGTAAGATAAGACGATTCTGTTGTCTTTACGCACGTAAATATACTCTAAACCCCGGGATTCTACGGGCGTAAAAATATCGCGGGGGGATTTTCTCGCGCGCTGAATTTTCAACTCTCGGTGTTGGTCCGAGTATTGAGAATCCAACAGAGTGCATCCCAGCGCGTCTAAAAAAAAACACAGTCCGCGTAAAAAAGTTTGATGTTGGGATAAATTCATCCCATCTACGGAACCCTTCATTGTGCGTGGTCCAACACGCATTTGGCCGGTTTTTTATAAAAAGAAAATACCTAACAAGAAGTCAGCGACTAACATAAATAAGGCCGACAAGTGTCAAATCAATTCGCTCTACTTTACCCACAAGATATCATTAAGACACACTCAGACAGTTTTGATAACGGTGTACTGAACCTCAAGATGCTGCTTATTTTAATGTTAACTAGATATTCTGATATTTTTAGATCTCTTTCCCAGATTGTTAACATAATACTACAAAATTCTATGAAGCTCGCAAAATGTGCAAAACAAAATGAGAAAACAAGTAAAAAAAACATCTTGAAATCTAGCCAAAAGTCAAAGTCAAATTATCTTACACTGAATCTTATTCATTTTTCTTTATTCATTAATTATTACAGGTGTGTATTTTTTTTTTGGGTGAGAAATTATCAAATAACTTTTCCCACTCTGGGCAGAGCGGGAGGTGTGTCAGACTCTTACTGACTAAAACCCACCCGTATTCCTTCCGTTGCCTGTGTTGCCAGGGGCCTCGGTAACCCTTTCAGACTTTCCCGCGACCCCGGCAGGCTCAACAGCAACCTGGAGGCTGAATATGTGTCTAATGCGACAATGCGGTAATTTACAAATCTATTCTATAAAAAAACTTGTAACATAATGGAAACTTTAACAAAATACTACACAATAACATACTACATAAATTAATATATAATATAACATAAAATAAATCTTATCCTAGCTTGTCCAAGGCTTGCCATTCGCGGTCTGCGATGCACTGAGCTGATTAAATAATTTCCCTTAATTTTATTTTCAAAATAGGAACATAATGATAACTATAATTATCTATAGTTTTCATTTATTTTAGTTGTTTATACATTTAGTATGTATGTATTTATGTATATATATATTATTTAGGATATGCATATATCTGTGTATCTATGTATTCCAGTATATTGTATACTTATTTTTTGCACCAACGCCACACACCACTTTATGTTCAGGCAAACCACTGTCCATTCCACGGTTGCCTGGAAGAGATCGCAGAAAGCGATAAGATCGCCCATTGTATATCTTGTAGTGTTTGATTTATTTTTGTGGTGTACAATAAAGTATAAATAAATAAATAAATAATGAGTCCAATTTAATAAACCAAACGATGTAGGTAAATCTGGTTATTTAAAATAAGTTTCCTCGTATTTCAAAAATTCTAGACAAAGTACAGTAATCATTTTAAGAATTTGTAACTTTGAAACAGTATCGAATCAATTTGACTAAAATATTTTTGCACGACATCATTGAGACACACTCCAGACGGTTTCGATATTTCTGCTTGATCTCAAGTTGTCGCTTATTATAGCTCTATTCAGATATCGAAGTGATATTTATTCAAGATCATTTCTAGAGCTTTTGAAATGTAGGTATCGAAGATCGCCTTTGTCAGATTGAAAGGGCAATGGTATATGATGTGTCTCCTTAGCCTAAATTATATCATCTTTTTACCTGATGTTTCTGATAATATTTGGCTTTTCAATGATTTCGTAACGCACTACCAATAACAATCTGAATGATTTTTAAGTATATTGCTAATCCACTGCTTCATATATTCGAAAACTTTGTCTGCTCAACAACGTAAAAAAACGCAATGTGTGTGTGTGAACTGTCAAAATGAAACCCTTTTCTATTGATAGCAATTACCCCGCAGGTTTTAACTGTTTTTGTTCCATTTACAAAAAACAACAAAGACAAACAACCAAGACTAGCAAAGATATTAATATTTTCCTACATCAAGACTATTTGCATTTTGTGGCTACAAAAATTCACAATTGGTCATTAAATACATCAAAAGAATTCATCATAATTATTTGTTCGCTTTATTTGACATCAAATAGTAGTCAAACAAGTTGACTTCATTTGGCACAAGCAAGATCGAAGACCGGGAGAAACCATTGCTAATAGAATAGACTTAATGGGTAGCTGTTATAATTAGTTACCAGTTTCTTCTTTCTTTATTAGCTTGCTTTTCCTGTCTAGCTGCTTGATCAGCTGTTAATGTATCAACATTAATTAAAATTCCCGCCCCTTCGCGAGCGAAAATATATGCTCGTTTTTATCATGGATCTTGGTTAAAAACAAGACCATGGTTAAATTCTCTTTTTAGAGTTCCGTACCCAAAGGGTAAAACGGGACCCTATTACTAACTCCGCTGTCCGCCTGTCACCAGGCTGTATCTCATGAACCGTGATAGTTAGACAGTTGAAATTTTCACAGATGATGTATTTCTGTTGCCGCTATAACAAAAAATACAAAAAAAATAATAATAAAAAAATATTTAAGGGGTCTCTCATACAGCAGACATGATTTTTTTTCCGTTTTTATAGATAATGGTACGGAACCCTTCGTGCACGAGTCCGACTCGCACTTGGACGGTTTTTTTTTAAATATCAGCCTATTACTGTTCCGATGCATGGCCAACGCCTCTTCTCATACAGAAAGCACCAGCATTGAAATGACATGAAATGGCATGAGAAATGTCGAAGATGAACTCAGTTCTAGACTATATAGTCTAGAACTGAGTATAGAGGATATCCTCTATTAGGTACAATAATGATAATTAGGTATATATTATATTTAAAGTTTTTTTATATCACGTCGGGGTCACCAGTATAGAGGCATGAGGAACAGGGTGTAAAGTTCAATCATCCTCCATAGAAAAGGGAGGATCCTCCGACCAGACGGGTGTCGTGTCTGGTGGGCAAATTGCTAGTTGCGCGGTAAACTCTGCTTGCGCGATGCAGGATTTTACGTGACATCAGTGTGTTGCGTAGTTCACATGTGGCGATGTAGATGCCGCCACAGTTATATGTATGTATATCCTTTAAATAAATATTTATTCCACAGTTTTCACTATTGCACCTACCACTGTTTGTCTCTGCATCACACAAAGGTTGACTGCTAGAAAATGCCTACGGCTTTAAGTCCGCCTCTGTACATTTGTGTGCTTAAAGTATTAAATAAATAAATAATAAATAATTATAAAATGTATCTATGTATGAGATACTTGTAAAAATATGCACAATAAAAAAAAACATTAAAATATGACTGTCAGATCTAAATCAAGAGCTACTTATTTAAAAGAAACCTGTTTAAATGACGTAATAAATTATGTTGCACAGTAACAAATAATATTTGGTCCATTGCCGACCAGTTTCCAAATTGTGTATCGAACAAAATCCTTATAAAATACCCGGTAGTCTTCTAAACTAATAGCTCACGACTAACATCCAGTAATCACTGGAATATTACACAATTAATACAATACAATTAGAGGAAATTGACAGAGGCATAACCAAATTGGTAATGCAATTATCAAAGTTGAAGCACGATGTTATTTGCAAACAGATTCGTTATGTAACGGTTTTGGCACCTATCCCACTGCCGGCGATTAACGAGAAGCCAGAAGAGCTAGCAACTAAAAACGAGTTGGTGAGCAACGAGCAGCGAGTGCATGACGGCCACAAACGATTACTTGCTGGTATGCGTATGTACGAGAACAGTGGTGGCCCAGTGGCAACGGCCGCGACTTACGAGTTTGTAGGTCGTAGGTTCGAACCCAGACAGGCGCGCTTTACTTTGTGTAAATTACTTCATCACCACTGCTCTCAAAACGGTGAAGGAAAACATCGTGAGGAAACCGGCATGTCCTAGAACCAAAAATTCTAAGACATGTGACATCTACCAACTCGCACTGGGCCCGCCTGGTGGATTACGGCCCATTCCCTCTTACAGAGAGGAGGCCTGTGTCCCAGCAGTGGGAACATTATAGGCTGATTATTTGTGTGTTATATGTATGTGTAATGTACTAAGCGCGAGTCTCTCAGCGAGTGTTCTGCCCGCCAAGCGAGCCTCGTAGAGGTAGTACTTTTGTTGAGGGAGTACTCTTTGATAACTCTTTTTGCTGCTACAAACGAGTACTCGCCGCCGGCGCCGGTCTAAACAGTCAGCAATCATCTGTTAATATATATATACTCGTATCTCTTTTATCAAGTCGGGGTCACCAGTATAGAGGCATGAGGAACAGGGTGTAATGTTCACTCATCCTTCATAGAAAAGGGAGGATCATCAAGGATCATCATCATCAATGGAGGACCACACGGGTGTCGTGTCTGGTGGGCAACTGCCCGACGGTTGGTGTCGGGATGTTGTATATATGCTAGTTGCGCGGTAAACTCTGCTTGCGCGATGCAGGATTTTGGGTGACGTCAGTTTGTAGCGTAGTTCGCATATGGCGATGTAGATGCCGCTACAACTTACACGGGATGTACAATCGTTTGTTCGTTTAATGAGCGAGAACATCGTTGATATCTAGTCGCTTCCTCGTCGGCGCGGTGGGATAGGTACCTTAACCATAGTTGACAGCAAAACGTGGTGCATAATTTTGGTATTGTACATCATTAACCGAGTTTTGTATTATTTTATCATAAAACAACATTATTTATTATTCCAAGGAACCTATTTATATAACCAAATTTTTTAATTAGCAAAGTTGAAATTAAATTCTCTTTTATGCGAAACAAGATTCGTTTTAAATGTTTTAGGTGGGTAATAAATGTTGTAAAAGATTATTTTTGGATGAATAACTCGTCCTCTTGTATTCGATGTCAAACACCTTTTCACACAACCATAATAGTCATTATGCGTTCTTGTAAGTATCGATTTTTTAAATTTAAATTATTTTCATATTAGGTATTATAATCCGATTGTATAAGTCCTCTCAATAAACTTTTATAAGCATTTTACTTGTTTTGTTACTCATAACAAAAAGTTTTATACAAAAATGGTTCTGTCTGTAAAAAACAGCATCCCTTTATCTATCCGTCCTCGATATTAAAATGTAAATTTCCGTGTTTATCGTATATTTTACGATAGACGCTCTGACATTTTGCAATCACCGGTAGCCCTATGAGCAATTTGGATAAATTAGCGATACAAAGATTATCTAACAAGCAAACATCTTCTTTAATAAAAGGCCAACCTGCTTTGGTGACGGCATTATGGTCGACAGCTTTAATATTTTTGTAAAAACAAGCCCTGATTAATTTATCTGTGGCTTAATTTCTAGCGTCAGGATTAATTCTACCAGGTATCATTATAATATACATACAAGTATTTCCTTCGGCCTTAATAGCTTCATCTATGATAGTATTTTCAAATAAGAATCTACCAAATATTTAACGTAATTCGGTAGCTTGTATAATCAGAATACTTTTCAGGGCTTTTTTAGCTTTTGTTGTGTCATTTAAGCGTTGAAGCTCGATCTTTGTCCGATGCAATATGTATTATATATACATAATTATATATTCCTACACCGACTTCGGCCACGGTGACTATTTTTGTTTTTGACGGCTATGGGTTAAGAACATGTGCTCTTATGTCGCTTACGTGTAACCTATCTTTAATGTGAAAGTACATCTGAAGGTACATCAAATACTATATCACAGTATACATAAATCTGCAGATAATTGCATTGTGGTCAGACCATCATAAATAGAACACCAATTTCTATCAATACACTTCCAAATACCCCTAATTTGAACCATGGACATGACAGTTTCATCTTTAATTACAAATTACAATGGAACCCTTAGGAACCATGGACATGACAGTTTCATATTTATTTACAAATTATAATGGAACCCCTAGAAACCACGGATATGACAGTGTCATCTCCAATTACAAATTACAACGGAACCCTAGGAACCATTGACATGACAGTTTCATCTTCAATTACCAATAACAATGGAACTCCTTGGAACCACGGACATGACAGTTTCATCTTTGATTACAAATTACAATGTAACCCTTAGGAACCATGGACATGACAGTTTCATCTCCAATTACAATAGAAACAAGACGTCCCAATTACATATCACACGAATCATGATAGAAATCAAATAAGCACGAACATTTTGTAACTTGGTTACCGTGACATTTGGCATACATGGACATTTATAATATCTGTCGAAAAACTACTAAAGTTATCAACAATGGAAATCTAACTTTATTTTAATGGAGGTAAGGTTGAGATTTAATGCTTGAAACGTTGTTTGGGAGCAAACGAGTTTTGACGAAATATGGTAAATATATGTTATAGTGGGAGTTAAAATGGCATTTAAACAAAAAAATATTGGTAGGTTCCAATTAAGGCTCCTGCATACTGAGGCGATATCGCGGGCGCGATAGGCAGCAATATGCCTGTCGCGCCCGCGATATCACCCCAGTCTGTAAAAGCCTTTAGGGGTATTGGGGTCTGAGTTCCTTTTTTTTCTGTAACGCTACGAGTATATGTACAATTTAACCAGCAAAAAATATTGCACTGGCAGCAAAAATCTATACATATACAAATAGATAAAATTGATGTCTCTGTTTGTAATGTCAAAAAGTAAGTTAAAAAAATCGGCCAAGTGTGTGTCGCACCACGATCAATGAAGGGTAGTTGGTAGAAGGGTTCCGTAGTTGGGAAGTTGGGATGAATTTATCTCAAAAACAAATTTAACATTGTAGTTGAAAATCATGTTCTCCCGTACATCAATTCTCCAACTGCAAATTTAAGTTCGACTATAACTTGTACTTTAACTTGTAATGCCTTTCCTTTTAATTTCGTTATAATATGTACTACTGCCATGATTTTTTTACATCTCCTTAAACAGCCATTTAGCTGGCAGGCGGGGGGGGGGGGGGGGGGGCTCTGGATTGTAACAAAAATTAGCACTTTAATGCTTAATACTACGCAAGCGGATCCTTGAATCGGAAAGTGGTGTTCACAGACACACAATATTTTTGAACGGCCTATCCAACTATACCCCATACCATGGGGTAGACGAGAAAAAAAATATCATCCCCATATTACGTGCAACGGAGGTTGTACACCAAAAACAAAATTTTTCCAAGATTTTATTTTAGCACTTTGTTGGCGTGATTAATATGTACCTATGCCAAATTACAGTACTAAGCGTCTCTGAGATACAGCGGGGACAGACAGTCAGACGGACGTGGCGAAACTATGGGTTCCTTGTTTACTAAGGAATCCTAAAAAAGGAGGTTGACTGGACATATGATGAGATATATCAATAAGTGTTTTATTTGCCAGAAATAGTAAACGGAAAACAACAAAGGAGATGGGAGGACGAGATGAAACAGGGGGCCCTACCTGGAGGAGGGTGGCTCATGATCGAAATTAAACGGAAACGGTAAAGGAGGCCATTGCCAAGAGGCATGCTAAATTGAGAGATATACTTTAACAACAAACAACAAAGACAGCAATTCAAAATAAAGAGGCTTTTAATTCATAATTAATGAATGTACAATTCATCTCGTGAATAAATTATTTCTCTTAGAGTTAAGTATCTTTGTAGGTATCTCTAAAAATATTCGGTTTGAAATCTTCTTGTTTGTTTATATGTGTGTGTACATAAATGGTTATATAAATAAAAGGTTTATTTTGGCCTCAGGCCTTGTTTATTGACTGTCATGATAATTCATGAATGATATTCTAACTGAATTATATCTGTTCTTCATTCACCTATGATACACAATAAACAATATTTATTTATTCAAGACGATTATTTTACCTTAAATTAGGCTTTAAAACTTAGTGGCAAGATACTAGACACGTGCAACTGGGCTTAAACTAGGAGGACTCCTGTGTTATAAGCACCGGTTACTTCCTTCCCCACCGTGATCGAGCTGCCATTACAAGTGTGGTGCGAATGCGTATACTCAAACTCAAAGCATTTATTTCAATTAAACCATTTACAGGCATTTTTGAATTGTCAAGGAGTCGGTCAGTTAGAAATATGAAGCTAGTTGCCCATTCCAAAGCGTAGTAGGTACCTATGGATAAGAACGGGCAAGAAACTCCATGGACACTCTTTTAAATACGAGTTATATACTTTTAAATACGAGTTATATCAGCCCCTTTTTGCCCAAACAACAATTTTATACCTAGGCTCAAATAAATTCACGTTAGATTATTTATTACTGCAACATCTAAAGATAATGAATCGTTTTTTTTTTTGCAGATATTTATCTAAGAGTTGAGAAATGATTCGTTCCACACAGAAGGTGGAACCAATCATCTTTGAGGGTCGGAGTGATTATCACCAAAAAAGTTGTTATAAAAAATGGTTATTATTTAACTAATCGCCTTGTTCCTGATACGGTCAAGTCTAGCATGGTAACGTTTATGTTAGATTACTTAATATTAATTTGGTTTTATCTGATGTTGCATGAAATTTGTTACATGAGGTAAGCAAAGTATTTTTAGATAAATAATTATTAAATTTTGGGTTGTGTCGTGGTCGAGAACATCAATCCGATGAATTGCCTTTTTTCCAATAGTAATAATGCCTAGTTATTACGTCAAAAAGGAAAAATAACATAACATCACGCTTGTAATCCCCGAAGGGTTAAGCAGAGGTGTACTATAGTAGTAGAAAACCCCGATAACACTTTGCCCGACCTGGGAATCGAACCCCGAACCTCGTGCTCGGCAGTAGCACTTGCGCTTTTCTTATCTTCATCTACATAATTATAGTTTCATCCTTGGAATCGATAAATGCGAAAATATGAATAAATAATAATTATTATTACTAATAATTTTACCATTTGATAGTAAAATAATTATATCAAATTGTTCAGTGTATGCGAAAATATTATTGAGGAATTTTATTTTAATTTCCCTCAATATTATCTTCGCATTCACCCTCGCAAGATGTATCACCTCTTTTTGACGTAGTAACTAATAAGCATTATTACTTCAGAATTTAAAAAAAAACTGAGAGAGCCTTAAAGTAGTCGCGTTATGATGTGTAACATCCGACATCTCACCTTGGTAATAAGCAACTGAGCAGCGACAGAAACTAACCTCAGAATTTAAAAAAGCTAAATACCTAAATAATTATTCGGATAATTATTCATTACTAGTGGTCGCCCACTGGTCGAAATTCAACCTCCTCTACTTACAGTCTTCAGAGTACGTACTTACTAATTCCATGAGTACACTAATTCCATGCTATTAAAAAATACTTACTTATTCCATGCTCAAGCTGTCACTTGCTGTCTACACACTTCCGTCCCTTTTCTCGAAATCAATCACCACAGAAAGCAAGAGGAAAGATCTTACACATCAAAAAAGGTCAGATATGCAGTTTGGGATAATCTGGAAAGTAACAAAAACTCTGAAACCAAATAATATGGTGTTCAAACAGGCACAGTGCCGGGGTCGCGGGAAGAAAACCAAAGGGTTACCGAGGCCCCTGGTAACACAGGCAACGGAAAGAATACGTGTGGGTTTTAGTCAGTAAGAGTCGGACACACGCTTCGCCTAGAGCGGGAGAAGTTATTTGATTATTTCCCACCCAAAAAAAAAAAAGTACGCCTGTACCGGCACAGTAAAAGTATGCCTGGAAGGACTTGAGGGAGGCATTTGTCATGCTTGGAACAGTATCATCCAACAGGTTGTAAAATGAACTTTCGAACCTGCAAATGAAGTAAGAGAAAAGTATAAATGAACTGAATGAAGCACACACTGTTGTTATACCTGCAATTACCTTCGTCATTTTTGAAGCCGGGAAATAAACGAGAGGATGATTAATTTATTGTGCAAACGAACAATGACCTTAAAAAAACTATTGTTATACAGACAAACCACAGAAGCATAGCTTTGTGATCACCATCATCTTCACTCCACATATTTTGCAGCAATAAAGGCAAACTGTCCTGGCAACTCTTTGTGGACAATTTTTGGACTAGGACACGGAAATAGATAGTTTATAAAACCTGATTAAGCCACACCAAAAATTGAAATGGAAAAACAATAAGAATGGTAAGTGTAAAACATAGTTTATAAGTTATAACCAAAGAAATACAAAAGAAGAGCACCGATAACCAATACCAGGAGGAACATAGTACCTTCCCAGCTCTCATCACATAATCCCAGCACTTCAACACTGAGCAACTAGTACAAGTTACAAGCCTATCGGCGCTTGCACACAGTAATAACGCCTTTCCTTGTTCCGTATCAATAACATGCGGACTGTCTGGGGTTACATAAGTTCCTTCATCAAACTGACGGGTAGACCGTATATGGACGTAGATGGACTGCTGTTTCCTAAAATATTTTACTACATTGTGACTTTTATAGTTTTGTGAAAGCTTAATTGATTTTATTGTCTGTAGTTGTTTTGGGCTGTGATGCTTTCTCATTGATTGCTTCAACAGTGTCAACAGACTACTTAGCGTATGGTTTTATCTTTGTTTTCCGGCTATGGTTAACTCTAACTAATTATTCGTGATAGGTTTATTGGACCAAAATGCCGTCATTAGGAGATTTTTGTGACGAAAATGATCTTGACTGGCTATTGTGTATGTAAATAAATTTAATCTTGCCTGACTATTTTTTAAATTAATGTAAACCACGTAGCCTTATTAAGTCTATCTGTTAACATTTAGATAGTTCGTAAAATAATGATACTTCTGTTAATTCCCTGGATTATTATGCGTCTTATTTGCATTTAACAACAAAAATAACAGCTTAAAATTGAGCGTGGCGTTTCGTTAATCAGATTATGCGCTCCAATGAACGCTCCAATCAATGTTTTCAAACAGAGGAAATATTTAAATTTTCCACGCGTTTCGGGAATTCAAGAAATACAGGGTGTGCGAAGCCAGATCATACTTAATCAATTGCAAACGAAACATAAATCGAAAATTCTGCAGGCGTGTTTTCAGCTGCTTCCGAATTCTGTCTTAATACTGTTGATACAAAATGATGCTGGCACGCGAGCACCGGGATTGACACTAGCAAAGAGGCATATGCCCAGCAGTTGGTGAAGTCGAGCTGTGGATATGATATGAATATGACTATTGATAACCTACTCTAACCGGTTCACCAGATACCAGGGACAAACTCTTTTTCTGGGAGATGGGTGCAAGAATGCCACGTAGAGCTCGACCTCAATGGTCATCTTCGATGGAAATTGCAGTTATAATGTCAAACATAACAGGTCCAAGTGACTACTTAACAGGATGCAGAAATCTACCAGTTCCGTTACTTAAAAAAACCTTTATTTCTACTGCCTTTCATGATCACCATAGAATATATAATCGAGTAAAGACAATACCTACTTATCCTAAATTATTTTTAATAGACAGTCGACAGCTTTCCGAAAACAAAAGAAAAGCCAACTCCAGCTAAACTGATCCCCCAAATCCTAAGGGGATCATGGATCCCCCAGAGTCCCATATAAGGGGGATTCAACTTGAAATTCATTGGTAACAATTCAAACTCCGCGATAGTCCACGATTCCAGGATAATCCCCGGGGAATGGAATCGTGTTTGCTGGGGATTCCAATAAGTGGGCCAATGTTTTTTAATGCCTTTTAGTCAAATGGCTTAGTCATTTTCTCCACTACGATTAGTTATACGTATAGAAATAGTTAATAGTTCGGTATGGGTTAAACTGACATAAAGTTAAAATTGAAAGGAAAGTTTTAAGAACATGATAGCACTTTTACTTTAATAGAAGTAAACTTCGGTAAAAGAGCTTTTAGGACCGTTCTACAGAACCTTACTCAAGACTCAAGCATTACTTAAAACTAGTTTCAACCTATCAAATGGCTTTAATATAATAGAGCAGTGGTGGCCCAGTAGTAACGGCCGCGACATACGAGTTGTATGTTGTAGTTTCGAACCCAGACAGGCGCTTTACTTTGTGTAAATTATTACATCACCACTGCTCTCAAAACGGTAAAGGAAAACATCGTGAGGAAACCGGCATGGCCTAGAACCAAAAAATTCGAAGACATGTGACATCTACTAACCCGCACTAGGCCCACGTGGTAGATTATGGCCCACTCCCTCTCACAGAGAGGAGGCCTGTGTCCGAGCAGCGGGAACATTATAGGCTGATTCTGTAAACAGCTTTAAACGAGTTTTAAGTAATGCTTGAGTTTTTAGTGAAGTTTTGTAATACGGGGTTTAGTAATTCTTTTTATTGCAAAGTTTCTATTATTTCCATTTATTTTTGCAAATACTAATAATAATGATGGAATAATGAGTATGTAGGTTTATAAGTTAAATAAATGCGTACACGCCGTTCCGCTCTTAATAATGGTAGTGCGGCCGCAATTAGAATATAATCAGCCTATAATGTTGCCACTGCTGAGACACAGGCCTCCTCTCGGTGCGAGCAAATGGGCCGTAATCTAACACGTGAGCTCAGTGCGGGTTGGTAGATGACACGTCATCGAATTATTGTTTCTAGGACATGCCGGTTTCCTCTTGATGTTTTCCTTCGCCGTTTTGAGAGCAGTGGTAATGAAATTCGCGGGAAGGTACTAAAGGGTCACCGAGGCCCCTGGCAACACAGGCAACAGGAAGGAATACGGTGGGTTTTAGTCAGTAAGAGTCTGACACACCCGCTCCGCCCAGAGCGGCATAAGTTATTTGATGATTACCCACCCAAAAAAAATAAAAATAAAAAAAATAAAGTGGTATTGAAATAATTTACACAAACAATCTACAACTTGTAAGTCGTGGTCATTACCACTGGGCTACCACTGCTCTGCAATCATTAAAACACTGTATAGATAATAAAATGTTGATGAAAGCTACTTAAACTATATAGCAATGTTTGATTATTTATATGTCTAGATAATCAAATGTCGCGAATGTCGCGCTGCAAAAGAACTAAAACAAATAAGCCAACTTTGTTATGCTGATGTGCGTGACAGCTACGTCTTACACTCGCGCCATGTCATTGTGCTGTCAATGTGTTATTCTAGTGTGCAGCCAATAGTGAGATTTTTTCCGACGTGTTCACAGATTTGACTATCTATCCAGATAAATTTATATCCAATTAATAAATTACAGTGTGTTTTGTATATTACAGTGTAACCTGCAGACTTAGCATGACGCTTTCTATTTCGACGAAGAATAGACACAGCTCTTTCTACACAAAGTGACATTTTGTTTCTTCATTTTTGACATCGCACCGTAGAAATCTTTCTATAATCTGTAATTTTGTCTTTCGTTTCTAACGATCTTTCTCTAAGTCCTTTTTTATGTAGACTATTTCAGAAGAGTGTTTTCTATCCCAAACTGTCAAAATCACACTGACAACTGACAGTTGTCTAAGATAGGGAAGACAATTTGATTTTGTAATCGCCATGCTAAAGACAGTAGAAAACTTTCTAATCGACGGCCACAAAGTATAAACAGTTATCTACAAAATCATGATTTTACAGGAGCGTTTTGAACGCAAAACTGCGATAATTAATAGAAGAACAAGGCTATCTTCTCTTATTTTAAATCATTTAGTTAATTAGGCATTACTAAGGAAATAGTTAAGACCATTTCATCAGTCCTGCCATTATCTCATTTTATTTAAGGTCGGCGCAACATGCCCCTTTTTTCTATACTTCTCTATTAGTTGTCATTCCAGTAAGGGGGTGACCCCTTTCAAATCATATCATCTTTCACACTGTCCATCCATCGTTTCTTTGGTTTTCCCGTAATCTTAAGGCTGGTTGGTTAATGGCCAATATTACTGTAATATATTTTTGTTCCAAAATACGGTACTTCAACTCTTTGAGAAAAATCGTTGTAGTTGTCCTTATATACGTGACTTAATATCAGTAAAAATTGAGAATCAAACAAAAACAATTATCCTATGTCGAAACAAAGATTTAGGAATAATGAAAAGTGTAATTTCGTAAAAAGTGCAGTTGACTCTTTCTACTTTGCTGCCGTCGTACTGTCTACAAAGAACGTCATTTTTGTCTACTCTTCCGTCGACAAAACGGTGCTCGTGCTAAGCCTGATGGTTAGGTGGACCCTGGATATGTGAGAAACCTCTACGACTGATAATTGCAATTACTGTTAATTATAATTATGTTGCACTGTCTTATCTCTTTGTATTTTACTGTATGTACATAAATAATAAAATAAATGAGGTCCCAACACATTTGCATTGAAATACCTGTGTTACTGGGAATAATTAAACCTTTTTATCTGAGATGTATATGATAGATTTTTTCGATATTTACCAATTGGGACTAAGACAACTAATAATAATTCATCGTTTTGAATATTGGTCTGGGCAGGTCGCGATACGTTTCTACATTTCGGCCTGTCTTAGCGGGAGTGCCCCGGGAGCTTTGGAAATAAGACAACTGTCATTTAAAACCCGACTATTTGGGAAACTGGGTAAAAGCTGGTGAAAAGCTTCTTCAAGTGATAAATAATCCTAAGAAATTTTCTTTCGGAAAATGATAAGGTCCTAGAGATCCTGAAAACAATTTGATTTGAAACAATTTGATGTTTCATTTATCTAATAAAGTATTATCATTCAAGGACCCCTTACAACCGTTTCAATTTACGATCAATTCATGTGAGAATTCTTATTAATAAATGACAAAGGCGAGGTTCGGGATACCAGATGATATATCTTCTCTAGGCATAATACTTGTTTTAATCATGTATTTGTAAGACGGCACTGGGCCCGCGTGGTGGAGGAATACAGCCCACTCCCTCTCACTGAAAGGAGGCCTGTGTCCCAGCAGTGGGAACATTATAGGCTGATTGTGGCCTGTTACATGGTGGTTCTATCATGTTCATCGCCTATTCTCTAACTACAACAGTTTCAACGTTGCGAGTATATGGCACATAATAATCAGGCAGGCTCGTTTTCACCGTGGTTCACGCTTGGCCAAGCAGGCCGACGAAGCGTACTGCTCATTTATGACGGGTATTATTAGATAGTGTGTAGTTATCGGTAGAGAAGGTAGTTTTTGTTGCAAACACTATGTATACCTTGATACCAGACCTAGGAAAACGCCCTGGTATTTCATTTTCATCGTCATTATCTTCTTCCATTAAGTTAGTCGTGAAAAAGCAAGTACCTACAGTTTACAATTCGATTCCACTACTTCTGCAGTAAGTCCCTATTTACGGTACAATGGGAATACAAAATTGGTTTCCTCTGGCAAACAGTGGTTTGACTTCTTTCAAAGCTCAAAAATTCCGGAATGAATGCCGAATTTTTAACACAATTCTGTGACTGTAGCAGAGAATCTCAAAGCTTGCATTTCGTGCTAAAAGTTATTCTTGCAAAGAAATACAAAAGAAAATAGTGGGTCGTTTTCGTAGGTATTAATCATGCAGTTATATATAACACTCCCATATTTTATTTGGTTTACGATCTCCAATAAAAGATGTACACAATAAATGACACATAAGTAAAGGACAACATCAGGTATTAAGTAGGTGTACTCCTTCACTTATAGGAGACCACAGTATGCGCAATAAAGTTAACAACTAAGCTAACAAAGTGAAATATTAACGATAGGTAGAATTATGGAGCAGTTAATACAATATGTATTAACTGTAAAGGACATAAAAAAGAAAAAAATGCTATCTAAAAACTAGTCATATTTTACACTCTATACAAGCTTCCAAACCCTCCGAAGGATGATATAATATGCCATATCTAAATCTAAAACCACTTTTAAAAAACTACTTAAACACTTTATAATAAAAAAAACTCATTTTCACAATAATGACGAGCCACATCCAGTTACCGGTGACCTGCGTTATACGGAAACTGTTTACGTACTTTGACAGCTGAGCTGTATCTAACTAACACTTATTCATATTTGTAACCTACCTTCAAAACAATATAATCAATGCTCAGTTTTATGTAATACGTCCAACATTTAGTTTATTTTTGTGATATATCTAGTTTTAATTATTCTCATGTAAGTGAATTGTAATTCTTATGTGAATAAATGATCTCAAACCCCATATCGCATTTAGGTCTGCACCACAAGCCATCTATATCACCATTAGAACAAAAGTTTCTACAAATACAATCGATACTTCACGTCATTCGAATAAACGAGCTGTAACACACGATATCAATTGATACACACATCCTCGAATCAGTAGCACAATGCAGTTGGACGCAACTGTTGGCCAATAGCCGTAACGGTCTCGTTACGTAATCGTGTCGAAACTATGCCGTAAGGACTGGGTGAAAGGGATGCCGGGACTCGGAAGAGGGGGAATGAATAGGTTAGAGTATTAAAAGAACCTATGGACCTATAGGAAGACAATGGGCAGGTGGTTGGTACAGAGCTTTGGTTAATCAATTCATCAGTTGGTCGTAGAAGCAATTGGTTTACCATAATTGGAAATTGTTGTAAAGATCAAAGCTAATGGACAGACTGTTGAAAATCAGAACCTAATTGCATTTAAACATCCAATAAAACATGTTTTTACTACAATTACAGAAAAAAGAGATAGAGCTTAGGAGTGCTAGGTCGTGGGTTTAACCAAATATATCCAAGAGTTTAGTCACTATAACTAGTTAAAGTTTAGCAAAACCTATAGTGAGCCAACTATAAGTTTTGCCAAACTTTGACTAGTATCACTACTATTTAGTTCGTTTGACAAAATATTATTTTTTAATTTCAATGTTAGGATTTTTTTGATAGTTGCAAAACACTCTTATGCCTTGGTATTGCCAGTGTTTTCATTTATTGTCGTTATCTCCACATTGTATTCTTCTTCTTCTTCCTCGTTCCCTCAATGCTGAGGATCGCGACCACAAACAACACGTCTCCAAGCTATGCGGTCTTCTGCAGTGGACCGCTCGGTAAATGCTACTTCCAACAGCCTTCTTGATCGTGTCTAACCATCTTGCCGTAGCTGTGCCTTGAGCGCATTTTTGTTCCACCCGGCTTAGTATCATAAGCCTTTCTAGACCATGCTTAGGTGAACGCATAGGCTGCTGAGGGGACGCTCCTGGCATATTATAGATAGTCGCTTCGTTAAAATAAAAAAAACACGTTTTAGCCCAAATCAACGCTTGTCTATGTGCACCACAAATCACGAAACATTATTGACAGAAACAAAACGATGTTTAGCGCCAAACACATTTAGTGGTGTGTAGTCCACCAAATCTTGCTCAAAACCTCTTCAAACCTAGGCTTGGTTTTGCAAGTTATTTCAAGAAACGATGTTTTCACAATCTCTTTCAAACTTCACGATATCAATAACGTTACTACACCAATTAAACCAAAAACATTTAGCTCCGAATCTCCGATACAATTTTGCCGTGCTTTACAATAAACCACCTTTCTAAGCTGGCAACCTGGTAGTGTTGCACCATCCTATGCCATAACTGTAATAGTGTTGCGTAGACCACGAGTCCACGACACGGCACAGTTTTAAATGCAAATGTCACTGAAATCTTAGACGTGCGATGTGACAATTTTGCTGCTAATCTCTGATAGATTATGGCTGTTGATTGATGCTATCAAAGTTGGGAGTTAGGCAAACGATTTTGTTTCGTTTATTTTATTTGTATCTGTGTCTATCCGTGACATCACAGTGGGCCCTATCGGAATACCAGCGCTGCGACACTTATTTCTTAAGTACTGCAGTATTATGCTGAGATAGGAGCCTTTTGGCCACGTACAGGACTATTTGTTTTTATTTTAATTTTACTTTGTTTTTGTTTTATGTTTCTATGAGTGTTTTTTAGTTTAATGTGTGATCTCCTTTGCGAGTCCCAATAAATACTTTTTCTTTCTTTTCTTTTTTTCATTCTTTTAGATGTGTAGATACCACTATCACTAAGTTGGTCGCAATTCATAGTATAATTCTCTTGTGCTTATCCCAATGCATTTCGGTTCGGCGCAGCGTGTCGTCATCATCCACACTTCTACAGGGTCGAAAAAAATTCGCTAAATTCGAAACACTGCAGGCTTGATGGGTATCGATATCCACTACCGGGCCCTATCAGAATACCAGCGCCGCGGTATTTATTTTTTAAATATCGCTGCATTATGCTGAGATAGGAGCCTTTTTGGCGTCGCACAAGTCGTTTTTATTTATTTTCTTTATTGGTTTTTGTTTATTCGATAAAATAAAAATAAAAATATTTGAAAGTTTTTTTGGGGGTCAACAATGGCACTGGTAGTATTGTTACTTGAAGTAAGAGTTAAAAAAAAGTTTTTTTTTGTTTTATCGTGTGTAGGTAGGTCACTTCACCAATCACGTCTGTGAAGTTTACACATTTTTTTAAAACTGATATTTCATGTGACTACACTAACTGCTGTCGAAACACCCCTCAACAAAAAAAAACAAAATAAAACCCTTTTGTTTTCTTTTGTTTTTAGCGGGCATTGATGGCTTTCACGCCATCATGCGCAAGCGATGCGCCTCCATCATGCGCAGGGTACGCGTCAGCCCCAACAGCATCCTGAAAACTATAGCTGACAGGTGGGACAGTCCCATACTGGCGCATTGGATGCGCCTATATGTCACTATGGCGCATAATTAATAATTGTTTTGTTTTTGTTCTTCGGGTAGATATAAGTACTAACACAAGTTTCTAAGTTGTGTGTTGTACTAACCAAATGGACTTTGTCTGGATATTTTTTTTTTTAATCATGTTTAGATATCGATACTCACCACGTGTGCGGAGTTTCTCCAGCTAATTTAATTTGACCCTGTATATTTAGTCGTAATATCAGTCGTCACCCTATCATCTCTCACACAGTACATCCATCGTATCTTTACTCTTCCCCTACTAGTATAGCCACATTCATACTCAAAACTTGCTGGTTGCAATTCAGTTCTCGAAATAATGACTATTTCTCTGTTTTGTTGATGTTTTAATAAATATTGTCAGATATCCAGAATATAGCCAGGAAATCGGACAAAATATCGACCTTACTAATCATGCTAGTCTAATTAAATTGGATATTGAGAAGTAACAGATATACATTGATAAGTATATTGTTCTCAAATTAATTTTATGCCACGAGGTTGGGAAAAGGTTAGCGGAATTACCAAAATGTTTTCATCAAACATGAATTTGGAACAAAAAAATCTGATACTGATTGTGAAACTGGCTAATAATCAAAATATCTTAATTTAAATTAAAAAGAACCGGTTACCGACAAATGTGACGAAGTTTGCTCAGGTCACAAAAGTTCAAACCAAACATTCAGACAGACACAACCCACAGAAAAATGTGCAAACAAAGAAAGTTCGTTCTTGAACTAGTTATTTAACTGAATATGCATAAGTTACGCAAAAAGATTCATAATGCCTTCATTAAAAATTGTAATCAGTTTGCAAACCAAATTATGTCGGACGCGAGCTGAGTGCAATGTTATTAAAAATGTCACACGGAATATTTTGTGACCTTTATTTTTATCTTCACACTCGTTTCCTCAAACGGGTTGATGGTTGCTTTAGGTACGTCGATAAACTCATCAACTTTGAAAAACTTCCATGGGGCCAATGATCGTAAAAAAATGAGATATTCTAACTTTTATAGCAAGGAGTTGAATTTTTGAAAAAAGAACACAGCTCCAAACGTCCCATGAATGATGATGTATGCAACCTGCAGTCCTATTTTGTTTAAATCTCACCGTGACAATATAAGTGAAGTGAGCCTGATGTGAGATGACGATAGGATCAATCCCTAGCATCAGCTTGAATGACAGCTCACGTCACCCAAGTTTTCACGATGAGATTTTTACAGAATAAAACTACTGTACGTTATTTGTTAATTTATTTTAAGCCTTAGATAAAAATTATAGTGAATATTATGAATTATGATCGAACAGACACTTCCAAGCTTTTCCGCAACAGTCAGTTTTAAAATATTCGTAGAAAATTGGATATACTCGGTAAATCCTGCTTTATGAGTTCAAATATCTTCATTAAATCCTAATGACACCTCTCTACTCCTCCCAGCTGAAGGGTATGTCAATAGGGTCTTACACCCATTTTTGAAAAGTGTCTTGATTCAATTCTATAGTGCTAATATGCCCCAAAAAAATCACAAAATTTTTATTCAATCGATAAGTGCCATAAAAATGCATTTAAATTTTACATTTTCAAATTTCGCGCGTAGTTTGACGAAAACGCTGGACGCAGTGACGCCATGTTGCTCTGTGGTCATGACGTCACTTGACTATGCGCTGATCTATTATTTAACTATCAGTTGACAGTTGAAACGTTTTAGTTTACTAGCGGTATGACGTAATAACATGGCGGCTACTACTTCATGGTGTTTTTTAACAGATTAGAAAAACTGGAAACGATGAATTGAATTTTAAAATTTATTTTGTTATTTTATGAACTAAAAGTAACATTTTCCGACTCCTTTTTGCCTAAACTATCTCAATAATATATTTATAGATTTTTCTCGTATATAGTAAAATACCCTATTATGTTACTGTTTAAGATCCTTATAACCAAGAAGTCAGTGGCTGACGTAGTTAACGAGTCTATAAACATCAAACAAGCACTGCTTGAAATTCTAAAATTACATATCATCATACCTGTAACCCCAGAAGGGTTAGGCAGAGATGTACCTCTAGTGCACCCATATTTCGCCAGTTATGTTTAAGTCCCATGTAATAGGGAGCAAGCCTATTGCCATCAACCGGGCATAAACCCAGACTCCGGGCTGCTAGTGAGAAATTTGATGGAAATATCCAATGACACTTTGCCCGACCTGGGAATTGAGCCCAAGACCAGCTCGAGCTCAGCAGTAGCAATTGCAACCACTAGACCAATGAGGCAGTGAAATTCTACTCTTCCTAAAAATGGTAGGTAAGACGTGAATCTCACACAAAGATAAGTGATTGTATATTTAGGTATAAAATCACAGCATAGAAAGGACTCAAAACATCAATTTCTTTAAATACGATTCCAAGTTCATACTTACTGATCGTTTTTGGTTAAAATTAGCACTCGTATGTACGAGTACGTAAGCGTCATTATTGAAGCGCTTAACCAGAAGTTAACAAATTGGTAAATGTTTAAGTACAATTTGTTAAGCCTAATAATTGTTAATTACTAACACCTACGTGTAGTTGTAGTTGGTTTAATAAATGTTCTAATAACCGCCGCATTGTATTGTATAGCCTAAAATTCTAATAATGACCAGTATTTCAATGAAAACTACAAAAGATGTCTGTTTCGTACAAATAATTAGTTACAATTATCTGTAATTTGAATGGCGATGCGTGTATCAATTATTTAGATGAATGCAAATTCGTTATCAATTGCAGGAACTCATTAATGGATTTATAATTATAATTGAGGATCATTACAGTAGTGTATTAGTTTTTTTTTTACAGTGTTGAATGAACGAAATAAAAACTGTATATGGACAGGGTAAGTAGGTTATTCTGAGTTTATGCTGAAGGTGGATCGTTTTCTTGCAATTTGCAGGTTAGTGTCTGGTTGTATCTTGATTAAAATATGATCCGCGACCATAACAAATATCTCTTTTTTAGTTAGATTTGTTCCATAATAACAAATCTCTTATGGAAAAGTTTTTATGGAACAAATCTAACTTAGAGAGTTATTAATGATTTTAATGATTATAATTCTTTAAATACATATTGTTATGGTCGCGAATCATATTTTGATCGAAAAACGTAAGAAAATATGCATTTCGTGGGGTGCCACTGCGGATCCGCCTTAAGACGCTGACAACACCTAAACCACGGTCATTGTCAGATTACATAGAAAAGAAAGAGAAGCGCGATGACACAACGCTTGTAATTTAGTGCAAAATATGAAGCAATTCTCTATTTACTCAAAACTGAGTTGAGTAATCGAAAATAAAAAAAACAACCAAGTTCTGCATTCAAATAAGACGTTCTTGTTATTAATTAAATACGTAACGTATGTTGATATTTAATGCAGATATTTTGGATTAGAACTCAAGGTAAGAGGTTAGTTTAACGTTAGTTTGTATCGAGATTTTTTTTTCAAAACGTGTTTTGGTAACAACCAAGTTCTGGGAAATATGTTCAAAATTAACATATATTTTTTCCGCTACCACAAACTATACAGATTTGGCAATTTTCTTTCTTAAGAGAAGCCTATTTTGGTCAATTGGGTCTTGTCAGCGCCTTAAGTATTTTTCCTTCCAGACCTCCATTTACTGAGTCTGTTTTTGACACTGGCGAAATGTGAGTTTACTATATTTTTTTCTTTTGACTTGTACATTATTCCAGTTACGCAAAAATCTTGAATATTGTCATCAAGTTTCGACATTATAAACCTTTTAGTAATTTTAATTCTACCTCGTTACAATCATCACTAAGTATGTTCCTAATCTCAATCAACTTACCACACCCTACATTTACTTATTAAGTAACCCGGCTGACATAATCTGGCCCAAGTTCCGAATACCGTTATGACCCAATTACCTCTATTTCGAACAACTCGCGCGCAGTAAGATTAATGTTACCATCGATCTTCGTTGCGTCCACATATAGACCAACGTCTTGAAACTACGTTCATTGCTGGAATTGTATGCAATTGCTCGTTCGATGTGGGTTGCGAAGGAGCAATGGAAGTAATCCATGAGCCAATATGTGAGGGCAATGTAACAGTAAATTAAGTAGAAACGTCTCCAGATACAGGACATTCTAGTTAATGCAATATATTGTAAGTCGGGTAGGACTTGAATTGAATTAAGAATTTGTCCGAGATTTCGATTGGAGATTTGTAATCGATTTGTAATAAATATTAACTAATACTCATTACCTGCCCAGCGTTTTCCCAACTATGTTCCCCAACATAGCTTCTAGTCTAAACGATTGCAGCTGAATACCATATTTTACATGGAGCAACTGCCTGTCTGACCTCCACAACCCAGTAACTGGGTAATACGATACCCCTTGGTAAGACTGGTTGTCAGACTTTCGGGCTTCTGATGACCCCTAACGACTGTCAAAGATCCACGAATGACAGCCGGGACCAACGGCTTCACGTGCTTTTCGAGGCACGGAGGAGTCTCGCTATGTACAGATGTTTAACTATCCGCGGACCAACCCCGGCAAGCGTGGCTTGACCTGATGGATCGACCCGTGTGGCTGTTTTTACTTAGCCACGAGCTCCTCTTTTACTAACTAATACTCAAAGTAGGTAAATACATAAGTAACTGAGTTTGAGGCAGGTATACATTTTTTCCTCGGTCGCGGCTAAATTCATTTACCATTTTGAATTTGCGTACAACGAAAAGCTGCGCACCAAACTTTCTCATTGTTTTTCCTTCTCAAACATAGTGCTTTCTATCTTCATAACACTGGCATTATAATAGCACGTACGAAAAAAACTAAATCAACGTTGTACACACGAGCGCCGCTGTGCGAATGCGCCGATTTCTACAAGACCACTGTTCACTTTCACTGAGAGAAACTGAGTCTTTTTGTTCATTGTCAGCGCTACAACGCTTACCGATTTCGAATAGCGTACCGCAAAGGATTTCGAATTCGAATTCAGAGCAGAATAAGGCGCTAGATTTGAATTTGGAGCGGAGGTCGAAGTATGTGAATTTTGAATTAAGAATACAGTGCAGTTTTAAAATTGGAACATCTAGATTTTGAAGAAGTTTGAATTCGAATTATGATAGCCTTTGTTCTTTAATAGAAATACCAACTTACGTATTTTGATAACTACTTTCGAACAAATAACTAAACGGAATAAAAAAGTGTAATATAGATTCATAAAATAAATGAGACGCAGACCTCGTTTCGTGTTTTTATGCAAAAAAGGTATTTACTCAAACAGGTCCAAAAGTTCTTGGACCTTGTTATTTATTTTTGTAAAGTTTAAGGTGATTTAAAATAAAATGAATGTTGAAGGCGAAGCAAAAAATGATAATCGGTGTTTTTTACTGGAAAGTCTCGTAAATTTTACAATAGAGCAACTTATTTTTAGGATTATTCGCGATATATATGCAAATTAGTCGTTTAACAGCTATAAAAACTTAAAAATAAAAGAATGCTTAACTAGATAACGTTAATTATCGTTATATTAGTAGCTTAACAACACAAAACTTTCTAAGAACTTTCTACTTTCGTCAAAACAAAGTAAACATTACTTACATAAAACTATTTTAAGTTTTTTTCCATAAAAAAATAATTTTACTTACCATTTTTCCGGGTTCCCACGAAAATCACAATACAAGAAATAAAATAGAAAACCAAATATCCGCACAACACAGTACCGCACTCAGTACAGTCGGTCACAAAAACACGTGACAAATAAAAAAATATCACAATTTTTTTTTAGTTCGTTCACTTTGCTATATAAACTAGATTCGTATAGACAAATTTATATAAAAATCGTTTGATATAAAGACATGTCTGTCCTGTCGTCTGTCCGGTTTGAGAGACAGTCGTGGACTGACCGTGCGACGGAAAGTCTTGCGTTTCGTGGTTCTTGGTTATTCAAAGGTGCGTTCGCGCCGATATGCGGACCTAACTGTCTTGAAGCTTTGTCTTGAATTTTGATTGGTATAAAAACGAGAGTGCTTTTTCAATGCATATTTTTATTATAGTTCTTTTTATATTGTGGATAATGTCTTTTTGTGTTTTATGTGATTTGAGGATAATTTAGCGAAAAACCCTACTTTAAAAAGTTCAAATGCAGAATTGGCTTAAATTATAAAGAAGTTGTTTTTTGTATAAACTTGTTTGCACTGTTTGCGTTTTTTGTGTTGTCATTTATCTTTTTTTTACAAATAACGTGGATAGACCAACAATTAACTACGCAATGTTTTTTTTTTTTTTGTTAATTCCCGGGCAACACAAAGACAATTTTATTATCAAATATGATAATGTTACAAATAGTAAAATTATGTTAATGACAGGCAGTTCTACACGATAGTCATTTGAAGGTCGGAGCGGAGTGTCGAAACGGTAGGTAATATTTCATTGGACTTATGTTACCAAGAGCAAAAACTAACAGACTTTTTGGAAATACAATTTGAATAAATGGCATAAAATAAGAAAAACTGGAGAATGCTTATGCAAGTAATCTTTTAGTTTTAATAAGTGTTTTAAAATAGGTGTGTGGGTGGGTATGTGGAGTGAGTGTGTTTGTGTGTCCCTGTAACTTCATACCAAATTTTCTTTAATGGTACCTAAGCTTAGTGCCACAAAATTCATAAATGCTTTATTCAAATTTAGTGATACTTATATCTACATAGCTTCCAAAGTGAGCTTAAAATCTCGAGTCTGTGCAATTCAAATTTATGTATTGAATTTAATATTTATAGGTTCTTGCATGTTCTTAGGGCCCTTTTAGAGAAACTTACTCAAGAATCAAGCATTACTTAAAACTAATTTTAAGTAACTAAATGGCTTTAAACGAGTTTTGAGTGAGGTTACATACCATACGGTCCTTATTCTCCTCACAAAGTATCAAGATCACACACACTCTGAATTCCACACGTTTTTTTCAAAGTAAAAATCGGTTCGGTTCCTTTCACCCCTTGCGTATGCGCCGTGAGTGTGAAAGAGGCAAAAAATATCATATTCAAGACACGACCGCAACACTCCATTAGTTCTGTCAATTTTACTTATTAACAATTGGAATTTAAATCGGCGTAACTAAACATTTTAGTAAGACATGCCTAAAGGGTCTGCCGCCTGGTTGCGTTTGTTTAGTGGTTGCGAAAACAGTTGCCAAGAGGTAGATCCTATTTTCTAATTAGTTCTCTTTTCCAGAAAAATATTTCTTTAAAAAAATTGCTACAAAAGAGGTCTGAATTGTTCTAGGGTTGTACAAAAGCTTGCTATAGGAAGCAAGCTTGCAAATCATCAGAATCAGAATCATAAATCATTTATTTGCCATGAATGTGGGTACAAAATAGGATGTAAACATTATAAAAGCAGTTCCAACACACTTTACCTTACGGCATGCAAAACTAAAAACATATTTATCTTCTAATTAGACAAACAAACAAACAAAAAATGAAAAGAAAACACATAAAAGTACAGTTATGTGAATATACGGACATCAAAAACAATTCATCAAAAACGGTCTGCTACTGAACTCCAGAAGTTTAGCATATGGTAAACACTGTCCTGCTGCGGGAAAATCATTGGTTAACTTTTCAAGATGGCGTTATCATTAAAATAATATAAACAGGACTCGAGAGATGATGGATTTCCAAAATGAGTCGTACAAAGTTGAATGAAAATCGGCTATGAAGACGTAACGATTAGATTTATTTAAAACGAGCAATGTATTGTAAATCTATTAGATAAAAGTTCAAGAAAAACTTTACTGTAGAATACCTACATGATTTAAGTTTCGAGTATACTTACATAATTTCACTCCGCACATAACACTTTCTCACAAGGCCAATTTATCTCGTCTCATCGGGCGACGTTCGTATGTCACTGCAGGGATCCGGCAGAATATTGGCATGAGGTATATTTGCCTGACACATGCTGAGCTGGACTCTTTGTAGGTGCAACCTTGAGACGCACACCGCACTTTGTATAATTCGTTATTTGATTTAATAGGCCGACAACACCTAAAGCGCGGTCACTGTCGGACTGCATAGAAAAGAAAGAGAAGCGCGATGACACAACGCTGGTAATTTATTGCAAAATATGAAGCAATTATCGATTTACAAAAAAGCTATAATTTGTATAAAAAAATAAAACACTATTATGCTAATATGTTACTTGTAGAATAATCTGCAAAAAATCAGAATGATTCCAGCAGGCTTAGCATGACACTCTCTATTTCTTCGAAGAATAGACACGGCTCTTTCCATACAAAGTGACATTTCGTTTCTCCTTTTTTGACATCCCACCGTAGAGATCTTTCTACATAAAAAAGGACCTAGACAAAGATCGTTAGAAACGAAATACAAGATGACAGATTGTAGAAGGATTTCTACGGTGAGATGTCAAAAACTGAGAAACGATATGTCACTTTGTATATAAAGAGCCGCGTCTATTCTTCGAAGAAATAGAGAGTGTCATGCTAAGCCTGCAGAATGATTTCAGAATGATTACATGGTTTTTAATCGTTAAAATAAATATATTATGTTTTCAACACACTATCTACCTAGCATATATCCTTAAGAATATCATATATTTTTCTGATTTTGTTTACTGCAGTGGATCATATACTTTAAGGCATTATAAAACTTATAAAAGTTGCGTTAAGGTCCTGTAGTCCCCTTAAGTAAGTCATAGTGTCAATTTATTTCTTTAATAAGTATGTTTTTGTTTTTTGTATATTGGCATCTGTATTTAAATAACTGTCGTATTTTAAAAGCTTTATTAGATAAACTTCTTAAACTAAATTAACTAACAGATAATAAAAATAAAAATGTAATATCCTAACCTAACTAAAACTATTAACATACATACATAAACTCACGCCTTCTTCCCATGGGGGTAGGCAGAAACTATAGAACGCCATCTGCTTCGCTCCTCACATACTCCTTTTGCTTCGTTTACGTTCATACATCTGGTCATACACACACGCCGGTTGCGAGTACTACGCATCTGACCTTTTTGAAGAACATCATTAATGAGGTCACTAATGTCTTTCTGGGGCCTGGGGTCCCGGCGTTTCCACTCGACTTGTAAATACCTCATGTTCATCCTCTCAACATGAGCAATCACCAAACCATCTAAGCATACTCTTTTCAATTTTTGTCACTACATCTTCCTTTAAACCGCACCGTTGCCTTATCACATCATTTTTCAGCCTATCATTTATAGTCACACCACACATGCTTCTCAACGAACGCATTTCCACAGCATTTACTATACTTTCATGCTTCTTTTGCCACACCCAACATTCACAACACACATTCAAAACTATTAACAAACTAAAATATGGCGTCGAAAAATTCCTCCGCATCGCTGTCGGCTGGTAATATACCCAAGAGACTGGCGGCATTGCCACTTTGTATGGCAATGCCGCCAGTCTCTTGCCACTTTGTATGGCAATGCCGCCAGTCTCTTGCCACTTTGTATGGCAATGCTTAGCCTCTGGCTAAGGTAAAAGCCAGCCCTTGTATCACGGTGTCAAGTGTCAACCGAAGCAGTAATGCTGGCGAAGGAGGAGGCGGGACGGTTGAGGGAAAGGCAAATTTGGCGCCCTCATGACCCTAGCCGCCGAGGAGACGCCCTGGTCGTCGGGATTCCGTACAATCCCCGGCACCGTAGGCGCGAGCTTGCGGACGGTGAGCAATGGGTAGCTCGCCGTCCGATAAGGACCAGGCCCGGGTCGACGGCGCGTTGTGTTCCACGCGCGCCTCAAAGAGATGTCAGCACAAGTGTAGGGGTCCACTAGGGCCGATGCCTGCCGGGGTCGTGGGAAAGTCCGAAAGGGATACCAAGGCCCCTGGCAACACAGGCAACGGAAGGAACACGGGTGGGTTTTGGTCAGTAAGAGTCTGACATACCCTCCCGCTCCGCCCAGAGCAGGAGAAGTTATTTGATAATTTCCCACCCAAAAAAAAGTGTCAGCCAGCGCCTTGTTTTTTTTTTTATATTCATGTAATTTGTTATCATTCAATTATGCTTTTGTGTCTTGTCCTATGTCTTTGTATTGCACTGAATAGATGGTTTATCTGTATATCTGTATAATTAGCCTATAACATTCCCACTGCTGACACAGGTCTCCTCTCTGTGAGAGGGAGGGGGCCTTAATCCACCACGCGGGCCCAGTGCGGGTTGGTAGATGTCACATGTCTTCGAATTTTTGGTTCTAGGACATGCCCGTTTCCTCACAATGTTTTCCTTCACCGTTTTGAGAGTGATGAAATAATTTACACAAAGTAAAGCGCCTGTCAGGGTTTACCTGCGTCGCGGGAAGGTACTTATGGGTCACCGAGGCCCCCGCAACACAGGCAACAGGAAGGAATACGGGTGGGTTTTAGTCAGTAAGAGTCTGACACACCCTCCCGCTCCGCCCAGAGCGGGAGAAGTTATTTGATGATTTCCCACCCTCAAAAAAAAAAAAAAGGTACACAAGTTGGCAAAAATTTACCACAGGGCCACCACTGCTCTAATAATCTAAAGATCTTAAATCGTTTACAATATTCCTAAGCCCTTTCGACTTAAAACGGTACCTAAGTTGTAAATAAGTAGGCATACTTAATCTATTCTATGAAATAAGTACTAAAGCCTGCTGATTACAGTATAAAGCTAAGTTATAATGTTAAAGTACAGTTTACGACAGCTTAAGTTTACCGTTTCAGTAAAGGCTCCTGCAGATAGGCGCGACGTGACATTAGTAGCACAATTTCTTTGACAACTTCATGGAAAGTATCCCGCTACGCGTCGCCTGTCGCGCCCGCGTTATGGTGCCAGTCTGAGCGAGCCTTAATACGACTAACTGTCGACTCTATTAAGCTGATCTGTACTTAAAGGAATGTGGCAATAGTACCTACATATTCATATATTTATCGTTGCTTATACGACTGCTAGTTATTTAAAAAAAGTTAAATTTAAAATTTAAAAAATCCCCGACACTAACAAAAACATGTAAAAAGTAACAAAATAATACGTATTGCGCCCTTTCAGTTTAATATAAACTTAGGTAATAATATTTTGAGCCAAGCGTCGTCGAGTCGGGGGACGGCTAATGAAAATAGGAAGTTAACAGCGGCTATTCTTTCTACAATAGCATACATTCATTCATTGAGGGGCTTGTGGCCAAGTAATAACAGCCGCACGGGTTGATCGATCAGGTTAAGCTACGCTTGCCGCGGTTGGTCCGTGGATGGGTGACTATCTTTACATACCAAGACCCCTCCGTGCCTCGGAAAGAACGTTAAGCCGTTGGTCACGGCTGTCATTTGTAGATCGTTGATCGTTGCTCAAAATGGTGAAGGAAAACATCGTAATGAAACAAACTAGAACCAAAAAAAATCGAAGACATGTGACATCTACCAACCCGCACTGGGCCCGCGTGGTGGATTACGGCCCACTCCCTCTCACCGAGAGGAGGCCTGTGTCCCAGCAGTAGGAACATTATAGCCTGATTATGATTATGCATCACGTGTGATAAGCAAACTAAGTAGGTAAACCGCAGAACCATTAACCATCAGTGATTTATAGGAACTCAATTTGCTAATCTCTAACCGTTCCAAGATCACGAAGAAAGTAGTGTTAGATTGGCAACACCTAGATTCTGTCAGATTGCCAGCACACCTAAAGACTAATACAATTCCAGTTCCTGTGAATTAAACAGCACTTTCCTTGCAAAACTCATGGAAATAAGTGTATTAACGCATTGGCAGACAACCAAAATGTATAATGTGTTTTGCAACGTAAAACAATCGATCATCGTCGCCAAGAGTGAAAGTATTATTTCCGACAATACTTATTCGGCTGACGAACCAAATGTGGCTACCGGATATGGTTCTTGAGGACTAGTAATTACTTTGTAAGTGTGTGTGGTTTAAGACGCTGAGAACACCTAAACCGCGGTCACTGTCAGACTGCATAGAAAAGAAAGAGAAGCGCGATGACACAACGGTCATAATTTATTGCACAATATGAAGCAATTATCTATTTACTCAAAATTGAGTTGAGTAATCGAAAATAAAAAAAACATCCAAGTTCTGCATCCAAATAAGACGTTCTTGTTTTTAATCAAATACGTAACGTGCGTTGATATTTAATACAGATATTTTGGTTGGGAACTCAGGGTAAAAGGTTAGTTTAACGTTAGTTTGTATCGAGATTTTTTTTTCAAAACGTGTTTTGGTAACAACCAAGTTCTAAGAAATATGTTCAAAATTAACATATATTTTCTCCGCTACCACAAACTATACAGATTTGGCAATTTATTTCTTATGACAAGCCTATTTTGGTCATTTGTCTCTTGTCAGCGCCTTAAGCAAAGAATCGCCTACGGTCTTTATTCGTGAGGTTGACGAAGTCGTTTAAGTGGCACGTGTTGTCTTTTGCAACCTTAAAAAAGTATGGATTTCCTATGAACTAAGCCTTTGAATGATTTTGTTTTTGAAGTTTAGTAACATGACAGGTATCTGAACACACGGGATCAATGGAAAATAATAATTATTGAACTCATTGAAGGCTCATGGAAGGCCATCATCTGTCTAGCCAAGATTGGGTGAGAATCAGGTAGCCCATACAATCATTCTGCCTTTTTACAACTAACCCGATGCAGCTGAATACTATATATACTGATATTTTACATGGAGCGACTGCCTATCTGACCTCCACAACCCAGTTACCAGGTACTACGATACCCCTTGGTAAAACTAGTAGTCAGACTTTCGGGCATCTGACGATCCGTAACGACTGTCAAAGATCCACGAATGATAGCCGGGACCAATACGGCTTAACGTGCTTTCCGAGCCATAGAGGGGTCTTCGTAAAGATGGTCAGCCATCCACTGACCAGCCACGGCAAGCGCAGCTTAACCTAAACGATCAACTCGTGCGGCTGTTATTACTTAGTCACAAGCCCCTCAGGCTCATGGAATGACGTGACACTTAAATTCTTAAATCACTGACACACCGCACTGTCTAAATCGCTGGGTTTAGACTAGAAGCATGAAATTTTCCACAAGATATAATGAAACTGATCAGAATTTATGAAAATGTATCCCCTAAAGGGGTTAAATAGGTGATGGAAGGTTTGTATGGAAGTTTGTTATTTTTTGCTAATGAGAAATTCCACCGCGCGCACGGCTTGTACTCAATCATCATCATCAGCATCATCATCATCATCATCATCATCATCTGCCTAGCCTTTTCCCAACTATGTTGGGGTCGGCTTCCAGTATTACTGGACACAGCTGAATACCAGTATTTTACATGGAGCGACTGCCTATCTGACCTCCATAACTCAGTTACTGGGTAACACGACACCCCTTGGTAAGAATGGTTGTAAGACTTTCGAGCTTCTGACGACCCGTAACGACTGTCAAAGATATACTACACATGACAGCCGGGACCGGCGGCTTAACGTGCTTTCCGAGGCATGTAGGGGTCTTGGTATGTACGTCTTGTACTCAATAAAGCATTAAATAGTTTCCGCTGATATTCTAGTTTTTACAAAGGTTCCGAGGAACGAGAACATCGTACAATAGACCGCACGTCAGTGGCAACACGTTGACTTTGATCTGGCCTAGCGTAGTGCAGTTTCACTAGAATGTGAGGCCACTTTCGTGTGGCGTACTGTACTGTAGTAAAAAAAATGGGATAACAATCTGCTAATCCGATACTTCTAATTAAAATCTTCGAGAATTCAAATACTGTAAGTTAGATCTTTACAAAACTAGCGTGCCGACATTGTTAGTTAGAAGTTATTAGTTTATACTATGACTGCACGTTCAATACAACATGCGAACTGTACAAGTATGCCAAATTCCGTGGTCGATACTAGTTATTGTTCTTAGATGAACCAACTTTCTTGCTATGCATAGCAAAATATTTGAAAAGTTAATACTCAAGCAATTGCTAAGACATTTTAATTTAAACAGCCTCCTTCATAATGAACAATATGGGTTTACAAAAGGTCGTTCGACTACTGATGCGGGTGTTGCACTGCTAAAACACATATTTGACGCATGAGAGAACTCGCAAAATGCTATTGGAGTTTTCTGTGATCTCTCCAAAGCCTTTGATTGCGTGGACCATGACACGCTTTTGCGTAAACTGTGTCATTATGGTGTCCAAAATGAAGCTCTCAAAGTAATAAATTCTTATTTACATAATAGGTTCCAATGTGTAGATGTCAATGGTGTAAAATCTTCTGGGTTACCAGTTCAGTTAGGTGTACCTAAAGGCTCAATACTGGGTCCATTCTTATTCTTAGTGTATATTTTATTTTTATTTTTATACCATTTTATTTAAAGGGTATCTGTGACGTTGTATTGTTTGCAGATGACACCTCACTTCTTTTTAAAGTAAACAGGAATAGACAAGATTTTGATGACGTAAACAGTGCATTCTCAATGGTTACGGATTGGTTTACGACGAATAACCTAGTTCTCAATGCCAAGAAAACGAAATGTATAAAGTTTGCTTTGCCAAATGTTAGGAATCTAGGTCACAACATCGTCTTAGATAATGGGGTGCTTGAAACTGTAGACTCGGCAGTTTTTCTTGGTATAACAGTAGATGCCAAACTTCAGTGGGGCCCTCATATATCAAGCCTAGCGGACAGGCTCAGTTCGGTCGCCTACGCCGTCAGAAAAGTAAGACAATACACTGACGTTGATACAGCTCGATTAGTTTATTTCAGTTATTTTCATAGCGTTATGTCCTACGGTATTCTGCTGTGGGGCAAAGCCGCTGAGATTCAAAATATATTCGTTCTTCAAAAACGAGCTGTTCGAGCTATTTACCAGCTTGGTGCCAGAGTTTCTCTGAGAGATTTTTTTAAAGATGTTGGTATTCTTACGGTGGCATCACAATTCATCTTCGCCAACATCTTATATATTAGGCAAAACTATGATATATACACTTATACACTAAAAATAGTGATATTCACAATATTAACACCAGAAATAAGGACAAATTACGAGCTCCATTTCACCGGCTTCATAAGGTACATACTCATAACTCATTTGTTGGGCTTGGTATAACTTTTTATAACATGCTGCCCTCTTCTTTGCTAGACTTGCCTTTTAATGCGTTTAAAACTAAAGTAAAATCCACCCTTTGTTCAAAGGCATACTATTGTATCAATGACTACTTAAACGATAAGAATAGTTGGTCACTGTGATTAACTCAAGACAATGCCTATGTTCTTTCTCCAGAATTAGCTTACCTACTGACAGGTTATATGAGTTCATATAATTGATTATTTTTTTATTTGACTGTATAAGTCAATGTAATTTAATTTAGTTAAATTTTAATTTATTAGTGACATAATCTACTCATTACAATGTCTGTTTTATGAGTTGTATTGCAATAAGTGGTTAGCTCGCGTCCTCGACTATTGATTATACTGAGCAACCGGGAGCAAGCTCGTCATGCTCCCTTAGATGTCACTGCCTGCGGTAGCGTCGGGGGTTGGGTTGCCTCCTTCCCTCCAATATGGCGAGAGGGGTGATGGCTGATCTTTGCGTTATGCTTGTGAACGGGTGCTGCTTGTGGTGACTGGTCGTCTTGCTGATCATGGTTTTAATTGTTATTAGTAATTGTTTACTTATTTTACTTCGATGGGGCTAGTTTATCATTTCTCACTTCGAGCTACAGCGATTGCCTTATGTAAGCGGGCACGCCCTTTATGCCTGGAGGCTTTTATTTAGGTATTAAATTCTATTTCCTTTTTTTATGTTGTAATTTTTATCAGCTTGAGTACAGTTTGTTCATTGTTTTGTTGGTATACTGGCGTGCGCTAGCTAACATATGGCAAGTGTGTAATTTAATCCCATGTTTTGTGTTTCGTAATGTTAATTACTTTTCATATGATTTGTATAGAATCATGTTTATATAACTAAAAAGACAGACGTGCTGCTGGGGAGTTTGTTCCACCACTTCTTCTTCCCAGCTAAAGCACTAGGAAGTGGTGACGGGCGGGCATTTTTGGGGGACTGTCTTATGTAACTTTGACGTTCGAAAAGTGCTGATTTTCAGCCTAGTTTGAATAAATGACTTTTGCTTTTGATTTTGATTTAATTTTAACAATATATCTTTTACTCTACTATCTTTCTTCTTCAATCGGTCCCTCATTACTGAGGTCGCGGTCACTGGACCCCTTTAAGCGGATTATTTTTCTCCATCGACTCCAAATCAAAGTTGCCATCACCACCTGCTGAAATTTTCTTAAGGCGCTGACAAGACCCAATTGACCAAAATTGGCTTCTCTTAAGAAAAAAATTTGCCAAATCTGTAGAGTTTGTGGTAGCGGAAAAAATATATTAAAAAAATATATATTCCCAGAACTTGGTTGTAACCAAAACACGTTTTGAAAAAATACAAAACTCGAACTAACGTTAAACTAACGTCTTACCTTGAGTTCTAATCCAAAATATCTGAATTAAATGTCAACATACGTTACATAATAATTAATAACAAGAAAGTCTTATTTGAATGCAGAACTTGGTTGTTTTTTTTATTTTCGATTACTCAACTCAATTTTTAGTAAATAGATAACTGCTTCATATTTTGCATTTGTTCGAAGCGTTGTGTCATCGCGCTTCTCTTTCTTTTCTATGCAATCTGACAGTGACCGCGGTTTAGGTGTTGTCAGCGTCTTAAGGACGAAGGTTGACTTGGTCGGACCATCGTGTTGGCGATGGCCCTCGTGCTCTCTTTCCTTCGGTTTCACCAACAAACCACCACAACAAGACACTATACTATAGTGTATCCTGAAAGTACCTACGTATCACAAATAGATCAGAAAACGTACCTGTGGATGCAAATTTCTAATGCCTCTTACAAATTTAGTGCTTCGATATCAACTTTGATTTCATTATTCGAATACAAGTAAGCTCTAAGCTCTCTTAGACTCTAATTTTAAATCATTGGAATTCGGTGGCAAAAAACTAAAATACAGATCCAAGGGCGCCGACTTCTGAAATGAAAGTTATTTACCCACCACCGCCACCGTAGGTAGTGTTTTTTTGTGTGTCGTGAAGTCGGTTGTTTTGTAAAATGTTTTTTTATAAGCTACATTATTGGTCGATGATTTTTCAATTACGATTTAATAATGTTTTTCAAACAATAATAGTTCGAAGAAGTGAGATATTAAATTGAAACTTTCTAAACACAGATGAATGTGTCACTAATTCCCTTGAGTAAGTGAATGCCTTTTAGGTGGGAAATTATCAAATAACTTCTCCCGCTCTGGGCGGAGCGGGAGGGTGTGTCAGACTCTTACTGACTAAAACCTGCCCGTATTCCTTCCATTGCCTGTGTTGCCTCGGTAACCCTTTCGTACTTTCCCGCGACCCCGGCAGATCCGAAACCACTTAGCACTAGAGTGCTGAGTGTTGTAGGGGCGCGACCTAAGTGGTACCTGATGGGATTCGTTACGCTGCTAAGTTAAACACTCAAATAATACCTAATACGTTTACGTTACCTAATACGTTTTTATGTTAATCAGTGGGTGTCAAAATGGGGGCCTACTTTGTAGGAAGCGGTCACCCCACCTTTTGGACATATACATTACCAGAAGCATCGCAGGTGCGTTACCATCCCAAAGACAAAGCATGGCAATTTTTGTTTGTCATCTGTTCTAAAAGTATCTGGTGAAAATGTAAACAAAACCTGCACAGGCTTAAGTGAACGCCTAAGAATTAAACCTGAGCAGGTTTTGTTTACATTTTCACCCCTTATAAAGTAGCCCCCCCCACTTTGACGCTCACTAATTAACATAAAAACGTATTATGTAACTTTATTGGTTCAATATCCCAAAATATGTATTAACCGTCTTTATTTGAGGCCAAAATGTTGGCTTCAAATATACTGTATTGACCCCATGAATCCATTTTTTTATTTATCAGGTGTTTTGAATTCATCAATTAATCAATTTATAGCCTTTTTTGGTTGGGAAATTATCAAATAACTTCGCCCGCTCTGGGCGAAGCGGGAGGGTGTGTCAGACTCTACTGACTAAAACCGACCCGTGTTCCTTCCGTTGCCTGCACGGAAAAAAAGGATGTCTTAAATTAAGACAATATCCTTTTGGTCAAGACAAATATTGATTTATATATGGGGAAAACAATATATTCTTGAATTAAGTAAAATTTTGTCTTAGTTTTATTGTCTTCTTCGAAGACATTATACTTAATGAAGAAATATTAAGTTAAATTTTAAGAATATTTTTTCTAAAACTAGATAAAAACTAGATATTTTCTTCAATTAATATTATTATAGTCTTGAATCAAAAATATTTGCTTAAGTCAAGAATAAAAACCAAGTATTTATTATTCTTAATTTGAGTAAACAGGTTTCTTGGACTGAGTACATTTACTTACGTTAAGAAAAATTTACTTGGATTGAAACAATTTTTCTGAGAATTTTGATATTCTTCGCTGAAGAGATCCTTTTTTTCCGTGTGTGTGTTGCCAGGGCCACGGTATCCCCTTCGGAAATTCCGGCGACCCCGGCAGGCATCGGCCTTAGCGGAGCCCTACACTTGTGCTGACATCTCTTTGAGGAGCTCGTGGAACACAACGCGCCGTCGACCCGCGCCTTGTCCTTATCGGACGGCGAGCTATTGCCCATTGCTCGCCGTCCGCAAGCCCGCGCCTACGGTGGCCGGGAATCCGCCTGGGATTCCACAATCTATCACGACACAACCTATCAGCCTGTAACTATCTTGTTGCAGACTAGTCGTCTTATAACACACGGAGAAGTACACGAATCCTTGACACGAAGTTTCCTCACGATTTCCTTCACTATTTTTCTACAGGTATAAGTAATTACTTGACATTTCTGGCATGTAGGTATATACCTAAAGATTGCAAATGGAGGACATAATGAGGTTGAAACGAAAGTTCGAGTCACGCTGATTAGTGTTGTTTTCTCAGTGTTTACAGCGTTATGTTCCACTCACGATCTTACCTCTTAAAAGGTAATGAGAGTAACCTTTGCATGTGCCTTTATCTTCCTATATGTCTTCAGTCTTGTGTCATGGGAAAATATTAGTAACAACTTGTAAAAGTTTTTTCTTCAAAAGGAAGAAAGCGACAATAATCATTGAATTAAACAAATATCTTCAGTTTTTCCTGGAAATGACAAATTGATTATCATTATGGTAGTTAATACATGCTAATGTGTAAGTAAAGTATTTAGTTAGTGATGAATTAGCTGATGCAGAGGTGCTTCTGTTAAATTTTTTTAGGCTCTCGTTTGACTTCTTCCGAATCATAAGTGATGGTCGATGAGGCAGTCGACGATGGTGGTGGGATCTCTAGACGTAACCTACTAAAATGATAATATTTATACGTGTTTTGGTTTAAAAAAACACTTTTACACGTCAAAACTAAAATATGTTTTAAAATTAGATGAGGTCGGCGTTTCCTATCTGACTACCTCTGAGAAGAAAGACCGAAAATAACTCAGAGATCACAATATCTTGTAAAGTCCGGACATAATCTTGGTCCTGACCAAGATTCAGACACTAATCTGTATGGTCCATAAATGCCTTGCTAAATGAGGACCGTACAGATTAGTGGCAAAATGGCCCTTTGAGAAAAAAAAACCATACAGATTTGGACCTGTCTAGTCAGTGCACGCATTAGTCAGTTATCGTGTAGCTCAACTAGGAACTTAATTAATTCAAAACCTCAAGTTTGTCACATTAATGCGATCGGAAGAGCACCGATGTTTATCGTCATCTGTCTCATCCTCTGGGTGGTTCCTACATCTGCTGGTGGACACCTGCACAAGACTATGATTAATTGAAGTCACAACAATGCAATATCGTTATATTTTTAAAGAGACTATTCGTTTCTTTATTACCTAAATACACTAAATATAAATCTGCCTAGTCTTTTCCCAACTATGCTGTCAGCTTCCCGTCTAACCAAATGCGGATGAATACCAGCTTTTTATATGGAGCGACTGCCTATCTGACCTCCACAATCCAGTCACTGGGTTGCACGGTACCCCTTGGTAGGTAAGACTGGTTGTCAGACTTTCGGCATTCTGACTACCTGTAACGACTGTCAAAGATGTGCGAATTATAGCCGGAACTAACGACTTAATGTATTTTACGAGTCCCGGAGGAGTCTCGGTATGTAAAGATGGTCACCCATCCACGGACCAACCCCGGCAAGCGTAGCCGTAAGCCGTAAGCGTAACCTGATGGATCGACCCATGCGGCTGTTATCAAGATCAAATGCATGATTGAACTAACTCACAATAATGCAATTACGATATATTTTTAAACAGAGTTTATTTACGGTAAACACGACGCAAAGAAGAAACACAAATACAAAAAAGGAACAAGTTGGGGGAAAATATGCGTCACATGCACGCAAAACGGGCATCGCTAAGCATAATTTTTTAAGTTACTAATAACTTTGTATCATATTTGTACGCTAACATAGTGTTTAAGTGTTCATGTGCTAACAAAGTTACATGTACAATTATGGAATTGTATTCTGAAATAAAGAGATTTTTATTATTATTTCGTTTATCAAACTTTTTGCCTTATAAAATACATTTTTAAATATTTATTAGAAAAAATATAAAAAAGAACATTTAAAAATATATAAAATAGTGGTCCGCCGGTATCGGGAGCAGGGTCCAAGCTACCGGTGGTTAGGGCTCCAGAGACAGGAACCTCCACAATATGCGAGCCGTATCGAGGAGTACTGCCTTCTAAATCAGGCCCTTGATCCAACCGCCTAACGAGAGCTTGGAGAGATGTTCGTTGAGGCTTTCGGCCATCAGGCCATTGGCCGTTACGACAATCGGCACAATGACAACCGAGCTCACATTCCACATGTCAACAACCTCGTGTGCTAAGTCAAGATATTTTATTTATTTTTCTTTCTCAGCTTTCACGAGGTTATCGTCAAGTGGAATGGTAACATCGACTATCATTGCGAGGCGCGCTAATCGATCTATCACCACTATATCAGGCTTATTGGCGACGATAGTCCCGTCAGTAATGATAGACCGATCCCAGTACAACGTGACATGGTCATTTTCGAGAACTGGGTCGGGAACATACTTGTAATACGGTACCTCAGAGTTCACAAGTTTATATTTGTTATTATTATTATTATTATTGATCATTGATCATGTCTTTGACATATCTCGGTTGTCTTTAAAAGATCGCTTTTAGCGATAAGACCGCCCATTGTGTTACCCTATGTAAAATTTCTACATTTATAGCTGTAATTTTTATGGTGTACATAATAAAGAGTATTCTATCTATATATCTATCTATCTATCTCGGGACTCTGGGATCCCGGATCTTTGGAAGGTGTATGAGGGGCCGAAGCCAACTCGCAGAGGTCCCTTAGACAATTTTAAGTAGACGATTATCCCTGTATGCACTATGCAAATCCAACTAAGAACAATCCCCAGTTAGTGCAGGACCATTGCAGAGCATAGAAACAAAACATAATGGGCTATGCATTTGGGCTGCTTTAGTGGATTGGTAACCTAAAACTATGGAACGACTGTGTCCATGCCTGATCAATGTTACGTAATACACGAGTAAAATGGCATTTCGTGACTTGCACACTCAATAATGGTCCCCCGGAAACTGTCGCCAGCACATACTTAGTGACGTAGCGACAAGGGGCAACATGTCCTGAGGTGCTTAAAAGCCGTGGAATACCTCTCCACTCCGAAGATGTATTCCACGGCTTTCAGAACAATCCCAGAGCCCGAAAGATGGTCCCTACGAGCGCTTACTGAAATACGTCCTTCCTCCGAGCACGTTTGCTCTTGCGAATCTCCACTCAAGCCGGCTAATAAAGGCAAGCCAGAGATGAGTAACAAGACTTCTCCCAGGAGATAGGGTCCGTGGGGTCGCTACTGCCCAACAACTCGCCACATGCTGCCCTGCGGGTTTCTGTATCTCTCTTGGTTTGGCTCCTTACCCTAGACCTGTTATAGAAAAGTAAATTCTACTAGCACAGACCTATAGTTCGGAGCGCGCAAGCCCCAGCATGACGCCAACGTAGAGATACGGCGGTGGGGTTATTTTTATTATAATGCGCGTTAAATTTAATAAAAATACTAATATAGACTATAACTACTTTCTGTTACTAACCCATCACTAAACGACACATGCATTGTTCATGTCTGAAATAAAGATTTATTATTATAAAAGCTGCGACCCCATTGTGAGACAGAGCCCCAGCGCTGGTTTTCAGTAACAGCCAGCGTTGGCGTAATAACGACGACCGGCGCAGCTTACATTGATTATAATAAGAAATAAAAAAAATAAAAAATATAAAAATACATATCATTTAAATCGACATGTTTATGTAAATAAATAATATTTAAAATGGCAACATTCCGTTACATTGGCAACGACGACGTACGCGCCGCCTTCCTATAGTAATCTGTGCCCGCAGCTGTCAGAAAACTATTTGTAAACACTCAATGTTGTTGTTGTTTATTACACAATTGTGACTAAAACAATTGCAAACAACAGCAACAATATAGCCCTCTGTCGTCCTCTAATGAGCATATAATTCCACATACACATATATATCTAGAATTACATGCTCTGCTATTCGCTACATATTAATCTACCATCACTAATTGGAATCAATAACCGAACTTACGAAAGTGGGTCAGACCACAAAATAAACTCTTGAGCACTGCCGGAACATATTAGGGTCAGATAACATAGTGTTTGGTGATTGAATATATGCAGTTTTGTAGATGGATTGTTATGTAAGACTGCCTCGCTGGTCTAGTTGTCGCAAGAGCTACAGTTGAATATGAGGTTCTGGGTTCGTTTCCCAAGTCGGGAAAAGTGTAAATTATAAATGATAAATGATTGATTTTCTGTAAGTAGGTTTGTACAAACACTTTTACACGTCAATCATATTTTTAAAATAAAGCTAGATGAGGTCGGCGTTTCCTATCCGACTACTCTGAGAAGAAAGGGCGAAACAAACTCAGAGGTCACAGTTTCCGTTAAAGTCCAGACATAATCTTGGTCAGATTATGTAAAAGCCATGTAGATTGGTGTCTGAAATGGTCTTTTGATGAAAGAACCACACAGATTGAGTGGACCTGTCCAGTCGATGCACGCATTTGTCAGTAATCGTGCAGCTGAACTCAGAACTTAAGGAGCTCAACGATGCGACCAACAATACCAAAGAAAGAATATTTGGGTAGGCCGCATAAATTACTCAAACTGCCGCTGACCATGATTAATACTAAATACGAAAAAAAAAAACAACAATGCCACATAGTCTTCACATTCACAATAATTGAAAACAATATAATACTTTACAAGTAAATATTAAATTCCACACAATATATTAAACTCCACAAAGTAAATATGTCATTGTGTTTTGAATAACATTGTTATTGCGTTTTCCCATCTGGAATTTCTCAGTAGCAGCCCGGAGTCTGGATTTGTGCCCGGTTGATGAGAATAGTCTCGCCCTCTATAACACAGGATAACAGGACTTATCTCTCTACCTAACTCTTCGGGGAATACAGGTATGATTTTGTATTATGTTAATATTATGTAAGTTTTCAGCTTAGCATAGATTAGCTTAGTCTTAAGTTACTCTACACATACCCAATGTGTAGAGTAACTTTTTGAAAATATGGTAACACAATTTGGCAGTGACGAGAAAAGTGCATTATTTTGTAAAACTTTGCTGTAAACTAAAGTTCGTTTTTTAATCCCAGAGACTAATTTGATATTTCAAGTTATTGTTGTTTGGTTTTTCAATATGGAGTTTGACATTTGCACCTGTCAAATGTATTTATTTACATAACCAAATTACAAGATGATTATTAACGTTAACCAAATTAAATTAAAACTAAGTTAAGCCTAAAAAAGGCCCCTCGAGTCGAGACATTGTACCGAGGATGCTGGCGGCATTTCCTCGCTGAATTGCAATGCTGATGCGTTGCGCGAGAAAGCCGCCAGCTTTTCGGTCAACAGTTACATCAACTAGACGTTTCGCGACTTCCCCAAATAACCTATGCGCACTGGGACCCCACGGACCGAGGGTGTCGACGCCAAAGAGCACAAAGTTGTACTCTCTGCCAAGGCCTCCATATTTAATAACTTTCAGATTTTCGGCAATTTTTGCCACTGCACCCGCTTTAAAAGTAGTCCGTTGGAGGTGGGACGGTGCCAGTGTGTCAAATTAGTCTCCGAGATAAAAAAAAAAACAGATTTTACTACTATCATAAATTTCGCTGTTTAGTTATTAGACATAAATCTTACATTCACAAACTTCTAGAATCCGTGACCCATGTAGCGAGATCCAAATAATTGCTAAGTCTGTCGACAATCATGTAGCTGTTATCATTAGCTGATTTTAATGCCACCTCTTAATTCCATAATTATCGTCTAACTTGGATATTTCACGATACTTTGAGGAAAGATTAAAATGTGACTATAGATACATATTAACTTAATCATTAGAGATCGTAAACATCTCTGTGAAATTATAATAGTCTCTAATGAATCAAGGCTCCCGCAGACAGACACGACGCAACAGCGCGACGCGAGAGCGCGACGCGATTTTAGTAGAACGATTTCTATGAAAACTTCATTGAATAATTAATAATTCAGTTTAAGAGGCTGACAACACCCAAAGCGCGGTCACTATCGGACTGTGTAGAAAAGAAAGAGAAGCGCGATGACACAACGCTGGTAATTTATTGCAAAATATGAAGCAATTATCTATTTACAAAAAATCTATTGATTGGATAAAAAAATTAAAACACTATTATGCTAATATGTTGCTTGTGGAATAATCTGACAAAAAAATCAGAATAATTGTATGTATATTAGTATGGATTTTAATAGTTAAAATATTTTTTTATAGGTATATTCGTGATTTTTTTCTAACGTATCAGATTGGTTGTATTATGTTTTCAACACACAATCTACCTAGAATTTATCCTGAAAAATATCATATATTTTTCTGATTTAGTTTACTGCAGTGGATCATATACCTTTAGGCATTATTAAAACTTAAAAAAAATGCGTATAGGTCCTGTAGTCCCCTTAAAAAAAATCAAATGTGGGTTTACTATAGGTACACCTCTGCCTAACCCTCCGGGGAAACAAAGCGTGATGTTAAAAATTTGAAAAAGTACACGAATCAGTGTTGCCAATACCCAATCGGATTTTCCTTATAATTACGAAATTTTATATTAGGTACAGTTTGACAAAATATAATTAAGTGCCCAACACAAAAAACCTCAGACAGTTAATTGCAATGTTGCCAACTGCATTAATGCAATAATACAACATATAATAAGCGAACAAAAACAGGTCTTTCCAATATTGCCTAATGTGATCTAACGGCCACGTTGTCGAAAGAGACACGTTACGAGTTTATTAATAAACATACCATAAGTGTAGTTAGTGGAAATAATTAATTTGCACCTCTTATAGCTATAAATACATACATAAACTCACGCCTTCTTCCCATGGGGGTAGGCAGAAACTAAAGAACGCCACCTACTATGCTCCTTACACACTCCTTTTGCTTCGTTTACGTTCATACATCTGGTCATACACGCACGCCGGTTGCAAGTACTACGCACCTGAACTTTCTGAAGAACATCACCAATAAGATCTCATTAATTATGTCCTCCTAGGGCGTCCCCTCCCGGCGTTTCCACTCACTTCTGCCTTGTAATACCTTTTCAATTCAATTCAATTCAATTATTTATTTCGGAAAAAACAAATCCATATTGTATTAGTATCAAAACTTAGAAAAATATGTTGTAGAATAAAAATCAAAAACAAAAAAGAGTATTCCAATCAAAAACCCAAAACAAAATAAAAATAAAATTAAAATCAATATTAGGATCAAAATTAGAATCAATTTCAAAAACAAAATCACAATTATAAAATTAATACAAATTCAAAATTGAGATCAACATCAAATTAAAAATTAAAGGCAAAATACATTAGAATTAAAAATGAAAATTAGATTAAATTAGAAACAAAATTACTTAAACCGAAAAAAATCAAAACAAAATTAAAATAAATTTAAATCAAATTAAAAATACATTAAAATCACATTAAATCTTTTGTTAGTCGCCTTTCATTCATCCTCTCACCATGACCAAACCATCCAAGCATATTGTTTTCAATTTTTGTCACTACATCTTTTAAACCGCACCGACTCAATAATATTTGTGTTATTTATTTAATGTTTATGATTGTTAACAGTTACGAGCATATAGGGCAAATACTATTTATAAGTAAAAGGAAACTGTGACTGACTGACGGACTGGGCAATCAATGCAAAGCCCCAACCAGTGGACCGATTCTCTGGGGTCGCGGGAAGGTACTTATGGGTCACCGAGGCCCCCGCAACACAGGCAACAGGAAGGAATACGGGTGGGTTTTAGTCAGTAAGAGTCTGACACACCCTCCCGCTCCGCCCAGAACGGGAGAAGTTATTTGATGATTTCCCACCCTCAAAAAAAAAAAAAGAAAAAAAAAAAAAAAAAAAGTCGACCGATTCTGATTAAATTTCAATAGGGTTTCGTTTTGCCCAGTACCTAACTGAGGTCAGATAGGCAGTGGCTCCATGTAAAATACTGGTATTCTGCTGCATGCGGTAAGTCTGGAAACAAACCCCAACACAGTTGGTAAAAGGCAGGCAGATGATGAAAGTTATGTAGTTACCAATGATTTGAGATTGGCCAACTAGCTTCTGGCGCAAATAGTAATTGGTCTAAATTCAGTTTCGTCAATAGTAAATCTTAACACAACCACATTCCAGATCCATTCAAATCAACTCTGCCTTTCGCATTCCACTGCCGGCCGGACTTGGGCCTCTCCCAAGTTGCGCTGGAACACCCGGTTCCACCTTTCGCATCCAGTCCTCACCCAGCCGTCTTTGGCTCTCAATCCACTCCCATTATAAACCCTTATAATATTGGTATTATCCACACGTAGGCATGATATTATTAATTAGAAATAATTAGCAATTATGTAACGCCTACATGTCAAAACATCAAACAAATAGTTTTCTGACAGCTGCGCGTACAGACTACTGCGTACGTCATTCCCGTAGGTACGGAATGTTGCCAATTTTAATATTTGTATTTTTTTTTCTTATTACAATCTCACTGTGTGTTGCACCGGTCGACGTCATCGCGTCAACGCCGGCTATCGCTGAAAACCAGCGCTGGGGCTCTGTCTCGCTTAGGGTCGCAGAATTATGTTGAGCGTTGACCGTTTTGCGTGGATGTGACGCATATTCTCCCCCAAATTGTTTATTTTTTGTATTTGTGTTCCTTCTTTGCGTCATGTTTACCGCAAATAAACGTATTTTCTTTCTTTCTTTCCTTCTAGTCTGCCCTAGAAACATGAAGTGGATATTGCAATGTGTATATCCTGGTTCCTAACTTACACCTTGTAGTTTATACTAATAATCATCTGCCTAGCCTTTTCCCAACTAAGTTAGGGTCAGCTTTCAGTCTGACTGGATGCAGGTACCTAAATACCAGTTTTTTATGTTTAACATCTTTCCTCTCGCTTTCGTAAAAAGGGACGGAAGTGTGTAGACAGGAAGTGACAGCTTTAGCATGGAACGAGTAAGTACTTTTTAATAGCGTGGAATTAGTAAGTAATTTATAGTAACATGGAATTAGTGTACTCATGGAATTAGTAAGTACTATATAGATTTTAAGTAGAGGGGTCGAATTTCGACCAGTGAGCGACCACTAGTAATGAATAATTATTCGAATAAATATTTCAGAATTTTGAGGTTAATTTTTGTCGCTGCTCATTTGCTTATTACCAAGGTGAGATATCAGATATAACACATCATAAGCGACTACTGTAACACATGCTCGTTTTTTTTTTGTAGTGATTCTACACCATTACTCGTTATTACAATGCTTTCAAAATTCTATTATCATAATCAGCCTATGTTCCCACTACTGGGACACAGGCCTCCTCTCTGTGAGAGGAAGTGGGCCGTAATGCACCACGCGGGCCCAGTGCGGGTTGGTAGATGTCACATGTCTTCAATTTTTTGGTTCTAGGACATCCCATTCTCCTCATGATGTTTTCCTTCACCGTTTTGAGAGCAGTGGTGATGAAATTATTTACACGAAGTAAAGCGCCTGCCTGGGTTCGAGCCCACGACCTACAACTCGTAAGGAGCCGTTACCACTGGGCCACCACCGCTCTACAAATTCTATAATTGCTGACCTATCTCTTTTTCAAGGATTTATGTCTATCCAGCTCTAAGACTATTTCCAAATTACATTTCAAAATGCACTCCAGATGTATCATTACAAACAAAATAATCTCTGTAGTGACGAAACACTCAAAATTCTATCAAATTACCGATCATACGATTATAATAATGTACGTATCATTCATCGAGACACAATCGTTAAACAAGAATCGAGTATTTGCCCAACTATGTTATACCCAAAACCAGTCGATAGACCACTAGCTTGTTCTAAGTCTCTTTGAAAATGAAACATGTCAAGATGTCTTATAGACTGGTCGTTAATCAACCAGTACAAAGACCTGGCATTTCTAGGAAAGTGTATAGACGGAGATGTCTTGAAACCTGGTGGTTGAAAACTACTTTCACTGAGTACATTTTGCAACTGACCTTATTGTGGAGTTACTGAGCAGATTGTGACAATTATATCAGTGCAATGCATGCAGGAAGCGTAGCTAAGTGTATCACATATTAAAATGCCGGCGATAATATTTAAATGAGGTGAGGATAATGAAAAAGTCTTGTGGGTTCTTGCGAAAGAGTTCTTGCTACAAGGCCCAAATTTTTGTCAGAAGTTTATATTTTGAATATACTCGTATAATATGCTCCTATTTTAAATATATTTTTCTGTGCTATGATTTCAATAAACGGTCATACTCTTGGTAGTTGATTTTGGGATCGCTGTAATATTGTACGAACTAGTGACCCGCCCCTTGCTTTGCACGGGTGCAATGGCAATATAAGAAAATATCACGATTTCTGTGCCATTTCTAAGTAAAACATTACTCAAATATACACAATGAACCTTTCGGTATAAATGCTATAAATAATGGTTAAAACTGCATTACAATCCATTAAGGAGTTAATCAGATCTCGACTATCAGACAGAAAGGAAACGCGAACGAAGGAGTTCTTTTTTACCTGACTGCCCCAGCAGGAGGTAATGTTTTTTGAGAGTATGTATGTATGCTGTATGTCTATTTCTTTGGCACGCTCTGTAGCCTAAACGGTTTAATGGATTTTAACAAATGAGGTGTCGTTAGATTCGTCTTAATTGTGGGAGTGACATAAGCTATATAATTTTTATATATTGCATCTGAAAACACAAAAAGGGAGGGGAAGGTTTTTTAAAAATATATTACAACAATAATGCTATTGTTGTAATTAAATAAATTACAATGTTTTAATTAAAAACCCAAAAACACATAATTGAAAAGAAACAAGCATTGTCCGTCCCCCCCCCCCCGTCCCCCCCCCCGCCTGCGATACCAAAATTCTATTAATTATAATGCTTGTCAGTTATTGCAGTCGAGTTTCATTTCGTGCCTGTTTAATTTTGTTTAAATTTTTTTGTTTAAAATTTCGTATTTGGAAATCCATTTTTGTTTTTGGGTGGGAAATTGTCAAATACCTTCTCCCGCTCTGGGCGGAGCGAGAGGGTGTGTCAGACTCTTACTGACTAAAACCCACCCATGTTCCTTCTGTTGTCTGTGTTGCCAGGGGCCTCGGTATTCCTTCCGGATTTTCCCAAGACCCTGGCAGGCGCTGGAGTGCTTGCGCATTTGGTCACGCTCCCCCGGCTAGGTGTTGGTCCGCATTAGTTCATGCAGACCCCGTCACCCTCAACAGCCGCATACGGCTGCAATTCCTGAAGACAGGCGTGCGTGGAACACGGTGCGCCGCCGTCTCGGGCCTTTCACTGTCCAGGTAACAAACTCCCCAAGTCTGTTGCCTGCAGGCCTCCCCCTCAGGCGGCCGAAGATCGTTCCGCACCCTCCGGCACCCGGTGACTCTGCTACGGATTGGTATCGGTTGTATCCTCCCTCTCCATTTCCGCCGCCTCTTTCACGACCATCACTTCCTCGCAGAAGGAGGCGGCGGCGTCCCACGCGCTCTCACCTCCGACCATGGACTGGACCATGGCCGGAAGCGAGAGTGTATCCGCAGCACCAACCGCCGTGACGAGGTCACGGCACTGCACTGCCCACGCAGGACATTCCTGAACCTGGACTTCTATCCTAACTAATATTATAATTAATGCAAAAGTGAGTTTGTTTGTTTGTTTGTTACGCTTTCACGTTAAAACGGCTGAACGGATTTGTATGAATTTTGATGAATTATTTGGCACATGGATACCCATGTGCCAAATAATTCATCAAACCGGGATAAAAAAGTATCTATTGGTGTCGTATGTCGTCGTATGTCCTAACCCAGATCATGGTATACACCATGATCTGGGTTAGGACATACGAGTAGATACTTTATTATCCCGGTAGGGCTAAAGCACTAGGAAGTGGTGAAGGACGGGCGTTTTTGGGGTACTGTCTTATGTAATTTTGACGTTCAAAAAATGAACCAAGTTTGAATAAATTACTTTTGATTTTGATTTTTTGAAAAGAGTATGCTTAGATGGCTTGGTCATGTTGAGAGGATGAATGAAACGCGACTAACAAAAGGTATTTACCAGTCAGTTGTGAGTGGAAACGCCTCAGAAAGACATATAAGATTTTGATTTTGGTAGTATGTTCCCGTGGGATAATTTTCGAACCGTTTTGAGCAAAGGTGGTGATTAATGGTCGTTCCTTCTCTGTATGGGAAGAGGTTTTTGCCCTACAGAGTAACAATAATAGGCTGGAATTCTATTCTTCCAACCTTGTACTGTAAATCGGTAACAAGTGACAATATTGCATTAGCACTTATTTAAAGCAAGCGCAGTGGTAGCCCAGTGGTAACGGCCGCGACTTGTAGGATGTAGGTTCGAGTCGCTTTACTTTGTGTAAATTATTTCATCACCACTGCTCTCAAAACGGTGAACGAAAACATCGTGAGGAAACCGGCATGTCCTACAACACGCACTGGGCCCGCGTGGTGGATTACGAGCCACTCCCTCTCACAAAGAGGAGGCCTGTGTTCCAGCAGTGGGAACATTATAGGCTGATTATGTATGTATGTTATGTACGGTACTTACCAGCACACTGTGTTATCTGTAATCTACTGTGGATATATTGTCTTTCTTTCTGTATCTTGGTCGCTAGTTCAATTCCTGTGTAAAGACAACCATTTTAATAAAGTTGGTTTGCTCCTGATTTTAGATCTACTGCTGAGCATGAGGTCGATTCGAGGGTTGGATTCTCAGGTCAGGCAAAATGTTATTGGGGTTTTCCATCAGGAATTTCTCAGTAGTAATCCGGAGTTTGGATTTGTGCCCGGTGGATGACAATAGGCTCGCCTCCTATTACACGGGACTTAAACATTACTGGCGAAATGTGTACACCCACATTTCGCTATCATATAGTTACACCTCTGCCTGACCCTTCAGGGATCACATACATGCGCGTTGTTATGTTAGATTACCAACATTTATTTCATTCATACTTTTTTTGAATACCTACTTTGAAATATTTTTTTTAAACAGTCAGTCAGTAAGAAAGTGTCATGATTTCCAAATATTAACCTGCCGCTTGCCCGCCGCTGTCAGATGACGTCGATCCCCGCCCCGCCCCGACCTCATTCCGCAAATGAGCACTTATTGTACGTTATAATAGAGTTGAAAACCGCGCGCCCCAAAACTCCTATTCGGAGTCAGTGGAGACTGACGGTTGGAGAAGTGCGACCTCTATTCGTTGTAATGGGGAGTTAGCGGTTAAGCCCCACACGACACCGATTCGGAGTCAAAAAATAGAAAATCAATTGTGTCTCATTAGCTGTCTTTGACCATTGTATTAATGAGATTTGTAGTGATTTTTAACTACAAATGATTTTTGTATCAGGGTAGTCATGAAGTTTAAAATCTATCTATTTAATTTGACAGTTACCGTTCTATGTTAAAGGGTTTGGTTTCCGCACTTAGTCCTTCAGGTGGACCATTGTGCGTGGGCTATGGCAGCCGTTTGGTGGTTATTCCAACCAGCCCACCTCCCTCCAGAAGTTGATCACATCTCCTGGTCTGTTTAAAATCTCTGTGTAGGATCTGGGTGCCCCGAGAGTTTCTGTTCTAATGTGGGTGACGCCTGTGCATTCGAAGAGCACATGTTCAACGGTTTCCTCTACCTCCATACTCCATACAAGCCGTGCACAGAGGGCTGTCCGTTATGCCTATTGTGTGGAAGTGTTTGTTTAGCGAGCAGTGGACCATGATGGTTTTTTTTAACACAACCGAATGGAAACCATGACATATTTGGTGTGCCGCGTAGTTGCTAAGTTAGTTCTCTTCGAGCCTCGGAATCTAAAGGTTTTCTTCAAGAAGTCTAAAGTCTATAGGACAATGATATTATGTACCTAATTAAATAGTTTATTAAATATTGCTACATACCAAGTTTGTATGTGTGCAAGAATATAAATACAGAAATCTTCGCACAAGGTGTTTTCGTTTCACAAATTATTGTGAAAGTGAGAAATTTTACACGCCTTAAACAGAAGGGGAACCCTAAATTTTCATGTGTGACATGCCACAGGTGTAAACGTTGTTGAACCAAAAACGGGCACACCTGTTTCTTAAACGCTTACGTAATACGATTTAAACGTGAACTTCAATGAATTTAAAATACGTAATAATTAATATTATGTTTTAAACGATGAAACTGTGTCACAATCAAGATGATTTTGCGATGTTTCTTTCATTGCAGATTTGTTGCTTTTATAATTGAAAATAATAGTAATTTGTTTAACATAATTAATTATATGTAAAATTTGGATATATTAAAAAAAAAAAAAACATCGCTATAAAGACGCTAGCGCATAAAAATCAAGTTTATTTTGAGGAAAATATTGATAAGGTCATTTGTGCAAAAAGTGTGTATAGAAAAATAAACAGAACACTTCAACGTTGCTTCAGCACAAAATTATAATACTAAACTCTGATTTTTAATTTGCTATCTGCCGAAACGACAGCAGCGATCGACCTTTTTTTTTTAAAAAACAACACGATTAATAAATAAGTTATTTTTATGTCGACACCAAATGCCATTTTAGTCTAGCAAATTAAAAATCAGAGTATATACAACGAGTGTGTGATTCAACTGAGAGCAGAAAACTTTTTTCGACTAATTAAATGTAATATTATTATAAAACATTATCATCTTAACTCCCTCACCAAAGACTGCAACAGTTTTTGGAAAGAGCTTAGCTTAGCCATGGTCATTTGCTAATTCCTGATGGTGATATTTGCTGCAGTTCCAAAATAGGAATACCTTCCTATAACCTAACATACTCCATGATTCGCCTTCATTGACACCCAGATCAGATGCACCGAAGACCAGTATATCAAGTGATTTAAATCATAACGATAAATGCAGTCGACATTTACAACTTGACTGCCAGTTCACCTTGAGCAGCTAACGACATATAAGTAAAAACATTTCGATGAAGGCTGATAGATTATAATTGAGGTAATTGAAGGTTTGTGGAGCAATGTATTGTAGATTTGCTTGTTTTATTGTTATTGTTTAGCCAAAAATTCAAACTAGTTATCTGGTAATCTGTAAAAAAGAAGAAAAAATGTTTATTCTGCACAAACAAAAAGCACATAAAAAAAGAAATACACAGCTTTTGGCTAGTTTGTAAGTAGCCAAAAGCTTCGCATTCAAGCAATAAAAGAAAATATAAGCAATAGGGTTATTGGTGTTCTTTTATTTGGTGACCCTGATTTAGTTGAAAATTAGGCTATCTTTGTCAAGAATCGCTACTGAACATTTAGAAAAAATAATTACTATAAAACATTCAGTGAGCGACAATTTTGAAATAAGTTTTTCTAATCATCTTTTAAACCCCAGTCTCAAACCCTCTCAAGGGGTATCAATGGTCCTTCGAGCCGGATCTGAATGATGTGACCCAAAGTTTAAAATTCATTCGGTCTAATGACGTTGGCAGTGGGGCACTGTGGGTAAACATTTGTGAAATTGTTTTGTGAAATATCACTTGAAAATTAAAAAACAAAATGGTGCCGTTAGTTTAGATTTTGGCCACGCTTCACAATAACCTTGTAGCGCTTTAATCCTGAAATTTATGACTTTGACATGACGCCTTTATATCCTGTCAATACGTCATCCATCCTGCCACTGATTGGTACCAGGGATGTGGACAGCAAAAACCCGTTGCCCATAAATTGGAAATGCATCTATCAACCAATCTTTGAGGGATCTATTTTTGAACAACGAAAACGCCAAAAAACGGGGCTGCGTGACAGTTGACTATGCTAGGGTTTTCAATTTTAATGAAGGCTTCAAAAAATATGTTTGTGATTGAAAAATATGATTGGCCTTGCCCAGATGTTGCATGGAAGTCAGTATTTGTTCTGATATTCTAAGCTATGTGCTTAGAATATCAGAACAAATACTGACTGTTATTGGTATGGCTGGTGAAATATAAGTGTCCTATAGGAACACCTCTGTCTACCCTTTGGGGGAATACGTGGCTAATGTTATGTTGTGCTTTACTAAACCGTATCTACCCACATCAAAAAAAAAATCAGACACAATGATCCATATTTAGAGGGGCTTACGGCTAAGTAATAACAGCCGCACGGGTCGATCGATCAGGTTAAGCTACGCTTGCCGCGGTTGGTCGGTGGATGGGTGGATGGACCATCTTTACATACCAAGACCCCTCCGTGCCTCGGAAAGCACGTTAAGCCGTTGGTCCCGGCTGTCATTTGTAGATCTTTGACAGTCGTTACGAGTCGTCAGAAGCTCGAAAGTCTGAAAACCAGTCCTACCAAGGGGTATCGTGTTACCCAGTAACTGGGTTGTGGAGGTCAGATAGGCAGTCGCTCCATGTAAATTTACTTTTATTTTATTTACGCTTACTTTTTTTGTTGTTCTGATATAGAATTTGTACCACATATTAAGGCAACTAAGCCATTTATTTTCATTTAAGTGTACTTTTTATAGAAGTTCAGATTAATTATTATAACAAAAAAAAAAGATTTTAATAACTACACGTAATTTTTTTGTAAAGTAAACGCAGTTATGTTGGTATTTAAGCTATACTCGACATGAGGGTATTACCCGACCTACCCCCTTCTTAGACGAAGTAATATTAAGAATTAATTCATTATAAATAAAATAAATGTACTTAAAAAACTATTAACTGTATTGTGATAATTACCTACACTCAAAACCCCATCAGGACTTCATCATTATCAAACTGTTGCAGTCAGCTGCTGGACATAGGTATCTCCTAATGCACTCCGCTGAGTAGGTACGATCCTCATCTCAATTTACCTACTTGATAGTAAGTAAAACACTACAAAAATAGCGACAAGCAATCTAGAACATATGCTTTATTACCGAAACAATGTTTAAGTGCCTTTATGTCACAATCTACATTGGTACACTAGTATATAACCTAAAAAAAAACAAAAACTGGTTAAAACTTTTACGTCACAAGTTCTATAAATGCAGGAATTTAAAAAAAGCTTGTCTATCATATTAACTACAAATTAAAACAAAAAATATCCCAAAACACGAAATTTTATTAGCGGTACGAAATTCCCATACAAGCCTGTCGTTCGCCTTTATAGACCAAAACAAAGATATTGTTACGACTATGTGTGAAGCGGATGTGGTTAGTTCAAATTGCAGAGATAACATAATAAAACGAAAACGTGATAAGTTAGGCTGGAATAGGCATGTTCGTGGTGCTCACGAGGTGGCCAGGCTAAGCTTTCAAACCTGGTTTTCATACGGTAAGCCTTCAAGTGGACCTAACACGGTGGAGTCTCGGTGTCGTTTCAAATCTCAGCTCAGATAGTGTCAAAATAACGCTGAGAAAATTAAGATGCATATCCTCGGATCACACCATCAGATAAAAAAAACAAAAGCTTTTGGAAAGGCACCAGAAAACTAAAAAGGAAACCCACTCTCCCTCTAAATCTTAACGGAGTAACTGGGCTGCGTGACAGTGCGAACATGTTAAAAAGTTTTTTGCAGATAGGTCCTCTTGGCTGCATGCCGGGGATGCTCAATACTAGTGAAATCAAAAGACGCTTGATAGCATTACCATATTTTTAAACATATGTATATCTGCCGTTATAACACATATAACGAGGGTTAAGTCTCCAGGCCACGATGGAATTCGTTTTCAGCATTTGCAGCATGCGAGGATCATCTGCGAAGGCTTCTAACTATGTTTTATACATTTTGTTTAAGACACTCATACCTGCCGGATGAATGTATGAACACATTGGTTGTGCCAATAATCAAAAATAAAATTGGTGATGCGTCGGACAACAGCAATTATAGGCCCATTTCATTAGCTACTACCGTAGCGAAACTGCTGGACAGTCTGCTTGATCGTATTTTGAATGGTCATGTGAAGCTAAAGACGTAACGCTCAGTTCGGTTTTAGACCTGTCAACAGAAACGGCAGTTCTATGCCTCAAGCACCCGGAGCAACCGGAGTCTTTCTATCGGTCTAGTACTGGACAGTGGTCCGGTACTAGACCGATAGAAAGACTCCGGTTTACACCTGTTCTTTCCAAGGTTTTGCGATTCGAGTACCTGGGCCACTGGGTCTCGGATAACCTGTTAGACTACGAGGATATTGAGTGCCGGGTGTTGGCTGTCCGATGCAATATGTTGGCTCGTAGTTTTGCACGCTGCAGTAAGGTAGTAAAAATGTCGTTGTTTCGGGCGTTTTGCCAATCTTTTTATACGTGCAGTCTATAGGGTCAAATATACGCAGAAGACAATCAACGCCCTGCGCCTTCAGTATAACAATGCCTTTAGGATGCTGATGCGGCTGCCGAGGCACTGCAGCGCGTCGGATATGGTTACCGACGCTCACATTGATGGCTTTTATGCCATCCTCGGCTAGAGAGCTGCATCATTGCTTAGTTGTGCCGCGGCAGTGGCAATGGCATTCTCAGCATTTTGGCTAGCCGAATCAACTATCCAATAATGGAGAATTATGTGCAGTTGCATGTCGACAAGAGCAGTGGTCAGCAGTGGTGGCCCAGTGGTATCGGCCCTGACTTGTAGTTCATGAGTTCGAACCCAAGCAGGCACTTTACTTTGTGTATTTAATTTAATTACTACTGAAAACGGTAAAGGAAAACGTAGTAAGAAAACTGGCATGTCCTAGAACCAAAAATTTGAAGACATGTGACATCCACCAACCCGCACTGGACCCGCGTAGCAGATTATGGCCCACTCCGCCTCACATAGAGGAGGCATGTGACCCAGCAGTGGGAACATCATAGGCTGATTATGCAAGAACAGTAGGTTTTAGTTAGAGTAACAGATTATATCTATACATACTGATGAAATTATAATTGTATTTAAATTTTTGTTTATTTTTTTATTTTTAATGATATTTCTTGATTTAAATTTTAATGAATTTAAAAGACGATTGCGATTTAAATATATTTATTTATTTTACATTTTCATTGTATATACTTCAGTGATTTAATTTACTAATACTATTATAAGTAAATTATTGTGATATGTATAAACTGTATTAATCTTTGGTTACTAACATATTTTTTAAATATATTAACAAAAAAAATGGATCATCATCATCATCTGCCTGCCTTTTCCCAACTATGTTGGGGTCGGCTTCCAGTCTTAGCGGATACAGCTGAATACCAGTATTTTTACATGGAGCGACTGCCTATCTGACCTCCACAACCCAGTTACTGGGTAACACGATACCCCTTGGTAGGACTGGTTTTCAGACTTTCGAGCTTCTGACGACTCGTAAAAAGCTATGTGCTTAGAATATCAGAACAAATACTGACTGTTATTGGTATACAAAGCTGGTGAAATATAAGTGTCCTATAGGAACACCTCTGTCTACCCTTTAGGGGAATATGTGGCTGATGTTATGTTGTGCTTTACTAAACCGTATCTACCCACATCAAAAAAAAATCAGACACAGTGATCCATATTTAGAGGGGCTTACGGCTAAGTAATAACAGCCGCACGGGTCGATCGATCAGGTTAAGCTACGCTTGCTGCGGTTGGTCTGTGGATGGGTGGATGGACCATCTTTACATACCAAGACCCCTCCGTGCCTCGGAAAGCACGTTAAGCCGTTGGTCCCGGCTGTCATTTGTAGATCTTTGACAGTCGTTACGAGTCGTCAGAAGCTCGAAAGTCTGAAAACCAGCCCTACCAAGGGGTATCGTGTTACCCAGTAACTGGGTTGTGGAGGTCAGATAGGAAGTCGCTCCATGTAAAAATACTGGTATTCAGCTGTATCCGCTAAGACTGGAAGCCGACCCCAACATAGTTGGGAAAAGGCAGGCAGATGATGATGATGATCCATTTTTTTTGTTAATATATTTAAAAAATATGTTAGTAACCAAAGATTAATACAGTTTATACATATCACAATAATTTACTTATAATAGTATTAGTAAATTAAATCACTGAAGTATATACAATGAAAATGTAAAATAAATTTATATATTTAAATCGCAATCGTCTTTTAAATTCATTAAAATTTAAATCAAGAAATATCATTAAAAATAAAAAAATAAACAAAAATTAAATACAATTATAATTTCATCAGTATAATATAATAATCTTTATTTATATAAAAAAAAACAGATTGTAGTACATGTAACAGTTTTCACAAAGTGGGTAGTATGAAATCTCTGACAATCAAGTGGGTGACGTGCTGTTCTCCTTGCTAGGCTATGAAATAGCCTGTAGGAATAACAGTGCCGATCCCCTCTAATATATGTATAGATATAATCTGTCACTCTAACTAAAACCTACTGTCCTTGCATAATCAACCTATAATGTTCCCACTGCTGGGACACATGCCTCCTCTATGTGAGGCGGAGTGGGCCATAATCTGCTACGCGGGCCCAGTGCGGGTTGGTGGATGTCACATGTGTTCAAAGTTTTGGTTCTAGGACATGGCAGTTTCCTTACAACGTTTTTCTTTACCGTTTTCAGTAGTGATGAAATCAAATACACAAAGTAAAGTGCCTGCTTGGGTTCGAACTCATGAACTACAAGTCAGGGCCGATACCACTGGGCTACCACTGCTGACCACTGCTCTTGTCGCCATGCAACTGCACATAATTCCACATTATTGGACAGTTGATTCGGCTAGCCACAATTCTGAGGATGCCATTGCCACTGCCGCGGGCACAACTAAACAATGATGCAGCTCTCTTTCCAAGGATGGCATAAAAGCCATCAATCTGAGCGTCGCGGCGTCGGTAACCATGTCCGATGCGCTGCAGTGCCTCGGCAGCCGCATCAGCATCCTAAAGGCATTGTTATACTGTAGGCGCAGGGCGTTGATTGTCTTCTGCGTATATTTGACCCTATAGACTGCACGTATAAAAAGATTGGCAAAACGCCCGAAACAACGAAATTTTTACTGCCTTACTGCAGCGTGCAAAACTACGAGCCAACATATTGCATCGGACAGCCAACACCCGGCACTCAATATCCTCGTAGTCTAACAGGTTATCCGAGACCCAGGTACTTGAATCGCAAAACCTTGGAAAGAACAGGTGTAAGCCGGAGTCTTTCTATCGGTCTAGTACCGGACCACTGTCCAGTACTAGACCGATAGAAAGACTCCGGTTGCTCCGGGTGCTTGAGGCATAGAACTGCCGTTTCTGTTGACAGGTCTAAAACCGAACTGAGCGTTACGTCTTTAGCTTCATACGACCATTCAAAATACGATCAAGCAGACTGTCCAGCAGTTTCGCTACGGTAGTAGCTAACGAAATGGGCCTATAATTGCTGTTGTCCGACGCATCACCAATTTTATTTTTGATTATTAGCACAACCAATGTGTTCATACATTCATCCGGCAGGTATGAGTGTCTTAAACAAAATGTATAAAACATAGTTAGAAGCCTTGGTAGATGATCCCCGCATGCTGCAAATGCTGAAAACGAATTCCATCGTGGCCTGGAGACTTAACCCTCGTCATATGTGTTATAACGTCAGATATACATATGTTTAAAAATATGGTAATGCTATCAAGCGTCTTTTGATTTCACTAGTATTGAGCATCCCCGGCATGCAGGCAAGAGGACCTATCTGCAAAAAACTTTTTAACATGTTCGCACTGTCACGCAGCCCAGTTACTCCGTTAAGATTTAGAGGGAGAGTGGGTTTCCTTTTTAGTTTTCTGGTGCCTTTCCAAAAGCTTTTGATTTTTTTATCTGATGGTGTGATCCGAGGATATGCTTCTTAATTTTCTCAGCGTTATTTTGACACTATCTGAGCTGAGATTTGAAACGACACCGAGACTCCACCGTGTTAGGTCCACTTGAAGGCTTACCGTATGAAAACCAGGTTTGAAAGCTTAGCCTGGCCACCTCGTGAGCACCACGAACATGCCTATTCCAGCCTAACTTATCACGTTTTCGTTTTATTATGTTATCTCTGCAATTTGAACTAACCACATCCGCTTCACACATAGTCGTAACAATATCTTTGTTTTGGTCTATAAAGGCGAACGACAGGCTTGTATGGGAATTTCGTACCGCTAATAAAATTTCGTGTTTTGGGATATTTTTTGTTTTAATTTGTAGTTAATATGATAGACAAGCTTTTTTTAAATTCCTGCATTTATAGAACTTGTGACGTAAAAGTTTTAACCAGTTTTATTTTTTTTAGGTTATATACTAGTGTACCAATGTAGATTGTTACATAAAGGCACTTAAACATTGTTTCGGTAATAAAGCATATGTTCTAGATTGCTTGTCGCTATTTTTGTAGTGTTTTACTTACTATCAAGTAGGTAAATTGAGATGAGGATCGTACCTACTCAGCGGAGTGCATTAGGAGATACCTATGTCCAGCAGCTGACTGCAACAGTTTGATAATGATGAAGTCCTGATGGGGTTTTGAGTGTAGGTAATTATCACAATACAGTTAATAGTTTTTTAAGTACATTTATTTTATTTATAATGAATTAATTCTTAATATTACTTCGTCTAAGAAGGGGGTAGGTCGGGTAATACCCTCATGTCGAGTATAGCTTAAATACCAACATAACTGCGTTTACTTTACAAAAAAAATACGTGTAGTTATTAAAATCTTTTTTTTTTGTTATAATAATTAATCTGAACTTCTATAAATAGTACACTTAAATGAAAATAAATGGCTTAGTTGCCTTAATATGTGGTACAAATTCTATATCAGAACAACAAAAAAAGTAAGCGGTACGAAATCTGCCGTTCACCTTTATTAAAGTCTTATAGAAAAGTCACTGAAGACAAAACCAGAAAAAAATAATGTTCTCAGTCTGATCGGGAAGGTCATTGGAGAATTAAATAAGAACACACATTTGCATAATAAACTAAAATATTTACCCGCAAAAATCGAAAAATGTGCTGCTTGTACAAGGAATTAAATATTTATAAAAACCAGCATTTGTAGGACGCCTGTCTTTAATTCAATTCAAATGATTTAAAAACGTTCTGATTAAAAAAGTGTAAAACACGTGTTTTAAAGAAATTTAGCCAATATCCGTTTTGATCTAAGTGACCAAGAAAAAATATTTTCAAAACTCCCATATATTTACAATTCCAAATTCAAATCAGAACTTTGAGTCACAAAAATGGGTATACAATGAAAACTCTCTCTTGTGGTCAAAATATCGTGTGATTCACCAAACGAAATGAGCGCCAATCATAATTTTAGTGTCATTTCATCGAAATCTGAGTGAAAGTACGTTCACCAGTGATTCATGTAGGTAACAAGTGACCTTTAAAACAGGTGTATTTCCTTCCTGAGTCTTGCTCTTTAGTAAACTTGTTTACTAAGTAGATTTTTATGAGAGTGGTTCTGAAGCGGTAAGCAGAGTTAGAGGTGGTATATATACGTAAGCGTATACAAGTCGGACCTCAGCTAATACTGTTATTAAAGACAACATGCGAACACTTTTTACCAATTCTATGATCAGCCTATAATGTTCCCACTGCTGGGACAGACCTCCTCTCTTCGAGAGGGAATGGGCTGTAATCTACCACGCGGGCCCAGTGCGGGTTGGTAGATGTCACATGTCTTCGAATTTTTGGTTCTAGGACATGCCGGTTTCCTCACGATATTTTGCTTCACCATTTTGAGAACAGTGGTGACGAAATTATTTACACAAAGTAAAGCTCCTGCCTGAGTTTGAACCCAAAACGTACAACTCGTCAGTCGGGGCCGCTACCACTGGGACACCACTGCTCTTTTTACCAATTTAAAAAAAAAAATCCGAAAAGAAGATCATAGAAAAGCTACCTGCAAAAGAAAATTCAGTCCACTTACTCTTCGGACTGAAGGTTCTTGGGAAGATCTTACCCTCGTACTGGGGATACTGTACATATGATCAGCTATTAGTGTTCCCTCTGTAATGATGCAATAAACATTAGAGGATCATTTTCATCAGTGACTACTCTTATAAACATCCACTGTGGACGTTTAAAGGTGACTCATCATAAACATTAGAGGATCATTTTCATCAGTGACTACTCTTATAAACATCCACTGTGGACGTTTAAAGGTGACTCATCATAAACATTAGAGGATCATTTTCATCAGTGACTACTCTTATAAACATCCACTACAAAGGTGACTCATCATCATCTGTATAGACAGATGATGATGAGTCACCTTTAAACGTCTGATGAAAATGATCCTCTAATGTTTACTGCATCATTACAGATGGAACACTAATAGCTGATCATATGTACAGTATCCCCAGTACGAGGGTAAGATCTTCCCAAAAACCTTCAGTCCCAAGAGTAAGTGGACTGAATTTTCTTTTGCAGGTAGCTTTTCTATGATCTTCTTTTCGGATTTTTTCACCGACCCCAACATGGTTGGGAAAAGGATAGCCTTTTCCCAACCATGTTGGGGTCGGTTACCAGTCTGGATGCAGCTGAATACCAGTATTTTGAATGAAGTAACTGCCTATCAGACCTCCACAACCCAGTTACTGGGTAATACGATACCCCTTGGTAAGACTGGTTGTCAGTATTTCGCGCTTCTGACGACCCGTAACGACTGTCAAAGATCTACAAATAACAGTCAGGACCAACGGCTTAACGTGCGTGCGTGCGTTAAAAGGTGACTAGATGATAATAAAGATTAAGTACACAACTAGTTATTTTAGAGATAAAGGGCACATCATCATCATTCCAGCCGAAAGACGTCCACTTCTGGACATAGGCCTCCGCCAATAGGGAGGGTTTGCCATAATCGCCACGCTTGGCAGGCGGGTTGGCGATCGCAGTATGGTGTTAAAATGCATAGAGAACGCTGCTGCCCATTCTCAAGTAGTCTAGTCCCTTAGTCGCCTTTTACGACACCCACGGGAAGAAATGGGATGGTGCTATTCTGTACGTCCGGCACCACACGGAACACACACACGGGCACATAAATAATGATTAATCAGGAAAGTTTCAAATAGGCTCGTATTTTTAGCAGCTCACTTTGCTCTGCATATCCTGCTAACCAGAGCAAGCAACCATCTCAATATTTTCCCACATAAAGCAGACTAGTTAAACATTAAATCGCAGCCAGTATTACCCACGCTACGACGAAGGCTTTCACGGTGAACCGGTACTCTTAGCGTATTGGTTCATTTCCTGCACTAAATGCCGACCCATATCCGCCTACGGTACAGCATTGGTATAAGTGGTCAAATATTATTGCATGATTTTTATATTAGTTAAAATAGTTAGATTGTTTAATTTATTCAATTCTATCCAAAACCATTTAGATCCGAAAAAGATACAATTATGGTCTGTTTTTAGGGTTCTGTAGTAAACAAGGAACCCTTATAGTTTCGCCATGTCCGTCTGTCTGTCTGTCAGTCTGTCTGACCCCACTGTAGCTCAAAGACGCTTAGTACTAGAAAGCTACTGTAATTTGGCATAGGTGTACATATTAATCACACCGATAAAGTGCTAAAATAAAATCTAGAAAAAAATTATAGCGTACCTCCCTTGCACGTAATGTGGGGATGATATTTTTTTCTCGTCTACTCCGTGGTGTGGGTTATCGTTGGATAGGCCATTCAAAAATATTGCAGGTCTGTTAACACCACTTTTCGATTCAGGGATCCACTTGCGTAATACTAAGCATTAAAGTGCAAATTTTTGTTAGAGTCAAGTCTTGTCGTCGTCCCCCCCCCCTCTGCCAGCTAAAAGGTTGTTTATTGATATGTGAAAAAAATCGTGGCAGTAGTACATATAATGAAATTAAATGGAAAACTACCACGGCTAAGTAGGCTTTACAAGTTAACGAGTTATAGTCGACCAACTTAAATTTGTGGTTGGAGAATTGAACGTGACATATATCGATGTATGGGAGAACAGGTATTCAATTACAATGTTAAGTTTGTTTTTGGAATAAATTCGTCCTGGGTAATCCAAACTACAAAACCCTTCATTTTGCGTGGTCCGACACGCACTTGGCCGGTTTCTTTTTTAAAGTAATTATACAGGATAAGTTTAAAAGGAGTGCGGATATTGAAGGTGCATAAAACTGGACAACTTTCCCCAAGGAACTCCATAAAACATATGGTCGAAATCTTAAAATTGTAAATCGACTTTTCATGATACGACTGATGACTTGATGACTTTGTATGAGAAGTTAAATTTTATTTTTTAGATTTCGACCTATGTTCATGATAGCAGTGGTGGCTCAGTGGTAACGGCCCCGACTTACGAGTTGTAGGTCGTGGGTTCGAACCCAGGCAGGCGCTTTACTTTGTATAAATAATTTCATCACCACTACTCTCAAAACCGGTGAAGGAAAACATCGTGAGGAAACCGGCATGTCCTAGTAGAACCAATAATTCGAAGACATGTGACATCTACCTACCCGCACTGGGCCCGCGGGGTGGATTACGGCCCACTCCCTCTCACAGAGAGGAGGCCTGTGTCCCAGCAGTGGGAACATTATAGGCTGATTATGTTTGACCTATGTTCCTTGGGGATAGTTATTCAGTTTTATGCACCTGATTACCTTCTAAAATATCCGCACTCCCTTTAAACTTATCCTGTATAATATTAGAAAAACTTAGAAATTGCTTTAGGGACCAACAAAAACAACATATTGGGCTTTTCTGATAGAAAATTTCTACGTAACAGCCTTTTTTTTTTTGGGTGGGAAACCATCAAATAACTTCTCCCGCTCTGGGCGGAGCGGGAGGGTGTGTCAGACTCTTACTGACTAAAACCCAGTCGTATTCCTTTCGTTGCCTGTGTAGCCAGGGGCCTCGGTAACCCTTTTGTACCTTCCTGCGACCCCAGCAGGCATCGGCCATAGTGGACCCCACTTGTGCTGACGATATCTCTTTGAGGCGCACGTGGAATACAACGCGCCATCGACCCGTCGGGTACGTAAAAGCCTTTTTTTTTTGGGTGGGGAAATCATCAAATAAATTCTCCCGCTCTGGGCGGATCGGGAGGGTGTGATTTTTGCTGACGACATCTATTTGAGGCGTGCGTTGAATACAACGCGCCGTCGACCCGGGCCTGACCTTACCGGACGGTGAGCTACCCATTGCTCACCGTCCGCAAGCCCGCGCCTACGGTGGCCGGAAATCCGCCCGGGATTCCCGACGCCCAGGGCGTCTCCTGCGGCAGCTAGGAACGAGAGGGCGCGAAATTTGACTTTCCCTCAACCGTCCCGCCTCCTCCTTCGCGAGCATTATTGCTTCGCAGAAGGAGACGTAAAAGCCTGGGGTGTGGATTTGTACCAGGTTGATGATATAATAAGCTCTTTCCCTTTTAGGTACAAGTATATTACTTAAAAATACTTGAATGGTGAAATGTCTTTGTTCTATACATACCGCAACTTCTCTCTACGCGGAAACCAGGCGTGATGTTTAAATTTTAATAACAGTAAAATTAATTCAAGCAGTAGTTTAGCAATGTTCACGGGTTCTAGAGCCATTAATCCTAGTCACCAAACTATGATCAGTTTTTGTCAAGATGTGAGATTTATCAATCTGCTCTACAAAAGATTAATAGCAACCATAAGGAACTTAACATCTACGAGTAAAAAACAGCTGACAATGCAACACATACATTCAAAGTCTTTTTAAGTTTGTCCGTGACTAGACTTTTTGTGTGCGCGACCTTGCTTGGCTGTCCGAGCGCAAGAATGTCAGATCAAATCTGTATTATAGTCGTCTTATTGTACCTACCTACTAATTATGTCTTTGAGCACATACTCGTAGACAGTAAGTTTTGATTCTTTTATAATTTAGCATAATTATCCCATAATTTTTCCACTGCTGGAACACAGGCATCTTCTCTGTGAGAGGAAGAGGGCCGCAATCCACCAGGTTGGTTGATGGATATCACAAACGTCTTCGTATTATTGGTTCTAGGACATGTCACTGCTCTCAAAACATCGTGAGGAAACCGGCATGTCCTAGAACCAAAAATTCGAAGACATGTGACATCCACCAACCCTGGGCCCGCGTGGCGGATTATGGCCCACTCCCTCCCACAAAGAGGAGGCCTGTGTCCCAGCAGTGGGAACATTATAGGCTGCTTATGCTGTTATGCTTATGCTTTTTATTATAATCATGCTCAATTACAATTACCTAGACTAAAATGAAAATAAATAATCATAATCAACACTAATTACTTAGGTACCCGTAAACGCAAAGTTTTGTCAAGGGAATTAATTATGGTTACTTAACATTACATAACGTGTATTCCCGCAAGGGATAGGTGAAGTACAGTCATCTTTAAAAGATCAATACATGTCATCGCGGCATCGGCAAGAATTCATTTGATTGTCCACAATGAATGTTCCATAATACTGTAGCAATGTGTAACTACAAGGTAGTGATGTACCAAAAGTATTATAATTGTTTCGTGGCTACACATTGACGAAATAATAAAGAACAAAAATTGTAGTCAGTCAAATTACATGTTACTATTTTGTCACCTTTTGATGCATAACACTTGCTCAATTGTAACTTAAACGGAAGAAGTCACTGGCTTCTAAAATACAGGTACTCTAACCTAGCTCTGGAGCCAGGGTCTCACATTTTTCTGTAACGTTTTTATGCCAATAAAGATTTATTATTATTATTAATTCTTGTCGATGCAGATAATAATATACAATACATAAAGTCGAATTATTAATTAATTGTAGTTACACAGTCACAGCTAGCACATGTCAGATTACTTCAGTAAATTACTAATTCGACTTTAATTTTGTGACTGCCTGTAGGTACACATGGCTACATAACAAGCTATAAACTTCCAGTATAAGCTGATCTCGCATTGTATAGGATTCCCGTACAGTGAGAGGTCAATTTATACTGGAACAGTACCTATAGCTTGATATGTAGCCGTATTTTTTGCCAGTTGAGTTCTCGGTCTAAGGAGCAAGTCAGTTGTAATTTTCATATTTTCTAGGAAAGTATCGAGACTCCGGATCATTATAGCAGCTTACACGCCTCCTTCAGGCAATATAACTTAGCTGAAAATATTATATTTGATTGTTGGCAATAAAAAAAAACCCGTCATGATGTCAGATGGTGTCAGATTGACACTTCAATTAAATAATAACTTGATAATTTAATACTATTTTATTTTTATTAATACTTAACTGAAATGTCTCGAAAAGTCCTAGAGAGTACAAAATCGTCAGTTTTTCATGTTCGTGATCCTTTGGAGTGTCCCTTCAGAGAGTTTCGAGACAATGAGTTACAAACAGATGCATGGGGTCTGGTACGCCTGTATATTTTTCCTATCCATCAAAAAATTTAAATCTAGAGGAGCCCGTGGCTAAGTAATAACAGCCCCACGAGTCGATTTATCAGGTTAAGCTACGCGTGCCGGGGTTGGTCCGTGGATGGGTGACCATCTTTCCATACCGAGACTCCCCCGTGTCGCGGAAAGAACGTTAAGCAGTTGGTCCCGGCTGTCATTTGTGGATCTTTGACAGTCGTTAGGGGTCGTCAGAAGCCCGAAAGTCTGACAACCAGTCTTAACAAGGGGTATCGTATTACCCAGTTACTGGGTTGTGGAGGTCAGATAGGCAGTCGCTCCATGTAAATTACTGGCATTCAACTGGTGGTTAGACTGGAAGCCGACCCCAACATATTTTAGTTGGAAAAAGGCAGGCAGATTGATTGATCTTTGGATAAAAATCTTTGTATCCACTTTAATCTACTTAATAAAAATCTGACATACAACAGACAACGCTCAGCCTAAGCCACTTTGTCTTGAACCACGAAATATTGCACAGTACTTTATAACTAAAGTGAGCACTTGAAGGATTTTAAAAATATATCTCCTAAAGGGTTTCAATTTAAAATGATGTATTTTGGTGAACAACACATGTCTTGTTTTTTTCACCAAAATACATCAATTCGAATGGAGCTCTTACTCATAAACTGGCTAAATTCAAGTCGAATTAGTGAAACTAATTTATATAAAAAATATGTAGGATGGAATAAAATGAAAAAAACAACCCCTATTATAACCTGCCTACGGCAAAGCGCAGTGGTGACCCAGTGGTAACAACCGTGACTTCACGAGTTGTAGTTCGTACGTTCGAACCCGGACAGGCGCTTATCTTTGTGTAAAATTATTTTTCATCACCACTGCTCTCAAAACGGTGAAGGAAAACATCGTGAGGAAACCGGCATGTCCTAGAACCAAAAAATCGAAGCCATGTAACATTTACCAACCCGCACTGGGCCCGCGTGGTGGATTACGGCCCACTCCCTCTCACAGAGAGGAGGCCTGTGTCCCAGCAGTGGGAATATTATAGTCTAATTATGATTATGATGACGGCAAAGCAAATGGAGGGTTATGATTGTAGCAGGCTATGCATGTATGTTCATCTGTTGCCTCATAATTCCTAAACTACTCACCGTATTTTAACAAATGAGGTATCGTTGGAATCACACGTAATCTGTACAATTTACCATAATTACATATCATAATTATTAATGACGTGTGACTTTGGCTACGAGTATACGAAAACCGATTAAAATTTTACCTGACAGCGCGTCAGTAAAGAGAGTTACATTTTTAATTTGTCTGTCTGTGATGTCTTGTTTATACCATTTTAGGGTTCCGTAGTAAACAAAGAACCCTTATAGTTTCGCCATGTCTGTCCGTCTGTCTGTCTGTCTGTCCCCGCTGTAGCTCAGAGATGCTTAGTACTAGAAAGCTATAATTCGGTATATGTACACATATTAATCACGCCGACAAAGTGCTAAAATAAAATCTTGAAAAAAAATTACCTTCCTTGCCCGTAATGTGAGGATGATATTTTTTTTCTCGTCGACCCTATAGTGTGGGGTATCGTTGGATAGGCCGTTCAAAAATATTGCAGGTCTGTGAACACCACGATCGAAGCAAGTGTGCGCTTGCGTAATATTAAGCATTAAAGTGCTATTTTTTGTTACATCCAAGTGTCCCCCCCCCTGCCAGGTAAACGGTTGTTTATGGAGATGTAAAAAAAAAAAATCGTGGCAGTAGTACATACTCGTATAATGAAATTAAAAGGAAAACTATCACAGCTAAGTGGGTTTTATAAGGTAACGAGTAATAGTCGGCCAAATTAAATTTGCTGTTGGATAATTGACCGTAGCATATATCGATGTATGTGAGAACATGGTTTTGAACTACCTAATGTTAAGTTAACTAATTAATGTTAAGTTTGTTTTTAGGATAAATTCATCCCAACTTCCCAACTAAGGAACCCTTCATTGTGCGTCCGACACACACTTGGCCGGTTTTAGTTTGCGTTTTTGTCGTAGTTGTGTTTTAGCTTTTATCTTTTTTTCTTTGCAAATGAAGAGTACAGCAGCGTTCAGAACATTGTCACATACCGCAAGCGTGAAGACTACGGCAAAGGAATCAGGGCAGCGTTCTGGCGCCAGTTCCCTATCGCCGAAGCTAGTCACCCAAGCGTCGGCCCTGTGGGTTGACGATCAGACCCAACCGCTACCGAGGTCTGTGCGTCAGTACCTCCACGGTTGGATCAGGGCTGAGGAGCTGGCAATGGATAGATGGGGTGCTGAACTTACTATTTATGAGGTAAGGTTAATCAAATTCATTATCATCAGCCTACAGCAGTTCACTGCTGGACATGGGTCGATTATCTAACTCGATTATCGGCAACTCTCATCCAACTGCTACCAGCTACCCTTTTTTTTTGGGTTGGAAATTATTAAATAACTTCCCCCGCTCTGGGCAAGCGGGAGGGCGTGTCGGACTCTTACTGACTAAAACCCACCCGTGTTCCTTCCGTTGCCTGTGTTGCCAGAGGCCACGATATCCCTTTCGGACTTTCACGCGACCCCGGCAGGCATCGGCCCTAGCGAACCCCTACAGTTGTGCTGACATCTCTTTGAGGCGCGCGTGGAATACAACGCGCCGTCGACCCGCGCCTGGTCCTTATCGGACGGCGAGCTACCCATCGCTCACCGCCCGCAAGTCCGCGCCTTTTTTGGCCGGGAATCGGCGCCCAGGGCGTCTCCTGCGGTGGCTAGGGGCGTGAGGGCGCAAATTAGCTACCAGCCACCTTAGAAAGATCGTCGCCACTAAATTATCTTTTGGTGATTGGTAGGCAAATTGACACCCTATGGCAATAAACCGTGTTAAAGCGATTTCATACAACTGTCAAACAATGACAGTTGTGATTTGAATAAACGGACAATTTAAATTGAAAGGCAATTTGCTTAACAATTAATTTCCCTGACTTCCTATTGCTTGTATGACCTTACCTTATGACTTAAACCGGAACCGATTAACTTTGTTTCGAAATCTTCAAGGTAAATCAATCAGTGATTCTCACACATGGAAGCTATTCCACGTGTGAGAATCACTTTGATTGATTTATGAATCAATGTAAATAATTCATACAGCTTATTTTGGTAAAAGGACCAACACTATTTATTAAGGGAGTCATACTGTGGTACAAGGACCAACACTATTTCTTAAGGGATCGGGGGATCATTTGTGCGGGTATACTATTTATTTACCACTTAGTCAGTTTGAAGTGGCAGGTCTAGAAAGAGATGGCGGGATGAGCTGGACTCCTGCTTAAAAAACTGCCCCAAAATTGTAGAAGACCAGGAAAAGTGGAAACAGTCATTTGACCTACGATGGGACAACATCACCACTGCTCTCAAAACGGTGAAGGAAGACATCGTGACGAAACCGGCATGTCCTAGAACCAAAAATTCGAAGACATGTGACATCTACCAACCCGCACTGGGCCCGCGTGATGGATTACGACTCACTCCCCTCTCACAGAGAAGTGGCCTGTGTCCCAGCGGTGGGAACATTATAGACTGATTATGTAATTAACTAAACGGAATAATAATAAGTCACTTTTGATACATCGACGGAAGGAGATATATCTAATTTTCAGTTACGGAAGGAACACGGTGTAGACACTTCAAACTGTTCCTTAAATTAAAGACACTATAAGTAATAATCCAATAACAGGAGAACGACCCAGTCAAAATGGCCATACCAGACATGCAGCTGTGTCACGCTCAAGTCCTGTTCAGATCCTCATTCTGCAGGAAGGTTCTATCTGCATGTTTTTTGTTGGAGAGAGTTGAATTAAACGTAAGTACATTTTCTTGAAGAGGTCGTATTCTACTTAGTATTACAAACTAGCTTCTGTCCGGGACTTTATCCGCGTGTTTCTTGTTTCCCCGACGCATCGCATCGCCCACCCAGCGTGGGTGGGCGATACGATACGTCGGGGGTTACTTCGTGTTCGTTTGGCGCTCTTCCTGATTTTTTTCTCTTTGCTCGGCTCCTTAAGGGCGTGCTGTTGGATATACAAGGTGTCGTTTTGCATCCTCGTCAAATTCAAGGAGGTAACTATGCTAATGATTCTCGACAAGAATCAATAATAAAATAAGTAGGCCATTTCTTATTTCTAATTTTTGGAAATCGGCATGTGTGAGACTCTCATGTTAAAACGCGGTCCGTGTGATACCGCACTGTAACTGACCTATTACACACACTACTGTATACGCATCGGGGTGATGCTGTTCAGTGAAAGTGGTGTATTCTCAAATACTGTCAAATTTAAATATCTAAAAAAAAAGTATGTATTAATTATTGAGCAGGTATCGTAATTTTATTTGATTATGTATGTCTTTCATAGAAGCCTCCTGAAATTTGACGAGGATGCAAAACGACACTTTGTCTGTACCTATAACCTTTTTCAAGAATTGGGCTATCAAATGAAAAAATATTTATTGAAATCCAACTGGTAGTTACAGAGATTAGCGCGTTCAAACAAACAAACAGACTCTTCAGCTTTATTATTAGTATCTACATATAAATAGATGTGAAGGTCTGTATGTTTGGATGTTTAATAATCGAACACGAATTAACGGCTAAACGGTTTTGGCACCCATGATAGACCATGATCTGAATTAGAACATAGGATACTTTTTATTTAGAGCGGTGATGACCCAGCGGTAACGGCCGCGACTTATGAGTTGTAGGTCGTAGGTTCAAACCCCGACAGGCGCCCTGCTTTATCTAAATTATTTCATCACCACTGCTCTCAAAACGGTGAAGGAAAACATCGCGAGGAACCCGGCCATGTCCTAAAACCAAAAATTCGAAGACATGTGACATCTACCAACCCATACTGGGCCCGCGTGTTGGATTAGGGCCCACTCCCTCTCACAGAAAGGAGGCCTGTGTCCCAGCAGTGGGAACATTATAGGGTGATTATGTAATGTATGTATACTTTTATCCCGGTAGTATGTTCCCATGGGATACTTTTCCACCCTCACGCAGGCAAAAGCTAGTCTTCCATAAGGCTCTTTTCATACTTTTGCAAACGTTATTTTAATGTAATCAAATGGCAAACTAGCTGGTGACTTGTCTAATGAGAAGGTAGCCACCGCCACCTTTCGACATTTACAAATGTCAACGGCATTATTTTACAAGTCGTGCATTTTTGAATGCATTGTCTTATTTAGTAGACACTAGCTTTAGCCCGCGGCTTCACCTGTGTGGATGTCGGAAAATATCCCACGGCCATTGACTTCTGCGGTCGCATCGGTGCTGCGCCCGCCGCCGTCAACCATAATTATTTTGTTACGCGTAATTTTGAATCCTTTCATTCATTTTTAAAATGATATGATGTGAAGGCAGGCATATTTTAATCTAAATTAAATGCCCAATTTAAATAACATATTTTATCCAATAAGAATTGATATAATACCTATTAAAATGAGATCTGGGTCAGGACCAAATTTTTGACGTATTGCACAACGGAAATCACAACGGAAATGTATCACACTGGAAAATAAATGCAGCGCAATATAATTATTAGGGTGTGTGTAAATCGTATGAATATTGTAGGCAAGTGTAATTAATTTGATTACACCTACCTAAAATATTCATACACCCTAATAATTATATTGCGCTGCATTTATTTTCCAGTGTGATAAATTTCCGTTGTGATTTCCGTTGTGCAATACGTCAAAAATTTGGTCCTGACCCATCTACAATCCTGTAGAACATAAATTTTATGTATCTCGTACGGTTTACGCGGCGCACGCCAGTAAGGCCCCAGTCACTGTTACTTTTTCCGACGTCTTCAACAAGAATTGTCATATTTCAGTGTAACACACATCCTGGTTATAAACTATCTGGGTGCCAAATCTCATCTAAATCAGTTTAGACGATTTTCAGACAAACAGAAAAACTGACAAAATTTCTAAAAACTATGTTTTCGGCATCAGATTCGTTCCCACACCTCGTACCAATAACTGTTTTTCAAAAAAGTAACTCTTAGCCTATTTGAAACTTAAGTCAATAAGATTTTATTAATGTTTGGCATACTTGCAGGTGGAACATCAGTGGGAATTATTTACGTGTGTCGTTGCACCAGAGGGTTGGCGAGCAAAGTACCATATATATTCCCCGGGCCTCAAGGCAGGGGGTGGGCCGCAACATAAACCTACACTGTCCAAAAATGGTAAGATTTAACGCGCTTTTCACATGGTTCCATGTCGAGGCCTTTCAAGAAGTCATCAGAGCACAGTCTGGGGTAATAAGGGCATGTACGACCTATACTATACAATATTGGGCAATATTGGGTTAAGTGTATTGGATCGCATTAGGCCAGCTTGGCGGGTACGGGCTGTAGTTCACGGTCAATCAAATCAAAAGTCATTTATTCAAACTAGGCTGATAAGCAGCACTTTTCGAACGTCAAAGTTACATAAGACAGTCCCTCAAAAACGCCCGCCCTTCACCACTTTCTAGTGCTTTAGCTGGGAAGAAGAAGTGGCGCAACAAACTTCCCAGCGGCACACCTGTCTGTTTAGTTATATAGACTTGATTCTATACAAATCGTATGCAAAGTAATTAACATTAGGAAACACATATTAAAATAAATTACTTGCCAACAAAACAATGAAAACTGTACTCAAGCACATAAAAACTACAACATAAAAACGTAAACAGAACTTAATACATAAATAAAAGCCTCCAGGCATAAAGGGCGTGCCCGCTTACATAAGGCTATTGCTGTAACTCGAAGACAGAAATGACAAACTAGCACCATCAAAGTAAAATAAATAGACAATTACTAATAACTATAATAAAACCATGGTCAGCAAGACGACCAGTCACCACAAGCAGCACCCGTTCACGAGCATAATGCTCAGCTAAAGATCAGTTAACTCGTCGTCCCCCCGGGACGAGTTAACCGTGAACTTGTGTATTATCCGCAAGGGCAAAAGGTACTTGTTACCGGATGTGTAATTGACTAGAATAAGTGAAATAGTGAAATTGTATGCCAATCAGTTTACCGAAAGTTTCCCTGGACCTCATAATAATAATATGTGAATAGAGCCGAATAGATCCTTCGTTATGTGTCAGTACTTGGCGCAAAAATAAACAATACTTTGTTCTTCTAATAAAATTTTCTCTTCTTCTAATTCAACTTTCTTGTATGTATTATATAATAAACTTGTCCATTTGTAGGTAAATCATCGTGCTTAGCAATGAAAGAGAAAAGTGTTTCCTATTTGCTGAATATGGTATTGTTTGAAAGTAGGAAAGGATTATATCGCACTGTGCTTTAAATGTCGTTTGAAACACTCGTTAGTCATCGGAAGGAAATAATCTACATTATAAGCCACTGAGAAGAAAAAAAAGCTATACCTAAGGCAGATTTAGTATAATTTTTTGGATTGACCTTCCTTTCCTTGTAAGACAGTATTTTGTGAATTTATTTTCTGATTTTTAGCCTTTAGTTACTTTCATTTCGTTACGAGTCTAATTTTGGGGTGAAATGGCCGGGAAAGAAGCCGATAGAGTTTCAATTATTTTATTGATTGATATGACACTTCAATGACTTACTCATTAAAAACTACACAAACAAAACTCACATAGTTTTAGGTATGGATAAAAAGGACGAAGCCGATATCAACCCAAATAAATTGAGAATAAAGATAATGAGGATGTTTGGAACATGATGTTACACCCGACAGATGACTAATTTGTTGTACCTAATACTTAAAATTAAAGGAGCTTGATTCACCATGATTCAACAATTCTTTGATTCATCAAATAATTTCCTATACCTGCTTTTTTTTTCTACTTTTTGGTTCCTAAAGTAACATAACACGTTTTCCTCGAAGGCAAAGGTGGAAGGCAGAGTTGTACCTAATAATACATTTACATTTCACCAGTTATAATAGGGTGCGCGTCAACTGACATTAACCGGGTACAAATCCAGTCTCCGGGCTGCTACTGAGAAATTCCTGTCGGAAAAACCGTTAACACTTTGCCCGACCTGAAAATCGAATCCAGGAACTTGTTCTTGGCAGTAGCGATTGCGACTTTAAGACCAACAAGGCTTGTCCATAGTCTTAGGAATGCCTCTTTATATTTGCAGGGTGCTACCTAGTCCGTCTGTTCTACTTAGGAGCCTGGCGTTGTGTGTGGGTGAATGACCAGGTCCCTGTAGATACCTCTGGTGCGCCCCTGCTACCATTCTCGCCCCTCCTGACTCACCCCCCTGCTAAGCCTGGTTCGACCAGGATACCTCCAGCTGTCACTGCTGGGGTCATTTACTTGTGGCCTTTATTGATAACTAAGGTAAAACGCCTTTCATTTTTATTGGAATAAAAAAGAATTAACGAAAGAAGAAAATACGTTATTGTCACAAATACAAAAAAAAAACAATTTGGGGGAGAATATGCGTCACATCCACGCAAAACGGCCAGCGCTCAGCATAATGCTGCGACCCTAAGCGAGACAGAGCCCCAGCGCCGGTTTTTAGCGATAGCCGGCGTTGATGTGATGACGTCGACTGGTGCAGCACACAGTGAGATTATAGTAAGAAAAAAAAGAATAAATGTGTCTTTGTACTGATTTTACCAACGTCTGATATATCTTTATTAGAGGCATAAATTTGACATTTTTTCCACGCATAAACTGTCAGACGTCGATTTATTTTATTTTATTAAACTCGTGACCAACGGCGTACCGCTCTTGGTCTAACCACTGAACAACCATTCATGTCCTTACTTCTTGGTAGGTTTTCAGCCCCTTATCCCGCGTCCTAATGGAAAGCGACTACACGACCATCGCAAATTCGCGCAAACGTTGTTCGTACTAACGATAAGAAGTACCGGAGTCAAACTGGTGTCCTAATTGACATTCGCGCGGTGTATTCGCGCGAATATAATGTTTGATTACTAATTCGCGTGAACTTAGTTCGTATGATTGCGCGATCAAACCTACTGATACCAAATAGGTGGCCTAACTGACATTCACACGAACGTCACAGAGGCTCTCTGTTTGTGGGAAACAAAAATAAAATCTCTAAAAGCAAGTTAAATTATATTGCCCGATAGTTTAGCGGTTCTAACGTTCATTTTGAATGAATGAATGAATGAATGAATGAATTAATGAATGAATGAATGAACGAATTATATATTTATTTGCAAGAATATCTAACATAAGTTCTTAAGATCTATGAGTTTCACTATATTCGGCATGTGAATGATGTGTGTGTGTGAAATGTGACCACGAATACGTCATGCAAACATCCATCCTTGACGATCGCTTATATTAGGACACACATTTTAACATTGAGCGAATACGCGATCGTCGTTCGCGCGAAGATCGCGTGATCGCGCGGCGATCGTTTTAAATAGGACGCAGCCTAAGAGCCGCATTACAGAACCTTAGTCAAGACTCAAGCATTACTTAAAACTAGTTTCAACCAATCAAATGGCTTTTTTTAAACGAGTTTTAAGTACCTAATGCTTGAGTTTTGAGTATGGTTCATTACAGAACCTCAACGCCTAGACGCCTGCAACACTAAGCCCCGTATCTAACAACTGGGCTTAGTGTCTATAGATAACAGTCATAACTTTCCATTGTCATTCCATTTGGTGACCTAGAATACAAAAAAAGAAACCTTAAATTGTGCTAGTAATTCAAGTTACATAAAAATAGCCTCAATAGCTCTGTAGTGATCCTAGGACCCGGAAATAAAACCAGAAATTAATGCCGATAAGTAATTTAATTATAACATCCGTCAACGACATGTTCATTAACAAAATTTCTTAGAATTCACACGATGGTAATTCTCTGCGGTGTAATATTTATGTCAAGATATTTTTACTTCGAAATGGCAATATCTTGTTTGCACATTTTTACTTTTTATAACATTCATTCGGTTTCCATGTCCTCTGCACAGCTGCTAAGGATTTGGCACCTTCCGATTCGTGGGTGTGTTTTACTTGTTCCAGCTTTTTAGGGTTCCGTAAGTAGTCAACAAGGAACTCTTATAGTATCGCCATGTCCGTCTGTCTATCTATCTGTCTCCACTGTAGCTCGGAGACGCTAAGAACTAGAAAGCTGTAATCTGGCATGAGTATACATATTTTGGGTTACCTCCCTTGCACATAATGTGGGGATGATATTTTCTTTTTCAAATCTATCTCATGGTGTGGGGTATTGTTGGATAGACCGTTTAAAAATATTGCGGGTTTGTAAACACCATTTTTAGATTCAGGGATTCGTTTACGTAATATAATTAGCAGCTTAGATTAGCAGCGTGACGTTAATCGATGTATGGGAGAGCATGTTTTCAACTACTATGTAAAGTTTGTTTTTGGTGTAGATTCATCCCAACTACGGGACCCTTCATTGTGCGTTGGCTGACATGCACTTGGCCGGTTTTTACTGACTGCCCCAGAAGGAGGGTAATAACTTGATTTTGTATCGCTGAATACTTTATGGTTTGTAACCTTAGGTCCATAACCATAAGATAAGGACCAGGCCCGGGTCGACGGCGCGTTGTGTTCCACGCGCGCCTCAAAGAGATGTCAGCACAAGTGTAGGGGTCCGCTAGGGGCGATGCCTGCCGGGGTCGCGGAAATGTCCGAAATGGATACCGTGGACCCTAGCAACACAGGCAACGGAAGGAACACGGGTGGGTTTTAGTCAGTAAGAGTCTGACACACCCTCCCGCTCCGCCCAGAGCGGCAGAAGTTATTTGATAATTTCCCACCCAAAAGCTCATTATTGTAAACTTATAATTCAGTGGTAACATCCTAAAGATGGTGTATAATCAGATACCGTAAGGCATCGGTCAGTCGGGCTCCCAATGCACGGTCAAATTAGGGTATAAAAAATCGCTTTAATCGCTTCGTTTTCACGAAAATAGCTGTTAGTAAAGAGAAAAAATACTGCTGCCCGCCCATATTCTTCATAATCTAATCTCCGAAGGGTTAGGCAGAGATATACCTACCTATATAACACCTACATTTCACCAGTTATGTTGTTTTGTTGTTATGTTATGTTGTTGCCTATTGCCATCAACTGGGCATAAATTCAGACTTCGGGCTGTTGCTAAGAAATTACTGATGGTAAACCCAATAACACTTTGCCCGACCTGGGAATCGAATCCAGGACCTCATGCTCAGCAGTAGCGCTTGCCCACTAGACCAACGAGACTTGATCTTACTCCCTAATTACGTTTTACAACGATACCTTTGTGTACTGAGTGGCTTATTTTTTGCCCATCATATCAAGAAACCTTTCTGCAATATTATGCAAACATTTCAGTTATTCTATTGAATCAACAAACAAAATTATAACCTGTCTAACACAAAGAGAAACAGTAACAGAGTTATCGTTACTTTAATAACAAAATAATATTATAAACATTTTGCTGTATTGATAACTGAAAGGTGTCAATTTTCGCTTTTCAACATAGTTTTATGAAAGTCTTCATGTATTTGTTTTTGGGGTTCCGTACCTCAAAAGGAAAAAAGAACGGAACCCTTATGGGATCACTCATGTGTCTGTCTGTCTGCCTGTCACAGCCATTTGCTCCGAATCTACAGGACCGAAATACAAATTTACCAAAGAAGGGATTCTCAATCTTCACAATCTCCACCACTGGACAAACAAAACGGAAAACCCACATGTTTAAAGACAGGAACCTTTTCAAGTTGAAATTTAGTATACACGAATTTCTGTGATCCACACACGTATGTGTATCGTGAATAAATGAATTTTTAATATAAGGGTCACTTTTGGGGAACAAATTTAATTAGAAAATTTAAAATAAAGTTTTGTAAACTGTACCGTGTGACATATCAAATAAAAGGGCTTATTGAGAGTGTTTCAAATATTATTTTTTTATAACTTTAAAATAAATAGTTTTAAAGTAATTTAAGAAGATAGATGAAAATTGATCATTCCCCCTTATCTCCGTAACTACTCGTACTAACCCTAAAACTTTGAATAAAATACAGAAAATATTTTTTTACTTATATATCACAGGAAAACCTATAAGAAAATAACTTTGTAAATCTCTCAATATTGTGCGTAAAAACTTACATTTGCAATTGGATTGGATGGGGGAATATGCTTTTCAACTACAATGTTAAGTTTGTTCTTGGGATAAATTCATCCCAAGTACGGAACCCTTCATTGTGCGAGGTCCGACACGCACTTGGACGGTTTTTATTTTGCTGTTGTTTTTATTGTAAATAGCACTCATCTATCTGCATGACCTGCAGTAGGTACAGTCACGAAAAGTGATTGTCAAGCAAATTGACACCCTACGTCAATTTGCTGTGTTATAGCCATTCAACTGTCAAAGAATGACAATTATGATTTTAATATACGGATAATTGAGTGGGTGGTCAATTTGGTTGGCATTTCCGTGACTTTCCAAGGTACGACCCAATGAGCCAGCTGTGGCTGCTAAAACCCTCAGCCATGTGGAAAGTTATCAAGTCACAGAGTTTGTCATCTACACCATCTTACACGGTTTACGAAAACTATAACCTACACAATCACCCAATACATCATTTGTTTTTCCATCATATCAGTTTTACTTAATGCGCCATCCATGTTAGATAATTAGAATTAGGTAGCAATTGTGTAACACCTGCATGCCAAAACGTCAAACAAATAGTTTTTTGTACAGCTGCGCGCACAGATTAGTCCGGCGGCGCGTACGTCGTTCCCGTCGGTACGGAATGTTGCCATTTTAAATATTTTTTTATTTATGTTATTCTTTTTTTTTCATATTACAATCTCACTGTCGCTGAAAACCAGCGCTAGGGCTCTGTATCTCATAGGGTCGCAGCATTATGCTGAGCGTTGGCCGTTTTGCGTGGATGTGACGCATATTCTCCCCCAAATTGTTTCTTTTTGTATTTGTGTTCCTTCTTTGCGTCGTGTTTACCGCAAATAAACGTATTTTCTTTCTTTCTTTCTAACAACACCCACATAAACAAAAGTGCAAACATTTTACTCATTCCTCGCTCATCTCCCAATGGGACCCAGCCCAGTAACCGCTCGTTTATTGCGAAATAAATTGGAGATTTATACCCGTTTACCACAAACGTTGGCAAAGTAATCGAGCTCTGTGGTTCCACAGAATTCCTAATGAGAAAGTGTTTTCAGATGGCGACAGCACAGCGAAATTACTTGATGCTTGTAAATTGGGTTATTTTCCTAGTGGCACAACAAATTATGTAAAATTGAGGATCTTGTTTGGTCTGAAATATTAGATATTTTTTGCTGGTTACGTCGGTTGTGGTTGCTAAAAGTAGGCCGTGTCTTTTTATTTTTGTTGTTGGTGTATCTAAATAATTTTGTTTTGATTTATTGCAATTTAACCAGTTGCACGTAATCTACTTCTTAAAAAAATCAGTAAGCCTTCTGAATTGTTGCGTCGAATTCGTAGAAAAACATCTACAAATATGTCAGTCAACCACAAAGAAACTGATCTAACCACTACCTGAATTTAACCTCATTTTCCATCCCCTTCTCAGTACACAACAAACTTTAAACAACCTCAAAGTCAGAACTGTCCTAACCAAACTAGCGCCTACAACAATAACTACAAATATTCGTATCACGCGAGCAACTAATTGCTAATCAAAATTAAACAGGCGCTCCTCAAGCTTGCAGCACCTGACATGCATTCTGATGAAGACACAGAGGATGTGGAGGATGAACCGATGGTAGAGTTTGATATCATTCATGCCCTAACTGGATGTATGAGCATACGTTTTCCTACACCCAAATGTAAGTAAACAGGATTAAAATAGAAACTTGTGCGAAAGAATCTGGTGTGTGATTTCTTTGTTTGCACGTTAAAGAAAAATGGTGTAAACCGTTTATAGGTGGATAATTATAGCATTATTCTTTCGACACCAGTTTTAATTTTCTTTTCTAATTTATTACATTAGATATGATTTGGATTTGGAAAACATATACCCACATTTAATCAAATGCTTTGACGTTGACTAGCAAGAATATGACTAAAACTGTCTCATTAATACCTTTTAACAGGTCCCGATGAACTGTGGGGGCGTATCACATCTGAAGTGCCGGTCTTTTCTTGGGATGATGAAGAGGACGCCAGTACAGTCAAAACGAAAAGCACCAAGAAGCCAACAGCTAAGGAATTAGCATCTGTTGTTAAAGTAAGGCCCTTTTGAACCGACTTCAAAAAAGGAGGAGGTTTTCTCATTTACACTCGTAACGATACATTTTACGGAAATCCTATACAATGCGAGATTAACTTGTGCTGGGAATGTGTGGCTTGGTGTGTGGCCGTGTGTACTTAGAATCTGTCAGTGTTCGGTGTCCGCGGCTCGTCCGCAATCTATTCGTGCCGGTGTGACTGATACTTGAGCGAAATAGTACGTTGTTGGTAGTTTTAAGGTTAGTTTTTGTAAGAATATTAATTTTGTATAAAACCAATGGCGAGAAGCCATCAAACGAATAGGTTTGGCAAGTAAATCTGTAAAGAAAAAAAATATAATAAGAATAAATAAAAGAATAAAAAAGTCAGGAAGCGTTTATTGAAATATAGGCGTTCAATGAGCTTTCGGTACCGGGTATACCGGGCATGCTGATCCCGCACCGCTGATGCACCGCCACCAATGAGGAAAGGGCCTAAGTACAATTTTCTTATTCAATTTTACAATAGCTTGTGACGTTTGCATGTTTTTATGAACTTACGCCTTCTTCTCATGGGGGTAGGGAGAAACTATAGAACGCCTCCCGCTACGCTCCTTACATACTCCTTTTGCTTCGTTTACGTTCATACATCTCATACGGTCACGGTCATACACGCAGGCCGGTTGCGAGCACTACGCACCTGACCTTTTTGAAGAACATCACCAATGAGGGCACTATATGTCTTCCCGGCGTTTCCACTCACATCTGCCAACACACCTTGCAACTTGCATCTGCTTTCCGTTAATATTGACTGTTAAATTTAAGGAAATAGATGCTGAATTATGTTTCTGTACCGGCCGCAATAGTAACGAACCGCTGGAATTATTATTTATCAAATCGATAAGCTAGATTAGTATAAACTGTAAGCTGTCACAGGCGCCATCATAATATACAATGCCGCTGGTTTAATAATAATTTCTGATGCTCTGTTTCAGCATCATAGCGCAATGACTTATGCCATCCTTAAAGATACAAAGGAATGTCCACCATATCACCTGCCGGGAATAACGCCAGGACATGAAATGAGTCTACTCATCACGATGGCTAGAGACGTTCCTCTGAAGAAGCCTTTACCAGAACCGGGTAAATCTTTTGAGACAAATAATAATTAAGCTCATTTTCGTTTTACGTAATTTAAGGAACTCTTGTACAAAATTTCATGTTTCTGGACCCAGCTGTTAACAGTGTGCCAAATTTTAAATGCATTAACTGACAACTGTTAATGAATTTAAGATTTATATTAAGGCACTGACAAGAGGTAAATTACAAAGTAGGCTTGTCTTAAGAAATAAAATTGCCAAATCTGTATAGTTTGTGGTAGCAAAAATATATATGTTAATTTTGAACGTTCTTACCAAAACACATTTTGAAAATAAAATATCGATACAAATTAACGGTAAACTTACCTTTTACCTTGAGTTCCAATCCAAAATATCTGCATTAAATATCAACGTACGTTATGTATTTAATTAATAACAAGAACGTCTTATTTGAATGTAGAACTTGGTTGAAGTTCTGCATTCAAATAAGACGTTCTTGTTATTATTATTTTTTTTTTATTACTCAACAAAATGTTGAGTAAATAGATAATTGCGTCATATTTTGCAATAAACTACAAGCTTTGTGTCATCGCGCTGTTCTTTCTTTTATATGCAGTCTGACAGTGACCGCGATTTAGCTGTGGTTAGCGTCTTAAGTAGAAGACACGATTTAAGTTTTGCGCTTCCGCGATCTTCGTCAGTCTTCGCAAATACAAACGTACAATGATAATATGAATTGATAATATGAGTATTGAATCATCCCGGCGCTGATTTGCTGGATTCGTTTTCTCCTCTACCTATCGTTATTTTTCCTACCAAAGTTTATTCTTTTTATATGTATGTTGTATTAGTTTTTATACTTTTTCGAGTTATCCATCTCTTACTTCGCAGCTGCCATGCTTTGTCTATGCATCATCCTAAGGTTGACTGGTAGAAAATACCTCTGGTAGTAATAAGTCCGCCTTTGTACAGTAACTTTTTACTTGTGCATAAAGTACATAAATAAATAAATAAATATTGAACATGGAGCTGTTCCATATTTTTTATTTTATTTAATTATATTTAGGGAAAATGATTCTTCTAGTTCGGGAAAATAAATACATGTTTTCAAAGCACTACATTACTCAAAATCATCATCAATTCGCCTTTATTGCATTTTATTTTTTACCTACGTCTGGCGCGCCTTGGAAAATCAGCACCGCTGCACCTCGCTGTCTTGCTAAAACCTTTTCCACGGCATAAGAAATTCTTATCTTATAAAGCACCTATTGGTAACTTACCCGTGCTTTACAGTTTTAATGACATGACAAAACGTTAAGATTTCCTTATTATATGCAAGTTTAAAATCAATGTATTATACACATAAACATATCCAACATTATTAATTAAAAGCGATTTTATATCGATACTCGGATCGAAATGATCCATTGCGAACCAGAATATCGATACCAAGGAACCGGATCGATCATCTCTATAAGCGATACAGTAGGAGTAGCCAGGAAAACAAATCTGACATTACTCGATTTATAGAACCGTTATTCTAAAATACTTAATTTAAAATACTATTAACGTTTTTGATTGCTTGGTTTTAAAACAATATCGACGGTTAAAAGGGACAATCGACATTTTGATCGAAAATGAGTTATGAATGCCATCCTACTTAATCTCTATTTTTAAGTAGGATGGCATTCATAACTCATTTGCCTTACCCCTTGCCCTATTACCTTTTAACCGTCGATATAAAAGAGTATAATCTTCTCATACAGTACTGATCTGTACTCGTTTTGCAGACAAACAATTTTTTGTTTATCATAGTTGATTATCTAATCGATTACAGACTGAAATTGATGTTTCCGTGCTGGTAACACTGCGTCGTTTCTTGCCCGTTCTTCTCCATAGGTACCTACTACGCTTTGGAATGGGCAACTAGCTTCATCTTTCTAACTGACTGACCGAGCCCTTGACAATTCAAAAGTGCCTGTAATTGGTATAATTGAAATAAATGCTTTGAGTTTGAGTTTGAGTTCAAACAAATGGCTATGCTTTTTAACTGGTGGATACACTTTAAATACACTTTATTTCGAATTTTTGTATTTGTACCTGGCTAATATGATGATGATGATGTGCAAAAATGTTTCTTTCAGAATTAATAATATTGTTTAGTAATAATATTGTTTAGTAATAATATTGTTTAGTAATAATATTGTTTAGTAATAATATTGTTTAGTAATAATATTTTTTTCATCCCCCCATCTCGGAAAGAGTATTTTTGCTCTTCGATATCTGAGTGCAAAAGCCGTTTTTATCCGCTAGAGGATAAAGTACCTAAATTGAATTTAGAACATCGTGTGCACTAAGTTTTTGAATCCAAAACATCATGAAACCTATTAACTACTCCCTCCATGGTGCCGAATTTATCATACATCCTTTTTTAATTTGTTAAAAACTCAGACTCGGAACCCTCTTGGTGTACTTTTTTTAATTTGCTTTGCGCGAGCCATTTTTCTTTTTACATCATATTGTTAAAGCCTTAGGATAAAAACAAGTGACTTGAAAACAAGTGAAAAACCTAAAAGAGTGGTTCTAGCGACGAGGAAGTTTATTTGACGCCAACAGAATTGGCTGAAACTGTTAAAAATGCGCAAATTAGCTTTCTCCCTCAACAATCACGCGAGAAGTATTTGAAACAATACGATATGTTAAACACGTGGCGACTTGCTAAAGGAGCCAAAACTTTCTCAGAAAACGTTTTGCTGGCATATTTTATTGAATTATCCGAAACCAAGAAATCAAGGACTATTCAATGCTAAAAGCAACAATAAAGATGAAAAAAAGACATACATATCGACGCCTATCCTAAATTAGTGGCATTTTTAAAAAAGAGCGTCATCTGGTCATCACCCAAAAAAATCGAAGGTTTTCACAGCATCTGAAATTGAAAGGTTTCATAGCGAAGCACCTGATTCCGTATGTTTGGCGACAAAAGTAAGTCAGTTGCACATGCAATATTTACTTAAGTATATTAATCAACTACTTAACATAATCATACGTACTTAGTTGATAGGCATAATTAGGCATGCATATCAATTTTATTAATTTTTCTACTACAATACTCTTTACGTTACAGGTTGTTCTTTGGTATAACTAATGAACTAACACAACTTAATGTCAAAAACATTGAGAAACATTCAGTTGAATTATTATTAATTAATTTACCTAATACAAAGACAAAAAGAGACCTTCGTTATTCGCAAGGAATACGTAACAATTGTTGAGAAATATCAAGCTTTACGCCCGCCTAACACTCCAATCAATCGATTTTTTCTACAAGATTGCAACGGAAAGTGTGTTAGACAGCGTATGGTGCTAATAAAATTGGCAGTATCCCACGAGAAAAAGCAACATTTCTTGAACTTCCAGAACCCCTGTTGTATACGGGTCATTGTTTCCGACGAAATTCAGTCACACTTTTGGCCGATTCAGGAGCTGATCTCCTGTCCCTTAAGCGCCATGGAGGCTGGAAGTCCAATGCGGTTGAAGAGGGATACATAGAGGATTCCATCCAAAATAAGTTTAAAATATGTAAAGGCATCATAGGAGCCATTACATTGAAAGAGCCTCAGTCAGATCCTTAGACTGGCCCTTCTACATCAAAAATGAGCCGTTACGAAACACCTAACCAACGCCCTCTCTCGCCAACATTTACGCCAAGGGAATCCGATGAATCGGTACAACTATTAAGTATGACATATAGTTTACCGAAAAACAGTACACAAGTCACTAACACCAACGTTACAATACCTAACAAAAATATTACACTTAACTTAAGTAACTGTAGCAACGATACTTTAATTTTTTCTTAATTATACCTAAGTATTATTTGTTATAATTTAAAGATTATTCTGCAATACTTACCTGTCATAATGTAGTAGTTAATACCTAAACTGAAATAAAAGTAACTTGTGATTGTAAATGTTTTTTGCATTTAGTCATTTCTTCGCTGTGGTGGGTTGAAAAGTTACGTGTTGAACTGGAGTGCAAAGATTTTTCACTTCGTGCTCTTTTGATTCCCTCGCTAACGCTCAGGATTCAATTTTAGAAACCTTCGCTTGCTTGGTCATCAAAATTGAGCACGCGGTTAAAAAGCAACTTTGCACTCTTGTACAACAAATAACTATTACCGGGCATCTTGTCCACGCTTAGTCGAAACTGGTGATTCCCTTTTTGATACCTTAGCACAGTGTAATAAAGAGACCATTTATCGGATACTTATAAGCATATTTATACTACTCGTATATACTTGATTTTACATATTTGTCACACAGGAGTTCTACAGTCACGTTTTAAATGACTAATTATATCTATATTTCTAATAAAAAGCTGACGTCCGAAAAATAGTCTCTATACGTATACACTGTGCTTGGGTTACATTATTGTAATTTTCATAGATATCATTACATTACAAAATAAAATACATTACTCGCTGATAATTTAGCTCTTTATAGGTGAAAGAATTTTTTAAATCAGTTAAGTAGTTTTGAGTTTATCCATTACAAACTAAAAATCAAAAAAACAAATCTTGTCTCTTTCATATATTGATATGCGTAGTGTGCGCCAATACGAGACAAGTGATAAAAACTCGACATTATAGGAGTAAACTGAATCACATTCATAGAAGTAGACGCAGATACGACTACAAGCTGTATTTACTTTTCCAGAGGTGGCCTTGTGGAAGTACTACCGCTGGGTAGACTGGGCCAGGGCTCATGGCCTATATGCTGCCTACGACTGTCCCCGGGACCAGTATCTCAAAGTGAATGGCCTGTTAAAGAGTTCCTACGCTCCTCATCTGCTGGATGTGCAGAGCACGGAATCGGTCAGCATCGTACTCCTGACTTTTGATATCATCTTATCTTAGTTCTGTTATCTCAGTTTTTTTTTGGCCGACACAGCTCTTCAGCGTCTTCTTTACATTTCTGTAGTAGCCATAAACTCAGTAGTCAGCTAGTTACCTTTTTCTAGCCTTAATCATACAGACCATCCATTGTTCCTCTACTTTGATAATCACCATTCATACTCCAAACATTCCTCACGGCATGTTCCTCATTCATTTACATCACATGGCTGGTTGATCACAGACTGGATGCGGAAGGCGGAGGACAGTGTGTTGTGGCGCAGCCTGGGAGAGGCCTATGTCCAGCAGTGGACTGTTATAGGCTGAGTTGATTGATTGATTGACATAGCTGGTTTCAATATCGATCAGCGGAACGTTCTTCATACCAATAGTTTATTAGTTAAGTTTTTAGTTAAGTATTAGTTAAGTTTTTGGTTAAGTATTAGTTAAGTTTATTAGTTAAGTTTTTACTTAAGTATCATTTAAGTTTATTAGTTAAGTTTATTACTTAAGTTTTTAGTTAAGTATTAGTTAAGTTTTTATTAAGTATTAGTTAAGTTTTTTAAATGCCCAATTGTTCTTTAGTAAAGACAAATAAAGTATGAAATGGTTTTTTTTTTTAAGATAGCTTTAATTGTAATACCTTTGAAAATGGCGACTATACGTTTTAGCTACTGACGTTAAAAGCAATTTCAATAATTTGCTACAGGTTACAGAAATACCTATTATGAACTTTGTTCCAATGCATGCAATGTAGAAAGTTACTTGGACTTTATGTGATCTTCTGCATAGGTAATTAAATTGTTTTATTTATAACTCTAAACGTTATTTCATTACAGATTACAATGGGATTTATAGAAGAACATGTTAGAAGTACACAGGTAAGTACAAAAGTATTATTATTAGAATATACCAATTTTGAAGGGCTTCATCCATAGAAGTCAAAAAATCTGAAATCAAAATCAAAATATTTTATTTCACATATACCTACATGGCCACTTATGGAACGTCAGAAGCTAGGTGCACGATTCCAATTGGTCGTTGCCTATGGAGAAGAGCCGACAAGAAACTCCACGGATTCTTTTAAAAATAATTGGCTTTTACAATGTTTTCAAATTAGTGTTGGTAGGTATGGGAGGATAGTTTAGGTCTGTCAACACGTACCGGGTAGGTACTTAATGATTACGAACGATTACTGCAATCTGTTCAAAATAAGTTTTCTTTTTGGGTGAGAAATTATCAAATAACTTCTCCCGCTCTGCGCGGAGCGGAAGGGTGGTCTTACTGACTAAAACCCACCCGGGTTCCTTCCGTTGGCTGTGTTGCCAGGGGCCTCGGTATCCCTTTTGGAGTTTCCCATGACCCCGGTAGGCATTGGCCCTAGTGGACCCCTACACTTGTGCTGACGACATCTCTTTGAGGCGCGCGTGGAACACAACGCGCCGTCGACCCGGGCCTGGTCCTTATCGGACGGCGAGCTACCCATTGCTTACCGTCCGCGCGCCCGCGCCTAGTGTGGCCGGAAATCCACCCGACGCCCAGGGCGCGGCGTCTGCTGCGGCGGCTAGGGGCGCGAGATTGAAATAAGTATTTGGCTTACTAATCCAGCATAGACAAGAGTGAACAGCTTGTTACTTTAGCTAGAGTGCCGAGCCAAGGCCCCTGGCAACACAGGCAATGGAAGGAGCACGGGTGGGTTTTAGTCAGTAATAGTCTGACACACCCTCCCGCTCCGCCCAGAGCGGGAGAAGTTATTTGATAATTTCTCACCCAAAAAAAAAGTAAGTAAGGTGTTAGTGGTACTAAATCCTTAGGCTTACCGTCCAGCCGGTTTTTTTTGTAAAAATCTCACCTTGAAAACTTAGGCGGATTGACACTATTTTACAAATCACTTCACCTAAGTTTCACGGTAAGATTTTGACAGAAGATCAGCAGGATACGACGGACATACCTTTAAGGCGTCGATCACACTTCCGAGCGCTGGGCATTTGGCTCCGTTTCCTGTGCCCGTCGCGGGTAATGGCTCTGTGTGAACAATGCCTTAAGCCACTTGTGTAGTGAAGGTTAACTCTAATATCCACATACAAAATATACTACACTACTACTGTCGATGGCTGCTCTATAAATAAGTTTTCTTAATCATACCAGAACGAAAGAGATGATGACGACATGCCAAAGAAAAAGAAAAAGGATGTGACGAAATCGCAAATCCAACAAGCATTAGTTAACTCGCAGCAAGTGAAGTCAGAACTCCGGGAATGGATACGATATACGACGGTATTCGTTATTTTCTATTTTTCCCGCATTTGAACGGTAGGCGATATCGCGGCATACCAAATAAAAATAGAGGGGGAGCGCGCGCTCTTACCGAAAGGATTGACCCAAATGAGTAAAAGAATTGTGCAGAAAGAAGAGAGCTAATGAATCCTTTGCCCTGCAGTGGAAGAATACAGGCTGGATAGACAGATTCGTTTTTTAAATGCTACATTCATCTTATTTTATTTGTATCCCATATAGTCCTGTTTAATTTCAGTTACCTACAGATTCGTTCTATGTTTGACGATCGTGGCTTAGTATTAACAGCCGCATGGATGGGTGACCATCTTTACATCCGTGCTTCGCAAAGCCGTTGGTCCCGGCTGTCATTTGTGGATGTTTGACAGTCGTTAGGGGTCGTCAGGAGCCTGAAAGTCTGAGTTACTGGTTGTTGAGGTCAGATAGGCAGTCGCTACATGTAAAATATTTTTTATTAATTAAGCTGCATCTGGTTAGACTGGAGGCTGACTGCAACATAGTTAGGAAAAGGCTAGGCAGATTGATTGTGTAAGCAACAGAAGATCGACATCGTATTTTTTGTCTATCACCTCTGTGGATCGTTTTCGTCGATTGAGAAATCATCAATAAATGGAGCAAATCTGTAAGATGCTGACCGATCTTATTGATCGTCAAAACACAGCATATCGATTGTCAAAAATCGAACGTTATCGTCGGCCTATTGTAAAGACAGCTGCTGCAATTCCCAATCTATCAAGCAAAGTTATCGTTATTTTTTGTTTTTCCAAAGTATTTCATCTTTCAGTTCTTCAGCCTTCTGGAATGCATCCAAGTGGTATATAACCCATCCCTGTTCAATTTCGCATCTGCTGGCAGTAATCCACCAATAAGGATCACAAAGTCAACAATTGCGAAGCCGACAGATGTGGTAGCTCCGAAATACGGTCCCTTATATTTGCAACTTGATGGGCCAGAAATAAATAAATTATGGATTTCCTTCACCACTTTGCACCCAAGAGTTCTCCTTAATAGTGGTTCTCCAGTAGACGAGTATATAGAACCAGGTCATTTAGTGCTGGAGAGATTTGAATGGTTCAATGATACAGCTATGCCCGTACAGAAGGCATTTTTGACGACAAGAGGATATAACGCACTTGAAATCGACTTGGAGCCGGGGAGACACTTTTTTAGGTGAGGTGTCGAATTTATTTAACTTGTGGTTGTGTGATTCGATACTGTGTATCTATTGCTAAAGATGTTATATTTATTTTTTATTTTTTTGCTGAATGGGCCTGCTCTTGACCTCGATCACGACTGATGGAAAGCGATGGATGAGGTCGATGATGGAACGAGCCTGCCTGTTCAGGCCTTGCTTTGTAGGCAGACGGGTTATACGTTGCAGGGAACACAGATGCTGGCAGAGAGTTGCATACTGTGGCTGTGCGCATAATAAATGTGGGGGAGATATGGTTTAAAAAAAGTTTATAGCTTTTTAAATCCATATCTCCTCCGCATGGTGGGTCGAAATTGAATAGATATATTTTTAGAAAGTTATAAGACAACTTTGCTGAAGACAATAGTCAAGAGCGGTTGAAAGCCTCTTATCTTTGGCTATAATGTATTCAAAATAATATAATATATTCTATCATTTACTTCATTTCTACAGGATCTGGATTCATTATAGGATTAACTGGTACATGATGCTGCTCAGCGAATCCTCAGTACTGCTCAGCACAAGAGACGTGGTACAGAGTGCTGCTGTTCGCGAGTGCCCCTGGTCATCAAGGTTCCTCCTAAACCTTGGAACAGCTTTCTCAAATTGGATTAAAATTAGCCGAGCCAGCAGTCAAACTACGATATTAGCTGATAGAGAGTTTTTCAGGTATCTCAGTGCTTTATACAATAATTTGTCGTTGATCGCTTTTTAGGCTACTTATGCAAACATAAAATTTAAATGTGATGTGATGATGCATATTATTATACGATTGCAGCTCTAAGTAAATGCTTGATTTTTTAATATACTGATATAAAGCACTAGAAGTTCTAAAAAAAAAAATAGGTTTATGTTCCTCAAGATTTTATCGATAACCAGAACCAAGGCTTATAACACACTCTTCAAAGCACGGTAGCATACACATTAACATTTCACATTTCGATTTTCGGAATTGTAAATGCTCTTTGTTGCGAACAAATCATACATTTTCGCGCGCCCACAAACACAAAGCAAAATCTTAGACGCAAGAGCAATTTCATGTCGCGGGAAGGTACTAATGGGTCACCAAGGCCCCTGGCAAAACAGGCAACAGGAAGGAATACGGGTGGGTTTTAGTCAGTAAGAGTCTGACACACCCTCCCGCTCCGCCCAGAGCGGGAGAACTTATTTGATGATTTCCCATCCAAAAAAAAAAAAAAGAGCAATTCCATTGAAGTATATTTTCCTTTTCAACAGGTCATATCTACCTGATTTGCCTTGGGATAACGAGGTCGTGGGCTACGACAGACATCTTCTACACTGGATGTTTAGACAAGCCCTCCAATCACATCTATCGAAGACCTTGGGTCAGACGGAATGGAAGGCTGTTTCCCATGTCTTGAGAAAATATTTCTGCGACCCTGATTTTGGGCTCCCTGAAAAACCTCCTCCACCAAGATCATTGCGAGAAATCGTGAATTTAGATGTTTGCGATTGTTTGATGCCAGAGATTGAGGAAATAGAATTTATGGAAGAGCAAGTACCGGAGGTTACCGGAGATCAAGACGTTACCTTTACAGGCGAACCAGGAGAACATGTAATATGTATTTATTCCATTTAAATTTACTTCTAGTTCAAATTTGCAGATGTCGCCAAGTGTTTTGTCGATCATGGAATTCCGTACAATAACTTTTGAATGGTTCCCTATCCATTTGCATAAAATTTTAAGACCTAATATAACTTGGCATACTTTTGTTTGTCCCAATTATATTTTCGCATAATATTATTTTCGCATAACAGCTTACGCATAATTTTTTAAGCATAATTTATCTAATCATAATAATGATTAGGCATAAAATTCTAAAGCATAAATTTATTAAGCATAACATTCTAAAGTATAGCATGCAACATGCAGCAGGCATGGTTTCTGTTACGGCTCCGGCGCTGCGGGCCTCCGGCGGACGCGAGCTAATCGTCGCAGACGGCTTTCGCTCACCACCGCAGCCTCGGCTTGCTGGCCGGCCTGGCCGGCCAGCAAGCGAGCCGCGGCGGTTCACTCGCAGCCGCCTGCTCCTCAGCCCGCGGGCTGCCTCGCCCCTACGCACCTACGCGATTTTAAATTACACTCTAGGGGTAGGGCAGACAAGACTATGTGGAGTCGGTTTTGCAGCGATTCGGTTCTGTCACTAACTTTTGTAGCACAACATATTGAATTTCTAATCAACAATATTAATTATTTAATTGTTACAGAAACTATAGCAAAATGGTTTGATCAGAATTATGTACGGGGCACTGCAAGTTCACCACAATTTCCACCCAAAGTCTGGAGTACATATCAACTAAAAAAGGAAAATATACCTAGACAATTATTTCTATTAATTGTATGCCTAAATATTATTATGCTAATAGTCATTAGGCCTAGTAACGTTATGCGAATTAAATTTATGCCAAAACAAATTAGCCTTCAAGATAATTATGCCAACATAAACTGTATGCCAAAAAATATATGGCAAAGTATTATTATGGCAAAAAAAAATATACCAAAATCCTTATGCCAAAGTATATTAGGAAAAAGAATATTATGCGAAAAGAAGGTATCCCCTTTTGAATCCATAAAAAAATAGGAAAGTATCTATCTCATGAGCAAAAAATTACAGGCTTATGAAGAAAAAGCTTTAGTAGCACCAGAAGTCATGGATAAATTACTCCAGGCACCCGAGCCGCCAGTAGTGTCGCAAATTTGTGAGATGGCCACTGATGATCTACATTGTGCAATCTTGAAAGAAGAAAGGGAGAAAGTTATCAAAAAACACGAAGCAGCTATTGTTCTTCAAGCCCATTGGAGAGGGACTTGGGCTAGGAAGGTTCTTGCGGCTAATATAGTTTTCACTCCTGAGGTTACGAAATATGTAAGTAGATAAAATAAAATAAAATATAATTATAATAACAATACTATTCATATATTTGTCAAATCAGTACAATCCAATATTGTTAGTAAGGACATAGACAACTTACAAATTAGTGTTAGTACATATACCGCTGTCAATTAATAATTGTACCACCCAATTATTGAAAACTTAATCATGCATGTAGCTTCCTGTTATTGTAGACAAAAAATATTGATTCAATTTACGTTTATCTAGGTAATGGACCGTGCGTTCGGTTCTCTAGAAGCATTGTCAATGCTGATGAACGAATTCTTTTTGGTTTGGCCTGGTACGAAACGCGCTTACTCAGTAGCCTCGGCTTTAAGCGGTGTGTATGGTCTACAACAGCATGTTGGAACGACAGCAGTAACTCCTAAATGCAAGTGGGTCCCGCATTTCCAAGGAGTTTTTTACTGTCATACACCTGTCAAAGTCCATTTTGATGTCCATAGCAGTGTTTCACATAGCACAGTGGAAGTTTACAACAATGATACTGGAGAGCAGTTGCCTCAAGTCTATAATAGTCATATCACGTTCGATTTTGTGCCTAACAATCTTGGGTAAGTTCTTGTGTATATTGCTTTTTTTTTCGTAAATACAATCATTTGTATTATGATGAATTTTGAATCGGAACTCCTTTTTTTTAATGTCATTAATATACGAAATATTTGGATGTGAAATGACAGATCATTTCATTTGCATTTGCAAATCAATATTTCGATACCAACGCTAATAAGTTTCGTATATATTCCCATATATAAAATGTTTGTCAACAGCTACACAGTCTTAGGCCATGGGACGCTCGCTCAGGCCTCTGGCATCAACTACGATGCTCACTGGCAGCTGACGGTTATGTCTAGTCTCAATGGTGCCTTCCACCTCTGTGACAACGAAGACGTCTGCAAGGAGTTGCCATTGCCTCATTCCAGCAAATTGCATTTAGACGAAATCTTCTTACCAAATAGAAGGAATATTTTGGGAGGGATTCAGATATCGGTGACGCAGCATCAGGCAGTCAGCTTCAGGGCTGCTGCTTCTTCGTGTGATGTATGTTTAATTTGTATTCACCAGAAACATCTTTAGAATTATTGCTATTATTATTTTTTGAACAATATAAGTTTTATTGATGGCTGGTTTGAAGAGAATGTAAAAAGAAGAGAAGATGAGCAGTAAGTTATTGGCTGGTCTGAATAACGTTGCAAAAACAACGAGATAATTTATAATTATGGTACATTTTTGTTTGAGTAAACTTGGAATCTGGTTAACTCTAAACCTCTAACTTTAAACATATTCTGCAAAATGCAAAAAAAAAAATGAATATGAAAAGAAATAAGATATACGCTGACAACTATTTCCATCTAGATCCTAGTCTGGCTTTTAAACTTACAGGCCTCTAGATTAGCTATAAGTTGAACATGAGATGTGACATTTAACAATTTTTTCTTCAATTTTGAATATTAAAACTCATTCACCTTTCACAGTTAGAAATGGTAGCAACCCTACGCTCAACAATACCCGGTCCATGGGGTGGTATTGAGGAGTTAGCAAAATGCTCTGGCAAAGGGGAAATTTACTGGCCTTACATACGACTGGAGCCAACTTCTGCACCCAAAAAATCGCAACTGAGCTTAGTAAGTACAATGAAACAATAAATATTCCATATTTTTTTGGTATCATCAGATTTATCTTAATCTTCATCAACAAAAAGACGTCCAATATTAGATGAAGGCGTTTTGTTAAGAATTGTCATAACTGGTCTTGCGCAAATTATACTAGCAAATTTCCGCCAACTTCCCGTTTGGCGAAATGAGGGTGCACTATATAAACTTCCACCTGCCCCTTTAGGGAATACAGGAGTGATCTTTTGTTTTGTTACTATTATAAAAGGAGCTATGTTTTACCAGAGTGCAAGAGAAGCCCTTCCAAGCGCCCGTTCCCTGATGAAAACTCCGAGGGCTCTGAAACCTACTCCACATTTGAAGCCCCGTTCTAATTCAAAGGTATATTTTTTTTTTGTTTTATTTTCCTTTATCTGCACTCACTACATTTTGTTTGTTTTCTTGATAGCTGCTAAAATAGAGGTTTATGTTATGGAAAGTCGTTTTTTTTTGTTTTTCGTTAATGTAGAGCAGTGGTGGCCCAGCGGTACGGCCCCGTCGTGGGTTTGAACCCAAGCAGGCGCTTTACTTTGCGTAATTTACTTCATCACGCTTTGAGAGCAGTGGCTCTCAAAACGGTGAAGGAAAACATCGTGAAGAAACCTTCACAATACAACTACTTTAAAACCTTCCACCAGTCCACACTGGGCCGGCGGCGGTGGCGTGGTAAATTACGGCCCACTCTCTCACAGAGAGGAGGCCTGTGTCCAAGCAAATAGGAACGTTATTGGCTTTAATTATGCGTAAACCTAATTATGCATCTGTAAAGTTTCGGAAGCTAATGCAATGTAACCATGTATACTACTTATTATTTTGCTTGATATCGCATGCGTCTACTGTCGCACGATTAGATCGAGAATATTCTGCAATATTCTGTTCGATGGAGAATATTCATAAAACATGGAGAATTTAAAATTGAAATAATTTAAAATAAGGATTAATCGAGATGGGAGGAGAATTAACTGAGAATGTTGTGGAACAGATTATTTTGACATCAACTTGGTAAAATGTTCAGATTCACTCAAAACTATTAATTAAAATTGATCGATACAATTGAGACCACCGATTTTATTAAATTACCAGAAAAATATTCTCGAGAACTTAACAGCAACTCGGTGGGAGAATGTTCTCGAGAATTTACCATTATTACGTCTTCTGCCCTTAGACCTTCACCTTGCTTGACCTTGACCTTGCGGGAGTCGTGCGATCCATGGCCCTCTACGGGGCTGCTGTATGGGCGCGCTCTCTGGCGCTGCGGCCAGCCCGCCGGTTGAGCGCGGCCCAAAGGGTCATGGCCATCCGGATGGTCCGGGGATACCGCACGGTCTTCTGTGAGGCAGCCAGCCTCCTTGTCGGATTGCCGCCATGGGATCTGGAGGCGAAAGTCCTCGCGCACGTATGGGAGTGGCGCGAGGAGGCGAAACGCCGGGGCGTAAGTCCACTGCCGCGAGAAATCGCGGCACAGCGGACGGAGCTCCGGCGGGATCTCATGGCGTCATGGAAAGTACGGTTATCGCAACCCAGTGCTGGGCACGCCACGATTGCGGCGATAAGTCCCCTCTTTGAGGAGTGGCTAGAGAGGCGCCACGGCGTCCTCACCTTCCACCTGACGCAGGTCCTCACCGGACACGGCAGTTTCGGGAGGTTCCTGTGTCGGATAAAGCGGGAGAAAACGTCCGGGTGTCACCACTGTGTGGATCGCCCGGAGGACACGGTGGAGCAAATGGTGGAGGTCTGCCCGGCTTGGGCAGAGCACCGCCGTGTCCTCGTGGAGGCGATCGGCGGCAGAGATCTCTCGCGTCCGGCCCTGGTTCAGGCCATGGTACGGAGCGAGAGGGCATGGGCAGCCGTCACATCCTTCTGCGAAGCAGTAATGCTCGCGAAGGAGGAGGCGGGACGATTGAGGGAAAGGCAAGTTTCGCGCCCTCTCGCCCCTAGCCGCCGCAGGAGACGCCCTGGGCGTCGGGAATCCCGGGCGGATTTCCGGCCACCGTAGGTGCGGGCTTGCGGACGGTGAGCAATGGGTAGCTCACCGTCCGGGAAGGACCAGGCCCGGGTCGACGGCGCGTTGTATACCACGCGCGCCTCAAAGAGATGTCGTCAGCACACAGGTAGGGGCCACTAGGGCCGATGCCTGCCGGGGTCGCGGGAAGGCACTTATGGGTCACCGAGGCCCCCGCAACACAGGCAACAGGAAGGAATACGGATGGGTTTTAGTAAGTAAGAGTCTGACACACCCTCGCGCTCCGCCCAGAGCGGGAGAAGTTATTTGATGATTTCCCAAGACCTTCAACTAAGCACATTTGAAACGATTTTTTTGTAAAATATTTGTCTTTTAAAATACATCACGCTGCTAGATAATATAAATCTTGTTTTTTTTCCAATAGAATAGAATAAAATACTATGTATTATGTACTTACTCAAATAGTTAAAATTGTAATCTGTTTCTTCTCATTTTAGCTGAGGCTTGCTCCAAAAGAAACAAGGGTATATTCAATTGAGTAAGTTTCTTGTTTAAAATATCTATAATCTAATTTTCTTTTCAAAAAAGAAATGGTTTAACTGATTTATAGACAACCCGTTTAGTATACTTAAGTTATTTTCATAGTGTGATGTCATGCAGTATTCTGTTGCGGGGAAAGGTCGCCGATATTCGGACATTATTTTACAAGAAAGGGCAATTCGTTTAATTTATAAATTTAATCCCAGACACTCCCTCATAGAAAAATAAAGAGATTAATATAATGACTATGCCTTCGAAAAAAGTTACAATCAATAATTATTATTCCCTATCTGATTCTCCTAATGTCTTGTATTTTCATTGGCGTTAGGTTCCCAATAAATCCTGTTGATTTCAAATATTCATCAAAATGCTAACGGTCACGTCGCGCTCAGCTACAACCCCGCGTTCTCTTCTATCGCACAGGATATTTAGCTCGGACCTCTTTGTCACAAGTTTCCACACGCATAAAATGTTCACCTTTTAAAACTCTAATACCGTCATTCAGGCCAGATTTTTTACAGACAACCCTATATCATCGTATTCGCAATTAAATAGCGCTCATTCTGATATAAAGAAAGAAAGAAAGAAAAGAAAGAAAGAAAAATTGTTTATTCTGCACAAACAAAACGCACATTATAAAAATTTACGTAAAATAGACACCTAATATACAAAGTAGCTAAAAGCCTCGTAATCAACCCATATAATTTTGACAATCCTGTCGATTACGTAATATTTACTCTGTTGCGCCACTGGCAGATGACAACCAATAACAACATAACATACAACAATCAAAACAAAAACAGAATGTCCATTGCAGTGGGGAAATAACTACTTTTATAACAAATAAACAATTAAAACTAGAACAATTAAACAATGCGTCGCATCTGTGCAAGAAAAGGTCGTTGCTCAGCGAAATGCTGTGACTTCGGACAAGCCTATCGTCAACAGCGCTGATTTTCAGCAATTACCTACTTGTCGAATGACGTAATGACGTCCCCTGTGTGAAGTAATAAATCAGGTAAGTGAAAATTTTCCACAGAAATATTTGTAATTCAAGTTGAATAAAGTATGTATATAAATACAAAAAAAAAATATATATCTGTATCAATGCGTAACTTTAAAATATAATAATATAATACAATGAAAAATAATTAAAATAAGTACTAAGTAATTAAATTACTCATGGCGTTGTGCTAAGTGTGGTGCGTATTTATGCTATTTTATATTTATAGTAACAATATATTATTATTTCGATATAAGATTTATTTATTAAACAAATAGGTGAAGATAACTATTATCGATTTACCTGTTTATACTTGCAAACCCAGTAGTTACGCCGGGAAAAAATAGACAATCCAACGTTTGTATATTATATAGGCTTCATACTTTCGGTTGGTATTAAATTTATTCGTTAAACTCATGAGTGCAATATTTAATAAAAAGTAATTTTTCAATTTTTAAATAATCATAGTCTGGCCAGGATTTTTTTAAACAACCCACTCGTGATATATTTTCTAATATATTAAATTTGATATAAAATACTTTTCATCTATTAAACAGATGGGTGAAGGTCGTTTTAAGTTCGGATCTTAGACTAGATAACTGACAAATGCGTGCATGGACTGGACAAGTCCATTCAAACCTGTATGGTTCTTTCCTTAAAAGACCATTTCAGACACCAATCTACATGGTCCTCAAATGATTTGACCAAGATTATGTCTGGACTATGAGAGACTGTGACTTCCGGGTTTCGACCTTTCCACTCAGAGTAGTCAGATAGGAAACGCCGACCTCATTTAGTTTTTATAATATGATTGACATGTAAAAGGGTTTGTACAAACCTACTTACAGAAATAAAATCATTTATCAGACTTGCAAAGAGTCTTTGTTAAGTCAATGGTAATTGAATAATTATTATATTTATTGAATATTAATGTTTTGATGGACGTGGCCTGTGCAAGTCTATAACAATAGATTTTAATCCGGTTTACACTATTATTTAAAGTGTTTATCCGGGTGGTTTATGTATACAATATTTTAATATTTAACTTAGATACAGCACAGAAATCCCGATGTTTTGATATGTCGCCACATCATCAGTAGCTTTCACTCGTGCGAACAAGGAGTGGGTTTGTATTAATTAAAAACGTGTCTCTTCTAGGGTCACATGTCCAATGGGCTGGCCATTAACTTTAGATCAATGGAAAAGAGTGGGCGAAGTTCGTAACTCGATCGAAACTCTGCAACTATTACATCATCCATTGCCAAAGAAATCAACTGCCAAAGAAAAAGAAAAGGTAACAACAATATTCCAAAATCTAAAAACTATTCAGCTCAATAACAGGTATTTTCGATGTTGGACCAAATTGATTAAGAGGTATTGTCATAGTAATAATATTTTTGCCATTATATCTTGTCATTTAACGACTTGTCTGAATTAAAATTAACTACAACGAACAGTGTCAAAACAGAAATGAGTAAGTCCTTAATTGGAGACACGGCTGTGGCCCTTCGATCCCGATGCATTCACCATATTAATTAAACATGATGGCAGAGTGACTCAAACTTTAACAATGGATTTAGTATATAGTATTCGCCCCAGCGTTAAACATTTCGTTTGTTAAAAAAACAGCTGTTCCATACAAAAGTTCAATAACTACACGATCAAAATATACAGAACAGCTTTTTTTTTAATTAAATCTAGAATCATGTACTGAACCCATGGTAAAACTTTTTGTCACAATGTCCCTTCCAATGTGTATGGCCTGCCCAATACCACTTCAGCCTAATAGACTCGCCCCGGGCGTCGGGAATCCCAGCGGATTTCCGGCCACGGTAGGCGCGGGATTGCGGACGGAGAGCAATGGGTAGCTTATCGTCCGATAAGGGCCAGGTCCGGGTCGACGGCGCGTCGTGTTCTACGCGCGCCTCAAAGAGATGTCAGCACAAGTGTAGGGGTCCACTAGGGCCGATGCCTGCCGGAGTCGCGGGAAAGTCCGGAAGGGATACCGAGGCCCTTGGCAACACAGGCAACGGAAGGAACACGGGTGGGTTTTAGTCAGTAAGAGTCTGACACACCCTCCCGCTCCGCCCAGAGCGGGAGAATTTATTTGATAATTTCCCACCCAACAAAAAAAAAAGCCCAATAGACTCAAATACGCCTAGCCTTTTCCCAACTAAGTTGGGGTCGGCTTCCAGTCATACCGGATGCAGCTGAATACCAGTATTTTACATGGAGCAACTGCCTATCTGACCTCCACAACCCAGTTACAGGGTAAGACTTTTGGTATTCTGACTACGCACCCGTAACTACTGTCAAAGATATACAAATGACATTTGGAACCAACGGCTTAGCGTGCATTCTAAGGCACTGAAGAGTCTCGGTATGTAATAGATGGTCACTCATCCACGAACCTCGATTGAGCCGTGCGGCTTTCATTATTTAGCCAAGAGCTTAATATACTGATTAATTAAAAAATATTTGTTTAGCCGGGAAAACCAGGGTCGGCAAAAGAGAAAGTGGAGAAGGTAGCGCTGCTGCCGGTACAACAACCTTTGCTTGGTGATGCCTGCGTAGAACTGGAGTGTGCTTTAGCAGTTGGCGGTGGAGCGGTCGCCAGGAGAGATGATGAGAGAGACCTGAATTTTGCTGCAGCAAGGAAGTCATGGGCCGCCTCGGAACCAGGGAGGAATCAGAAGGGAGCGCAGATCAGGTCAGTAAAAGATTTAAAGAAGGCAACAAAAAAGATATAAAGGCGACGCTTTCGTTGGGCAGACGGATCAGAGGCTTGATTCAGAAAGCTGTACTCCTAGAGACGGTGCGTATTATAAGGAGGGCTCCTCTCTCTGTCGTGTAATATTTTACTTTATGTCTTAGCTTGGCAAGCTAACGGGCGGCCCACGTAAGTGGTTACCGCCTCGTAAGGACACCTGCGATACCATCATCGATACCAGAGGCCCCCCAGGCGCATTGCGTACCCTTTTCGAAGGGGATTTTTTTCATCAAGCATTCGTCATACCTCCCCAGAAAGACCTCTGGCGATTCCACTTCACACCTGGCAGGCGGAATACTATTTTATTTATATTTCCAAGGGCCGATTTTTCACTTCTTAGATAAACAGATAGATAGGGTTTAATCGATAGATAGCAAAAAAAGCAGTTATTCAATCGTCAAATAATTCACTTATCTGAAGAATAATCTTCAGATAAAACTTATTCTATACATAAACGACGGTGACGTTACTAAGGTTGAGGTAATATTTCGTACTTTACAAGTGTAATTAGTTAAAATGGATATTTTAGATAGTATTGGCGACATGGCAATTGAGAAAGAAGCCATAATAAATTAATATAAGAATACAAGTGAAAGAAAATGTCGAACACTTTAACTTGTGGGATTCAACAGAATTCCATCGTCGATTCAGGCTTACCAAGAATCAGTGCAATATTTGCTGTTCCTGATATAAGATAAAAGCGAAAGCAAGACACAAAGGTGAATCATTATAAGCATAAACACACGTTTATATTGACAACACAAGATTCTATCTCGAAGAACTAGCTATTACTTGCTTGTGCCTCTCGTCTAAACTCACAAGTAATTGAACCTCAGCATTCTTAAAGTTCGCTAAATAATAACTTTTTGGTTTCCATTATTTCAATAAAAACACCACGAGCGTAACCAACAACCTCGTAACGAACGTAACTTAATAAAATGGGCATGCCGCTGACGCTTGTTTGTTTGACATTGACAGCAATCAAAGAAATAGTCCCGTCCCGTTCTAACATTCTTTTATTCTGTATATTCGTTTCACCTCCCTGAAGTTAGCGTTTTAACAGATGAGATAATCGGTCAGATAGTTATTCATAGGTTAAATATTAATTCAAAAATTGACAACCACTTATCAGACGAATAAAGAGTCTAATAACTTTATTCTTTAATATTAATAATAATAACTCCACCGTATCTCTAACTTGATGTCGTGGTGAGGCTTGCGCGCTCTAAACTCCAGGTCTGTGCCGGTACACTTTACCGGAACATGTCTAGGGTAAGGAGCCAGACCAAGAGAGATACAGCAACCCGCAGGGCAGCATATGACAAGATGTTAAGCAGTAGCACCCCTACGGACCCTATATCGCGGGAGATGTCTTGTTCCTCATCTCTGGCTTGCCTTTATTGGCCGGCTAGAGTGAACACTGACGAGGAATAGAGCCTGCTGAGCTGAATAGGTTCGAGTGGAGAGAGGCAAGAGCAACTCGGATTAAAGAAGTATTCCAGTAAGATACTGGTAGGGATCTTGACCGTACTTCCGGGATTATTCTGATAGCCGTGGAATACCTCTCCACTCCTCAAAAGCACCTCAGGACATGTTTCCCCCTTGTCACTACGACACTATGTGCTAGGTATGTAGTCTCAGGGAATATTTTCTAGAAGCTGTAGTGGAGATGCAGAGAGATTTGGTCCGGTGGACCAGGGCATCACCCCACTCTCCTTGGCTAAAGAGAACTGACGCAGGCCTGTAGTGCTTGACACTAATGATTGCAGGGAGGTATGGCAGAGTAAGGAGATTCACGGACCCTTTTTTCAGACCCTTCATGAAACCCGATGTAGATTTCCTAGCGTCCGTAGCCTGGCTACGTTTCGGTGATCTCTTTGGGAAAAACCGAAGGTTTTGTCTGTGCAATTATGGACGAAGTTATCATGACGAAGAATTACATGAGATTTATTGTGAAGGATGACACTGTTGTCATGTGTCGGGCATGCCACCGTCCGGGAGAATCAATCCGATACATTATCTTCGGGTGTTCTCGTCTAGCTAAAGACGAGTACTTGCATAGACACAAACCTGTAGCCAGGATTATCCATCAGCAACTTGCTCTGAATATGACACACAAAAATAAGTGGTGTAGGGTGTTGCGCATGATGGTGTATGTCTTTATGTAGCTATTGGTACTTTTATCCGAGGATTGAAAAATCGGCCCTAAGACTGCCAGTCCATTGAAGCGGAGCGAGGGCGCAGAGCGGAGAAACGGAGAAATATTAACCAATAGGATTCCGCTACTGGAGCGGAGCGAAGATTTTATGCAATCCTATTGGTTAATATTTCTCCGTTTCTCCGCTCCACAGCCCCGCTCCGCTTCAATGGACGGGCAGCCTAAGTGTTTGTTTTTTTTAAGGAAGGAGTTTCGCGCTGAATTTCTAGTCGTGCCTCCACCGCCGCCGGGGCAATCGCTTACAGACACTGATACATCGCCTACAGGGAGCACTGGTATGCCCTTTGAAGTGAGTCCATTTTTATATGAACTTCTTTATCCGTACATAACAAAGTTGACCTTCGTGTCTGCCTGTGTGACCGCATTGTTTGCAACGGATTTTGATGAGGTTTTTATCATAAATTATGCGTAATACGAGGGTCATTCAATAAATACTTAGCCTACAAAAAGTAAACGAAAATTTTGGAAAAGTGGCAATTTATTTTTCAACAAAGTCTCCTTTTAGTTCGATACACTTAGCCCAGCGATGCTCCAACTTTTTTAACCCGTCCGAAAAATAGTTTTTGTCAAACTCTGCAAAATAGGCCTCCGTGGCGGCGATGACCTCCTCATTCGATCCATATCTATTCCCGGCGAGTGATTTTTTCAGATTAGAAGTCACAAGGGGCCAAATCTGGAGAATACGGTGGATGGGGCAACAATTCGTAGCGTAATTGGACCAATTTGGCCATGGCAACGGCAGACGTGTGAACCGGTGCGTTGTCGTGGTGAAACAGCACTTTTTTCTTCGCCAGATGGGGTCGTTTTTTCTTTAATTCGGCGTCGAATCGGCCCAATAAATCGGCATAGTAAAGCCCTGTAATTGTTTTACCCTTCTCGAGGTAATCGATGTAGATCACACCTTGTGAATCCCAGAAAACGGTGGCCATTACTTTTCCGGCCGATTTTACAGATTTCGCCTTCTTTGGAGCACGTTCCCTGGTCTGGATCCATTGTTTTGATTACTCCTTGGTCTCTGGTGTGTACCAGTGGATCCAGGTTTCATCGACGGTCACAAAACGACGCAAAAACTCCGCTGGATTCCGCTTAAACAGCGCCAAACACGTCTCCGATGTGGTCTCACGGTTGCGCTTGTTTTCTGGTGTGAGTAAACGCGGCACCCATCGCGCCGACAGCTTTCTCATGCCGAATTCCTCGTGAAGAATATGATGCACTGTTCCTTCTGAAATGCCTACAGTCTCAGCTAGCTCCCGAACCTTCAATCGGCGATCTGCCAATACGAAATCATGGATTTTTTTAATGTTTTCCTCCGTAGCAGCTGTTTTCGGTGCACCTGGACGTGGTTCATCAAAAACCGACGTACGGCCACGTGCAAACTCGTTGAACCAATTCTTGACGGTGGCCATCGATGGAGAAGAGTCACCGTACACAGCATCCAAGCGCTCTTTGATTTCGATGCGCGTTTTCCCTTCCAAAAATAGGAATCGAATCACCGAACGATATTGCTCTTTTTCCATTTTTGTAAAACCGATCGACACGTTCGCTTCCATAAGTTGTCAAATTAAAACAAATGAAGGGATTGGAATGAAAATTTGAAAAAAGAATTAAAAAAGAATGTGCTACACTGTGGTAAAACTCTTTTGAAACTACAGCGCCCTCTGGCGATGAGGCTAGGTACTTATTGAATGCACCTCGTACATCCTTACTAATATGATAAATGCGAAAATGAGTTTGTTTGTTTGTTACGGTTTCATGCTAAAACGGCTGACAGATTGGCATAATATATGTAGATCGTGACCTGGTGTAGGACATGAAATACTTTTTTTCCCAATATTCCTACGGGATCAGACTTATGCGGGTGCAACCGCAGGGCGCAGCTCGTTAAACTTACTTGTAATAAATAAATCTCGATGTTTTGTCACGACGTAAAAACCGCTCGAAGCAGGGCCGGACTAATAGTTGACAATAATTTAAAAAGTTGTGGCCCAATAAAAATCTACAACCACAAATTTTTTTTTTAATGTAATTCAGACACAAGTGATCCATATTTTTGTTAGTACTTAAGAATTATGTTAGTAACCAACATATCTAATACACACCAAAATTATACTATTGTAACTAAAATGAAATAACAGAAGTACCTACTCACATAAATGAAATCACAATCATCCTTCAAATCCAAATCACAATCATTCTTTCAATTTTCAAATCTTCCAATCACAAAGATACAGGATTATTTTTTTGCTTAAAAACTGAGCTCATGGTTCTCATGGAACTTACCCAAAGTAGTTAAAATAAATCACTCAGTATCCTACACACAGCATAAGCACAGTATTATCAGCCATGTAATGTTAATAATGTAACCACTGCTGGAACACAGCCTCACCTCCTCACCTCTCTATGGGAGTGGGCCGTAATCCACGACACGGGCCCAGTGTGGGCCAGATATTATGCACATTACGGAAAGATTATTATATATTAAATAATACTGTTTTCTAGGAGGCATTGGCGTTTGAGAATACTGAAGCTGAAGGTACTCAAGGTGAGATACATGCTTCATTCATTTCTGTAAGAAAAACAGTTTGATAGTTTTATGAACTCTTCCTTTT